>JAQFVV010012419.1:1973124-3465624 GCA_028023455.1 Epiperipatus broadwayi
TTTTAATTAAACAGCTTTTAGATAATTAATAAACAATCATTTCCATTTACAGATTACAGGAATTAATTAATACCTGTTTTTATTTTAACTTACGTTATTTTTTTATTAAAATATTTTTATATTTCAATCTTGTATTTTTTTATTAAAAAAAAATACGTTCAAATACTTTTTTTTTTTTGTTTATGAAAAAAAAATATTTTTAAAGTTTAGCATCTGTGCGAATGTATATACGTTTAACAAACATTTTAATTTTAGCGTTTAGTTTTTTACTTTTATTTGCGAACTTTTAAGTTTTTATTTTAAATTAATGTAACGACATATTTATATATCGTTACATATCAGTAAACTTCCTCAAAAAACAAAAAACATTAAAAAAAAAAAGAATTTACTTAGTGTTAGTAATTACGTTACACAAATTTGTTATATATGAAATTTCAAAAGGACAAAACTTTTTTTTTTTAAAAGACAAAACAGTAATTACAAATATAATGATAAAAAAAAAAGTTGACTGATGATTCCTTACTACCAGCTAAATTTCTGCCCCCTCCCTTCCAAGTTTCATTTCTCCTACCGTTAAATGATTAGATTTTAATTAACAAGACTTTTTTAAAAAAAAATTATGATTTATATTTATTAATTACGTTTTATTTATTACTTTTTATTCCTCGTATTTATCTTTACATATGCGCAATTTTTCTTACTGGCAGTACCTTTAAGACAAAATTTCAAACTGTAACTCCACGTCAATACAACAAATATATTTATACTATTTCAGAAAAAAATTTACGGGCATGATTCACTTTTAAAATTCTCAGGGCACTCGTGTTTATTAAAGATTGGCCCAAGTTGGGTAGCCAGTTTGTACCAATCGGAATGAAAGTGAAGATCGAATCTAACCGCAAAAACAATATCTGCAACTACAAGGGCGCCATCTAGGCATTTGAGCCTAGAAAAATTTATAAAGTAGGCAGATACGCGCTGTTAAGATTCCACTTTATTTAAATATTCCGATCGTTAGCCCAAGTCACTAGCTCAGCGGAGACGCAGAGATAAAAATCTATAAATTTTATATCTTAAATATAAAAGAATAAAAGCCACTGCCAGAAATTAACACATAAAAATATTTATTTACGCACATATAAAATAATATTTAAATTTTGAGGAATAAATTTAACATTTATAATTTTATATTGATCTTTAATTCTAAATTTAAGTAGATTGCAAATAATGAGTTTACTATTTATTTAGAGGGTCGAGTATGAATGGACTACATAGGTCTGCATTTGAAAGGAAAATATTCTTCCCTGATTTAACCTTAGGCAACAAATTTCGCAATCAACTGGCGCCAATCCATCTGATACATTCATGTATTCAATGTAGCATGATACGACAACACAAAATACTATATTGTCAGGAATGTACATCTGAACAATAAGTAGAAATAGAGAAGACATTGACTCTCCACCAACAGGAATGTGACATCTGTTGGCAAGTAGATCAATAAACAAAAAAACTCCATAGGAATGGACTGCGGTCTTCTGCCGACTTACAAACCCATCCATAGGCAAACAGAGGGTGTGTGGCATATATCTATAATCCTGCCCGTAGCGGACCTCATACTACATCTACTAATTACACAAATATATCCAATCCATTGAACCAATTCAACTACGAAATGAATAACCTAAGATTACCCTCCCTTAATACAACTTTACAAAACTATATAGCCATTCACGCCCGACTTAATTTTAACATTTAAATACGTTCGCACAGATTTGTTTAAAAATGTTGGGTATAGATCGATTACATAGATTCCACGGTCAAAAACATTTCAAAATAAACATAAACGATCAAAATACAAAATTATTGATACCGACAATCGCAGAGGGAAACTTATAAGTAACCCAATAGTATTCACCATAAGATACTTGCGTTGTCACCAATAACTTAAAAGACATCCGAATAAATACATTTTAGATACTCACCGTAAGGTATCATTATTTATCGAATGTCTATATATTTTGATCAAATATGAAAACCAAAATATAATTAACCGCAAACGAATCCATGCAAGCGTCTATAAACAACTTAAATTTCATACATTTAAATAATCTTTACAATAAGAAAAAAAAATGGAAATGATGTTTATCAATCGGAAAACATATAAAATTAAACATTATTAATTTGATTTAAAAACTTACAAAAGTCAGATAAGAGTCCGTTTTAACATTTCAGTTGGCTTGTTTATCAATTTGTAAAACTTGACGAAAGTTCTTAATTGATTTTAACAATTGTTCATTTCATATAGCTTATGGCCTCTGCTTTCAATTCCCGCGACGCCTCCGTTGGAAGGTAATGTTCTGGAGATGGCAATAGCTGGTTCAAGGTATCACAGTCTTTTCATTTTTTTTTTTTTTTTATAGAGAGTGTGGTATGTGCGTCATACCACATCTCTCAAACACACAACGCTGGAACTCTCAGAAAAAACTGTATTTCCCTTTTTATATTATCCACAAGGATTCAATGAACAAAACATCACTAATCTTTCACTTTCGTTAGGGTCCGAGCCAAGGCTTAGTGCTTCCATTGGTCAAGCTAAAATCTCTTTCTTCTCTTATCTAACCTTTCATCTGACTTTTTAATTAAACAGCTTTTAGATAATTAATAAACAATCATTTCCATTTACAGATTACAGGAATTAATTAATACCTGTTTTTATTTTAACTTACGTTATTTTTTTATTAAAATATTTTTATATTTCAATCTTGTATTTTTTTATTAAAAAAAAATACGTTCAAATACTTTTTTTTTTTTGTTTATGAAAAAAAAAAAATATTTTTAAAGTTTAGCATCTGTGCGAATGTATATACGTATAACAAACATTTTAATTTTAGCGTTTAGTTTTTTACTTTTATTTGCGAACTTTTAAGTTTTTATTTTAAATTAATGTAACGACATATTTATATATCGTTACATATCAGTAAACTTCCTCAAAAAACAAAAAACATTAAAAAAAAAAAAAAGAATTTACTTAGTGTTAGTAATTACGTTACACAAATTTGTTATATATGAAATTTCAAAAGGACAAAACTTTTTTTTTTTTAAAAGACAAAACAGTAATTACAAATATAATGATAAAAAAAAAGTTGACTGATGATTCCTTACTACCAGCTAAATTTCTGCCCCTCCCTTCCAAGTTTCATTTCTCCTAAGTTAAATGATTAGATTTTAAACAAGACTTTTTTAAAAAAAAATTATGATTTATATTTATTAATTACGTTTTATTTATTACTTTTTATTCCTCGAATTTATCTCTACATATGCGCAATTTTTCGACTGGCAGTACCTTTAAGACAAAATTTCAAAGTGTAACTCCACGTCAATACAACAAATCTATTTATACTATTTCAGAAAAAAAATTTACGGGCATGATTCACTTTTAAAATTCTCAGGGCACTCGTGTTTATTAAAGATTGGCCCAAGTTGGGTAGCCAGTTTGTACCAATCGGAATGCAAGTGAAGATCGAATCTAACCGCAAAAACAATATCTGCAACTACAAGGGCGCCATCTAGGCATTTGAGCCTAGAAAAATTTATAAAGTAGGCAGATACGCGCTGTTAAGATTCCACTTTCTTTAAATATTCCGACCGTTAGCCCAAGTCACTAGCTCAGCGGAGACGCAGAGATAAAAATCTATAAATTTTATATCTTAAATATCAAAGAGTAAAAGCCACTGCCAGAAATTAACATATAAAAATATTTATTTACGCACATATAAAATAATATTTAAATTTTGAGGAATAAGTTTAACATTTATAATTTTATATTGATCTTTAATTCTACATTTAAGTAGATTGCAAATAATGAGTTTACTATTTATTTAGAGGGTCGAGTATGAATGGACTACATAGGTCTGCATTTGAAAGGAAAATATTCTTCCCTGATTTAACCTTAGGCAACAAATTTCGCAATCAACTGGCGCCAATCCATCTGATACATTCATGTATTCAATGTAGCATGATACGACAACACAAAATACTATATTGTCAGGAATGTACATCTGAACAATAAGTAGAAATAGAGAAGACATTGACTCTCCACCAACAGGAATGTGACATCTGTTGGCAAGTAGATCAATAAACAAAAAAACTCCATAGGAATGGACTGCGGTCTTCTGCCGACTTACAAACCCATCCATAGGCAAACAGAGGGTGTGTGGCATATATCTATAATCCTGCCCGTAGCGGACCTCATACTACATCTACTAATTACACAAATATATCCAATCCATTGAACCAATTCAACTACGAAATGAATAACCTAAGATTACCCTCCCTTAATACAACTTTACAAAACTATATAGCCATTCACGCCCGACTTAATTTTAACATTTAAATACGTTCGCACAGATTTGTTTAAAAATGTTGGGTATAGATCGATTACATAGATTCCACGGTCAAAAACATTTCAAAATAAACATAAACGATCAAAATACAAAATTATTGATACCGACAATCGCAGAGGGAAACTTATAAGTAACCCAATAGTATTCACCATAAGATACTTGCGTTGTCACCAATAACTTAAAAGACATCCGAATAAATACATTTTAGATACTCACCGTAAGGTATCATTATTTATCGAATGTCTATATATTTTGATCAAATATGAAAACCAAAATATAATTAACCGCAAACGAATCCATGCAAGCGTCTATAAACAACTTAAATTTCATACATTTAAATAATCTTTACAATAAGAAAAAAAAAAAATGGAAATGATGTTTATCAATCGGAAAACATATAAAATTAAACATTATTAATTTGATTTAAAAACTTACAAAAGTCAGATAAGAGTCCGTTTTAACATTTCAGTTGGCTTGTTTATCAATTTGTAAAACTTGACGAACGTTCTTAATTGATTTTAACAATTGTTCATTTCATATAGCTTATGGGCTCTGCTTTCAATTCCCGCGATGCCTCCGTTGGAAGGTAATGTTCTGGAGATGGCAATAGCTGGTTCAAGGTATCACAGTCTTTTCATTTTTTTTTTTTTTTTTTATAGAGAGTGTGGTATGTGCGTCATACCACATCTCTCAAACACACAACGCTGGAACTCTCAGAAAAAACTGTATTTCCCTTTTTATATTATCCACAAGGATTCAATGAACAAAACGTCACTAATCTTTCACTTTCGTTAGGGTCCGAGCCAAGGCTTAGTGCTTCCATTGGTCAAGCTAAAATCTCTTTCTTCTCTTATCTAACCTTTCATCTGACTTTTTAATTAAACAGCTTTTAGATAATTAATAAACAATCATTTCCATTTACAGATTACAGGAATTAATTAATACCTGTTTTTATTTTAACTTACGTTATTTTTTTATTAAAATATTTTTATATTTCAATCTTGTATTTTTTTATTAAAAAAAAAATACGTTCAAATACTTTTTTTTTTTTTGTTTATGAAAAAAAAAATTTTTAAAGTTTAGCATCTGTGCGAATGTATATACGTATAACAAACATTTTAATTTTAGCGTTTAGTTTTTTTACTTTTATTTGCGAACTTTTAAGTTTTTATTTTAAATTAATATAACGACATATTTATATATCGTTACATATCAGTAAACTTCCTCAAAAAACAAAAACATTAAAAAAAAAAAATTTTAATTTAAAATAAAAACTTAAAAGTTCGCAAATAAAAGTAAAAAACTAAACGCTAAAATTAAAATATTGTTAAACGTATATATTCGCACAGATGCTAAACTTTAAAAATATTTTTTGTCATAAACAAAAAAAAAAAGTATTTGAACGTATTTTTTTTAATAAAAAAATACAAGATTGAAATATAAAAATATTTTAATAAAAAAATAACGTAAGTTAAAATAAAAACAGGTATTAATTAATTCCTGTAATCTATAAATGGAAATGATTGTTTATTAATTATCTAAAAGCTGTTTAATTAAAAGGTCAGATGAAAAGTTAGATAAGAAAAGAAAGAGATTTTAGCTTGACCAATGGAAGCAAATAAAGGCCCGGACCATAACGAAAAAACAGAACAGTGACGTTTTTGTTCATGGAATCCATAGGAGGACTATAAAAAGAAAAAATATTGAGTTCCAGTCAGTTTTTTTCCAACTTGATTTTGGTGAGTCTGGCGACAAGACGCACTTGTCGTCCTCACTCACTTATTTTAAAAATGCAAAGACTGTGATACCAGAACAGAACCAGCTAATGCTACGTCCAAAATATCAGACCGGTCTTCCAGGAAAGTCTCCGTGGGAATTGCCAACGGGAACAGGGACTCTTCTACCGTAAGCAATAGAACTGAACAATTGTTAAAATCATAATATTAATTAAGAACTTTAAAGATTGATAAGTTAATTTAAATTTTATAAAAAGAACTTTTCTTTGACATGTGTCAAATCAATTGATAATGTGTAATTTTATATATGTTTGCGTTTGATAAAAAAATCATTTCCATTTATTATTTATTTGTATTAATATTTATTGTTTAAATTTTAAATGAGGAAATTTAAGGGTGGGTATAGACGTTGCATAGATTCGTTAGCGGTTGATAATGTTGTGGTTTTCACATTCGATTAGAATATATGTCAACGATATCACTGCAAGCATCTTACGATGAATGCTAATGGGATTTGTATATTCCCTATGCAAGTGACGTTTATCGATGACTTTGTATTTTGATCGGTTGTGTTTAATTTGGATCGAGCATTCGCTGGTTCTGTTCAGGTAAATACGCCCGAGTCTTTGCATTTAATAAAATAAGTGAGTGAGGACGACAAGTAGCGTCTTGTCGCCGAAGACTCACCAAATCAAGTTGGAAAGAAACTGACCTGGAACTCCAATATTTTTCTTTTTATAGTCCTCTTATGGGATTCCATGGTTCAACAACGCCACTGTTCTGTTTTTCGTAAATTATGGCAAGACCTATGTGCTTCAAATGGTCAAGCTAAACTCTCGTTCTTTTCTTATCTAACTTTTTCATCTGTCCTTTTCATTAAACAGCTTTTAGATAATTAATAAACAATCATTTCCTTTTACAGGTTACGGGAATTAATTCAATACCTGTTTTTATTTCTTTACTACGTTATTTTTTTATTAAAATGTTCTTATATTTCCAACCTTGTATTTTTTTTATCAAAAAAATTACGTTCAAATACTTTTTTTTTTTGTTTATGACAAAAAATATTTTTAAAAGTTTAGCATCTGTGCGAATCATATGTGTGTGCGTGTCTTACGAGAACAATGTAATTTACATTAGCTTAGAAGTCGAGCATTTAATCTTTCTCAAAATCATTTCTATAAGCTTTTACTTTTACTACAATTATAATTTAAAATAAACCCCTTTTTAATCACCCCCGCGGCATATACAAGTATAAATTATTTATTGATATTTATAATGGCATATTATTTTTCATTTTTAGAGAATATTATTTTAGTAAATTATGTTAAAGCCTTAAACTATTTAATTAGACATATTAATATTTATTTTACAAATGTATTTTAGAAAGTATGAAAGAAAACTATATCTATTTTTTATCATAAGTTGTAAGAAAAATGAAATAGAGTATTTTACATTGCTTGAGTGTGTGTGTGTTTACATATACCGACTTTGTCTCGGTATAATATATATATATATATATATATATTATTGAGTGTTAAATAGGACACAAAATGTAATCATTTTTGTCATTATTAAATATCAATTGAAATATATTCATTGTGTATTAAAAATTTGTGGTTGTATATATATATTGTAACGATATATAAATATGTCGTTACATTAATTTAAAATAAAAACTTAAAAGTTCGCAAATAAAAGTAAAAAACTAAACGCTAAAATTAAAATGTTTGTTATACATATATACATTCGCACAGATGCTAAACTTTAAAAATATTTTTTTCATAAACAAAAAAAAAAGTATTTGAACGTATTTTTTTTAATAAAAAAATACAAGATTGAAATATAAAAATATTTTAATAAAAAAATAATGTAAGTTAAAATAAAAACAGGTATTATTTAATTCCTGTAATCTGTAAATGGAAATGATTGTTTATTAATTATCTAAAAGCTGTGTAATTAAAAAGTCAGATGAAAAGTTAGATAAGAGAAGAAAGAAATTTTAGCTTGACCAATGGAAGCACTAAGCCTTGGCTCGGACCCTAATGAAAGTGATAGACTAGTGACGTTTTGTTCATTGAATCCTGGTGGATAATATAAAAAGGGAAATACAGTTTTTTTCGGACAGTTCCAGCGTTTGTGTTTGAGAGATGAGGTATGACGCACATACCACACTCTCTATTAAAAAAAAAAAATGAAAAGACTGATACTTTGAACCAGCTATTGCCATCTCCAGAACATTCCCTTCCAACGGAGGTGTCGCGGGAATTAATAAAAGCAGAAACCTGGACTCTTCTACCATAAGCTATCTGAAATGAACAATTGTTAAAATCAATCAAGAACTTTCGTCAAGTTTTACAAACTGATAAACAAGCCAACTGAAATGTTAAAATGGACTTTTATCTGACTTTTGTAAGTCTTTAAATCAAATTAATAATGTTTAATTTTATATGTTTTCCGATTGATAAACATCATTTCAAATTTTTTTTTTCTTATTGTAAAGATTGGCTACATGTATGAAATTTAAGTTGTTTATAGACGCTTGCATGGATTCGTTTGTGGTTAATTATATTTTGGTTTTCATATTTGATCAAAATATATAGACATTCGATAAATAATGATACCTTACGGTGAGTATCTAAAATGTATTTATTCGGATGTCTTTTAAGTTATTGGTGATAATGCAAGTATCTTATGGTGAATACTATTGGGTTACTTATAAGTTTCCCTCTGCGATTGTCGGTATCAATAATTTTGTATTTTGATCGTTTATGTTTATTTTGAAATGTTTTTGACCGTGGAATCTATGTAATCGATCTATACCCAACATTTTTAAACAAATCTGTGCGAACGTATTTAAATGTTAAAATTAAGTCGGGCGTGAATGGCTATATAGTTTGTAAAGTTATATTAAGGGAGGGTAATCTTAGGTTATTCATTTCGTAGTTGAATTGGTTCAATGGATTGGATATATTTGTGTAATTAGTCGATGTAGTATGAGGTCCGCTACAGGCAGGATTATAGATATACGCCACACACCCTCTGTTTGCCTATGGATGGGTTTGTAAGTCGGCAGAAGACCACAGTCCATTCCTATGGAGTTTTTTGTTTATTGATCTACTTGCCAACAGATGTCACATTCCTGTTGGTGGAGAGTCAATCTCTTCTCTATTTCTACTTATTGTTCAGATGTATATTCCTGACAATATAGTATTTTGTGTTGTCATATCATGCTACATTGAATACATGAATGTATCAGATGGATTGGCGCCAGTTGATTGCGAAATTTGTTGCCTAAGGTTAAATCAGGGAAGAATATTTTCCTTTCAAATGCAGACCTATGTAGTCCATTCATACTCGACCCTCTAAATAAATAGTAAACTCATTATTTGCAATCTACTTAAATTTAGAATTAAAGATCAATATAAAATTATAAACGTTAAATTTATTCCTCAAAATTTAAATATTATTTTATATGTGCGTAAATAAATATTTTTATGTGTTAATTTCTGGCAGTGGCTTTTATTATTTTATATTTAAGATATAAAATTTATAGATTTTTATCTCTGCGTCTCCGCTGAGCTATTGACTTGGGCTAACGGTCGGAATATTTAAAGAAAGTGGAATCTTAACAGCGCGTATCTGCCTACTTTATAAATTTTTCTAGGCTCAAATGCCTAGATGGCACCCTTGTAGTGCAGATATTGTTTTTGCGGTTAGATTCGATCTCCACTTACATTTCGATCGTTATAATATATATATATGCATGTGTGTGTGTATAGTATATGTAAACCTACCATATAGTAACTTAAATTTGGTATATTAATAATGTAAATCATAGTGTAATAACTTAAATTGTGTCTTGTAATTTTGTAAATAACAAATATGATTATTTTTTTATTGTATATTAATCAAAATCAAAAGTTTTAATATATTCTAAAGACTTTAATATCATTTTTTATTGTTATTAATAAACATGGTATTCAATTGTTAAAAATTGTATTACATCATCTCTTGGTGGCCATAACAATACTTGGGCCCCTGTGTTCTTCTAAGGTAGATTCATGCATAACAGTGAATGGGGATGGGTGTTAGTGCTAAAGGGACATCCAGTATGATTGATATATCCTGGAATGGCACTAAGATTATATTCTTTAAAGCCCATGGACTATATTTTATTTAATTGTCTTTATTACAAATTAATTTTATAGTTGTCCAGTACATTAATGGTATTAAGTGGCCAAAGCACTGATGATGATTAGCATATTTTAATGTCCCAGTATTATTGTTTCTGATTTTTATGTATTTTTTATGGGTTAGCACTTAGCCTGTTCATTCAAATTATGTTTAAATAAATGTCCCAAGCTAGCAAAGGCTCAAAAGTTAGCTTGGTCTACAATGGGTCCATTTCAAATCCAGCCACAAGATTAACTGCTGATTTATTGTAGGGATGTATTTTGATTATTGATTATTCATGATGATGAATGATTATTTCTTTTGAGTATCACTTATGAATGACTTACACTTATTATAATGCTGGTTGATGTATAGTTAATTATAGTTGCTCTGAGGAGTAGCTGACTGATCTCCCAGAATGATTTCTTCAGGTTTTCTCAGGCTCTCTCTTGAATATATAAATTTGCATATTTATATATTTGTGGTTTTAAATACATTACTTTATGTTAACATTATTTGAAATGTTTTTGTATTTTGATTATTTATATATATATATATATATATATATATATATATATATAAAAAATCGAAAACCTTCCATAGTATATCTTTATTTATAAGTAATAATAAACTATTATAGAATTAAACAGCTGTATTTTTTGTCTATATTAAGATCTTAGACCAGAGTGAAAAATGGAATACATCTTGTACAGGATTATTACCTAAGGAATAATTAATAGCAGTAGGATTTGAATGTTTTTAAAATGATTTTTTATTAGTCTACTTTCAAAGCAGGTAATATCTGTCTGTTTAATAGGATTTGTTTAAAATACTAGGAGTAAAAGAATCTCCAACTGTTAAAGTTCTGTGCTGAGAGGTATCGCAGCAGCCATGCAAGCAAGTAGTTGGTTGCAGACGGTTGTGGGTTTGCATCCCGGCCCGATGCTATGACACATGAAAAAAAAAAAATCTTAGACCAAAGCGAAAGGTGAAATCTATCTTTAACTATACAGATTGCTCTAACAGTTCATTGAAGATTCATGGTTTAGATAAGCTATATATATATATATATATATATATATATATATATATATATATATATATATATATATATATAAACTTTAAATTAAACATAGCTCAATATATATAAACAAAGGAACTAAATCACCCTTCCCCAGGTTATAACTTAAAAGTTATTCTTGATCTTTTGTTCAACATTTAGAATTCTTTTAAGTCATAATCTAAAAGAGGGCGATTTCTTCCTTTGTTTAAATATATATAATCTACAGTACAGTCAAAAGAGTGTTAAATTATTTTTCATATTTAAATAAATTTACAGATAGAAATAATTCAATAATCTACAGCCACCATGTCTATTCTAAATATACATAAATACACATTTGTTTTAGTTAATTATTCTTTACATATTTTATTTAAATTAGATAAAAATGATTATAAATTTGTCTTTTAATTTTCAAAATTTATAATTATTCATATCAATTTAGTAGTCAATAATTAGAAATAAAGAAGAATCTATCTAATGATTTTATAAATAGAACATAAACACACAAAAACTAATTTACTAAACTTTTCAACATCATAATATACCTAATGACAGCTTTGGTGTTTATAACTGTGCCAACTTGGAATCCTCTGTTACCTTTACAGTTGACTGAAACTTTGAAATTTACTCAAGTAAAATCTGATAGAGTTTAGGTATAGTTTTAATCAATAGATGGTACTTCTTATCTTGATAAAAGAAATACAAGTAATCAATAGATGGTATTTCTTATCTTGATAAAAGAAATATACTTGCATAATAGCAGAAACAAACATGGGCAAGGAAGAATTTCAAAGAATACCTTTATTGGGTATTATATGCAAAAGAAGCTAAAAATTGAAATATTTTTTTTATTTAAACGTTGATATGTGTAATAAATAAATAATGTATAGGTTTAAATTTAAATTGTTTTTATATATAATTTAGCATGTGAAGTGTGGAATCATAACATTATCTTTATCTAATTAGGTAAATTTTTAGCAATAACTTTGATGCAATATTTATTGCTTTTTTGATCTATAACAATTTTTTAAAAAAATTATTTTTATTACTTTTTGAGATTTATATATTGAGATAATAACTCTGCTGAGTCAATGTCTAAGTTTTTTTGTTCTCTTGCATCATAGCAGCAACCGGGAAGCGAACCCACTAACCCGGGACAACTGCTTGTAAAGCAGCTGCTGATCTCTTGACCACCAATGCTTGACATATCTACGTTATTTTAAACATTAGGAATTGGAAAAATATAATTTAAATTTCAGCTCATTAAGTTTTTTTTTATATATATTATATATGCACATATTGATAAAAATCTGCATTTGTAATTAAATTTGGTCAATTTTATTTGTATTGTAAGTAAAATTATTATAAATGTTTAAAATTTATATTATAGGAAAAATTACTTAATAATAATCTATAAAACCTTTCTTAAATGTTATCTGTAAACTTACAGATTTATTTAATTAAAAAAAAGTTTGGTAAATTGATTGAATGGAAATAATTTCTGGCTTAATTAAATAAGGAATTTTTGAAAATTGAGTGAATAAATTAGTTATTGGCTTATCTAATAAAAAAAATGTAAACAGCTAATCACTGGTTTTGTTAATTAAGAAAATATTGGTAAATGAGTAGGCTTGTATATTAAAAAGTTGAATGATACAAAAGGACCAGCTCAGAATTGTAATTCAATCTGCTTCTATTTGTCATTGAGCCTGCTTCTTCTTGTGATCCTTGCCTTTGCCTGACTAGAATGATGTACCCTAACCCTTTGCCAATGATAAAGTTAATAATGAGCAGCTGTCAGGTAATAAACTTCACTTCGTCAATATGTAGCCTATAACCATTGGATGTCTAACTATGCTTGCTGAGTTAACAACAACATGGCAATTATTGTCTTTAAATCTAAAGGTTAGCAAATGCATTTCTCAATATTAAAAAAAATTTCAGGACAAACTCTCTATGAAATTAAAAACCAAAAATGAAGAAATTTCATAAGAAAACTACTAAAAAAATCCATTTGCCCATTGAGTATGTCTATATAAAATTCATCTTTTACAGAAAATAATATCTCTTTCACCATCCTTTTCCTTGGACTTAAAGTAACTTTTTATTTGTAAACTATTTTATAAAACATTGTCAACAAGCCAATGAGGGTTATACTTGAAGTGATTTAATTTTGTATATTTATGCAGTTATCTATTATATAAACTTTTTTATGCCTATACATTATAACATTTTATCTAACTTAGTGTATCTGATATAGTATGGTAGCTTTAGTTTAGATAATATAAACTAGTTTGCTTTTAAAATGTAAATGTATCCCCCCCCCCATTACTTTCATGATTGTTTAATTTTATGATCCATGTTGCTTTTAATAAAACGTTTTCAACAGAAAAAGAAAGTTTTAAAAAGAGATAGATTTTTTTATATTTTATATCCAATAATTAATATAATGCTTCTAAAGATTTTTTTTGTGGGTTGACTCAATGTTTATACAACTATATAAATTGTTGATAAGCTGATTAAATTTGTTAATAGTTTTGTTTGTTTACTCTGTGTCACACACATCTGCAATTAAATGAATTGATATATGTATATGTTTGTATTGTTTATAGCAATCCTAGATATTTATCTACCATGTGAATTTATTATATGTTTGCTCTCCATGATCTTATTACTATTCCTGCTTGAGTACTTATGGATGTTTGTGTTACTGTCAAATAGAGACATTTCTCCCCATGATTATTGTTTTATAACACAGATGATTAAGACGCTTATTTACCGTCATTCAATATTTTTTAGTCGTTGAGTCAAAGGCAAAGCATATAGGCTTAATCTTTGTTGTAGTCACTGTGTGTGAACATGAATAGTGGATTAGAGATACTTTATTATTGATTGAAAATGTGAAATATATATATATGTGCACATCTGGATAAATTATTGAGTCATTATCAAACTTCAGAGCTGATCTAATAGTGTTATAAGTATTTTTGGAGAGGGGATGTACCATTTAAACTACCAGTTATCAAATACATTATATGCTTACATGAAAAGAGTTCATTATACATCTTTTTGAACTATTGTACTCAAATCTAGATATATTTGAATTATTGTTTGACTTCAGATATATATAAACTCTGACAGATTCTGAAATATGCAAAGTATTATCTTAAAGATTTTTCATATTGAATTTACTATGTTGTAAATAAATTTTGTTTGTTGATGGTTAGATTGGATTTGCCAATAATCTTTACTTTCCATGATTTAGAGATTATTTTCACTATATAGGTGATGATGCATCTATGGTAGGCATTTATACTTGCTATCCTCACTAATAAACTATATATTTCTAGGCTAGAGGTCTAGTGGCAATTTCTGTGTGGATATTAGAATCGTTGCTATCAATTACTATATATATATATATATATATATATATATATCTTATCAACTCATTGAGGAAGCCAGTATCAGAAACTGGTCTGGGGTTAGGGATATTCTGCAAAGCTTGTTAAGAGCTTAATTGCGAGCTCTTTATATAACATATGCATATATTGCACTGAAATATTTTGACTGATTTTATTCAAAAGTGATATATGTATTTAAAAACATCACTTTGAAAACAGATATTGAAAAAAGTGTGCATTGTCCAGGTTAAATTTTTATTTGATTTTTAGTGATGTAAAAAGTGCACTAATGTTTATGATGAAGTATAAAATTGAAATGATCCACGCATTGAGAACTATTAAGTTTAAGATCAAATATTACTTTTTCTTATAATTCTCAGTTGCCTAGTAACTTCAATCTTAGTAACTTTTTGCAAAATAACCAGCATGCATATTTAGTTATTAAACACCATGGCTCTTATTTTAAAAACTTTACAGATTTAATATTCTTAAACAGACAAAAAAACAAATTGAGATGTTTTACTATATTTCTTTATACCATTGTCTGATTTCTATAAGATTTAATGTCTCTCATCATAAGATTCCAAGCCATTTCCTGTCAAAATCTCCTGCTGAAGCTAAAGCTGAGATGTATAGAAATTTCATTGAAAATTTGTATTTAAATTTATCTTGCATGCAACTATAACATTTGGGAAATGTTAAAAGTGTTTTTTTTGTTGTTGTTGTTTTTTTAAATTGGCATATCCATGTAAAATGGGAGGGGGTAATCATCATTGTATTTTTTTTTTTAATTTTAAGCGTTTAAAGATACATTGAATCAATTTAGCATTTTTGGAAATATATTAAATAACCATTATAAAGATGTAATGATTATAAATAATCATATTTGTATCTAATTTTCTTTTTTTCATTGATTACACGTTTAAAAAGACAGAATCCATCTTCTGTTTTTAAATTTGCTTTTCAAATTCCTGAAATAATTTGCTGATATTAAAAATAACTATTTCAGCATTAAAAATCTTTTTTTTATTATCTTGCATTATACGAATTTTGGTCAATGAAAGAACCTTGGTAAATATTACTAAAACTAATAAACTCTTTTTTTATCTTGTAATATTATAATCTTCTTCAACAACAAACTATTGATAAATTTACAGATGCAAATAACTTACATATTAGTGTAATATAAAATTTATATATATAAATGATATATTTTCTATGTTTATTCATATTCAATACCACTAATTTTAATACCAAGTAAATAACTTTTACTACTGCTTGAATATCTAACATTTAGGATTGTAATCACATCTCCAGGTGGACATGTAATGAATCATTTTAATAAACTTGCAAATACAATTTTATCAGACTGGATGAATGGGCATTCATAAATGAAAAGTAAAATTGTATTTGCAAGTTTATTAAAATGATTTGTTATGAATCTGCCTGCAAAATAATTCTGACTAACGTATTTGGAAAATCTGTCAATGATTCATGTTCAAATAACATGAATGTTAATTATGTATGTTTTATATCTGACACCTGTGACAACACACTCACATATTTATATAAATTGCAAACACAAACATATCAATATGTAAATCAAGGTGAATATATTATAAAATATTAAAATCAGGCAAGATTTCTAATTGGTGGAAATCAATTGTTATAAAATGAAATAATATTGATTAATGATTAACATTTTAGAGTTTTTTCAATTACATACCATTTATTTTCAACTCAAAATATTGTTAAAATTAACAATGAATCTTTTTTTTTAATTTTCCTTTTTCTATCACATCTGAGTATAACAGTTACTCACAAATTCTTTCTTATGACAAAAGAAACAAAATGAAATTAGATTTAGATTTTACATATTGGCAAATAAGTCACCCAAGACATGGTGATAAATTAACACTAGTTTCACCATACATGACTGAACACTTAGATGTTACACATTCAATACAATACACAATTTGGTATTCATAAATATGATTTATTCTATCTTCAGCATTATTTATTTGTCTCTTTAAAGATAAAGGAGATCTAAATCCTATATTAAATTCTTCAGATATAACTTTTTTCAAATTTGAATATAATCTAAAAATGTATGACAACAAAATTCAATTCAATTCAATTCAATTCATTTATTTAAGTGCTAAACAACAGCATAAAGCCAATTACAGCTTGCACATACAATAAAAGTGAAAATAAAACATATAACATAAAATGAAAATATAAATGTATACATAATAAAGTAAAATTTAAAAGACAAAATCAAACTTCACATTTCAGTTTAACAAGTTTACAAAATTTCTTATAATCAATGTCACACAGATTAAGGTTACTCCCAATTTGATTATATAAAGAGGGTAACCTAAATAAAGGAGAAAATTTAAGAATATTAGAACGGCATGTTTGAATCTGATATACACAAGTAGACCTAGTATCATAACTCAAAGACCTAACTGAGATAGTTGAAACTATATCTGATAAAATAACCTGTTTATTAACAATTTTATAAAAATATTTCAAATCCCTATACTTTCGATCTAGATGAAAGATTAATCATTTTACCCTCCCAAGAAACATATTTGAAAAACTTCTTTGAAATAGACTGCAACAAGTTACATCCTTGCAAAGAACTAGGGTTCCAAATTATTGAACCATATTCAATAATAGGAAGAACCAATGAAAAAAACAATTTCCGTTTAGTATCATTACTGAACTGATAACCATGTCTAAGAATGGCACCCATAACCTTAAAAGCTTTACCAACAATCATTTCAAAATGAGGAATAAAAGATCCATTACAAGAAAACATAATTCCAAGATCTTTTTGGCATTTAACTGAAATAATCTTATGAGAATTGATATAATAATAAAACTGTAAAACTTCAGATTTATTGGAATAAGACATAAAGGAACATTTATCAAAATTAACTGTCATATTATTTGACTGACACCAAGCACTAAAGTTATCAATATCCTTCTGAAAGGAGAACACAATCGTTCACTGATACAATTCTTCTAAAAATCTTACAGTCATCAGCATAGCTTAACAGAAAAGAATATCTCAAGCAATCATTAAGATCATTAATGTAAACATTAAACAGCATGGGTGCTAAAATACTACCCTGTGGAACACCTAAATTGCATTCAAAATTAAATGAAACTTTATTATTGAATTTAATATATGCTGTACGACTACATAGAAATGATTGAAACCAATATACAAGTTTATTAGAGAAACCTATTTTATGTAATTTATGAAGTAAAACACTGTGATCAACTTTATCAAAGGCTTTTGACAAATCAAAATAAATAACATCTAGTCTTTGACGATCTTCAATAGCATGAGCTATATGATCATAAATTGTCAGTAGATTACTATCAATTGATCTATTAGGACTAAAACCATGTTGAGAAGAAGAAATTATCTTACCCACATCTGAAATAATTTTATTATAAATACATCTCTCAAAAATTCTTGCAATGGTATGCAAAACAGAAATTGGTCTATAATTAGAAACACAATCTCGATCACCATTTTTGAAGATTGGAACCATTTTAGCACATTTCAAAACACTAGGAAAAGTACTGGAATTAAGAGACAGATTAAAAACAAAGGCAAGAGGTACTGCAATAAATTCGGCTAGCCCCTTATAAATAAAAGAAGGAATATTATCACATCCTAAACTAGAGTGAGTCTTAAGCCTCCTAATAGCTACAATAACATCTTCCCTAGAGATATGATCAATTGTACATTTAGCACTAGACAAATTGCCAGGAAATGTAATTTTAGAATCAATTCCATGTTGTGAAAAGTATAACTCTGCAAAATGTTTAGAAAAATCATCTGCATTTAATGCAGAACCGTGAGTCATTTGAACCTTTTTCTTACCCAAGCCTGAATTATTAACAAAATTCCAGAATTCTCTAGGATTAGAAGAAATATTAATTTCAATTTGTTTTATATACTCTTGTAAATCTCGTTTATAGATATATTTAGCCAATCTTCTAAAATACATCCCTTGTTAATTGAATCTCATTATATTTTAATTTGATTTATTATAAAAACAACTTTAACTGTATGTATAATAAATTCCCATTATAATATATCTTTATTATAACTCTGCTTTCAATCTACCTCAAATTTATGCAATTGAAAATTCTGTATAAAAATATTTTCATTCTTAAAGCTCATATTTTTTTAAAAAGTGCATTATAAAGAATGTATAAAACCTTTTATATTTAAAGGTTTTTGCAATTATTTTTTAATAAAAGTGATGATGATGATGATGATTATTATTATTATTATTATTATTATTATTATTATTATTATTATTAGTAGTAGTAGTAGTAGTAGTAGTAGTAGTAGTAGTAGTAGTATGTTTCAATGCTAAGCTTTATTTATCTTAGAAAGTTACAAGGGATTTACTTAGCTTGAATTGCTGTTTACATGGGCAATCCACAGTTGTAGGCTTACATATATAAAAGTTGCTTTATTCATTTATACATAAATTTCTCCATGTTGTGAATTAGTTACAATGGGTTTAAATAGCTTGGATTACCATGGTATACATGGTTAATCTATAGTTGTAGGTGCATATGTGTAAAAGCTGATTTACATGAGATTATATAAATTTTTACATGCTGGGGATTAGTAACAAGGGTCTTATATAGCTTGTATTGCTGTGGTTCCATAGGCAATCCATAGTTGTAGATTTATGTATGTAAAAGTTGATTTATTGATTTACACAAGATTACAATAATTTTTACATGTTGTGGATTAGTTACAAGGGTTTTACATAGCTTGGATTGCTTTGGTTATATGAACAATCTATAGTTGTAGATTTACATATGTAAAAGTTGATTTATTGATTTACACAAGATTACATAATTTCACATGTTCTGGTTTGCTGTATTTACGCATAAAAAACAGGTTTAGTTTTATAGGTGGTTGGGTTGCATGGATAATGTATGTGAGGGACTAGTGTTTATCATGGAGTGTGGCAATTGTTTGTGAGGTGTGCAGACACCAGTTTTAAATCAATGTCAATTATTTTTGACTCTTTAGGGTACATATTTTCTTTGGTGATCAGGTTTTCTCTTGGTTTCATAGAGATGTGTTGGTATGGGTAGGAGGCATGGTAGAATTTGTTTCCATGATTGCTGTGCCTGTTTTCTGGTGCATTTGAATAGATGAGTATTTAAAAAGGGGGATGAGATACAGCTTTGCTAGAATTAATTGCAATTGTTGAATTAAATAGGTTGGTCAGACTCTGAATACAGATGCATTAAAGATGGAAACTGGGTAAGGATTTTGATGAGATTTAAGTATGAGATCCATAGATAGAGGGTCCAGATTTTCAGAAGAGAGTGGTGGTGCAGCTGTGTTAGAATTGTTTGCAATTGATGAGTTGGAGTTTATGGTAGAATGATCAGTCTCTGGGTCTGGAGCAGAGGTGAGGCTGATGTAGTTTAAATGTGAGATTCATAGATAGATGGTTTAGACATAGGGCAAGATGATGAAAGCTGGGTAGGTTGTTACACTTGACATTGGGAATGTCATGTTGTTGTTGTTTTTTTTAAATGATCATTAGTATCTTGATTTAAATTAAAAATGTGAATAAAAAATATAATACAAAATAGAAAATAAATTATCAGTTGATTTGAAATTGAAAAAAAAAAGATATAGTACGTTAGTTAGGTTTTTTAAAACTTGTTATCCTAAGGTTTTGAGTACTTTGTAAGTATAAAAAACTGGAGCTTGTTAACTTGGTAGTGAGCAAGAGAACTTATTGCTGGGGACCTTGAAATTGAATTTTTATTACTAAAAAAACATCAAAGTTTATTACAATAACACCAAAAGTAAGATTGACCTTTGGACTTCAAAACATTGTGCTGGTATTACAGTCAACCATCTCTGGCCATGTTATGGTGTTTTTTTTTAATTATCGTTAAGTAACTGCATTTTAATTTTAAAATGTGAATAAAAAATGTAACATAAAATTATAAGTTATCAACATGTCACAACTGCCACAGAACCTCTGAAATCTTTGACCACATGATAAATGATTGCCCAGCATATGACAAAATCAGAACATTCATTCCTCACAACTGCCACATTTCCCTGAACAAAATATTAGATATCAAGAGCTGCTTCCTGTCTAGGGATTATGCCATCTCAAGACTTTTGACCTTCATCACTTATGCCACCTGGATGGCCAGATGCCGCAACAAGTTCAGCATTCCTCATCCCAAGCCTGAAGACATATTCATTTCTAAGTTGAAGGAATTTGATCATAAGGACAGTATCATCTCATCCAGATTTTTATTTGACAACAAATGGAGTCTGATTAAACTGGATTAAACAACACTAGTGAGCACATCAGACCATCTGGTTGCCTAGCAACATGATTACTTTTATTTTATTTACAATTGTATCATTCTTACATATGTATTTCAATAAATTTATATATATAAAGGTATATGAAAGTAGTTTTTTTCTTCTATCAGCCTAATATTTTGAATATTTTTTAAATATAAAAAAACACAACTTGTTAAGTTGTTTGTGAGCAAGTAAACAGCTTCCTAGGAACTTGAAACTGAATTTTCTTTTTTTTTTTTTTTTTCAAAATAAAAATCGGAAATTACTACAAAATTAACAATAAGATTATGTTTAACTGAAATTTGGACTTTGAACGGGAATATTGGCGGCAGGCTTTTCTGATCATGTGATAGCTTTGTCGCCATATTGATTTCTAAATTGTCGTTAGCTAACTTGATTTTATTTGAAATTGCTATTATTATTAGAAACACCATATTTAAATATTTTAAACATTGGACAGTTTCATATTCTACCATCCACTTTAAACCTGAATTCTCATTCAAATATTTTAACGTACTTTTTATTAATATTCTTGGACAATATATATATTGTTGTATCCAGGTTGCAATAAAACTTAGGGGTAATATAAATAATTCCAAGCATTTATTGGTACACACAATAATTGTTACAATGTATATACATTTGTACACAGAGATTAAGTCAGTATAGAATATTTCACTCAATTACAACTTGAATCAAGAAAGAAATGTCTGCGTTTCCTATCATATTTGATTGCTCTTGTTAGATTCAGCTGCAGCTTCTATCCATCCATATTAAATGCTTTAACACTTTTTGTCACCTTTTTATTGTAACTGATTTTTTAATCTGTTTTAGTCAGCCTTCTGTGATCTTCTTGTAGATTGCATAAACTAGTTTTTAACTACTACCAATACCTCATGACTAGCCCTTAACTACTATTGAGATTGAGTGTAAATGTAATTTGCTTGGATTGAATTGATCATCGCTTTCAACTTTCAGATCAAATGATAACCTCTGCCTCTTTTTCTGAATCATTCATTCTTATTAATTACTTTAAATTGGTTGATCAATTAGGCCTAGTGTTGTAGAGATTAACAAATTAATCTATCACACTATGAACTAAAGTTTAAATCCAGAAGAAAAGCCAAAATTTTCTAGGCATGTAAAATATTCCCAAAGTTTTCATATAACAATGCATAGTCATCCACATTTGGGTTGATAAATGGGTAACTAGCATTTTTTAAGTATTATTCTTCTTCTTTATAATTTATGCATTGATTATTAACATATATAATTGTAATTAGAAACAACTTTTTTCCATTTAATACATTATATTAGTTCTTTCAAGTAATTTTAGTTCTGAAGAACGCAATCAAAACTATAAGGAAATAAAATTTGTTAAAGAAACTGATACGTTATTATTGTATAAAGTGTGTGTGGGGGGAGGTGCTATACATGGAAAAAGAAAGGTGTTATTAATTACAATCATATATCTAGATTTTTTTAACTGGATAGTAAACAAACAAAAATGTGAACTTTGTGAGTGATAATCCTTGTAAATACTATCAATTTTTCTAGTTTTCTACTTATGAAAAAGTTTCCAAAGATCTTAGTTAGAAAGTGTTTAATTAGTATATGTTATTTCTAGCTTAATGTCTACATCTATTAATAATCAAATATTTTACTGCTCTGGAGTTAAGTTTGAATATAGGAAGTGACAAATGGGCCATGATTTATAGACTTGCACTTCAGAATTTGCCACTCATCAATAGCACCAAATACACACAAGGTATCTATGCCAATCAATTGATAGAGAAATGTTTTTAAAATAATGCTGGTACAAAAATATTGATTCATTCAATAGACTATTTTAAATAACTAAAGCTTACCTACATATAGACAAACATACCTACCTATATATATATACACACACACATAAATAATATTTACATATAAACTAATAAGTAAAAGAAAAAAAAACTTGATAGAACATTTATAATAATAGCTCGGTATTGTTACCTGTCTAAAACTTGAAAAACAGATACTTTGTATAATTAAATTAAAGGAAGAATTTAATATCTGAAGAATACCTTGAATTTGTAAAGATTAGTGAGTTAATACCTGACAACTCTGACAGTAAAGTAACCGATTCCGTTTTATAATAAAGAAAAGACGTTAAGGCAGATCAATTTTGTAGGCTTAAGATTAAACATTTGTCAAGATTAAATTTATTTATAAAATAAACAAAATAAAAAGATTATTAAGAATTGAGTTTAAGTAGTTTTGAATTATGTATAACTTATTTATTAAAACAATCTTATATATTATGATTTTACCTTACTTATTTGCAATAATAACATGATTGCAACAGGTGTAAAAATTCGTTAACAATACTGTTGGTAAAATTACAAATGCTTAGTTGTTGCCATAACAACCAGCAGATTTGAAAAATACCATGATTCATTGCAATTTTACTAAAACTTCCATCTTCATTGATTGGTCTGTTTCATGAATGATCTGATATTATTTGCTATTAGCAGTTTCCTTCTTTAAAACTGAGCATATCTAACTGCTTTTACAAATGATGGATGATGAGTGTTAGTAGTCAGTATTAACTCCAAATGGATAAATTACTTATTTGAATTTGGTTTAGTAACATCTGCCCCTTTCTCAAGTGTCTTTCATATCCCATACCTTACTGTTAATAACTTGATTTACTGACTTAGTTATTTGATTAGTCTCTTTGGGTCATTGGCTACTTGATCATATTATTGCCATTTAATTGATCAGGTGCATTGCATTTAGAAATGGATCTAGAGAAACTCTACAGTCTGGTCAAATCCATCATTAAAAATAAGCTTAGAACAAATCTACAACACTATCATAAAATTTTGGACTGCAGTAACATAGTATGTATTATATATGCCTACATTACAAATTATTAAAAAATTAGATTCAAAAATCTTGTTTGCTAAAGATTTTATTAATCAAATTGATTCAACTCATACAATTTAAATATTATTCAAATCAATATTTTCTTTTTTTATTTAAAAAAAAAAGAAACCGTCATTTATCATTTTTGAAACAAAAATATTTTGAATATTACTACATCAATTTTCTATTCCAAATATTTCAGCCAGTTTATGAACATTTTCAAGGTGTAAATATAAATCTTAGAACAAGTATATTTTCATATAACTGAAAAATTGGAAAAAGTTTTAAATATATTTTATCAACATAAATATATAAACTACTCATTTTTTAGAAAAATACAAAAATTATTAATTTTTTTACAAATATAAATAATGTAATACAAAAGTATTTTTGTTATTTTACATTTTTGAAAAGTTGTGTAATATGTTTTTGCATTTATTTTAAATTATATACTTTTATATGCATATGTTGTTACTACATAATAATGTGACAGTTAAGAATAAAATCATGGTTTCTAAAGATTAAAAATCATGCAAAGTAGGATAAAATTAGGCATATCAATAAGGTTTAAAATGAATAAAATTAAAGATTTTAGTCTTGTGATGCAATGACTTAAGAAGAATTAAAATAAAATAAAGGAAAGAAAGCAAAAAAAGGATAACATGCATCTCATACATATCTCTAAGAATATGCAAGCATTAATTGTGTCAATAATTTATCCTGAGACAAAGAAAATAAAATTGTTCTGATTGTATAAGATTCAATTTTTAAAAAAAAAAAAAACAATAAATGTAATAAATATCAACTCACAAATTTCACTAGAGCAAAAACAATATCATTATAAAATCTTCAAAATATCATGTCACCATTTTATGTGCTTACACAGGCTGTTAATAACAATGGCAAACTCTCCATACATTACTGCCATTAAGTGCACTCATTGACTGTGAAGACTTGCACTTGGTGGCTCTACTGTATAGAGAATTTGCATTGTTAATTTCATTATAGAGGGGGTATGATATATTATTTGTATGTATAAGAAATTTGTTATATAAAATAAAGTTTAATTTGTTGAATTACAAATTTTCAGACATAATGAAAATATTTTAAGACAGATTAATGTTATAAGATTATGATTAAAGATTCTGCTACTTTGATATTAGAGCTTCAACACAGAGCTTGTATTAGACCTACTGTACCTGTTCACATTCATATTAATTGACTGATAACTTTGTAATCTTGGGATCTGACCAAAATAACATATACATGGATATTGTACATGACTTTTTTGGCAAAAAACATGTACATGTACCTTATACATAGTATTTTGGCAAGATTTGCAAAGTTATCAGGAGGCTGATATGAATGTGAACAGGCACGGTAGGTCTAATACATGCTCAATGTTGCAGGACTATAAATAAATAAAAGTAAAACATAGTAAATATATTTATCATTTTCAATAAGAAATATATAATTTTAAATAAGACATTCAAATGTGTATGACTTGGACAGTAACAACTTTTGAGAATGAGATTTGAAATTTTAAAAAAAAAGTGATTTGCGATCTCAATGAAATAAGAGCATTGTACAAAAAAAGTGTCCATTTAAATATGAACTAAACAAACAGGAAATGATTTGGATTTTTAAATAATATGTATAAAAATTCATTAACTATACATTCAACTTTCACACTAACAATTTTTAAGAATGATATTCCCAACCAAAAAAAAAGTGTGATTTGTGATCTTAATGAAATGCTGCCATTACACAAAAAAAAATGTTGCTAAACAAACAGGAAATGATTTTGGTTTTTAAATAATATTTATAAAAACCATTATGAATACTCATATGATATTAACCATGTAATATGCAACAAGAATTAATGTCTTGAAACAAAACATTTAATATTACCACATAAAATGGAGATCTCTATTAAAAATTTTCCCTCCAAAAATGTAGCATGTGATTGCAGAGTAGGCTGGGATTTTCAGCAGAAATGTTAATAAACATATTTTTTTATAAATAACTCAAACCAAAAAAAAAAAGAACAAAAACTACAAAAAAAATACATATTAATTATGAGACTTTTATTAGATTTTTATCCTGGCAGAATCATTTCTTTTATATCATTGAGTATGGCAGGAAGAAATCTGGACGAATAAAAAAATGTCAAAGTATTATTTAAAAAAAATCACATTGATAAAGATAAAAACATGTTTCCACACATAGGTTTGGTTTATTTTTTTTTCAAATAGACCTCATCGTGACATTACACATTTACTGTGGGTGTGAAAAGGTCTACTATCTCTCCTATGTTGCAAGACTAATACCACAATACTGAAATTCCTTATAAGTACATTTATTTACAAAGTAAACCAAGTAAAAAAATATTAAAAATATAATTTAAGCAGTTTTATATTATCCATGAGTTATTTATTAAAAGTATATTTTTTCTTATAAATTTTATTTTATACAATTGTTTATTTAATAATTGCACCTATCATATAAGAATTTGTCACCATTTAGAATTGGGAAAATTACAAATGCCTAGAAGTTGCCAATAACTACCACCAGGTTGGTAGAATACCATGATTCATTCCAGTAATTCCAACATGTTCCCTTCTACATTAATTTACTTTATAAAAGATTCAATATTTCCATTAGAAACTTCCTGATATGAACTTCAATGTGTCTAATTATGGTCTTCAAATAGTGGCAAATATGTGTTACCATCAGAGGTAATTCCAGATAAGTAAATTACTTTTCTGAACTTGATTCAATAACATCCCTTTTTCAAATGAACTTCCATTTTATAACAACTCATTTACTTTATTGTGAACAATCAGATTAATTAATATAGTTGTTTGATTGTTTCTTTTGTCAGCTAAATTAGAATATGAGTTTAATCTAGAGGGCTCTATAGGTTGGGTAAGTCAATCATTGAGAATAAATTTAACTCAAGTCTACAACATTGTTTTAAAACGTTTGATGCAGTAATATATGATGTCTCATATATCATCCGATATGAATTTCTTATTATAATTGTTGATTTACTTATTGTCTGGATTATAAATTATAAAAAAAATTGATTATTAAGTACTTCATTATCCAATTTTATTCAATTCGCCTAATTAAAATAATAGTCAAATAATTGTTTTTTTAAAAAAACCATACCCTTATTATTTCTGGCTCAAAATTATTACAAAACAATAATGCATCAATGTTTTGGTTCCAGACATCCATTTATGATCTTTTCAAGAGTGCCAACATAAATATTATTACAAACAGACAATTATACGCTTGAAAAATTGGGAAAATGTTATTAAATAGTATATATTATCAACAGAAATTTAAAAAATAGTTTTTTTAAAAAAATATATAAAAATTACATTATAAAATTTTCAAAAATAGAAATAATGTAATAAAAAAAGGATTTTTTTTTTTTTTGTTATAATACTTATATTTTTGGAAAATTGTATAATGTGATTTTTGCATTTTTCTTAAATTAAATAATTTTATATATATATGTGCTTATAATATATAGCATTGTGACTATTAAGTCCAAATACAAAAAAAGACCTATATAAAATAGTCTAAGGTTACATTTTAAAATAAATAGAAGTGGCAACATTAATCTTTGATTAAAATAAAATAAAAATTTAAAGGAATGCAACCAATGTATGACATATTTTATGTTTAAGAGATAATAATAATAATAATGAAAAAAATTGTACATCATGTGACTTAATTTGCCTGTATTAGCATGCTTATTACATTAAGAGATAATATACAAACATAAATTGTTTCATTAGCCTGTATGTTAAGTGCTTAATGAAACTTTGACTTGAGACAAGAGGTTTATTAACTATTGCTAAAATAATTTATGGTTGTGTAGAATTCAGTTTAAAATAATAATAAGCAACAAACAAGTGTGATAAATATCTTCTCACAAATTTAACAAATCATAAACATAATAGTTTGATTATGGGGAGGATGTCACATTGTTTATTGAGTAACAAGAAACTTATCATGTAATATAATAAATCATCTATGCACTTTATTACTGTTTCACAATGCTTTAATTACCACCCTCTTTGACAGTTTTGATGGCCCCAACAATCATCTTCAGAACTTTCTTTTTATATCTTCAAAAGAGTTGAGTTTGGAAGATATAAAAAGAAAGTTCTGAAGAAGATTGCTGGGGCAATAAAAACTGTAAAAAAGAGTGGTAATAAAAGCATTGTGAAACAGTAATAAAGTGCATAGATGATTTAATATATTATATTACATACATTTGGCAATGCAGGAAGAAAGATTAGTTATTAAACTTATCATGCAAAATAAACTTTGATTTTGAAATTATACATAGTCACATATATATGTCAAGGATTGCATTTATAGAACTGAAGATCTTAAAAGACATTGTGTGATTAAAAATTATTTTAAAAGTGCATTATCAAGGAGTATATTTTTATTAAACTTATATTCAAGCACAAAAGAAAACAAATCTTTTATAAACAAATCAATATGTTCTTGTAATGGAATAAAGTTATTAACTTATTTGATATACAGTATTAATTCATTTTCCAGTAATAAGTTGTTTATAAACACCATCAACAGATGGAAAAATTTTGAATATTTGGTATAGAAAACATGGATTTACATCAGCAGTTAATTTATCTATAAAAAGATGAGGATAATTCACAGCAAGCAGAGTTGTTAAAGGGTTGTGTGCAGTGATTTTCTGCAATGATAGAGAGTCCTATCCTGGAGCATAAGGTTTACAGATCAATTCCAGTTCTGGTCTTCCAGCATTTAAATGTCTTAAAAAATCCCAAGTATTAAATTCTTTCAATTCTTTATTTCATTGAGCACTTAGGTCAAGCCAAACTAAAATTTAGTTGAGATCAAAGATAAAGAAGTATTTTATAGTAGTAGTCATAATATTTCTGACTAATCCTAATATTAATCCCCACTTATGAGTATGGGAAGTTAGTAATAAAGATCTGTAACTTTATGCCCATATTAGTTAGTCTCAACCTTAACAGGCCAATAGATTAGTGTGTTCTCAATGTGAAAGGAAAAGTAGAAAAGTAATTTTAAAATTTGTTATGTGGCTATGGAATAAATCTTTATAAAGCTAGAAATTAATTAATAAAAAATAATTGAGCAGTTCTTATTCAAGAATTTATATAAAGATTCATAAGATATTTGAGCATTGAAAGTGACAAAATTGAAATTTTCTCAAACTCTAGAAACATTACCACTCTACTCTAAACCATTAATATATTAATGGCCAAGCAATCAGTTGGCAGGTGAATGATTATATTTGTTAAATAAGGAAACAACATGTGTTTAAATAAAACTTTAAGAGTTTATTTACTCTGAATAATAATAATAATAATAATAATAATAATAATAATAATAATAATAATAATAATAATAATAATAATAATAATAATAATAATAATAATAATAATAATAATAATAATAATAATAATAATAATAATAATAATAATAATAATAATAATAATAATAATAATAATAATAATAATAATAATAATAATAATAATAATAATAATAATAATAATAATAATAATAATAATAATAATAATAATTGGTATTAGTAAAATATTAATACTTCAACTTGCTGGTTTGCTAGTTGAGTATAAGATCACTAAAGTTCATAATCTCCTTAGAGATTAACATATATTAAGTATCTTTATATCTATAGTTTATAACCTTTATAGTTCTGTAACTTTATTTTTGTAAGCACCTTGTTGCTCACAAACATTATATAAGAGATCGTCCACATAAATTCTTGGCTAGAGCTCTTCTTTATTAATATCAGAACAACTTCACTGTAGTAGTTTGCTTTTGTCCTTTTTCCTGTTTCACTTCTCCCACTGCTGACAACATCTTCATTCTTCTACAGACTTTTATTATCAGTTTTGCTAATTTGCATAAAGTAAATTTCTTAATATGTAAATGAACCTCTTGCTATTTTCAGTAAGTTTTTTTTCCCTTTCTGCATAATTAAATGTTTCTTTTCTGAAGTATTTTAACAGATTATTATTAACAGCTTGCACACACATTTTTATTCTTCTTTAATATATATGTGTGGGCACACAGCAATTATGCATAGTAATATTATCATTCATTTTTCATGTTTTGGAAAAGTGATAAATCATATAACCTGAGAATTACCAGTTTTAGGACTGCAGCTCAACTCTGCAATTTCTTGTTCTTGAAGTCACATGATCTCTCCTGCTGTAAAACATTTCATTACTTTCCATTAATTCTTTTTTATAAATTTTATTTATACCTACATTAATCCTACTCTTAGAAAAAGCAAAATATTTTCTTATTGCAAATTCAAAAGCCATCTTGAATTTTATTAATGCAGTTTGAAAAGAAAAAAACCGCATTATTTTTTCTTCTCACAATTTTATTTAAAAATCAATATTATAAAATATAAATTATTTTACAATGCGAGACATAATTTTAACTTTTTTTCATTTATTTTGGTCAGCCTATTGACTTTTTTTTTTTTTCATTTTTAAAAAAAAATGGAATTCAACCTTTTTCACTAAATCAGTAATATTTCTCAAACTATCAATCATAGAAAGTATATTTTACTCTCTCAGCTGTGCTGATAAGACTCAAAGAAAGAGTTACATAAACTCAATCACAGCATGTGTTGTTGCTTCAACAAAATCAAATATGTCTTGTAAAGAGCAGCAATGACTCAAGAAATACTCATTCCAAAATACATTTCAGTTCATGTTATTTAGACTTCGTAGATTTTTATTCATTCATTTATTAATATGATTCTGAACTTACTTTACTATAGATTCCTTTCTATTCAAAAGCCAGATTTCATCACAAATAATAAATAAACATCAAACTATTAATAAAAAGTATAATTTAAGAAAACAAGTATTTAAAGTTGCAAAATGATTTTTTAAAAAATGTATACACAAATATAATAAATATGTTGGTGGCACTTTAATACAAATGCAAGTCGAATCCTCTTATTTAGTTCCATCCACTTTCGGTGTAGTAATTTGGTTTTCTGGGTAAAATAGAAATTGCTGCCAAAGTGCTTCTATTTGTTGATTTTAAAAAATGATAAGTAAAAAAAAAATAATTTAAAGTATATCAAATGTAAAAAAATATGCACACATTATTAATATCATTAACATGTGATTTATTAGCATTGTTTATTGAACATAATTTATTAGCATAATTTATTAAATGTAATTTATGAATAAATAAAAACAAACTAAACTTCATTTATATTTATTTTGCATTATATAAATGTCAGAAATTATAATAAAAATTGTATTCTTTTATTGTTTCTGAAACAGAAATGATCAGACCTTGGATGATTCCTGGCATTATTTTTTGATTATTTTACAAATAAATATTAAACAGAGGATTGAAACCTTTTTGCTTTATATTTTATACAAATTAAAGAATCAACAGTGGATAAAGTAGTAATGATTTTTAAATAAGCAGAATTTTCTTTACTGCATATTCTTGGACATAAAAATGATAGATTTAAGTCTTTATTTTTCTCTGATATTTGAGTTGAGAGAAATGTTTTATGTAGAAGAGTAAACATTTTACAAGCGAAGTAACAAATGTTATGTTTTTTTCTTCTTACATATGTTATTACTTGTATATAATTTGCAATTAATAAAATTAATTTTATAAAGAAAACAACAACTCTATTTTGCACAATGCTTAGTTATTTATTAAGTATTTGTCTCTTTTATGTAATAACTAATCCATGGTATACAGCACTGTACATGCACACAAATGGATTTATTATACCACAGCTTACAATCCTGAGATAGCAAATTCTTTTGCTCTTATTAGCTATGCTACATAGTATAATCTCTAGTAATCATTAGAAGCCAAATAATAGCATATCATCTGCCATCTATTGATTATTAATGATTACATTAGGGGCATAACTGTAGTGAAAGAAAAATAATTTGCTATTCAACAGCATTATATAAGCTGGGTATCATGTGATGTTTAGTTAGTTTTAATCCTGAAATAGTATTGATTGACAGAGGAAGGAAGAAACCATATGTGAGGGTACAAGGTTAAAAAATAATCTGACAAAATAAAGTAATCATTAATCTCCCATCAGTATGACTGATAACTTTAAATGATAATGAACCTTCAATGCTTTGAATATTGTTGTACAAATACAGAAACAGATATTCGTGAAGCTATAATTATTTTATGTAAAGTGTTGTGTTCAAAAGTTCTGCATGTATTAGAAATATCATGAAAGAGATTAAATAGATATCAGGAAGATGAATGATTAAAAGACAGAATTTGAATCATGAGTTTATTTATAAAAGAACAATCAAAGGTCTTGAGAGAAATAAAAAGCCCTAAACAGTTAACAGCTGAAATTTACCATAAGAGACATTAATAAGTATAGTTAAAAGAGTAGGAAAAAAGACTATAGGAAATTTTAAATGAGTCAAAACATTGTTTGATGTAATAAAATAAAATTTAAGTTTCAGTCTAAATAACTCAAAATTATTTTTAAGAGGAAATGATATATAATATAAAGAAGTATGCAGAGATGTATGTTATGGGTAACAAGAAGAGATCGAAAACAAAATACATGGGTGAGAGAAGATGTCATTGACATCATGGAAAGAAATAAGAGATTAAGGCAGTTATTGTTGCATGGTTCCCTAATGGTTTTTATTTTGCCCTTTAGAAGTAATCCATTGCATCCTGCTCAGTGAGAGGAACACTCAACTTTTGATCAATATCACAATTTACAACAAAAAACTGTGGCCAAAAAGAAACACACATGAACTGAATGTTACAACAATGTTAGGAGTCTCTCATCATTTCCACATTGTAATATAAGTAAAAAAAAAAATTGAAATAAATATTCTTAGTGAAATTTATTCGAATTTATATGAAATTTATCAGATTTTTTTTTTTTTTACATTATTATTATTATTATTTTGAATTTAGCAACTAAGATCTTCAGGAAATTATAGGTCCTTAGAACATCAGTTGCTATTTTGGAAGCTATTACAGATACCACATCAATGATGTGAATAAATGGTAAATATTGTATTTATATTATTATTTTTGGATTCATTTTTTAGAAATATATCTAAGACATCTTTGGAGATTGTAGACATGAATAAATTGTATTGTATTTATTTTTTGTGAACATAACTAACCCATCTTCTGGAAGTAGATAAAAAATTTAAATAAAGATTGGCAATTAAATTCATCAGAATTTATTACTTTATTTTTTTTAATTTAATGCATACTTAGAGAAAGGGTAGGCCCTCTGTTCACTTTTTAAAGGTTTTGGTGCAAAGTAAAAAAACAATTGAAATAAATATTGTTACAAAATTTATTGGAACTTAATACTTTTTTTTAAATTTAATCTTAATTTTGTAAATGGTGGAAGATTGTTAATGAAATTTATCAAAAGTAGGCACTGCTATCTTGGTAACTCTCAAAACTCTATATTTATTAAATTTTATCAAAAATACAGATTTCCATCTTAATAGTTACCGATATTTCTTTTTTAATAATTAGTACACAAAGATTTTTCAAAAATAATCATAAATATTTCAATAAACTATAAAAAGTATATACATTTTGCTCATTGTTAATAATAATAATACAAGAGGAATTTATAAGTAGTCACACAACTACTCCTGAAGCCAGAGATAAAAGGATCTTCCAATCAGCACTGCTGTTGGCCCATTTTTAATTTTCCTTTGTAAAATACTGATGTTGAGATTTTTTTAAAACTGATAAATCAATATTTGTTTTAATTCCAATTTCTATCATCAAATGAAATAACTGAAAAAGTAACACTATAAATAACTACCAGAGACTGAACAGAAGCAACCTCAATGCCATCAGATATTCTACAATATCACACAGTTGATAGTCATTAAGTAAAAGAATGTGAAATCAATAAGGATAAACACTTTCTTGTAATTTAAAGATTATGAAGTTAAATGTAATGGACAATTTGCATTTGATTTAGGTAAGTTAAAATATTGCATAAAGAAGAGAATAATAAAAAAAGAAATATAAAAGAGGCAAACTATTTTTATTAACAGAGGCAGTAGATAAGATGCCCATGTAAAAACTTCTGAAGTTTATGTTGTAATGTAAAATGTTGTATTGTGAAATTTAAATCTATACATTTCATAAGTGAAAGCAGTTATAAAGATTATGTTGCAGCCATTGAAAGTAGTTCTGCAAGTTATTTATTATTTAAAGTTTTAAAAATAAAAGTTATTATGATTTATATATATATGAAAAACAAAAACAAGTTATAAATCATGTAACTTGCTATCGCTTGCATTTATGATCAATAGCTGGAGCTTTACCAAAACCTCCGAACAAGTGTATTTTTGTTTACATAAATGTCAAAAGAGTCAGAATTCACTATCTCTTTCATTGGCTCCACCTTTAGATCAGCTGATTTTAAGCTAATTTGCTATCATCAGTGAAGGATAGGGCTGGAAACTAAATCTAAACACTGACTCCAAGTGTTTATGCAACAAGTTCTTATCAGTTTGCAAGCATGAATTTTTCAGACATGTAATGTCTTCAAACCCAGCCTAACAAACTGATAAGAACTTGTTGCATAAATGCTTGGAGTCAATGTCTAGATCTAGTTTCTAGCCCTATCCTTCACCGATGATAGCAAATTAGCTTGAAATCAGCTGATCTAAAGGTGGAGCCAATGAAAGAGATAGTGAATTCTGACTCTTTTAACGTTTATGTAACCAAAAATACACTTGTTCGGAGGTTTTGGTAAAGCTCCATCTATTGATCATATATATATATATATATATAATTAGATACCAACTAGTAACCACCTAAACATTCACAGTAAATATTGTAATCAATATTTTTCACTGCTGTCAAGGCAACCTTCACACATTTTAATATATGTATAGTTATTATTAATATAGTTTTGTAACTATATCTTCGAGAGCAAATGCTAACATATTTTTTATCCATTAGTTTTAATTTGTCATTCATTGATAAGTATTATGTATTTTATTAAAACTGCTAATCTGTACATTATAATAACATCCAATTACTAAACAATAAATAGATGGTTATATAGGTTGCTACAGGCTGATTCTGAGATAAATCTCATGATTGTTTAAAAATCCTCAGCAGTATTCAAATCCCAGTATATGGGTTTGATGGGTAGATGTGATAACCCTTTATCATAGAAGTCTTCTTAAGGTATATATCAATGCATGTATATTGTGCATTTATTTATTTATGGATGAAATAAGGAAGTGTGCATGGGTGATGTAGAGAAGAGAGGCTAGAGGTTGGAGAAGATGGTTTGAAATAGATAGACACTATTCTGAAAGTGATGGATAATAGTTGAAAGATGATGATTGTGTGCATCTATACTTTGTAAGTAACTATTTTTATTCATTCATTCTGCAGTAATGGATAATGGTTGAAAGATAATGATGATTTTGTGCAACTTTAATTTGTAGGTAACTATTTTTATTTACACATAAAAAACATTATGAAATAATATTAAAATGTATGCATCCACGTCATTTATGAATTAAAATACGCATAATTAAGTCATAAAAAGCATACATTGAAATGTGTACTAATATAACAAAACATAAAACACACATAAACTGCTTAATAATCTAAGCTACTAAATATTTCTCAAACATAATACTATAAAAATTTAACTTTTGTGGATTCACATTTATAAACCTTTCCTGTATTTTTAAATTGTAAGTTTGAAAAATGTCTTTTCTTATAATAAATAATGCTAAAGTAAAAAATAAGTACATGAATTATTTTTTAAGCAACTTTTTATTTGCAAATATATATATATATAAATGATAATTACGAGGCTATAAAAAAAAGAGACCACGAGTTTTTATATTTAAAAAGGTATATCCATTATCGAGAACAATATTGCTAATGCGTGCCTCATTTACATTCTTAAAGGATCGTCTTGCTTTATAATAACAAACTCCTTCAAACTTCTCTGCACACAATAAGTAATCCTATAATTTAGACGTTTCTTTTTAGATAGCTAAGGATTTAATTTAGATTGGGATAAAATTTTAGGTTACGCACTTTTTTTTTATTCTGTCGAGAGATTTATTGGTTTAAAAAGGGTTTCTAACAAAATGATCAAATATTTACAAAGGCAGAAATCTAAGGGAGCTCAACAAAACAAAGCAAAGAACACTAACTCTCCAATGAATTAAAAGATGATATTTGTGAAGATTTTGTCTTTTTTCAAAATTCAACTTAAGCAAGCAAATACTTAGATCTCCTTTAGAGAATCAAAATGTTGTATAAAATTAGTGAATAAAAGAAAGATAAAATGTCATTTGCATTTAAAAACAGAAAAATATATTTTCAAATAATAAATATTATGTAATACAAGATAAACAATTTAATTACTAAATTTTTATCATTATTATTTATTTCACACATATCCGCATGGGTGTAGACATATATATATATATACGCTTATATGCTAGAAAAAAAAAGGTTTCAACAAATGATTTTTACCATTACTTATTTATAAATCTGAGATTGGGATATTTAATGGAAGTGCAATACAAAAACTTCAGATAAGCAGAGATGCGGATTTAGGATAACAAGGAACAGTCAAAAACGACATACATTAATGTGTACCTCAATACATAGACTTCCTTGTAAAGCTGAATCTCTCCTCTCTGCCCACTAACCACTTCCTAATGTGCAAGAGGGGATTTTTACACCTTAACATCCTCTGCCAAATCTGCTCATCAGACAAAGAAACCATTCTACATGTACTACTCACCTGCCCTCATCTCAGCCAGATTCGGCATCTTATCTATAAAGGGAACACAACCAACACAAAATATATCATCCATCAAGCATGACATCAAAAACGGCATCTTCTCTCTCATCAGATTGCCAATCTTTTTCACATTTGCAATCTGGCTTACCAGGTGCAAGCTCATCTTCATGTAAGAAAACCTCAATGCCTGCCAGAGCTTCCTTGAGCTATTCACCAAGATAAAGCAAAGACATAAATTGTTAGCTCCTGAATGGCTGGTTCTTCAGCAACACCAGGACAAGGGTCTCCTGCCTAAGCACATGAACATTCACCTTGAGAAATTTCAAAACATCCACACTTATGCTATGATACAGCTGTCTAGTGCTACAATGCAAGCTTAAGGTGCCAAGATTACCTAGACTCTTTGACTTAGTTAACTCATGTAACATGAAAATTTCTAATAAAGTTGTTTTTTGAAATAATAAAACATAGATATTTAATGACGGCCCTGAAATAATTAAAAGACTGAAATGAAATTACTTTGAATATATTGCTAGAAGAAATAACATAGATGCAAACTAAAAATCATAAACAATATATCAAAAAATTGTATAGAGACCCTGTAGTAAAATAGATGATTGAGATCAGAAAGTATCTGGAATAATGTGGAGAAGAGAATTTGTGAATCATAAAAACTGAATTAAACTTGAGAAGATCTTCAGTATTCTATGAGTAGATGTTTATTAATGTTGATATATAATCTACATAATTAAGTATTGATAAAAATACAGTTTATGCTCTCCAAAAGAATCTCTGCTATCCATTTTGAACATTCTAAACTACCTTTTTATTTTCCTTCTGTCTTCCATTTTTTAATTAATAGTCTAATGTAACTATCACAATTCCTTGAGTTGTAGTACATAATTTTCCCCCAAAATTATCAACATTTTTATATTACTAAAACTTTCTAACCAGATACAGAAAAAGTGAGATCAGGTCTGGAGAAATCCTTTATCGATTGGGTTTTATAGAGTGAATTTGCACATACATCATAAAAGAATACCAACCAATGATAAAACAGTACCTTTTTTCTTTGGAGGTAAATCCTTTTTCATTAACAGCCTTAGTTATTTTTTTAACTTTTTATTTTAATGATTATACTTTTATTCTACAGCATATTTTTACAATTTAACTGATTTTTTAAAAATATAAGTTTACAGAAAAAAAAGTCATTTTTAAGAATATTTCAACTTTGCAAATATAGAAAAAAATTAATAAACTGAAATATGCGACCAGAATAAAGATTGTCATTTTAATTTTGCCAATACAAAATATATTTTTAACAAATTATTATTTATATGCACTTGATTTATAAAATCCAAATGAATTTTTGTCGAGAATCTATAAAGTAATGCATTTAAAATTTCAATTATAAGCATTAAAAAATTACAAAACCAAAAAAGAAAAAACAATAATAATAGCTTCAGTGATTATATAGATATTCCTTTTACAACCAATTACAGTGCTTCTTTAAATTTTTTTTTAATTCTTTTTCTAAAAAGACAACTGTAAACACCATATTTTCATCTTAAAAAATGTCATAAATATTTTATACAAATAATCATAAATATATAAACTCTATGATAATATATGACTTTCTTTTTTGAATGTCAAATATAAGATAAACCCTCTCAAATGCTATTGCAAGCACTCTTGTGGCTTGATAATACCTATCAGTAACATTTTAGGCTTATTTCTATTAGAACCTCTATACAATACTGATTTCTTTTAATATTTTAATAAATTGAAATTATCATTATCCTCTTTTTCAACTTGATCTACTGCAGGATGGAGGTCTCTTAGAGTTTAATCCAGTTTCTTCAATCTCTAACTTCTCTTCACATAATCTAAGCACATATCCTTATTTCATCCATTTATCTCACATGTGATCTCCTTCTAGGTCGTTTACAATCTCTTGGAACTCAGTTCAAGATTTAAATTGTTCCCCTATTAGCATCTCTTCTAGATGAATTAATATATCAATATATTTATTTTAGTTTCAGGTTTTAGCATCAAATAAGCTGAAAACAACAAATAACTCATACAGTTAGCTACAAAAATATGAATTTAAGTTTGTGACCAAAACACCACTAATCCATGTAGCAAAAAGGTTTCTAGGAGGCAAAGATTTACATGAAAAATGAGACTACTTAGTAGCAAGTATAATACATTTACTACATTAGGATTTATCATTTGAAAATTAAACAAAAATTGCAATTAAAATTAAAATTCTCAAATTAAAATTATAAACAATGAATTATTATTATTATTATTATTATTATTAATTATTATTATTATTATTATTATTATTATTATTATTATTATTATTATTATTATTATTATTATTATTATTACTAATTATAGAAGTAGTACTTGAATTAGTAGTAGGATCGATGGTCATAATATATACATTATACTTTATGAGATTTTGATTTAAAAACAAATCATGTTATAAACTACATAACATAAGAAATGAATGAACTATTTTTCAATGCTGATTGTAATATTTGCAACAAATGCACATAAAATAGTGACATGACCAACATGGTTCAAAAAAATCCAAAAGGTTCTTTTTGATGAAAATTATAAACTAAAAACTAATCTGGAATTATTTACATAGAAAAAAAATGGTGATGTGATGTGATGCACTGTGGCTTCTTTTTATATGGAGTCAGGAATCTCTCAGAAACTATGCTCAGAGAAACCTGTTAGCCAATTTGACTTCCCTTTCCATACCCCATCCTAAGTTTTCTCAAATTCTTCTCTATCCTGCTCCATCCCATTTTTACAACATAGTATTTGTCAACTCCATGTCCTTTATATCTAAATCCCCCTTGTCTTTTCCCAAACCTAGCATAAAAACCAATAAGCCACTTCCTATATAATCACTCCGTTTACATTTATTCTTCCACAACTTTATTATTTGTACCCTTTCTGCTTTCAGGCATTTGCATTCAATTAATAAATGCCTAATATTTTTTATGCCTTCCTAGATGTGATGTGATGCACTGTGACTTCTTATACAGAGTCAGGAATCTCTCAGCAACTATGCCCAAAAACTCTGTTAGCCACTTTGACTTCCCTTTTCATTCTCTACCTAAGTTTTCACATATTCCTCTCTATCCTGCTCCATCCCATTTCCACAATATAGTTTTTGTCAACATGGCCTTCATATCTAAAACCCCCTTATCTTTTCTCAAGCACAGCATAAAAACCAATAAGCCACTTTCATATTTATTCTTCCACAACTTTATTATTTGTACCCTTTCTGTTTTCAGACATTTACATTCAATTAACAGATGCCTAATATTTTTTATGCCTTCCTTTCACAACTTGCAGAATGAATCACCCATATTTTTCCATTTATGTGTATATTCGTTTGTTGCTAAAGATTTTGTTTGAACCTTAAAGAGTAAACTACTTTCCTTGTTATTATCATAAATTAACTTACACCCAATATTCTGTTTACTTCTATAAATATTTAAACTATTTTTACCCTCCATACTAGCTCTCCATCTCTCCAACTCCCAATTCTTTATTAATGCATCTATTCTTCTATCCCATTCCTTAACACTATAACACTCAACAATTCTCCTAACACAATCATCCCACTTTTTGTATAACTATACTGACATAAATTCTTTATCTAAATCTTCTGCATATCATATTACCTTTCACACCCATCTTGTTGCCTGCCTTTATTTATAACCCAATTAATCACTATTTTGGCTATTCTTTTATTATTCATAAACTGCAATCTACTGAACATTTTCATTTTGCTTTTTGCATCTTTCATATAAAAACTTGATTATCCCATTTCTTCTTGAATTGTCTCTTTTGCTATCCACACTTCTGCATCTAATGTTTTCCTACTTTTCTTTGTACTTTTTTAAGTAATCTAATACCCCACTACTAACACATAATGCATCATTACCATATGTTATCTCTGCTACTGCCACTCCCTTCCATACAATTCTAGCTACATCATATTTATTATATGAGAACACTGTTAATTTCTTTATCAATCTCTTTCTTTTCTTTACTTCATTTATCAATTTTTTTCCCATTCGTACAAGCAATTTCTCTGATTACTTAAGATGATTCCCAAATGGTTATATTTATTCATCACACTTAACTTTATATTCCCCAGTAAAAAATTCTTTGTCTTCCTTTTCCCAGTATTAATCATAATTACTTCTGATTTTTCTTCACTAAATTTAATCCACCATCTTTTTACCCACATAGCATAACTTACATAGCTTTCCTACTTTCTGCACCCAAAAAAACATCATCCACAAATAAAAGACCCAATATATATATACTCACTTGCCACCTATTAATGGTATCTCTATCCCTCTTCCTATTCTTTCTATTGCTCTCTCCATTTCTCTCACATATATCAAAAAAACAAAACAAAATACATGACAGAGGACATCTTTGCCTTATTCCCACCCCATTTTTAACTTTAACTGATTCTACATTTCCTAATTGATACATATAGTAATTATTTTCATATTATTTCTTAATAATATCCATTAAAGCTCCATCCATTCACAAATTTACTAAACTTACCCATAATCTATTTCTATTTACTCTATCATACATCTTCTCTATATCTATAAAAACCATATATAACTGTCTACCTGTATTCGTATTTATATCCATAAATTGGATAACTACAAATAAATTATCTCCTATACACCTATCTGATCGAAAACCTCCTTGCATTTCTCCCACCATATTACTTTCTTCCATCCATTTTGTAAACCTTCCAACCACCATATATGAGAAAACTTTTATATAGCACTGATGTTACTGCTAGTCTAAAATTGTTTAACAATCTATGATCCTTAACCTTCCCTAACCCTCTAAAAATGGATATGAAAACAAATAGGTCTAGTGAACTTCTGTATTACAGATTCTACAAAAATATTTTTAAAAAACCCACACACAACATATGATTAGAATCTAAATATTTGATCTCCATAAGTGGGTGTATATGCATGCAAAAATTAATCAATATTTAATTATAGAAAAATATTTAATAAAAATTTGAAATTTGACCAATTCCTAAATGTAGTTTTTTTCTTATCACAAGCAAAAGCAAAAATAAAAAATTGTTTTTCATATAGAAATTTTGGAAATATAAAATAATAAAAAATATAATTTGTATTTGTAAAACAATTTGCTTTCCATTAAAACAAGCAAACTCTCCATACAGTGCAAGCCAGAGTAATCAATGGATGCCAGAAGGCTTGTGCATAAAATCCCTATCTAGTGCCTACTCATACAATATCCCCAAACTAGTTTCTGGCTTGTGACCCTTGTCAGTGAGGAGCCTTTGATTTGAAAGCACTGCATCTAGATCTTAGGATCTAAAGCAAACCTACAGCCACCACATTTTATCTCTACTTAACTACAAAACTATTGATTACTCTGGCTTGCACTGAGTGGCACTACTGTATGGAGAGTTTTGCCTGTTTTAATAACAGTTATGAGCAAGCATAAGAAATGGTGATCATGTAATATTTAGTAATTTAATTTGCTTTCCAAATGCCAATCTTAATTTATTTAATTAGGGTTTTAAAATTAGAAGCGTTTTTTATTCAAGAAAAAAATTAAGGATTTATTCATCACATTTAAAGTAAAACCTTAATTAAAGAAAAAATGACTAAACAATGACTTTAACAAAAATTGTAATTATATTTTAGTAGATAAAGAGTATTTATCATGTGTTGTGAAGCTTGTTGCCGAGAGGTCATCGCTGCCGCCTTGCAAGCAAGTAGTTGGTTGCAGACGGTTTGCAAGCAAGTAGTTGGTTGCAGACAGTTGTGGGTTTGTGTCCCAGCTGATACTATGACACATGGAAAAAAAAAAGACACTAGTTTAAATAAAAGTTATTTATTTATTTACTTTATTTTTTTGGGAGAGAAAAGAGTAGAAAAAATGACCAGTGGAAATCTAATCTACCAACCATGTATTTATAAGACTTATATTGCCTATGACTGAAAATTAGACAGTTATTGTACGATCAATTATAGTATGGTAATCAATAAGTAAAGTCAATTAATAGCACTTTGTGATACAGAAAGTTATTTGCCAAATGATGCTATTTGTTTTTAATGTTTCATAGGAACAAAACAAATGGCTGACTGACTTTTTAAAATGTAGCTGCTTGATTCTTATACCATCAAAACTTGCTGCCCAAAGAGTGCCAATGACAAAAAATTGAGATAATGAGCAGACCCTTAGCCCTATGACTTAAAGAAAAAAAATAGTATTTTTTTTTTATTATCAAGAAGATTTTTTTTAAAATTTTTTAGCAAGAAAACAGTGAAAACTCACAGACCAGAAAACTGCAACAAAGAAGTGGGAAAATCCTTTCATATACATATAAACTGTGATTAAATTCAAAGATTTAAAAGTTAACAAAACATTTTATCATATACATATATGAAACTAGAAAGAAATCAGCGGTAAGATATTTATGTATATTTTTAATAAAAAGGCCTTATTTATTATATACGTGTGTCTGATGTTTAGCAGTATTGTTTAATTCATTTTCACCAGTTATTATTTAATATTATTAAACATACACATTATTAAATTTCTATTTTGTAAATGTTAGTCACATCAAATACTTAGTTTAAATACATATTTGTTTACTGAGCACAACTGTTTTTGTTTTTTTTTGTTGTAAATAATAGGTACACCTGGGTCTCGTTTTACACGATAGATAGGTTCCTCAGAAAACACGCGCAAATGAAATCGTACAAAAATAGATGTAACTTACATTGAAAAAGGGGGGATGCGGTCTGTGATTTTTAAAAATTCGCGTAAATTCGCGCAAAAAAAAAAAAAAATAAGAAAATAAAATATGACTAATAAAAAATTTCAAATTTGAAAAAAATTGATACAAGACAAATGTTTTTTAACTATAATATTTAATTTTATTCAAAACAACATATTTTTATGCATAATTTACAGTAATTTACATTTTTTTATACACGTTTTAATTATTATCGCTATTTGCCGATAAACAGGTTCATTTGCAAACTGGTAAAAAAACAGATTCTCCACAAGAGAAAATACAACTAGCGCCAACATCACTCTCAAGTTGTGTTAATTGTTTTCTGGTGACAACATAATTAGTAATTAATCTTTGAGATGATGATTTTATTAATTGTTTATGAATGCAATATCCAGACATACAATCATTTAGCTCTCGTTGGAATTTAAGAGCACGTTCGTGATTAGTGTCATTTATAAGAAAATAATTTGCCAACTGATTGAAAAGTTGAAGACCTCGAATCATTTTTGCAGTGAAAGGAACAGGTTCCACTTCTGTTTCATTATCTATTTCTACATTTTCTTCTGTATCTAAACTTTTATTTTTGTCTTTAATTTTTTAATTTTCAATTCCGTTTAAAAATCAAATTTCATTTCACTGCTTATTACTCATCTTTTAAAAATAAACTTGCGGACACTAAATGATTAATAATTGATTACATTATTTTTTAAAAAGCAAAAACAGAATGTGATTTAAAATGTAAAATTAACACGCACAATGTTTGAACAAATTTACATTATAATCTTGTAAAATTTAATGTGTATAAACATAAAATGTGGAAATCATGATTTTAATTTCATTATTGCATAAAATCTTACTATTATAAAGCAATGAAAATATTGAAATTACTAAGATGAAAGTCAATTTCCAATAATGTGCTATTACATTCAATATAACGTAAGTGCTCGAAATTTATTATTTAAAGTAGTAGCGCATTATCGAAGTTCGACTTCCGGTGAAACACGAATCGCGTAACTTCAAAATCGTGTTAAATAAGTCCGTGTAAAAAGAGACCCAGGTGTAATTTATTTGTTAGTGTGTGTATATGATTATTTTTTGGTTTGTTAATAAATAATTAAATCTTATCTGTGGTGAGTTGTTCCAATCTCATTTACTTATATAGTACTTTCGGAGAAGCAAGTTCTTAGGCTAAGTCTTTCGCTGGTGGGTAATCGGGGAAATGATGATGGAGATTAAATGACAGCTTATTCAAAATGTTCTTTTATAGAAGAGGGGCGTCCATATCTAATAATTAACTGCACATGCATGAGTGTAAGGTATAACTGATTACCAAAATAATTAAAACTATATCTGAAAAAGGTAGTATTAAAATGGTCACCAGTGATGTCCATTGGGACATCACATCAATTATTGAGTTTGAATTAGTTTGAGCTGATGTCAATCTTTAAACTCCTCCCTAATCACTAATTAGTTACAATTTGGTCTTCTCTTAGTTGCCCTAGAAACATTAATCGATAGAATATACATATATAGTGTATCGCAGAAATAAATCTTGTAGCATAATACATCCACAGACAAATATTTATTTTGCCTAGGCATTAATTAGTGTACCTATATCTATTAATATATATATATATATAAACATTTATTTATTGTAGTAAAGTAATAAGAACATAATTTTCACAATTTCATAAAAAATATCATCTCTTATATTTAATTCAATCACAAATTATGTTTATATATGTTCGACTTAATTTCATGAAATTCGTAGAAATGTTATCATCTAAAAGCGACCATTAAAAAATTTAGAAGGTAAAAAAAAATTTTTTTTTTGTTTGTTTTTTTCAATTCCATTTTTATTTCCATATATTTATGTTCGTAACAAACATAGTACCAAAACTATAGTATAATCTTTCATTGCTTGAGTAGGATTATTCGCAATTTCTTTAATCCTAAGGAAATAAATACGGTTGAGAAATCTATAAATGTTGCCAAAGCAAAAAAGATTGAAATATAATAATTTAAGTATTACTTCTAGATGTAAAACAATATATGCAGAATAACTTTTACTGCTATGTGCGTAAAAAAAGAAAAGAAAACTGCATTAGTTACAATTGTTAGTTGAGCTAATTTTTAAATATTATAACTGTATTATTTTACAATGTTTTCTATATATTTCACTGAAACGCTCTAACTTCAAGATAATGGAAGATATTCACTTAGTTTCCTATAACTGCAGATAATAGTTTTATTCTTTATATATGGGATGTTATATAAAATAGATTTTTAAATGAAGCCAGACATTTTTATATATAGGTTAAACGCCCCCATTTCCTCCTTCTAAAATCTTTACGTACCACAAAAACTTATCTACTTCTTAATACCCAATTATTTTACCATTCCTGATTATTTTCTTTTTTGTCTCCTATACACATTTAATAAAAACTATTTCATTGGTTCATCTATTCTCATATTCATCAGTTTTATTATAAAGACTTAAAACAAAAAAATTCTACTCCTTTTAACTGTCTTTATCTTTAAATTTTTTATAACTTCAATACAACTCATCTTCATCCTCTTTCAATACTACACTCCAACTCCACCATCTCTACACAAGTTAAATCTTAAACAGAATCATGCGCCCTCACTAATAGAATGCATAAACTTGAAATTAACACAGTCATACAAATGTAAACAGAATAACAAACACATCCTCAAAACTATAATTTGAATTAACAATCTCATCATTTAGTGTAATTATAAGAGACTTGAACTGAGGCTTCAAGATCCCTACATCTATCCAATCAATCTTATACAAACAATACACATGACCACATACATGTGGAAATGATAAATGATCTCCAATATGCATATTTCATGTGGAACCAGCAGTCATTAGTTGGTCCAGATCACAATCTTCCACATATATATACAATAGGTGTTCAGTTCATATTAAGATAGAAAATCATCAAACGTTAATGGTCAAGTTTCAATATTCTCCACTTTCTGACTCTTCAGTATCCATTTCATTGAAAATCTGAGGATGAATGATATGAAGAGCTGAAGAGTTGGAGAGTTGAGAAGATTGAAACTTGTCCATTCAAGTATTTGCTCTCTTAATATAAACTGAGCACTGATTGTATATATGTGTGGGAGATTATGATCTGGACCAACTAATGGGTGCTGGTTCTACACAAAATACATATATTGGAGATCATTTATCTTTTTCACATGTACACAGTCATGTGTATTGGTTGTATAATATGGATTAAATAGCTGTAGGAAGTTGAGAGTCTGATTTCAAATCTCTTATAATTACACTAAGTTTAGTATAAACAATATATATATATATATATATATTTTAAATCGAATCATTTCTAAATAACCAAACTATGTCTTTTACATAGCAATGCAGACAATTTTATTTCTACTGCTAATAAATACAAATTTTATTCTACAATATAAGTAATGCATAAATATAATAAAACCCCACAAATCATTCTATCTTAGAAATTAGAAGGAAATCAAATTTAGTTAATATTAGTAATTCCATTTATTATATAATGTTATTACAGTATTACAAGCAATATTTAATAACAAACAACACATTAATGTACAGTACCATGTGCCATCATTTATATATAATATATATTATAAAGGTCTGATATGAAAGTCTTACCATATCTACACTACAGAGCGCCACTAGGCTACTTAGAACCTAGAAAATTTATATTGTAGGCAGATACGTAAGTTAAGATTAACATTTCACATGTTTTATTCAGATCATCAGCCCATTGCCACTAGCTCAGCGAGACGCAGAGATTTATAAAATATGATTTCTTATCTCAAAATATTTTCAATATTAAAAAAAAAATAAAAGAATAAAATAAGCTACTGCCAGTAATTAACACACAAACATTTATTTACGCACATGTAAATTTTGCATGATTTTAAAATCAGTTTTACTTTAAAATTTAACTTACATTTTAACTTTGATTTTTAGATTTAATTTATGTTTAAACTTTTATTTTTTTACAAACATTATAACTTATTTTACTTTTTATTTTAATTTACAATTTAACTGTTTTTACTTTATTTTAAAGTTTGCACAGATGAGATTAATATTTATTATAGCATCAAGTATGAATAGACTACCTAGATTGCATTTGAAAAGAAAATATTCTATCCCTGATTTAACTTTAGGCCAAAGGTTTGCAGCAAACCAACGTCAATCCATCTGATATATTAATGCATTCAATGCAGTAAGAATATGACAGCACAAAAGCATACTGTCGGGAATGTACATCTGAACAGTATGATTAAAAGACATTGGCTCTCATCCAGACAGAAATGCTACATCTGTCTGGCCAAAAGAACAATAAAAAAAGAAACTCCATAGGAAGGGACTGCATTTTTCATCTTACTATCCCCTTCCATAGGAAAAAAGGGGGTGTGCAGCATAATATGTGATCCTGCTCATAGCGAATCTCATACTATATCTACTAATTACACCAATATATCCAATCCATTGACCCAATTTAACTACAAAACAAATAACCTAAGATTACCCTCCCTTAAACTAACATAACTTTGTGAATCTATGCAACCACTCATGCCCGACTTAAATTTAACATTTATATAAGTTTGCACAGGTGAATTTTATAAAAAAAAATTTTATAATGTTGAGTATAGATCAGCCACATAGATTCCATGGTTAAAAATATTTTAAAATAAACATAAATGATCAAAATATAAAGTCACTGATGGAATTGCAGAGGGAAGTTTACAAGAAACCCAATGGCATTCATTATAAGATGCCGCATTGACACCAATAACTTAAAAGACATCTGAATAAATACATTTTAGATACTCAATGTAAGGTATCATTATTTACCGAATGTCTATATATTTTAATCAAATATGAAAACAAAAACATAATTAAACATTAACGAATCTATGCAAGCATCTATACCCCACTTTACAAGTTGTTTAATAAAAAAAAATCATAATTAAACTTAAAAGAACAAAAAAATTAAATGGAAATGATTTAAAAAAAAAAACATCAAATAACATTATTAATATTAGTTTACGTTAGTCAGATAGGATTTTATTTGTATTAAATACTGAAAGGTTTAGAATTTAGAGTTATTGTTTTGAAAATGTTCACAAAGTTCTTACGGTTTTAAAAGGTCCATATTTTGTAGTTGTTTGTAATTTTGAATGTGAATTCCCATGCCGTCCTGAAGATATTGGTATCCAGTTATCCATTGGTCCTTTATGGTAGCTGGTATTTTATTGCCGGGCCCAGATGTCCTATAGTCTGCAATTTGGAAAAATGATGTTTCATTTTTTTATAACAACTGAAGGAATTGAAAGTGCGTTTTTCAATCCCTTCACCTCCAACTCTCTGACTTAACACATCTCTGTCTTCTCTTAATTAATTCCTATCTTCACTTTTTCCTTTTATAATAAACTTTTGGATCCAGTGGACATTACATCATGATGATGATGATCTTTTCATTCTGGTCCATTTCCTAAGGGATTTCTTTTATTGGCTATTAGTATCTATTGTTTTTTTCTCCTATCTGACCTTTTCTTATATATTTTGAAATGCCCAAGGGCTAGTTCACTTAGACTAATTAAAATAATCATTTCCATTTTACAATAACATTAATTAATTTATTGTACAAACTTAGATATATTTTTATCTTTAAATCTTTATTGAAAATTTACTTTTTAAATTTTTTTTTCCTCTTAATAAAGTTTTCGTTTAATAATTCATCTGTGCGATTTTATATATTAGAGTTTAGATGATTTTTAATTTTCAATTTTTAATTCTTAAAAAAAAAAAGTTTTTATTTGCAAACTTTTATTTTTCATGTTTAATTTTAGAAAAAAAATAATGTAATGGTGTATGTTCCCATTACATATCAGTAAACTTGCTTAAAAAAAATAAACAAAAAAAATTAATTAGGGTTAGTAATTACGGTACACGATTAATGAAGACATTTACAACAACATTCAGTTAGTAATTTTACAAAAATACTATATACAAAAAAAATGTTAACTAATGTTTTCCTAAGGACCATCTACATTTATGCCTGGCCTCCTTCCCCCAAGAATTCTATTTTTTTCTATATTTTATTTCTAACAAATGGCATGACAAGCAAATTATTTTGCATTGAAGTAAATATGTTTTAAGGGATAACGGGTTTATAAGTGTATATTTGCAGCACAATTATATATACCACCAACTTATTTATGATTCATTGAAATGCTTAAATAGGGTTACTATGAAGTAAATTCCCAAAAAGTCCTCATCATAAGGTACCACATTTACAATCATAAACTTACGTGGCTGTGCGCGCCTATACACATTAAAAAAAAACCGAAACATGTTAATTGCAATTTTTTGATTTTTTTTTTTAAAAATACAATTTAAAATTACTAATACTTTCTCATGTTTAATATATGTGCCATTTCTTTCTGGCAGTCCTTCTATAAGATTTAAAGTATACGACTTTATGTAACTAGATAAAAATATTTCATTTTGAAAAAATTTGCTCAGGGTATTCATGGCTTATTAAACATTGTGCCATGTTGGGAGTCCAATTATAACAGTCCGATATGAAAGTCTTACCATATTTACACTACAGGGTGCCACAAGGCTACTTAAAACCTAGAAAATTTATATAGTAGGCAGATACATAAGTTAAGATTCACATTTCACATGTTTTATTCAGACTATCAGCCCATTGCCAATAGCTCAGCAACATGTAGAGATTTATAAAATATGATTTCTTGTCTCAAAATATTTTCAATATTAAAAAAAATAAAAGAAAATAAGCCACTGCCAGTAATTAACACACAAACATTTATTTACGCACATATAAATTTTGTATCATTTTAGAATCACTTTTACTTTAAAATTTAACTTACATTTTAACTTTGATTTTTAGATTTAATTTATGTTTAAACTTTTATTTTTTTACAAACATTATAACTTATTTTACTTTTTATTTTAATTTACAATTTAACTGCTTTTATTTTATTTTAAAGTTCGCACAGATGAGATTAATATTTATTATAGCATCGAGTATGAATAGACTACATAGATTGCATTTGAAAAGAAAATATTGTATCCCTGATTTAACCTTAGGCCAAAGGTTCTCAGCCAAACCAATGTCAATCCATATAATATATCAATGCATTGAATGCAGTATGAATATGACAGCACAAAAGCATACAGTCAGGAATGTACATCTGAACAGTATGGTTAGAAGACATTGACTCTCATCCAGACAGGAATGCTACTTCTGTCTGGCCAGAAGAACAAAAAAAAAACTCCATAGGAAGGGACTGCGTTTTCCATCTTACTATCCCCTTCCATAGGCAAAAAGGGGGTGTGCAGCATAATATGCAATCCTGCATGTAGTGAATCTCATACTACTTCTACTAATTACACCAATATATTCAATCCATTGACCCAATTTAACTACGAAACAAATAACCTAAGATTACCCTCCCTTAAACTAACATAACTTTGTGAATCTATGCAACCATTCATGCCCGACTTAAATTTAACATTTATATAAGTTCACACAGGTGAATTTTATAAAAATTTGTTTTATAATGTTGAGTATAGATTGGCCACATAGATTCCATGGTTAAAAACATTTCAAAATAAACATAAACGATCAAAATATAAAGTCATTGATGGAATTGCAGAGGGAAATTTACAAGAAACCCAATGGCATTCATCATAAGATGCTGCATTGACACCAATAACTTAAAAGACATCCGAATAAATACATTTTAGATACTCAATGTAAGGTATTATTATTTACCGAATGTCTATATATTTTAATCAAATATGAAAACAAAAACATAATTGAATGTTAACGAGTCTATGCAAGTGTCTATACCCCACTTTACAAGTTGTTTAATAAAAAAAGATCATAATTAAACTTAAAAGAACAAAAAAATTAAATGGAAATGATTTTAAAAAAAATACATCAAATAACATTATTAATATTAATTTACATTAGTCAGATAGGATTCTATTTCTATTAAATACTGAAAGGTTTAGAATTTAGAGTTATTGTTTTGAAAATGTTCACAAAGTTCTTACGGTTTTAAAAGGTTCATATTTTGTAGTTGTTTGTAATTTTGAATGTGAATTCCCATGCCATCCTGAAGATATGGGTATCCAGTTAGCCATTGGTCCTTTATGGTAGCTGGTATTTTATTGCCAGGCCCAGATGTCCTATAGTCCGCAATAGGGGAAAATGATGTTTCATTTTTTTATAACAACTGAAGGAATTGAAAGGCATCTTTCAATCCCTTCACCTCCATCTCTCTGACTTAACACATATCTGTCTTCTCTTAATTAATTCCTAACTTCACTTTTTCCTTTTATAATAAACTTTCAGATCCAGTGGACATTACGTCTTGATGATGATGATGATCTTTTCATTCTGGTCTATTTCCTAAGGGATTTCTTTTATTGGCTATTAGTTTCTATTGTTTTTTTCTCCTATCTGACCTTTTCTTATATATTTTGAAATGCCCAAGGGCTAGTTCACTTGGACTAATTAAAATAATCATTTCCATTTTACAATAACATTAATTAATTTATTGTACAAACTTAGATATATTTTTATCTTTAAATCTTTCTGAAAATTTAGTTTTAAAATACTTTTTTACCTCTTAATAAAGTTTTCATTTAATAATTCATCTGTGCGATTTTATATATTAGAGTTTAGATGATTTTTAATTTTCAATTTTTAATTCTTAAAAAAAAAAAGTTTTTATTTGCGAACTTTTGTTTTTCATGTTTAATTTTAGAAAGAAAATAATGTAATGGCGTATACGCCTGTTACAATATATATATATATATGTAATGATATTTTTATTCGATATCTGTATTTCTTTGAAGTTATATACATAATCTTGTAATTAAATGTTAATAAATATAATTTTATCCATCCAGAAGCACTTTTATTAATTAATATTTAGTTATTTATTAATATTTAATTATAATATTACTTATATATATATTGAAACAGTTAGATCTGTTTCACCTATTATCTTCGATAATAGTATATTTCATTGCACTCAAATGGCATGTGTTTCTTTAATTTAAAACTTTGAGTGTGCTTATAATATTGCAGGGTGTGTGCGTATATAATCATCTTATTAATTATAATATAAAAATGCAGTCTTAAATATTTATATATGTACATATTCATTTACGCTTGTTAAAACTGAAATAAACATAACTGTGTAATTAAAATTTATCTATATAGCAGCATAATAAGTTTAAATTTATAATATTACTTATTTTTCAATATTCCTTCTAAATAATTGTTTATTTAAATCAGTATTCATTTTAAATAATTTTCAAGTTAGATAATTTTCAGTTCTTTTGTTTGTTTAAAATTACACAAGCAGAAAGTTGTTTATCAGTTTTAGCATGTCTAAAAATAAATCTTTGGCTAAAATTTGACCTATTTAAAATTATAATTAAGACCAATTACAATATTCAATCAGGCATAAATCTATACTAAGTGCTGTGACCACTCTCTTGGGAAAATATCTTTTGACTATGATTTAAATTAAAATAATAGAGCCTTTCTAAATCCAGATTTTGCTATACTAAATAATTTACTAAGGAATATTTGGTTAAAGGCTAGTTCGAACCAGTCATCAGGTGATGTGGCATGACTAAAAGTAGGAGGGAACTACTGTCAAAAATATAGTATAAAAAGGGCCTAAATAGCCATCAAGGTCCTCTTCCATCCATCCATCAACATCCTTAATTTTTGCTGTTGCTGTGAAAATTGTGTTATTGCTGCCGAAATTATTTCTGAAGACCAGAGCTGAAAGTTAAATAAGAAAACTGTTCCTGCCATTTTATAAAGCTGAATCTTAGAAAGCCACCATCCAAGCTGCTCCAAAGATGACCATTGGCTAGAGACAAAGAGACAGCAATTTGCTCTTCACGAGCAGCTACCAATAAGAGAAAACCTCAATCATGCCCAGCACAGTAAGAAAGAAGCTGTACCTGAGAGTTCCTGACCAGAGTAATGGGGAAAGATGCCACAGACATAAATTTGCAAAGCTGCATCCAGACTAAAAACCAGAGAAGCCCAGCCTGATTTGATAGAGAGAAGCACATTAAACAATGCCTTAAAGACTTTGCCGGTAAATCCTTTCTGCCAAATGTTTAATTTCATAACTAAAATTATTCTAAACGAAAAGCTCGCCTAACCAATAAATCTCGTAATTAATTATCATTTAAATGTTACACTACACTATTTCCATTAAATTTATTTAAAGCTTAGAGCACTCTCAAAATTCTTGCTTGATCATACATAAATTATTTAAATGCTTGTTAATATTTTAAGTAAACACAAATATTTACTTTCTATAAAAACATTCAAACAAAGTTTCATTTCTAAATTATAAATTTATTGTTTGTTTTATGCAATTTATTCTTATGCCATCTATCTTTAGTTTTAAGTTCATGTTTATTAATTTATGCTATGTTCATGTGAACGGAGTTTGTGTGTTAAATGAATTATCTGGGATGGGGTGAGTAATCACTTTTATTATATCAGATTATTGCGATATAAAGAATATAGTCAAAACTCCTTTCTGAAACAAAACTATTATTTACGCTAGAGTGAATCAGTATTTATAATGCCCTAACAAGTTATTTAAAATGAAAATCTTTTGCTAAAGTTATTTAAAATGGAAATATTTTGCTAAAGTTATTTCAAATGTATATTTTGCATATATTATTTAAAACGCATCTTTTTCTCAAGTTATTTAAAATAAAAATGTTTTGCTAAGGTTATTTAAAATGTATCTTTTGCATATGTTATTTAAAACGCACATTTTGCCCAGGTTATTTAAAGAATTATATTTGTGTAAGTGATTTAAAATATGTATTTTGCCAGTTATTTAAAAAGTATATTTTTTGCAAGCTATTTAAAATGTAGGTTTGAGTACATTATTTAAAACACATTTTGCATTATTAGTAAGATCTATTTTGACGAGTTATTTAAGATGAGTAATTTATTTAAAAATCAATATTTTGCATGAGCTATTTTATAATCCATATTTTAGATTATTTAAAAATCAGTTTGATATTAGATGTAGGTTATACTACATATAATTAATGTTTCCAGTTCTAAAAAATCTTAAGTTTATATAACTTCGTTTGATTAGAGAATAAAAAGCTATGCAGAAAACCTTAAGTCAGATTCTCATTATCATCTTTATCATATAACTTAATAATCTCCTTTATGTACTGACCGGTGATAGTAGCACTGACAAAGCTAAGATTTGGGCGTAATTAATTTATAAAAATATTAATTTAGCATTGCGAATGTGTTGCTAGTTAGCACAAATATGCATATCTTCCTGCTATGTCTATAATGGCCTACATTTATTTGTATTTCGGCAAGTCACGCCTCGAAAGTTTAGCCAACTGTGACATTTATTCGTAGTTCGTCAGTCATGCCTCAAAAGTTTAGGCAAATGTGACATTTATTCATATTTAGCAGAACCAAAGCATTCCAAAGGGCTCGTAAGCCACTTCTGCTCACTTTAATAAAAAGGCCTCTTCAATTATAGCAAGCAGATCGGTTTGGGGAACCATTTACAAGGTAATAAACCTCAATTAAGAGCATCTTCGAAGCACATTTATTCTGATACTGTAGTTTATAATGCACTAGAATCTGACATTCAACTGCCACATCTCAGTTCAGCTTCCCTAGAAAGTAACTTCGGCTTTGATCCAATTCAGAATCTGAGTTAATGAGTTTATCTGTATAATAATTATATATCACGCAAATGTCTTAATAATATAATTTTAAACTTAGTAATAATAATATAATTTTAAACTTAGTATTAATAATATAATCTCTATCAGTTACCAATAAATCAATCACTCTAGCTGTTACTTATTTCCACTATATAAAACATAGCGTGAATTAGGACATGAAAGATGACATAAGCTTATTAAAAAGTCATATGCTAATTAGATTATTTTATAACCCTGAAAATCTACTCATTGCTTTGTGATATTATTTTTAAACCCTGAGATATTCACCTGTGTGTGAACCCTATAAATTAGCTTTGTAACCCTGAGTCACTCACCTGCGTGTGAGCACACTATATGAATGACTGCAATAATATATTCTTCATAACCCTGAGTATACACTTACCTGCGTGTGATCTAGCTATACCCAATTTACTATGCTTTAGTATTTATTAAATATTATATTAAATTTATGAAATATAAATTTGTCTCAGTCTCATTAGTTGCTCATTATCTTATGAATCACTAGTTAAGTTATATAATATAATATGTAATAGGGGATGTCTCATGTTTTATGCTTTGCTATTGCTGGAACACGATTAAAGAGATATCGAGTGTAATCTCAGGCATGCCATTCGTGATGGGTTGACTTGAAAGCATGAGTGAGAGAGTTGAGGTATGATCAGATGTAGGATATTACTATCCCGACTTGGTCAGCCTTTGGTTCTCTGACTCGGACTCTCAGTCTGTTGAGCAAATGTACAAACCTGACCGTTACAATATATATATATATTGTAATGGTAATTGCACTTTTAACAATAATAATTAATCATATATATATAATAATTTTAAAAAAATAATATTCGCAAATTAATTTTAGTCTAGAAGAATTATGAATACCTAACGGGTGACCACATGCATAGTGGAATGACAATACAATTTTTATTTTTAGTAATTAAGTTATAATGGTCATGGATAACAACCAGATTAAACACATATAAAAAACAAGTCTTTATGCAGATTCGTTTATGTTTTTTGATCGCTCACCCTCTCCAAATTAATAATCTTATTAAATGACAAAATAATTTACTTAGAATTTAGATCAGAAATAAACAAAAAACAAAATTACTAATAATACCAGTAATTTTAATTAATGAACAAAATGAAAATAATATTTTTAAAAATGTATTTATATTTTTACATCTAATATTGTATGGAAAGCACATCTAGTAGAAAAAAATCTTCATTGACTCATAATAATTCATTGCAAAAAAGTTTATATTAAAATTCTTCAATTAACTATTTATGTCTCCATGACCTCACATTTCATTTGATTTTGAATATATGGCCATCAAAATCATTATTTTAAATGGCTGCAAGAAATATTAACATTTAACTTTTCACGGTTTGTTCAATAGTAGATTTTTACAACATAGTTTTTCTGCTATTAAGATTATCTAAACTATGTAGATTTTTAAGTCAATTCATAAAAAATATTTTCATTTGACGATTAATTAAAGGACAAATTTCCGGATGCCAAGGATCACATATTTTCAGTGTCAAAAAGTATATTAATAGACCAGCAGAATTGAAGATAACTTTTTATGTCATTCCTTTGATTACAATTCCATAATCAACTATACTACTGGAAATATCAGGGTAAAGCAATCTGAAGTTTTTTACCCTAGAAATTGCATTATCAACTTAAAATCAATCATTAAAGTTTTATTGGCTTCTCTCTTATAAGTGATATGGTGAAGAAGTGCCAATTCCCTTTTGTGGTTTAAAACTGACAATCCAAGAGTTTCCAATTGGTTCCTATAGCAACTTGGTATAATTAATTGTTGTTTTTATTTCAAAATAAAGAATTGTAATAAAATTTAAATTTTTGCAATATTATTATTAAACAAATTATTTTATTTATATATTCTAGAATATATAATTTAAAAAAATGTACATTTGTTACTAAAAAACCATGCATGTAAACTTAGACATGGAGGTTACAATATATATAAACCTTTCCCAGCAATTAATACTATGCAATGTACTAGAGTAACACCCCAAACACTGGATTATTAAGTAAATGCTATCCGAAGTATAAGATAAAACTTTTTAAGAGATAATAACAGACCACCTTATCTCTTTTACTTAAATTCATTTATACAGATAAATCTGAAGCATTTTGGAAAAAAAAGTATCAAGTTCTTAAATTTATCACAGCTATATCTTAAATTGTTTCATATTATTTTAATTGATATTTGCAGATCAAAAAATGAAAATAGTAAAGATAAACTTTTCCCAGTGGGTAAAATTATGTAATACACTAAATTAACACTCCAGCACTTGCTTATTAAGTAAATGTATACTTCTGTCTATGTCTATGAAAAACAACTTTTTGTTAGATTTATTATTAAATTTCCAATATTTCATATTGATATAATTTATTTAAAATGTACACACATATATATATATAATCCTTTGTGGGTCATACTGTTTATTATTATTATTAGATTTATTTTCATCATATAATCATGAAAATCTACATTATGATATATATTATAACATGAACCAGTTTTGAACCGTTACCAGTTAAACAGATTCTAGACAGCCACACATATATATAGATGTAGTAACTATGATTGAATTAAAATGACTGAATAAATTAACCAAGATAGGCTTAAGGGGGGGGGGGGGGTTAGTCCTCATTTGTTTTAGTGGAGTATATATATATGTTATTATATAATCAAATGTATAAAAAGAATTTTCTGGAAAAGCATATAATGTATTTTTTTTCTTGTGTATAATTTTGTTTTATTTAATAAAAATAAAATATGTTGATGAAAAATGAAAACAGATGTTAATCTACAAGATGCTTTTACTGTATATATTGTATCTCAGTAATATTTAGAAGGTTACATATATGGCTTTATTACATTAGAGCACCAAACCTGCTACTGCCAGAATCAATTCTGGTTCCTCCCAATCTCAAATTGGATGCTTTACCATCTTTGCAAAATCATGCAGGTTAAATTGATTAACAAAAGCTAGCCCTTATAGTCCCTTATAATTTAATTTTCATTTCTTTAGTTGGAAAATGTATGTAAATATTTTTCTAATTCATAATATCAATGTTATATTTTTATTATATCTGTGTGTCCACATGTAACTATGAATAACTTTTATTGACCAAACAATTTTAATAAATTTTTGTCAATTTGTGCTGTTCTGATCATATTTAAATCTTGTCTCATTTTCATTATGTATTTATTGTCTCATTTTAATTGTGTATTTAAATACATAGTTTATATTACAGGGCATACTTATGTTCTAGGTTAGAGAATGTCAAACATGTCAACAAAGAAGAAAGATGGATAATATAATATGAGATCCATTAAAGGAAAGTGGCACTCTAGGAACTTATTTGGTATATTCTAATTATAAGAGAAATTATTACATGATATAACTTTTATACTGATCTTCACATAGATGTTTGTAAATTGATGATCTGGAAATATTACCCATGTTTCTTTCAGAATTTTTTCTTATGATCTTTATACAATGGGAATGCATGGTTTGATCATTATTATCATCTTAATTATTAATTGAGAACTGAATTTAGAATCTCTTCTACATTTGATTTTTTTTTTTTTTTTATATTGATATATAAATATTGACCAAAATACATCTTCTATATTTTATAACATATTTGATAACTTTTTTATATTGGTATATAAATATTGATCCAAATGTCATATTATATTCCATATACTTTTTATTCCCTTACATAAAATTCATATATTTTTGGTGTTTACACCCTTGAAGAAGATTCATAGATTTTCAAAACAGTAACAAATAATAATGAAAGCAATGGATATATAAATGGAAAAAAAAACCATATAAAAGGTTAGCATATTCTAAAAACAATGTAAAGATTATATTTCATGATTTAGTTCAGTAGAAAATGACAGGTTCTAGAATTCAAAGTCCACTGATGAGAGCTCTTTTCTGTTACTTCCGGTACCCAAACATCATGTAAACTATAATTATTATAGTTGTTTTTTTTGTTACAATATATTTCAATGTATTAATAAAATATTTATACAAATGTTGAGCATTAAATGATTTTACGAAAATCACTTATTTATACGATTCTGATTTCTTTGTACATTTACAGATTTATGTTAAATGTTAATTATTTAATACTAATTATTTTTAGACTTTATTTTTTCAGTCATTATTAAATAATTATCGTTTACATTTCATACATATATGATAGTTATGTTTTAAATATATATATAACTACATATTTAATTAAAAACGGTATTTATGGTTGATAAATATCATCGATAATGTTTATATTTTAGAATCTTTTATTTTATATTTAGCAAACATTTACGTGAAGTTCATTGAAACCATATTTTATTAGTCTAGAACCATAAAAAACTACTTTTTGAAAACTTAAGATTGATTTATATTGTTAACATAAAATTAAGAAAAAAAGTTTTTCAAATAAGCCAGCGGAGATTTTCTTTGGACAAATATGATTGGTCCATATTTATTTAGCAGCTAACAACACACTTGGGACCCATGTGGTAAGAATTGTGCTTGATTGCATTTAGAATTCCATGGAAAAGATTTAAAAGAGGCCACGATTTTGATAAATATAGGAATGCCACAAAGATGATAGATCAAATGAACTGCTTAAAAAGAAAAGAATGAAATAAAGTCAAAACTTTATTTTCTCTCTCTTTTTTAAAGAAATATATACACAAATAAATAAATGACATTAAATAATAATATTTTTTAAGTAAGTGCCCAACTAATGTCGTGATTACAATTCTGCGTAAAAAGAATTATAGAATTATACAAATGTAATCAATTAAATTAGTTAAGGATTGGTTATACTATTTTACTAAAAGGCTTAATACCGTATACATTTGTAATGGATTGCAAATATATTTAAGATTTTATATTAACAATTTTTGCAATTACGGTATTTGAGTAAAATCTGGCGATCTTTTTTGAAGAGGAGATTCCGATATTTAAATTTCCAGCCTATCCGAGGACTAAAGATTTATTTCGGAAAATAGATAGATAGTGAGAGAAGTCGGTCTTCTTTTCTTCGTTAAATTGTTAGCTTGCAAGATTGTAAACCTCAAAGAAGGAATGTTGTGAAAGAAATTGATTCTCCAACATTGTACTTATTATATTATCATTTCCCACTATTATATATCCATTGCAAGATGAAGGTCTCTCTCTAAGTTTAATTTCTGTAAATATGTAGTCTCTCTTCTCCACAACATACCAATAGACCTAATTTCCTCTATCACTCTTATAAGTAGTCTCTTTCTATATCTTTTATAAACTCTTGGGATGCAGTTGAAAACTTTAACTGTCTATATATTATCATTCCATCTAGCATTATATCTATTCCAGCTTCATTTAATTTCTTAATACTTTCAATAATAACACTGATACCTATTTATACTCTGACTCATGTATTTCATTTTCAATCTCTTCTTGTTGTTATTAATACATGTGTATTTATATTACAATGACTGATGTACATTCTCTATAGTGTTTTTCTGTTTGTTATACAAATGAATATATGAAAAGAGTCAATGTGAAAAAATATCGAAAAACACTATATAACGTTATCACAGGTAATATGGCTTGATATTTTGTGGGGGAAAATAACTTGCTAATATATTCATTAATGAATTTAATCTAAATGTGTAAGATGTCAGCATGCTTTCTAATGAGACTACATAATTATTTTATTTGTATTAAGTATAACAACCTGTTACATGAAAAAAATTATATTAAATAAATATTACCAGAATATATAATATAGCAAAATAGCAAACTCCCTATACAGTAGTGCCACACAGTGGAAGCCTTAATAAGCAATGGATCAAGTAGGTTTGTACATAAAAAGCCTACTCATCAAATACCCCAAAACTACCAGACTAATTTTTAGCTTGTGGCTTTTATCAAGGTTTGTGCATAAAATCATTATTTAGTGTCTACTGATCCAATATCTCCAGAGTAGTTTCTAGCTCGTGACTTTCATTGATAAGATGTCTTGGAATGAGAATAATGCACCTAAATTATAGGTTCTAATGCAACTCGTCAACAGTCATTTTTTTACCTATTTAGTCAACTATAAAGCAATGAAACAATACTGTTTTCAATCCAAGCTAATTCACTTATATAATCATGTAGATCTAAATCCAATTCCACATCTATACATTTTGAAGTTTGATTTTTAAAAACCGTAGTCACCATCATCCTATGGACATGGTTGGTATAAAACCAGCAACACATCATGTGATCATTATTTACTATGCTTACCCAAATGGTTAAAACAATAGCAAACTTTCCATTATTTTAAAGAAATATGAAATCATAATTACAATTAATGTTATTTTTACCTATAACTTTTTTTTAAGTCGCAACAACTCTTCATTTTATTAAAATCACAACTCACTAAAAATAACTATAAATAAACAGTATTTCTATAGAAATAAATATCAATACTTTTAATCAAAATGTTTGCACTCTACTTTGAAATATTCATCATCCAATTTTAAAACATCCTTCATATTAAATTATTACTGTAGTTGAATTATTAGACCAATCTAAAATAATTCTTAAAAGAGATGATTTGTTAGAATGACCTATAACAGGAATTTTAAATTTTAACAGACACTACCATTTAAGTTTTATCTTTTAAATACTTTGAAAAGATCTAAAAAAACATTGAATAATTTATATTCTCTTATGTCAAAAAGAAGGATAAATAGTTATATATAACACATATAATATTTTAGACTGCCTTCACTTTTTATTTTAAAGTTTTATATTTCTAACATTTCTAGAAATATGATATAGTGGTGCTTCAATTGTTCTATTTGAATTCACTCTTTTGCAGTTGTCTGTAGTTTTCATTTCAAAGCTTTAAATTTATTTGCTACTAAAAACTGTAAATAAAATATATATTATTAATGAAAATCACTAGACATCAGTAGTGTATAGAGAATGCAACAAGAAAGATGTCAAAATGCTGAGGATAGTTTGGTTTTGGTTCTCAAGATAGTCTTCCTCTTTATGAGAATACATATTTTGTTTAAATGTAAAAAATGATAAATATATATTTTCTATAGTTTGTTAAAACATGTATGGTTATTATTACAAAACATTTATGAAATATTTCGGTTTTTACAAGAATATTATGATTAGACTTAGATTTTACTCAAAAGTATTTGTTATAGAAAAAATACAATTAAAAAGAAATATAGTAACATAAAACAGAAAGTAACAATTGTCTGAAAAGTAAACACCTCTATAATTATTTATTTTGTTGTTTTTGTCATTTTAAAATAATTATAAGTAAAAGTTTAAATTTTAAAACGTAATTTATTATTATACTTATTTGAGTTTTAGAAATGAAGTTCAGATTAATTTTATTTTAGTCCAAATGCATTTTCATTAACAATAGAGAAATAATAAAGTTATCATTTTGATTAAATGTCTCACTTTATTACTTTTTTTTATATATTTGCAAGGTTGAAATCTTACTTTTAAGAATGGTTTTATAATTAAAAAGTGTGAGAATAAGTTATCATTAAAAAAACAAGTTGGAAATATAATCCAAACATCATCTAGCAGATGTCAAAAACTGTTTTAGCAAAAGTTAAGGAATGGGTTAAGTGAAATCTCAAAGTAGGAATGGCAACAATAAAAGCAGAACATCGTCTGCCTCTGTGTATTATCTGTACACTGATTTCACTTTTAATAAATGCCTGTAAAAACTTCATTGATAAAAAGAAAAATTATCTAAAATATTTTTTTATGTTCCATTTAATCAATATTAACTCCAGGTTTTTTCAGTGTGGCACAGCTCTAACTGCTGCATTTCCATAGAAGAAATTATCCCAGTAATAATTCACATAAATAAAAGTTTTTTTTTAAACTAAGAAGTAACAAATTTTCCAATAAACAATCAAATCTTATTATCATTACAATTTCAATATATAACACATTCCACCGAATACTGAGATGTTTTTGATATTGTTCTTTCATTGTCCAATGATTTCTAAATAGACTTTTCTAGCATTAAAGTTTAAATACATTGATCTTCTCTAATACTTTTCCATATGCTATGTCTTAGCTCATTAATCCCCAGAGTAAGAATAAAAAAATTAATATGGAATATTATTTTTTGATGACATAAAAAACACAATGACTCAGATTTCAATCCATATAATTTAATACACACATTAATGTACTTTAAATCATCAAATTTCAATGTTAAAATTGTCTATAATGTTGCCTTCTATATATAAAATTAAAAATAATTTAAAACAAAATTGAAATAGACAACTCTCTATAAATAAAAATATTATTTAATAGATCAATCTGGTTTTTATTCCTTAATGGAACCTTTGTTACCTAAATATTTTTTTACAATTTCATTTTATATCCAGTATCCAAAAAATGTATATATGGCCCTGATCTTATATCCTTTCTGTTGATTGCCCTATCATGCGTTTTACCTTTTTCCATGGCAGTCTTTCCTGTCAATTAAATATTCAGAGCATTTATATAAGACAAAGATAAAAGAAAAGTTACCTAATAATATTAAGAAGGGATAAAAAAATAGTAAATCATTAGGGAAATAGATGTGTAACTCAAAAAGGATGGGTAATATTAAAAATAGGGTAGGGTTGGTTTATAAAATTAGTTGTAATCTTTGCAATATGATATATAAAGGTCAGACAGGATAGATTGCCATGGAAAGAGATAAGGAGCATTATATACAGAAAGGATATAAGATTAGGGCAATATATACATGTTTTAGATACTAAACATAAAATGAATCATGAAAAAAATATTCAGGTAATAAAATATGTTAAAAATTATAAGGAAAGAAAATGTTATGAGACTTTGTATATTCAAGAAAATTTAAACAAATGTGCAAACAAGATTAAAGGTCTATCACAATTGGGGGGGGGGGAGGGCATTGTTAGATTGGAAACTTTAGAGTTATAATTTTAAAAATAAAAGGAATTATTATTATTGTTTTTTTTTAAGATTATTTATAAATATATTGTAATGTTTTTCGTATTACTAGGCCACTATATGCCTCAAATTTATATTTGAGCGTGAGTTGATCAAGCTATGTCAAAAAAGAAGAAAGTTATATTTCTATTCTAAAAACATAGCTATATTTCCTGATCAACTCAGCCTACAATTATTGCTAAGTACAATCATGAGCTGACTCAGTTTTTAATTTCTACATGAAGGCGCCAGAGTCGTTAGACCCACTGAGTCGGCGTCAAACATATTGTAACTCGTAAACTAAACGGAAAAAAAGTGCTTTTAAACTAATCGGTATTACATCATACCGTTACGAGAATTAATTTTTTTAAGATTATTATTCCTGGGCTTATTCAAACATATTGGCAAAGGTAAATTACATTTTTAAATCTTATTAAACTACTAATAGATTTAATAATAAAAAATAATAACTATTATTAATAATGCACAAATGAAAATTGGTATTGGAAATAATTTTATTCTAATAGACTAAAAAAATATTTGAAATAAATTACTTAGAGAGAACACAACTCAGATGTGAATCAATTGATAAAAAGTAATTTTACAATTACTGTTCATATCTAAATTTCTTCTAGAAATTTTCTTAAAAAAATTGAATGTCTCTTGTACAAGAAAATTAATATCTCTATCGGGATTGTTTAAACATACTTTTAGAAATTGTTTGAAAACATTTAATTTGGTCACAATCAGGAGTAATGAAGTATAACTTACCGGTAAGTTTTGTGCATTCAGTAGTAGATAACTATGCATAGTTTTTGGGTAGAATGAGCTCGGCCTTTTGGTTATTATTTGATCCTGTGGTCCATTCTCCTAGTCGGTCACGAAAGCTTTTCTGGTATACATCTTCAGGCACGATGTCTTCAGAAGCTCCGGTTCATTCCGACATGCCGAATTACTTCAGCGTAGAGCAATCTTGGATATATTATTGCTATCCAAGACCAACTAGAGAAACCAACGAACAAGATGTCCTTCAAACTGATCTCTGCCTTTTATACTCTCTAGAGGCCCAGTTTTCTGACTTCTGCGCATATCTTTTGTTTGCCAAAATATCCATTGATAATCTTATATATTCTTTATAAAATTTATGTTACAAAGTCTCTATTTTTTTCAGCATAATTCTGCCATCTTTAATTAGTTGAAATATTTTTACTTTCTCTTATCTCAATTGGTAATTTGTGTCTTTTGTTCTCTCCAATTCTAACTTTTATTTCTAATTACATAAAAAAAACCCGAAAGAATAATTTAACTTTCATTGTACGTTATTTTTTTTAAAAAAAATTAGTCAAAAAAAAAATCTAAATTTACTTTTTTAGCTTTTACCAAATGCCAATATATTTGTAACGTATATAAATAAACGTTACAATATATATATATTATGAGGAAAAAATAATCATAATAAATTAAATCGTTTTTATGTGAGTAAATGTATTTTACTAATTATATTTAATGTATATATTTTAGTAATTATATTTATTATAATGTAATGCAAATAATATCTATGCGGAGGGGGTTGCTTTAGGATAACTGGTCATGTGATTGTGTAAAAAGAAATATCTTGAAAAGATTTCATTAAAGAATGAAAGCTGGATTGATGTATTAAATAATATTTTTATTTGCAGTAAGTTGTCTATTTCAATTTTGTTTTAAATTGATTATTTTTAATTTTACACATTAATATATACAAGTATAAATGCTTGAATTAAATACTACTCTAATTTATAATATTTAAAAACATGTATAGTATATATACTCTAAGCTAGATGTAATTAGAGTGAATTTGAACCTAGACTTTCAAGATTCTTATAGTCATCCACTCCATCTTATACAATCAATACACATTACCACATATATGTGAAAAAATGTAAATGGTCTCCAATATATGTATTTCATGCTGAACCAGCACTTATCAGTTGGTTTTGATCATCTTGTTTCTACACACATATAATCTATGCTCAGTTTATATTAAGACAACAAATCTTCAAACTTTAATAGACAGGCTTCAATCTTCTCCACTTTCCAACTTTTCAGCCATCTATATCATTGAAAATCTAATTATGCATATTCAAAGCCCTTTATTTGTTGGAGAGTGGAGAATATTGAAGTCTATCCATTAATGTTTGAAGATTTGCTATCTTAATATAAACCAAACACTGATTATATGTATGTGTGGAAGATGATCTGGACCAACTGATGAATGCTGGTTCAGCAAAAAATACATATATTGGAGATCATTTATATTTTTACATATATGTTGTCATGTGTATCAGTTATATAAGTTAGAGTGGATGACTATAGTGAGCTTGAAAATCTGTGTTCAAAACCCTCTAATTATTTTAATTTATATAGCCCAATCACAGTTAACTAAGATAAGTTCTTTCCTTACTAAGTCTATTAACTAATAATAAGACACTAAAAGCACTACATTTACCTTTACTGTCACTGCAGTCCTTTAAGTCTGGCAGCTGTTAACTTGTTTAATATAATAATAATAAGATTGGTGGGATCTATTTGATCTTAATTAGCTTATTGACCTTCAGGATCCAAGATTCTGGGAATAAGACATCCCCTTCTGGCTTCATCCACTGCTCCACTATTGTGACACAGCAGCCTTGAAGATGATGAAGAGGAGCAGATGTTGATTTTTTTCCCCACAGTTTATAAACTTTCAGTCCTTTTGTTTTCTAGAGTAATTAAGCTCATTGGAGAAAATCCAGGTGGTGGGTATATTTTCAGTTTGATCTTGTCTCTGCAAATTTAATAAATATTTTAACTTGTACTCATTAAATTTTTTTCTATTACCTGATATTTATTTTTTTCTTTCTGATACTAATTACTATATACAATATTTTTTAATTAAATATTTTATATTAAAGCATTTCACTTAATTTTACTCAGGTTATCTGTTACTTATCTATTTTATTTATCTTCTCTGTAAATAAAACAAATATCACAGCTTTATTGTAATTCAATCTTCATGACTCTTTTGGGTTGCATTCTTTTGTTCGTATTTATTTTCATAAAGATGTAACACTTCTTATCATTTTCATTTTAATTTTTTTTTTCATAGTTCTATTGGAATCCATCTATATTTGGTATAATTTTTGTCATTTTCTTTTATATCACATCTTATTTCACTTTTAGACACCAGTGTTACCCATTTAAATTTTTCTTTTGAGAGTAACTAATGTTTAATGTGTTCTTCTTATGCAGATTTGAGACATTTGATCTAACGCTTTTATTTCAACACCACAAAAAACTTACTCTGCATTTATAATAGCATTACAACAGATTTAAAAGCTCTTCTAAACTTTTGAAAACATGTCATATCTTGTTTTTCTCATTATAGTTCTGTTTTTAGAGAGGTTTTTTTTATTGCTTTTTGCCTATTGTTGGAAACATGAATTAGGTTTTTTAATTATTTTTTACAATCTTAATCTTTTTATTTCATACTTAATAACCATAGGATTTTTCTTTTCCTATCAATTTTCATATAAATTTAATATTGCAGCCAAAATATAACAAAGGCTGGATCCATATTTTTCAACTTTACCCACATGATTACTACCACAAGGTGATTATTTCATAATCTGTATCTAAAAAGGTCTACAGGATAAGAAGTAGATTTTCTTCATCTATTCCTATATAAGAATATGATCCATTTGATTGCAGTATTATTCTTCTGAAGACATTTGTGCATTGAATCAACAGAAACTTGGAAACATGTCTTACATAAGTTTTTGGGACGAGTTTTATCAAATGCTTTTCAGCTTCATTATTTTTTATTGGACAATTATTTTTTGAAAGAGTGATTCTATAGTATTATTAAATATTATAAATTGTTATATTTAAATGACACTATTTAACGTTATTTAATTAAAATGTGAGGTATTTTATTCCTTATCAAATTCTAAGTTGTAAACATAATAATACAATCCTCACAAAATTTTTCAGGAACTCCTTTCATTAGCCGGTAGTGCTGATCACAATTGATGAAGAGGATTCCATTGAAACTGATATTAATAAACCTTATTTAAATATTGAATTAATAGTTGCTGCTTAAATTATCTCATTATAATATTACAGAATGTGAATCTGTAATGTATTAGTTATATAATTGGTTAGAGAATATATAGCTTGAGTAAGATTAGCAAAAGCAAACTGTTTATCTTTGGAAAGCATATGCGCACACACACACACACACATATATATATATATATCAGTTAGATTAAGAATTCAGCACTGGTATATTGACCATATGAAATACTATCAATCCAAAGTGCAAGATAGAGTCTTTGAAAAGATAAGAATGAACTATCTTATCCTTTTTATCTATATTCATTTATATGTGCCAATCTGAAGCATTTTGGAATGAAAGTGTGAAGATCTTAAATTGATCACATTTCTTCTTTAGCAGCTATATTTTAACCATGGACATTCATGAAATTTTTCACTTTACAGCTTATCACTATTAGATGAAGTAATGAAATATGTAAATGCAAACTAATTAGTATATTAATTGCTAGGAAAGTTTGTATTTATATATATGTCATCACTATTTTCAACTGTATCAATCAATAAAGGTCACTCCATATATATATGGATGGAATTAATCGTGTAATTAAACTGGGATGAAGTGCTTTTAGTAGGAATAACTTAATATTAAAAGCAAATATGCATATGTTTGAAAAAAAAAAAGTTTTTAATAGATATGATTCATCAATTCTTACTTATCAATTTGAAAATTGGACACTTATCGGAGAAGCACTTCAGAGATTTCAGATCATTCAATGTAATATAAAAAGATATATGTTTGGAGCAACACAAAGGAATTAAAAACAAAATACATCGGTTAGAGAACAAGTATCTATCGCTGATACAATTGAAAACATTAAGAGGCTTAAGTAGGGCTGGGCTGGACATATTAAATTAGAAGGATGATAATAGATGGACAGCTGAAATCTTAAAACTGGATTCCAAAAAATATGTAAAAGATTTAAAAACAAACCACATGAGATGGTGAATGAAATAAGATTTGCTGATGGGATTTGAAAAAGAAATATTAGAGAGAAAATGAATTAAACATGGGAAGATTTACATCTTGTGGATTGATAATGGTTGATGATGATGATGATATTCGCATAAGATAACTTGACTAGTGAGTCAACATATATATTTTAATAATTAAAGAAATGAAATATGAAAAAAAAAAGCGTTTGTTGATATAATAAGACAATACAACATTCTAATGTCACGGATTCGAATTGAAAGAAAAAGTAGACTTTTCAACTATACCAATATGTGCTTAACCAATTATTTCTTTTTAAATCGAAGCCTTTATCAATAATAAAAAAAATATTGCTCTGAGACGGGAATAGAGAGCTGAACTTTTAAACTTTTTCTGACTTGGAATTTATATAAAAAATCATAACAAAGATGTTAGATATACAGGCCGTTATTTTAATTTCAGCTTTCATATATGGTTTGCAGCCATTTAAATTAGATAATATAATTTGCAAAAGATAAATTGTTGTTTTTAGTAAGTCAGAGAAGTTTGTCAACTAATTAAAATATTTTTTTTTGGAAGAATACAAGTGAAGATTCAGCTAAAAGCTATTAAATATTACAACAGTTTGACCATATCTTGAAAAAGATTTCTGTTTTATGGTTCAGTGAATTTTTTTTTATCTTTTTTTTTTTAAAGACAGATATATTGCACTAATGTTTCAAATGCAGATATCGTAAAATTGACACATTCTAAAAGATATTTTCAAAAAATAGATAACTGAAACGCTTGACCATATTAATTCTATGAATAATTTTTTAAATTCATAAAATTGTATTATAATGGTTTTTATTTACTAATGCAATGTCTTGGCTTTAATATATAAGTAATATAACATGTGAGCAGGAGTGGATACTAAATATCACATGACATGCATACGCATACATCAATTATGCTACGTCTTAGAAACTACAGATTTCAATTAACGCAATAATTCTAAAATTACTGACAAGCTTTGTGTAAATGGCTCCAAACCACTTCCAGATAATGAGAGATGAGAACCAGAACTATTAAATTGAGATAAAATATTATGAATAAGAAATAATTATATGGTTGTGATGAAAATAAATGTCTATATTCCAATAAAAATAAATCAATCTACAAAATTCACAGATATTGCTTTCTATGAATAATTTAACCTTTATCATAAAATACAGAAGCAATGTTCAATTAATGCATTAAATTTTTTCAGCTGTACGGGTAGTTTATTTATGAATCTGGTAAAAAGTTCAGATATTTATTCTTTAGTTCTTTTACTATATTACTGAGAACTTTAAAAATCATAATATTGACCACAAAATATATTTTGGGTATTTTGTAGATTCTGAGATCAAATATTTATTTTAAATTTAAGCTCTTAGATAAACTTATTACTGTATTGGAAGAGTTCAAACTTCTTTTGCTCTTTATTTTACCAGTAATTAACTTCGCTTTCATAAGTAAAAGGTATTAAAATTTGTAAGATCTGATTAATATAAACTATTTATGAGACCATATGTTTATATTAACTGAGAAGTCAAAATAAAGACTATTCTATGCTAACATTTATCTTTTAAGTAAAATATTGTATCGAAAAAAAAGGTTGTTAACTATTTTTTTTAAATAACTATTTTGCAAAAAAACAAACAAACAAATAATCCAAAGTGAAATAAATAAGAATTTTTAATACTGTAGTTTTTTTTTATATTCTACAGGGTTATTCAAATTCAAACTCACTATATATTCTTTTTTTTTATTAAAAAAATATAATTTATTTATAATAAGATAACATTGAATTTATATATCATCATCATTATCAACCATTATTAATCCACTGCAGGATGAAAGTCTCTCCAAGTTCAATCCATTTTCTCTGACCTTTAGCTTCTTTTCTCCAAAGCACCCCTGCACACTTTCTTATTTCATCCATCCATCTCACATGTGGTCTTTTTCTGAGTCTTTTCCATTCTCTTGGAATCCAGTTTAAAATTTCAATTGTCCATCTATTATCATCTCTTCTAGCAATATGTCCAGCCCAACATTTCAATCTTTTAATTTTTTCAATGAGGTCAGTAACACCTGTTTGTTCTTTTACCCATACATTGCATTTTCGATCTCTTCTTGTTACTTCCAACATGCATCTCTTCATACTTCTTTGAGTAGCCTGAAGTCTCTTGTATTGCTCTTCTATTAAGTGTCTAAGTCTCAGATCCATAAGTAAGAACTGGTAAAAGCCATTTATTAAAAATCTTCCTTTTCAAACACATAGGCATATTTCCTTTTAGTATCAAGTTATTTCTACCAAAAGCACTCTAACCAAGTTTAATTTTATTATTAATTTCAACCATTATGTTTCCATCTGTATTAATAATCTGATACATTGATAAAATAAATCATAAAAGAAAAGACATGAAAATAATCAATCATCATCTATTCACTATGTATTCTTAAAATGGTAACTTTGGAAAAATTAAATACATGTTGGGAAAAAAAATTTTTGAAGAGAAATCTTTCATTGCAAAATTGATAAAAATGGTACATAAACAAAATATCTCATGACACTTTTGGCCACATAAACTCAGATTCTCTTCTAAAAACAAATTTGGAAGCCTGAATAATCTACTGCCTATTTATTATCCTATACTTAAATAATCTGTTTCAAAAATAATAGTTAAAAATATTTACAGTATCTAATGATAAAAAAAATGATGACATCATTGAGTCTTCTATAGTGGATGACATTGAGAATAGTAGTCTATATTAACTTAGCAGTGTTATAGTTAACATGAAGTCCAAAGAACACCTTTAACAGTCCTTTATTAAAAATACTTTAACAAAAAATGTAAAATAGTGTAATAACAGAATTTTTACTGCAAAAATACTCTTTGCAGTGAAACTGTTTCAACTCATCTGACTGAGAATTTCTCAAAAGCTGAAAAATAATTAAATATCATTAAGACCATCATTGTTGTGGGTAACATTCTTATTCAGATACATCTTAAAAACTATTGCTACTTCCTATCCTTGTCCTCATTAATAATACACGTGTTCTGCAAAAAATGGTTTTACTGCCACAGATTTGACAGAACATATTGCTTTAAGATATTGGGATACATCATGTGGGTTTTTTTTAAATTTTGCCAACATCTGAAATAATATGTGCCTAAAACATGATTATTTTAAATGTTAAGCATTGTTAAGTTCATATATTGGTTGGATGGTAACAATCTGGGAATCCTAACTACTGTAGGCCAGTCATACCTTGTCTTATGTAGTGTTAAATACAATGATAATATGGTGGAACTTATAATTGCAAAAACCCTTATTAGCTGTGTAATATACTTAAAAACATAGCTGATTAAGTAATACTGCTAAACACCCAATCTGTCATTATATGCTCAATGGTCACATGATCTTCCAAGAAATTTATCAATCAATTGCTTTTTTCTCTACTCAGTCTAATGCAATGGCAGAATGATGGGCTCTAGTACTAAAGGTCAATGGGTTTAAGTCCAATTGTAATGCTTTTACTATCCCAAACATCACATGACCTCCCATGTAACAAAGCATTCAATTATTTTTTTAATTTATTTTTGAAGTAATAGCAGCAATGACAATACATAACGTCTGATAGGGTTTATTTATATGATTCAAGATGCTTCTAAAAGAAGTATTATAGAGTATTTTGTTGTAAGTTTAAGCAATCAATTTGCACTAAATAAATATGCTTTATAAAACAGTAAAATGATGATTATATAATGGTATTTAGATTTTTATCTATTTAATGCAACAATTTTACAAATGTGTATTATGAAAGAAAGCAAAGACTTACAGTTGTTAACATATACCCAATGCCATATCTGAATTTAAAATTAGATTGCCTACTAATATTGAAACATTTTTTCCATTACTTTATCAATTCTCTAAAAACAGCAGTAATGGAGGTATTTTCTTGATGTCTCGGTCACACACAAAATTGGATTCCTTTGTCTTCAGATGAACGTTTCTGGAGAATTGATATCATATTTTTCATACAGAAATGAAAAAATATTTTTGCATATTTTTGAAATATACTTTCAAATAAAATAATTGTGTACCCAAAATTTTATCTGTATTCTACTCTTCATAATCATACTCTTAGAGTATTATTATAATTTCAATTAATGAATGTCTATTATTTAGACTGAGAATACCATGGATTGTGTACTATCTATTGATTCATACAAGATTGTTACTTTTATTGATGATTCTTGCAGAGTAGCCAAGCTGTAAAGAATTTGATAAAGTTCTTGGTCTGAGGCCCAATCTTTTATATTTGATTTCTTAAAAGCCACATGACATCCCAAGCAACTACACATTCTTTTTCTTAATTTTGCTTTTCACACTCTAACATTGTTGGTAGTAAATTTATAAAAAAATTTATTAAAAATACACCTTGATGAATCATTTATGATAATTTTTGTGATCATTATTAAAATCGGTCATGATTATTGTACAAAGAAAGCAATTGTCAGCTTTAATATCTATTATATTCTTAATTGTATATTTAGTTTATTTTTTAATATGATTTATCTTAAATTTTGTAATTTTATAAATACAGAACTCTTATACTCAAGATCTCAGATTTACAAATTAAATAGCATATGACTAAAAAAGTTTACAGAAAAATTATTTCAGATTTGCTGATTAATAATAAAAGGACTATTATTTTTACAGAATTTGACCAAAAATACAAATCATGTGTGGTCTGATTTAATAGTAATCATGTTTTTATTCTACTGCAATTAACCATTTTTTAGCATATTATTATGTTGAAGGTTGATGATGATAATATTTTACTTGTATTTATAGATTAGACTATTTCTGCCTATTAATATAAGTATTGAATGTCTTTAGAAAATTTTAACTTTATTTAAATATTCCAAATACATTCAACTGCTAGTAATAGCACACAGGTTTGTACATGCACAATGTTTCAGAGGTATTATTTCCCCTCTTCTTCAGGTATTTGTAGACTGATCAAACAAGCATAGAAATTGAACCTGGATTTTTAGGTTCTTGAATATTGTAATATTTAAGCATTTAACTGTGTGTTAGAAAAATATTTGTACGCTCTAATATTTGTGTTAATATGCAAATACACATGAATAACTTAAATATATATAATCACCATAAATCAAATGAATGACAAACTTTTTATCGATTTTTTTGAATGCTTTCAAGGGTCTAAGCCTTCATTTTCAAGTAGTAAACTATGCAAATTAGGGTGGACTAAATATGCAAATAAGGGTGGAATAGATCTAGATCTGCCACTTCCTAGATATGGCATAAAATGTCTCTTTTTTATTCATGGCATGTATGTCGGAGATGATATTGAATTTTAAGATAAGCCTCTAACCAAATGAGCCATCCTGCCAAAGTCAGCAATCAGTAGAAATTTCACATACTTATCTTTGAGATGCCTTCTAATTTCTCCACTTTTTTCTAAAAGCAAAGTTGATTATTGATTTCCATACATTAAATATAGTCATAATAAGTTGACTAATAGGATTACTCACCACTGTTATGTGAGCAGCATCTTTGAATTTTCTTCTCTGAACTTTTTCTTCTCTGTTGAATATTTTTGTATTTTCCCAATTGAACATATGTTCATTGGTTTAACATACATGATTTGCTACCTTGACACATCTATTTTCTCTCTTCTAATTATCAGGTTGTTTTCTTGCAAGCACTTTTCAATGAGATGGCATTTCATAGATCCAGTTTTTTTCTTTTCAGCATTTCAAGTTTAAGCATTATAGATGTTAGACTTCCTTGTAGCATGGTATGATCCTGAAAGGCTGTTCTGATGTTATATTGATTGCATATTTTCTGTAATTTGTCTGTTATTTTTGGTAAGTATGGCTACATTACAGTACCAAAATTTTTTCTTTGATGGTTCCTTTTGTTGTTTATTTAAAAATTTCTTAATAAAAGCTGTTGGATAACCATTTTTTAAGAGTTTATTTTATATACAGGAAAATATTTAATGACACCAAAATCACAAAACATAGAGTTGTACTACAATTATGGAATAGAGCAAAAGAAGTTTGTTCAGAAATTAATAATTTGGAAAAAAAAGATCTATATATAACAAACTCTTATGAAAAATGGTTAGCCATCAGCTATTATTAAGAAAACCTTAAATAGATAATAAAACGAACCATCAAAAGATAAAAACAATTATTGGTACTGTAGTGTACCCATACTTACCGAAAATAACTGACAAATTAAGGAAAATCTGCAATTAGTATAACATCAAAACAGTTATCCAAAGCCATACTACACTACAAGGAATTCTAATATCTATAAATCCTAAACTTGAAATGCTGAAAAAAACTGTCTATGAAATACAATGTGAACATGGAAGAACATATATTGGTGAGACCAGTCATCCCATTGAACAGCACTTGCAAGAGAAAAAAGATGTGTTTAAGGTAGCATATCACGTATGTACCAATGAACATATGTTCAATTGGGAAAATACAAAAATATTGGATAGAAAAGATACAGAGAAGAAAGTTTAAAAAAGCTGCTCAAATGATAATGGTAAAAAATCCCATAAGTCAACCCAGTATGATAATCTATAACGTATGGAAACCACTAATCAACTTTGCTCTTAGGAAAAAGTAGAGAAATCCAGAAAAAACTCATAGATAAGTATATGAAATTTCTACTAACTGCTGCCTTTGGCAGGATGGCCCAGTTCAGTAGAGCATTACCTTAAAATTCAATATTTAAGAATCTAAATTTCCAGGTTCAATTACCATGATAGCATTGTAACTGGTCAGGTCAGCAACATCTGAAGAAGAGGGGGGAGTAATATCTCAAAATGTGCAAATCCTAACCTGTGTGTTATTACTAACTATAGAATGTATTTGAAATATTTAAATAAAGCTACTTTTTTCTAAAGACATTTAATATTTATATTGGATGATGGAAATAGTTCAATATATAAATACAACTTCCTAACATAGTTCACAATCACTTAGAATGCTGCTGCTAATTAAATTTGTTAATTATGATAAAATTATTTGTATGTCAACATTTGTAATGAAATTTTAAGAGACATATCTCTTTAATAAAATGTAAATATTACATATTTTAGTTTTCAGTTTTATTTCTTGATGCCAGGAGTTGTCAGAAAATGATGAAGCTTTTTACTTCTAAAGTAAAGTGCAAAACTCAAATTGCACAAAATGGTGGCATTTGTTTACATTTTATTTGCAAAGCAGAAATGATTCTAAATGGGTTTTTTTTTATTTCAAGATAGTTTTTATGCATTTGACAAACTGGTTTATCTAAAAGATATAAAATATATTTATTTTACAAATTTATTTTTAATATATATATATATATATGTGCTCTGCGCACAGATAATGAAGCTATTAATAAATTGTCATGAAATTATTAAAATTTTTACCACCAAGTGCTTTCAGGACAGTCTACAGTCCCATATTCATGGCGAGTTATTCTGTTAATAACTGTAAAATTATGCAAATTTTATGTAAACTTATGTGCAGATGTTATGTGGACCATTTACAAGATAGGGAATAACAGGCCTCTCTTCTGTTGATTGCCGATGGGTCAGCCACAATGAAGTAAGCTTCCCTAACTTTACGTTTGGTGTCTTTGTTTCAGAGCAAACAACACTGGCTGTGGTAGGTAGAAAAGCATGTCCAGTGTTTCTCTCATGTTCAACAAAAATCGAATTAGCTTCAAACTTTGTTTTGGTTTTATTGTAAAGGTATCGGTGTTGAGCTACTCTGGTGGCAATGTTAGTTTTGGTCTCTCCATAATATGTTGCCATACAATTTCTTTGGGGGCAGGTAATTTTGTACACAACTTGAGGGGTGAGTTCAGGTTTGCTCCTGTCTTTGGTATTATTTATCATTCTATTGGTGTTGGGAGGTGAACGGAAAGCGACTTCAAAGTCACATGATAGTTGCTTGATAAGGCTTTTAGCTGTAGAGTGAATGTATGGGATTAAGATTCTTGGTTTGTTTTCTTTCTTTAAAAGAATTTAAACTTAAATATCATAGGAATAAAAGAAAAGATTCATTATTTAATAAAAAATATCTTTTTTTTTGTTTCTTAATTTTAATAATATATATATATATATTTAAAAAAAATTATTTTGATAAATTTTTTATTCAAACTGAAGTCAAATATATAACAAACTCCATATTGTAAAATAAACCTCAACACATTATTATAGTCAAGTAAAGGCTAATCACATTCAGAAAAATATAAAATGAATTCTTAAAATCTGCATTTAGAAACAGTATTTTTTGTCATCTTGAGTGATAGATTACTCTAAATGATAATACTCTGGATTTAGATCACATATTCATGGCAGAATTTCACTTACAATCTAATTGCTATCTTGATTTCTTTAATAATATTCATGTTAAAAATTTAATCCAAAATCTCAGATAGTGAAATTAAATCAAGTTTTTGTATAATTACTTAGGTCTAATACTAGATAGTAAATATATATTTTAATGGCCTCAATTTTATGTTCCCTATAAGCATCTTTTTTCTTTTTGTTTAGGTTAACATTTACCAAAAATATCTCATATGAGATAAGTGCATAATATTTTCTAAATAAACCATAAATTCCGGAGAATAACATTCCAATTAAAAATATTATTTATCCAGATTATCCATTTACAAAAAAATATATTATGAGAAAAAAATAGGGGGAAGAGTTTCAGTTATAAGAAGCAAATAAAGGATTAATCTTAATCTTCATCATTTATAATGAAAAGATAAACAAAGTGTTATCATTTTTTTCTCAGATCAATATTTATTGTGCAATTCAATAGCAAAGATCTTTATTAAAGAAAGTAAACATTTTAATTGTTGTAAGATTTTAATTCATGCAATGTGTGCTTTTTGTGTTTGTATTCATATATTTGTATATAAATAAAAAATGTTTAAAACTATAAACAATCAAGTTAACAAATGATTTAAAAATTTTATAGGTTCAAAAATCTAGTCACATGTTCAATTTTTAAAGTAGTATTCATCAAAAATAATGTTTGTTAAAAATTTATAAAATAGAATTCAGAGCAAGAAGACATAGATAAAGATTTTACTAGAGAAGACAATTTTTTTAAAAAATCTTAAAACCATTGTTCCATATGTAACCATTAATGTTGAATTTTGATTATAGTATATATTTTGATGTAATGTAAATCATTTTTTCAGAATTGAAATGGAACCAATTGATCATAAGGTTGCTTCTGTTGTTTCAAATTATGTAAGGAATAAAAGACATAGAAATGGCTGCGGTAATTATGGACTAAATACATTTAAGAACTTTGCTCGATGGTATTATTGTTGAGAAGTTCATAAGAAGTTTCAGTGCCAGAATTGAACATAAGATCCCACCTTCCAGTGTTTAATACACTATCATTGCACCAAAGTATACAGGAGTGATAAAAAATTAAAAGTCAATACATGTTTTTGTTGCCAAACAAACAATAAAAAATTGCAAGAGAAGACATGATTTTTATATTTTATTTATAAATTTTGTCAAGGTATTTTTTACTACGGTAATGTAAACACAGTGTTATTTCTTGGAGACAGATGATCATCTACTAAATCATATTTACATTAGCTGTTTCATAGTAATATAAAAGGAAGTTTAAGTACTGCTAGTGGAGAATCTAATATAATACAAACTGAAGTTATGGATGGAAGGGTAGAAGGACTGTCTTTTCATAATAATGATCTTGAGAACTATTTGTAGATGACTTCATGCTGAAGGTATCAAGAAAGAAACTAAAAATAAATAATCAGAGTACATTATTAAAACATCATTGGTAAGTAAGAATGATCTCACCCAAACTAAAATATTTTTTTCAAAATTACAACAGAAAAAAACAGAATGCAAAGTAAGTATTTCTTTTTTATTTATAGCAATTTCAATTGCACTGATAAATTAAGGTATATTAGTTGAGTTATGTTAAAAGCATTAGAAAGTTGCCATTGAGATGTTTGTCACACCTTAAATGTTAACAAAGACAAATCATGTGAATTAATTTCTAAAAAAGTAGGGATTATTTCATCAAATGTTTTTTCAATTGTATTCTAAGAAAGAAATTAACATGCTTTATGCAGACACACACACACAAAAAAATTTTAAATTAATTTGTTTATATCAATAATACTTATAATATTAATATTTCTATAGTCTATTTTTCACTACATTATTCTCATGCAAAGTATGAATTGGTCTCTATCCACTTTCAACATCTTATGGAGGGGTGTAATCATAAATATATGACCAAAGACATGTGAAAAAGATGCACATTTCATGCTGAACCAGCACTCATCAGTTGATCCACACATATTTTTTTATAATTTGTGTCTTTGGTCATATATTTATGATTAGACCTTTCTACAAAGTGTTAAAAGCTGACAGAAACTAATCCCTACCTTGTGTAAAAGTGGTGTAGTGAAAATTATCTACAAAATATTATTCATTAAGTGTACAATCTCTAATCTAATGAATAACTAATACAAATATAAATATACTTCCATCAAGTGGTTTGTGTCAAATTTGTGAAAGCAATAAGTTTAACATGTCAATTAAAATATACTAACTTGCTATTTATATATACTGAACAATGATAAAGATATGGGTAAAAGATTGTGATCTGAGCCAACTGTTGAGTGCTGATGAAGCATGAAATTCTTGGAGATTATACATCTTTTTCATATGTCTTTGGTCATACAGTCATGATTGCACTCTTCCAATAAAGTGTTAAAAGCTGAAATTATCCATTTCCTACTTTTCATGAGAGTGGTATAGTAAAAATTATACTACAGAAACATTATTCATTAAGTGGATAATCTAGTCTAATAAATGACTAATAAAAATTATTAATACACATATTATTAATGCTTTTTTGTCTCATCAATCATATTTTAGTACTACAAATCAGCATATCTGTTATGCTTACACTTTGAGTTAAATTCAGATGCAAAATAAATTAATACAAGAGTAAAAGCAACATGAAAAAATATCTGGTCCATATATTTTTATTACTGTATAGAGAAGTTTCAAAATAAAAATAAGTTGTTGAACAATTACAATTTTTAGTATATTTTGATATGCTGTGAAGCAAAATTATATTCATAAACAAATACAATTGTAAATTTAATGATAATGCAAAATAAAATATTTATTTAAAAATATATATTAAGTTTTGTGTGGTGGCAATAGAAGGCTTTCATAGAAAGTGTCATTTTCCCATCACTTGTTTTGGGGATTCATAGACAAAACTTCCAATAATGAGACTGTCCTGGTTAAGTCAGAATGATGGAGCCTTTACTTTAGATTAATTATATGTGAAGAAGCTCTATTCAAGATGATAAAATTTTCCATAAGATGAGAATGGAAAATACAATTAAAAAAAAAAAAAAGGTTGCCAAAGAGTACAATGTATATAAGCATACATATATAATGAAATAAGTTTAGATATTAATAAAATGCAGAATGAAAAGTATTTAAAGATGTATTTACCAAATTCCAGACAGAAAATGATTTTGTAATCAACAACAACAAAAAAAAACATTGATTTTTCCCCCACCCAATTTTATAATGATTGCAAATATAAGTGTTGTAAATAAACACTGAATCGAAATGTATAAATAAATAAATGTAAATTAATAAAATATTTCAGTCAACAAAATAATCTGATTTAAAAATAAAATATAATCTTAATATTGATTTTTCAATTTCATTTTCTTTAGTAATTTTTTATGAATACACACCCATCCATATATAAAGCAATCGAAAATTCAACTCAATCATTTCTAAACCTCTATTCATTATGATACAAGCGAGAGCATGAGGCCTCTGGAGGGCTTTAGTACCTGGTAGAATGAACTAAACATCATAATGACCACTCAAAAAAAGTAGTTTACTGACATTGTCAGAATGACCCCCTTTAGTCCTCTTATGTGAAAACGTTAAAGTTAACTGTAATTGTATTTTGCTGTATTTACATAAAAAAAAAATCTACAAAATGATAAACAGCATTAAATCATTAAAATTAAAATGTCATTTCAAATGCTTGTTTAAATAATGAACAATAAGTCTTTGAATATTTTATAAATCATAAACAAACGAGCTTTTTCAAAAAAATGTTTTTATTTAAAGTTGTTTACCGATTCTTCCCTGTAAATAAATTGTTTGAAGTTTTAAGATCTTTTTATTTTTTAACGTTCTTTTATTAAACATATATTTCTAATGTTTTAAAATATACAATTCTCATTTCTTTAAAAATATTTATAAAATAATGAGTATCGAAATATATATTTTACACTATTATATTTATTTAAAAGCAGCTAATTGATCAGAATGTACGCATTCATTAGTGACGTCATCAAAGAAGATATTAGTCATCCGTGACTTTCATTATTGAATAAAGTAAGAAGGTGTAAATATATTTTTCATTCATTTATCTTTTTTTAATTCGCTAATATCTTTTACTATCATGTATAATTAAATTGTTTATCATTATTTTTTTTCTCAAGCTCTTTTAGTTTTCTTTTCTTAGTGCTTTTGGTCAGTTGGGTCTAATTATCATAAGCCTTTTAACCATCAGTCATTTCTCCGTATTATCTGTGAGGTATAAGATTATATATTGTAACTATACTTTATTTTATTTTAAATTTAGACTCACGACCATTCTGAAATCAGTCTTCATTTTTTAAAACTCTTTATTATTTGCTTTTCTATCTTTTTTTTAATCTAATGCTTCCAGTGAGTGCTGAAGACTCTTCCAGTTCAAATATAGAATAGATTCAAAAATACATAAATTCAAATTCTTATCTCTATTTCTTTTTTAATATCACTACTATTTACATAACGAAATAATACATATATTTATATGATTTTTTTTTTTCAAGTTTACAGATATTTCTTAAATTTAAGTGAACAAATACTACTCAAACCTAAACTATCCAATCTTCCATGATTACACTTATTTGTTCCAAAAAAAAAAAAAAAACTAATGTTAAAAAAACACAGACTATCTTGAGACAAATTACATACTATTCTTTCATAGGATTCTGGAGTCAATCTCACTATTAATTGTTAAATTGTGTCAGATTTCTTAGGAGAGTAGACGCACATTGATATATGACCAAAAACCCCAAAGATGTAGAAACACAATTATGAATGAACTTAAATCAATAAGAAATTAGGACCAAAAGTTAATTTTTATAAAATAATGTAAAAAGCCTTTGGACAGTCTAAGTCTGTTTTAAGTGGATCTTTTCTTCTCAGACATTGCAACAGTACCTGGTATCCACTGAATATATGTGAAAATTATTTTGTCACATTCATTTTGCTACCTACTGCTAACAAAGTTCAATAAAGTTATTGTTGAAAAATAAAATATTTGGAATCAAATAGTATTCTTGCAGTGATGAAGCTGTTACTTGAATCTGAATTTTCTAGAGAAATTCTTTAGCCTTTAAATAATGTTTAAATAAAATTTAAATCATATGTTAATCTATAAAACATTAAATCTTGTGACTTCCTTAATGATAACATTCATTATAGTCAAGAATGTATTTATACACAAGATCCCTTAATCAGCAGCCAAGTGCATCACAGATACAAGAGTAAATATGATTTTGGTCATACTTATCTACATTTATTAATATAAAAACAGTAGCAAACTCCATAAAGTAGTTCCACCTAGTGCAAACCATAGTAACCAATGGAAACAAAAAAGTTTGTGCATAAAGTCCTTATCTAGTGCCTATTCATCCAATATCCTCAGATTAATTTTTATGGAGATTATAGATATTAAAGAATCAGATACCAAAATATACATGTACTGAACTAGGTTTAGATCTATATGATTCACATTAGCTTGGATTGAAAACATTTTTCATCTTGGACTTATAATTTTATAATTAACTGAAAAAATAAATGGTGGCTGCAAGATGGTTGTATTAAATACTAAACTCTAGGTACAGTGCTGTCAGATCCAAGCCTCCTCACTGATGAAAACTACAAGCTAAAACTAGTCTGGAGATATTGAATGAGTCAGCACTAGATACAGACTTTATACCCAAGCCTTCCTGTATCCATTGATTAATATGGCTTGCAATGCATGGCATATCTGTATGGAGAGTTTATTAATGTTTTAACAGCTTGTGTTAACATAAGAAATAGTGATCATGTGATATGTATGTATGTATGTGTATACATAGAAGTGGATGATTTTTTCCATTTATAATAAATTGGAGATAAAAAATTTGGTTTGGATATAAATATTATGAATTATAAAATGGTACAAGACTTGAATAAATAACAACAAAATAGAAAAGATTAAACATTTACACAAAGCTATCAATTTCAGTCTATGTACAGGCAGTCCCTTAGTTATGAACTTAATTGATTATTGACATGTGTTTGGAAGTTGAAATTGTTTGAAAGTAGAGGTATATAAAAAAAACATCAAAAAGGGTTTTCAAAATACAGTATTTATTTTTTATTGATTAGTATCTAAAGTTTTGTTTATAAATTTATCAAGAATTAATTGAACTGTATTTTTTTTTGTTTTTTGATAAAGAATTCTGTAACATTTTGTGTCTTTTTCTATTACACTTTGTACACAAGATATACACTCTCCATTGAGATCACATTCTTCCATGATGGTCAAAAATTTGTTAAAATGCATCAAGGCTTCATTCATATTCTTAATTATCAAACTCTTAACAATAAGTTCATTATCAGGTTCTTCATTTTGTATTTCATTCATCTCTTGTAGTTTAATCAAGTCTTCATTTGACAGTGGTTCTGAGTGAGATTGTATAAACTCATCAATATCTTCATTAGTGACATTGCTTGCTACAAATTCAACAGCAGAGACTTCTTTTAATTCTTTCATTCAATCTTCATTCAACTAAAAGCCTTAGCTTGAATAATTGATAAACTCACTGGGATGCCCTTTTGATGTTGATCTTCAATCCATAAAGCCAAAGATTTCTCTATTTCATCCATTACTCTGCTGTGTCTTTTTGAAATAACCATTGAATGAATATTTCCACAATTTTTAACATATTCCTTAATTTTGTTCTTGCTTTTCACAATGGTATATATTGTTGATCAGTTTAAATTACATGAATGTGCAAAGCAAAAGATTTACCATTTTCAGAATGTCTAATTATATCCATTTTTGTCTAGACCCATTTGGGGTTTATGAGACGTTGATTTTTTTTTGGTTGTATCAACACTGCTGTTTTTGTTGTTTCTTACTCATGTTTTTAATTAATAAGAATGGAAAAAAATCACCAAAACAGAAATATATACAGTGAATATATAAGGTAATCAAGCACAAACTACCTTTAAAAATAAACCATAATCAAGATGATCCTGTTCAAGACAGTCTGTGACAATGCTAAAAATAAAAGTACAGTAATTAATATTCAAGTGATGGGAAGATTTACTGTATTTTATATAAGTTCTTATTGTTCTCTAAAATATACTTTTAATTATTTTCTAAATTCCAAAGTTTATCTTTCTTTAGAAAAAATTTAATTAGGAATGTATGTAAATAATTTTTTTATCAGATACTGTAAATTTGTAGAATTAATTAGTAAAAGAATTTTTTAATTATGAAAGTACTAAAATACTGTACAATTTTGAATAGTACTACCTATATTTGAAGTTTTCTTATCACTATTTAAAGATAAAAAAAAACAAAAAAACTTTAAGCAATCATTAGTTTTACAGAATAACATTGCAGTCAATAATATTTTGTATGATTGCTAAATTATATACTCTCTTTATATTAGAGCTACAATCTTTTCTTTAATTAACATCTTCTAAATAGAAAGTTCTGGGTTGAAATGAGAAATAAAATATCATAACTTAATATTTCATAATAATTACACTAAGTATATAATTGAATGATTTACTAAGTGGTGTTGAGTAGCGTCAGTTATCTAGTCAACTATTGGAAAGCTAAATGAGCAGATGATTATTCCACTCGGTTGATGCCGATGGAAGTTTAATTGCAACACGCCATTGAAGCCAGTAATAAATCTAGAATTAGGAAAACAAGAAAAGACTGTTTATAGTGTGTAATATCTGTTGTCCAGCCTAAAGATGCACATCAATCCCTTTCCTGTATATAGAATGACTATGGAGTAGAAAGCCACTTCAGCGCGTCCGTCCAGCTCCGCTCCTACCATCCCAACAGAATGTAAACCCCGAGATTTAAGCACCAAGGTGAGGATGATCAATTCTATGAACTTATAACGCAGTCAAGTCCTGCCCTTGCCGCAGTAGATGAACGTATAGCCCACTCAAAACCCATACAAGAATGAAGCTTATAGACTTTATCGGGTATATTATTTTTTTGTGTGTGTGTTTATTCTATTTAAATTTGATACACATTTCGTAAATATATCTTATGTACATACGTACACAAACACATCTTTCATGTAACTTGTTAAATTTTCCTTGTTTGCTTAATGCCCGTGTGTGAGTTTATAATCCACTGATCACTATCTCACGTATTAGTTATTTAATCAATTTTTCTTATCAAGAAAGAAATTTTCCTTTATTTAATCTAATTATTGCTTTATTAAGTATTTCTTTATGATTATAGTTTTGTTTTATTAATATGATTTATGTAGTGTAATATTTGTTTCATATATTTAATCGATCTGGGAATGTATTCATATTATAAATGGTATGGGGTAATGGGTTAATAAAATATTTATATTATAATTCTAAAGCGACTACTGCCATAATTTTTTTTATTCTCTTTGTCATTTACTTTCTCTAACTCTATTATTAATTAATTATGCGAGTTTTCCGATCCCCATTCTTTAACTGAGAAAAGAGTACGCTGAGCTAGCAAATGGGAAATCATCTTACCGGGTCTTAAATCTCTATTTAGCACGAGGATACTTATTTTTTTTTTTTTTTATGAATAATCATTTATTGGCACACATGCCCTAATATCATTTGAACTTTCATATCCTTTTAGGAGGAGAGTTAAATTTCCTTCTGGGAGTGGCGCGAGGGGTTGATTTAGAGTCATCACCCAACGGTATGTAAGAGTCAACCTTTCCATAAGTATCTTCTGTGTCCGTAACACTGTTACAGTAAAGTTTTGAATTGCTTCTTACTCCAGCATGTCGTCATATTTTCCCTCATGTTCGGTTTATGCGCATGCTCATATTAACGGAGTAAACGGTAACTGGTAATATATAATATATACACATACAACCAGTCACAAAAAAGTGCATGGCTACAACAGCACAGAGCTATCTATTATTATTTCTATAATTTGTTTTATGGAACACATGAAATGGTTTCATAAAACACCAGTATTCTGCAGAACATGCTTTGAAAAACATTTCTTTATGGTTCTGCCAACTAGAAATATTATGTTGTATCTAAACTTTCTTCTTTCTCATTTTCTGGAATTATATAAAGAGATAGAGTGGCTAATTGAAGGGGGATTGAAAGTCTGTGTTCAAATCCTCTTTAATTATATAAAAACTTTAAGTATACTACATATATATATATATACATTTGTATTCAAACATTATTATTATTAGTAGTAGTAGTAGTATTTTTTAAGTGTCATGTTTCTATTTTTATCAGATATTTTAATAATATATATAAAAGTATAAGTATGCATCTTTTGGGATTAATACATAATCAATATTGCCATAAAACAAGATCACACAGTAAATCCAATCCGTAAAAATTATTTATAGTGCTTCTAATCTCATGGCTATGAATGATTATTGTGAAAATCTTAATTTATAAAAGGGATAAATTAAAGAGAATATTTTCTTATGTAAATGTATATTTTATTATTTCTTGATTTAATGACTTTTTCTGGGATTTAAAACAAAATCATTGTAATATTTTAATACTTTTGCTGTAAAGATCATTACCATGCCAAAAGTAAATACATAAATAAATAGCAAAATCAAGGATCCATTTACAGAATTCAGATTCTGAATATTTATCTTTCAACTGTAGGAATGGTTTCACAATGTTATGTTCAGTGCTTTATGGAATGGCTTTGGATCATTTTCCAAATGAAAATGTCAGATCAAAATAAAAAAAAACTCAGCTCAGACTTTAAATATTCTTAGAAACTGACCTTATGTCACCTCAGAGCAGTTGAGATGTTACAGTGTATAATATTTCATAAACGCATCAATCAATTTGCTATTCGTTGCATAATTTCCCAAGTGAATTTATTATATTAGGAGAAATATAAACATTGCATCAAAAGCATTATTTATCAGATTTATTTCCATAAGGCTGAAAACTCCTTTTGTTTTTAAAATCATCCTATTTAAAGCTTTACTCAAATCATCAGTTGGCATTTTACACATTATTATGAGAAAGTCATTAAATTAGATTTTAATACTTTCATCTCATTTAAATGAAATTTATTACTCATTATTAATAAAGGCAGTAAAAAAATATTCTACTATTTAAAATAAAATAAAAAAAGAGAATCATATTAAAACATAAAAGTACTTAATCCATTATTTGTAATTAAATTTAGTCTAATTTACATTGAGTTATAATTACAAAAAATAAATTATTTTACTTATTTAAGAGGTAATAAAATTATACTTATTTCATTATTCTTATTTAAAATGGAAATAAAATTAATCTTTCAAATATTAAACCCACGCACATGTTTTTATTTATAGTTCAGAGAAATCTCCGAACAACCCAAAACTGAATTTTCACAGATATAAATAATTTAAAAGCATTATTTTTAACAATTTTTAATATATTAATTTTATTGTGAAACTTCCCTATATGTTTAAATGCAGTGATAAGGTTTAGATTGTGGAATTCAAGGTTTATGGTTCCTGACCCATTTCTGTCACATCTTGGGTTAAACATTTTATGAACTCCAAACAGTACATCATTTTATTGTTTGTCTAAAAGTTTGTGATATTGGTATCTTAATTATATGTTGAAGTATGTCTATCATTCACTATTAAACATTGAATGTATTTAGAAAAACTATATTTAAACTTCTCAAACAGATTCAACCTTTAGTTATAATGCATATACTAGTATATAACACAAAATTTTCAATGACATTATTTTCCTCTCTTCTTCAATTGTCGTTGTCCTAAACAGTAACAGTTTTAGGCCAATAAACATCACATGACTACCTCCTTTTAGATGTAGTGCTCTCAGATCCAAGGCTCCTCACTGACGAAGGCCATAAGCCAAAATGGGGATATTGGATGAGTAAGCACTAGATGGGGATTTTATGCACAAGCCTTCTGGCATCCATTGATTACTCTAGTTTGCTGTGTGTGGCAATATATACAGTGAATTTTTCCAGTTTTACTAACAGTTTTAGCATAAGAACTGAATCTACACCCTTTACATTCCTACTAATTTTAAGGAAATGATCTAAATTCAAGACTATTCTGTCAAAGGTCAACTAATTAGAGCATCAACTTTAAGTCAATATTCATAAATCTAAAGATCCCTAGTTTGATTCCCATGCTAGTGATGTTATTGTTCAGGCAATCAATACCTAAATAAGAGAAGAGAATAATACCACTTGTATTTTAATATGTGTGTTGTTATTAACATTTGAATATATTAGAAAAGTTTAAATAAAGTTTGACTTTTTTTTGACATTTAACAATTATTTCAGATTAAAACATAATTACAGATAAAATTTTATCACAACAAGCTTTCAGTCAAAGTCTAAATATATTTGATCTGTAAAAATAATTTGATGTATTAAATATATCAACTTTAATAATTTTATGTTTTAAATATGATTATTGAAGTTTATTTTTCCAGTTATGGTCATATCTGAATTTTTTACAATATGTCATTAAAAAGAGTAAAGCTGATAAAATGCTAAATTGAACATATGTGCAAAAGATATTTGATTTAGATAATCAGTTGTGATACATATTATATGCACAAAGTAAAAAAATTGCTTAAAATAAAGTATGACATATGATGGATGATAATAAATGATTGGAATATAGAAAGAGAGGTAAATTTATTATAATTTTGAATATGTCATAAAATTTGAATGAAAATTTGTGGAGATGTGATAAAAGTATGATTTATACTTCTGGAAAGAGAAAAAAATAGGAACTTATTTATTACATGGCTACCTGTATTTGCAATGGCAGCAAATCCTATCTTTCTACAGTATGGGGTAGAAAGAGGTTTTTCAATGACAGAATGCCATATTAAAAAATCATAATTACAGCATTTTGCGATCACAAATGCCATCCACTCTATTGGAAAAAGGAGGAAAGTATAACATCTTGTCATTGCAGCAAGTCTAGTAAGCAAGTACCAAAAAACATATATTAAAAATGAAGTGATATAGGAAAAGAATGTCAAAAATATTATGTGAAAAAAATGAATATAATTAATTATATAGATGCAAACATAACATATCAAAAATATTATGACTGAAAAACAAAGATGCAGTCAAAAAGTAATAAGACATCACATTGATGTTCCAGAAAATATCTTTAAAAACTCCAAAAATAAAACTTAATAATTTACAAATACATCTGACAACTTATAAAGAATAGTAGACAAAAAACCAAAATATATATAATCTAACAAAAAATAACAAGTATTAATCTGTTGTTTATATGGTAAATGATTACAAAATATAAAAAAATATGCAAGAATATATGAAATATTGATTATCAGTAACAATATTATAAAAATAAATATTTATGTTTGTTTTCATAACAATGCTTTTAAAAAATTAACAGAGGTTTAGGAGTAATTCTGTAGTGTAATTTTCTTTAAACCACTCTTGTAGCCTGGGCCAACTGATGAGTGCTGCTTCAATCCAAAATGTACATCCTGGGAATGATACATCTATTTCACATGTCTTTGATCATATGTTTATGATTACATCTTTTCACAAGATATTAAAAGTGGATAGAAATCAGTCCCTAACTTGCATGAGAATGGTTTAGTGAAAATTACACTACAGAAATATTATTCATTTTTGGATCATCTTTAGTCTAATAAATGATTAATAAAAAATATTATGAGATTTAGTAAGAAGAGTAATGATTGAGGCTGATATGGTCCAAAGATTTAATTTATATATATAAATTTCTTAAAAATATTTATGACAATTAAAATAAAAAATTAGCACTCAGAAAGTACATTTTAATGGCTTCCAATTATTAACATGAAAAAATGTATACCAAAAAATATAAACAGAGATCTTGTTTTAAAACTTTATTTTCAATTGTTTATGTGAGTGTGTGTGTTTGCATGTCATTTGATCTTAAATAAAAAGAGCATAGAAATAAATTTAAATAATCTATGGATTTAGCCTATTCCTTCAGTGTACTGAATGTTTCTTATATAAGTGAATAGAGGGATGAACGTAGATTTTTTCAGTCTACGTTTAGCCTTCACTCCATCTCCAACAATCAATCCACATGACCAGATACATGCAAAAAATAGTTGATCCCCAGTATATGTATTTCATACAGAACCAGTACTCATCAGTTGTGCCAGATCATAGTCTTTCAAATATATATACACTCACTGCTCAGTTTATATTAAGATAACAATTTCTCATACTTTAATGGACAGGCTTTAACCGTTTCATCCTTCCAACAATTCAACCATCCATTTCCTTGAAAAACCAATGATAGAATGCTCAAAGTCCTTGGTGAATTTGATATTGTAGTCATACCCATGTAAACATTATATCAATCTAAATCTCACATTATTCGACCATTATGTATTCTATATTAATAGGAATGAGTTGGGCTAAACTTATACATGTAACCTATTTCCAAGGCAATATATAATTAAACTATTCATCCTGTGAATTGAATGCTTTTTTTATAAGTAAATAAAGGGACTTAACTTCAAGTTCCTTTATTTGCATAAACAAATACAGAAAATATATAATTAAATAAAACATTTTGAAAAGGATAATAAAAATAAACCTTATAAATACAGAATGGCCACAGAAACAAAATTAAAACATTAATGATTTTTATTAGTCATTTATTAAACTATCTAATAATAAATAATATGTTTTAAAAAATAATCCACTTATTAGTTGTTTGAAAAGTCACGTGACTGGAAGTGACAAAGTAAACGTTCCTTTAAGTATTTTAGTTAAAATGCCTAGGGCTTGGATAAGTTTTTAGTAGAAACACTCTTTGATTCAGTCTTCCTTTAGTTGACCAGGATTTCTTTTAAAATTTGTAATAATGAACATTATTCTTTATTGAAATATCCACAAAAGTTAATTCCAAACCCTATTGAATGTACACAAGGTAATCCAGATGGGCAGGTTGACAGTTTGTAGTCACTATGGATCCAGACCTCTTAAATAGATATAAAATCACTTCCATTGGATTAGTGTTGTCTGGTAAAATCATTAGTTCACCAATGCTTGTCTTAATAACCAATAGATTCTGTCCACCTTTAGTTGACCTTGATTGCCTGTAAACTTTGTAACCATACATATTACCATATTGTCCTTTTTTATGTTAATTAGAAAATCTAATTCCAATTCCTATTGAATGTACACACAGATCTGGATGGGCAGGTCAACAATTTGTAGTCATTGTGCATCCGGATGCCTAAAATTAATGTAAGCTCATTCAAATTGTCTCATTGTTGGTTTTGTAAACCCATTCATTCAACCTTCTTATTAGGGTACGAATAAAATTTGGGGGTTTTAAAACAACAACATTTGTAATCTATGTAACACATTTTAATTGATAAAGTTTATTGCTGAAACAGAAATAGAAAAAATAAAATTGATAAAAGTAAAATCAATATAATTATAAAAAATAAAAAAAAACAGCAATATTCAAATTGAAATATTAAACATATTAAAATTTAGAGACAAATAACTCAAGGATAACTTTTAATAAACAAAAGTATATATGATTCTATTGTAAAAATAAATAATTCTTTCATTATAATAGAAAATACTGGTAATTTTGCAGTGATATACTTAAATTTGTTACAGTAAATTCACACATAAAATTATTAATATTTTTTTTTTCTAAAATGCATGTTTATTTTTTGTGAAAGATAATTTACTTAATTCTAAAGAATAATATTCCTTTATGTTTTTAACTTATAATCAATAAAATACAATATAAATCTTATTATATTATAATAACTTGTAAATATATCAACATAATTAATATATATATAAGTCTTTTCGGTAATTCTAAATTTTTTACCCTTTTCAATATAATACCTTTTACTAAAGCTAACATGTATATTACATATATAGCGACATCTACCGAAATTTCCTATAATTTGTTATCTCTATCATTCTATTTATATATTCCCCCTTATGTTACTTTCCATTCCCTATCCATTATCCAATCATTCGTAAAATCAATTGACTTTTTGTAAATGTTCATACATGTGTTATATAATTTGTTTCATATATTTTCCTTCTATTTATTTCCTTTGTATAATTTAATGGTTTTATGTTTTTAGTATAATCTATTTTATGTCCAAATTTTAAATAATGAACATATAATGCTGATTTATCATCCCTCCTTTCAATAGCACTATTATGTTCTTTTGCCCTTTAAACTAATTGTTTTGATGTTTGTCCATAGTAAACCATTTTACATATCCCACAAGTAATTTTATATACTGTTCCCTTTATATATTTCATATCTTTAATTTTATATTTTCCTATTAATATATCTAGATTTTTACTATTAGACCATCCTATTTTTTATATTTTTATCCATATAATTTTTATTTTTAGGTAATATATCATAAATTTTAGGTATATATGCAATTTTAATCCATTTTATATTATTTAATATTTTATTCCCTCTAATATTATTTTTATTATCATATAATATATTCCTAATATTTCTAGGATTATATCCATAGCTAGAATATAATTTAATAAATTGTTCTTTTTGTACTTCAGTAGTTTTTTATCTGTATTATATCTATCATTTTTAATTTTGAAATTCTTAATTACTGCCATCTTTTCATCCATGCTTGCTGGGAATCCCTATAAATTATTTTTCTCATTTTATCTTCTTTAATAAAATGATTTAAAACAATCATATTATTGTTTATCTTTATTTCTATATCTAAATATTTTATTTTATTATCTATTTCTTTTATCATAAATTTTAAATTATTTATATTATTATTATTAAATTCATTATATACATTTTTTATAACTCTTTTAGTCCCTATTAATAAATATATATATCATCTACATATCTAAAATACTCTTTTATTTCTTTATTTATTATTTTATTCTTAACAATATTTAATTCCATTTTATTTATAAATATTGAGGCCATTAATCTACTTATTGCACACCCCATAACCCATCTCTTATTTATATTCCAATATTCATCTTTATATTTAAAATATAAGTTATTATTTATTAAATTTAACCTCTGTTCCATAATGACAATTATTTCCATATCCTGCATATACATTTTTAATTTTTGTAATACTATTTTAATACTTTCTTCTCGAAGTATACTTGGATACATCTTCTCTATATCCATTACAAAAATACTTTGATTTCTATTCATTATTATTATATTTAACTTGTTGATAATTTCATCAGTAATTTTAATACAAAATTCCCACACCTCATAATATTTGCAATCCATTTATTCATATATCTACAAAATTTCTGTAAAATAAAATTTGTAAAGTTAAATAATAATCTTAATGGATTATCCTCTTTTTGTGTTTTTATTTCAGTAAATATACATGGATTTTTATAAATTGATGGATACAAAATCCATACCTATTTTTATCAATAATACATTTCCCTTCCATTTTATGTAATATCTCTATATATCTACTCTTTATATTATTAGTAGGATCTTTAAATAATCTTATATATTCTTTTTTATCTCATTTTCTATTTTATCTATATAATCTTTAGAATACATTATTACAAATCTACTACCTTTATCTTCTTTACATAACACTATATTCTCTTTTTTACATATGTTTCTTATTTCTTTAATAGTTATTTTATATTTATATTCCCTTTGTGAACATTTACTATTTCCTAATTGTTTGTTCAATAACTATTTCATTTTCCTTTTATCTGCTGTAGAAATATTTGCTAATTCTATGTCCCTAGTTATCTTCTTTTTAATATCTTATCCACAAATGGTATAAAATAAGGAGACTTACTTAATAATTGATTTTGCTCAATTGAGAATTTATATTTTGTTAGATTTATAAAATTATCCTTTATTCTGTTATTGTAATTAATATATCCTTTACATTCTGTCACTTCTTTATCTTTATTCCAATATTTCGTCCACATCCATATCCATTTTCTATTATATTCATTATATATTTTATGATTCCATTTGTCCATATATTCATTTAAATAAACCATTAATTTATCCCATGCATTTTTTATTAATGATGCTTTTATAACAACCTTTAAATTCTTAAATTTATTAATCTTCTTATATAAATTAGTGGTTTATTTAGATGGATATATGGACAAATAGAGTCATAAAATATATAATAGAAAATGGATATGGATGTGGAGAAAATATTGGAATAAAGATAAAGAAGTGACAGAATGTAAAAAATATATTAATTACAATAACAGAATAAAGGATAATTTTATAAATCTAACAAAATATAAATTCTCAATGGAACAAAATCAACTATTAAGCAAGTCTTCTTATTTTATACCATTTGTTGGATAAAGACATTAAAAAAAGATAACTACAGACATAGACTTAGCAAATACTGTGGTATTAGAGCTGCGACATGAAGAATTATAATAGTTTAATCATTAAATTAATTAGGTAATTAAATCAAAAACATATTTCAAAATCTACGTTAAAAAAACAACAACAATTTAACAAAAAAAAAATACGAAAAGCATTAATATGAAGAATAGTTAAAATGCATGTTTAAATCAAATTGAGTGTGTGTTTGCACGTGCACATTCTGCATAATCTATTTTAATACACTGTACAGGCATACACCTGCATTTATATATGTAATATATGCGGGATTCGAACTCAGACTTTTACACGACCTACAACTCTCAGTGCCATCTTATAATGCTGACTCACCTGATCACACACATGTTGAAAAGATAAATAATCACCAATATACAGATTTCGTGCTAAACCAGCACTCATTAAAGTATGAAGATTGGTTATCTTAATATAAAGCTGAGTACTAATTGTATATATGTGTGGAGATTGTAATCTGAACCAACTGATGAGTGCTGGTTTAGCACGAAATATATTGGTGATTATTTATCTTTTCAATATGTGTGTGATCAGGTGAGTCAGCAATATAAGATGGCACTGAGAGTTGTAGTTCGTGTGAAAGTCTGAGTTCGAATCCCGCATATTACATATATAAATGCAGGTGTAAGCTTGTACAATGTATTAAAATAGATTATGCAGAATATGCACGTGCAAACATACACTCAATTTGATTTAAATACGCATTTTAACTATTCTTCACATTAATGTTTTTTGTATTTTTTTTTGTTAAATTGTTTTTTTTTTTTTGTAGATTTTAAAATATGTTTTTGATTTAATAATCTAATTAATTTAATGATTAAACGAATATAATTCTTTATGTCGCAGCTTTAATACCACAGTACCAAAAATAGATATATAAACAAAAAGATAAATGGAAAAACTAATAAATGAGTAAATAAATAAATATGGAAATAAAAAATTGAACATAGGCACAGAGTCAGAGAATGTTGGAAAAGTCACATAGAGGAAAGGGGAAAAGAAATGACGGTTTAAAAAAGGTAGACAGAATGGTAGAAGACAGAGATATAGATAAAATATATAGGTGAATGTATAATTGATAGTATGTCCGTAGGTGGGAAAATGAAGGATTGGTTAGTATGATAAATAAGATAATAGATAGCCAAATACATGGGTAAAGGTAGATAGATAGATAAACAAAATATAGATAGTAAAAGTGTATATAAGTAGAGAATATCTGAAAATTATACATAATGATCTATTACTGAATTATAGCGTTGCATCTCTTAATCAAAAACTTTTCTAAGTCATTAAATCTTTTTTGTAGATATTGTTTTTATTTAAATATATTCGTAAATTTTGATTACTATTTAATTATTATTGTAATTATATCAATATTATGATCATTGCAGCTTTAAGTCAAATTGTGTGCTGCAAATAGTTTGCCAATTAACGTTTTTCCAGCTGATTTTCATTCAATTTTCTCCAGAGAAAACTCCTCAGCGTGTTTTCTTACCTCATGGTGGGACACAGCATAGCTATTTTAAATGAAATACTTCGTTTAGTCAATCTGGACTCTCTACACTATTTTCAACTGCCGAAAGTTCTTTCAAATATTTTTTTTACTGCTCCTTTACTTTTATAATAATTATCTAAGGCTTAATTAATAAAATTATTCAGATATTTAATAACACTTCCCCATTATTGTTTATAGTACGCATGTATTCGCTAAAGCAATTCAATCCATTTTTTTAAATATATATTTTTCTTAATGTGTTTCTTTGTTCCTTTGAATTATGGGAGAACTTTCTCAAATATTTTTGTTATTCAATCAATATACCTTTTGCTGATATCACAGGCGTTATTCTTTATATTAGCAGATAGAAAGGAAATGTAATATAAAGAAAATAGATAAGTAGAGGGAGAAAAAAATATTTTGGAAATCTATTTCTCTTTTTCAAATATATTTTCAAATGAAAATAATGTTTACAACAACAACAAAAAAAAACTTGATATATATATTGGTTAAATTTTACTTGCTTAAAAACTAACAAAAGTAAACACGCGAGGCCCAACAAAATTCAATGGAGATTTCCATTATGCTAAATTTTTTAATAGGTTTTTAATGATAAGTATCCACATTATTTCACAGACGCTGCTAGATAAGTTTAAACGAGGTAAAATGATAAAAGTTTCACGATAAAAACTACCTCTGTTATATATATGTGTGTGTGTGCATGTGCGCATGCTGTATATTATTTTAAATAATTGCTAACCGTTGAACTATTATGGTAAAGCTTACATTGATCAGGAAGTCTATAATTCGGTTAAATAAAATTTGACAATAATATCACTTATAATAAATTCAGTTAAATCAGTTGCGAAGAAGCACAAACCAAAGAGGCCCACACAGTATTAATAATCCATTGCAGATAAAAAAAAAAGAATTATTTTGGCTTTCATCTTGATGTTACCATATACGATTAATAAACTAGTCAATATCAAATTGCTTTAATTAATATTAATTTACAGAACATTCGCACTAATTCATTGTAACTTAATACACTGTACAAGCTTACACACATCTGCACATATAATGTAATATATAAGAGATTCGAACTCAGACTTTCACACGACCCTCAACTCTCCATGCCATCTCATATGGCTGACCCATCTGATCACATACATATTGAAAAGATAAATAATCACCAATATAGGTTTTTCATGCTAAATCAGCACTCATCAGTTAGTCCAGCGTACGATCTCTACACCATATATTTAATCAGTGCTCAACTTTATATTAAGATAGCCAATCTTCATACTTTAATGGGCAGGTTTCAAACCACTCCAACACACAATACTTCAGCCTTCCAATGTCAATATGAGTAAGATGACAACCTTGGCACTTATGTAGGTTTTGAACATTCAATCATCAGATTTTCAATGAAATTGATGGCTGACAAGTTGTGGATTGGATTGGTTTGAAGACTGTTCATTAAAGTATGAAGATTGGCTATTTTAATTGAAAGCTGAGCACTGATTGTATACATGTGTTAAGATGTTAGTTTGGACCAACTGATGAGGGTTGGTTTAGCACAAAATATGTTTGGTGATTATTTATCAACAGGTGTGAGATCAGATGGGTCAGCAATATGGGATGGCATGGAGAGTTGAGGGTCTTGTGAAAGTCTGAGTACTAATTCAGTGTGTAAAACTTAACTTTGTTCACAATAATGATGTATTTTTTTCTACTTGATATAACTTTCATTTATAAAGATAATACTTACTTCAAATAAGCACATCCAGAAAAATATGTATCACCTTGTTGGGATAATAAAATCATCAATCATCTTATAGTAGTGTTTATCACTTTATTATCTCATAAGTTGAATTTAGGATTTTATTGATGCAACAAAGCTTAAAATGTATTTTTTATTTCCCCCCAGAATTATGAAAGAATTTATAAATGTGAAAATTTCGACATATTTAAAAAAAACTAAAATTTATATTCAGATGATGAGATCATTATTTTCACTTTTTATAGAGAAAAACAATCATCTAAGTTGTATGATCTTTTCTCTTTATTCTAAAAGAAATCTTAAGACAATCTACTTAATGAATAATATTTTTGTAGTATAATTTTTGCTATACCACTCTCACACAACGTAGGAACTATTTCTATCCACTTTTAACCCTTTGTGGAGGGTATAATAATAAACATATGATCAAAGACAGGTGAAAAAATGTATGACCCCCAAGATACACATTTCATGTTGAACCAGTAATCATCAGTTCCTCAGCTCACAAAGACAAAAGTTGATCCCTAGTTAGTATGAATCTGATTAATCACCTTCTTTCAGATTTTTTTATGATTATTATTTTCAACCATTATAAGTCCACAGCAAGTTTAAGGTCTCTCAAAGCTTAATCCTGTTTTTTTAATCTGTATCTTTTTTTCCTCTATATTACATCACCATACTTCCTTATTTCATCCATCCATCTCATATGTGATCTCTTCCAGATTTTTTACAATAAAAAAACATTTGACAAATCACATGTCATCACCATGACATTAGGTGATTATTAATATGCTATTTAAAAAGTATTTTCAATTATTCATAGAATATTATTGCTGTAAAAAAAGCAGTATCAAATAAAAACTTGTTTTTTTTTTACTAATTCAAGCTAATCAACTATAAAATTTTTTACTTGAAACATAATTTACTTAAATAAAGGATAATTATATCTATATCTTGTTTTCTTTCAACAGACATATAAGATTATAAGTAATATTCCATATATCAATGAATTATCCTGTTTCCATATATAAATGTGAACAGCCTATTAATGAGAAATTATACAAATCATATAAAAACCTATGAAGTAACAATACATAATGCTTCACAAGTTTTGATTAATAAGAAAATGTATTTAATAAGATGTGATATGTCCATCATTTATGAGTGAATGTTGAATGTATCGAAAATTTTTAAACTTTATTTAAACTTTCCAAATACATCAACTTTGTTAGTAATAATACACAAATAGACAATACAGGTTAGTAATTACACAACGTTTCGAGTAGTATTATTCTCCACTCTTCTTCAGGTGTTGCTGGCCTATATGCACAGTGACAATATTCACTTAGAAGTTGAACTTGCACCTTCAGAGTCTTGAATATTGAATTCAAGGCAAATGCTCTACCAACTGAGCTATTCTGTAAAAGCTATTCTATTTCAATTTATGATTATAATAAATTTAATATCACTTAATTATAATTCAAAATTAATATTAAATACTTTACAAATCCAATGTTTTTATTTACTGATTAAATATTAGTAATTAGTATTTAGTACCTTAGACTAGAAATATTGCTTAAGTTGTTTTATTTAAACTTACAAAATTTCATCTTTTGGGATGTGATGTGATGCTCTGTGACTTCTCCTTATATAAAGTCAGGAATCTCTCAGCAACAATTCCCAAAGAAACCTGTTAGACACTATACCTTCCCTTTCAACTCCCCACCCTAAGTTTTCTTCATGGCCTTTATATCTACCCTCCTCCATCTTTTCACAAACCCAGCATAAACATCAATAACCCATTTTCTGTATAATCACTTTCCTTATATTTATTCTTCCACAATATTAATATTTGTATTCTTTCTGCTCACAGGCATTTACATTCAATTAACAGATGCCTAATATTTTCTACACCTTCCTTACACAACTTGCAGACTAAATCACCCACATTTTTTTCATTCACATGTATAATACCCTGTTGCTAAAGATCCCCTTCAAGCCTTAAGCAGTAAACTACTTTCCTTGCTATTATCATAAATTAACTCATACCTAATATTCCATTTACTTCTATATATATTTAAACTTTTTACTCTCCATACTAGTCCTTTATCTCTCCAACTCCCTATTCTTTATTAATGCATCTATTCTTCTATCCCATTCTTTACCACTATAACACTCAACAATTCTCCAACACAATCATCCCACCTTTTGTACAAGTATACTGACATAAATTTCCTTATCCCAATCTTTGGCATATCACATTACCTTGCTCACCCATCTTGTTACCTGCCTGATATTCATAACCCAATTAAGTACAACTTTGGCTATTCTTTTATTACTCATAAACTGCAATCTACCAAACATTTTCATTTTGCTTTTTGAATCCCTCATATAAAAACTTGACCATCCCATTTCTTCTTGAATTGCCTCCTTTTCTGTCCACACATCTGCATCTAATGCATGTCTTCCTACTTCTCTTTGTACTTTACAAAGTAATCTAATATCCCTTTACTAACACATAACTCATTGTTACTATATGCTAATCCTGCTATCAACACTCCCTTCCATATAATTCTAGCTACATCATATTTATTATATTAAAACAATGTTAATTTCCTTTTTTTTCTTTGCTTCATTTGTCATTTTCCCCCCATTCATCTAAACTATTTCTTTGATTACTTAAGATGATTCCCAAATAGTTATATCTATTTACCACACTTAACTTTATATCCCCAATAAAAAGTATTTGTCTTCTCTTTCCCCAGTGTTAATCATCATTACTTTTGATTTTTCTTCACTAAACTTAATCCCCATTTCTTTACCCACCCTTGTGCATGTCCTCAGCATATCTTCCACATATTCTCTTCTTTCTGTGCATAAAAAGACATCATCTGCAAATAAAAGACAAGATAATGTCTATATTCCCTTGTCAGCTATTAATGGTATCTCTATCCCTTTTCCTAATCTTTCTATTGCTCTCTCCATTTCTGTCAAATACAATGAAAACAAATTAGGTGACATAGGACATTCTTGTTTTAGTCCCACCACATTTTTAACTTTAACTGATTCTATATTTCCTAATTGATATGTATAATAATTATTTTCATATAATTTCTTAATAATATCTACTAAAGCTCCATCCATTCCCAAATTTACTAAACTTACCCATAATCTATTTCTATTTACTCTATTATACACTTTCTCTATATCTATAAAAACAATATATAACTGTCTACCTGTATACCTACTCATATCCATAAATTGTGTAACTACAAATAAACTTATCATCCTATATGCCTATATCGAAAACCTTCTTGCATTTCTCCCCACTAATTATATTCTTCCATCCATTTTGCAACTCTTCCAGCCACAATATATGAGAAGACATTATATAAAACTGATGTTACTTCTACAGATTTATAATTGTTTAACTTTATATTATCCTTATCCTTTCCTTTAAATAGTAGCTTTACTCTTATATTATTCTAACTATCTGGAAAAACTCCCTTCTGTGCCATATTATTAAATCACGATAATAATTTTAGTTTTGCCCTATGACCTTAATTTGATTACCATCTCTGCTGCCCATCCACCTAAATCTTTTGCCTTTCCAATTTTCAATTTCTTCCCTGTCTCATTCAGTTCATTTTCTGTAAACCTAATATTCCCATTACTACATGCTTTTATATTTGCTATCAGTGTGTCCTTCATATCTAACATCTTTTCTTTACCCATTATATATTTATTTAATATCTCTATTTCTTGTCTAGAGCTACTTTCTACTACCTCACCATCTACTAATACTATCTCTCTCTCCCCTACATTCCTTCTTTTAATGTATTTCCAATTTTTTTTACTCCCATTTATTCCACTATTATTAATATCTTCCAACAATTTTCTTATTCAATTTCATTCTCTCTATATAATTATCTATTTTGGCCAACTTCTTTTTTTCTAAGCACTTTTTCTATTTAACATTAACCTGCTTTTCATTTTCTTTGTTCTTAATAGCACTCTTATATTCTCTGCATGCTTTTTTTCTCTCTTTTACACTTTTACTATATCTCATTTTTATTACTTTTATTCTTCTGAATATTTTCACCTAAAACCCTATTTGTCACTTTCTCTATTGCACCACACCAGTCCTTATACTCTTTCCCAACAATCTCTTCCATAGTTTCTACTTTTATTTCTATTTTCCACCACATTACTAACCATTTCTATTATAAAAAAATTATGATCACTATTACATACTCTCTCTTCATTATCAAATATCTTAAATTTCTGTACTTTATTCATTTCCTCTTTCTCTACTAATACATAATCTATTGGGTGGAATATATTATTTCTAGACCATATGTATTGTCCCTCATAAATATTTGATAAATTTCCAATGCTCAAATTCACTCTCTGACAAAAACTCTTCAAAAACTGTCTATTCTTATTACCTACATCATCAATTTCTTCCAATACACCCATTCATATCCCCTATAACCATTATTCTCTTTCATTTTTCTTTAACACTCTGTATATCCTTAACTAGGCATTCGTATATGCTACTGTTCACTTCATTATAGTTTGACTATCTCCAGTAGCTTTATACACTGTAGCCACCATCCAATCTTGTCTTCCTAATCTTATCTCAAACCACAAATGTCCTTGACATTTAACAGTATTTAATATTTAAATATTTATTTGACATAACTCCTATACCATCACCCTTTTTTCTTTTTCTTTTCTATTTATACCCTGCCATATAAAGTCTTCCAGAATAGGTTCTTCGTCTCTCAGATGTGTTTACACTACTGCTAATATCTCAAGCTCTTCATTTTAAACTGCTTTGTTTAATTCCAGCCACTTTTCTGGTCTCCTATCATCTTGCATATTCAAATACCGAATTTTAACAATTCCTTCTTTCCTAATTACCCTTTTATAAATTCTTTTGACTCTGTCTTCTCCATTACATTTATGTAATAAATTGTTTTTCTCTTCACTAGTAAAATTTGTAATTATAAATATGCGACTTTTTTGCATGCATTAGTGAAGCTATAACTCTATTATAATGTGTAATAGGTCTGCTTAGCACTTTCGAGATTTAATGTTTGAATCTCATATTTATAGCTTTGTTGCTTACCATCAATTTTACAGACCCATTCCCTTTCCACATCTATATTTATATCTAAACAGCTACCCTTTGTTTATTTCTTATATCCCATCCATTCTTCTTTTTTTCTGATAAGACTGCAATTTAACCCCCCTCCCCTTTACATGTTTCCCAAACTATAGACTCCCTAAAACTTCACTTCCTTGTTTTTCTAAGTGCAATCCATCTTTATTATATAACTCTCTCTTCCCAATAAAAAAATCCCATGCATCCACAAATGTAACATCATTTCTCTTACACAATTTTTTCAATCTCTCATTTATAGATCATGCCCTATCTAACATATACCTCTTATCAAATCTCGGTAATATTCCAACTATTCCTAATTTTTCTTTAATTTTACTCAAATTCCTAATCAATTCTATGCACTCATCCATTACTCTCTCTGATGGCTCTGACAAATTATTAATCCCCATACCATAACATAACCATTTCTATTCTCTTCCTTCTTTATTTCATCTATAACATTCCTAATTCTAGCTCCAGGAAAACATACTCTTACATACCTGTTTCTATTTTCTCTTGTAATTATATCTCCACATTCTCTTATTAGTGAAGTGCCTATCAATACTGTCTCATAGTTTACTTTTTCTGCTTCATTCATAACCTTTTCTACCCATCTTCTGGACTTCCTTATCTACTTCTTTCTTATCATTCTTGCTCAAATAATTTTTTTATCTGCTCACACTTCATCTTTAAAGATTTTAATTTTGCTTCTTCATCCTTTACCTCTTCCTTTATCTTACTTATTCTTTGTCCAACCATCTCCATTGCATTACCTATTTCTTCATCCATATCTCTTGTCACTCTACTAAAAACATACTCTATCTTGTCATCCTCAACAATGTTTCTCTCCATTCTCCTGACTTTCTCTTTAAACTATCTACACTTAGAAATCACGTATTCTTGTTTATCACATTTACACACTGTCTCCATAACCATAAACCTTTTTTTTTAACATTTCAAGTGATAAACCTCATCACATATTGTACATTCTACCATAGCACACCTAATTATGGAATAGAAATACTATCTATATTACTTATTTTCCAAGTCACCTACTCTATATTTAACTTTATACTTCCTCTCTTTCTCTTCAAACCCCTTTGCTCAAAAAGATAAAAACTTTATTTTCTTTCAAAAATGATCGATTAATAACCATGTGTTTCCAACACTTAGACCTCCAAAACGTTATCTTTTTTCTCAAAATAACACCTTGTTCTTAAATTTAAAAAAAATCTTTAGTAGCAAACTTACTAAAAAAACAACTAATTTTATGTACAACTTAGTTATAGAATATTCTTACATTAACGCACATTCAACAAAATAATTTCTTTGTTTTTTTTTAAAATTATTTAAAATGACAAACGAAACACTTTCTAAACATTAATAATTCCCAAATCTTTCCAAATTCAAATAAATCTATTTCTCTTGATCATAATTTACCCCTCACTTTCATACCACAAGCAAACAGTCTTTATATCAATGATCTCAGATGATTAATCACTTAAGAAAGACAGAAAACTTAAAGTTAGCTTTGAGATTGAAGACAGAGACCAAACTCTCCATCTTTGAGATTGAAGTCAGAGACCAAACTCTCCAAGCTTCAGTCCTGTCTGACATTCATCACTATCCTAAACTATGCAAAGCACTGACAGATCCATTCTGCTAAATAATCTATTCACCCATCCATGCATTCATATACCTATTAATTTATTTAATCTTCTATTATTTCTCATATATGCAACTAAATTTTATTTTCTATCCCTTAATACATATGTAATACAGTTTACTAAGTGAATAGATTAATTACATAATACTTATGAAAAATGATAGCATGACCTAATTAATATTTAATAAATAGAAATAACAATGGTGAATTGACTTTTTACGAGACATATGATTAAATACATTTTGACTGTGAGAAGCCCTGCTATAGAAATGTCCAGACAGTAATATATCATAAAGCTTAACCCTTCAGTTACTTTTTAAAAACCAATTCCAACTTTTTATTTGATCATTTTTACCTTTATTCTTTATTATATTTTCAGAAATTTTCAATTTTTCATTAGAAATATAAATTTACAAAATAAATTTATTTTAAAAATATTATTAAACTTTGCATGGATAAAAAAATAATCAAAAATTAAAATACATGGTAAGATTTATAAAGAACAATTACTGGTAACAACATTAAATTAAAAAATTCAGAATTGTTTTAACCTAGTTTGCAAATCCCAAACAAATTTTTGTTTTGATTACTTAAAGCAAACAAAACCTTATTTGAAATTTAAAATTGTATTTATAATTTTTAAAAAATGGTAATAAGAAATTTGTAGACAATTTCTCTTAAACTGTCTTTAAAAATAATTAATATTTTTTTTAATAAAATCTAATCTAATCACATTATTCTTCTAAAAAATGAATAAATATTTTATCAAAAATAATCATAAATATGTAAATAAACTATAATATATTTTTACTTTTGAAATTTGACAAAAAAATGAATATTCTCAGAAGCACCACCCAATCAGCAGTAGTATAGGTGTTAATGATATGCGATTAGTTTGTCATTCACTTTTTATCAGTTGTTGTCTTTTAGAAAACATTTTTTTTGCAAATTTGAGAGTATCTTAATTCTATGTCTTGGTATTCTAAATTGTTAATCACCAATGGGATGCTAATAAATCAGAATAATAATTCATTGGTCCTATCTATAACATTGTAATAGTTAAATATGATCTATTATGTTATAAGTAATTCAAAACACAACAAGATCTTTTGATTAGTTTGTATTGAAATGACATAGTGCATCTTTATATCTTGTCCAATATCTTCTTTTTGATTGTTCTAAATATTAATATTAATAAAATGAGAACAGCTTTCCATTCTAACTTCATTTATACTAATATTGGGAAGTACAGTTGCTCTTTTTTATCATACATTGTAAAGTGTAAAAAAATAAGTGATTTGTTATTATGTTCCATTATAAACTGTTTATTCAATCTTACCATAGATGGCGCTAAAGTTCAGAGATCCTTTTGTTTTCTTATAGATTGTGTAAGGTAAGGAATTAAGTGATTTGTTATTATTAAATATTTATGATAATAATATGTTCTTCATCTTTCTGGATGTGACACTACGGAGTCCACTGTTATAAAATCACATCTTCATTACCTTGTAGGTGTAAATGAATGAACTGTATATAAGATTTCCTAAAAGAATGTTTTATGATGAACTTGATTTCATAGAAGAGGTAAATCCTGTTTTGTTATAATGTTTATCTCCAAGACATTTTAAAGAAATATATTGTTGATTACTTTTACTGAAAATTAGAATATATTAGAAGTCATAATTAGACATTCAGAAATATAAATTTATTTTGAAATTAAAAGAAAGCATTACAAAATAACTAATAAATATAACAATAGACCACTATGTTCTATATATGGGTGTATTTGTGCTTTGTGGATTACTATTGTATAGTCATTACAGAACTCTTCTCTGGAGTAATATTGTCTTGTCAGCTGTTTCGCTTGGAGTTACAGTGATCATATTACTCTGTGAATGGCTACTGCTGATGATGAATGTTCTAATCATTTAGTTTATCTCTGCTATTTAAATACTTGATATAAAAGGTTTCCAGCAGTTTCTCTTCATTTTGTCTGCTTCAATTAACTAAGAATGAAGAAAAACCCAAAATTTTCAAATTTTAATTATGATCAAAAATCTTTTACTTAAAGAAACTAATAGATATTATAAAAAAATTATAGACAAAATTATACAATCTTAGTAAATATCACTGTTAGGAACAATGTTATCCATCCACTCTGAATTTCCCAGTGCAATTTTGAAAATTAATGGATCCTATATAGTTTGAATATTACATTCTATATTCTCAGATTTCTTTCTCATTGCAACCATTATCGGTGAGGAGATTTCACCTAACATAGGTCCAAGCTATCATGAAATGTTCATCTAGAAGCCAATTTTTTTTTGTTTTATTAGCAGACTGATATCCCGATATTCAAAATCACTTTAATGTTATTAATCCTAGACAAATTGCATGTATAATCACTTAGATCTGACACCAATTAGTGTTTTGTAAATTAATGCTCTCAATTTTATAATAACTGTAGGAAATTTACAGTATTTTGACTAAAGTGATATAAAGTGATGAGGATTACATGACTATCTCATTTTGTACATATATGGTTTAGAGAAAATATTTTTTCTCTACTTATGGTATAATATCTATAATTTAGATTGAATATAAAGCATTGGATATTTTTAAGTTTTAGATTACTATCTGGTTAGTAAAAAAAGAATAAAAGATGGCTGTCAATAAAAGCTGAGACCTCTTCTTTGATAAAGACACTAATTCAAAACTTAGTTTGGAATATATAGAGAATAGAACTAGATATTTATATAATTTAGTTGTATTAACCTTATCCCATTTTTTGAAAAGATTATACTATAAAATAAAATAAAAAGTTTAGCACCTGAATTTCATCTTCCAACCAGAAAAAAAGTTTGACAAAACTGTTACTATTTGAGCAACACCAACATGATTTTCTCTTCATTCAACTAGTAATTTGCATTGATATTACAAACTATTTAAATATTTTGAGAAAGAATGATTATACCACATTATGAACAGGATTTTCAAACAACATTATTATCTTACAAAGTAGCAAAGCTCCAATGTATGCAACTAATCCAGTGTCCATTGATTATTCAAGTGAGCAGCAGATGGATCTGAAATATAATAAAAAATTTCAAATAACATGATATATTATTTTCAAACATCCTGCATAGTAGAGAGTCTCCCTTGGATCAAAAGATACCAGGGATCAATTTTTTAATACTCAAACTTCTTATGAATTTCTAAGCAATAAAGCCATAAGACCTTTTTTTACTCACAAGCAGAGATGTATAATATTAGTTACTTCATAGTGGATTTTTGCAGAAATTGATACATGGATAATAACTTTGATGATTATTAAAACACTAACCACAAGTGTTCCAAGAATAATATTTATGGTCAAAACACCATTTAGAGTGACTGGATTGTAAATGAAAGTTAGGAAGTGATGATGTGGCAGGTATAAAAGTTAGGCAATAGATGTTTTCAGAAAATCACCTAATTGGACAAATCATCATTTACACTTTTCCTATTTGATGAAAAAATTATCTGATGATCACTAAAACAAATCTATCTATCAATCTGTCTACTTTCTCTCAAATGTAATATTTTAACAACCTTATCATTATTTTTCTTCACGCAGTCAGTAACCTATCATATCACAATTATAGACTATTTGAACATTATGAGAGACCAAAATACAAGTGATGCTTCCAAATGACATTATTATTTTATAAAGTAATGATGATCCAATGTGTACAACCATTGCAGACAAATATTGTTCCAAGTAATATGAAAATAATATTACTCAAGTTTATTATAGATGGCCCTAGAATAAACATCTGCTTTTAATTATATTGCATAAGCCAATGAATGAAATGATATGTTGACCTATTACATTTGGAAACAATATATATATCAAAATGCTTTTATTTATATACATACACTAAAAAAATAAAAAAATCAATTTTCTTCCACTTTCACAAATAAAAGTATAGGGAATAATGTTTAGAAATATTCTTAGTTTTATTTTATAACAATAGAAATTAGATTCTAATGATTTTGGCAAACCTATAGATAAAATAAGATAATTCAAAGTCAGAGTTCCAAGGAAGCTCTCAATAACTTTCACTTTTATGTCAATCTATGAATCAAATATTTTATTATCTGATGAATAGATTGGTGTTGTTTGCACGATCATTTAAATGATTTTTTTTAAGGAATTGAGATTATCAATTATTGCAGTAATGTTTCCAGATTTAGTTGCTCCCTAAATAGAGCCATTGAAATTAGATGTACTTTTGTTATATATGTAAAAAAAAATAAAAAATATTATGTTTAAAAAACTAAAGTGTAATTCTTGCTTGATAAGAAGCCCATAAATATTGATAAAAGGTGGAACAGAAATTTTTTCTACATGATTGCTCCATGCTTTTTATTATGTGAATAAAAGTATTTTCTACTTTTTAGCATTATATATATCATCGAATTATCAAAATCAATCTTTAATAAATCATTCAGTTTTAAATCACAAAAGAATGCTGCTGCCATTGCAAAAACAGAAAATTTAGATTTTTGACTTATTTTTTGTTACGATTATTTTTGCAAAGTTTAAAGATGTATCGCCATCATGAGTATATATATGCGTAAAGCTTCAACAATTGGAAATTATATGAAAATTGAGTTACAAGATTTGATCAAGATATGCAAACAATAAAAATGGAAGAAATTAAATAAAAGCTGTTAAAAATGCACCTACAGTTAAAAAAGAATTGAAGTTACTAAAATATATTTTTGACCTGAGGAAAGATACTTAACTGTACTGGCAAATGGCTTGGATTCAAAAACTAGGATATTTTCCAATTTTAAACTTTTACCTGAAGATAAACTAGGGATCAAAGGTAGTCTCAAGATGTATAATTGCACCCATCTTTGAATCCCAAATCCTCACTAATAAACGAAAATTCAGAAAGTTGTCAAAGGATAAAGACTTAAGTGCACGATTATCTAGTGATAATTGATTTCTCAGATTCATTATAGATGGCACTAAAGAAAAACAAAGACCAGATCTTGTTTATATCACAAAGTATAAGCTAAAGAATCAACGAATTTTAAATCATTTTATTGGGCTTATTCTCGAATAATAAGTCTCTATTATAATCTGAACATAAGGTGAAGCTTTTTTCCCAACTGAAGATGATACCCACATATGTAGTAACACTATGTTTATGTATATGTTTACATACATTTTAAAAAATTAACTTTCTTTTTATTGTCATATATTAGCGTATCCCCCCCCCCCCAACTAATATTATTATTCCTTTGTCCAATTATTGGAACAAGCATTACTATTATTTTGGCAAAATATTTTTATTGCTAGACTTACTGCATTTATTAGTTCTCTTTTCTTCACAAATGCTATTTGAACTTTGAAATTTGATTCATATTCAAATGTTTAATGAAATAAAAAAAACTAGATCTGAATAATGTACATAAAAAATGACATTTTTACAGTAGTTTGTTAAGTGAATCTTCTTGACTCCGGACTGACTGTACCCATAAAATAAAGACGTGCACTAACTGCAAGGACATCTCAAATAAGACAAAAAATAGATTGTATTAAAAAAAAAGTTTTATTAAATGCATTGTTCAGTATATTACAATATTATAAAAGAAAATATATGTTGTCTTTTTTCTTCTTCTGATAATAGAAGTGGAAAAAAAATAAGTTTATTAGAAATTTTTACAAAATGATGCATTTCAGATGAAAATTTTGACAGCCGAGAGCAATTTAAAAATATCTAATAAAGACAGCCAATTTGTCAAGAAATCAGAATCGTATTAAAAGTATGTCATCTTTTAAAGGACAAATAAAGCTAACAGGATATTTGATAATATATTTATAAAGTTATCAGATTATTTAATATTATAAATATAAAGAATGACGTGAGAAAACGAAGTAAAAGAGGGTGAGATAGAAATAAGAACGAGTAGGCAAAATTGTTCTAAGTACCATAATAAATTTTATTACGAGTTAAACGTAAAGTAATGACAAATTATATATTGACGCCGATAAATTTTTTTATTGATGACAATTACTAGTAATGGGATTTTTGCATCCAATATTTATAACTTTTTTTAAGATCCATTAGCATACAATATATTAGGTGACAGATGCAAACATTTGTTACGATTTTTTTTAAAAATGTAAAAATAAAAAGTAAATAAGTTTTTAATGTATGCGTGTTTAAATGTGCAATTTTTAAAATCACATGATTGTATAACAGAAATAAGATAAAACGCAAACTGGAATTGGATGTCGTTTACAAAATTATTATGATATTGATTAAATGAGTTTTATTGTTTATTTATAAAGAAGTAAATAATGTATTTATTATTAAAAAAAAGTATTGTTAATCAAACCTTGACATTCTTTGCTGTTTCAATTTGTACTATATAAAGCATATGTTTAACTTGAAAATTTCAAATTATATTATTTGTTATTTTGATATATATATTTTTCGTCATGTAGAAAAAGTAAAGCAATTATTACCATGCAAAAGAAATTAGCTTTTGATTTAAAATAAAGTATGAAATACAAATGAAATCTTCAAATTCAAAATACTTTTTAAAAAATGAAAAAAAAAATGAATTTTATTTTTCTACTAATAAAAAATATTTATGATCATTAAATTAACAGAGAACTTTCTACCATTAAACACTTCTTCAAGCTACGAATCCTAAACTATATTTAATATAAAAAATATATATCTTCTTCCTATAGGGCTTAATTTTACTTGGTTATATAATTCTGACATAAAAAAAAGGATTTTTGTTATTAGAAAAAGTAAATCATAATGAATAATATTAGATTGCAAAAGTTTTGTGGTGACCAAATTTTTTGAAACAGATGTCTGTAGAAGGAGAATGCATGGTGTTGTCCTTGTTGTTATTTAGATAGTATTTATATTTACCTTGCACAATGTTACCAGAACTAATATTGTCAGTGACAATATTCCAACTTTAGATTCAGAGAATCCAGAAGAATATAGTGTTTATATCTTGCTAAATAATTGCCACTAAAATATTGAATTTTTCATTTAGGGAGACCTCAATGGTTGTATTTATAAATAACTTTATTGAAAAACCATATGTAATAATGATACAATTGTAAATCAAAAATAATAGTTATCCATGTTACTCAGGCAACCAGATGTTCTGATGTGGTCACTGGTGTTGTTTAATCCAGCTTAATCAGGCTCCATGTGTTGTGAAATAGGAATCTGGATGAGATTATTCTGTCCTTATGGCAAAATTCCTTCAGCTTGGAAATGAATGTGTCTTCAGGCTTGGGATGAGGAAAGGTAAACTTGTTGTGACATCTGGCCATCCAGATGGCATAAGTGATAAAGGTTGAGAGTCTTGTGGTGACATCACAAGCATTGATTATTACAAACATTTAATTGAAGCAGAAAATTGGTAAAAAGTGACATCGATGTATCCAAGCTCAAAATAATGCTATTTAATATATTGAAAAATATTTAGGAGTTAGAAACCAAGAGAAATTTACATGAGAATTTTCAGGGCATCTTGATAGATGGATCATGGATTGGTCCTCCAAATTTAAAATGATAGATGCATTGAATTTCAATAGCTATTACAACACTAAAATTTGATAAATTAGTAGACCTCCAGGATTAAAAGTATGGTATTCTCTTAAAACATATGTTATGGATATAAATAAATCTATTCTTGGCTTTAATAAAAAGAAGGATCATAACTAAATTTGTGACATTAAGGTATTTTTGCTTGGAAAAATAATAAATGTATAAGTTCACAATAGAGATCAGTGGGCAGAAGGTTAATAATTGACAAGAGAGGCTTAAAAATGATTGGTGGATGAAAACTGCAATGAAATATATATTTATATATATTTTATTGTGGTCATTTTAGATCCCATTTTTTGATGCATTGAAAGCAAGATATGGATCTGAGAAACGATATCACAATACAAATTAATTCAATGAAGCACTTTGTTATATGATGACAATACTATTTTGAACAGGCAAAAGAGTATGTTTGTCTTCTCTTTTTTTGAATAATGATACAAGAATTAAGATGATGACTTTAAATGATATGTCCATTTTATAAATTCACTTAGATTTGGCCAAAGATATTCAGTTTAGGGAAGTCAAACATCTAATGAGGTTTTAAAATATGCTGGTGACACGTTAGCTTCAAAAATGGGAATGTATGGATGCATAAATATGTGGCACCTAATCTTAATGTTGGCTCTATTGTTTCATTTTTTAAAGTAAATATTAGAACAAGTGCACATTTTTATTTGATACAGTTTTCATTTCAAATATATTTTTTTCATCTGTAGTAATAACATTTCTTCTTATTCCATCATATATAAGTTGTAGAACATGTATAAAATTTGGTGGGTACCCAATTGACTGAATTAAATGACTTGACAAAATTAATAAACTAATATATAAATCAATATTTCCAATATGATACTTCATTGTATTGCCTGGCAACAAACATCCTATCTAAAATGCTTCTTTATTTTCTGAAATTACATTTAGTATCTGATATCAACTAATTTATGACTGAAAACAAGCTATTCTTCAACAAAGTTCTAGATTTTATGTTTGCTATAATGGATAATAATGATATTCTATGATAATTAGTGCAATCTTAGTCTAAAGAGAATAGATTACAATTGCACTAATTATCGTAGAATATCATTATTATCCATTATAGCAAATGTAAAATCTAGAACTTTGTTGAAGAATGGGCAGTTTCCAGTCATAAATTAGTTGATACCAGATACTAAATGTAATTTCAGAAAATAAAGAAGCATTATAGAAAGGATGTTTGTTACCAGGCAATGCAAGGAAGTATCATGTAAGAAAGACTGATTTATATATTACTTTTATTAATTTTGTCAAGTCATTTAATTCAGTCAATTGAGTGCCCACCGAATTTTATACATATTCCATAACTTATATATGATTGAATAAGAAGAAATGTTATTATTACAGATGGAAAAATATGATATTTGAAATGAAAACTGTATCAAATAAGAATGTGTGCTTGTTCTAATATTTTCAATTTTTATATCAGTTGTTTTTGGAATAATTTAAAAGTGGTTAATGAAACAGGGATCAATATTCTATACAGGTATAATGATGGAATTTTTAATATGAATTCATTAGAAACAAAAATAAAAACTTCCATCTTGTTGGATTCTGGATTTACAACAATCTGATGTTTGTGGCATTTTTTCAGTTCGAAAGATGATTTACTGAATGCTCTTAATATTTTGAATATAATATAAAAATGTTTAGTTTATTAATTAATGTTCAAAAACGCATCTTGAGAATGTAAATCAATTTAAATATCTTATTTTTATAAGAAGAAAAGTGAACTTAGATAATGAGGTCCTGTCTAGGCTAAAATGCCATCCTGCTTTAATAAGTTAAAAAAATCCTCTATCCATTAAATAGTAGCAAAATCTCCATACAGTAGTGCCACCCAGTGCATGCTATAGTAATCAATGGATGCAAGAAGGTTTGTATAAAAAATCCCTATCTTCTATCTATGCATTCAATATTCCTAGACTAGTTTATAGCTTGTGGCTTTCATTAGGGAAAAGCCTTGGATCGTGAAAGCACTGCACCTAGATCATAGAATCTAATGCAATCTTCCAGCAGCTACTTTATATCTCATCAATAAAAGCCACAAGCTAGAAACTATTTTAGGGATATTGGGTGAGTAGGCACTAGATAGGGATTTTGTTCATAATCCTTCTTGCATTCACTAATTACTATGGGTTGGACTACTTTATGGAGAGTTTGCTGTTGTTTAAACAGCTTGTGTAAAGCATAAGAAATGATCATGCATTGTTTAATAGTATAATACTTTATTCATCACAGGAAAATAATTACTGCAAATAAATTAGCTGTATATAGGGCTGAAATTAGCACATAGATCCTTTATTGGTACAGTAAAAAGCATTAAAAAGTTGTGTTATGGATGTCCCATAAAAAATTTAAAAATACGATGGGAGGATCCTAAAACTAATAAGTATACTTTTCAAACTGAATGTGTTACTACAGAATCCATGGCTAGGCATAAAAATGAATGAAAAAGTCTCAAACTCCTAAAAGAATATTTTATGGTAATTTGAGATATTTTTTCTGTTCTCTCTTTGCAATTGAAATGACCATATTCAATTATTGTTGGCCCCTATGTGGATAGAATTGTTTTAAATTATAATAACAATAATAATAACAACACTTTTGTTTACTTAAATTGTAATTATTATTATGAGAATATATTTTGTGGGCACAAAAAGCCGCGATCATGTGATTTTCCAAGAATTATGTAGGTCAATATTAGTAAGTGATTTATTTATTCTTGAAATTTTAAATTGATTTTTAAAAATAATTTTTTAATTTTTTTTCAATTCATATCTTTCTCCACACCATATTCTTATGTCATTCTAAAATTAAATTTAAATTCATAAGATTTTCTTTGATGAAATAAAACTGAAATGGTATTACTGAATATTTGTAGCATTTTTATACCATTATAGAAAAACTGGTTTTTATTTAATTCTCAACAGCTACAAGTAGTATATAATATCGCTACTGATATTTAAACACTTTGTGTATTATTTTTTAATTTAACTGATATGCCGCTTACTATTTTCCTATATATATATCTGTTTTGCAAAAAAAAAAAATAGTTTGAATTTAGTTTACCTCATATAAATTTTATGTTCTTTTTTGATTTAGTGATATCTCATACCTCTTTTAGTTTAAACAGATGTAAATTTTTTAAAGCTTTTTCAAATGATGACTTTTTTTCAGCTTTTTAAGACAAATATTAAATTTATTGTAACTAATGACTGCAATAATAAAAAGAAAATTTATTTTGTTATAAGAACCGATTGTAAGAAATCAATCAACTGAATCCAGTTAACAGAAATAATTTTATTTCTTTTGTGATTTTAAGCTACATTTTTAAAAAAAAAAAATTATATTTTAATATTTATTGTAAATAATGTTTTAATAAAAAAGTCAAATTTGATATAATATTTATATAAAACAAATATTTTTTAAGAATGATATGAGATTCGACTTGTAATTTGCATATCTGCCAACCGCATTATATGTAACCAATGCAAGCCCCCCCCCCCCTAAAATGCACGTTGATTTATAATTTGGGAAATAATATTACTTTTCTGTTTTCTTTAATTCCAAAAATTCTACTTTTATGCCTGATTATATATTTATCTATCAAATTATAGAATAATTTTAAATAACTTTTTTAAAATTTTTACACTGTGCAAATTTTTGCTAAATAAATATTTCATCTAGCCAATTTAGTTTATTATTAAATCATTAATATTCTGCTATTAACTCCCTTCCGAAGTTATGAAAAAATTGCAGAAAATTAGAATTCAAACGATTTGATGATTACTATTAAATTGGTTGACTTTAAAGAATTAATTTATTATTTGGAATTTGTTTATATAAACAATAATAATTAAGATTCTAAAATGCATTGAGCTCTTAAAATTGCATATATTAGCAAGTTAATTTAATGTTTAGAAAAGGCATTATTATCATTAATCAGTATTGACTCATATTTCATTGGTTTTTATCTAAAAATATATCCATTTACCAACTAATTCTAAATATTTAGGAAGAATGATAAAGGATCATTTATATTACCAAAAACTAAAAGTATCATCAGATTTTTAATTGGATGGATAGTTGAAGAGTTGAAGTGTGGAGTAGATTGGAGCCAGTCCATTAAAGTATGAAGATTGTCTATCTTAATATATATCTGAGTACTTATAGTATATATGTGTAGGAGATGATAATCTGGACCAACTGATGATTGCTGGTTTAGCATGAAATACGTATATTGGTGATTATTTATCTTTTCAGCATATATGTGCTTGAGTGTATCAATGTTATTAGATAGAGTGGAGAGTGGTGGGTCATGTGAAAGTCTGTGCTCATATACCCTATATTACATATATAGACATATGGTATATATTAAGCCTGTGTTTCAGTTATTAAAAGTATACTTAAAAAATTCTCAATTATCTGAAAAAATGTGATTTTTTAAAAAAAAAAAAATTACTAAAATTATCATAAAACAATAAAAAACATTAGTTAAAGCTATAATACAGTTCCCTACTGGCACTGCTATCTAACAATTATTGCTCACATAACTGAAGTCAGTATAATATAAAGCCCTGCATGGTTCAGTGGAGTGGTAGATAGTCAGCATCTGAATGTATGACCCTCAGATAGATTCCAATTCTGGAATTTCCAGTGTTTCCTATGAACTCCTAAGAAAAAAACCCAGTTGATTATTTTTTTATTGTCATATAAAAATGATTTCAAAGAAGTAGCCATTTTAAAAAAACGATTTCTGTGTTGCTGACAATATATTTCTAATAATTTCATTAAAATTAATGTTTTATTAAAAATAATAGTTTTTTTATTATTAAAATATCAATTGCTTTTAATAATGTAATTGATTATTATCTGGACATCATATTTATTACAATGAGGACCATTCTTAACATTGGGAAGATAGGATATTTGCCCAAACTACATGTTTTAAAGGCTTGCACATGAGGGATTTCTGCATTTCACAAAAATTGAAATAACTGAAGCTCATAGACAAAATAACAAAACTATACATTTATTTTTAAATCATATTTCTCTTGTAAAAAATTTGGTTTTATAAAAATAAGAATTTTGAAAAACAATAGTCATATGATAATAGTTTATTTATAAACAAATAAATTCCTTATTTATTAATTGCAATTTTTTTTTGATTTAAACTAAATTCCCACTGTTAAATTTTTAACAAATTTGCATACACAGTAGAGCTCTAATAATGCTGAAGTGGTCTTTTTTTCTTTCTCCTAGCACTGTATAATCTCATGTTTAAAAACAAAACTTTGTAAATACATTTTACAATACAATAATAGCTGTACAGATTTGTTTGTTACTAAAATTTTTTTGATTTATGTCAAAAACACGTATATTTTATCCCTCCTTTATCATTGTTTCTAAATTTGATCTGTGGTATTTTGCATAATAATATATTATCTGATCATAATGACAAAAGTTTTATAACATTTTAGATTATATTAAAAGTTGATATGGATTTTAAAAAAGTCAAAATGACAAAAAAGATTCCAATTTCTTTACAACACGACTATTATCACATCTCTGTAAGAAAAAAGCTATTGTAAAAGAAAAAAAATATCACCCAAAGCATAATTACTACTAGTGAAAGTCACACCTTTTACTATTTATTTTATTATGAAAATAGAAAAATTAGTTGTTTTCTTCTTATTGCTTCAATCAATGTATGAAAAACATCCACTCAGTATAATAGATGTAAATGAGTCCCGTCTTTATTGCTAATAGCTATATTAATATTGCTAAAAATTATGATTATACAATAATTTTAATTTATGCATGTATACTATACATATAAAAAGGTGTCTACAGTGTATATATATATATATATATATATATATATATATATATATATATATATATAATGTCCATTAATTAAAACAAAATTGTAATTATAATTGAAATAATAAATTTAATGGTTCACAAACTATTATAAACAATTCTTAAATCTGCAGAAGTACTTTCAGTTAATTTCTTAAAACTGCCTCAACTGCCATTAAATTAAAAAAAAAAAGCAGAAGCAAACATCATCAATTCAAATCCCACAAATCTTGTATTTTAATGTTAGCAGCTTGTCTATTTATTAAATGCATTTTATTCCTATTTATAAAAATTGCCTCCTTAATTTTTCTTTTATTATGGTTTATCCCTCATGAAGAATTTTCACATTTTCAAAATCAAATTTAAATATATATTTACATGTTTTTTCATGATCAAAGAAAACTGAAGGAGACATTAAATTTCTTCATGAAGAGAGAAACCATAATAACAGAAAAATTAAAAAGGCAATATTTATAAATAGAAATAAAATGCATTTAATAAATAGACAAGCTGCTAACATTAAAATACGAGATTCATGGGATTTGAATTGATGATGTTTGCTTCCGCTTTTTTTTAAAAATTTAATGACAGTTGAGGCAGGTTTAAGAAATTAACCGAAAGTACTTCTGCGGATTTAAAGATTGTTTATAATAGTTTGTAAATCGTTAAATTTATTATTTCAATTATATATATAAATAAATATATATATATATATATATATATATATATATTATATATATATATATATATATATATATATATATAGTAATGGGATGGGGTGGGTGAGAAAGTTGGTGAAAGGAAATAGAGTAAACCTGGGGGATAGAAACATCAGCACTCCCAATTCATCAATATTTCAAATAATATACAAAAGTATATATAAGTAATATATTATTAATAATAAAATGAGATTAGAGAATCTCTGAGAATATTGAGAGATCAATGACATCAGCCAGCTAACTCAGAAGAGCAACTAAATGCACAATTATTTATCAACCAGCATTATAAAGTAAAAGTAATTATAAGTAATACTTAAAATATCATTCATCATCATGAATGATCCGCAATAAATTAAAATAAAATCACAATCCATCTTGTGACTGGATTGGAAATGGGTCACAATCCATCTTGTGACTGGATTGGAAATGGGTCTTCTGTAGACCAGGCTAACTTCTGAGCCTTTGCCAGCTTGGGCAATTATCTAAACATAACTTGGATGCACCAGCTTAATGCCCATCTATTAAATACACAATAATCAGAAAATCTAAACAATAATGCTGGGACATTTAAAACATGCTGATCATCATCAATGCTAAGGCCACTTATACTGGCCAACTATATTCTTAAATTTTTTTAACAAAACTAAACTAAAATAAAATATAGTGCATGGGCTTTAAAGAGTATCCTCTCTTGCACCAACCAGGATGATGATTGATCATCTCTGGATGCCCCAAAGCACTAAATACACATCCCCATCTATATATTTATCCCATGCTCGAATCTAGCCCAGAGAGCACAAGCCCTATTACTGTATGTGAACAAGAGATAATGGAATACAATTTTAACAATTAAATACAAGTTTATTAATAACAAAAAAAAATGATATTTAAGGTCTTATAGGTTAAGGATTCTGATTTTGAAAAGTATACAAAATTATGTACACAACTAAAGTTATTACATTGTTTTACAATATTTCTCAACTAGTTTCTACAAACATATATATATATTTGTACACAGACATGCGTTTTATAATATACAAGGAATACATTTCAATTAAACATAAAATAATTATTACATTTGTGATTTACATAATTACTATTCAAAATCCAAATTTTTACATTGATTTACATATATGTACACACAGACATGCAATTTCTAATACACAATTAATATTAAAAATGAATTGACATTTAATAAAAAAAAAATTAAAATTTTACATATATGAGTGTGCTGTATATATGCACACTGACTTTACCTATTTAAACTTGTTACAATAATATATTTTACATAATTAATTCATTTGGAAAACACATAAATTTCACACATATAAGTGCGTATAAACAAAATCATCATCATCATCATCATCAACCATTATCAATCCACTGCAGGATGAAGGTCTCTCCAAGTTTAATCCATCTTCTCCGATCTTTAGCTTCTTTTCTCCACAACACCCCTGCACATTTTCTTATTTCATCCATCCATCTCACATGTGGTCTCTTTCTGGGTCTTTTACAATCTCTTGGAATCCAGTTTAAAATTTCAATTGTCCATCTATTATCATCTCTTCTAGCAATATGTCCAGCCCAACTCCATTTCAATCTTTTAATTTTTTCAATAAGGTCAGTAACACCTGTTTGTTGTCTTACCCATACATTGCGTTTTCGATCTCTTCTTGTTACTCCCAACATACATCTCTCCATACTCCTTTGAGTGGTCTGAAGTCTCTGTATTGCTCTTCTATTAAGTGTCCAAGTCTCAGATCCATAAGTAAGAACTGGTAAAACACATTTGTTAAAAACCATCCTTTTCAAACACATAGGCATATTTCCTTTTAGTATCAAGTTATTTCTACCAAAAGCACTCCAACCAAGTTTAATTCTATGATTAATTTCCTCCATTATGTTTCCATCTGTATTAATAATCTGACCAAGGTATTTGTAACTGTTAACTTCTTCTAATTCTTCATAATCAATCTTTATTTTCATATTTTGAGCAAATCGATTAAACATTACTTTAGTCTTTTTAACATTTATCTTTAGTCCTACTTTTCTACTTTCATCTGCTAACTCCTGCAACATTTCCTGCAGCTCTGAAGCATTATTTGCAAAAACAACTACATCATCTGCGAAATCTAAATGACTTAAATACTCTCCATTTACTTTCACTCCTTTAGTTTCCCATTTTAATCCACAAAATACTTCTTGCAGCACTGCTGTAAAGAGTTTTGGAGATATGGAGTCACCTTGTCTTACACCTTTCTCAATGTTGATTTTTCCAGTATCATTATGTAATCTAATTGTTGCTGTTGCATTTTTATAAATATTCTTTAAAATATGACAATATCCTGGATCTATACCTTGATGATCCAATGCTTTAATCACTGAAGAAATGTGTATAGAATCGAATGCCTTTTCATAATCTACAAATCCAAAACATAATGACAACTCATATTCATTTGTCCTTTCTATGACTTCTCTCAATACCTGGATATGATCTATTGTACTAAAACCACTTTTAAATCCAGCTTGTTCTCTTGGTTGGTGGAAATCCAAAGTTCTCTGTAGACGAGTTGTAATTATCTTGGTAAAAATTTTATATAAAACTGATAAAAGGCTGATAGGTCTGTAATTTCTAATATCTTCTTTATCACCTTTTTTAAATATTAATATTATTACTGCATTCTTCCAATCTTCCGGTACATCTTTATCATTTAGACATTTGGTATATAACTTTGCTAAAATTGTTTCTATTTCTTCACCTGCTTCTTTTAATATATCAATTATAATTCCATCATTTCCTGGAGCCTTTCCTTTCTTCATACACTTAATTGCATGTCTCACTTCTTCATTTAAAATTCTGGGCAATTCGGAAGATGTAATAGATATAGGAGGTACTTGTTCTTTATTACTATATAATTCTTGATAAAAATCTTCTACCAATTTCATGATGTCATCTCTCTTTTAGTAATAATTCCATCTTTTTTTCTTATTGCAGATATAAATTTCCTACCAATACCAAAATGTTGTTTAACATTTTTGAGACTTTTATTTTCTTCTACAGCTTTCCTTGCTATTTCACAGTTATACTTTCTTATATCATTTTCAACTCTTTTCCATACCATTTTACAAAATTCGAGATATTCAATTCTTTTTAATACATCATTTTTGTATATCTTCATATTCCTTCTTTTCTTCATAAATTCTCTAGTCTCAGTAGAAATTTTATTAGTCAATTGCTGCTTTTTTCTACCAGCTATGTTTGTTGCAGTTTTTAAAAGTGTATCAGTTATTTTCATATTAATTTCATTCAAATCTGAATCATGTTCAAAATCTCCTAACACTTGAAACCTATTTGTAAGTTCTAATTTAAATTCATTAGAATGTTTCTGAAGATTAGGAATATCAACTGTAAATATTGTTTTTCTTAATAATTTTTGTCTCTCTAGTTTTACATTAACACGTAACTTACACCTTACTAATCGATGATCACTTCCTGTGTTAAATTTATTAAGAACATTACAATCTTGAAATATGTATTTTCTGTTAGTCAAAATATAATCCAATTCTGCTGTACCTTCATTTGGATGCTTCCATGTCCATTTCCTTTTAACATTTTTTTCAAAAAATGAATTCATAATTTAAAGTTTTTCTTTTTCTGCAAACTCCACAAGTCTATGACCTCTCTCATTTCTATTACCATAACCAAAATTACCTACAGCAATTTCATCTTTCATTTGTCTACCAATTCTAGCATTAAAGTCTCCCATAACAATTTTAAAATGTTGTTTACTCTGATCAAAAGCCTTTTGTACATCCATATAAAAATCTTCTACTACTTCATCACTATGAGAACTTGTTGGGGCATAAACCTGAATTATCTGCATTTGGTATCTGCTATTAAGTTGTATAACTAATCTTGCCACTCTGTCCGATACACCATCAATCTCCACAATATTGTTCTTCCACTTTTTATTTATAATGAATCCTACTCCACTTGTATTTCCAATATGTGTGCCTTTATAATAGAGTATATGTCCACTTTTTAAATCAATTGTTTCTTCTCCTTTTCTTCTAACTTCACAAAGTCCAATAATGTCCCATTTAATATAAGACAGTTCTTCTTCTAATTCTTGCAATCTTCCTTCACTTGAAAGTGATCTGCAGTTGTAAGTACCTAAATAAAAAGTCATCAAATGGCAGCCTGGGTCTGCAATCAGGGGATTCTTAGCACCCTCCGCCTTTGGCCACCAACTGCTGCCTTGGTTAGTGACTTTACAGCCTCCTGGGAATAAGGGCCATGCTTTATTTTTGTCTGTCATAATTGTATATATGTATTGGAAAAATATTTATCATTTACACAAACATTCATTCTGCCTTATCAGGCACTGAGAAGAAAGACCATGGTGTTTCTTGATCTTAAACTCAGAGGTAAAAAGCCAATAAACTCACCACGCTGGCTAATGCGTGTTGGTAAGCAACTCATCCATGTTTGTATACTATATGAATAATCACATAATAATAACAGCTGCAATGACAAGAACGTATGGAGTGGACATTAGGAATTTGCCCTGCTCGGTTCCTTTAAGGCCTCCAAGAGGAATAAAAGGGTCTCCTTTCAGTTAATAGCAAACTCCTTTCTGCAGCCATAAACAAAATATATAATTTAAAATTTAATTTCAGTTTATAAGTTGTTGTTTTTTTATCAAACTAAATAAAGTCAACTTTTGTTTGACAGGTACTTATTGATTAATTATCAGCATTCTTAGACCAATTTAAAAGAGTTGCTTTTACGATTTTAATTCAAACAAAATTATGTTTGCATTTGTATATTCTTCTTTTAATGTCATTTTTATTATTATAAAGATTTACCAAAAAATGTCTTTAAATATATATCAAATCATCTTTCTTTTAGACATTTGACTCAAGCAAATTATTTACTTGTTCTGCTTTAAGTTATTAATTTATAATTTTAACCTGTGTGATGAAGCTTACGAGACCTTTCGTCGACGATTGACATCACTCTAATTCCGTTATTTTTAATGCTAGGATAGTCATTTTATAGTCAATAGTTAGATTTTTAAAAGTTCTGTAAGATGCTGCCCTCTTTTGAATTATTTTACAAGTAAAAAATCAATATAAATGCCCAAATATGTTAAAGAATAGCAAAGCTCCACCTTCTTTTGAATCTTATTGGCTGTGTAAATTTTGACAGCAAAGAAAATGGCTGCCAAAAAGTAAAGAGTTACATTCGTATTTTGTTTTATTTTGAAAATGATAAATGAATGTTTTTTTGAGTAATTTTGATGAATTATAAACAATTTTGATAAAACAGGCTAAAAATACAATTATTTCAGAAAAATATTTAAGATTTTAGCAAAAAAAAATATTTACTTTTCTGTAACGTAAAAGTGAAGAAAAAAAGAATTTATATCAGCAACTCTTTTTAATTGGATTACTATATTTCACTTTACATTTGCCACTACAAAATATTTCTACAATAAATAAATAGAAATTTATTTTTGAAAACACTTTCTTTCACTTTATAACCTGACAAATTATTAATATACTTTTTTACAAACGAAACTAAAGTAAATATCATATTAAAAGATAAATATATTTTAACAATTGACTGTCTTCAGTTTGTGAGTTGGCCAATTAAAAGCTTTGACTTTCCTCAGATGACCAGTAATATAATTAGCAGTCAAAAGGTTAAAAGTCATTTTAAGAAATATGATAAAATAACTCACTGTTATACATGTGGCATGTTTATCTGTGGTTCCCTTCATGTATAGATAAATAGTAGCATCAGTACATCAATTTCTTCATGCTTTCTCTTGTTAAGATTGGTTTATAGTCCATCAGAAAAAATATAATTTCAGGCTTGTTGTCATCATCAGGTAAAAGTATGCAATTGAAGTAAAATCTTGGTCTGAAGTTGTTTTCTTTCTGTCTAGGATTGTTCCAGGCAAGCAGCTGTTTTGATTTAATAAATTTTATACAAGCAACTATCCTCTCTGTTTAAGGCTATGAATTTTAGCACAAAGAAGTGGGTTATTTTCTCCAAGTGAATTCAAACTCCTGAGGAAGAAATATTAGTAGCTTCTAAATCTAATGTCCTGCCTTCAGCTGTATCAATTCATGGTAGCTATTCTGCCAACTCTCTGCTACAGCCAACAACATACTGCTCTCTTCAAAATCATTATCCAAAAAACTGGAGCCAATTTGTTATCAGCCCTTTTATAGAATCATCTAAGGTGACAAAAGCACCTTGATTAAAAACAGTTTCTATTTTTATCTCACTAATCCCTTTAAAAACATATACATGTTTTTACTTAAAGGATTTCCAATAGATAAAAATTTTGTTTAATTAATTAAAATTTTAAAAATACAATAGGGTGTTTTTAAATTTCAAAATCAAAGTAATAATTAATAATAATGCATAATTTATATTTATTCAGACCTTTTTAAAATATTAATTTCATAATGAAATTTTACTTTTAAACCCAGAGTTATTTAACCCTTTATTTATTATTATTTTATTTTAGGAAATTTAGAAAAATGTCTACAAAAATTTATTCTATGTTTATTTTTACTTTTACTTTATTTTATATATATATCAGTGTGTGTTATGCAACCCTATTGGTTACAATATATATGCTGTATTGTTGCAGTTCAGTAATCTAATCTAATCAATAAGTAGAACTTGGGACAAAATATAGTACAAATTGGGGCTCTATTGTATATAAAAATATTTTTCTTTGTTTTTCATTATTAAAATTATTAATAACATAATATAAGAACGTTTACATTTCAAAGTATATTGATCAATCTGATATTGCAATCTATTGTATATTAGGAATGTGTAACTTTAAATTATATTCATATAATAATAAATTACAGAATTAAAAGCAAGAAAAGTATAAATAGACAAATTTTTAATTTATAATTTTATTAGAATTAATTTTTTCCAGCTGGAGGATGAAGCTAGATGTGCAAGGTTCTCTGATGTCAATTATATATTTTAAATAATATTAATGTTAGCACACTGAATCTTGAAAATTCTAATGACATTACTATTTATAACAAACACCTAGAGCAGATCGTGGAATAATTTTAATATATAAGGGTCAACTGTAAATAATAAGTAAACATTGTATGATTAAGAGAACATTGTGTTCTTTTGTAATTCTGTCTCACTTTTGCTTTACCATCTTCAGTCACTAAAGTTAGTATAGTGTCTGATCATTTTGAGTCTCTCTGGCTATAGGTAATGTCTATATTAATTTAGTCAAGCATGTTGTATGTTTGCACAGCACAACTTCATCATTTAACTATAGTCACAGCAATTCTAGCTGTAATTCCATTTTTCATTTTTCTTTTGTTTTTAGCTCTAACCCTTGCACATTAAGAAAGCAATGATGGGGCCATTTCTGGTAAGATGATAGTTCTTAGTTCTAATCTTTGCTTGAGGTGACTCAATAATGAATCAGACTGAAATGGATTTGAAATGAGTTTCAACTGGTAAATATTATATATTTATGAAACCTTATTTAGTGACATCCCTGATTAGCAAACAAAAATATATGTATCTATAAATGAGGTCTCCACAATCTGGTTGTAGTGTCATGCATGGTAGATTGCTAATTAAATCAATAGAAAATTTTAATTGTTGTTAAGCAGGTGGCTAATTTCTTTCTAAATATAAATATGTGTGTGTGAAATTATTTAATACAAACTCTTCATGACCTAAATAAAAGACAATTTTGGTAATTAAGGACTACTGGGATTTAAGATTGATAAATCTGTTCTTAATGAAATCTGACTTTATAAGAAGGAAATTTAATAAAACAAGTCATCCTCAATCATTATCAATCCACTACAGGATGAAGGTCTTTCCAAGTTCAATCCATCTTCTCTGATCTTCAGCTTCTCTTCTCCACATCACCCCTGTACACTTTCTTATTTTATCCATCCATCTCACATGTGATGTTTTTTGGGGTTTTTTACTATCTCAATAAATAAATAAATTAAACAAGTAGATGACTATAAATTTGTATGAAAGAACATATCAACTAAAGAAATAAAAGCTTGATGTTGGATTTTCTGCTAAGTCTAATTAAATACCATGTAATCTTGAAATTCCATGATGTATCAATGAAAAGCTGATGATATTAAATCTTGGTTTTCACAATGGTCCATGTGCTCATTTTATTAGCACCTGTGAGCCACAAAACTCAGAAAATAAAAAGTTTTTTTCCTTGCTGGATAGCATTATTATGATGATTCTAACAAAAGGCCAATTTGTTTTTTGGACACTTTAATGCACATGTTGGTAAAATAATGAATTTCAGACGAAATTTGTTGCAACTAATAGTATTGGGCTTTATATAAGAAACACTTTCTTCAGGTGAGAAAAAATTGCTATAAATTAGCATGGATATATCTATGCTCAAAATAATGACATTTAATACATCACATTACAGAAGATGTCCAACTATTTTTGCTTACCACCCACTTTGACATATTTTAGAGTCTACGATATACCTACAGTCCACATAACATAAAATTTGATAATATTCTTACAGAACATAATTTTATTCAAAAATAACATTGAGAAGTAACCATGGAATAAAATATAGGAAATAGTCAATATAAATACTAATATGAGTAATTATACCTAGAGACATGAAATAAAACTTGAAATTGAATTAATGTAAAGAATAGAACTCATTATATATATTGTGCCATTACAATTTGGTCACTAGCCAAATTTATAGTAATGTGCATGTAGAAAAGGTAAACCAAAAATCATCATCACATTTTTATATAATCATAAATGAAGCTGTAGGGCATCCAAGTTCAAACCCTACAAGGTCCAGTTCTAAAAGCTTTAAACAGAGAAAGAATGGGTCAACAATTACATGCTTTACTTGTTTGTGTGTTGATAGAAAGGTAATACACACATTTAAACTATTTAATATTTAATTTTTCTTTAAAAAGCAAAGTTATAATGCATACATATAGGCAATGTATGTGTAAATTATTTAATTGTTTTATATTTCAAATATTAAACATTTTAACTTTCTTTAAAACTAACCTATGCTTGATCAATTCTAATATTTTATTCTATGCTTTTATTTTGCTTTTCTTTAATTATAAGTGGGATTTAAAAGTTACAGATTTAATTAAATAATTGGGTTATAATTACTAAGCTAGCAATCATATTATTTAAGGTTAGTTTATGAATGATTTGAAAGAATGAAGGATGTGTGTACATTACATACAAAAATTTACATTTCCTAAATATTGAAAGAAAAGGAAGTATTAAATCTGTCAAATTATTTTTTTTGTACAATTTTTTTTTGTTAAAAGAGGAAATCTGTTTAATCAGATATCGATCTTTGTAGCAATTTTTTTTTGTAAATAATTGTTTTTCACTTTGGAAGCTTATAATGGGTCAGATCTCTAATTTTGAAATTGTCTTATCTCAAGATCTAAAGAAGGAAGCTCAAAGATTTGAAGTGTTACCTGGATGTTAAAAAGAAAAAAAAAGAAAAGAAAGGAAATAAGGATTGAGTCTATTTTTTTTTTAAACAAAAGTGTCTGGAAAAAGGATTAAACTTTTCAGTTGAAAAATAATGTAGTTGAAAATAAATTACAGATCTAATTAAAACAAATTTGTCCAAAAATAGCAAGTGATGCTATCTCTGATTGGTTAAGTTAGCTAAAAATTGGATATAAAAAGCTGTCTTGAATTATTATTAAAATTATTGTTTATGATTCAGATGATTAAACTATCCAATTGAATGCTGAAAATATAAGAGATGTCTGGCTAGAAAAATTATATGTATGTCCCATCGGTTCCAGACCATCTGGGGAAGCTGCACATCACATAGGAAAGAAAAGATGTCTAAAATAATATTCTACACCTTTCAACTGACCAGAGAAATAAGATGTTTTTAATAGAAGGAAGAAAGCATTCACCTGCATTCAAAGAAGATGAATTAATCTACTGATAAATATTAATCATCAAGTCCAATTAATTGTTACAACAACTGATTTTAAACTCAAGAAAATTTACAAATGGGAAAACAACTGCTGTATTTCATCCACATGCTTGACAGGAAGAGAAGAAAAATTAATATAATGATTTCCAAATTGTCCACTAAAGCAAATAACCTCAATAGAGTCATCATCATCAAATAGTTATACACCTCAAGAAAGAGATTGTTCCCACATAAAACGGAAATAGTAGCTGCAGAAATATAAACATTATACAAGACAAGTTTGAACCCTTGGAAATTCGCCACAAACAAAAGATCGGTAATATGACTTTTTATATCTATTTTCTTTATGATATCAGTCTTAAGAAACATTTTAGCAATAAAGTGGTATATTTTATTTAAAGAACCTTTAAAGACTATTCAGATCGATTAAAACAAGAATGTCTTACTAAAAATAACTTTGAGCTTCATAAATGATCTTGAATGTATGAAAATGATTTGTTTATTAATTTTAAAATATTAATGTGTAAAACAATTTTTTTTTTTTTGGTATTATGATTTTAGTTTTAACTAATATATTATTATTTTGGTTTTAAATAATATTTTGTTATCATGGGATAAAACACGCACATACATAATGATATTTTATATGTGTATAATTGTGAGTGAATGTGAAATAATGAGTAGTATTAGAATATTGGATTATTTTGTTTCAAGTTAAGTATAGATTTCAGCGCTTGGAAGGGAGGGGGAGAAAATAATTTAAAACTCTTTTCTAAAACTTGCTCTTTCAATTCTACTAACATTTTTTTTTTACATTCTATTTACATGTTGGATTTTTAAAGTATGTGTGTTAATGAGCAGATAATATTTTTTTGTCTTGAAATACTTTTCATGGTCAATGTGACGTCCAACTTAATACAAAATACATTTAACGGGAAAGGGGGAAGAACTTAAAATTAATCTGAGGATTGTTATATAATCAATTATTATTATTATTATTCATGTCAATTTTCATATTATCTAGAAATTTTTATGTATATGTTAGAAATGTAGTAATAAATATTAGTTTGTTTTATTAAACGAGGCGTATATATACTTCATTAAGTGTAGTCTTTGTTGAGTGTGATTATTCATCATCATCAATGGTTGAATATTAGTTATTTAAGATATAAGTAAATATGCTAAAATTAAGCAATAATTATGAATTTCTTTATAAAAATTAGTTTTATGTTTAGGCTTAGTCCTAGAGCTGTAGTTGAAACCCTTGTCATTATTGTTATTATTATCATCATCATCATCATCGTCATCAACGTTTTAATTAATGAGCTGTTTAACTGTTTAAAGGCCATAAATAAATATTGATTTTATAATATTTAGTGATCTCTTAGTATTAGTATAACCACATCCCATCATCTATTTCATGCAAGGATGAGTGAATTGCCATCCTAAATTAGTTATATATAATCTGAGCTAGTGAACTTATAAAAATATTGAAACACATTTGTTTTGTTAAGATCTGAGAAATGATTTATGTTCAATGAACTCCACTGTGGTTTAAAGATGTTTTACTTTTACCTAACTATTAGTGCTTATAGTGATATGGCTCAAAAAGCAAAATCTCTCATTTTTATTAGAAATAAAGTACCAAAAGGGATTCAAACCCGGTACATGTGAAAGGTTATCAGATATAACCGTGTCTAGATTCAGATAATCTAGTGGCGCCCTGCTAGACCATATTCACTTAGTATTTGTGTAAACATGCACTTAACATCAAACCAAGAAATGAAAGTGGATAAAACCTACTGCCTGTATACCTGAGTTATATTTTATTGAATTACTAGTGTACTCACTTCACGTGATTTCCATATACCTGAGTTATAATACATTGCTATAATAATTTGCTTATAATTCTTGATAGTGTTATATTTTGAACCTTTACTTAGTTATTTCTATTTGAACTCATTTATTAGGTTACAATATATATATATATATGAAAAACAAAACAAGTTTTATATACGTAAAAACCTGCTATCGCTTGTATTAATGATCAATAGATGGAGCTTTACCAAGACCTCCAAGCAAGCGTAGTTGTTTACATAAAAATCAGAGTCAATATTCACTGTCTCTTTCATTTTGCTCCACCCTCAGATCAGCTGATTTCAAGCTGATTTGCTCTCACCAGTGAAGGGATAGGAGTTAGAAACTAGATCTAAATATTAACTCCAAGCGTTTATGCAAAACGTTTCTATCAGTTTGCAAGCATGAATTTTTTAAACACCTAAATGTCTTCAAACTCAGCCTATCAAACTAGATAGCTATGTGGGTCTGATATCAGTTCAGTTTCTCCACATAATCAAAGCTTCTGCAATCTATATCATTGCAAGAAAACTTTAAAGGTACATTTATGAAAAACAAAACAAGTTTTATATACGTAAAATTCTGCTATCGCTTGTATTAATGATCAATAGATGGAGCTTTACCAAGACCTCCAAGCAAGCATATTTGTTTACATAAACATCAGAGTCAATATTCACTGTCTCTTTCATTTTGCTCCACCCTCAGATCAGCTGATTTCAAGCTGATTTGCTCTTATCAGTGAAGGGATAGGAGTTAGAAACTAGAACGACATAGCTATCTAGTTTGATAGGCTGAGTTTGAAGACATTTAGGTGTCTAAAAAATTCATGCTTGCAAACTGATAGAAACGTTTTGCATAAATGCTTGGAGTTAATATTTAGGTCTAGTTTCTAACTCCTATCCCTTCACTGATGAAAGCAAATCAGCTTGAAATCAGCTGATCTGAGGGTGGAGCAAAATGAAAGAGACAGTGAATATTGACTCTGACGTTTATGTAAACAAATACACTTGCTTGGAGGTCTTGGTAAAGCTCCATCTATTGATATATATATATATATATATTGTAGTAATTATAATAACATAAAAAATAATCATATATTTATTTAACATATATATATATATACTACAAATAAAATGTCTGTTAATTAAAAACTATTGTAATAGCAAGAAAATAATAAATATAATAGTAATTAACTATTACATATAATCTTTCAATCTGCAGTTAATTCCTTACCTCTCCTCAATTTCCATTAAATTCAAAACCCATAGTAGAAGCAAACATCATCAACTCAAATCACATGAATCCTGAATTTTGAACTTAGTAGCCTGTCTATTAATTATATTCATTTTACTTCTATTTATTAAATTACCTCCTTAATTTTTTTTTTATTGTGGTTTCACTCCTCATGAAGAATCTTAATACTTTCAAGATCAACTTAAACTTATATTTACATGTCCTTTCATGAATGAAGAAAACTGAAGCAATCATTAAATCATTATTATTTTTACATCTCATATGCTTATATAACAATTCATGCTCCTTTAATCTTTATTCAATACTGCATCTTGATTCACCTATATATGATAACATACATCAACAAAAATTTGATACACATTACTTTTCTGTTTGACTGCTATGACATTTTTGGAATTATTCACTTATTTATTAATGTTATTTTTAACACAAAATGAAACATTAGACACATCCTTATATATATTCTTAAAAAATTTCACTTGAAGATTTGAAATATATGGAATAGATATTCATTTTTTATTATGAATCTTCAACTATTTTAAATCATTATAACACTTTTAAAATTGACATAAAATATTGGTAATTTGTTCAATCTTATAACCAACTTTAAGCAATTGATTGATAAATATCTCAATATTTTTTAATTTATCAGACTGGTAATGACATAATTTTTTATTACTAAACAAAAGAGATCTAAAACTTGTCATCTTATGCATAATTGGTACTTTTGATTTACAATTTATATAACCCCTTTTTTGCAATGGTTTAATTATTAATTTATAACTTAATATACTATTATCTCTTGGAATAATTAAATCCAAATACTTAGCACTTGTATTCTGTTCCTTACTGTTATATAAGTCACATGATGTATAACTTGATTTTCTTATTACTATAGTTTGATTGTTAAGACTGTAAGACTTGGTTTTCTTATATATATATGAAAAAATAAATGATTAGTAGAAATTACTTTTAATGAGAGCCTTGTGCTAATCGAAGATCTATCTTTTATTATACAATGAAGTGGTTTCTTTCTTTGGTCAAAAGTTTGTTCACAACACTGAATCCTGTTTCCACCAAATAAGAAGTCAGAAAATATTTTATGGATTTTCACTTTTATTTTTTTGTTTAAAATGATGTTTTTGGAATTGTGATGAGGTCACTGCTTTGTTAGAACACAATCCCCATGGTTTTATTTAATGGCAAATCAATACAACCATATACAATTTCATATAGAATTTGAGACATTACGATATGTTCGATAAGAAATTCTAAATATTGACAACAAAATCATAAAATAAAGGTGTGTTTTTTTTAAAATTGAATGAAAGTACAATAGCATTAAATTAATTACCACCCACCAAAAATCATAAAAATGCCCATTGATGGATGCTGTTTCCCATGTTGAAGACTCCTACATTATCGTTAGAAATCAGAATATAAGAGAACTTCATATTATATGAGCATTTGATAATTTTAATTTTTTTATATTTCATATTCTTTTCCATATTTTCTCTATTATTTTTAGCAGTACTTTAAACAGTAAATTACCATTTGAATTAATAAAAATAAAAATATAATTATATTATTGGTTTCTCAAAAGAAGTCTGGACTATATCATTCAGTTAACCAAACTGAGAATTTTTTTTAAATTTCCTCAGCAACGTTAAAACAATGAAGTTGCTTTACAAAGACAACATAATTAATTTAGGGTTTTATATTGAATTATTACTGTAAATGCTTTTCTTGTTCTGAGCAGTTTAGTTCCTTGTTAAAAGGCGGATTTTGGCGTCAAGGTTCATACATTTAGACTATATCGATGCCACCTATATTGCTCAAATAGCTTATGAACTCCCGATTAATAAACCATTAGATTGTTTTCATCAACACAAAATTAAACTTGTTAGACAGGTACTTTGTGGTTACCTGTATAATAACTTTGAATTTAGTATATATATATTTTATTCTCTGTTGATAAAATATAATTAAGGATTCAATATTAAAAATTAAATTAATTGTGGTATCGTTTATAAAATAAATTTCTATTAATAGCCTTAATTTAGTGAATAAAATTTTAAAATACCATCTTATTCTTGCTGTCATTTAATAAAAATGAAAAAAAATTGGAAATGGGGGTATATGACATGTTTCATTTAAAGTTAATGGGCAAATTCTTCTTAAAACAATTTTCTTCTTTAGTGAAAATCGTTTTGGTGATATGATTCTTATGAAAGTCAAAAAACTGTGCCATTAATCAGCAAATAGCTAGAAAAAAGGTTAATTTATTGTTGGTAAAATATTGCGAAAGAATTATTCTTTCAATTTACGAAGTTGGTCTCAGCTGCCCGAACGGCTTTTATTACATAAACTGCAGTGTCGAAATAAACTAAAGTAGCCATTTCTTAATAAAAGAAAATGCTTGATCAAAATTAAACCTTTCCAATACTTCATATATATTTTTTTGCCCCTTAAATATTATAAGCTACTCCTTTTAATCATTAACTTAAGTATTAATAAAATTTTCAACAATATATATATATTCCATTAATAGACAAATATATTTTTAAGTATATACGAGAGAGGGATTATAATATATATATAGCGTTTTGGGTTAAATACACTAAACGGATATTGATCGAAAAATCCCTATGTCAATTTTATGATAGAATATATAAAGATTTAAAAGGATTTTTTTTTTTTGTAGATAGTTGGCCCATATTCAAAACAGGTAAACCATCCAATAAGGACTGATAAATGAATATCTTAGTAGTTACTTAACTATTAAATAATTACTTATTTTTTAATACACTTGTTTACAATAAAATAATTTATACTTGACTTTTATAATTTTGATTCACCTGCATTTTTCTTGAAAGTTATAATATATAAATATGAACGTAAAAACATATAGTATCTAAACTGTATATGATTAAATAAAATAAATTTCACAACTCGATGTCTATCACTTAATATATATCTTATACATTATATATATACTCTACAGAATATATATTTATTATACTGTAACGATATATAAATATGTCGTTACATTAATTTAAAATAAAAACTTAAAAGTTCGCAAATAAAAGTAAAAAACTAAACGCTAAAATTAAAATGTTTGTTAAACGTATATACATTCGCACAGATGCCAAACTTTAAAAATATTTTTTTTAAAAAAAACAAATAAATAAGTATTTGAACGTACTTTTTTATAAAAAAAAAAAAAGTACAAGATTTAAAAATAAAAACAGGTATTAATTAATTCTTGTAATCTGTAAATGGAAATGACTGTTTATAAATTGTTTGAAAAGCAAGCTAGCCTTGGGCTCTTGTATAATTAAAATGATCTGATGAAAGATAGATAGGAAAATAAAGAGAAATTAGCTTGACCAATGGAAGCACTAAGCCTTGGCTCGGACTCTAACGAAAGTGATGGATTAGTGACGTTTTGTTGATTGAATCCGTGTGGATAATATAAAAAAGGAAATACAGTTTTTTCTGACAGTTCCAGCGTTTTGTGTTTGAGAGATGTGGTAGGACACACATACCACACTCTCTATTTAAAAAAAAAAATGAAAAGACTGTGATACCTTGAACCAGCTATTGCCATCTCCAGAACATTATCTTCCAATGGAGGCGTCGCAGGAATTAAAAGCAGAAACCTGGACTCTACTACCGTAAGCTATATGGACATGAACTCTAAATTTAAAAATAATTAAGAACTTTCATTCAAGCTTATGAACTTCTATCTGACTTTTTTAAGTTTAAAATCAAATTAATAATGTTTAATTTTATATGTTTTCCGATTGATAAAAATCATTTCCATTTTTTTTTTTCTTATTGTATAAATTATTTATTGTTTAAATTTTAAATGGTGAAATTTAGGTTGGATATAGATGTTGCATAGATTCATTAGCGGTTGATTATGTTGAAGTTTTCACATTTGATTAGAATATATAGGTCAATGATGTTAATGTGGGCATCTTACGATGAATGCCATGGGGCCTTAGGTATTCCCTTTTGCAATTGACGTTATCGATGATTTTGTATTTTGATCGATTGTGTTTAATTTGGATGTTTTTGACCATGGAATCTGTGCAGCCGATCTATACTCAACATTTTAAAAACAAATTTATAAAAATAATCTGTGCGAACATATTTAAATGTTAAATTTAAGTCGGGCGTGAATGGCTATATAGTTTTGTAAAGTTATATTAAGGGAGGGTGATCTTAGGTTATTCATTTCGTAGTTGAATTGGTTCAATGGATTGGATATATTTGTGTAATTGTAGATGTAGTATGAGATCCGCTACAGGCAGGATTATATATATATATATATATGCCACACACCTTCTGTTTGCCTATGGATGGGTTTGTAAGACGGCAAAGGACCGCAGTTTATTCCTATGGAGTTTTATGTTTATTGTTCTACTCGCCAACAGATGTGACATTCCTGTTGGTGGAGAGACAATGTCTTCTCTAATTCTACTTGCTGTTCAAATGTACATTCCTGACAGTATAGTATTTTGTGTTGTCATATTTTCATGCTACATTGAATACATAAATATATCAGATGGATTGGCACTGGTTTGATTGCGAAATTTGTTGCCTAAGGTTAAATCAGGGAAGAATATTTTCTTTTCAAATGCAGATCTATGTAGTCTATTCATCCTCGACTCACTAAATAAATATTAAACTCATGGTTGTAATTTACTTAAATGTAAAACTAAAGATTAATAGAAAAATCTAAAATGGTGAATTTATTCCTCAAAATTTAAATGTTATTTTATAAGTGCGTAAATAAATATTTTTATCTGTTAATTTCTGGCAGTGGCTTTTATTTATTTATATTTAAGATATAAATTAAGATATAGATTTTTATCTCTGCGTCTCCACTGAGCTAGTGACTTGGGCTAACGATCTGAATATTTAAATAAAGTGGAATCTTAATAGCGCGTATCTGCCTACTCTATACATTTTTCTAGGTTGAAATGTCTAGATGGTGCTCTGTAGAGCAGATATCGTAGTTTGCGGTTAGATTCGATCTCCACTTTCATTTCAATCGTTATAATACATATAGATATAAGGATAAAATTTAATTATATAAAAATATATATCAGTAGATAAGTATCAAATTATAAAATTATATATTAAGTAAAATCTTTATTTAACAAAAAAATAATTATATACATTTTGAAACATAAGCATATAAATTATATTTGATTGTGTACAGTTTAAATAATATATGTCCATATTTTCATATATATTTATATATTACAGCTCTGAAAAAAGTTATTAGTCAATTGAAACTAAGAAGTTTTTATTAATTCAAGAATAGATTATTGCACTATAAAAAATGTGTAAAGAATAAGTATTTATTTAATATTTGTGTGTGAAGAAATAAAGATGTTAAAGAAAAATTAACTGAATATTTTTATTCAGAGAGTAAAACCAGAATGAAAAAGGTTCAAACCCTTATTATTTGATAATTGATGAACCTAAAGGGTACTGCATTCTCTCTCACTGGTTTTTTGATAAAGTCAGAGAAAGAAGTCTTTATGCAGAGCTAAACTATCTAAGTTATAGTTTCCATGCCCATATGCACATACAGTGCTAATATGTAATCATTGGATTATTAAAGTATCCAAGCATTAATTATATCAACTAGTAGTCCTCTATTGCCAGAATTAACTTTTTATCTCAGCTTATTTCTTCAAATAAATATGCATAATCTTATAATTGAATATTTATAAATACAGTAATCATCTATCTATCTATCTATCTATCTATCTATCTATCTATCTATCTATCTATCTATCTATCTATCTATCTATCTATCTATCTATCTATCTATCCATCCATCCATCCATCCATCCATCCATCTATCTATCTATCTATCTATCTATCTATCTATCTATCTATCTGTGTGTGTGTGTGTGCAAAGAAAAAAAAATATTGTGGTCTTGGAAATAGAGATAAAGCTAGAAAGTGACATCAAATAGTTAAAACAACACATAAGAATCAGTTGTTTAATCCAACATGAGTTAAAGAAATTGCATTATTGGTATCCAGTGATAGAAAACTTCAATTTCAATATTGGAAATATGGCTTGGAGTAAATCATGTTGCATGTCACTAATGATCCATGGGTGAAGTTCAATTAAGATTGAGTCACATTAATCCCTTCAATAGAAGCCCAATAACATATCCAAATAATATCACAAATTAAATTCAGTTTTAGGATGACATTGTGGAAAATGAAATAAGCTATGTAAATTAAATATTGGAATGAAATTGTCAACAAAAAATGAATATCAACAAAACATATATAGTGGTAATTTTTAAAATGAGAAAATATTAGAAACTAAAAATAATACAGATTTTATGGAATTGAATAGAAAATTTCCACAATAAAATTTAGAAAGGCACTGAAAATAAATATGATTTTAAAAATAAAATCAAGAACAGTCTTGAAGCAAATTGTGATTTCCTACCTCAAGAGAATATTTCTGGAAAATGCTACAGTCTATTAATTATTCCCGAAGTAGCAGAGATCAAACAGAGATAAAAATATACACTAAGTCACTCTCAATAAAAGAAGGAATGAATTTATTAGCCCTGAGATCACTTTCAAAATTTCAGGAATGATAGTTCCTTAGAAATTTGAATCAATCAAAATTCTAAATAAATTATTATAATTTTTCTGAAACTCCATTCACTGACCTAGAGAGAGAAGATATCAATCCTATTCATCCATGGAAGTAAGAATTTATCACAAAAAGTGATTATAAGCAACAAGTATTTAATATCATAAGCAAGTAAGATTATTCTGAAAATCATAGAATAAAAATTAGAGTTTTAATTGAAAGAATTATACATAAACAAATGCAGAAATGTTTTGAGAACAACAGATAAAAGTACAGCACATGGCTGTAATTTTAGAATAAATAAATTAAAACATAGAATACATTCTTTATTACTTGCATAAATTTTTTTAATCCATGTTATCACACTAAACTATAAAATTTTCTAAAAGAAAATGGGTATATCCAAACATCTAATATTTTCATTTGGGGAATTTCTGTAAACACATCTGAAATGGAAGAAAATAAAAGAGAATAGTTATAAACTGGTAAACAAATTTAAGCCAGGTTTCTTACCATTATTTTATGTATGCAGTTTATGTATTGGAATAGATAGTAATGAGGGAAGCTTTACTTAAGGGTGGGGAGGAAGCAGAGATAGAATAGAAACATAGAATTATTGAAAGAAACTTAAATAATCTGAGCTTAGAAGCAAACTAGAAAATATACTTATTTGGAAAAAAAGTAAAAAGGTAGAATTACAATGGGTAAATGGAAAGAAATCAAGATTTTTTCTAATAAGAATAGTAGTTGAAGTTAAAGATGTCGGTAGTAAAAGAAAGTAAACATATGGTATACTGTTCAATCTGTCACAACATATTGGAGCACTCTAGTGACAGATTCAGCAAATCATTTTCATTTACTTATAGATAAATTTGGATTTTCAAAAGATTTATTGAGACAAAAGATCCCCAAAATAATAAATTTATCCAGATTTGCTCTAGGCTGAGTGGGTCTGGAGAAAATTGTTAGAGATGATGGTAGAGTTTTTAAAACAGGGAATAGAATTGTTTTACATTATAATTTATTTCTGTGACCCTCTACAAATGCAAAAGTTAAACATAAATAAAAAATAGAGAAGAAAATATATTGACCCTTTTGAATTGTGATGATGATCACTAAATAAACTATGAGCTATATGAGTAACGGATTAGTTTAGCATTGGCTTGAAGAAAAAAGAAGCAAGTTAAAATATCTTACTTTAGACAGGATTATGATATTGTCAATTATTCTTATAACATTTCTAGAAGATATGATAATAAATAGACAGTTGAAATCTTAAACTGGATTTCAGGAGATTGTAAACGACCTAGAAATAGACTACATATAAGATGGATGGCTGAAATAAGGAAATATGCTGAGGTGATGTTGAGAAGAGATTCTAGAGATCAGAGAAGATGATGAGACGTTCATACTGTAATGGTTAAAAATGATAACATTAAAAAGTGGCTAATTCTCAAACATAAAAAAGAACATTATATGCATGGATTCTTAATTAATAAATGAGCTTTTAGAAAAATCTGTAAATCAAACAGGCAAAAAGTGATTTTTGAAAATACCTAATATAATATGTTATCTTTTTAGAACAATTAAGCTGAATATAGATGAATTATAGTTTGATTATTTAATTGATGTATATTTTTTAAAAACACTGCAAGATAAATATAAAAAGAGCAGTTTATTATTATACTTATAAAATAGACAAATAAATAAGTGAACAAGTTTTAAAAAGCATATAAGGAGAAAGACTGATTAAATAATTTTTTTTACTAATATAAAAAGATTATTTTAGCCTCTAATTTAAATGCAAGTATGCACTAGCAGAATTATAACGAACGACATTTTTATTTGAAAGTGGATTTTTTTTCCGTTTTTAATATAGTATTAATGAAGTGAAAAAGCATCGTAAGACCAGAAAACTTTGTTTAAATCTGCTGAATTTAGTGACCTTTATATATGAAAGGAAATTGCAGTTTCCTCTCCAATGGAGGTTCTTTTAATTTCTTTTTTAATTTTTTTTCATTAGTGTGAATTTTGTTTGACAAGAATTAAATTTACAGTACTTTTAGGGTTGTATATATATATAATCGCATGTGCGAAAGAATTTGTGTCTACATAATATATAGGTATGTATATATTAGGTATGTATATATTAGGCACGTATATATATATATGACAGAGACAAATAATCTTATAATATAAATAGCTGAGCACACTTTTGGTACTGTGTACATGACATACAATTTAACTAAACCGAACAGTTAAAATTCCAGAGCATGCTCAGTGAAACATTTCTAATTAGTAATGTTATTAGATTTAACAATAAACCAAACCTCCTTTACCTTTCTCTTTCTACCAATAATCTCACCACAAACCACATTAATTTTTTTAATGATAAAATTTATAACCATTATTTTTTAATGATTAACGATATAGAATTAAATTGATAATCACATTTAGTAGCTAAAGGAGACTTAGTTTATTACCAAGTCTAATAACATTCTATGGAATTTAAATCATTCGGTTTAGTTAGTTTGTACACATGAGTCTGATGCATAGTAACTGAAGGCATTTTAGGCTATTAATAATTATTATAGGATAATTTTTGTATGTTTAACACGTATATATGTGAGCTTAATATTTACACTTTAAAGACAGTTTATTTATTTACTTTATATATATATCAACTTACACAATATGATATAAACAAAAATATTTCTCTACTACAACACCACCTTTAGTAAGCTTAAATAATCAGACAGCACAAAAATAAAGAGCTATTCATGTTTGTATATAATGGAAACTAAAAAATTAAGTGTTATTATGATAGAACACTCATTTTTTATGAGAAAAAAAAGTGACCACAATTAGAAATGAATTTAAGTTATTGTAATATATAATTACAGATAAAAGATCTGATTTATATAATTATATAAGTCTATCATCTTGAGTTCAAAATCTTCGGAGTTGTTTTCTTTTTTTTCTAAATTCAGGCTTTTGGAGTAATAATAGACAAGGAGTTAAAGGTGATTTCTGGATGCATAACTTCATTGTTTCCTGCTTGCAATTCCAAGTCTTTATTAAAAACTTGTATGCATATGTATATAGAGTTTAAAAGTAACATTTAAAAGAAGTAAAAATAATAGTAACAAAATCAATATTTTATTGAGAAGACAACTTGGGATATTAAAATAACATTTGTATTTACTTTGAACCATTACAAAACCAGAAATTTTATCAAAACAGTGAAAAACATTTTCTATTTTTTCTTAAGTTTGACTTGATTACACACACACACACATATATATATACATGCTATTAACATATATATATATATGCTATTAACTGAAAGGAGACCCTTTGATTCCTCTTGGAGGCCTTAAAGGAACTGAGCAGGGCAAATTCCTAATGTCCACTCCATACGTTCTTGTCATTGCAGCTGTTATTACTATGTGATTATTCATATAGTATACGAACATGGATGGGCTGCTCACCAACACGCATTAGACAGCATGGTGAGTTTATTGGCTTTTTACCTCTGAGTTTAAGATCAAGAAACACCATGGTCTTTCTTCTCAGTGCCTGATAAGGCAGAATGAATGTTTGCGTAAATGATAAATATTTTCCCAATACATATATACAATTATGACAGACAAAAATAAAACATGGCCCTTATTCCCAGGAGGCTGTAAAGTCACCAACCAAGGCAGCGGTTGGTGGCCAAAGGCGAAGGGTGCTAAGAATCCCCTGATTGCGGACCCAGGCTGCCATTTGATGATGACTTTTTATTTAGGTACTTACAACTGCAGATCACTTTCAAGTGAAGGAAGATTGCAAGAATTAGAAGAAGAACTCTCTTATATTAAATGGGATATTATTGGACTTTGTGAAGTTAGAAGAAAAAGTGAAGAGACAATTGATTTAAAAAGTGGACATATACTCTATTATAAAGGCACAAATATTGGAAATACAAGTGGAGTAGGATTCATTATAAATAAAAAGTAGAAGAACAATATTGTGGAGATTGATGGTGTATTAGACAGAGTGGCAAGATTAGTTATACAACTTAATAGCAGATACCAAATGCAGATAATTCAGGTTTATGCCCCAACAAGTTCTCATAGTGATGAAATAGTAGAAGATTTTTATATGGATGTACAAAAGGCTTTTGATCAGAGTAAACACCATTTTAAAATTGTTATGGGAGACTTTAATGCTAGAATTGGTAAAAAAATGAAAGATGAAAGTGCTGTGGGTAATTTTGGTTATGGTAATAGAAATGAGAGAGGACATAGACTTGTGGAGTTTGCAGAAAAAAAAAAAACTTTATATTATGAATTCTTTTTTTGAGAAAAATGTTAAAAGGAAATGGACATGGAAGCATCCAAATGAAGGTACAGCAGAATTGGATTATATTTTGACTAACAGAAAATACATATTTCAAGATTGTAATGTTCTTAATAAATTTAACACAGGAAGTGATCATCGATTAGTAAGGTGTAAGATACGTGTTAATGTAAAACTAGAGAGACAAAAATTATTAAGAAAAACAATATTTACAGTTCATATTCCTAATCTTCAGAAACATTCTAATGAATTTAAATTAGAACTTACAAATCGGTTTCAAGTATTAGTAGATTTTGAACATGATTCAGATTTGAATGAAATTAATATGAAAATAACTGATACACTTTTAAAAACTGCAACAAACATAGCTGGTAGAAAAAAGCAGCAATTGACCAATAAAATTTCTACTGAGACTAGAGAATTTATGAAGAAAAGAAGGAATATGAAGATATACAAAAATGATGCATTAAAAAGAATTGAATATCTCGAATTTTGTAAAATGGTGCGGAAAAGAGTTGAAAATGATATAAGAAAGTATAACTGTGAACTAGCAAGGAAAGCTGTAGAAGAAAATAAAAGTCTTAAGAATGTAAAACAACATTTTGGTATTGGTAGGAAATTTATATCTGCAATAAGCAAAAAAGATGGAATTATTACTAAAAAGAGAGATGACATCATGAAATTGGTAGAAGATTTTTATCAAGAATTATATAGTAATAAAGAACAAGTACCTCCTATATCTATTACATCTTCCAAATTGCCCAGAATTTTAAATGAAGAAGTGAGACATGCAATTAAATGTATGAAGAAAGGAAAGGCTCCAGGTAATGATGGAATTATAATTGATATATTAAAAGAAGCAGGTGAAGAAATAGAAATTTTTTTAGCAAAGTTATATACCAAATGTCTAAATGATAAAGATGTACCGGATGATTGGAAGAATGCAGTAATAATATTAATATTTAAAAAAGGTGATAAAGAAGATATTAGAAATTACAGACCTATCAGCCTTTTATCAGTTTTATGTAAAATTTTTACCAAGATAATTACTACTTGTCTACAGAGAACATTGGATTTCCACCAACCAAGAGAACAAGCTGGATTTAAAAGTGGTTTTAGTACAGTAGATCATATCCAGGTATTGAGAGAAGTTATAGAAAGGACAAATGAATATGAGTTGCCATTATGTTTAGGATTTGTAAATTATGAAAAGGCATTTGATTCTATAAACATTTCTTCAGTGATTAAAGCATTAGATCATCAAGGTATAGATCCAGGATATTGTCATATTTTAAAGAATATTTATAAAAATGCAACAGCAACAATTAGATTACATAATGACACTGGGAAAGTCAACATTGAGAAAGGTGTAAGACAAGGTGACTCCATATCTCCAAAACTTTTTACAGCAGTGCTGCATGAAGTATTTTGTGGATTAAAATGGGAAACTAAAGGAGTGAAAGTAAATGGTGATTATTTAAGTCATTTAGATTTCAGCAGATGATGTAGTTGTTTTTGCAAATAATGCTTCAGCTCTGCAGGAAATGTTGCAGGAATTATCAGGTGAAAGTAGGAAAGTAGGACTAAAGATAAATGTTAAGAAGACTAAAGTAATGTTTAATCAATTTGCTCAAAATATGAAAATAAAGATTGATTATGATGAATTAGAAGAAGTTAACAGTTACAAATACCTTGGTCAGATTATTAATACAGATGGAAACATAATGGAGGAAATTAATCATAGAATTAAACTTGGTTGAAGTGCTTTTGGTAGAAATAACTTGATACTAAAAGGAAACATGCCTACGTGTTTGAAAAGGAAGGCTTTTAACAAATGTGTTTTACCAGTTCTTACTTATGGATCTGAGTCTTGGACACTTAATAGAAGAGCAATTCAGAGACTTCAGACCACTCAAAGAAGTATGGAGAGATGTATGTTGGGAGTAACAAGAGGAGATCGTAAACGCAATGTATGGGTAAGAAAACAAACAGGTGTTACTGACCTCATTGAAAAAAATAAAAGATTGAAGTGGAGTTGGGCTTGTCATATTGTTAGAAGAGATGATAATAGATGGACAATTGAAATTTTAAACTGGATTCCAAGAGATTGTAAAAGACCCAGAAAGAGACCACATGTGAGATGGATGGATGAAATAAGAAAGTGTGCAGGGGTGATGTGGAGAAGAGAAGCTAAAGATCGGAGAAGATGGATTAAACTTGGAGAGACCTTCATCCTGCAGTGGATTGATAATTGTTGATAATAATAATGATATATATAATATATATATATAAAGTTGCAATCTTTAGTGTCTATATAAATATATTAGACGATTAATAAGGGTGGGATTCCACCTTTATTGTTAAAGGGAAGTTGCCTTGACAACAGTTTGAAGTTGTTGAATGTTATTGATATTGGGATTGTCTAAATGTTGACTGGTTACACTTATTATTAGTAATACTTTGAGTGCAATTTGAAATATATAATTGCAGTTTATAATATTATAATTGACTATTTATTAGGCTAAATTCAGAATGGATTATATTTACCTGTTTAAGGAGGTTTATTTAAACTTCTTTATATCAATAATTTCAATCTCTGTGGTCAAGTTGCAATCTTTAGTGGCTGTATAATTATGACCCATTAATAAAGGCGAGAACCCACCATTATTATTATAATGAGGTTGTCTTGACATCTGTTTGAATTTGTTGGTTGTTATTGATATTGTGATTGTCTATGTTTTGACTGGTTTTAATGATTACTTACAAACCCATTTAGCCTTGAGCATTATTACATTTATTATTTAAGTAAATACTTTGGGTGCAATTTGAAATTTATAATTGTTGTTTGTAGTGTTATAAATGACTATTTATTAAGCTGCATTCAGAACAGGTTATACTTATCTGTTTAAAGAGATTTATTTACACAGTCAAAATAAGTCATAGATCAATTCATAGATCACATGACCCTATCTCTTAAGCTTAAGAGATAGGGTCATGTGATCTATGAATTGATCTATGACTTTTATTTTGACTATTTATAGTCTCTGCCAAAAAAGTCTTATGCAATTTTATATTGCTATGACTACTACTATGTGGCATGGCTGAAGATCTATCAGCCCCATATAGCTATTTGAGTTGGATAGCTGGGTTTGAAGACATGTACATGTCTGAAAATTTCAGATTTTCCACTCAATAGATAACTTTTAGCTAAGTGCTTAGCTTTGGGTTGGTATTTTTAGATCTAGTGTCTGAACCTACCCTGACACCTCTCTGAGGAGTGCCAAAGCACGATCTGTTTAAAGAGATTTATTTACACTTCTTTGTATCAATAATTTCAATTCTCTGTGGTCAAATTGCAATCTTTAGTGTCTATATAAATATATTGGACCATTAACAAAGGTGTGATTCCACATTCATTGTTAAAAGGGGATTGTCTTGACAACAGTTTGAAATTGTTGATTGTTATTGACATTGGAATTATCTAAGTTAATTATTGTTATTATTATTAAAATATGAAATTAGCATAATTTAATGAATATGTTATTAAGGGGAGTAAACCACTCTTCCTCTGGTTATGAATAAAAAACACCTTATATATTTAACAAGTATCTAGAATAAAATGTATCTACTTGTTCTTTAAGTTTTTGATATATATAGGCTTACCCTTGCTAACATTAATGGAAATTGAATACAATATTAATATACCAAATAGATAAAAATATGTCATTAATAATTATTAAACTACTAATCAATTAGAAAAAGGATGTGGTTTAATCAACTTGTTTTAATAATCAAGCATAAACTAATAATGATGTGAATAAAACATCAACATTCTTCTCTAAATGATTATAATTATTAACTTACACTTGATTATTAAAATTAAGTTATTAAACACATTTTTTAAAATTGATTATTAGTTTAATAATTTTTAATAACATATTTTAATGTGGCTGATATATCAATTTTATTCTGAGTTTTTACCAATGACTATGGGTTGAGCTTATAAATATCAAAAGTTTAAAAAATAGGTGGACTCTTTCTATTCTGTTTCTTGCTAAACATATAGTATGTTATTTATTCATAGCTTAAGAAAGAGGAGTTTCTCCACTAAATTATATATATATAATACAAAAATACAATAACAGAAAATAGAAATATATTAACTAATAGTAAATAAACTGAGGATCCTTTTGACATGAGTGTCATAATCATGTTTGTTCTTTGCAAAAAAAAAATAGAAAACATAAGAACAAAGTGGCTTAGTTTATCACATGATCAAAAAGTTAATAGTATTCAAATTAAAATAAAAGGTCTCATAGATTCTTAACAGAACAACTTTGATTATGATAACATTCTTCAAAAGTATAATTAGTTTACTTAATTCAAGTTATGATATATTTATATATATTAATTTATTATTATTATTTACAACTTTTATTACAAAATCTAATATTTGAGCCACTCTCTGGGAAGTTCTTAAAATAGTCTCTTGTCAAACAATTACGCTATTTTTTAAATCAATTTGATATTATCTAAACTAATACATAATGTAAAGTAACATCAAAATGATATCAATTCTTTGTAAACTTGTGAATATGTGTTTATAAATGTTTGTTTATTAATAGCTCATTACATGCTCTGTTTGTATTAGTCCTAATAATAGAATAATATCAGAAAGCTAATGGCTCTTAATTTATAACTTAGGACATTATGTTTATGCAAATGTCACATGCTGTATGAATGTCACATGATGTTTTTAACAATTAACAATCTTATTATTGTATGACATTCCATAAAGATTATGAGTTTATATTGACCATTCTTTTTTATTTTTATGCATCTTTACTTTTAAAACACCATGAGGTATTTTAATAATTATTCTTTATCTATCATAGTAATGTCATAAGTATTAATTATTTATAAATTCTCTACTAATACTTAACATTCTATGAATATTTTTTTTAAGAAAATACCTTACCATGTGTATAAGTCATATGTATGTGGCTTCTGATATTATCAAATATTAAAGTCTACTACTAAACAGATTTAAGGAAGTACAATTGTTATATTAAAAGTAGAAATATTAAAGAAATGACTTATGAATTTGCTTCTAATTCCATATGCTGATGATATAACATTAGTAATCAAACCATGTATAACAGTAATCAACATTCTGATCACATGGGTTTATGCAGTAATTGAGTGCTGGATTTAAGAGCAAAAAATCTCTAGATCAAAGGACAATTGTGCCATTTATTATTTAAATATTACATCAATTATGCATGACCAACATGACATCACACGGCTTTATCTTACACATTGCTATTTACTTGCAAATTCATTTATTCCTCCCTGCTTTTATTGGTTTTGTGTCAATTCTGATCAAAATATAAAGGTGCTAAGGTAATAAAAAATAAGATGACCATAATAAATAAAAGTGCACCAGTTTCAGATCTATATAAAGAGACAAGCAAATAAGCTTGGATTGAAATAATTAAAGGTTTTCAATTTGGAAATGCAATATGATAATAAAAAGTAAAAAAAATAGCTGCTGTAGGAAAGGTGCAATAGGTCTAGAAGATCTAAGTGTGCAATTCAAAATATCCCAAATGTTCCTACTGATGAATGGTAGATTCAAAAGCTAAAGATGACTAAAGTCAAATATCTGGTTCTTCTTCTGGAGTTTTAATATGCTTTTCCAGGTGATGAACTCTTTGATTAGTTTTTACATCCCTATGATTTAGAGGAACACCAGAGTAGTGGATTCTAGAATTAATAGCCCAGGGATGAAATATGAATCCTATTGCTTTCTTCCTTGGATAACACTTTATTTTCTGAATGATATGATTTATTTATTATTATTTAATAAAAAAAATAAAATTCATATTCAGTCTGTATTTATTTGGTTGTAAAAGAAATAAATTTTAATAACAAATACAATGTTTCATTATTCTTTTTCTAAAATTATATTTATATTATCACTAAAACATCATGTAATGACATTCCCTATGTTTACTTAAACTGTTAAAACAATAACCAACTCTTCATACAATACTTCCAGCCAATACAAGCCATAGTAATCAAAGAATGCACAACCTTCTAGCATCCATTGATTACTATTGTACTGGTAATCAGAAAGGACTACATTTTAATATAAGTAATTGGGAGTAAATAAGAATGGAGGTGATTAAATGTAAAGATGGGTTATATTTACCAATCACCCTACACAAAATCCAACACTAAGGATTCAAAATAGGCTTTACCACTAAGAAGTAATTTGTTTTAATTAAAAAGGCATGCATTTTCAGACCTTACTAGGATACCATCTTTTAATTTGTAACAGAAAAAAATGCTGAATGGACCAATTACTTTTATACTTTTGTAATTACCAATGGTATTTGTTATTTGCTCAGTATTTAAGCATTCTCCCTAGTTTAATCTTTTGTTAAAATAAACATGTAGTGTGTGCATTTGAAATAAAATGATATAAAATGACATTGACAACTTGGATTTTATAAACTAGTAACTATTTATTTACAAGATACAACTAACTCACACACATACACAAAGTTAAAACAATTATTCTTAAAATAAATGCATACAATAAATAAGCATATGCAAAAATAACTTAATAACTAATACAAAAGAAATAAATTAGAATAGAGTAAATGGATTATGTTGACTTATTAAAGCCTTTTCTATGTTCTTTTGTTAAAGTTACAAAAGAAACAGTCTTACCATGGTATATATAACTTCCACTACTGGTTAGTATGGGACAAAGTCTGTGATGTCTCTACTTTTTTTAAATTGTGTAATTTAAGTGTTCAATTTCTAACAATGGTAGGGGCACATAATCTTTATAGGTGTTGAAATTAATCCAGTGCTAATACATTAAGGTCAAAATCAGATAGTTTTCACAAAATAATTACATAAATATGGTGAGCTGGTACATGTTTAAATTAATCAGCATTGTATTTTTAGTGTTCTGTATTAACAAATAATAATAACAATCCATAAATCAAGTTCCTATTTTACATAATGAAAATCTTTCCAACACAGCAATATATATTTCAGGCAAAAGTTTATAGTTCATACAGAAAAAGTTTTGCCTATTCTTTTGAATAATTAGAAATAGTCTGAATTTTTTTAATCTGCTAGTTCAGCACTTCAATTAAAATTTATTTTAATAAAAGTTATAACTTTTATATATATATATACCATTATTTGTTTATTTAATCCAAGTAAGATGCTTTTATATAGCTCACCTATGTGAACACATACATTCACATTCAAAAAAATATTATTAAGTCATCATATTTTCATTTTAGTCAATTATTATTATTAACTTTAAAAGAATTACCATAACCCAACACATGCTTACTATATTAACAATGTATTTCTCGCTGGCCACCTATTTAGGTTCTTATTTCCAGCATGCCCCTATGGCTTGCACTGAGTGGCACGACTGTATGGAGAATTTGCGACTGTTTATATTTATATGCTATGATATATAAAAATTTTAACTATAAATACTTTTAGCTATAATATTACTTTTATTCAGATCTCAGAAAAATATTTTGAAAGAAAAAAGTATATTATTATTTAACAATTTATAAACTCTGATTTCATAAAAATCAGTTAGGTTTTTTCAAAGATATGATTTTCTTTTGCTTGCATTTATAAAATTATAAACGTTATTTGAAAAACAAAATACATTTTATAAATTTCACTACATATCCATACTGAAATACACTTTGAAATTATTGAATGGGTTTATTGCTTAGAAGGTTATAAAAAAATTTGACTGCTAGAGGGGCCAGAACTGAAATTGATCCCAAGATTTTGTGTCCAGGGAATATCCTATCATTGCATTAAACATGCAGAGCATAGAAATATGCTAATTTATAGGAAGTAATTCTAGCATTAAATATTCTCAGTTTTACATCAACTTATAAGTCACGTGATTGTTATATTTGCACAAATTGTTGACATTGCTCCGTGGTATCTGATGAAGAAGATTATTTCTATAAAGAGCAATTTGCAAATTTCCCCTGGGAAACATAGTAATAAATGTATTTTGCATAATGATTGAAACTGACACCTCTTAAATTTCTATATACTTAATTACTTAAATACAATTGTAATTTATATACTCAGAGTTTAAACGTAATATAAGGGATTTGAACACAGACATTCAAGCTCACTTCAAATGATTTCAAATGTTAGTATTTTGTGCTGAACCACGATTTGTCAAGTTATCCATATACTCATCTCCCACACACATGTATAGATAATGCTCGGTTTATATTAAGATAGCATATCTTCAAATTTTAATGGGCAGGCTTCAGTCTACATCCTCCAATAGTTCAGCAATCCATACTATTGAAAATCTGCTGAAGGAATGTCCAAATCTGTAGTTAATGCCAATATTATTGCCATGCCCATGTTGACTTCAAGTCACTGTGACATCTTATCTATAGGGCCTTGTCCATTTAAATACACAGAAGAATGATGGGCAGGATACAGGTTGAAACTGTAGTATTTAAATACAAATATAATTTATATACTTGGAGTTTAAATGTAATATCCGGAATTTGAACGCAGATTTTCAACCACTCTTCAGCTATCCACTCTATCTCATATAACCGATACACATGGCCACACACATGTGAAAAAAATAATAATCTCCAATTAACATATTTACTTATATCTTGTAAGTTCAAATATAGTATCAAACAACATCAAATTTATAAAAAAAATAGAACATAAATTAAAAAATTAAAGATATTATAATTTTTAATGATTATTATTAACAATACTTTTGTCTACTACTTTTGTTCTAATGTACAGTATTTTACAAATAAAAATAAAATAAAATTAATTATATATATATGACTGAATGTCTATTTGTATATATATGTAATTTATAAATATAAACAAACATACTAAAAACCTAAAAATTAAAATTATTTAAAACAATTTGAATTCAGTTTTATTATTGATTAATTAGCTTTTCTTAGTTATGGTAACTGAGTTATCTGAAAAATCAGTTTTATATGGATACAAAATGTGACAGTTATTGGTTGGTTTATTGGATTTTAGAAATCAAATTAATTAAAATTATTGATTTTTACACTTGGGGAAATCTTAATAGACTACAGACATTTGTTAACACAATTCTGATGGTTGTAAAAAAAATTCAGTTTAATGATCAAATATATATATATATATATATATATATATATGTGTGTGTGTGTGTGTGTGTGTGTATGTAAGTTACTGCTGGTTTAGTGGTCAGTCCATATATGAGATGTTTATGCCCAGTGATTTGTCTTCGGAATATGGAGGATTTCCCAAGCAAGAAGAGTTGCTAAAATAAATTATTGCTCTTAAAATTATTTGTAAATGTATGCAAGAAAATATCATGAAATGTTCTATTGGTAGATCCTACCCAAATGGTTAAAATATTTAAGCAATTAACATAGAATTGTGATCACAAATATATATGACAGGGTTCCAAATTTTTGGTTGTTTTCCTTTTAAGAGTGCTCCATAAAATTTTAAAAATATAATGGCAAGATTATAAGACTGACCAATATGTTTTTCAGTTTTCTGGATGTAATATTATCGAGTCCATTATAACATTTGTCTAAATCGCATGTTGTTATTAAATTAGTAATAATTGCAAGGTTGCTAGTCTTTCACATGCGTCTACCATTGTCTCTCAGACAGCCAATCAGATTTTAAACAACTGTCTTAAGAATGATCAGGCCAAGGCTGGCTGTCTGAGAGACAACGGTAGGTGCATGTGAGTCCATTATTGTAAAATCACATCTTAATTGGATTTGATGTGGAAAATGAATGAACAATGGAAGACTTCATAAAAGAATATTTTATAGTGAACTTGAGCATGGATTTCATAGAAGAGATAGACCCCATCTACATTACAAGGGTTGTCACAAAAACATTTTGAAGGAATGCAATGACAATTGGTTCCATTGGAAAATATGGTAGAAAATAGAATACAATGAAGAACTACAATTAGATATGGTATTGGAGCATTTCAAAAAGAAATGTGTTTAGCTGAAGAAACTAAAAGACAAGTAAAAGATCAAGATAACAGAAAAGTGGGCCAGTTTGTTCTATATATGAACGCATTTGTGATTTATAGAATGTTTGTAAAATCATTCCTCATTTCTAGAATAGATATTTTTTCTCTCGCCCCCTTTTTTTTTTTTTAGATTGGGAATGGTCGTACTAATTTTTGAGTAGTTGTTTATTAGCTTGAATAATAGAAAAGAATTAAAAGTAATAACTGAAGATGATTACCACTCAAAAACTAGCTTCAGGGTGGAGGTGTGGAAGTATCATCTAAAATAAAGATTTTACCTGAAAGATAAAAAGTTTCTGACATTCTGACTAGAGGAAACCCTTTATGAAAACAAATATTTAACACACCTACAGACACTTTTAACTTATCATGCACATAGATATTTCACACACTGCAAATCTAAAGTATCTATTGACTTTTGAATTAGATTTTTTTTTTCAATTAATATTTAAAAATAAAAACTTAACTGCATTGATTGGAAACAGGTTTTATTATTAATCAACTGTGAATAAATTTTACTAAATTTTATAAAAGCCTTTTTTCCTTAATTTAACACTTTGTCATGTGCATTCAAAATCGACATAACTATCTCCATAAATGTTTTACATCTGTGTTATATTTACACAAAGAGAAAACTCGTAAGATAATTACTAGACTATAAGGAATTTGGTTTGTAAAAATATATATAAATATATAAGATATAATGCGTGCCTTCCATAGAGATGATAAAATAAATATTTGTTTTTTTTATTACCACCAATCTTCTAGAATCAAACGATTCAGTTTTTATGGCTGTATTCAAACCTAAAAACACATGTTTTAGAAATAGTAATTTCTTCTATATACTCTAATCCAGAGTCACCTTTTGGAAACTGGAATATCAGCGAATATTATGGTAATGCAACAACCATATCCCCAGATTACTGACTGGTTAAATATAAAACCACAAGTTGTTAGGTAATCCATAACTAATAATCTCTGAAAAAATAATCGAAACACAGAACTACGTTTTAAAAAAAAAACTTTACAGCTGCTATGTGCTATAGAAAACCATCCACCATATTCAAAAAATCAATCAGTTATAAATTACACACATATATAAATTTGGCATATTGGTAAGAAATGGAAATTTGAAACTGATTACACTTTAATTATATACATATAACAGATTTCCTTAACAACAGTTTGAAATTCTTGATAGTTATTGATATTTAACTGTTGACTGATTTTTAATATATATATATAATCAAAATAATCTGGAATAAACTCTAAAATATTTAATATACCAATATAAATAAATTAATAATAACTATAGCTGTTTACAGCAGTGTCCACCGTCGTAGTAGCATTTAACAGTTAAAATTTAAACAATAAAAAAATCTCATTAAAGTCACGCAACACGTAATTCTACATGAATGGCTAACTTTCTATAATTTAAGTATATTCATAAACTATTTTGCTTATATTGTTTGTCATATTTATAAAATTTGCCTTTTTGATTTTACTTTTCTTAAAATTGTTTCCATATGTAAAACAACAAAAAAAAACATTTTTAAAGCAAAATCTTCCATTACAAATAATTGTATATTCAGCAAATACGAATTTAAATCCATCCGTTGAATATCACAATTTATCATATAAAAGTTCATGTTTACAAATTCTCTTTTTCAATGCACATTTTGAACTACCAATGTAATGTGACATGCAATCACACACCATTTTTTAAATAATATATTTATTAATTTTGTCAGCATAATTTTTCATTAATAATTAGTCTATCAGTATTTGGTTCAACATTAATTCCAACATTAAAATGAGAAGAAACTAATAAGGTAATCTTATTATGCACACTATTATTTATATATATGGTAATGAAATCCATATTTTTCCTTCAATAAATTACCTTCTCCATCTATGGTAAATTTTTACTTTCCTATTATAGCCTATTTTCATTATCATTAGCATATATTTCAATATTCATAAAATATTATTTTTAAACAAAAATGTTCTAAACCAACTAATTTATACATAAAAAAACATTTGACTTGGGATTAGATCAGCAAAAAACTCCAGTGAAAGAACTAAGTTAGTGAGAAGACTTATTTAACATCAAGAATTGTCAATCAGTAGTAATCAATAATTTCTTGGCAACAACAACAGCTAAAAGTTATTTCTATTTTTGTGGATATAATCTCCTTATTTCTATTCTTTATTATAAAAACAATCCATGGAAATATATATATATATCATCTAAAAAAGATTCTTATTCTGAAATGGATATAATACAATGCAAAATTGGTATTTTATGCTGATCATAAGAAAACTGTTTTTTTTTTTTGTGATTTAATTAAAGTTCTAAATTTAATTTTTTTAATTATAAGCATTTAGATTAAAAAGTAATTAATTAATAGGAATCAGTAAAGGATAATATTATATTTCCAACCATTTGTTCATCTGCATAAAAAGTGTTTTTTCTTCTTTCTAACCTACTGCTACATGCATGAGAAAGAAACCACATCAATATGCAGATGTCTGAGCATTTGCAAACTTGAGTTACAAATATAAATGAAGGGAAAAATCAATATTAAATATTATTTTTGTTATATAAAATCATATGTACTGTATAAAATTACAAGTTAACTATGCATTTGTCATATGATCGTATTTTCTGAATTTCCTCATTTTGTTTTTTAATTCACTTTATTAAATAATTGTTTAAAAATAGTTGCCGAATTATTATTTTTGGTTGATATCTTTATTCTTGTAGCTGTTTTCTATAAATTAGCATTGTATGTGATTAATTTAATCATAGGGCTTTGCTTTTAGCCTGTTCAGCAGCAAACTCCATTGTTCTAATTTTGAAAGGGACCTAGTAACTCATTCATTAATATTCCTTCATATTTTAACATTTTATTTTTACAATTAAACCTTTTTTCTGTATTATATATTGATATATTATATATTGATAATCTTAACATTATTTATTATAAATATAGGCTTTCAAATAATAAAAACTCTAAAATTTAGTGTTTGATGTTTTCAAAAGATGAAAATAAATTTTTAAATTGATTTCTTATATATAACAATGATACATGGAGTGAACACAAACTTTAAAACATTAGTACAATTAAGTATTAGATATTTGAATTTTATGTTATTAAAAAATATATATTTAGGGTTAGTTATTGTCAAAGAAGGAAACAAAAATTTTAATTAATGCATTATTTGTTAACTATTGAAATTCAAAAAAAATATTTTCTTTACAATTTTGGCAATGGTAATTTTAGTTTACCCAGCAGAAATTGCTTTCAATAAACTATAATAATCTTTTTATGAATTGATTTTCAATAAATTGTTTTCAAGGAAAATCTCCTATTGGTGACATAAGATTTTGGTTTACAATTTCTTTTAGAAATGTAAATTAATTAGTTATTTGTTCCCATGTTATAACACTCTGCCAATCAGAATTTTTTTCTAACATCTAGGGTCACATTTCTTATGACATTGTTATACAACTTAGGCTAATCTCTAAGTCTGAAAAATTCATATAATGCTGATATCTTCAGACTTTTTTCAACTAATAATTGTAAATTTTATAAAATGCATAAAATAAACCACTGCATTTGTTATGTAAGATTATGGAATGCTTAACAAATCTATGAGAAGATATAGAAATCACAAGACTATCATGGCATCCAAAAACACAAAATGTACATGAGGTTGCCATTCTGAAAACCATTAAAGAATTTGTAGCCAATTCCAGTAAAGTTGTTTAATATTAGAATAGTTTATTCATATATATTTCTTTTGTTTATAATCATAGGAACCATGTAATCACAAAATAGTTTTGGCATATGGCATGTTATATTTATGTGTAGATACAAATTTGTGAACATCCAGAGAATTTTGGGGGTGTGAAAAATATTACATAACCTTTATTCTCTTTATATCAAGCATTCATGGAACTACCTGACAGAGCATTAACATTGGCCAGTATAATATCAGTAACCCATCATTTTTATATTTATAATTGTAGCTGTTTTAGTGCATAATCTATGTGCATGCAGATACATGCTGATAATTACTTTTATAATATGCCCTAATTTTGATATCTTTTACTTCCAGTTTGTTGATAATGAATGCTGGTGATGATATATTATTATGATGATTCTTATATTTATTTCTGCTGATGATTTTGGATCATTATTATTGTTTGTAAGGTTTGAGATATGGATATTTTTCATCATATACCTCTGACCTGTTCAATTACATTATATAATAATAATTGTAACAGATCCTTAACCTGTAATGGTTACAATGTAGTTTTATAATATAAACACTTCAAAGAATTATTTGAGAGTACTCATGAGAAAACTGGTAATTTATAACATCATTACCATTTCAAATTTGATTTTTTTTTATTATCAGCACTATTTCTAATAAATATTATTTAATATTTAGGATATATGAGCATAGACTTGCACCCACCTCACCACTCTCCACTATATCTCATAACACTGATACACTTGAACACATTTATGTTGAAAAGATAAATAACTACCAATAAGGTATTTTATGCTAAACCAGCAGTCATCAGTTGGTCCAGATTACCATCTCTACACATATATGCTATAAGTGTTCAGATATATATTAAGATAGCCAATCTTTATACTTTAATGGACTGGCTTCAATCTACTCCACACTCCAACACTTCAACCATCCATCCAATTGTAAATCTTATGATGGAATGCTCAAAGGCCACCATGAGTCTGAGATTCTTGTCACACCCATGTTGATCTAAAATCAATCTAAACCCTCATGTACAGGACATAATCCATTTAATACATATACAAGGGATGGGCAGACATTTCTACTATATAATAACTGAAACACAAGCTTATTATATACCGGTGTCTATATATGTAATATATAGGGTATATTAGCACAGACTTTCAGATGACCCATCACTCTCCACTCTATCTAATATCACTGATACACTCAAGCACATATATGCTGAAAAGATAAATAATCACCAATATACGTATTTCATGCTAAACCAGCAATCATCAGTCGATCCAGATTACCATCTCTACACATATATACAATGACTGCTCTATCTTAATATAAACTGAGCAACGATTGTATGTAAGTGTTAGAGATGATGCTCTGGACCAATATGCATATTGTAAATCATTTATCTTTTTCACATGTATGTTATCATATGTGTCAGTTGTATAAGATGGACTGGATATCTGTAGGAGTTTGAAGGTTTGAGTTCAAGTCCCTTATAATTACATTAAGTTTAGTATAGACAATATACATGTATTTAAATATTATATATATGATAGAAAAGTGGTAATACATATTATAAAATTTATGTATTTTATAGGCATGTTATTATTATATAACAAATTATAATAAATTATATATTATAAAAGTTATTTATATTAAAAATAGTTATATAATTATAAGAAGCAGTTACATAAAAGAGAATATAGAATTATTAATTTTTTGTTTTTTCTATATAAAATTTTAAGCAAATACAATAATATTTTACGATCTATGGATCGATTTCTTTATCTATAAATTCACAAACACAATGCATAGAATGTTGCAGATATATAATATGTAGCATTTTTTTATAATATATGAATGTACTACAGAAATAACTTTAGGTTTGTTACTTTTGTGCATCCTTTGAGTATATCTCATTTTAATCATATCTTTAAAGTTTGAAATTAAGCAGAACATTTTTCAAATTTCATTTAGTCAGTTGTATTCTTTTCTTGTTTTATGTTTATATTAATTCATTGAGTTAAATAATTTTCATAAAGAACAAAATTAATTAAGTGTTTTATTATTCTTTCACTCTTATATTTTTTATGCTTTGATTAATTGGATAAAATGAATAAATAAATCTTCCTTTCTTTAATCAGTTTTACAATGCTATATTGCATTTTTACTTGATTAAACTTATAGTTTTAACTGACCAGCAGACTTTTTCAAAACTAAAAGTATATCAAAATTGTTTATCGTATTTAGATGATGTATCTTTTATATTTATATACATATGTAATATAGCTCAAACAAGCTTTTATTTAATAAGTACAGTAAGAGAAAATATTTAAAATCCCTATCTTGAATATTATTATCTTCAGACTAGTTGTTTTCAAGCTTATGGCTCACCTCAGTGAGGACCTAGAACATTCAGACACTAGATCTAAAATATCAATTCAAAACCCAGTACTTATTTAAAATGTTAACTATTGAAAAGAAAATAAGTGCTGGGTTTGAGTTGATATTTTAAATGTAGTGTCTGAATGTTCTAGCTCCTTACAGAGGTGAGCCATAACCAAGAATATTCTATATAGAGATTTTAAATATTTTCTTTTACTACCCTTATTAAATAAGAGCTTGTTTGAGCTATTGGTATGCTCCCTATATTACATATTTGTTTACAAGCTTTTAAAAACAATGTCACATTATATACGACTCCCTTTATTGATTATTTATAGACATTTATATACACCTGGGTCTCGTTTTATGTGGTAGATAGGTTCCACAGAAAACCCGCATTAAAAAAAATCGTACAAAAATAGACTTAACTTACCTTGAAAAATGGGGGATAGGGTCTGTAATTTTTAGAATTCACATAAAGGCAAAGCAACAAAGAAAAATTACTTTAAAATTCGCATTAAAAAAATAAGCAAATAAAGTATGACTAATAAAAAATTTCAAATATTTGAAAAATAATAATACAAAACAAACTTTTTTTAGTTTTTTATTACTACAGTAATTCATTTTACATTTTTAATACATATTTTAATCATTACCACTAGCATTCGTTTGTAAACTGATAAGAAATCAGATTTGATGTGATGTGATGTATTGTGGCTTCTCTTTAAATGAAGTAAGAATCTCTCAGCAATTATGCCCAGAGAAACCTGTTAGCCACTTTATTTTTATTCGTGATGTGATGTATAACTAGCACCATTTTAGTCTTGTGCTGTGTTAATGGTTTTCTGTTTCTATATTAAAAAAATGAAACAAAAAGATTATACATTATCATTAGAAAGATTATTTTCAGTTTATAAAATCTTCATTTTTTATTTTGAAAATCTAAAAGATTATTTATTTCTGTTATATTATAACAAAATATACGTTTTAAAAGTTTATTTTTTTTTGAATATTTATTGTGATATTTTTATATGTAAGTATAAATCTATTATTATTATTATTATTATTATTATTATTATTATTATTATTATTATTATTTACTCATTAGTAGGTTATTTACATAGAAGCTAAGTTCCAAATACAGCTTCAGGCCATATTCACGTTAGTTGCTAATATAACGTTATATTTTTGGGGGGAAAAGTATTTCAAGTCAAAATAAGTTATTAATAATTTAAATTTCTTGATATCTAATAAATATAGTGAAATATGAAAGATATTAAGAAGAAATATGAATCACATAACTTCAAACTTGCATTAAAATAATCAGCATAAAATAAGAACCATGTGTATTTTAGCTTTGAAGAAGAATTCTAATGATTCAAAACTGTAAGATTAATCCAGTAGTTTAAGAATAAAATTATGAGACTTACATAAAACAAACAATTAAAAGTAAAACTTAAAGACAATTTATATTCTTATTTTAGACTAGTAAAGTCAGATAAGAGGGGGACATCTACTTTCAAAATAAACATGGAATAATATTTACTTTTTTTTTTTAGTTTAACTCAATGAATTTTAATCTTTAATTATAATTAATAATACGATTCTGCATTGCAGTGAAACTTTTATATAATAATTTGTATGTTTTATTATGTATGAAATATTACTTTACAAGTTTTAAACATGCTTTTTATTTATTTTCATTGATGACATATTATATAGAAATATTGGCACAAGAAAAACAGCAATGCATAAATCTAGTTGAATTATCCTATAGCTATAATATTCCACCACATTACACCTTTGAATAAAAAAAACCTCAAATTTTAGAACTACACTGAAAATGAAATATTCTTCAATGTTATGTGCAATAATCTAATATATATTGTACTACTGTATTCATGTTAGTACAAGTTTTGCATTGGCAGTTTAGAATTTTAAATTATTGAATTCCCGATAGAAGATATAAAAAGAATAATAAAATGTTACTTTGATTTTTGCTAAGATAAGAAAATAAATTCTTATCACAAAATTAATTAGCAACATTTAAAAGCTAAAGTTACAGTATTTCCATCACTATCATTAAAGATGACCACCAAAGGTAAAATAAGATGGCTTTGTGAACAATATTTTAAATTTTGTCAAAGTTAAAAGGTGTCAACAGGATGTGTGCAGCTGACTAAAATCAGGAAGAGGATACAAAATCAAACACATTGTACATCAGAAGTCTCAGATCTTCATCTTCTAAAGAAAACAGTTTAATATAAAATTACATTTTCTATGAAGTTATAAAGATTGTGCCAAGTTACTCTCATCAGCGTAGTGAATGTGTGAGTAGAGAGAGTTCATTTGCCAATGTTTCTTCCTTCCTGAAGTCTTAAAATGCCAATAGTGAAGTCATCAGCTATTTAAATCTTGAACTCCATACTATCTACAGGCTGTGATAAGACAATGTAACTGATACCTCCCAGGAGAACAAAAAATATGTATGGAAATCTACATAGTGTTATAAATTAAACAATTCAATTTACTGGTAAGAGACTTTATTTTGTAATTTAAGTGATCACTTTCTTGAACTATAAGTATAACAAATGCTGTGTTAAGTCAGACTATAAAAAAGAATCGGAATCTTTGAAAATAGTTGAGTTTAATAACCATTTGAATTTATTTGTTTTTATACTGTTTTTCTTTATTTAGTTTTAAAATAAGCATAATTATAATTTAATAAATCATAGGAATATAATCTGTCTTGATGTATATTTAAGTTTGTTATTAATAGAATAAAATTATTTAATTTCAACAATTACCACATTACCAAATAAATTGCTGATGCTGTATTAGAAAATACAATCCTCCTGGTGTAGCAAATAATTTTATAATAGTAACTAATAAAGATAGAGAGTAGGTGAGTGAATTCTTGTATAGAATTCTGGTGCTTTTCAAATAAAATTAAAAGTTGGTTCTTACCTCAACTATTATTCAAATTAAGTTATATTAAGCAGATTGTTTGACCAGGAAAAATAATTCGGCTCATTAAAGTTATCAAACATGAATAATGAGGGAGTTAGCAAATCGAATATAATTTGGTCATTCATTACAAAGAACATAAATCATTTAAACCCTAAGATACTGTTAATGTCATCCAATGAGGGTGCTTATGAGACATAGTAGTGATCTAGAACATGAATAGGCATAGGGTTTATAGAAGAATAAAGTTTTAAATATAAACATTGTTTTGAAAAAAATCATGTATGTAGGTAGGGGGAAAGGAGTAGGCAAAATGATAGAGAAATAAAGTAGCTTGGAAGGTAAAGCAAGGACATTGGCAGATGTGTTAGTAAAATATAAGTAATAAGAAAATAAGACTATACAAGATAGAAATAGAAGTGTATGGAATTAAGAAGTGGAAAAAATAGTGAGACCACGGAAGAAGACAAAAAGGAAAAGATAAAAGACATTCATTATTAATGAAAAAAATATTAAAAGAGCAGATGGTGGAATTTAAGGAAGAAATTACAAATGAAAGAAATTAAAAATGAAATAAGTTAGGACAGAATTTAAAGAAATGAGAGAAAAATTAGAAAAAGTTATAGACAAGAAGATAATAAAGAAGGAACATAGTATAGAAACAAGGGTAGTATAAGCAGACAACAAGAGAATCAAGAGACAAAGGTGGTAGAAAGTAAGGAAAATGTACCAGATGTAACCCATTTTAAAAAATAAAACCATTTTATGGGCAAAATGGAGAATCACCAGTGACCTACAAAAATAGCTTTAAAAAGTATTTTGCAATAAAATGGCCCAAAAACATCAAATTGATGATGACCATGAGTAATTTACAAGGCAAGGCACAGGTATGGTGGGAATACCTATTCAAAAAAACCAGAGAATTTTATGCAATACTATCAAGTGTTGGTGAAAACTTACTAGAACGAGGACTACCAGGAGGCAAACAAAAATAGGTAGCACAGAAAAAATGCAAGGAAGGGGAATGGTATGTATCTTTTTTTAAGAAACAGGTGGCACAGGTAAAGGTGCTGTCAGCATTTCAAATGATGGGGAAGAATCAAGATCATCCATAGAAATTTTCCCAATACTGTGGGATACCTGGTGATCAACACTGGATGTGGGACCAATGAATAGATGGAGAAATTCTAAGTGCATTTGACAGTGGTAAAGATGGGGATGAAAAAACTGTTAAATACTTTAACAAAATGCTGAACTAAAAGAATGAACTCCAACTTAATACTATAAGGTTTACATATAGTTCAGAAAATAAATAAAAAAGATAAGGGTCCTCTGATAAAAATTAAGAGAAAGGAATACATGAAAGATCTCCATCCTCAGGAGAAAAATTACAAACCAAGATAAATACAAGGGGGAAGACCTTGATGTAAAGTGGAGAGACTGGTGTGAGCAACATAGAGAGACAACTCGATCACCATTAACTCAACCATCTTCAGCATATCCAAAAGAGACAGCAGTAGGCCATAAAATGGATGGAATTGCACTCTTCAAACTGTGGACATGCTTTAATGATAAACAAGATTAAATAGTGATCAGGATAATGTTTTATTGTGTGGGAAAAATAATCTGAGTGTCAGTGGTGATTGGGAAGATGCATATGAAAGTAAGGTAAAATCATAGCCCAGAAATTCATACACCTCATTGAGTATGGTAGGACCATCATTAAATGCCAACCAGGCTAATAGTAGCAGGCTTATGGAAAAGAGGGAGGGTGACCAAGTCACCACAAGCAGATAAGCCTCAAAATGGATGAGCAACACTCCAATGTGGTCAGATTTGGCTCCTTACTTATATGAAAATTGTATGTTTACCATGAACATGGAAATATTCTTTGCTTGATGCACTGTGTTAAACCCCTAAAATGTGAGTTTCATAGCTGCACACCACATAAAACAGTCAGCATATAGATAAATAAAAATGAATGAGAGGGGAAGATAAATTAAGCAGTTGAAGGTTATTAAGAATAAACAAGGTTAAATTATTCTTTTTTATTATTGTCATCGACCACAGAATTATTGTACTGTATTTGTTTTGGTACAAGTTTTGCATTGGCAGTTTAGAATTTTAAATTATTAAATTTCCAGAAAGAAAACAATATTTTTCTTTTTAAATATCTGTTTGTATTTTTTTTTAAAATGACATAACTTATAATTAAAGAGATTAAAAAGAAGATATAAAAAGAATAACAAAATGTTAATTTGATTTTTACTAAAATAAGAAAATAAAATTCTTATCACAAAATTAATTAGGAACACTTAAAAGCTAAAGTTACAGAATTCTTTCACCATCATCAAAGATAACCCCCAAACAGGGAAAAAAGATGACTTTGTGTGGACAAAATTATTTTAAATTTTGTCAAAGTTAAAAGGTGTTAGCAGGATGTGTGCAGCTGACTAAAATCAGGAAGAGGGTACAAAAAGCAAATATATTGTACATCAGAAGTCTCAGATCAATATTTTCTGAAGAAAACAGTTTAATATAAATTTGATTTTCTATGAAGTCATAAAGATTGTGCCAAGTTACTCTCATCAGCATATTGAATTGTCATAACATGTGTGAGTAGAGAAAGTACATTTGCCAATATTTCTTCCTTCCTGAAGTTTTAAAATGCCAGGAGTGAAGTCAATGGATCCCTCCGAACAGAAAAAAAATCACCTATGGTAATCTACACAATGTTATATTTGAACAATTCAACTTACTGGTAAGAGACTTTTATTTCATAATTTAAGTGTTCACTTTCTTGAACTATAATGATAGCAAATGTAATGTTACTTCAGACTATATAAAAAAAAGAATCTGAATCTTAGAAAACAATAGTGTTTAATAGTCATTTGAATTTATTTGTTTTTATACTATTATTTTCTATTTAGTTTTAAAATAATCATAATTATAATTTAATAAACCATAAGAATATAACATGCATTGTTGTCTATTTAAGTTTTTTATTAATGGGTGTAGCAAATAATTTTATAATAGTAACTAATAAAGATAGGAAAGTAGGCCAGTGTAATCTTGTATAGAATTCTAGCACCTTTCAAATAAATTAAAAGATGGTTCTGTTCTCAGCTATTATTCAAGTTTAGTTATGTTAAGTGGGTTGTGTGACCAGGAAAAATAATTGTGCTCGATAAAATTATCAGCATATTCGAATGAGGGAATTAACAAATCAAACATAATTTCATCACTGAATATGAAGAATATAAATTGTATAGACCCTAAGATACCAATGGATGGTACAATATATATATATATATATATATATATATATATATATTGTACCATCCATTGCACTAGAGCTATACATTTTATATATATATATATATAAAATGTATAGCTCTAGTGCACTTCAAATATTTTATATTGAGGTCAGCTAGTGTTATGCATTGTTTCTCTTTCTTATATTTGAATTTGGAAAGTAAAAATGATTATTGAATAGTCTTTTTAAGTATGTTTAAAATTAAACATGTTTATTTATTTGCAATGTAAGATCTTTACTTTCTTAGATTCATACTAGTCATTTAAATTAAATTGAGTTTTAATATATATTAGATCATTGGACATAATATAAAAAGGGTTTTTTTTTTTTAGTGTAGTGCTAAAATTTGAGCTATCTTTATTTAAAGACAAGATGAATCTGAAATATAGTTTTATGGGGCATTTTAAATATTGACATATAAACAAAGAAAAGCTTAAATTAAACCAACAAATACATGATGAAATCATAGCACCTCTCAACTTGAATAATACAATATATTATTCAATGCTGACAATGTTCTTGTAAATAAACTGAAAATAATTTATAATTACTTCAAAATTTCATGGACTTAATCTCAATAAAATTTTATGCTTTGATATTGCACAATTAATATACATTGTAGACTATCAAATTTTGTTTATGATATTCCTGAGTAAAAATTTTAGGGCATACAGGTATATGTTAAACCAGTTTTATTTCTTTTGAGTTCTTTGTAATTTTTATTGTCAAATATAATAAAATAATGTACAAGCTATGTGATTCTAAGTATATATGGATAAAAGTATCTTACATGTTTTTTAAAGCAAATGCTTCAGGTTCATTGAAACACAAATAGCCATAGAACTAAAAATTATAGGAACATTAAAAAATGTGTAGCATTTCTTCTGGATAATTATTGAATAAAACATATATTGAAGGTAGACTTGGGTTGAAATGGTTAATGAAAAATGTTTTGGTTGAAATTGCATCGTGAAGTAGATTAAAAAGAAATTGTTCTTACAACTGAAAAACATAAAGGTTTTGGAACCTGGTTTTTAGAATCTTAGCAACCAACAAGAATTGATCATGTATGTTTAGAAAGATAAATTATCTTCAAAGTTCTAAATAAGAAGTCAAAAAAGAGAAGTTCAATGCATCAACAATTAACTCCACAATCTGTCAAGATCTAATTTATAAGCCATAGTATGTCTATCCTTAATATAAGATTTGATTTTGGAAAGTTATTTATTGCTAAATGTTTTTATGCATAACTGTAATATTATTTGTAGTTAATATCTAACATATTATTCTGAAGTGGAAGATAAAATTGAAGCAGAAAATAAAATTGTTTTTACAAAGTGCAAAGAGAGAGAGAGAGAGAGAATGGGTGTATTATATCACAAAATAAATACACTTGTGTTACTTTTATAATGTAAAATTTACGATATGTTTATGACCTATAAAATGTTATTCTAAACAGAAAAAAAATATGTATGTCTTCTTAATTTATTCATTAGACAGAATTTTTAAAAAAAAAATGTAATTAGTTTTTAGCAGCTTATTTAGTGTGTGTGCATGCATCTTTTATTTATTTGCATAAAAAAAGCATTAGAATAATAAAAACTAAGTGTGATGTATCGTTAAGACTTTGTTGTTGTTTTTTATTCCATGAACACCTGAGGCTAATATTTTTTATTTTAAAAAATGTAATTAGAAAAGTACAAATTGCAAGCAGACATATATTTTGTTCCTTGCTCTCTTAAAAACCTTTATAAGAATATTTATTTCCGATCTCTAAGGCTTTTAATTTTGAAGGAATGGATATTGACATTATTAAGAATTAAAAACAATTTAAATTAAAACAATTTCTCTATCTACAGAAGCATTTATATATATATTTAATTTTAAATAAAACTATTTTTAGTTTTTATTTATTTACAAAACACAAAAAAATAATAAAGATATTTTAAAATATTTGTATGGAGAAAGAAACAGGATCATAGTCAGTATTTTCAAATATATTGGTAATTCATCATAGTCCAAATAAAAACTCAAGGTTCAGAGCCCCCAAAACAAAATAATATTAAAGTTCTTGATTCAATTTTTTTAAATGGTATTGGGATTATTTATCTTTTCAAAATGTGTATGATCAGGTACGTCAGCAATGGCTTGGAGAGCTGAGGGCTGTGTGAAAGTCTGAGTTCGAATCTCTTATATATTACTATAGGTGTGTAGGATGTGTGTTAGCATGTACAGTGTATTAATTTACATATTAAAAACATAGTGTATTAAAGTTCTGCTCATCCCCCACATATGTATGTAAATGGATTATTCTCCAGTACACGAGGGGTCAGAATGATTAAATGGTCATCATGGATAAAATGACAACTTTGGCACTAATGTGGACTTTGAACATTCCATCATCAGATTTTCAATGAAATGGATAGCTGAAGAGTTGTGGGTTGGAATAGTTTGAAGCCTGTCCATTAAAGTATGAAGATTGGCTATCTTAATATAAAGCTGAGCACTGATTGTATATATGTGTGGAGATAGTAATCTGGACCAACTGATGATTTCTGGGTTAGCATGAAATACGCATATTGGTGATTATTTATCTTTTTAACATGTGTATAATTAGGTCAGTCAGCAATATGAGATGGCTTGGAGAGCTGAGGGTCATGTGAAAGTCTGAGTTTGAAATTTAGAAAGTGTTTTAAAAAGTAAAAGAATGAGTTGATATTTATTCATGATTAAAAATAATGACTTGTATTAAAGCCTATGTTAAAAGCATATAGTGATATTCCCTATTTTGAAGCTTATTAATATTCACTGAGAAGTATAAAGTTTTTGAAAGAGATGTTTATGAATGAGTAAATAATACATGCATAGTGTACTCCTTTATTAATTTGAAATGGATGGTATCTAAATTGTGAGTGCAATGAGTTTAACACTTGGAAATCAAAATGTAACAACATACTTTTGATAACTACTCTACATATAGTAAAAATATATGTAAGAGATGGTGACCTGGGCCAACTGATGAGTTCTTGTTGAACATGAAATGCATCTTGTGAGCTATTTTTCCTTTTATTGTGTCTTTATTTATATGAATTTAAAAGAATGTGTGGAGGTTATTTAATATATGTAATATATTTGCTTTAAGAAATTGCTCAGACATATAGAAGCCAATCATATAGACACATTTCTGAATTATATTGTGTCTTTTCACTCAGCATATTGTTCCTTTAATGAATCTATTTATTTTATGCCAATTGTTAAACTTTAAAATTTGCTTAATTTTTAATTCCTTTAAGAAGAGACTAATAGAAAATAATAATTTTTGTTTCACGTTGATATACCCCCTGTATCTAAATAGTATTCAGTGCTAAGTGGCAATCAACTAATGAAGAGGCCAAATTGCTTGATTGTTTGAGAGCCAGAAATAACAGAGCTAGGCCATGATACAGGAAATTTGAATACCAGACTTCTACTATTACATTAACTCTTTAATAGTTATTTTATATAAAAATATGATTCACAAATAATTAAATTACTCCAAATTCACAATTAAACCAGACTAGACAAAAAAAAACAACAACTCTAAAACATAAGTATTGTTTTCACTAATAAGTCTGGTTTACTGGTTTAGTTCTAAATTTGCAATAAATTTTGAATATTTTATTGACTAATTTAGCTTTAGGCTTTTAATGTTCAAATTTACAAATAATAGTAGTAGTAAACAAAAAAAATCTTGACTTTTTTTTTGTCCATAAAAAGAATTGTTACATTTAAATGGCTTCTTCATTTCAATAAAAAAAATTTTAACAATAAATAGTGATTACATATTAATAAAGGATAAATAAATGAATAAATTGTACAATAATATGATTATGTGATGTTCTATTTGTCATCTGGCTAGATTATGTTATGAGAGCACAATTGTTATACTCTTATGTGGTTAGGTATAGTGAAGAGATTCTAAAAACTTGTTTAATGGTATTAGCATTTTTAATATGAACATGAATATTTTCTTTTATAATTGACTATTCTATAATGCTGGGTAGGTGGGAATTGATAATCAGGAAAAGGAAAGAGCAATTAAAGACCAGGTGTCAGCAAAGACTTTACTGGAGGCAAGGAGCTGGTCACGTTTCTTGATTTTTTTGAGCGTTTGATAAAACAATGGTATAATTTGTGGTGGGGGTAATTCCATGAGACTTTTGCATCTCACTATCCATATGGAATAAAGGATAAATGTAGAAAGCCTTATTATTGAAAAAAAACCCATTATGAGTGGTATTTTCAAGTGAGAAAATCATATCAGGTCTTATGTTGGAATTGATTATAATTATATCTTTCAGAGTTTTAAGTCTTGGGCACCGGTGTATAATATGGTCTATGGTTTCATCTTCATGAGCACACAGACCACATATAGGGTCAATGCTGGTAAAACCTCTTCGGTGATAAAGAAACCAATTCGTGGGTAGTGCATTAAGATTTATTTTAATGATGAAGTCAAGGAATTTGGGTTCCAGACTCCATCTTTTGAAGAGTGTAATGAGTCTTTGGTTGGTTACTTTTAGGCTGGTTTTAATGGGTTGTTGATTATAGTTGATTATATTAAATTCTTCCCATAAGGTGATTTTTTTGGTTAAGGTTAAAGGGTATTATCGGGTTATAAAGTTGTAGGTGTTGTATTAGGGATGCTATCCATGAACTGGAAGAGGGTGGAGGATGATCTGTCGGTGTAATTTTTTTAATAATGTTAGAGTATCCGCAGGAGAGGATCAGATTATGTAGAGTGTTGTGTGTTTTCTGTAAAATGATTGCTTGTATTGAGTGGAATGACAGTCCATTGAACCTGCATGGTCGTTGGATACCTCACAAGCTAATAGCAACTATCCTTCCTCTCCAGAGAAGTTTGGTGCATAATCGGTTAATTTTATTTTGAAACTGTTTAGACATTTTAACGAAAGGAAGATAATATGAGATTTTTGGCATTATGATCATGTTGAGGAGGCCAACCTTTCCATATAATGAAAGGTAAACTCTAGAGAGTGAAGTGGTGATGGCTTCAGTTGAGTGGAGGATTGCATCTTGAATCTCTCTTGCCATTGCAGTTGGAGTTTTGTAGATTGGGAAACCTAGGTATCTTTGGGGTTTTGCAGAAAAGGGAGAGTTAATTTGTTTACCAGACATTATCTTCCAGATGGAAGATTTGTTAAAATTTATTTGTAGGCCAAGTTTCGCTGTATTTCTGTTTAATATGTTCATGAGATGGGGAAGGTATTTAATGGAGGGAAGCACAACCATGATGTCATCTATATATGCAAATACATTGAAGTTTTTATTGAGAGAGGGAAGGAAAATTCCAGGGAGGTTTTTTTCTATATCCATCAGAAGAGGGTTGATGTATGCTGTGAAGAAAAGGGCAATGAGTGGGGATCCTTGAGGGATCGACTTGTATGGCTTGAAGCCTGGTGTGATCTTGAAGGTGCTACTTGCACTGCAATGCAATGTGAGCATGATGGCTTCTCCTCTCTCAAAGTCAGGAATCTCTCAGCCCATATGCATAGAGAACCTGTTATCATCTTACCTTCCCTTTCATTTCTTTACCCAAAGTTTTTTTCCATATTCTTCTCCATCCTATTCCATCCCATTTCCACAACATTATTTTTATCCACTCTATGCCCTTTATATCTATATCTCCCTTACCTTTTTCCAAACCCAGCATAAAAACTGAAAACCCACTTTCCCTATAATCACTTTGTTTATATTTATTCTCCCATAACTTCATTATCTGTACACTTTCTGCTTGTAAGCATTTACCTTCAATTAGCAGATGCCTAATATTTTCCATGCCTTCTTTACATAACTTGCAGACTAAATATATTTCTCCATTTATTTAAATATTCTTTTGTTGCTAATGATCCTGTTTGAGCCTTAAACAGTAAACTCTTTTCCTTGCTATTATCATAAATTAACTTACACCCAATATTCTGTGTACTTCTATATACATTCAAACTCTTTTTACTTCCGAGACAATTTCACCATCTCTCCAACTCCTTATTTTTTATTAATGCATTTATTCTTTTATCCCATTCCTTGACACTATAGCATTCAACAATACACCTAACACAATCATACCACTTTTTGTATAAGTATACTGACATAAATTCTTTATTCAAATCTTTTGCATATTGTATTACCTTTCTCACCCATCTTCTTGCCTGTCCTTAACTTATAGCCCAATAAATACTATTTTGACTATTCTCTTATTATCTATAAACTGCAATCTGCTGAATGTTTTTATTTTGCTTTTTGTATCTCTCATATAAAAACTTGACCATCCCATTTCTCTTTGAATTGCCTTCTTTACATATCTGCATCTAATGCATGTCTTTCTTCTTCTCTTTGTATTTTTTCTAAGAAATCCATCACCCCTTTTTAAGCACATAATGCATTATTACTATAAGTTAACCCTGCTACTGCCACTCCCTTTTATACAATTCTAGTTACATCATATTTATTATATAAAAACATTATTAATTTCTTTATCAGTCTCTTTCTCTTCTTTGCTTTATTTATCTCCCCCCCATTCATCCAAACAATTTTTCTGATTATTTAAGATGATTCCCAAATAGTTATACCTATTCACCACACTTAACTTAATATCTTCCAATAAAAAATAAATCTCTTTTTTTTTCCAAGTATTTATCATCATTACTTTTGATTTTGTTTCACTAAATTTAATCCCCATCTCTTTATCCTCCTCCCCAAATAAACATCTTCAGCCTAACTTCCATATCTTCCCCATTTTTTGTGCACAAGAACATATCAACAGCAAATAAAAGACCTGATAATATATACACTCCCTTGCCATTTATTAAAGGTATCTCTACCCTATTTTTCTCAAATATGACAAAAACAAAATAGGTGATATAGACCATCCTTTCCTTAGTCCCACTCCACTTTTAACTCTAACATTCTATATTTGCTAATTGATACATATTTATGTTCCACTCATAGGTCGTGTTATCAGTCTCATTTCACCATATTTAAGAATAGTCTAAATGATAAGTTTCAAAAACAAAATGAACACATTAAAAATTAGAAATTTTATTAGTGGACATAGGATATAGCTTAAATGAAGGTAAAACAGATAAAAAAACATGAAAATAATAATCTGGAAGACATAAAAATAATAGACTTTCTTTGAAAAATTAATAATTTAATAAACAAATGATGATTTTAAAAATATTACTTTTAAAAATGAATGTAAACACTATATATGATATTAAATTAGCACTGTTTGTTTCCTAAATATAATGTTCAAGTTTGCTTTCTAAATAAAGTATATTATTTGTATGTCTTTTTTTTTGCTTAAATAATGGTCATTAACATCTCCCATTTAATGTTTGATTACATTTCTTGAAAATATTAATTTTTAATAGTTTTTTTTTCTAAATAAATTATATTTTCATGTTTACAAATGTACTACATTACTTTCATGTTATTGTTTTTATTTTTATGTTTTACAAAATAAAATAAAACTTATAGATTAGTTTATTCCCAGCTACTTTCGGTAAGTTCACCAATGGATAGTGAATTCATGTTATCATATGTAATAGATGGAACAGGTACACATTTGTTGACTCATATTTTTCTTATTATTTAAAACTAGATAATCACTTAATAATTTTTATTATTCATTAGACTATAGATTATCCCATTTTTGGGTTTGAGAGTTATCCTGTACTCAACACAGCATTGCTGAGCTTATATAAATTAGTACAGTCATATGTGAAAAGATGAAAATCCTTTCTATTCAATTAATACCCTTCCATTAAGTGATTTGTGGTAAGGTTGTGAGGGCAGCAAATTTGACAATTATCAAGTAAACTGTAGCAATTTGTTATCTATATATACATTAAGCAATGATAAAGATATGTGTAGAAGTTGTTGTTAGGGCCAACTGATGATTGTTGATTTAGCACAAAAGGAGCATCTTGGGGCTCATAGATCTTTTTAAAATGTCTTTTGTCATATGTTTATAATTAGATCTTTCCACAATGTGTTAAAAGTGAATAAAAATCAGTTCTTACCTTGTATGAGAGTGATGTAGTGAAAATTACACTACAGAAATATTATTCATTATTGGATCATCTCTAGTCTAATGAATGATTAATAAAAATTATTAATATACTTTCATTAAGTAATTTATGTCAATGTTATGAGGGCAGCACTTTTGGAACTTATCAATTAAACAGTAGTAAGTTCCTATCTATATATGCACACACACCACACCCCATTGTATTTACATAGTTTATCGTTCCACAATACAATCCATGAAACAACATTGATCGACATTAGTAATATTTCCTAACGAAACCATATTTTATCTCTCTACCTAATATAATTAAACATTCATATTTAATATTTTTTATTTTTTTCATATTTTAAATTTTTATTTTTTATTATTTTATATTGGTTTAATTATTTATTTAATTAAATTCTTATATTTCTAATCTTGATTTATACCTTTCAATGCAAGATCTAAAGATTAGTAATGTATATTTTTAATTAAAATATTTATTTATAACTAGGCAAAATTTATTTGAAGGAATTATGAAGATAATCAGATATAGAATAATAAAATAGAAAGAAATTGTACTTAAGTATATGAATATAAAACCACAAACAGGAACGTCCCCAGTTTTGACTGGCTTGACATTGTCAAATCCTACGGAGCACCTTATCCTCTTTTATTACTGGTTAATTTCACCGAATTCCGCCCCTAAGTACACAACGTATAAACAGTTATGATGAGATTTAAAAATTTCGACACTACCCATTTACTCAGAACTTGCACCTCAAAGAAATGGGATTTTCTAGAATTATTCATTAGATTTAATAAATACAAAATATATATAAACTGGGAGTTATTACAACTAATAGCCAGCCATTTGCGAAGAGAGACCTCTTACAATAATGACACGAAGCTTATATGAAAGTTAGTTATGAAAGCAAATATTAATGAAAATTTGACACGCATTCATTGTTCCAAGTGATCATAGATTTAAACTTTGAAAATTGAGATAATTATGAGCATGTAATAATTAAATAATAAAATTAGATAAAATGTAGATTTTAAAAATACGCACCCAAGATAGAATGAGGTAAGCTAGATTAGTAGAGAAATTTACACATTAAGTTAATTATTCAATTTTAGTTATACATATGGTAGTTTTACATTTTATAATTTAGATAAGTAGTATGAAGAAGAGCTATAGCATATTATTAGAGTACTCTAGAGTTTGAACACAGACAGGTACCTGTTTTATAAGAAGTTTTCCGAGTCCATTGGTTAAGTAGCAAATAGTTCATGAGTGGCAATTCTTGTATTTAGACATTTCATTTTACTTTCACAGCAGCAGCAGCTTTCTCATTTATTTCAGGCAGCAGATCTTTATGGTTAATTTATGACGGGCAATGGAAAGTTCGACATCTGATAGGCCATCTCCCAATGGAGAATAATCTAGGTGCTTTACTCGGTCATACCTTGGCAGGAACAAATTATTTTTATTATTTTTGGAGACTCCTGTTTTATAAGAAGTTTTCCGAGTCCATTGGTTAAGTAGCAAATAGTTCATGAGTGGCAATTCTTGTATTTAGACGTTTCATTTTACTTTCACAGCAGCAGCAGCTTTCTCATTTATTTCAGGCAGCAGATCTTTATGGTTAATTTATGACGGGCAATGGAAAGTTTGACATCTGATAGGCCATCTCCCAATGGAGAATAATCTAGGTGCTTTACTCGGTCATACCTTGGCAGGAACAAATTATTTTTATTATTTTTGGAGACTCTCAGTGATCGAGAGCAAAGCTAAAGTTTTAGTGAATGTCTCCAGCAGTCTAAGATGGCCTCTTTTTTTTATCTTGATCTTTCACATTTTTGTTAAGATATTTTAGGTTCTACTTAACTGCTCTGAGGATAATCAATGCATTTTGTTGGTTTTTAATTAAAGAAAGCTGCCGTTCTATTGTTTACATTTTACATTTACTAATTATACTTTGGGGAATTTTTCTTTAATTAATCTATTATCTATCACTGACCGATGCTTTTCAATTTCAAAGACAAAAAGGGAACATAAGATTATTTTAACTTTTAATTAAATATTACATCAGATTTTTTTAGAATTATTATTAAATGAAATTTAAACAAAGCAATAAATACAAACTTTATAATCCAAAATAAATGATTAAAATTATACAAAATTATATAACTAAAAGAAATCTAAATTATATTATTTTATCCCTATTTATTGCGTTTAATTTGAGATCAAAATGTGTGCGTGTTTATGCTGAATTCTACATATATTTATACATTTTTAATATTGTTACACACACAATTCGATATCAAAAAGTTTAAATTTGGGCAGGATAGACTGGTCAGTGAGAGATGACAGAAAAAGGTGAAACTTAAGATTCGAATACGAATCTTACTGTTTCAATATACTGAATAATAATTATGTAATATAGGGAGCATACCAATAATTCAAACAAGCTTTTAATTGATACTGTCATAAGAGAAAAAATATTTAAAATATCTGTCTAGAACATTCCCATCCCATGCCAATTGGTTTACCTATATTACATATTTGTAAATACAAGCTTATAAAGCAATACTATGCTATATACGACTTGCTTTATTGATTATTGAATAATGATGTAGATACGTGTAAGAGATTGCGGTGTTGGCTAACTGATTAGTGCCGGTTCAATATGAAATGTGCATCCTTGGATCTTTTTCATATGTCTTTGGTCAGATGTTTTTGATTACATTCTTCCACAGGGTGTTAAGCCCAAGAGAGAATAATTTATAAGCAGAAACTGCAATAGAAAAAGGAAATAAGAAGTAGTGGTCAGAGAAATTTAAAAAAAAGTTTAATAACAACGAGAAATGCAAAATGAACAAAGTCATGGTCACCATAAATGTCAAGAATTGAACCCCCCCTTCCCCCACAGCAAAAAAAAAACTGTTTTGAATGTAAGGCAAAATTAAATTAGGAACAAAGTAAGCTTAATTTGCTTGTTAATGAAGATTTAATTTTTGCTCAGAATATCAAATTAAAAGGGTAAACATCAAATTCATAGTTTGGAAATTTCTGATGAAATGGTCTAATTTTCACTACACCATTGCCAAACAAGATAGGGACTGGTTTCTATTCAGTTTTAAAAATTAGAATTTTTAAATGTATATATATATATATGATATTTTATATTATTTTAAAAATGTTGTTTTAAATAAAATTTAAATTACAAATAATTAATATTGGAAAATTTTATTGAAAATTATCATAAAGCAAATTTCTTTTTATTTTTAGAATTTAATATAAAAATTTATTCCACTGGTAATAAAAAAAATATTTATTTAATAAAAATGTTTACATATAACTTTGTAATAATTATTTAGATGTTCCCGCAAAGAATCGGAATCCTGACTCAGTAAATAAATAGCTTTTAATAAATTAAAAATTATGATATACTGTTTACCATCGATGAGTTATAATGTTATTATTAAAGATCTTATATTGAACAGACGAAGACTGATAACTCATTCATTTACAATATTAAGTACTTCCATCTTGTTTATGTTTAAATATTCTCTAGATTCCAGATTGGTAGTGCTTAATAAATCTCTATCCAGTGCTGTTCTATCTACATTCTCAGACAATCTACTCTATGGCTTTCATGAGTGAGCTGTTTTGCATCTGGATTTACCTTTCCAACAATAGTAAGAATAGAAAAATTACATTAGATATTTTAATATTTGAAATACAGGTATACTTCATATACCAGGAGATTAATTGTAAATATAGGGGATTTAAACACAGACTTTTAATCATCCTTCAACACTCCACACTATCTTATATAATTGATACACACGACCCCACACATGTAGAAAAGATATATAATCACCAATATTCATATTTTGTGCTGAATCAGTACTCGTCACCAACTGATGAGTACTGATTCAGCATTCAATCTATTTCAACTCTTCAGACATCCATGCCATTAAAAATCTGATGATGGAATGCCCAAATTCCATGCTGATGCCAATCTTATTGTTAACCACATGTTGACCTCAAGTCATTCTGACCCCTCATGGTATGGGTGGCTAAAGAATTAAGGTTGTAGTAGATACATTGAAGTCTGCCATTAAAGTATGAAGATTTGCTATCTTAATATAAATAGTGCACTGATTATATATATATATATATATGTGTGTGTGCATGTGTGTGGAGATGAGATGATGATCTGTACCAACTGATAAATGCTGCTTCAGCACAAAATACATATATTGGTGAATATTTATCTTTTTTACATGTGGGTGGTAATGTGGATAGTTTAATGTGCTTCAAAGTTCATGTTCAAATCTCCAATATTTACAATTAAGTGTCAGGAATACAAAGAATTCCTGTATTTCAAATTGCATCCTGCCCATTCCTCTTTTGTGTATTTACATGGATAAGGTCCTATAGCATCAGAGTAACTTGAGGTCAACACATGAATAACAATAATATTGACATCAGCATGGGATTTGGACATTCTATCATCAGATTTTCAATGGTATGGATGGCTAAAGAGTTGGTGGTTGGAATAGATTAAAGCCTGTCCATTAAAATATGAAGATTTGCTGTCTTAATATAAACTGAGCACTGATTATAAATGTGTGAGTGGGAGATGATGATCTGGACCAACTGATGAGTGCTGGTTGAGCAAGAAATACATATATGTGTGATTATTTATCATTTCTACATTGTGTCGTTATGTGTTTCAGTGGTATGAGATAGTGTGGATAGTTGAAGGGAGCTTGAAATTCTGGGTTCAAATTCCCTATATTTACAATTAAGCTCCAGCTATATGAAAAATGCCTTATTTCAAATGTTACACATTAAGCCTGCATTCAGCAGATTTGAGCATTCCATCATCAGATTTTCAATGGTATGGATGCCCGAAGAGTTGGAGATCAGAGTAGATTGAAGCTTTTTCATTAAAGTACAAAGATTTGCTATCTTAATATAAACTGAACACTGATTATATATGTATGTGGAAGATGATGATGATGTGGATCAACTGATGAGTGCTGGTTCAGCATAAAATACATATATTGTTGATTATTTATCTTTTCTACATATGTGTGATCATGTGTATCAGTGGTATGAGATTGGATAGTTGAAAGGTGCTTGAAAGTCTGAGTTAAAATCCCCTATATTTACATTTAGTTATTTAAAAGAAATATGAACAAGGTCATGTGATATTTATTTGTTAGTATAACAATTCTGGTCAAGGAATATAGCAGTTTACCCTTATTAAAATACTGAAACCCCTGATGTCAAGATATATAATAATTATGCAAAAAACATTCACTTGAATTCAAAACATTAATTGTTATAAATTTGAAGCCGAAAGCTTAATAGTAAAAAAGTAATAAATAATGACTCCTGGTTGAAGATTGCATTAAATTCAAGAAAATTAAGTACACTAGATTTAGATTCCAAAGTTTCTTAATGGTGAAATCCATTAACTAAAAACTAGCCTCAGGTATAATGAAAAGATTATCATTACTAGAGATTTATTAAGCACTGACATCTATTGTGATTATCCATGTTTACACTAGATGGCATAACTAGAATAGGAAAAAGATTTGCTTCTAAAAATAAGGTGTAAACATATTGTCATATAGTAGTTTGTTGATGTTAATATCATTACATTCTAAGAATCACCTTAGATATTCATACTATCTCGATATTAGTTATATAGCTTTGCAAAGAATTTCTTTCTTTACCAACTTCTTTTAAAATAGATATAATAATTCTATCATTTATTGGAGAATTTATAATCTGTATAGATTTAATTGAATAAACAATGAGCATTGCCAATTGCTCAACAAGCTTTGTGATAAATGCCTAGCCAGAGAAAGCATTTAAAATATCTCTGTCAGGAACCCCCCCCCCTCTGACCAATAGTTTTGTGCTTTGGCATTCCTCAGAGAGGCACTAAGAGAGCTCCTGACACTAGATCTCACTTTTTCATTTAAAATATTTGGATTGTCACAATCATGCAAGCAGCTGCTCTTTTTTATTAATACATGCTTTTTGAGTGGAACTCATGGGTGTTATCTTTTTGTCATATGTTTATTACCCAAGAGGAACTTTCTGTCCAAAATCATGATTTTATTTTGTATTTTTGGGATTTTTGCTTTTTTCTATACCTTTTTTGCCTCATTTTCTTCTCCTCTATCTTTTTTTGCATTGATTATTAACAAATATTATTAATAATCTTTTTCTTTAAGACACTTTTCAATGCAAATATATTGTTTCTACAAATATTTTTTATTTTCTTTCTTACCATTTTGACTGCCCAGAAATCTTTATCAGAGCTGCAAAATATTTAAATACATGACTACAATAGACAATATGCCATTCTTTAATTATATTTAAACATACATAAGACATTTTAATTATGATTGCACAAACATCAATAATATATTATATTTAATACTTTCATAGTTATATGATGTAAATGCAGTCTTTTTCATGTTAATCTTGTTATTACTTAAGATCTGATGGTTCTTCATTAAAAGCACAACCTTGATGATGAATGATATTTGATTGAAACATCAGGAATTTAATAAATAAAATAATACATGGTTTATTTACATCAATAACTTAAGTTTAGATATATCATTTCTATGTAGTCATATTATGTAAATGTTTTATAGCTCTGATGAAGACTAAAAATAATAAAATTATTTGTAGAAACAATGTATTTTCATTTAAGAAACTGCATAAGAAATGATTTTATTTTTATTTCTTCATGCAATCATTTTTCAGATATTCAATTCTTCCATATTTTGAAACATTTTCCTAAAAGTTCTTTTCTTCATACATTCATCTCTTAGCTGAAAATTAACTGATCAATTTATGACTTGAGTGTAAGCTGTTACTATAAATCATTGACCTCTTTCAGTCTGAACCATATTCAAAGTCTGTTAACATTTTAAATGATTTGCAGGTTTTACTTTAAATTTATGTTTGACTTGCATTATCCTGGATTGTACATATAATTTGTTTATGTTCTTCCTACGTTGTATCCATTAAGCATAATCTTGAAATATATACTTTCTATTATTAGTCAAAATATAATCCAGTTCTATCTGCATTTGACTGTCTCCATGTCTATTTTCATTTTTTTTGTAGATAATAGATTCATAATGTACCCAGTATAATTCACCTCTCTTCTTCAGATATAGATGTTTGTCTGACAAATTATAGTACTTGCTTATGAATTGAATCTGGACATTTAAATTCATGAAATTGCTATTCTGACAAAGTCAATGCATATCCTTATGTATCTTCATATTCTTATCTATGAGGATCTTCCTGATTTCTCTGCTTCAGGAAAAAGTGGAGAAAACAGGAGGTTTTTCATAGGTAAAAATAATAATGTTCCACTGACTGCCATCACCATCGGAAGAATAGTTTAATTATTTAGAGCGTTAGTATTAAAATCAATTTTCATAAATCTAAAGGTCCAGGTTTGATCCACATCCTTCTACTGTCAATCATTATGCACAGGTGTTTATGACTGACTAAGAACATTTAGTGACAGTTTCATCTTTCAATCTTTTTCCAATTCAAACAATAAAATAACCCATGATAATGTTAAAATGATGTTTAATATATTGGAAGCATTTCGTTTATGTATTTTCCATACATCATCAAAATGAAAACTTATTGAGTAAAAACCTGAATTATTTACACTTGGTATCTTATATTAAGTTGAATAATTAATCTTGCTTTTTTGTTTCTGATATTTTAACAATTTTCACAATATTATTCTTTCATTTTTCATGTATAATAAATCATAATCTATTAGTATTTCGAATATTTGTATCTTTTCAAATCAATTTTCTTTTTTCCTTCAAATTTTATAAACTTCAGTAATGTTTTATTTAATATTACACAGTTTATAATATTTGTGTAATCTTTTTGAAAGTGATATATAATTATAGGTATCTAAATCAATGTTCATCAACTTCTGCTTGACCAATGGCTTTGTGGCCTCAAGGAAATGAAGAAAATATTCCACTTTTGTCCATCATGATTGTAAATGTATAAGAGAATTAAAGCTTTTGTCTTCATTTATCTGCCATTAATAAATGCAATTAACGCCTCAGCTAAAAACTGTCAGACATTTGTTATTTCTTGGTCTTAAACTTGGAAATAAAAATCATTAAATTCTCTCATTGTCTGACAGACATAGGAATATCCATCCACATTCATTTATCATGTAATTATAATTCCAAGAAAAAATATTATTTTACTTAAAAGTAGTCATTTTTGAAGTTAGATATATGTATTATATATTTTGCAGGTTCATCCATGTATGATTTTGATTATGAATATACAGATACATTTTTTGACTTTTATGTTTTAATTTCATATGCCTGTGTTTTCTATTGGTGAAACATTAATATTATTATACATCAATGTTTACAGGGCCTCTCCTATCATCCTCATAATATTCTATTCAGTACCTAGTTGATGGCTTGTGTAATCAAATGGAAACATTTATATTTTCATAATCAAATTCATACCTGGATGAACCAGCACCAGCAAACTATTGAATTTATATCTGGAGCTTGTGAAAATCTTTGTATCAACATATATATATATATATATATATATATATATATATATATATATATAATAAATATAATGGTAATTAACTATTATATATAGTCTTTTAATCCACAAAAGCAACTTTTGTTTGATTTCTTAATCCTCCTCAATGGCTGTTAAATTCAAAAAACATAATTGTAAGCAAATGTCATCAATTCAAATTCCAAGAATCTCAAATTTTAATGTTAGCAGCTTGTATATTAATTATATTTATTTTATTTCTATTTATTAAAGTTGCCTTCTTATTTTTTTTTTTTATTGTGGGTTATCTCTTCATGACAAATCTTAAAACTTTCAAGATCAAACTTAAATTTATATTTATATGTCCTTTCATGATCCAAGAAAACTGAAGTAGTCATTTAATCATTATTATTTTTACTTTTCACATGCTTGTATAACACTTCATTATCCTTTAATATTTCATCAATATTGCACCTCAATTCACCTATGTGATCTATATATGATGAATAGAAATGAGAAGTTAATATTTATTAAACAGAGAAAAACTTTAAATTTTGAAGTACAATTCCTGAGTTTAAATCCACATAAGAACTTGGGTTTGAAACAAAAAAGAGGGCCCCTTTACTTCAATCACCCCAATAAAAGATCTATTATAGGTTTATGAAAAAAAACTTGCTTAGCTTCAGGGATTGGTAATTAGTAGTAATTAATAATTTTCTAGTAACATCAAAAGTTAAAGTTTTTCTCTATTTAATGGATATTATTTTCTCATTTCTATTCATTATTATAACAACAATCCATATAAACATTTAATTCAGTACATATGTATATTGCATTAAGATAGTCCTCATACTTGGACAAACTAGTAGAATTTCAGCAATATGATGTCAAGAATGCACTATGAGTTGATGGTAAATGCCTAATTGGAGTGTTGCTTTGCTAACAGATTGCTAAGATTCTATTTTCTTGTTTAAGCATGTGAGTTGTGGTGATGTAATTCCATTTGATAACCAATTTTCTGCTGAAATTTTTAATTTTTTTATATATAAATTTATTCTTTCTGATGCATTGTAGAAAATGACCCAAACTTTAAAATTTATTAAAATCCACTAAAATTATTATACAATAAAAATAAAATTTTTTTTTTCAAGATTTAAGTGTATATATTATCATACCAATGCACCTTACTGAATAATACTCAATGAAAATAGAAAAGTTTATCACCTATATGCAAATGTTTTCTAAAATGTATTATTGGGTGTTATAGATTTATAACAAGCAAGCAAATTATGATAAAGATATATGTTCAAGTACATGTAAATAAATAAAGATCATCTTAAAATACTGCTAATATTTTGTTAATAATCATTACTTTGTTCACAATCCCACTTTATTGATTTTTATCTTACTGTGATCAATCACTCTAAATTACAGAACCATTTATAATTTCACAAACTTCTTGCAGGATCTGAAATCTCTCCTCAATAACAGTGATTGTAGGATTACATGTGCAATCATATTTTTATTCTTTAATTATATGCATTTTAATATTTTCCTTTCTATTTTCTATCTTTTTACTCTTTATCTTTCATTATTAGTCTTTTCCCTCTTAAAATGGATGTACTTATTGGAAATGAGTGTTTGTAAAGATATTATAATAAGCAAGACATTTTTTATTTAATCAAATTATTTGGATTAATAAAACTCAATGGCAAAAGGAATATGGATAAAATTAATTCACTTGAATAAATATTATTTTAAACTCAAACTAATCAGATTAACTTTTAAATATTTATACAGTAAATCTCAAGAATATATATAGTAATGCATTTTAATTTATTTGACTAATACTATTATACTCATATAACTAAAAAAATATTCAAGCCATATCAAAATATGTTCAAGTATGTGTGTGTGTGTGAATGTACATATACATCGAATCACTTAATAGAAATATTATATATATCACTTCAGATAGTCAAATTTTAAATTGTCCATAATAAAATCTAAAATATTGATCAATTTTAAATAAAAGTGATAAACAATCCAAGATATAATAAAATTTTATTTCAGCTTCAGACTAGTTTTTATTTCTTATAGAAAGTCTTATCAAAATGTCTCCTTCAAATTATTTTGTAACTGTTCCTCCTGGTGGTTATTATTAAAACTAAACGTGTATATTTGATTTATAGACTGTAAAACAGAAAGTATTAAATTTGTTAATATATGTAACCATGGTTGTGGAAGAACTTCAGTAATATTTAGTTTTTTGGGATAGTATTGTAATATTATATGAATTTTATTTTATTTATATGTATATATTATTTTTTAATATATAGTCAAGAAGAAATTATTAAAATTGAATATTTGAATATGCAAGGTGGTAGAAAACCAGCAAGTGGCTGGAATTAAAAAAGCCATTAAAAATGAAGAACTTTAGGTACTAGCAGTAGTGAAAACATATCTAAGAAAAGAACAAGAACCAAAAAAAGATGGTGGTGTAAGTGTTATGTCAAAAAATATTTAAATATTGCTAAATGTCAAGAACATTTGTGGTTTGAGATAAGATTATGAAGACAGGAGTGGATGGTGGCTATAGTGTATATAGCCAAATGGAACAGTAGCATATATGAATGCCTAAAGGATATACACAGTTTCAAAGAAAGGGGGAACAGAATAATGGTTATAGGAGATGTAAATGGGTATATTGAAAAAAATGATGATGTTGATAACAAGAATGAACAGCTTTTGAAGAATTTTTGTCAGAGAGTGAATTTGAGCATTGGAAATTTGTAAAATATTTATGAAGGACAAATACACATGGTCTACAAATAATATATTTACCACAAGAGATTATGTATTAGTTGAGAAAGGTGAAATGAATAAATTATGGAAAAGTAAGTTTTTGATAATGAAGAGAGACTATGTAATAGTGATCATAATTTCTTTATAATAAAAATAGTTAGTAATGTGGTGAAAAATAGTAATAAAATTAAAAAGGATAGTGAATGATGTGGATGGGGAATGAAATAATAAAATTAGAAAGGATAGTGAAAGATGTGTATGGAGAATGAATGATGAGAATAAGAAGAATATAAAATAAAAGTTGAAGAAAGCATGGAAAAATTGGTTGAGGATGAACATAAGAACAGGTGTGGTGAAGTAGAAAAAGTGGGAAATTGGGTTTTAGGTAAGAATATTCAGAAAAAATAAATAATATTCAGAAAAAAGAAATAATAGGAAGATGAGAAAGAGAAAAAGCATGCAGAGAATTTAAGTGGGTTATTAAGAACAAAGAAAGTAAAAAAGATGTTAACATTAAATTCGGAAAATGTTTCTAAAAGAAGTTAGTTGAAATATATAATGATAGAGAGTGAATGAAATTGAATAGTAAATGTTAGAGGATGTTAATAAAAGTGGAAAAGAAGCTAGGAAAATTTTTTGAAAATACATCAAAAGAAGGAATATAGAAGAGAAATAGTATTGCCAAATAATGAGGGAATAGAGGGTAGCTCCAGAAAAGAATTACAGACAATCTTTAATAAGTATGTAATGGATTTAGATAAGATGTGAAGGACAGAGTGATAACAAACATGAAAGCATATAATAATGGAAATATTAGGTTTATAGAAAATTAACTGAATGAGTCAGAGAAGAAACTGAAAAGTGAAAAGGCAAGAGGTTTGGATGAATGGGAAGCAGAGATGGCAATGAATTTAGGACACAGAGCAAAATTAAAACTATTATTATGTTTTTATAAGATGGCACAAAAGAGAGATTTTCCAGATAGTTGAAGTAATACAAGAATAAGGTATTATTTAAAGGAAAGGGTAAAGATCATACTATGTTAAGCAATTATAGACTGATAGCAGTAATGTCAGGGTTACATAAAGTTTTCACATATATCATGGCTGGAAGGTTCACAAAATGGATGGAAGAAAATAATATAGTTGGAGAAATGCAGAGAGATTTTTGATAGGAAAGTATATAGGATATAGTTTATTTGTAGTTACACAGCTTATAGATATGAGTAGAAATATAGGTACACAGTTATATATGGTTTTTGTAGATATGGAGAAGGCATATGATAGAGTAAATAGAAATAGATTATGAATAAGTTTAATGAATTTGGGAATGGATGTAAGCTTAGTGGATATTATTAAGAGACTATATGAAAATAATTATAAACCTATCAATGGCAATATAGAATCAATTAAAGTTAAAAATAGTGTGAGACTAAGGCAAGGATGACTTATGTCACCTTATTTGTTTTTGTTGTATTGGAGAGAAATGGAGAGAGCAATAGACTCACTAGGAAAAGGGATAGAGATAGCATTAATAGGTGGCAAGAAAGTATATACATTTTCAGGTCTTTTAGTTGTAGATGGTGTTTTCTTGTGCACAGAAAGAAGGGAATATAGGGAAGTTATGCTGAGGACATGTGCAAGGGTGGGTAAAGAGATGGGGATTAAATTTAATGAAGAAACATCAAAAGTAATGATGATTAATACTGGGAACAGAGAAGACAAAGAATTTGTAGTGGGGTGGGTATAAAGTTAAATGTGGTAACTGGATATAACTATTTGGGAATCACTTTAAGTAATCAGAAAATTGTTCGGATGAATGGAAGAAAAAATGATAAATGAAGCAAAAAAAAAAAAAAGGGATTAATAAAAAAAAATAACAATATTTTCATATAGTAAGAATGATGTCACTAGAATTGTATGGAAGGAAGTGGCAGTAGCAGTGTTAACATATGGTAATTATGCATTATGTGATAGTAAAGGTATATTCAATAATTTAGAAAAAGTACAAAGAGAAGTAGAAAGACATGCAGATGTGTGAAAGGCAAAGGAGGCAATTCAAGGAAAATGGGATGATCAAATTTTTATAAGAAAGATGCAAAAAGCAAAATGCAAATGTTCAGTAGATTGCAGTTTATGTATAATAAGAGAATAGCCAAAATAGTATTTAATTGGGTTATGAGTAAAGAACAAGCAACAGGATGAGTGACAAAGATAATATGTTATGCAGAAGATTTGGATAGATAATTTATGTCAGTATACTTATAAAGAGGTGGGATGATTGTGTTAGGAGAATTGTTGAGTGTTATAGTAGTACGGAATGGGATAAAAGAATAGGTGCAGTGTTATAGTAGTAAGAAATGGGATAAAAGAATAGATGCATTAATAAAGAATAGAGAGTTGTTGAGATGGGAACTAGTATGGATAGTAAAATGAGTTTAAATATATGTAAAAACAAAATATTGGGTATGAGTTAATTTATGATAATAGTAAGGAAAGTAGTTTACTGTTTAAGGTTTGAACAGGATCTTTAACAACAAAGGAATATAAACATAAATGGAAAATGATGATTTAGTCTACAAGTTGTGTAAAGAAGGCATAGAAAATATTAGGCATTTGTTAATTAAATGTAAATGTCTGAAAACAGAAAGTGTACAAATGTTGAAGTTGTGAAAGAATAAGTATAAACAATGTGATTATACAGAAAGTGGGCTATTAATTTTTATGCTGAGTTTGGAAAAAGATAAGGGATATTTTAGATGTAAAGGGATTACATTGTGAAAATGGGATGGAGCAGGATAGAGGAGAATATGAGAAAATTTAGCATGGGAATGGAAAAAGAAGGTAAAGTGGCTAACAGGTTCTTCTGGGCATAAGGTCTGGGAGATTCATGATTCTATATAAGTCAAAGTCACAGTGCATCACATCACATCATATATTAGGTATCTGTTAATTGAATATAAGTGCCTGGAAGTATGAAAGGTACAAATAATGAAGTTGTGGGAGTATAAATATAAACAAAGTGATTATACAGAAAGTGGGTTATTGTTTTTTATGTTGAATTTAGGAAAAGAAAAGAGGGAATTTAGATATAAAGGCTATGAAGTTGACAAAAATATGTTATGGAAATGGGATGGAGCAGGATGGAGAAAAATATGGAAAAATTTAAGGCAGGGAATGGAAAGGGAAGGTAAAGCAGCTGATAGCTTTCTCTGGGTGTAGTACCTGAGATATTCCTGACTCTGTATAAAGAGAAAATCACAGTGCATCACATGGTAGTTAGGAGATGATATTTTTATAAGGTTCCTATAAGGAATGATAACTAGTTTGATGTTGTAAATCTAAAATTTTATTTTATTGAAGGTTGTTTATATAAAAAACCAAGCAAATCTGTTAAATTGACAGCTAGGAAACCCACTTGAGATCTCATCAAAACAAAGCAACCTAATTTATACATTTAAACATCTTTATAAATTCACTTTGTTATCAATGTTTGAATTCACTTTAATGGTAATTTAATTAAAGCTTCCTTGATATCAGCTTAAAATAAAAGATAAGGTAGAGATTCTAAAGAAAATCACACTTGCATACAAATAAGCATCTAAATATGTAATTAACTAATTAAACCAATGCATAATTATTTAACAATATTAATTTACTATTTTTCCTATTACAGTGCTGCTACCTTGTATATTCTTGAGTAATTAACAGATAATCAATCTTCAACACCAAATATAAGTAACTACATTTATTAAAACAAACTGACAATGCAAAAATATATAGATACTGAACTTATGCCCTATCTATAAATAACTATGCAAAAAATTTTTTTTGAATTCCAAAAGTTAAGATAGGTTTCCAATTTTAATCTGATGGCTTGATAATAAAAAAAGAGGAAAATTATGTCTGTTAGAGAAAATGTATTAGGTTTGAAAATTATAAAACTTCTTACTGATACAAACTATAAACTAAAAGCTAGTCTGAGGATATGAATAGAATAACACTTTAATAAAAAGTATTATTTTGCATCTACAGATTAATCAATAAAATGTTATCTGATTATATCATGTGATTTTATGTTACATATTACTGTTATAGCAGCATAAGGTTTTACTATCCCCATGCCAGCTATTGTCAGATTTAATAAATAATAAAATGCCAGATGTTAGTGTTTTTCAAAATTCTATCCTGTGCTGTCCTATTCAATATCCTCAAACTCATTTAAAGCTTATCTCTTTTATCAGTGATGAGCTTTGGATTTTGGACAGAGCACTTGGACCTTTAGGATCTAATGCCCTTTCCTGCAAGCCCAAACTAAAAAAAAAAACATGTTTTCAATTTAATCTTACTTTCTTACATAGTCACATAGATCTGAAACCAGTTCAGTTTCTACATATTATGGTATCATTAGTTTTTCCATAACTATGGGCACTTCTGTTCTGAATCACTACTGAGGGATATCATAATTACTACCATCTGGCATCTATTATTACTTACTAAAGCTTACAGTAAATAGCATGGAGATGGTTAAAAAATATACTGCTAAACATCAATATGTAGGCTAAGGTCATGTGATGGAGTCAGGTGATATTTTTATTGGTTTATACCAAATCCTGGTTATAGAATAGAAATGTCAGTAGTTATGAAGCTTAGATTGAAAACATCTATAGTTTTTAGTTTGGCCTAATTGCTCAATATTATAAAAGAGAATTAAGAATAGGGCAGAACTGATGGTGCATTATATGCTAAAACCTAAGTGCATTGATCCAAAATCCAATCTACTCACTGATGAAAGCCATAAGTTTAAAACTAGTCTAGGGATATTGAGTATGATCACACAAGATAGAGATTTAATAAGCAACATCATCTGAAATCTAAAGCTTATAGAAAGTGACATAGAGATAATGAAAAAAATAATGTATGTATAGATTATTTAAACTCACACAAGGGACAGAACTAGAATATATAAAGGCAAAAGTTGATATCATGTTCATTGGAATTATAATATTTAATAATATCACAAAAAATTAAGTCAGATGTCACATGACTTAATTTAATAAGATAACTGATGGTGCAAGTAGCAGAAACTGATCTGGAGATGGGAATATTCTGCAAAGCTTGTTAAGAGCTTATTTTGAAAGCTTTATATATAATATTTAATAATGTCATTTTATAACACATAGAGAAAAAACTCTCCATACAGTAGCATCACTCAGTGCAAAGCAGAATAATCAATGGATGCAGGAAGATAAAAGGTGACTGCTGGAAAACTGCATTTGATCTCAAGGTTTAAAAGTGCAGTGCTCTGAGATTCAAGGCTCCTCACTGATGAACACCACTAGCTAGAAACTAGTCAGGAGATATTGGATGAATAGTCACTAGATAGGGATTTTATGCACAGACCTTCCTGAATCCATTGATTACTCTGTCTTACACTGAGTGGTGCTTCTGTATTTCTGTGTAAACATCTTGTGTAAGCATAAAGAATGGTGATCATGTGGTGTTTAGTGGTTATTTTATAACATGAATTAAAAAATATCTGATCTTTCACAAAATAAAATTTGATAAAAATTCGACCAATTACTGCTGAATGCATATATTTCTGCCATAACTGCTATTAGTTGCAACCAGAATATCAATTAATACTTCATTGTCATATACATATATTAAAAACAATAATTTGAGTCAGTTATTAAATATAAATCTATTTTTTTCTCTTTCTTTAAGAAAATAAAGTCAATTTTGACAGACTGTTCATTGAATAATTACAAATGTCTTTAAATTTAAAAAATATAGATTTTAAATATTTTCATTATTCTCTTGAAAAAAAAAACAAATATAAAATCATCTATGAATTAAATGTCTATTTTTAGATGATTAACTTAAGCAAAATTATTTACTTATTCTTTAAAATGTCATTTTAAGGAATTGCTCAAAAGAACTTCTTTAAAATTTCTTTCTTATTATAAATAATGTTACCATGTACATTTATCTGTGGTTCTCTGCCTATAGATACATCAGTATACATATAATTACTCCTTCAGCAAGCTGAGGTTCTCTTGATGTGATTGGTTTATAGACACATTGGGAAAAGTATAATACAGGTAACTGCAGTGATCTCCCTCCTGTCTAGGATTGGATAGGCAATGACACTGTCTTGAAGAACATATTTGTAACTCTGAAACATTTGAAGTTGACCCTTTTCTTTATGTAAAGGCAAACTCCACCATTTTGGATTATAGAGCAGCTTTTTGCAGTCTTATATCTTCATGGTAGATTTTTGTCCTGGTCTGGACTATTCTGCTAGCCAACTCTTCTGACCAGCTATAATTACTGCCAACTTCTTTTTATCAACTCTTTTTATATGCTCAGCTGTGTTGATAAAACATTAAATTGAAAACTGTTTTTATTTTTTTATCTTAATTAAATACAATTTTAACCTTTTTGAAAGCAACTTTGAATTTTTATTAAAGTATGATATACAAAGATTTTTGCATAAATAGAAATTTATCAATTAATTAAAAAGATTTCAAAATAGATAATAGAAATTGTTTACAATTATCAGTTTCTTTTTTAACATGTTTATTTGTACTTTTCCTTTCAATTTTATATATATATAGTTGCAAACATACTATGTAACAGAAATGTTGCAATATATATGGGTAATGATGTCACACCAAGTGATGAGTGTTGGTTTAGCATGCAATATGTATATTGGAGATCATTTATCTTTTTCACATCTATGTGGTCATGGATGTTGCTTGTATAAGATGGAACAAGTTACTAAAGGGAGCTTGAAAGTCTGGGTTTAAATCCTCTCTAATTACATCTAGTTTAAAGTATATATGCTATATTGCAGGGGTGGCCAACTTTTGTGTTCATAAGATCTACTTTTTATTTTTAAAATGTGTTATTATCTACTTGTCATAGGCGATCGACTTATTGCCATAGGTGTTATCTATGTGGAAGAAGATGTGAAATATATACTATTTTTATATATCTACCTAGTAAAAAATAATAATTATTTAATGGAACAAAAACCTCATATCTGTGGAAATTAAAGCAACATGAGTAATTATTAATAATATTTATTAATTCAAATTAGCTACATTAAATCAATTTTAAAAATATTATTTTCAATAATGATACATATGGATTAGTGAACTTCACCTCTCTAAAATTGAAAAAAAATTTAGAACAAAAATAACAAAAAAAAAAACTTGAAAATTTTCACTTAATTTGTTTTACTCATTATCCAACAGCTCTTGCCAGATTGGCCTTGCGATCGACACAAAAATGGCATTGCGATCGACCGGTAGATCATGATCGACTTGTTGGGTACCCTTGCTATATTGTATTTAAATAGTACATTAATAATAATAACTAACTAACTAAGAAAAAAAAAATTATAACAAAGTTCACTAAATAATCCATTGGTTTATACTCCAACAGTTATAATGATTTTTACAATTTATCTCAATGAAATATTGATTTGAGATCACATTCTAAGGTTCTTGGGAATTCACAAACACTTTTTAAAATAATAGCATTCAAGATGATATAGAGCACAATTAATCTACTTTTTGTAATGAAATCTTTTCTGGAGAGCAATATAAAGATTAATAATTTTATTTTAACATACTCGTTAACCCAAGGGAGGTTATAACTAACACATTAATCAATCTTAAAGTTTGTTTCTAACTTTGAAGTTTATCACCCTTAATATTTGAATTGATAATCCATAATCCATTAGTGACATTTAAATATTTAGCATTCATAATCCACTATCTATTTCCTTAAGCACTGGAAAAAATCATTGTTTATTATATGAAGCAATTTAATCCATTGAAAAAATATAATTTTATCCAAAAGATTAGTATTTGATACATCTTTTATTTTAAGTACCTTATTAATTCATTAGTTTATAAATCTTTATGTTGTTAAATAGTTCTGATCCTATATATGGACAAGTAAATAGATTATCACCATAAACAGAATAATTCTCATTAATTTTGAATTTCAGTGTTTCTCTGAGTGAAGAAGTTTATGAAGGCACTTTGAGTTGAAAATATTATAAATTTAAAGTTTTTCCTTCCATAATTAAAGACAAGATAAATTTACAACATTGAGATATATATGCACAATTCTGAAGTAAGAGGAACATTTATTTTCCAATACTTTGACAATAAATATCAGCAACTTATTTGAAGTTGGAAATTATAATTTTCCAAATATAACAACTATTTACTATTACTTTCAATTGAAGAAATCCAGCAATTTTATTTGAAAATACTAGACAGCATTCCATGAGTCAATTTATCCAATTTTCATTAACAGTTGTCTGTAATAAATGAGACTTTGTGAAACAATAATCCTTTAATTAATCATTAACTCTAAAGACACTATATAAAATTAATTGGCACATGAACTGTTCTATACAATAAGTGCAGCCAATCAGATTGCAATGCTGCATAACATGAAAGGTCGAGGGCTAATTTGTCAACAAGACTTGTCTAACACAGACATTTATACAATAGAGCTCTCAGAGATAAAGAACACCCTTTAATATTTACAGACTGAACAAAAAACTGGTCATAGATTCCAAGCGAACAAAAGCAGTGATAGTTTACAGAGCGAGGATAGAAAGTGGAAGATTAAAGAAGCATATGCAATAAATGTACCCACTTTAAAGAAATGGGATATTTAAATATTCAAATTTAAATTTTTAATTAAACTTCAGTATGTGAATAGTTAATTAAACATTGATATAAAGAACCATTTAATCACACTACTATATACCATATTAAAAACTACTTTTTCTGTGTGTATTTTCATTTTACCAGATATTATGTTGACTCAGAAAATAAGAAAATTAGTAACAATTGAATAAACTAATTTGTTTTATGTGTGTGAGCATCATTGTTTGTTTATATAATTTGATAACTTTGTTTCTTAAGAAGAAGAATGACAAAAGTATAAATGTACATATTGTTATGTAAGCATTAACCATAAAGTCTGCTTGATAAGCCATTTTTAAATGCTTTATAAAATTATATTTTTTCTTAAGCATTAATATGAGAGACTTATAAACTTGATATTGATTATATTATATGTTACATAACCAATGACATTGATGAATATATTTACTTAACTATAAAAAATAAAGCTAAGAATTTTTTTACAGTTTTTAATTTATAATAGCCAGTTTACAGAAACATCTCTACGAATTTATAATATATATATATAATTAACCTATTCATTAAGTATACTGAATGTTTATAATAGTAAATAGAGGAATTTGAACTTAGGATTTTGAGTCTACATTCATCCTCCAAGTCAGGCCAAATAACTGATACACATGATAACACACATGTGCAAAAGATGAATGATCCCATTTCATGCAGAATCATTTTCCATGCATGATATACATATATTTAAATACACCTGTTTTAACAACAGTTATACACAAGCATAAGAGGAGGTGGTCATGTGATATTTAAATACATATATTGGGGATCATAGATCTTTTTCACATGTGTGGGTAGTGTATTGGTTATGTGAGATGAAAAGAGGATGAATGTAGATTGGAAATCCTAAGTTCTGATCTATTTTTATAAGTAGAAAAAGGCATGATCAAAAAATTATGTAAGGCAGCATTTAAAAGAAATTGATAGATAAATTCAAATAATGTTCGCATAAAAGTTTGTGGTGATGATATTTTTCTAGTAATTACTTATTAAATTATTTCAATCATTTAATATTAATTGTTAAATGTCTTTGGAAAAAATAAATTTTATTCAAACTTTTCAGATATATTCAACTTTTACTAAAAATTAGAATATATTGCAAAGTTTCACCTGATTTTATTACCATCTCTTCTTCTTCAGATGTTTCTAACCTAACCAGCAAAAGTATTAGCCCAGAAATCGAACCTGATGTTTTAGATTTGTCAATATCGAATTTAAGATAATTCTCTAATCAACCAGGCTATTCTGTCAAGGATCTAGTTGATTAAACCATTATCATAAATTCAGAATTCATAAATCTAAAGTTCTAAGTTTAATTCCCATGCTAGGGTATTATCACTGAACGAATCAGCAGTACCCGAAGAAGAGAAAACGATAACATCACCCAAAATATTGCGTTGTGTACTAACATATATTATTGCTATAATGTATTTGAAAGTTTAAATAAAGTTTGAATTTTTCTAAAGACATTTAACATTTAATAGTAGATAATAGAAATAGTCCAACACAGAATTCCTACATTTAAGTAAAAATAGAAATTAATTTTTATATTGTCTTGCTAATTTTTTTAGTCAAAAGAATATATATATATATATATTTTTTTTTTTTTTTTTTTTTTTTAATTAAATTTTATTTTAATAATTTTCAAAAAAAAAATTTTTATAAAAAAAAAAACAATTATTAAACACAACTTCTAACATAAAAATAAATTCGTATAAATTTTTTTTCTTCTTCCCTTTTTTTTTTAATTTAAATGAGGTTGAAAAAACCAAAAACTTCGATTTAAAAATTTTTTAATTTTTTATAAACCGCTTAAAAAAATTATTTCAATTATATATATATATATGATGTAAATAAGAGAATGAATGGAGATATTTCCATATTATAACTAAAGAAATATGGTAAAAGTCATGTTTTTATACACTTATCAGATGACTCCCAAGGTAAATTATTTGTGCTATTAGCTAACAATAACATTTCTGTCCTAACTTTACTTTAACACACAAAAAATATGTTCTACTTTTATTTCTAACTCAAAGTCTTATATGATAGATAAGTTATTAGTATGAAAACTTACAGAAATAATATTTTCTCTGGCAACCTGTAAATATCAATTTCTTTCGTTCTAAGAGAAATCCATGAAAATATATAATATTTATATGTTAAAACAAAGATTTTCATAGGATTCAGATATAAATGACATATTATCCAGGTTCAACTGTGTATGATTCATAATATTATCATACCAATATGTCACCTTAACTGGTTAATGAATGTTATAAAAAGGCCACTATAGAAGTGTTGTTTGTATATATTATAAGCTATCAAAAATCTAAAGCTTGTGATAAAGATTATTCAAAAGATTGTATTTTAGATTGGAAAATGTTTGTGTGAAGTAAAATTTTTTACAAATTTACTGGAATATTTGTAATAAAACTTTTATTGTTTGTTTATTTTTATCATACAAAAATCCTCATTTAACTGTAGTTATGATTTTTTTTTTTTTTTTTTCCTTTTTTTTTTTTTTTCTTTTTTATTTCTCCCTTGGTTTGGTTTTTAATAATTAAAAAATTTTTTTTTGGACTTAAAGGGGGAAAATTAAATTATAAAAGAAAGGAACCACCGAGAAGGAGGGGAAAAAAAAAAAGGGGGGGGGGGGGGGGAGGAAGGGGAGGGGGGGAATGGGAGACTTCACCTGCGGGGTGGATAAGGTGGATAATGATGATGATAATGAGATTTCTTTTACTAATGTTCAGAAATCATGAAATATAATAAATAGTTTTTGTTTTATAACTGCTATAATATTGTTTATATCTTTATTCAATCATTTTTGTTAAAAATGAATCTTCCAATATAAGGAATAATTTGTACATCAGATATTTGTGGTAATATTTTATAAGAGACAATATGATAATGATTATGGTCAAGTAACCCAACTCCTGCAATATATTTTTTATCTGAATTCACTTGTTAATATACAATGGAGAATACACCTTGAGAAATCTTTCATATACAACTTTATTTGGTATAATGAAAGAATAGTACCAAGAATATCAACTAACTTTTTATTCATAGTTATTGATATGCTTCAAATACAAAAAAATAGAAACCAATTAGTCTGGAAACAAAGAGCTTTGCTAATTTTCCAACAAGCTTTGTGATACATGCTAACCAAGAGAAAGCATTTAAAATATCTCTATCAGAAACCACACCCAATCCCCTGACCAATGGTTTCATGCTTTGGCACTCCTCAGAGAGGCGCTAGGATAGTTTCAGACACTAGATCTAAAAATACCAACCCAAAGACAGCATTTTTCTAAGAATTAACCATTGAATAGAAAATCTGAAATCTTCAGACACTTAAATCATCAAACCCAGCTATCTAACTCAAATGGCTATATGGGGCTGAGAGATCTTCAGCCAAACCATATATTAGTAGTCTTAGCAATATAACATCACTTAAGACTTAAAGCAAAGACTATAAATAGTCAATAAAAAATGTCATGTGCTATATGACTTCTTTTTTATCAATTAGTCTGGAGTTTTTGATAATTTTATAACACTAAACCATCTGATGTCTCTTGATTGGTGAACTTTCCAGTAGATAGTGCTACAGTAATATGAAGATAATTGTTATTCTGTGAGAGAATAGTTATTTTGATTATCATTTTAAGACATTATTATCATCATCAAACTATTTTATCTTGAAGTCATAAGATTTTAATGTTTAATTCCTTTTTAAAAATATCAGTGTTTTAATTATTCGTAGTGTAAATATTTTCCGAGCACATGTTTGGTTAGTGATTCTCACCAAGTGAGATTAAATGTTAGTCACTAGATGGCGGTAAATTTGATTCTTTGATAAAGTTCGCCCTGCATGTATAGCTTTTTTTTTTTTAAAAAAAGTAAAACTTGATAATATTAAATTTGAAAGTTTAAAAAATGCGTTTATTTAAATTTTTATTTATAGGCACTGTAGTGACTGGCAGCAAAATAAAAGTGCCCCTCATAAATCGAACTAAAATCTTCCTTAATTTCAAGAATCAAGACAGGAAAATTACGTATTCGAATAAGGTAAGCCTTATTTTATTATTTATCACATGGAACTGCGGAATAAATCCCGCATTCCAAGGTACATAAAAAAAAATCAGCCGAATATGGAAACGGCCATATTAAATATTCGTAGCGTGAAAGCCAGAACTAACCCTTATAAAAAGAAATCATCAATAACTTCAAAAAAAAAAATCCATACTAATCCATATAAATTTAAAATAGCATGTGCTAAAAATTATCAATATTTATATAAAAAATCTACAAAAATTCTTCAAAATGATAATGTTCACAACAAAGAATCTACCTCCGCGAAAGAAAACTTAAGTGAAGATAAGTTTCCCTACTTAACTTCTACAGAAAATGAAACACCTATGGATTCTCATCCACCAAAAAATAAATTATTTTTAAATCCAAATACAGCCCAAAATAACAACGAAAAATTAAAACAGTTAAATGACATTCAGATTTTAAATGAAAAAATTCAATCGCAATTACGAAGCCCAAGCGTAAACATAGGGATAAGCGCATGTAACGTAAACCAAAATGAGCAACCTCTGACTCATAATGCTGATATCACTTCTAAATTAACGTTAAATCAACATGAAATGAAACCACAAACAATTAAGACCATGCCAATAACTGAAACAACTAAAAACAAACAAATATTAAATATAGAGGAAAATAATTACATTGAGATCGGAAGAGCGTCGTTAATATGAAAGCGGCGAAGATACTCTTTCTGAAAGTAAAACGGAAAAAATCAAAAATAATAAAAAATCAAAGAAAAAAACACAAAATCCTGATATAATATTAAACAATACATCAAAAAATAGCATTTCGTTTAACAAAACTTACGAATATTCTACACAAAATGGACTAACCACTTACACTCATGATTACAACGGCTCTCTGCCTCGTGAAGGAATCATATCGGATTCTAACATAAATAATGGCCAGGCAAGACTGGAAATACAATCAAAAGACAGATTAAACAATAAACAAGATGAAAAAAAAATAATTTATGGAAATAAAATAGAATCTAAGGAAAATGCAAAGCTCCAAATTGAAAATATAATAGTCGGCGGTTCCTCGTCTTCCAAACCCACGCTTCCGCTAGAGGCGCTGATCCAAAATCCACACAACGTTAAGTCAAACAAAGTCAAATCACCGATTCTTGCTTCCGCAGCCGAACCTCCCTTAAATCTAGCTATTTCACAAGTTTTGCAAGAACAACAAGAGACATGTTATGATAAATTATCCCAAATTAAACCATCATATGCAAATATAACTAAAATAGGCACAAATCAAAACGCAAATATGAATAAAGTAATAAATGAAAACCGCTCTGCTGGAAACTTCGCACTTCAGAGCGAATATGATACAAATTACTCGGACGCATTTAGTTCTCCCATGCTAGATATAATAGAACAAGAGATTGAACAGCAAAACAACACAATACAAAACCCACTTCTCCCATCTGAATTTTCCACAGATAACTTTAATGATGAACAGTATGCTTCTCTCAGTCAAAGCTTCAATCAATCGATCCCATTAAAACTACTGAAGTCACTATCCAACTATAGCAATGACAAAAGCCTTGTTCTGGCCATAACAGACGAAAACTGCTCATTATATAAGTTTCCAATCGAAGCGCTATGTAGCCTCATTAAAAAAGAAAACATTGGTGAGGGAATACAACGAATTCTAACTCACCCTAATGATCGCTACATAGCAATCGAATTTTCATCATATGCGCCCAGAAATAACTTCCGTAACACGTATAAAATTATCCAGAATAGGTTTATCACTTATATAGATTTAAATAGAACTGCAACGCTTACAGGAAAAATCAAAAACTGCGTAATGGGTCTCGATGGCATTCAACTACAAGAACTTCTCGCTGATTTTGGCAAAATTTCCAATTTTAAATATCTCCCAATTGATGGGCACATACTATCAAACACCGCATCATTTAATATACACTTAAATAAAAATTCCAAACCAACAGATATACCAACAACGTTAAAACTTAATGGAGAGCCAATGATTCTTACATTTATCGGAGTGAGACCACAGTGTTTCTACTGTGGGCTCCGCACGCATCTTATAAAGGACTGTATAGCCCGAATCTGCACTCATTGTGGTCATAATAAAAATAGAGCACACAAATGCCAGCAGCAAATTAACTATCAGGCAAAGAATCAGCATACATCCGATTTACACTTTATTCCAGAAGATGACTCTGGACAAACCCACACCACGGAAAAATTCAGAATTGTTGAAAATCGGAATAAAAAAACAACCACTTATCCGAATTCAAAAAACTCCACAGGACATGCCTCAAATTCTCAAAACTCATCACAAATTAATTCAAAAGGTTTTCTTAACAGCTACAGAGACCAAACAAGGCAGCAACTTAAACTAGACTTGCCATCTGATAAACACGTAATAAATATTACCACAAGCTCAAATTCTTATAATTCCCAAAACAAACAAACAAAAGATTTCTTAGAACCACCCCGGGTACAGCAATCACACTCTGACTTACCCACACCATCCAGCACAAGCCACAACATGAAACATATGCAAAAACCAGCACAAAATATCACACATCAGAATCCGTCAATGTTAGGTGAAGCCAATGACATACAGATTAATCCAGACATAGAAACAGATATGGATTACATAACACAAACCTTATACAACAAAAAAAGAAAGTCAACAAAATTTGCACAAAGCAGTTCTGAGGAAGATGAACAGACTGCTTTGAATTCAACCAATTTTGACTTAAATAAAACTATAAAAAATCACTCTTACAACAGCTCAAATACTATGCAAGATAAAAAAAGGAAAATAAAACACTCTAATACACAGGACTCTCACTCTAAGCCAACAGACACCAATACAGAAGACCTTTCTACCTATCGCCTACAACCTCCTGCATCTGCTCACATGGTTCCCTCACGGAAGAGCGTCGTGTACTCGGAGTCTCCAAACTTAAACAGCTCCGATCTCGCAAGCGGTACTTACTAGCGATCTAAGAGTTGATGGATAACCTGCCGTGCAGAGTAGTAGGGATCAATGTGAGAGGTCTAAACACCCTCACTCGTGTATATGCCATTAGGCATTTTTTTTCCTTTATTTCTCCTCACATTTTATTCTTAGGAGAAACCAAATTCCATCAGCACTCCAACCATAATATCCAGACAGAGCTTAGCAAACTTGGTTACTTAAAATTAGCCATCAATAGCTCCGCTGCCGGAGGAGTTGGAGTGCTTATTAACAAGAAGTGCCCTCCCAATAAATTTAAAGTGCTCTACGAAGACAACAACTTGATTGCTCTGAACTTAACATATGGATCAAGTAACATAAACTCATTTTATGTATATGCCCCCAATAATAAAGAAGTTCACCTAAGAATTATCAACACTATAAATATGCTGACTTCCAATAACAATGCACCTGCTATATTAATAGGAGATTTTAATCTATCCTATGAAGAATATGACAGAAAATATCTTCATCTCCTCAACAGAGGATTTCTGGATGGTAGAGGGTATTTCCCTCCTAATGCTTTTTCATTTCACACGAAAGTTTATCATACCCTAATAGACCTGTTATTTTATACAGCAGAATTTCACTTCTGTATTGAAGCATATCTTCAGCCAGCAGCCTTTACAGACCACCATGCAATAGTTGCAGACCTGCAGCTTCAAAACTTCCCTACAATAAGCACCAACAATACCATAAGAGTCCTCACTCGTGCCTCCACAACTGAGGCGGTATTCTCCGAGGCCTACATTCTTTTTCAAAAAATTGACATACTCACTAGACCTCCGGAGGAAGCTTGGTTCTCTCTTGTGGGAATTCTACAGTCACTCATAGTACAACACACCAGAAGATCTAAAGGGCCTACAACGCTTTTTAATGAGCTGGAACAAATCTCTCACCAAATCAATGCATTCAACATCGATAATGAGCCATTGGAAAGGTTGCTTAACCTTAAGCATCAATATAAGACCAAACAAGTGGCCATTGCAGAATACATAGCAATTAAAAGATCCAAAATATACCTACCTAATCAGCATTGTTGGACTAGAGCATATCTTCGTTGGGCATTAGGATACAAACCCAAACAATCCACGCCCTCAACAATCATCATCAGTGGTTCCAATTATACTGGAATTCATATGCTTCAGAAAATTGAATCTTTCTTTAAAGAAAGATTACAAAATTGTGAACCCAGAGTTGATCTCTCTTGGAATGACATTTTTCCAATAGGTAGACATGGCATCACAGAGACTGACATAAAGAATCGCTTAGCAGTCCTACCTGACCATGTACATCCTGGTATACATGCCATACCTAAGTTTATGCTTCAACATCTTAGCAACATTGTGATTCCGATTGTAATGGGAATGATAAAACACCTCTCAACACAAAAAAGGGTAATTCCTAATCTTTACCCTATTGCAATGGTGCCGTTCTTGAAGAAAAACAAGGAACCCACTTCCATCAACAGCATTAGACCGATATCAATGACTCCTATCTTATTCAAAATCATAGAAGGAGTCATTAAAGAGAAAATAGAGTCCAAAATCATTCATAATATTTCAAAAAATCAATATGCTAAAAAGGGTTCATCAACCCTTACTGCCATGACAGAAGTTAAATTACTCCTCGACTATGTCAGATCTAATAGACTATCAAAACCGATTGCAGTTCAGATTGACATAGCTGAGGCCTTTGACACAGTGAATCCCAACATCCTGCTTGAACTTCTAGGGAAATACAACATTCCTTCCCAGATCATACAAATACTAGATAACCTATTACATAACAGATTCATTCACCTCACACTTAACGGAACCTTAACAGATGGATTCACGCCTAAGCGCTCCATACCTCAAGGGTCTCCGCTTAGTGCATTGCTATTTTCATGCTACATAGACCCTCTTTTAAGGTCTATAGAAGACTCCCTCCCTGGAATTCATATACCAAGAATCAAGAAATCCATCACCTCCATTGCATATATGGATGATGTCATAATATTCCTTCCATCACATAAGTATCTCCAACCGCTTTACCTTTTACTGGACAAATTTTCTAGCTCATCTCAACTACACATTAATCACAGCAAATCCTCTACATGGCGAATATTAAATGGAAAAAAAATCCATTCCAAATTTCTTGCGGAGCCCCAAAATTTCTTGGGGTTCCCTATATATAAATCTCAACTCGCCATGACCAAAAGTATTCAGAATACCATCATTGAACAAGCTGACCACCTTACACAGGGACTTTCGAAGGTCTATTTATCTCTGCAGGGCAAGGTCGCTCTGTTAAATATGAAAGTAATGGCCAAGATTGCCTATTACCTCCCGTTCATTACCATCACCAAGATATTCCTATCCAAAGTTTACAGACTATGTGCAAGACTGTTTTGGAAGGGTCGTACTTCATCCATCAGCACAGCAAAAATGCAATTCCATAGAAAACAGAATGGAATGTCCCTTCATTCCATTCAGGCAATATTCTATCAAAAAGCACACACAGTGGTAGTCAACCTGATACAAAAATATGATAGCATCCTTGCAACAGAACCAATAACTCCCACAGATACGCCTCCACCTGAGAAGTCCTCTTGGATAGACCAAATCCTCTCCCATCTTTACAAATTCAATGGCAACTCCTCCGAGTGCTTTCTTACCAAAATCTCCATATGGACCGCCCACTCATTAATGAACCCCCAACCTTCACAATTAAGACCAAAACTTGGAGTAACAAATCAAAAAATTACTACACTATTCAAATTCTTATGGATGGAGCCAAAGTTCTTGGATTTTTTAATCAAGGCTAACTTGAATGCGGTTCCAACAAACTATTTCCTCCATTACAGAAGATTTATAAAAAACATAGATCCTTGCTGTCCTGTCTGTAATAGAGAGGAAGAAACCTTTGAGCATATGATTCTATCCTGTACTGGCTTGACATCTGTACGGCTAATGATAGCCCAAAATACCTCAATGGACTTTTATAAGATGCTGTCTATTAAAGATTGCATGAAAGACCGAAACTTCATTCACATAAGAATATCGACTTTTATTATATACTCACTGTGGATAACTAGATGCAAAATCACCTTCAATATCCCACCACCGAATGCAATGACAATATTCATCAGTACTTTAAACAAGATTAAAAAAAAAGATGAAATTATATCAACAAAGTTTCTTTATGAGAATACTTGGAGACTATTCAAAATCCACAGCATCCTAACATCCCTATAATTATTCATGGAAGGAACTGAACCTTTCTCTTCAAACCACATAGGAAATAGAGATCATTTTGTTAAGACTGCTGACCTTCTTGAACAACAAAATACCAAAAAATCATTTGTTCCAAATGGTCTACATAAAACACTCAGAGACTTTTTTAATGAAATTAATTTGTATTATTAAAAAAAAAAAAAAAAAACACTGGCCAACTATTCCCTTCTTCCTGTTCCCCATATGTATATAACCATATTATCTTTTTTTACTCACAATATAAACATATATATGCAAAATGACTCAAAAGAGTAAATGTAATAATTTTTATAGCAATAATAAAATTCTTTTTGAAAGTAAAAAATGCGTTTATTTTATGCAGTAATTTATAAATGAGAATATCCATTTCAATTTTGCTTGAATTTTATTTTTCAAATTTTCTATGAAATTTCACCGATACATTGTACAGATCTACAAAATATTAAATGATTTATTAACAAATATACACCAAATTTCTCTAAAAAAAAAAAAAAAAGATGATATATTAGCAAGGTGTGTAACCGAGCATGACGTATTGATCAATTTTTTATTATTGTCATAATTTTACATTAAAAAATGACCAATAATTTTATTTTTTATTTTTTTATTTTTTAATAACCCTTTAATTCCTACCGCGATACTCGCTTTTATAATAACAATATTTAATATTGCTCATATTTTTGATTCCATTTTCATTTAATTATACGCATTTATATTTAAATATTTGTACGTATTATAAATAAATGCATTAAAATTATTATATATATAGTTTCCACAGTGACTATAGTAATCTTTGTAGTGAAAAAGTTGGTAGATGGCATATCGCAATCATAATCTGAAATAGAGTCCTTGATTAGATCTAAAAATTTGTCTACTTAAGCTCAGGATGTTTTTGATACATTATCAATAAAAGTAATAAATCATAGGACATTCTTAGAGTAGCAACTATATCCTGAGGTATAAGGATGCCAACCCTCAAATACATCTGTCTAAGGTTCCAAACTGTTTAAATAAAATGTGAATTAGTATTAGTTATGTAACTGAAAATATATATGTAATACTTAAAACGAATAAACAGACACACTTATTCTACATGAATACAAGCCTTACAGTAAAAAACAAAATTACAGACACATTAACTTATGAAAAAACTATAATAACAATAATATGAAGTCAATTATATGTAAATTTTTGGAAAATTTACCTCTATTTTTCAATAATAGCTTTAAAAAAAAAACCACTAAAATTATTATTTATAAAGTAGCATTGATTTACCATATAATATCTTGTTCTTATTAAAATATTTATTTTAAAATATTTAAAACAGACTACTGTTGCTTGTTTATTTAAGTGGGTTTTTTTGTAAACAACAACAACAACAAAAAACGTTTATTTTGGCAAAAAGCAGTTTTTATAATTTATTTGATTCATAGATTAAAATTGTTCTTTCAAAGTGCAAAAAAAAATATTATTTTATTATATATTTATGATGAATTGGAAATTCATAAAAGTATTAATATTAATTCTTTGAAATTCTTCTGTATGAAAATGACTAAAGGCCAAATTGAGTCATACTGTAATAATATCTCTGTGAATTTGATATCAAATCTTGCAAATATCATTGGCCACATTTTCCATATTAACAAAAATTCAAGAATAATTGAAAATGGTAAGGGGAGATAGTTGAATGAATTTAATAAAAATGGTGCTAGAAATTTTTTATTTGGCTGCTTGACTTATTGATATTAATTAAATCCTTTGCGTTATAGTATCATGCATGTATATAATATTAGCAACATCACTGCTAAAATATTTCTCTACTTACTATAGAAATATTCTTATTCATTTTTTATTTACTTTATAATTAATCCATGAATATATTTACATAGCCATAGGGGAGATGAAATAATATTTACAAGATATTAAAAGTATTCTTATAGCTTATTCTTTACTTTCTTTGCATTTTTCTTTTTATATTCATATATATATATTACTTTATTATAACTCTTCTCTTATACACTTAAATATATATATATTGTAACCGGCTACTGGTTTGGTCATTCGACAACCCGGCACAAGAGATCGAGGGCTCCGAAATAAACCTGACATAGCGTAAAGTTTTATTTGTTTACTCATATCGATAGTTATTAGCTATCCACACAAGGGGGCGCCAGATACGATTATTTAATTGGATTTTAATTACTCGCATCACCTTACGTCATGTCAAAACGACTTCGGAGTCAAATCCCGCCCACTAGCTCAAACTCCCAGCATAGACCAATAGATAACTCAAGGCCGCAATATAGTTATTTCGAGGACGACTCCTCCCGGAAAAGACGCACCGTCCGCTAATGAAGAATCAGCTTGGTTTTCTAATTAGTCGACTACAGCATAAGATTCATTTATTGGTTGTCACCGACCAATGCGGTGGTTCGTTTACGCCCCGAACACTAGGCTTACAAGTTCATCCCCCCGACATATCGTATATAACATAATTATTTGACGTTTACTTCGATTGATTATAGACCCGCCCGCTCTTACATCTATCTTAACTAAGGTTAAATAAGAGACATCGTGACTTACGGCACGATGTTGACATAATTCATAAAGAAACAAATTGAAATGAAATTTAAACTTAACTAAACATATTTCAACGGTGAATTATTAAAGATTAAATAAACTACGATTTTAAGTGTATGAAAAGATTTGAGAAATGCTCGACTTGGTTAAATATTGAATAATTTTATTAAATGTGAAAAGAAACATTATTAATTTGGTTTATTGCACACGCGCACATACATTCACGCTCACAGAGAATCATAATTAAACATAGCACAATATGAATATCGGAATAAAGTTCCTTTCTATTTGAGAAAATATATTATTTTTCCTTAGATTCACTAAAGTTCAAAGTTCATGTTTACAAAGTTCTATGACTAAGATAAGTTAAGATGACGAGGAAAGTTTAAGGTTTGTTTACTTAGGTTGGTTAATTACGAGATTTCCTTACGAGTTTATAAAGTGAGTGAGTGAACATAATATAAAACATATTTACCTAGGATTTGATTTGGTTTCCGTGGCTGGAGTGGTCCGCTGGCTTATAACGAGTATTGGATGGTCTGGACGAGTTTGGGTATCTCTTGGAACATGATTTTTTTTTGTTATCGGGAGCATTAACTTCACACGACGATGTTATTGTAATTTCATAGCTTCGGAGATAATTAGTAGCGGAGCGCCGATCAGTCACTGAAGGGTTTATTAGCCCCTCATGACAGTCGACGCTCTTAATATTAATTTCGTAGTGATCATCTTGAATGCGGAAGAATAATATACGTTATTTCAGAACAACTATCTTGATAAAATAAAAAGCATAAGCATTGGGATAAAAATAAGCATGGGGTGGTTCAGAATAAAAAGAACAGCTCAAAGTTTGAACTACAATAATAATAAACAGATTGGATTTTTTTTGAATAGTTTTTAACTGATATTTATATCGGGTGATCCTTATCGGAGGATCCAATCTACCCCCAGAGTTCCGTGTTCCTGGAGCTGCCGTTCAGGTCCGTGTTTGAGGTAACTGTTCCTCAATCCTTGTGCTAAAGGCAATATTTATTTCGAGACAATTTTTTGTTGCAATCTTACTCTTACCAACCTTACTTCTTCACACCTCGAGTGCATGCGTGTGTGCGTGTGTTTTACAAGAACAATACAAGCTGTATTAAATTTAGAAGTCGAGCATTTAATCTTTTCCTCAAATCTTTTCTATAAGTTTTACTTTAGTTAACATTATAATTCTAAAATGAACATATTTAATTACCCCGTGGCGTCTTCGAGTGACAATTATATTTTATTATTTAGGAGAGCAAATTATATTTATTATTTCTAAGAGTAAATTATATTTCCTTTATCATTTCTTCGCGAAGGCTATTTTATTAAATTTTATTACCTGAAAGCTATAATCATTTACTTGGACGTTCACTGTCTATATTTTATAAATGTATTTTATGAGCGGAAAAAAAAACTATTACAGGTTATGAAAACAAATCACGAGTGTTTTAGGTTGCTTGCTGGGGTGTGTGTGTGCGATGTTTCCTAGGTTTAATATCGATGTAACGCTATCTCGTTACAATATATAATTCCTTCTTTATTTTTCTAACAGTTTTGACTGCCCTGCAGCCTTCATTGTTTACATTTATAACTGATCAGTTATAAATGTAAACAGAATTAAGAAAGTTATAAAAGCTCTGATGAAGACTGCAGGACAGTTGAACTATTAGAAAAATAAAGGAGGAATTTTATATAAAAAAATTGTATTTAAGTGTATAAGAGAAGACTTATAGTGAAATAATATATAAGATATTAAAAAATAAGACTTTTTAAAATTTTCATACTTGTAAAAATATATTTCTGAGTTTAAATCGATATAGCATTTTGAGTTAAAAACAAATAATTTTTTTTTATTCCTAAATAAACCCCAAGACAAAAAAACTCTTGTGGATTAACTTGCTAGAGTAAATAATTTAGCTTAAGAAGTAACAATAGTAGTTGATAGTTATTTAGAAACACTACTGTTAATGTATTTCTGTAATATATGGAAAAATAATTTTATTTATTTGTGTCCATATATAAATTTAAATAATAGCAACATAATAGAAATTCTCTATGCATTTTCATAAATACTTTTTTCATTGTAATGTCATGTAGCAAAGCATCAATTAAAAATAGGCATCACAAGCTTAGGAAATGCATTTGTCTGACTTACTTTAGGCTAAAATAATTGCTGTAATGAACATTAATTAATGACGGAAGATGAAATCTGCTCTCTTTATCTGATAATTCTGATTGTATATCTTACTACAACAAACAGCAACTTCGAACTTAATAACATCCAATTGTAGTCTTTCATTCAATTTTTGAAACATTGAGGTAACAAATTTGACTCTAGAAATATACATTGCTGATGAGATACTAACATACTATTTTACAATTTTAAATGACAAGAATATTGGCCTCAGGGTGGCCTTTGAGAATTCCCTTATCAGACTTTCAATTGGATGGACAGTTGAAGAGTTGAAGCGTGAAGTGGATTGAAGCCTGTCCATTAAGGTATGAAGATTGGCTATCTTAATATATATTTGAGCACTTATTGCATGTATGTGTAGAGATGATAATCTGGACCAACTGATGATTGTTGGTTTAGCATGAAATATGTATATTGGTAATTATTTATCTTTTCAAGTGCTTTAGTGATATGAGATAGAGTGGTGAGTGGTGGGTCATGTGAAAGTCTGTGCTCATATACCTTATAAATATTAAATATCATGAAAAGCAATCAATTTATTTTAAAGAAGACTAGTTATATTTCGTTAAAAACAAATGGAAATTTGCAGCAGTCATTTAAATTTTAAACAACAAACTTAGGAAGATAATGTCAAAAAAAAAATAATAATTCAGATGAATGATGAAATATATTTGTAAAATTAAAAAAATATTTTTTTATACTTAGATGGATTTATCATAAATGATCTCATGGACTTAGATTAGCACTTCAATCTATCAAGACTATGATCTGAGATTTAAACCCAGACTGATTGAACCTTGGAAATACATTTAGGTCAAAAAGTCTTAGGACTTTTTTTTATTATCAAATAATGGGATTTTGAACAACTTAGTTAAATGTCCAATATTGGTCAATAAGTAGATATTTCATTATTATTATTATTATCTAGAGAAGGGTAGGCAAGACATTGGTTGTGGTCCACCAATGGACTGCCAAGACAGTATGCACTTACAGCCTGAATAAAAAACAAGGGTCACTAATGATGATGTCCTATGCTAGATTAGATAATTATATATAAATAGAATATATTTTTTGCACTTGTAAGCTACTACAAATAAGAATTGATTCTTCACACTTGAGGCAGCTGAGTGTAGTTTAGTAACTGCCAATGAAAGGGTTGGATAACATGCACACATTATGGTTGCAATGAATGATGATGTAGACATTGACCATAAAATGGATTGGTTTAAATATACTCACTGCACAATGCAAAAACACAACAGAAGCAATGACCACATTCATCTAGTAACAGTGCACAGATTTAATTAATTTATCATGAACATTTAGTATTTTATCATATTTTAAAAGGGATATATAATATCGGAAACAATTGCAAAAAAAAAAAAAACAGATGTACAATCTTCATGCAGAATGGAAGTAATATTTTTTGCCACAATGATGAATGAAAATTGTTTGTGTTATATATCTCATGCAAACATGCCGTTTCCATAAAAAAAAAAAAGACATTTTAAAAGGCACTTTAAAACCATAGATATAATATATAAGTGGAGGCCACAATACTTAGAGAAAATTACAAATATCCCTTGCTCTGAAAAATTGTACTCTTCCCTGATATAGAAGGTAACATTCTCCGATTAAAGAGATTTTGATTAAATAAGTGCTTTAGCAGAATATATAAACAAAAAAATATATAATAGTAATGTGATATGACCATTAGGCGAGAGGGATATTAATGATTCTATCAATGCTAAGTCTATGACTTACCAATAGTTTTATTATGCAAGTGATTAGTTTATGTTCCAATGTCTTATTATTTAAGATTAATGAATCATTTCTGAACATTGCATAACATTTTATCCAATTATTAAACTCACACTCATACATAAATAATATATCCAAGTCACACAACAAAACCTGCTTTAAGGTATATAACAAAGTTGATAAATCAAACTATATACAGCTATGTAAACGAATAAGTAGCTAGTCATTCACTTATGAGCATACTGAAAACTGACAACTACCTTGTCCATTGTATTACATTTCATGCAGAATATGGGGCCTTATGGTGTGATCTCGGAGATTTTTTTTATTTTTTTGTTTTAATTTTAATAAATGCTTATAATTTTCATTTATGTATAGTAATTAGTTTCATGGGTTACCTCGTATATATGCGAATTATTTGTTGTTGAAGAATTTTACTTATTTATCTCTATTGAATAGGGGGTGGGTGGGTGATGTCAATTTCCAAACTACATGATGATGTGATTATTTTGAAACTAATTATCGTAAAATAATAAAGTAGTTATACAATTTCTCTATTCATGTTTATGGATGATTAGCTATTTATCCATTTATTACCTTTCGTGTCGACTGATTAACCAAGTTTGTTAATCGTTTGACTACTAAGTAAACTTTCTTAAATTAAAACAATTTATTTTATATATATACATTTTACAATTATGAAATTATTTATAAAAGAAAATCTTTCTTCTTTAACTGTACTTGAAACACGACGTCTGAATTTTATTTTCTGCTGAATATTGTCGCAGGAAATAAACGACACTAAAAGACAACTTAGATATGACAAAACGCTTTAAACAGTACTAGAATTCTTTTTAGATTGCATTTTACTCCAAGGGACCTGCAATTTAAAAGTCAGCATTCAAATACCATGTGCGTAGCTCAATGTTATGTTGATTAAAGTTTTCCATTTGCAAATTACAAAAAAATCTGCTGCTTCAAATATAGATTTAATTTGAATTTCTATTTGTAGACAACAATAAAAAGATTTGATTTGTTTTTTTAAGACAAATGGTTTTCATCTCGTATATATAAATATCAAATACCCATAGCTTAATGTATATGGAATTTATACGGAAATTCCAACATTTACCAGAAGCCATGTATAAATGACGTCATACATCAGTAAATGCAAATAATAGAATTGACCGATTTATTGTATTTACTGACAATTTAGTGATACTTACGCACAGCTTCTGGGAGTGTTATTACAATATACTGTTTATAACAATATATATATAAACGATCTAATAAACTACTGATATTAAACTCTTATTTGGGGCATTATTGATAATGGGTTCTGAAAATACACCAAACACTACCAACATATGTTGACTCTCATTCTCGTTAGGCATAAATAAATAAATATAACCAACTCATCTTCAAAAATAGAAGCAAAATATAACACCACATTCACAGCAGCAAATTGTCATCAATAATTATTCTTTGTGACAGAATATAAAAGAGATATACTCTACTACAATCTTGGACTTCTCACATCTTCAGGCAAGTTCCAAATATGAAATATAAAAAAAGGCAATCATCAATATTTATTGAATGCTTACACATTCTAAATGCTAAATAAAACTAAACACAGCATATATCAGAAAGGCCGTCATAAAGGTTATCATTATCATCAATGCTATAAGTCACCCTATACTGTGTGTGTAATTACCATAAATAAACTATTAATCATAATTATAAAAACATAAATAAAATTCAATTTTAAAGATGACCTTTATTACTATACCACCATCTAAATAATTCTAAAGAGAATTTTTAGATGATTACACACATATAACCCCAAATGTTATGTTCAAAGTAGGTTTTTGTTTACAAACCAATTCTGGTATCATATGTAACTAAAACAAAGACACACAATATTGAATCTATTGATAAATAAAATTGCTGGAAAAATGTAAAAACATCACATATAGAAAATATAAAAAAAAAACATTTACAATATTTAATTAATTAGTTTAGATGCTGAAAGTACAATTATTTAAAATTCATAAAAATAAGTTAGAAAAAAAAACTATAATTGTGCTTGAGAGTTTTAAAACTAGAACAAAAATAGACTCCATCCCCACCCCCCACAAATATTATTTCATCATTTTTTCATTTATTTCTAAAAATAGTTTTAAAAGAATTCAAATAAATTATGACTAATTAAGCATATAAACTGTACATATAATAATTTACTAGACATTATTTTTCTAATGCATAAAAATCTTTTTTAAAAAACTTATATATAAAATGACTTTAAAATAATTTAAAAACACTTTTATGAATGCTTTGTTTAAATATTGTTAACAGTATTCATAGTGCATACAATTCAGAAATTGCTTCCTGGCCACCATCTTGCTTAATTATAATTGTATTTTTTAAATTCAATTTTTTTAAAAGCTTTTATTTAAATCACAATATCTGTTTGTTAGTTTATTTGTATTCTTGTATTCACTTTTATTATTTAAGTTAGAATAAAATTTTAAAATTGAGGTTTAGTAGATTTATATTCAATAAAATTGGTTCATGTTTGATATGTAAGACAGAAATACCAGGCAAAGCAATATGGGATTATAATATTTTAGGTAGATGACCTAGTTTTTTGCATCTGGACTACTAGATGAAAACATTTTTAATATTTTGATATCAAACTTAAATTTAATTTTTAGAATTCAATATATTTTAAGTAATGTCTGCAATTTTTTTTTGGTTTCAATTGTAAGTTACAATAAGATAAAGCTAGATTACAATATAGTTTTAAACTTTTTAAAAAAAAAATTCAAATAAAAAGAAAAAAAATATCAAACACTTTTCATCAGAAAGAATGTTTTCATCCTTAAAGTTACTTAATGTGTATATGCTTATATAATTATGTACACATACTAAATATGATATATGCATAAGGAGTATACATATAAATTATAAATGTCAAATCAATTTAAAATACAATATTGTTTACATTTTTATTTACTATGCCAACATTAATAAAAATAAATAGAGATAAAAAATTTTTTAATATTAAATGATTTTATTTATCATACATTAAAAAGCAAAAAAAAAAATGTTTCTATCACAATTGGGTTTTTAGATTTAACTTGAAATAAAAGCATGGGAGGGGGGTGTCTACAAATTAATTAAGTCAAATCCTATTTTTATAACAAGAGAATGACTTATCTCCATGCTTTTATTTCAAATTAAATCCAAAAACCATAATTATGTTTGAAGGAACTTTTTTTTTTTGCTTTTTAGTGCATGGTAAATAAAAACATTTAAAATAAAAAAATATGTTATCTATATTTTTTTTGTCCACATTTTTAGTTCACAAATTATGAAAAATCCTAGCTTAGATTTCTTTCTGGAAACATTACAATTTTTTTAGAATTATTTAAAAATGAATTGATAATTATTGTCATTAGCAGTTTAAATTAAAACTTAGTTAAAATTAATTTTGTAAAATTAAACTTAAATAAGTGATAGAATAAACTTCAAGATTTAAATATTTATCAAAAACACTTTTTGTCTGGAAAATTTATTACTCAATCACTTCATTTTTTTTCATGTGTCAAATGCATTGATCGAGAATCAAACCTGGGCCAGCTGCTTGGAAAGCAGCTATGCTAACAACTAGGCCACCAACGCTTGACAAATATAACCACGCATTATGTAAAATTACAATGCATTGAAATTTTGGATCAATTTTTAAAATACCTGTTTATAAACAATATAATATTTAAACTTATAACAATTCCAGATGATAGAAAAATTTAATTGGAAGAATAGAGAGTTTGCAAACAATAAATGAATATAAGTTCAAAAGAGAGGAAAATTTTTCATGTACTTTTTAATAGTAAAAATGCCTATCCAGACATCTTTTCTAAGTTAATGAACAAACTTTATACAATTTGTTTTGCAAAAAGGGATGCAAACATATTTGCTACATTAAAATAACCATATAACAAAATATTTAATGAAAGATCGTATTGATATTTTTTTTCTTTGTCTTGTAGATTTGGGGAATTTATAAACTCCATAAAAATAAATATGTCAAACTTTAATTTAAGTATATTTAGTTTTAAAAAATAGTTTTAAACTTTTAATACTTATTTTTAAAAAATTGTAATAATGCATTTATACACACACATATATAATTTATGTTCACATACATATAATATACTCTATTTTCATAGATCATTAAATTAAAAAGTTTATTATTTCACTTTCTTTATTCTTCTGATATTTTATACTTCATTCTATTATCCTATCTATTTTATTTAATGTCATGTCTATAAAATCTATTTCAATATATATATAATTTAATTAAATAAACCAAGTATACTTTAAATATGCTCATGTCATAATCATGGTTAAGAAATGAACAAAAATAAACGCACACACAGTATTTTACCATTAAAAAATCTAAAATATTTATTTACATGAATGCTTCTGGCTCTCTGCCACATATTTATTTTGTGCAATAAAACTACCTTTCTTAATCTTTCACTTTTTTTGATTCATTCTTCTCAAATCACTTTAATAATACCAGGATCAAAATCAATATTCCTTTTCATAAATATAAAATGTAGACACATTTGTTAAATCAGTTTTACCTTTTTTGTATATAAGTGAATGAGGATTATTTTTGTTCTCAAATTTGCTTTTATTTTACCATGGTATATATATAACAACCATTCCACTACACATTATTGAAATTTATAATTAAAGACTTCTGGAAAACATAACCTCTGAAAAATGTAAATGACCTAAATTTATATTTTCCAGCTTTGTTTATTCATTTAAATAAAAATGTATGGAGGAATGAAAGTTTTCCATGTTTTAAGTGGAAATGTTTAGTGAAACATATATGTAATAAAGAATAGAAATAAAGAGGTAATATCCATGTAAACAGAGATAACGTTTAATCTTAGATGCCCCCAAAAAATTAACAGTTACTATAAACTGACAATTCTTGGAGGTAAACAAGTTTTTTATTTACCTATAATAACTCTTTTGTTTGATACTTTGGAAGTAAAAAAAGTTAGCTTTTAATTCCAAACCAAATTCTTATATTGATTTAAACCCAGAAAGCTATTTTTATAGGTATGAGTATGTGAAAGAATAGCATCTTTCTTGACATTCTGGAAATAATATTTTAAACTTGTCCAAAGAGTTGTATATATATATATATATATATATATATATATATATATATATATATATATATATATTAAAACCTATTGTAAAAGAGTTGTATATATATATATATATTAAAACCTATTGTAATAACAATAAAAATAATAAATATAATTAACTATTATATATTCTTTCTATTCGCAGAAGTACTTTTGGTTGAGGAATAAAATGAAAGCACTTCTCAACCAATAGTACTTCAGCAGAGTGAAAGACTGTATACAATAGTTAATTACCATTATATTTATTATTTTTGTTGTTATATATATTACAATAAAAATAATAAATTTAACAGTAATAAACTATTAAAACCAGTCATTAAACTGAAGAAGTACTTTTTTTTTTAATTTAATGCCAGTTGAAGCAGGTTTAAGAAATTAACTGACAGTACTTCTGCAGATTTAAACACTGTTTTCAATAGTTTATTACCGTTAAATCTATTATTTTTATTATAATTACAATTTTGTTTTAATTAAAAGACATTTTAGTGATATATACATAATCAAAACTACCCCAAATCTAAAATTAAACCAGACCAGCATAAAAATAATATTAAAACACGACCTAAGGTTTCACTGCTACAAGCAGACTTCTCAAGTGTAAAGAACTACAAAAAAACTACACAATATATATACTATTAAAAACTACCCACAAATCCATTCACTTCCCATCCACCCTTAATATTAAAAGAACTCTTAAATAAGTTAATTGCTTCAGAATAATAAATTTTCAATAATAAAGACTCTTTAATTCTTCTTTTGATTTTATTTCTCTCAAAGAAGACAACCTTAGCTTCATCAAAATCAATAGTGTGGCCTGTATCTTTTTCATGGACATACGAAGCAGAACTAAGATATCTATTTTTAACTCTACTTTTATATCTTAGTTCTGCTTTGTATGTCCATGAAAAAGATACAGGCCACACTATTGATTTTGATGAATCTAAGGTTGTCTTCTTTGAGAGAAATGAAATTAAAAGAAGAATTAAAGAGTCTTTATTATTGAAAATTTATTATTCTGAAGCAATTAACTTATTTAAGAGTTCTTTTAATATTAAGGGTGGATGGAAAGTGAATGGATTTGTGGGTAGTTTTTAATAGTATATATATTGTGTAGTTTTTTTGTAGTTCTTTACACTTGAAAAGTCTGCTTGTAGCAGTGAAACCTTAGGTTGTGTTTTAATATTATTTTTATGCTGGTCTGGTTTAATTTTAGATTTGGGGTAGTTTTGATTTTATATTGACTAGTTTAGCTTTATGCTTGTAATGTTTATATATATATATATATATATATATACTTTTAAAGAAAATTTATTGATAAATTAGTTTATGTTGAAATCCTACTACGAGTAACATTTGGGATTACAGATAATAATTCAACAATAAATATAAAATACATGCAGTCACTTTTACAAGATGAACAAAAAATATGCATGATTTTTTTAAAAACAGTTTTACTAGTTGCCTAAAAATTACAATGGAGGCAATGGGATTAATTCCAGGTAGCAGCAAATTTATCTGCAGGTCTGGTCTCTGAATTTGATCTTACTCAAATTGTTATAGAAAAGGGAAAGTATTTTATAAGATGCAGAATTAAAGCAAAAATGACTCCTCAAAAACCACACAGTGAAAAGAATGAAGATGGATATTCCGATATTAGGAGTAATCTTTCTGTTCATCTTATTGATAAGAGTAGGAAGAGAAAGAAAGTGAGAACATGTAATTGTATTAGTGAGAATATCTGTAATGCTGAATAACTATGAAGAAAGTGTTGAAATAGTTTATTCTTCCTTATGGACAATTGGCAAAAGGAATCTATGTTAGCAGTGATCCATCTTCTAGATAAAAATCTATTAATGGCAAGTATATTCAGATTTATTTTAAGAAGAAAATTCAGATATTTGGGTTCAATATACCAATGTTTACATTTTTGAATAATACATTTATTTGTAAACTTTAGCATAATATTCTTATTTTTGTGTTTACACTTTTTTGTATGCAATAAAATAAACTGACATTTGTTTATGTATATTTTATATAGCTTTTATCAAAAATTTCTACTTTTTGACCTCTTAAAACCACTCATCTTCAGGGATATTGTTATACCAATGTTTAATAATATAGTCAAGGATAACCTGAATGTGAGAGATGAAAATGTAAAAAAATTGAAACAAAACTATATAAAACATTAAAAAAATTTCAATATATTTAGCAGATACAAAAATTGAAAGACAAAAATAATATTACATTAAAAATACCATTGAAATAAAAGCAATCAAAACTTTGTTGTCAATGAAAGAAATTGATAACAATTATATATATAATAACTAATGATTTTAATGAGCACATAAATAATATTACAACACTTAATCAAATGTATAATGCAAAAAATGAAAACCCATCCATGTAACAAACAACTCCAATACGTTACTAAGACTGTTTACCAAGGAAATCACCAAAGAATTATTTTAAAATAAATTTGTAAATAACATGCATCTTTTATTACAGAAATGTTAATCTTTTTTGTTGGATAAAAGATGAACAGTTTATCTGACCTTTGGTTTGTTATATAGTAATAAATCAAGATAGATACTTTAAAATGAGTGAAACTTTCTAGTTGTGGCAATTTTTAATCTACTATTAATGAAGACTGCAAATAGTTTTAAATATTGGCTTAGATGAAATAATAATGATTTTAATGTGCATAAATATTTTATAGCTCATCAAATATATAATGCTAAAAATATAAACTCATTTACAGAACAAACAAATTGAATACATTACTAAGACAATTTACAGGCAAAATTCCCAAAGAATATTTTTTTAAAAAATAAACATTATAACAAAGTCAAGAACAGGTCAAAGGGACTATTATTTATTTGTCAAAATAGATTGATATTTATACAACAAAAGATGGGCATTATAGTTTATTTTTTAAAAAAATATTCTTTGGGCATCTTGCTTGTAAATTATCTTAGTAATGTAAACTAACTGATTTATTTTATAAATGAATTTATATAACAGTGACAAATCAAATTGCTTGCCTCCGCTAACTAATACGTATTTGCATTGTAAGATAATAACTTTTCGGCCTTAGAATCAGTTCTATAGATAAAGGACAAACCTAAAAGTAGAACAAATATATACTAGTTTCTATTTCCATTAATATTTTGAGAATTTTGAACTTATCAAGATTTTGAATTCATTACAATCATATTAGTTTAACGTTCTATTGTTTTGTGTGTACATACATAATGTTTTTGAGATTAACTCATTACAAGTGTTGATTTAATTAAATAGCTGCCGAGTTTTTGCATATCACAATGTATTAGAATTAAAAATGATACCACTTCAACCTTGATCTTTTTAGTATATTGGGAGGATTGTCCACAATATTTTTTTCTAGAAAGCATGGATTTATTTAATAAAACAGAAATTTATTGCTAAATGTTTTTACACCTAATTGACTATATTTCTGACATGTATGAAATTACTTTTAGCTTTAATCTTACCAATGATGATTTAAATTCTAATATTATGTAATAAATAATAATTTGCAATACTAAATGTTTAGATGTGATGTTTGTGATATTAACTCAATTATATTTAAAATAAACAGTTGCAGTGAACTAATCTCAAAAACATTACATATAAATATGTAGCACTGGAAATTATATATAAATGTCTGTGCATGTATATGTATTCCACATATGTTTCTAAATCTGCAGCAAGAGATAGAAAAACAGAAAGTGTCAAATTATGTCATCAGATGTCTTTAAAATTGAAGTAGCTGCAAGAACTTTTGATTGGTTCTGTAAAAGAAAGATATAACAAAAACTAAACATAGACATATAGTATCATTAGAAAAAATATTTGGATGAATTTACAATCAGTTTTATTAAAAAATAATTGAATAGTTTTTCCATATTTGGAACATTGATTGACTGAAAGTAACAGAAGTGGACCATGTATCCATAGGTCTTAATCATCAAAGTCTAATATTCTACTGTTATAACAAACTCATGCCAGCCATCAATTTCATTAATTTAACATAATAATTAAACTTAATTTAATAATATATCTAATACATATATGTTGTGATGTTCTGGGAAACACAGTCATTAATTTTATAAATACTTTTAAAAAAAATCAAAGTAAACATCTTGGGAGTATAATTTAATCCCTAAAAGTAAAATAACATTTACATTAACATGTTCACTTCCCATCATTGTGTGTCTTCATCATGTTCAGATAGTTTCTGTATTGTTTTATATTTTTCTTCACTCTCTTACAACTCAAAATAGTATTCCTTTGCTGTTTTTGCATTGATTTAGTGGCAAAAACTGGAACTATAATTTATATTGATTTATTAGCTTAAAGCAAGTCTAAAGTAGACAATATCATGCAGATATCAGAAATCCAATGGACCAATAGTGACACTGACTAGCAAATTCTTTATTATCAGGCCTTGAGATGGGATGTTTTACTTTTGTTCCTTTCAGTAAAAAAAAGTGCATATTTTCAATAGTTTAATTGTATATTTATGTTTATTTATTCACTTTATTTGTAAAATATTTATTTTAAACTAAAAATATTTATGATTACAATTAGATTTTATTTGAAAAGATTTGCTTTTTAAGAAAACAGGTCAAATGAAACCATGATTATGATAAAGTGGAAGATGTGATCAATTTGCTAAAAAGAAATGCTTTCATCAATATCAATGCAAAAGTCTTTTGTGTTATTATAAGTCCAATTTTAAATTTTACAACAGAATTATCCTATTTTATGATGTATGAACAAAAATATAGAATTCAAGTAACAAATAATTTGCAAAGACAACCATCCCTATTAAAAAAAGTTATTATTCTCATAATGTATTTCAATTTAGTACTTTTTTTTTTTTTATATTTTTACAGTTAAAATATGATCTTTTTAAATGTTTTCATTTGTAAGTTTATATTTCTAATAAATAATATAAATATCATCAAAATATAATATAGAATAAAGATTTAATTATAATAATAAATATTACAAATATAAATGATATTGCCACTAGGGGGTTATGAAAATGGAGCTGATTGTAAACAAATTTAAGATAAATATTATTACACCAACTACCGTGACATGAAAGAATATCATATTTCATATTTGATAAACTCAGTTTAGTTGTGATATCATTTAACTATCATTTCTTCAAATGGATAATTTATGTATCATTTTAAAATATATATCAGATCAGTATAAACAAACTCATCTTGTATCAAATCAATTGTGACTTTCATCTTGTATTCAAACTCAGTTTCAAGACAAATATAATTATAATAAATTAATCAGTAAAAAATAAATAAAATGATTTTTTTTTTTTTTTTGTTATAACCAAATTGTTTTGAATTTAAATGGCAGTTGAAAAGGGTTAAGTAAGTAACTAAAAGTACTTCTGAAGATTGAAAGACTACATAATAGTTAATCAATCTTATATTTATTATCTATATATAACCAAGCAAATCTTTCAAATTTGAACTCCCACTTTTTGGAGGAATGCATCATAAATCTGAAAAGTTTTATTGGATTTTCAAATATCTATCTGGTATATTTATCAAATCATTATATATATATATATATTGATAATAAAATGATAATTATTTATATATAATATATGTATATGTAATGTGTATGGAAGAAGCTACCCTTTCACTCATGTATGAATAGACAGCACTTCATATTAATACATGTTTTAAAAGAATTGGCATACATTCATTCTTAAGATTACTATTAAATACACCAACATTCATTGATGGTTCTGTTAATTTATATAACAAATTTTTAAATCAGCTTATTAGTAGTAAACGTTTGTATTACTTATTAATTGCACATTATACCATGCAGTCATTTCTTTATATATATATATATATAAATGTGTTTTATCAGTTCTTATTTATGGATCTGTGACTTGCACATTTAATAAAAGAGCAGTACAATAATTCAGATCACTCAAAGAAGTATGGAGAGATGCATGTTGGGAGTAATAAGAAGAGATAAAAAACGCAAAGGTGTTACTGACCTCATTGAAAAAATTAAAAGACTGAAGTGGAGTTGGGCTGGACATATTGCTAGAAGAGATATTAATATATGGACAATTGAAATCTTAAACTGGATTCTGAGAGATTGTAAAAGACCCAGAAAGAGACCACATGTGAGATGGATAGATAAAATAAGAAAGTGTGCAGGGGTGATGTGGAGAAGAAAAGTTAAAGATCGGAGAAGATGGATTGAACTTGGAGAGACTTTCGTCCTGCAGTAGATTCATAATGGTTGATGATGATGATGATGACAAAAAAATTACAAAAAATTATCTTGAGACTTTCTTAAATATTTTAAAGTAAATAATGTGTTATTCAAATAATTTTCATAGATGGGTAACAGAATAGTGAACCATGGTTTAAACATTAAGTACTTATCAATTTATACAAACATGTAAACATAATTTCCATATTAAGAATGTTATAATAGTAATGTAAGTCATGTACTTTATTTGTATATTCAATCACTCACTATTGTACATAATTTTACATGCACTATTTAATTATTTTAGTTTACATACTGTGGAAAATATATATCATCACATTATCCAATAATTTAATCCGATTAAAATCATTTTCTTTATTTTTTTTTTTCTATTTCATTCTTTTTATATTTTGAATAGTATTTAGTAATATTCAAAATGTTTTTGATTTATAGTAAATAAATAAAGGTTTTCTTTTAAAAATGCTGATTTAAATATTATTTTTAATTATATACGCTGAATCAATTTGGCTAAGAAAGTGTTTAGTAATATTTGAATTTCAATTTTTAATTTAATCTAATCTACCGAGACTCTGTTTTCTTCAATTTAAAATTGTAAGTTAATTTTTGATTATTTTTTATTATCATTTGCAATTAATAAAATATTAATCGCAACATGTATAAATAAAGACCTTTAAGCATTTTAACCAATCACATTTCAGTTCATTTAACATTTCTGAACTTCATTTTCTGCTGAATATTATATCTGAAGTACTCAATTATAGTGAATATCCAGTCTTTGATCTAATATCTGATCGTACTTATTTTCAATTTTTTTTTTTTTTTTTATCGAACATATATATGTTTCTTACAAGAAATTGGAATGGTTATATAACAATAAAAACACAGCTTTAATAATTCACTACTATATCAGAATAAAATAAATCAAGCAAAAAAAAAAAGCTTTTATCTATAAATGCAATAAATAAAAGAAAGTAAGAAGAAAACAGATATTTATTACAAATATTTAAACATTCAAATCATTATTTTTATAAAACTTATGCTACTTTTTTTTGTTTGTTTGATTACTTTTAGCATTTTATTTAAAAATGAATCTTTGCATACATTATTTCTTTTGTTTTGTATTTTAATAATAAAAAAAAGTTAATGATAGTAATCAAAATTTTTGCAATAAAAATATAGAAAAAATATTACATTTTATTTCAGGTCATAAAATTTTTATCAAATTTTAAATGCAAATTAGAATTTGTGAAACAAAATTTGTTTCTACCATAATGATCTATATATATCAAAAGCAATTAATAGCTTAAAAAATGTATTTTTGAAGACAAGATATACTCTCATCTAGTCTAGATTTTTACATATTCTATAAATAAAATATATTTTTTCAAAATCATTTTGCATTTTAAACTTTTAATACATGCTTAAATTACTATATGAATGCATACTTACATATTAATTAACATAGATGCAAATATTTTAGAGCTATTACAAATATCTCTGATTAAAATATTTTTTTAATGATCCTGGTGAAGATTATAAAGGTTATGCTTTTGAGTGTATTTTATATACAAGAATAACTGAAATTTAGAGTGTTTGAAATCAAAAGAATTATTTGAATTGATTTATAAAAAAAGATTTTTACAAAAATAAAACCTTTATTTATTAATAAATTATAAAATTCTCACTAGAAACTGCTAAAATCAATTGAAATATCTATTTTTTACAAAATATAACCAAAAAAAAAAAAATAGAAAACTAAAATATATTTATGAAGATATAATTTAAAATGTAACTATCTAAATTATTAAAATAAAATTGGTTTTTAATTTTTAAGTTGTTTTAATTACATTATCAATAGCAAATGACCAATATATAATTTAATTTTTATATACACTATATATGCCCTCTAAAACAGTTCTCTCTCTCTCTCTCCCCCTCTCCCTCTCTCTCCCTCCCCTCTCTCTCTCTATCTCCCTCTCTCTATATATATATCTGTATCTATCTATCTATCTTGATTAATTTGCTACCTATTAAGTCTATTATTTTGTTTGGTGTCTATGTGTCCAGTTGTCTAATTATCTGTCTATATTTATTTTTTGTCTTTTTGTTTATTTTTCTATCCATCTATCTATCTTTATATACATATATAGATACCCATTTGGATATAATTAATGTATTCCAACTATATATATAATTATTAAATAATAATTTCTAATAACATTATAGGCAAGAGTTATCACTTTTTAAAAATAAAATAATGATGCTTTGAAAAGGATCCACTAAAATGTTATGGATATTAGGGAATAATATTTAGAAAAACAACAAAAAGATTAAAAAAATCACTTTCTACTTTGCATATTTAAATTAGATAGATGGGTATTTTTTAAAGATTTATTTATTATTTAAAATAAATTTAGTTAATTCTCCAGATTTGCATAATATTCTGTAGTAAAAATGTTATTTTGAGAAATTTTATTTCCTAATAATATTTTTATAATTTGGGTTCATTGGACTGAAATCAAACTGGGCTGGATATGTTATTAAAAGAGGTGAAAAGAGATGCAAATTGAAATCAAGTGGATTTCAAAAGAATATAAAAATCCTAGAAAAAAATCATGTTAGATGACATATGAGAAGAGAGACTGTTATCTGAGAAACTGGATTAAACTTGGATAATCTTTGGATCGATAATGTCTAAAAATAATGATAATGATATAATAAAAAAGGAATAAAATATTGATTTATAAAATCCACACAAAATTTCAATTATTTGGAACTTCTTAAGAATAATTTGGGATTCATATTTTAAATTGTATCCAGAAATTTTGAAAATTATTAGAAATAGGAAATGAATATATTTTATTTACAATTATTTAAATTTTACACAGTCATATTTCCATTGATCTGTAATAACTATTAAACAAATTAAAACTTACAACTGTGCACTAAGTTCTCTAAACTAAGGCAGGCTGGTTTTAAGAAGTAATGTGGCATTCCTTTTCAGTCTCTTAATATAACCCATTAAAGAATTTTGATGTCAAAACTGTATCACATCTTAAGAAACATTTTGCATAATTAATAATTTTACCTTGAATCCTGTATTGAAAAAGAAATCAGTTAACAGCCCTTTCCTTTTAAGCAGAATATGCTGATAGCATTTATCTCTGATATTATTGTCAATTAATTAGTATTTCAGATTTTAAATTTTAATTAAAATTTTCATCAAAAGATGGAACTACGTATGAAGATTTGGCTTGAGTGATTGTCACAAATCTGATTTGATGACAAATAATTATTACTGGTATTTATATCTGTTTGATTTTGTTTTTTTAATTCAATATGAAAACAATAAATAAATGCTCTTTTTAATTTCAATTATTAGTATCTATTAACAATTTATTACCAAATTTAGCATGATTTTCTGTTTTTACAGTTTAACTCTTAATTCATTTTTATATAAACTTACCGTTAATACTATTAATTTGTTTTAATGATAAAAATAAATTTCCATTAATAGATAGTACGAATTTTGATTTAAAAGGCTTGATATGATTTTTAATGGTGACTTATGATAAGGTTTTATCTAAAGTACTAACATAACAATGGCTATTAGTCTTCCAATAAAGTCAATATAGAAATTGTTCTCATTCTAAGCATAAGCAAAAGTACAGCTTTGTACTTGTGCAACACAAACTTATATTTACATTGTAAAAGCAGCAAAGTAATTTTACACATAATTTGAGTAGCTATTTATTACACCTTGCAAAATTATTAAATATTTGTTTTTAATAAGTACATGATAATGATATTTAGATCCTATTACAATATATTAGCTTTTGTCAGAAACCAAACAACTGATAATATACTGTAAACAGGAGACACTTTTGGCAGTAACTTGTTTATCATTTATTTTATTGCAATTAAAAGTAAAATTTTAATATATCAATTAATTTTTTCATCATTTGAACCTATACATTACTAAAATTTATCTTAGATATACAGATTCTTCCTAGGACATTTTTATTCATTAAGTTCATTTTTTAGCTTGAAATTTTAAATATTTTTTGTTACGATTATTATTTGTAGAACAAAATTAATCTTCACATATACTCCATTATAGTAAATGTATGTGTGCTCACCCATCAATAAGGGTTTTGCTTAGAGCTTATTTAATCTAATAGCATATGTCTGAAGATGAATTTTCTTCCACAAGATTACAATTATATACCCCACTAAATTACTTATTTACATATATTAAAACAAATATAATTCAAAATTGCAGGTACTTAAAATGAGAAACTTTCTCCTTCCTGTGATATCTAAACTAAATTTGTACAAATAATTGGTCAATTGAAATATCAGGTTCATAACAAGTTCAAGTGATTTAAGCATGGGTAATAAGGGTTGGTTATATAAAAATAAGCTCTAAGCAAAAAGATTATACTTTTGCTTTTAAAACTTCTATTGGTGGATGAATGCATATAAATTTAATTTAATGGCACATGTCAGAAGATTAATTTCCTTCCATAACATTACAATTATATATATTGCTAGATTATTATTTCTGTTTATTACTTTTCTTATTTGCAAATCAGATATTTTATTTTTGGACTAATTTCATTTTTTGAATTTATGCCTTTAACAACATTTGTAAAAAATGTAAAGATAAAATTAAAATTGTTTTTTTTTTCATTATAAAATACTGCTAAGGAAAACATTGCAAATTTATTCCACTTTATTATAAAGTTTGTCATATCTAATATTAATATTGAGAAAAAGTCAATAGTAGAAAACCCAGCTCAGTTTTTTTTTCTGAGTGATTAGTTGCTAGGATATAATTTATACTATCTTTTAAGAATCATGTTGTTGCAGTCTAATTTGTGTTGTTTACACATGGTGACATCATTCTAATGATTCAAATACCGATATGTGGTAATTAATAGTTATATAAAAATTAACTCTGTGTTTATCCTGTGTAGTTAATCTGCTTATTTTATTGACTGTTTTTATCTAGACTGAATAAGGTTTTATTAACATAATCTTCTATTTCACCACTTTTATGCCATCTAGTGCACACTTTAGTAATTAATAAATGCCAAATGGTAGTATTTAGTAAATCACTGCCATCTGACATCTATTCATTAGTAAAGCTTACACTAGATAAAATAAAAGAAGTGAAAATAGAAAGTTGTGCTAATAGATAGCAAGATGTAAACAAAATAACATATTGACTAATTGGTTATGTGATGACTTAATGATTAAGTATTTGTTTTTCTCATTGTTTCCAGACATTATCTATGTGAAGATCAGTTTGTTAGATACAGTTGGTGGCATAGCAAAAGTTATTTTTTGCATAGCATCTAAAAACCATGTTTTTATTGAAACTCTTTTTGTGATATGCAACATTTATAACATATAAATATGTAAAACTTTAATAAGTGTTAGTATTAAATGCACACATTATATAATTCGAATTTGATATATTGAACAATTCTATAAATAATAACAATTTTATTAAATCTTCAAACGTTTTCGAAGGCTTACCCTTCATTATCAAGAAATACAAACTCTCTCATCGTTTTTTCAATGATATACTAATATGCAAATATCCGACCAATAAATATAAATAGCTCTTCATTATTATAAAATAATTATGGAAATAATGACTGGGATTTACATTTTAAATATGTAATTTTAAGATAATAGAGGATCTCAGCACAACATCTACAGAAACATGGCTCCTTCCCAATTTATGTAGATGGGCTTATCATATTTCAACCACATTTTATCAAGAGTAGTTTTCTTCACTTTATTTCAGAATTATCTATTGTAATTCTGAGAAATCACTGGACACCACATGATATAGTACTTCTTATCATTTTATGATTTTACTGTCATCAGTTCAAGGCTATAACTGATGACCTTATGTTTCTAACAGCCATTTTGTAATGTAACTGAAATGTTTTACAACAGTTGTGACTTTTTTGGTTCATTTTGTTATAATTTAAATTTTAATAATATAACTACCATTTCAATTTCTGAAAATAAAGTTTAATCCTGTAGTTCAACAAATCACCTGCTTCTGTAGCTTTTAGATATGTGCAGGCAATGTAAATTAAGTTTTGTTTTAACCCTCATCGGACCTCTTCACGTTATTTGATATCTTTACACTCTATATAATAAAAACTACAACTCTTAAGTAGTTTGTGTATGCATATATATGGATAATGTGTGTCCACTTTAAATAAACACATACAAATCAGTATATAATCAAAATTACCCCAAATTCAGAACTCAAACAGACTAGTCAAGAAAATAAACTTTTACCATACCATCAGTGGTTTCACTGTTACAAGCAGACTTCTCAAGTGTAAAGAACTACAAAGTAACATATTTAAACTAAACATTCCCACCAATTCCATTTATTTCCCATACATCCTCAATATTAAAAGAACTTCTATATAAGTTCATTGCTTCAGAATCATAGATTCTTAATAATAAAGATTTTTTACTTTTTTTTATTTCATTCCTCTCAAAGAAGACGACTTTAGCTTCATCAAAATTAATAGTGTGGTTTGTATCTTTTTCGTGGATATATAAAGCAGAACTAAGATTTTTATTTCTAATCCTGCTATGCCTTTATTCTTTCATTTATGCTCGAACTACTTAGTATATGGATATACTATATATGCACGCACATACACATAAATAAACTGCAATTATTATTGCTAATGGAGTGAAAACAAATTAAATTCTTTAAAGCAAAAGAAGCCTTCAACGAGGCTTCAGCGTTGAAACATTTGAAAACAAATATTAGACAAAGCAGTAATTAAATGTCTGTTGTGGAGGGTTCTTTTTGTTTGTTGTCTCCCAAGCTGAAGAGCCAATCGTTCCGGATAATTTTTCTTATGGTACTCTTTTTTAGACTGTATTTAAGACGGGCAAATTAATCCAGAAAACACTTAAATTTAATGAAAAATAAAAAGGCTTAATAAAGGACAAGTTTTCTACATATCTAAAAGGAAAAATTGCTTAATATATAATAAAATTGAAAGAATAAGTTCACAAGATGAACAAAAACTGATGGATGTTTCCCACCCCCCAACAGCACTCAGCATAAATATCGCATTTTTTTCACTTCTTTTCAGAATATGATTTGTTTACCGATAAAGTTTTGTCCATTACAATTCTGCATGCCCGATATGATCTACCTGGTTGTTTTACCTATCTTCATAAGAATCACTGCAGGTACCAATTTATTCATAACATTTTTGAACATGGGCGGTTGCCCCTCCCCAGCAACCTGCATGGATGTCAAATCTTTCCATTTCCTTTCAAAATAAGATTGTTTATTAGCATAACAAACAATACTAACAATATTCTATACACTTTATGCAAACTTCCAAAATAGCTCACAGTTTTGATTGTTCAATAATCTTCTGAGATATAACATGTAATATACAACTAATATATCATAACCATCTATGAAATTTTGATGTCTCAGATTCCCACATACATATGGTAATATTTCACATTAATATGCATCACATGACACAATAATTAATATAGAATTACAAGATAAATATAGGACGTTTCTCCATACAGCAACCAACAGGAAGCTCAAAACATATTGCTATTCAAGATAAAACTTGATTATCAAGTAACCATAAAGTTTTGACCTACCAAGTGCCCATATACTCCATATAATCTGTCTTCAGTAAAAATATATGGGTCTCATGTTGTAATAATTATTTACATCTGACTGATTTTCTTTCTATTTAAGGGTTGAGTTTAGACCAGATTAATTTTGAATTTTTTTTAAAGTAGTTTTTATGAATTTTTTTAGATAATTCTAGCCAATCTAACTAACCACTCAGTATTGACAAAAATAATTACCTAGCTAAGATTAGCTAAAAGATTAAAACCATTGAATAATCTGGATCTGTCCAAAAAGGATTACTGATCATCAATTATAAAAATAAAAGTTTTGATTTTTCAAATAATATTGTTTTAATATTTCTACACATTGTCATATTCCTATGGATTCAAAACTCATGGTTAAATTTCACACATACACACACACACATATATATATATATATATAACAACTAAAACGTCTGTTAATTAAAAATATAATATATATATAAGGCTTGAATTCACACTATCAAACTCTGTTATATCTATCCAATATATCTTATTCATTTGACATACATAATCACATACATATGAAAAAGATCAATGAACTCCAAGATATGTATTTTGTGCAGAATTAGCACTCATTAATTAGTTCACATCACAATCTCCCACATATATATGCAATAAGTGCTCAATTCAAGTCTTATAAGTACATTAAGTTTAATACACATATATTCAGCCTGTATTTTGCTCATCCATCTTTTATATAATTAAATGGACATATTAAAGGTCCTTTGTGTGAGGGGTCAGATTGACTTAAGGTCAACATAGGCATGACATTAATATTGACATTAACGAGGAATTTGAATATTTCACCCTCAGATTTTCAATGATCTGGATGGCAAAAGTGTAAGAGAGTGGTGAAGATTGAACCTTGTCCATTAAAGTTTGAAGATTTGCTACCTTAATATAAACTGAGCACTGGTTGTGTATATGTATAGGAGATTGTGATCTGCACCAACTGATGAGTGCTGGTTCAGCATGAAATACATATATTGGAATTCATTTATCTTTTTCATATGTATGATGTGTATCAATTGTATAAGATGGATTGAATAGATGTAGGGAGTTGGAAGTGTAAGTTTAAAATTCTTAAAATTATATTAGTTTAGTATGGATAATATACATATATTTAAAGATAGACAAATAAAATGTCTGTTAATTAAAAAAACTATTGTAATAACAATAAAAATAACAAATATAACTGTAATTAACTATTATATACAGTCTTTCAATCTGCAGAAGTACTTTTGGTTAATTCCTTACCTGCCTCTACTGAATTAACTGAAAATACTTCAGCAGATTGAAAGCCTGTAGATAAAAGCTAATTACCATTACATTTATTATTTTTATTGTTATTACAATATTTAAATATATATATATGTTGATACAAAGATTTTCATGGGTTGCATATATAAAAGACATTTTGCATGGATGAACTCGCAAAATATGTCATATATATATATGCATGTGTTAAAGTTAAATATTTTCATGGATTGTTATTATGATAAATATCAGAGAGATTATATCCATGTAAACAGAGATAACTTTTAGCTTTGAGGCTGCTAAGAAGTTATCAATTTCTAGTAATTGACAATCCCTGAGACTAAAAAAGTTTTCTCTTTAATCTATAATAGTTCTTTTGTTGGTATTTATTGTTGAAATAGAAAGCATATTGTATTTGTAAAGAAATACTGTAATTAAAAAAATATTTTTTATTAGTAATCAGAAAAAAGAAAATTATAAAATTTCAAATTGTGAAGGTTTAAGAAAAATTTATTTCATGTTCATTCTAAGAGTACATGTTTGACATTATTTCACTTTGTAATGTAGATCAAACCTATAATAGGTTATAATTTTAATTTTGTATTTGGTTATTCTTTGGGTGCTTTGCAGTTTTGTTCTTTAAGAAAATAAGTTTCATCATTAAATTGGAAAAAAAACAAGACCACGCTTCACTGATTCAAATTTCCTTAAGTCCAAACATTAACAGTTTGGGGAAAACAGATTCAGAAATCTCACTAACTAAACAATATTAAACTTCAACTATTTTCAATAGTATATTATTGTATTATGAAAAAATATTAGATATTATTTTCTTATAACAAGCAATATTGTATACAAAAATTAAATTGTAATGCAAAAGTTGTATGGACATGTTAACTAATGAGAAATAATATGTACAAAAATATTTATAAAAAATGTTTTTATTTAAGAAATGCACTGAAAATGAACACACAACTTCTTTCTTCAATCACAATTTTAATTATTTTTAACTTGAAATAAAAGTGTGAATTATCCATAAATAATTAATTCAATCATTAGTTTTTGTTTTTTAGTGATTAATCAGATTAAACAAAACAATTTTTTTTTGTAAAACATTTCTGTATATAGGATGCAGTGACACACCCTTTTTTAAACACATTTTTAAGAAAAAAAATAATTTGCTAAATTTTTTCACGAATTCTCAAAATAATTTACTGTACTAATTTTATAATGATTTAGGGACTACAAAAATGTAATTAGGAAACACTGTAGGTAGGTACCTTTTGATCTTCATCCTCAAAACCCTGAAATCCATCTCCAGAGCTAAACATTTGGAAGATTGTTGCTTTTCTTAACTGTATGTTATTTATCTTATGAATAAATTTATATTTCTAAGATAACTTTTTTTATATATTTAAATCATTTAATTTTTTAAAAATATTTTTAAAAATTATGATAATATTAAATTATTTTGAATGTTTTTCTCTGATATTTATATGATTATGGGAGTATATATATTAGTATGATTATGTTGTGTAGCTATATATAGTTTACAAGTATGCTTATATACATGTATATTTGTAAATACTTTTTGTTAGACAAAAGGACAAAATGTAATAGAATAATTATATATATATATATATAAACCAGAAGTTTTAGAGTGACTGAAATTTCAAGTCATAATTTTGATTATTGCTGCATAAGATGCACCTCATATTTTAGCCATGTTTTGTGGGGGGAAAAGTACATTGTATATGCCAAAAAATATAGTTTTTAGATATTTTACAGTAGACTTTTTGCAACTTAGAATCTAAACAAAAGGCAGTGCTTTCATAAAGTCAAGATTTTTATTAAATATGCATGAAAAATTAAAATTTCATCTTTCATTTTTATTTTTTTCCATTTTTGTTAACTATAAATACTTTTTAGAAAGGAGTTTGCTATTAACTGACAGGAGACCCTTTGATTCTTTTTGGAGGCCTTAAAGGAAAGGAGCAGGGAAATTTCCTAATATCCACTCCATACATTCTTGTCATTGCAGATATTATTACTATGTGATTATTCATATAGTATATGAACATGGATGGGCTGCTCACCAACACACATTAGCCAACATGATGAGTTTATTGACTTTTTATAACTGAGATTGAGATCAAGAATCACCATGGTATTTCTTCTCAGTGCCTGATAAGACAGAATGGATGTTTGTGTAAATGATAAATATTTCCCAATAGATATATACAATTATGACAGACAAAAATAAATCATGGTCCTTATTCCCAGGAGGCTGTAAAGTCACCAACCAAGGCAGCGTTTGGTGGCTGAAAGCTTAGGGTGCTAAGAATCTCCTGATTGCAGACCCAGGCTGTCATTTGATGATGACTATTTATTTAGATACTTACAACTGCAGATCATTTTCAAATGAAGGAAGATTGCAAGAATCAGACGAATTGTCTTATATTAAATGGGACATTATTGGACTTTGTGAAGTTAGAAGAAAATATGAAGAGACAATTGATTTAAAAAGTGGTCATGTACTCTATTATAAAGGCATAAATATTGGAAATACAAGTGGAGTAGGATTCATTGTAAATAAAAAGTAAAAGAACAACCTTGTGGAAATTGATGTTGTATTGGGAAGAGTGGCAAGATTAGTTATACAACTTAATAGCAGATACCAAATGCAGATAATTCAGGTTTATGCCCCAACAAGTTCTCATAGTGATGAAGTAATAGAAGATTTTTATATGGATGTACAAAAGCCTTTTGATCAGAGTAAACAACATTTTAAAATTGTTATGAGAGACTTTAATGCTAGAATTGGTAAAGAAATGAAAGATGAAAGTGATGTAGGTAATTTTGATTATGGTAATAGAAATGAGAGAGGACATAGACTTGAGGAGGTTGCAGAAAAAAAACAACTTTATACTATGAATTCTCATTTTGAGAAAAATGTTAAAAGGAAATGGACATGGAAACATCAAAATGAAGATACAGCAGAATTGGATTATATTTTGACTAACAGAAAATACATATTTCAAGATTATAATGTTCTTAATAAATTTAACACAGTAAGTGATCATCGATTAGTAAGATGTAAGATACCTGTTAATGCAAAACTAGAGAGACAAAAATTATTAAGAAAAACAACATTTACAGTTGATATTCTTAATCTTCAGAAACAGTCTAATGAATTTAAATTAGAACTTAGAAATTGATTTCAAGTATTAGTAGATTTTGAACATGATTAAGATTTGAATGACACTTTTAAAAACTGCAACAAGGATAGCTGGTAGAAAAAAGCAGCAATTTATCAATAACATTTCTACTGAGAGTAAAGAATTTATGAAGAAAAGAAGGAATATGAAGATATACAAAAATAATGCATTAAAAAGGATTGAATATCTCAAATTTTGTAAAATGGTGTGGGAAAGAGTTGTAAATGATATAAGAAAGTTTAACTGTGAACTAGCAAGTAAAGCTGTAGAAGAGAATAAAAGTCTCAAGATTGTAAAACAACATTTTGGTATAGGTAGGAAATTTATATCTGCAATAAAAAAGATGAAGCTATTGCTAAAAAGAGAGATGACATCATGAAATGGGTAGAAGACTTATCAAGAATTATATAGTAATAAAGAACATGTACCTCCTAAATCTATTACATCTTCCAAATTGCACAGAATATTAAATGAAGAAGTGAGATATGCAATTAAATGTATGAAGAAAGGAAAGGCTCTAGGCAATGATGGAATTATAATTGATATATTAAAAGAAGCAGGTGAAGAAATAGAATTTTTTTTAGCGAAGTTATATACCAAATGTCTAAATGATAAAGATGTACCAGATGATTGGAATAATGCAGTATTAATATTAAGATTTAAAAAAGGTGATAAAGAGGATATTAAAAGTTACAAATCTATTAGCCTTTTATCAGTTTTATACAAAAAAATTTCCAAGATAATTACAACTCATTGGATTTCCACCAACTAAGAGAACAAGCTGGATTTAAAAGTTGTTTTAGTACAATAGATCATATCCAGGTATTGAGAGAAGTTATAGAAAGGACAAATGAATATAAGTTGCCATTATGCTTTGGATTTGTAGATTATGAAAAGGCATTTGATTCTATAAACCTTTATTCGGTGATTAAAGCATTGGATCATCAAGGTACAGATCCAGGATATTATCATATTTAAAAGAATATTTATAAAAATACAACAGAAACAATTAGAGTACATAATGATACTGGGAAAGTCAACATTGAGAAGTGTGGGTGACTCCATATCTCCAAAACGTTTTACAGCAGTCCTGCAATAAGTATTTTGTGATTAAAATGAAAAGATAAAGGAGTGAAATTAAATGGAGATTATTTAAGTCATTTAGGTTTTCCAGATGATGTAGTTGTTTTTTGAAAATAATGCTTTAGTGCTGCAGGAAATGTTGCAGGAGTTATCAGATGAAAGTAGGACTAAAAATAAATGTTAAAAAGACTAAAGTTATGTTTAATGGATTTTTTAAAATATGAAAATAAATATTGATTATTAAAAAGACTGAAGTGGAGTTGGGCTGAACATATTTCTAGAAGAGATGATAATAGATAGACAATTGGAATCTTAAACTGGATTCCAAAGGATTGTAAAAAACCCAGCAAGAGATCACATGTGAGATGGATGGATGAAATAAGAAAGTGTGCATGGGTGATGTGGAGAAGAGAAGCTAAAGATCAGAGAAGAGGGATTGAACTTGGAGAGATCTTCATCCTGCAGTGGATTGACAATGTTTGTTGATGATGATGATTGCACATGTCTGAAAATTTATTGAACTGATATCAATGTCATTTGAAATGTGGATTAGTCAATACTATTAAACTTGAAACTGGATGAATAAACCCTGTCATATTTCATTATCATTGATACCTAATATGTGTATAAAATTTGAAGAAAGCCCATTCAATAGAATTATGTTAAAAATTGATTAGAATATGTCACCCAAATAAATAGAATTTTTAAGGTAAATAAAAGCATTCAAAAATTGTCATATTACTGGAAATTGGCTATTTGGGTTAAAATCCCTCCATTATAATTTATGTTATTCTGCTGTTTCTTGTGCCAAATCTATGAAATCATGACAGTAATATATATTCTCATAATGTAATATTTGATACATTGAATGCAGTAAATAGGAACTGACATTCTAATTCAAGTGAAACTTTTGAAATTTTACCCCAAGTAGACTCAAGTAAAGTTCGGGAGTTTCAATAGTTAGTCCATAGACAACTCAAATAACCATCGAATGGTTAAACGGTGAATAGATATTTTTATTTTTAATAAAATATTTTTTTTCTCTTCATTGTTTCTCTGACCACAGTACCAGGGTATGTCCTCTATGGGAAAATGAAAGTAGCCTTTTACAATCATATATATGTTTAATACTATTTCTAAAGACTATTTTTGTCAAATTTATTATAAATAAAACAATAACATCAATTACAATCACTGATTGTTTGTTATTATTTTTAATCAAACTGGTAAAGTAAGTTATGTGGATAAATGTAATCATAGATCATTTTTTAATTGTCCAAACAAAGTTTACATAAACCAGTCAATCGACTGATTAAATTTGCTTACATTACACTAAAATAACCAATCTTTCAGCTCTCCTGACACAACTGCTTCATAGCTTAAATACTGTTCGTAAAGTGGCATTGGGCTGACTGCTAACATTTTGAGGGTATGTATTTTTTTTTATATAAATATGAAACTCGGAACCAAACGATTTTCAAATGTAAATACCACCATGTACATTCACAATATTACAGATTATTTAAGTCTAAAAGAAACTATCTACTGAAAACTGGATTGATTTAGCAAGATGATAAAATATACAATCAAAAAATTGAATAGATGATTTGTCTAAACTTTGAGTGATTAATTATATATATTATTTCCAGTTTATGAGTATGTACATTTTGTATGTAGATAATTTTTATATGTTTGCATTTAAAAAAAATATTGGAATTAAAACGTATACTAAAAGAAAATTATTCAAAAAACAACTGATATATATTACAAGCCGACTAATTTTGACAATTCATCTTTTTAAAAAGATTAAAGTAAATATTGTAGTAGTATTAGAAAAGTGCTAGATTATTATAAAAATATGCGCATAAAAATTAGGAGATAAACCAGGTGGGCGACATGATCAAAAAACCTGAGTCATCTGATTAAAGAATTAAAGCAAATTTGGTGAATAAAATTCAAAAGATGAAGAGCACTGGGTAGCTACTATTAAAACTTATCACTAAATTTGCATAAAACAATAATTTAAATGCTGCGAGGTCAGCAATTCTTTATAAGATTTGATAATCCCCAAATATGTTACAACTAGAGATATTTCTTGCATAATAATTTGTAAAGATTTTACAGTTTTATTTTTTTTTTTTAAATATTAAAATCATCAATAATATTTATTACGAGTGCAACAAAGATTGATTTGAATTATAAATAAAAACGCTGTATTGTACTGACAATAAGCATACTCTACTAACCTATATATATATACTGCTTTATCCTGTCTAATCCATACACATTGGAGGATTTGTAAACTGATACCTACTATTTGATGAAAGTAAAAACTGATTATCTACACTTCTAATGTGAATGTAACTGTGAATTAAACTTATCATTATGATACTCAAACATCATATGACCTCTTGAGCAACTGCATGAGTCTATCGTTGTCATTTAAATGATTTATGAATAAAAAAATTGACTGCCTTTAACGGGATATTTGCTAATAAGAAAATTATACAAATAAGTCGTTTGTGAAGCAATTAAAATAATTGTCCTATAAAAGCTAATTGGTGATTATTTTAGCATGATGCCACATGTAGTAAGCATATATTTTAAGCTACCGAATGGCTGGTTTATTTAAACTTTATGCATGTAATTTACGTACTATTTCTAGTTTAGCAATATCTCCATTTAGATTACAATCAAATAGATTTATTAAAATTAATTAATTAATGTTTAGCAAGTCATAATTTATAGAGAATTTTAGCTCTAATTAACGCCATTTTCCCACAATATTTAAATATCGAATATTTATGAGATTGGGTCATGGTTATTTTACACATTAAACTCTCATTGTTCTGGATTTTAATATTTATATGAAAAGAATATTATAGTGCCAGTAAGAAATAAGCATTCTTGATATGAAACAACTGTCATAAAAAGGCAGATTGGCTAGTCATTTGAGTGTGATATGAAATAGGTATATATTATAACAATTTGTTTGATTGGTTTGTTTGAGTAGTTAATTTAAGTATAATTTTCAATTTAAAAATATAATTATACAATATTTATAATTAGATGTTCATAGGTTTTTACATGTAAATATATAAATAAAAATAAAAAACACTGGATTAAATTCTACAATATTTAATGTTCCAATATATAAAAATAATTAATAGCTACAGCTAACTTATCGCATATACACCATCTTAAATAATATTCAACAGTTAAAATTTTATCTATCAAATGCTACACAGTGTTCATATAGAGAGAGACACTACTCAATGAAGCCTTTGTTGCCCCCCCCCCCCCGGGGGGGGTCATTTCAGTGGAACTAATGGAAATATATTTCCTTTTAAGGCTTTTACCCATACAATATATATATATAAGATGTGTTTGAAATTTCAACATTATTACATTAAAGTTAGATAAAATTAGAAAAGAATGACTCAAACTCATATATGAAGGATTTAAAATTATCCCGATATATAAAATCATCACTTATAATTTTTGAGCCAATAAACATCATATGACCACCACCTCTTATGCTTGTGTATAGCTGTTGTTAAAACAGGCAAAACTCACTATGCATATTGCCACACACAGCAAGCTAGAGTAATCAATGGATGCCGGAAGGCTTGTGCATAAAATCCCCATCTAGTGCCTACTCATCCAATATTTCCAGACTAGTTTCTGGTTCTCAGATTCAAGGCTCCTCACCGACGAAGGCCACAGACGAGAAATTAGTCTGGGGATATTGGATGAGTAGGCACTAGATGGGGATTTTATGCAAAGCCTTCTGGCATCCATTGATTACTCTAGCTTGCTATGTGTGGCAATACTTATAGTGAGTTTTGGCTGTTTTATAATTTTTGCAAAACTTTTTGTATAATTCTAAGTTCTATTTCTGATAGAGGAATATTTATTGCCAAAGAAAAAAAATTGAAAGAATGCAATAATAAAGAGATTATTATCAATGTTTTTAAATTATTTTTTTTTAAAAGCCAAAAAAAAAAAAAAAACCCACTAAAATATTCAAATATCCTAAGCTTTTCTCAACTTTCGTCTATGAACTAACACATTACATAAAATCAACATTTCTGTGACCTGCATAAAAATTCTCAAACATTTAAAGAAAAACAAACTATAAGTTATATATATATATTCTCATGGATAAATCAATTCATAGTATTATTTCTAGGAGATTCCGTGTAACAAAAATATAATAGCTAAATAGCTGAGATTTCCGTACAATAATAAGTACTTTCCTCAGAGCTTTTTCTTTCTCAAATCATAAAAAATGTATATGGTAAGATTTAAAGTAGTTATTTTCTTCCTTTGTTATTTTCTCCTCATTCTCAAATTCTATTATATATAAAGAGAGTAACTGATAAAATTGGTAATGTTTTAAAGAAAAATAATATCAACACAATTTATACTACATTAAAAAAAAAAAAATGAAGTATCTCCACACCCTAAAGATAAAATTCATTTGGAGTCTCATGGTGCATATGAAATTCTAGGTGGACTTTGTGTACATCCATATATTAGACAGACCAATCATAGAATAAACATAAGAAAGGAAAATCACATTTTGGCAGTTAGAGAAAAATCTAATTCATTAGCCTTTTATTCACACATTAAATCAACTAACCATGACATATTCTAGAAAAAAAAAAGAATAATATGACTAGAGTCTACTAAGGGAAGTATAGAGATTTTTAAAAGGTCTATGAACATGAATAAAAAATGTGAATTAAAGAAAATTAACAATATTTGGTAAAAGCTGTTAGAGGATAAAATATTTTTTAAAACTTTTCAACCAATAGAATTTGAGAATGAGGGGGAAAAATAATGATTTTAAATCTCATCACACATATTATCATGATTTGAGAAAGAAGAAGCTCTGAGGAAAGTACTTGTTTTTGTACTGAAACTCGGCTATTATATTTTTATTACATGGAAGCTACCATAAATAATACTATGAATATATATATATAATTCCAACAATTGTAATTGTCTCAGTGTTATGTTTTACTTTAGCTCAATTCTATCACAACCATCCATCAGCCCAGAAGTCAGACCACCCTCACTCACATACTTGATATATTTTTTCATTATCCAGTTTTTTTTTATTTTTTTCAAGTGAGTAAGACATGTATAACCCATATTATATTTCTTTTAAAGTACATATCACTATTTTTTTTTAAATATATTTAACTTCATATATTATATATTTCAAATGTCTATTTTATCACAATGTACTGAAACATATGACTAAAGATGTGAAAAAGATAAATAATCCCCAAGATGTGCATTTCATGATGAAATAGCACTCATCAGTTGTCCTAGATCTCAATCTCTTATATATATATATATATATATATATATATATATATATATATCATCATTTGTTCAGTCCATATATAGATAGGAGATTACTATAGTTTAATTGATAAGGTTTAATTTCCTGCATTCACAACTTTGACACAAACCACATTATAAAAATGTATTAATAAATTTTACTAATCATTCATTAAACTAGAGTTTATCTGTAGCTCAAATATACTCTTCAAATATCAATTAATAATATGTGTGTGGTCGTATAGAGATATTAACATCAGACTTCAATTCTATTTCCATGCTAAATAAACCCGCATTAACTATATCATAAAATGCAATTTTATTTATTTTTTCTTATATATTTTTTCTTTAACATGTATTTAACTGGTCCAGAACAAGTTTCTTGTTCAATAAATAATTATTAATACTTTTGGAGAATATTATACTTTTTACTGCAGATGCTTTGATTCTGTAAGATTTTTAGAAGGTTTGGTCTTTTTTATGAAGATGGTCAGATAAGAGAAATGTTAGTTCCTTATTAAGATTTACATCTGAAATTTCTAGCAAAAAATGTCATATATATATATGTAATCTTATAATTGAATATTTATAAATACAGTAATTAGATATACGTAAAGTATAACTTTAAAAATTTTAAAGTTATACTTTACATATATCTAATTACTGTATTTATAAATATTCAATTACAAAATTATGTATGTTGATTTGAAAAAATACAGACATCGAATTATAATATTATATATATATATATTGTAACGATCCGGAGAATAGATCTTAATGCAATCTGCACTACAGGGCGCCATCTAGGCATTTGAACATAGAAAAATTTATAAAGTAGGCAGATACGTAAGTAAAAAAAAATTTTTTTTATTTTATTTATATATTTTGATATCCGGTCGTTAGCCCATGTCACTAGCTCAGGGAGTAGCAGAGATTTAATAATATAATATCTTATCTAATTATATTTCAATTAAAAAATAAATAAAATAAGCCACTGCAAGTAATTAACATACAAAAATTTATTTACACACACACACACACACATATATATATATATATATATATAAAGATTCAACATTATTATTTTAATATGTTTACTTTAACATTTAACATTATTTTTACTTTTATTTTAGATTTTTAATTTACATTTTAAATTTTATACTATTATTAGTTCGCACAGATTTGTTTAAAAATGTTGAGTATAGATCGGTTACATAGATTCCACGGTCAAAAACATTTCAAAATAAACATAAATGATCAAAATACAAAATCATTGGTACCATCAATTGCAGAGGGAAATTTATAAGTAACCCAAAAGCATTCACCATAAGATGCTTGCATTGTCACCAATAACTTTAAAAGACCTCGGAATAAATACATTTTAGATACTCACCATAAGGTATCATTATTTATCGAATGTCTATATATTTTGATCAAATATGAAAACCCAAAACATAATTAACCGATAACGAATCCATGCAAGCGTCTATAAACAACTTAAATTTAATGCATTTTTATTTAGTGTCAAGTATGAATAGACTACATAGATTTGCATTTGAAGATAAAACATTTATCCCTATTTAACCTTAGGCTAAAAGTTCGTAGTCAAACTGGCGTCAATCTACCTGATATATTGATGTATTCAATGTAATACGAAATACGGCAGCACAAAAAGTTAAGAGAAGAAATTGCCTCTCATCAGATAGGAATACTACATCTATCTGAAAAGAAGAGCAATAAAAAAAAACTCCATAGAAAGGAACTGCATTCTCAGTCTTATAATTCCTTCCATAGGCAAACGGAAGTGTGCGGTGAATACAAGCGATTCTGCCCATAGCGAATCTTGCATTACATCTACTAACTACACCTATATATCCAATCCATTGACCCAATTCAACAACAACTCAGATAACCTAAGATTACCCTCCCCTAATATAAATTTACAAATCTATACAGCCATTCATGCCTGACTTAAGTTTAACATTGATATATTTTAATTTATCGGAAAACAAAAATCATAATAAAATTTAAAGAACAAAAAATATAAATGGAAATGATTTAAAAAAAAAATACATCAAATAACACTATTAATAATGAATTTAGTTTGGTCAGATAGGATTCTATTGCATTATTTTATTAAAAGGTTTTAAAATTTAGAGTTCTTATTTTTTCAAGTGAATATAAAGTTTTTACGATTTTTAAAACATCCAACTTTATCCATTGCTTGCCATAAATGTGAATTCCCACGCCATCCTAAAGGGGTTGATATTCTGTAGGTCGATTTATTTATCCATCCGGAGGTTTTTTGCTTTAACTGGTCCTCAATGTAGAAAACGATAGTTCATTTCTCTTTCTTTCTTAGCAGAACTGAAGGGATTGAAGAGTGTTTCTTTTCAATCTCTTCTCCTTCATGTCCGCACTAACACATATCTGTCTACTCTTTTCTAATAACTAATTAATTCTTTTATTTTCAAACCTTTCCTTTTATAATAATTTTGTGGATTAACTCAACATTACGTCATGATGGTGAAAACCTTTTCATTGAGGTCTGATTTGAGAGATTTCTTTCATTGGCTATTAGTTTCTATTATTTTCCTATCTGACCGTTGGTTTTACATTTAAATGCCCAAGGCTAGTTTACATTTAGCTAATTAAAACAATCATTTCCATTTCTGATTAATTAATGTGTTTTCCAAAATTAAAGATATATTTTTATCTCTAAATCTTTTTAGTTTTTGTTTTTAAAATACCTTTTCTATTTTTAATAAAGTTTTACTTTAATAATTTTTTTTTTTATCTGTGAGATTTTATATCTATATGAGTTTAAGATGATTTTTTTAATTTCAATTTTTAATTCTTAAAAAGACAGTTTTATTTGCGAACTTTTATTCTTTTAATGTTTACTAATAAAAAACAATGTAACATACTATGTGCCCATTACAATATATATATATATATAATATTATAATATTACATATATATTAAATGTATTTAAAATTTCCAACATAATTTTGAAAAATGTAAAGACATCTGGAAAAAATATTTAATAATCTCTAATTTAATATTTGACTAATAAGAGACATTAATGTATTTATCTGAAATGATTGTTGTCAAAGTTGTGAGTGCATAAAGTATGAAAGTTGTAAATTAAAGTATAATTTATCAAAATAAAACATTGGAATTAACTTTACAATTTCAAAATACTAATACATAAATAAATGAAGGTTATGCCCATACTATAGCATTTCATAGTTAGAATTTAAAATAGTCAAATTCTCATAGAAGTTATCTGGGATTACTATGCTCACATTAGTGGCCAACCTTCATATTATATTATTTAATAAATTATTTATCACATTTATAAATGATGCCTTTTTGCTTCATTTTTCAAATCATTTTCTACATACAAAATAAACATTTTCAAAACAAAAAGAAATCTCTTGCAAATAGCTGAATATTGTGAAAAGTAAGTTTAAATCTATCTTTTAAAATCTATTCAAAATAGGGTAAAGTTTTATATGGTAGTCCATCTCTATGAATTCTTTTTATTGCACATTTTGACTCACCAATGTAACTTAATCCACACTGGCACATCATTTTATATCTAACATTACATTTGTTGATTTTATCAATAGCATCCTTTACAAAAAAAATAACCAATGACATAATTATACCAAGCATTTTATGATTCATATATATAATATCAAAATTCATATTTTCACTTTATATATTTAACATCTCATTCCTATTATATCCTACACTCAATAATTCATTAGCATAGATTTCAATATTAGATAATTGATGTCTTTGAAATTTACACATTTTAAAATAAATCCCAGATTATTTGTGGCTAATAAAATCCATTAATCTGAAATGTAAAAATGTCTATTGATAAAGGTTATAAAAACACGATAAATCATATTTTTTCTTTTTATAAACCTCATTGTCTTTTAATTTATCTACAAGATTTTTAATTATAATTAGTTTAAACTATGTGTGTAAAGTGTGGCCAATTATTATATTTTTGAAACAAATCGAAATATATGTATTTATTGTTATAGTAGTTGTTAAACTTTTAAGTAATGTAAATATGTGAGAAAAAAGTTTCAAAAGCTAAACTAGATTTAAAATACTCTGAATTTCTGTGGTTTTATTTTTTTTATTTTATCTCAGATAAAAAAAGCATACATATCAGAATAAATTCTGGTTTTAAACTTTCTGCATTTCAACAGATTAACAAACTTTCTCTAGTGGCACCTTGACTTCATAATTCAACATTTTATTTTTGTATTAAAATTTTTATTTAATATTATTAATCAATAAATTGTAATTGATTTATTAAACATATTAGTTTACTAACAAAAACATCCTAATCATATTTAAACTTTTCAAATATATATAAAAAATATAATGTAAAATACATAATGAGAACCCAAGTTTTTCTTTTATTAGACAATTACAGAAAAGTCTATAAAAATAAATAGATTGAATTTCATTTTTTATATGTGAATGAATTTTTATTAACCTTTTCACATTCTATTAAGATTCTGAGAGATTTCTTTGTTCTCATTAGATTTAAGATTTCAAGTTTCACTTTAATATTAAACCCCTATTATTTTTCAGAATATAATAAATTTGATCTCATTTGATAGATATTTTTGTTTAGAAATTAAATAAATTAAAAAATATATCTGATTTTTGGAATTATTTTAAGAATTATATTTTAATCAAAACAAAGTTTTATCATACCCTAAAATTTAAGGTTGAGCAGATTTCATTTGCAAAATGAATGAAATATTTTTTGTTTTAAAAATCTGAATAAATTATTTTTAATATTTAGTAAATCTATCAATTTATGCTTCAAAAGTTTAATATATTTTTGTAATTTTTATGATATCACTAAACTTTATAACAGTCTGTTGAATGACATCATTTCTAGACAGTTGTATTTCCAATGATATTAATCTCTATGGTAATGTTACAAAGAAGAATATATCTTTATATCTAAAAATAAAACATTTCTATAAAAATAAATATATAATAATATATATTTTGATTTCTAATAGTCATTATACAATTATATACAAAAATAATCATAAACATTCCCCCAAAAAATCAAGTTTTTAGACTACCGTAATATTTTTTCAAGTAATCTAGCAAAGTTTGAGATCACCAAACATATAATAGACACACATCATCATGAAGTTTAAAAAACTTTGAAGATCAGCATATTTGATTCTCCTGTCATTTTTGAATTTTTGTGAAATTTAAAAAAAAAAAAATATGTGAATTTTAAAGTTTAAAAAAAAAAAGCTTTGCAAAATTTCTCAGCAGAGGCCAAAAATGTAAATACACTTTCTTGACTTCTGGCCCAAAAAAATTTTATAATTAAAACAAAAACAGTTAAGTCATCATAAACTTATGAAATTCTGTTTTAAAATTTAAAATTGCATTTATAGTTATTTAAATTTTGCAAAGGTCTTGTACTTCTGTATTTGACTGAGACCAGTTTTCTTTTTATTATTTTGAATTTCTTTTCATCTATTTTTAAAAATAAATATCATATTACTTTGAATGTAAGATTCTCCCAAGTAAAATTTTAAGTTTGGAAAATTAGAAAAAAATGTTTAAATGATTTTATTAAAAAATAAAAAAAACATTTTTATATACTTATATAGAAATTAACATAAATACAATAAGTTTACCTAATTTATTGCAAATCTTCTTCAGATGTACTTTCACTTTCTATGTTTTCACTTTCAGAACTTGAATTCTCATTTTCACTATTCCAACAGGTGCATCATCTTCAGACAATTTAAATCAATAGCAATGCAACATTTTAAGAATTTTTTTTGATAAATTTGGATATATCTTTCCATGACTACAAAACCACTCAAGATTATACTATATTGTTTGTATTACTAAATCTTTTTTATTGTATAAATACAATAACATTTTTTTCCAAAGACAAAAAAATGTTATTGTATAAATACAATAACATTTTTTTCCAAAGACAAAAAAAATTTAAAATTCACTATTGACATTTAATGTTATCAATAAATCTTTTTTTGTTTTGATTACTTTGTTAACAAATTAATAACTTGTCAAATTATTAAAGTAAATTAATCCCAATAAGCTAATGCACATGTGCTTTCTAGTTGTTACTATATAAATGAAACTCCCACTTTTTCAAACACAAGATAAAATCTTGGGAAAAAATAAAATGAATCCATCTATCTTTTTGACCCAAATGTATATGTATGGGCAAATCTTAAATGTTTGAAGTTTTTTAAAAATAAATTTATTTTTACAATAGGAAAAATAATATATAGTGACCAACATAATAAATATTTTTGTCATCCAATTACAATCACACTTTATTGATTTCTTTCTCAATTTGCATGTAAAAATAAATTTTTATATTAAAATCTAAATCATTCTTTTAAAATAATTTATATTTTTAGAAATATTTTTTGAAAAAGATTATAAATGTATAAACAAAGATTATAAAGTCTATATTTTTACTTTGAAATCAAATCAAAGATATCTAAATTGTCAAAATTGTGTTTTTTTTTTATTATAATTATAAAAATTTAAAAAAAAAGAAAAATCCCCCAAAAAAATATAAAATTTTAAACATTTTTTATTGAAAACAAAACAAAGATATCAGAACTGTAATTGTTGACAGACATTCTCTTATGTAGAAAACAAGAAACAACCAATCAGAGTGAAGGCAGGTTCTTATCTCATTGTTGTATTGATTTATTAGTTGTTAAAAATTCTAAAGGTTAATCAGTACAGTTTTCTCAATAAAATAATGGTAAAATTTAAAATTGGCAAAATAAATTAAAATTAGTGGTTTGAGAGAGTCAAAGCTGTTTATGAGATTAATCCCCAAAATATTAACATTTAATGTTAAATCTTTTTTCTTTCGATTAAAAAACATTTACACATTATTCTATAAAGGTATCAATTGCAATATTATGTGCATATAAGCAAAGATTCACAGAAATAAGATATTAAAAATTTTTGTTCCAATTTTAAATTGCATCCCCCTTTTATGGGTCCAAAACTTAGAAAAAAAGTGCATCTTATATTCAACATAATTCCATATATTTAAAAAAAATATCTGAATGTAATGATGAAAATATTTCTTTTTTGTGCCATACAAATATTGTATAAAAATAATCATAAATACTTAAAAAAAAACTCACAGAAAACATACAATTTTCATTGAAGAATTTATAAGTTTATTTATATGCCCGAGATTAAAGAATCTACCCAACAGTGACATTCTAGATTTTATCTGTTTGTTTATGGTTTTCCTCTGTGGACTGCTCACATCTTCATATTTTTTTAAATTAACAAGTTAATATTTTAATTTTTGTTTTTCCTGCCAAATATTAAAACAAAATGTGTTCAAGCATAATTTTAAAACCTATTTATGATTTGGGCTTATCTTTTGTTACTTTAAAAATATTCCACAAGTAATCATAATTATTATGCATTTTCTCTTTTTGTTTTAAAAATATTTCTAGGTAGCAAATGACAGCTGATGAAAATGTATCTTTATAAGCATACTCATTTTCTGACAGTTATATGTATAGTTGTATTGTCTATAAGCACTTTACCTAAAACGTTCTTAGTTTAAACCATAATTTATGTACATAGATAGTCTATGTATTTATATGTGATTTATTTAGACACAGACAAGTGCATATATACATTGTTATTAAAACTGTTATTTTTTTTTGGTTTCAGGTCAAGCGATTTCTCTCGCTGATTTTATTAGTCGTATTGCTAACTTTAGTTATAATAATAAAGTTTTTATTGAACTCGTAAATAATTTGATATGGTTTAAGTGTCAAAATATCCATCAAATATTTATTAGACTATTTCTCAGTTAAAATAAAGTATTATTATCATTACTAACACAATAACAGAATATTCAATATAGCTACAGATATTGTAATTATTCTTGGAAAATTTTGATTAATTTAACAGCTGGAGTGACGGAAAAATAAGAAAAAATAAAACTCAAAAAACTTGTAATAAAATATCTCAAACTATGAGGCAATTAAGACTGTAAATAAATAATTTAATTAAAGTAAAAAAAAAGCTATCATTTCTGATTTTAATACAGTCAGTACTTTTTTTATTATATTCAAGTAACAATTGACATTCTGTTTTTGTTTTTTTTTAAAAAAAAGATGTTAAACTATTGCAGAAACAAATGTGGGGACAACTTTTAAAATATCCCTTTCTATAAGTACCACCATACAACTATAATTGTGATTTTTCTTCTTGTGTAGCAATTGTTTAAAATATATTTGTTGGCTTTCACATTTAAAATACATTAGAATTTAATATCTTTCCATGAATCCATGTTCCGTATTTGAATGATACAAATTTAGTTTAATTTTTTTTTCTCATGTGTCATAGCATCAGCTGGGAAGCGAACCTGCTAACCCGGGTTAACTGTTTGTAAATCAGCTATCGCTGACCTCTTTTCCACTAGTGCTTGACATATTTAGTTTAAATTTATTACAGAAAAATCAAACTTTTTGTTATTCTGTTGACTTATTAATTAAGAAATTTTTAAATTATAATTTATAGTTGTTATGACTAACCTATTCTGCATAAAAGCACTGTATAAATTTAATAAATTATATATTATCTAGAATATAGATTTTTTTTCCTACATTAAGAATTATTAAGTGTTTTTTTGACAATTAATTTTATTATTTAATTCCTCAAGTGCTCAGTTTTTTAAGTGACCCCAGTGATTGGTTGAATAAAATTTTCAACTTTTAATTTTATTACATTTATTTTTATTTAAAATTTTTGAATTATTTGATAAAAATATGTTTCCAAATGAAAATTATTTTTAAAAATAGTATATAAATATAGAAAAAATATTGATCTGAAATTGATAACAAGAACAATATTTTTTTCTTATTAAATGATTTTTCCATCTTTAAAACAATGTCAGATTAATCAAATTAGATTTGTTTTATTTTACTTTCTGAAACTTGAACAAATTATTGTTTCAATTATTTAAAGCTAAGAAAATTCTATTTATAATTATTCAAATGTCCAAAAATTCAGCTATTATCAATGTGAATATATTCTTTGCAACCAATTATGAGTTATGACTGTATATTTTCAATTTCTCTTGTTCTTGTATTCTTCTAAAAATACATATTTTAAAATAAATTTGCATCTAATCATATTATTTTTCTAAAAAAGTACATGTAATAAAAATATTTTGCAAAAATAATCATATATATATATATAAACAAACTGTATATAATATACATTTTTATTTTCAAAATTTAACACAAAGTGATGCCAAAAACTTTTATAAGGGTTCTCATGCAAAAATAACAAGAAAACTGCCTATCAACAGCACCTGTGGGTTAGATGTTGGCTGGCTTTTTATAGATATTTCTGTACAATACTTCCATCTGGATATTTCTTTTATATTATTACATCAATACTATTTTGTTTCAGTTATTGTTGTCAAATCAATGCAAAATCAGTAAAAATAGCAATAAAGACAGCTGCAAGACACTGAGATAAAGACAAAGTGACCAGCAGTCCTATTAGTAGCAATGAAAACTTACATTCAGTGCTCATGAAGACTTCAAATACTATTTTATTTCCATTAGTGTTTACATGCATATTGTGTGGTTGTTTAAATAGTGAGAACAAACTTTTTTTTATTGAATAAGTTATTGTGATGACAATAAAAAAATAAAGAAATCTTGATCAATTGAACTTCATTTAATATCTGAATAAATTTTTGCTAAATTATCACAAAATTATGAAATTTTATTATAAAATTTCATGTATAGTTAGTTATTACAATTTCACAAAAATTCTGCACTACAGCGCTTGGCAAAGATTACTGATTATAGTTTCATTTTTTAATGCTACAAAGAATTTCTTAATTTCATACTGTATTTTAAAAATAAAACATAGTCAAATTAAATCTAAATGTTACACAGAATATTACTTTTTTAATAATTATTATATAAATATTTAGTAAAAATAATCACAAATATTTAAATAAATTATAGAATATTGGGGGGGGGGGTTTCCTGATAGAGATATTTTAAATGCTCTCTCTGGTTAAGCATTTAACACAAAGCTTGTTGAGGAATTGGCATTCCTCACTGTTTATAACTTACAAGCTTAAGAGAATAGGGTCATGTGATCTATGACTTATTTTGATTATATATATTCTCATTAATAGCAACAATAGGAGAGTTGATGAGCAGATTTGCAATTGTTGTCTCAAAGAATCTACCAATCAGTGATGTCGTTTCATTTATAATAGTTTCTCTATAGAATAATGTCATCTTTAGGATGTTTTTAAAATTAATAAATCAATATTTTAGATCTAGCTTTTACCATCAAATGAACACAATTGGTAAACAGTATTATAGATAGCTACAATAAAATTAAAAAATAAGCCAAAAGCTACATTAACACTATAAATTCATATCATATGAATCACAATAAGTTTATTAATTTTACTCATCTGAACTGAATTTCATTTCAAAATTTCTACCTTTTGTTTTGATGAAACAGACATTATTTGAACAACTGTTCTTTTAATTTTTATTTTAAAGTATTTTATTTCTGTCTACTGTTACTGTTTACATCTCAATTCATCACACCACACTTGCATTCATGTTTGTATTTTTTGATTTTCATTTTTCTGCATGATTTATTTATTCATTTCATAAATAAATCAAATCTATTCCTATCATTGATGACAATGCATTAATATTTTATCATGACAAAATTTGTAGTATTTGATGTTTTGCAACTGTTTCTTCTTCAGGTAAGTTAATGATATATGTATTTGAGCAACTGCAGATGTCCAATGCCAGAAGTAACATTTTAAATTCATTTCTGAACATTGATATAATTTTGAATATATTTTGTAGATAATAATAAAATAAAAATTCAAAATTGTGAGTATTTTAAAAGTGATAATATATTGAACTATTTCCATCATCTATCAGTAAATGTTCAATATGCAAACGATTTGTTAGTAATAACATGTATTTGTGGGTTATTACTAACAAGTTGTATTTGAAAAAGTTTAAATAAAAATTTAAAATATTCTATACATTCAACATTTAATGATAGATGGTGGAAATAGTCCAACATATTACATCAATATGCCATCAGCACAAGCCCTCAGGCAAATATGAGTATACTAGTATTTAGATATTCTATTGTCATCATGATTATCTTTAATCATCAATTCACTGCAAATGAAGATCTCTGTAAGTGAATAAACTATTTCTTGTACACAGCTCTTATTCTCCTAAGTCACTCATCTTTAATTTCTAATAAAAGTACATAGAAGTCTTCATAGGTGCTGCATTGCTGTTACTATTATTGCTGTTGTTGTCAATATTTAAATAGATTATTCTAACAATTATAAATTTCTGTCAGCTCAGCACCTTTTAATGCAGAAGAGTTGTGGACCTTAGGATCCAGGGTCCATGAGTAACAATTAAATTCTGATGGTACTTGAACTTCATTTAACCCCCTGAGCATCTGACAAACATTTTTGTAAGCATTTGTGTTTTTTGGTGGGAATGGAGTACTAAAGTGGTTGATAATCATTAATTTATATCTCCTAAAATTTCCGTAAAAGACTACTATAGATCATAAAGTTAATCAATTTTAAAGTAATATGTTACAACTTTGATTGTCTTAGCTTTGGAAATTAGGACAAAGAGGGGAAGATTTATCATTTGTTTACTATTGCTTTTATGATAAGTACATTCATTTAATTATACCCACAAGACAAAAAGTGAATTCCAATATGTGTAGAGTCGCATTAGGATCTAATGAGTTGATACGTGAATGTGCCTTGAGGTAGAATTTGTAATTGCAACGCACACATAATATGTAAAATAAATTATCAATAAACTATTGTTATTTTAAAAACATTAAGTAATCAAATACGCTATAAATATAGATTAAAAATGTTGATTTTATTTAGAATGAGTTTTTTTCTTTTAAATAAAATGTTACCTGCTTTTTTTTTTTCTATTTTATGACTGCAGATTAAAATGTCGGAGAAGTTTTTCCTCCTGATGTTTCTTGATTTACATTGCAATTATGATAATCACTGTAACCTCAAAATTTTATAAACAAAACTACCTAAATGATCATTAATTGAACTAAAGACAATCTGAGATGTTCGTTTGAAGCAGGAATGATTGCGACCTTTTTGCAGTGCAGTTATGTTCCCGTCAAACAGTACAATTTGGAAATGGAAAGATTGAGAAATTGCATCATCGACATTTATTATGTCATTGTATCAAAAAGAAAAACCTTTTTCATTTATAATTCACTTTTAGTTGTGAAAGATTTAAATTAACCCTTTTTTGTCTCAACACATTTTATATTTAATAAAATAATCAATGGCTTTATTTTTCCGGAATTCATCAGTTCAGCGCCGCCGGAAGTTCAGAACTGGAATCCATTCAGTTCCATATTCTAAGACTCAACTATGGCATTAAATTATGCAGTCTAATCTCTATTTATTATTGTATTTTTGCTGCAAAATTTATATCTATTTTACTAAGAGACCACAAATCATTTTTTTGTAATATAATTATTTAAATAGAATTTGTTACATTGTTTTACTATAGATTTAATACAATGGAAAGCTACAATTAGTTTTAGTATTGAAATATTTTAGAAAAAAATACTTTTGTGCCGAAGTTTGGCAAAATATCATATAAACAATGGACACTTTTGTAAGTCCCGATTGATTTCTATAGTCATAATAAAACTCATCTCTAGGATCGTTTATATATATATATCATTTATTACATTTGGAATGGTCATACTTGTTTGCTAGTAGTAAAGATGATAATGAATACTGTTTAGAAAAAGCATGGTTTGTCACTTGTGATCAGCAGGTCTAGTGAGATATTGTCAACATGCAATGGGCCTTAATATCTTTAAAATACTTTTTAAAATTCTCGTTCTTTTCTTTAAATCAATGTTCTTTCCTTTAAAATTTATAAGAAACTTCACGATATCTCCATAGGGTGAAAGTTCTCCTTCCACAAGAAATTAAAAGTGATAATAAAAAAAAAACAGTCCCTAATTTGCAAGAGAGTGATCTAAAGGAATAGATTGAACTGACAACCCTGACATAGAAATACAGGTCTTTGTTTTTTCTAGATCACCTAAGGGAATTCTTTTTACACAATGCATGCATACATAGAGAGAGTGCTGGATAGTTTCAGTATTTGGATTTGTGGAATGGAACTGTAAAAAAAAATTGAATTTGTATGATTTTATTTTGCTAAACTGCGTTATCAATATTTACCCAAATATGTATCTGTTTAAATTTATTAAAACAAATAATTAAATCACTAAAACATTACGTGATCACCAACATCAAACAAAACTAACCATCTTTAATTCTCTAATTCAATTATCAGAGATTTACTTCCATGGCTATTGATGAACCAGCCTAACAGGTATGTTTAAAGAATATATGACTCGGTACAGAATATTTTTTAGAGACTAAACACATCTGATACAGAACTTTTATATGAGTAATACTTTAACATTGTATAACAAACATAAATTATAAATATAAAAACATGTTTATACAAAACAAGATAAATAAATATATTATTATTAATAAATGAAAATCTACACACATATATCACTCTGCCTCACAAGTCATTAGGAAAACAAGAAAAGCTAAGCATACTATTAAATTTATTTTATTACTAGCCCATAGCAAGGTACATATGTGATACTGAGATTTTTTTAAAGCAACGTAATTCTGTTGGATAAATTTAAACAGGATTCTTTTAATAATAATCAAAGATTTTGTCAACAATGTGCCATATATATATATGGGTACGTCATGTGATAATTACCCAAAATGAATTTCACCTTTAATTTTAACGTAAGATATTTATTTAGATAGGAGAGCTGATACTTCGAATGTAGAAGATTGAAATTTTTAAATTAATACGAGTTTGAACAAATTCTATTAATTAAGCAAGTATAACCTGGTTTGAAAGCAAACTAACAAATAATTATTTTTAATACTTTTAAACCACGCTATTATTTAGATAATAAATCTAATTTTGCATAGTGTTTGATAATTCAAAGAGCTAATTTAAGTGGTAACAGTTGAAGCTTAACAACTTTAGAAATTTTCAATCTGTTGGGAAGGCAACCTCCGTGAATGAAAGCTTTAGAGTGGTTTAAAAATATTAAATGTCTATTTATTAGTCTGATTTTACAACAGGTTATAATTGCCTGTTTAAAAGTATTTATTTAAACTTATATGAATCAAAGAACCTCAATATGCTACAGTTAATCTTCATCTCTCCTGTCTATATTAGTATCTTAACCCAGAATATCTTTCATTCATAGAGGTTGCTTTGATATCAGATTGAAGATTCGTCGAATTGTTAAGCTTGAATTATTATCACCTGATTTACACTATTTAAGTATCTAGCATTATTACATCTTTATTGTTAAAAGGAGTTTGTAAACTTTGCTAAAATTCTTCCAAAACCATGGTTTCATCTGCTAACAAATAGACCTTTTCAAGGAAAAATCAATTAAACATACCATGCATATATACAGAACAAAATGGCCTTATATATAACCCTTATTGATAATCACTATTAATTTTTGGTAGGTAAATAAATTCTTCACAAAATCAATGCAGGCTTAATGTTCCCCTTAATGTATATAGAGATATAATGAAAGAAAATACAACACTAAAGACATTGATTTCGCCCCATTTTTATAAAATTTATAGTTTTCTATAATTGATTTTCTAGATGCAAAAAATAATTGGATACCCATTAAGTGACCATTAAATGCATGGTTATAAATCAATTTTTGAAGTTAACTTTGTTTGTGCATAAAAAGTGAAAAATAAATTTTATTCAGTTTGAATTTGAATCTCAGGATTTTTAAAAATCAATAATAAGGAAGTCTTTGATTTTTTTTTCTAGTTTTATTGATTAAAGAAACATTGAGGGAACAAAACTGTAGAAATCTGTGCTTCTAATTAAAAAGATATTGTTGTATATTTATATAAAAAAAAATCAAAAGCTTTCAAAAATCATTTCGATCAATAGTAAAAAATTTGATTTATTAATGCATTATTGATGTATAAATAAATATAGGTAATTAGATCTTTTTAATGTTTCTTATCTGAACACATGTTTACCTTTCAAAAAAAAAAAATTCTGACAGAAGATCTTGAAATTACAAAAGATTAAATTCAAAGAAAAAGGTTAACATAATAATATAGGTTTTAAATAAATAAGAGCTTTATTAAAAACTGCTCTTTTTATTCTTTCTTTGATTTATTAAAGAATCAATCTATTTTTTAAACAGAAAAGCTATAAAAAGCAAAGTTTGTCTTGAAATGATATAAAATATTTCACTGTAAAATAATTATTTACTTTTTTTATGTAAATATATATTAATGGTTAGGTGCAATGATAGGGTGGTGGATTCTGGGACTCGGTATTCATGAATTGGTACTCCAACACCATCACTTCCGGGTCTCAAAGTTTTTATAAATTCCAAAGCAGGAAATCGTTATTATTGTTAACATGTGATTATATTTAAAATTTTCAATAAATGAATCCTCCTTCATTTTGATAGTTACAATAAATTTCCTTTAAAAAAAGTAAACTTTATGTCTGCATGCATGAACTAATCCTAGTAAAAGCAGTAGACATTGTAATAAAAAAAGTCAAATGGTTATTTGCTTTAGAAGTAATGGGATGAACTTCAAACCAAGAACCTTTAGATCATGAATCCAACACATTATCACAATGGGAAATCATACAAGACAAACGGTAATGAAGATTGTGACCATGTGGCAGCAAAAGATTGTGTTTTGACCCAAAGACTTTTAGCCTTCCAGTCCATCATTCTCCCTTTACATTAACTACAGGTGACAGGGATTAAAATGAAAATTCACTCCTCATTAAAATAAATTCCATTTCATTTACTCTTGAACAACCTTATTACCTGTCCATAGCTCATCAACCAATACACTTCTATTATTTAGCTGAAATAAAGAACAACCTTTCCAAATGTTAAAACAAGCATGATGGCCACTTTTCAAAAAAAAAAAAAGCTATGTACTTCATATGTTTTATATGAAGGATACGCCAATTTTTTTACCAGACCTGTGCCTACTTTTTGTTTTCTTTTTAACTCTAATTCAAAACTATCTGTATAATTATTTTTATTATTTATAAAGATTCTAAATATCTATACCCCACCTTTTTTAAAGTCAATATCTCCCATTTTTATATTTTATTCACCAAACTTAAGCTTCACACTGTTTACTACTTTGTACTTCTCTAACAATAACTTCATATCTTATATTGTTTAGACAAAATATTATATCTATTGATAAAAAGAATTATCCTATTGTTTGCTTGGTCACAATAGTAGGAATCTCTTCTCAAGTCCCTAATTTTTTTCTCTAAAGCTCTAATTTTCTTAGTAACATAACTAAATAATAATGTATAGCCTATTTCACTACAATTTCATGTAGAACAAACATATACGCACTTCTCACAAACATGCACCAACTAGTATGATGAGTTTCAGTGGTTTTTTGTCTTTGATTTTAAAATCACAACACATCATAGTCTTTCTTCTCAGCTGCATGATAGATTTTATTTAAAATATCAGTCCAGTTTTTTTGACTCACCTACACACTAATTTCAATTATACATATTTAACATAAACTGTATTTATTTAGAATATGATTTTTATAAACAGCTAACTATTTAACAAAGTATTACAAAGAAAGCTCTGAAGATTCCATCCAGGAGATAGATACACCAGTGGCTTTGTTAATACCATCAATTTGTAACCATAGATTTGGGAATCATTTTCTATATAATCCATAGTTTATGCTTGTCTGTATCTATATATGTCAGTGGCTGCTATATTTTATGTGCCATATGAGCATAGCAACCATGGCTTATCCTAAATATATTAATGGAGCTCCAATTATGTCTGAGAAGAAAACATCCAGATGGTTTTATTGTTGGATGTGGAAAAAAAAAATTAGAAATTCATAAATATATATTTTTTTGGTAATTCATAAAAATTACTTTTTTTATATACTATAGTTCTTCTAGAGTAGATTCTTGGTTGATATTCCAAAAAGGAATATTTGATTTGAGATAAATTATAAGTGATGAAAGTAAGTTTGTTATTTTTAATACCTTTTTATACATTTTCTATGAAGAAATCTTTTTTTATAATATTTAATATTGGAATATGAGAACAAATGGGAAGCCATTGCAAAAGAGATGATTTGAGTGCCAGTAATATTTCTCTTCGTAATATTTCATTTTATTGTGGAAACTTTTTCTCCATACAGAACCAGAATATTTCCTCATTGAATATGCTAGTTTTAAGAAAACTATCTGTAAAGCACTTTCACACACACACCTCCCAAGTAATGGCAGTCAACTTTTTAATGAGTTATTTCTAGAAGTTAATTTTGCACTAACTTTATAACAATAAAAAATAAAAAATTATAATCCAAAATTACTTTTATTGTTACAGAACATTATATTCATATTATGAAATGATTTATTGTTGTTTAGGTAAAAAAGTAAGCCATATTTTCCAGTAGATTAAGAATAGAATGTCCAACTTTAAAAAAGATTTCCATTTTGCTTTATTAAAGATTTTCCTATTTCAGGAAAGATATTCTTTTGAGAAGTCAAAAGTATCTCCAGCATGAATAAACTTTCTGCATTGTTACTGGAAGAGCAATGATCAATAAATTAAATGAAGTAGATAAAGAAGTAAACTTTAAGATAGACCATTGTGTAAAGTTTTGTATCTACTATGACAATAATTTAGTGGCATTTAAATTTTCCCAAATGGAATCATAAACTGAGATTATATCAATAAAGGTCACTCATTTTTCTATTTGCTTTGAAAGCATTTTTCAGTGTAAAATAGTTAGACATACAAGTTGTTCACAACAGCTTTTTTCTCACCAAAATCCAGCTTCATCTATAGTTAAATGGCATTCTACTACAAACCATTCAAAATATTTACAGAGAACATAATAATGATATTAGATAATTTTTTTAGATCATTGCTTGATTTTTAAGACTTCTATAATTTATTTTTATGCCAAATTTTTGAAATAGTATACGAAAGGTTGGTGGAACATCTATGTTATTCCGAATTACTGCAGTGACATCTGCAATGGTTCGGGTGACAAACTTGGATGTTAGCCATTTCAGAGTTGTGTCCAGTTTACTGTTCCATTACTTTAGGTGAAGATGTTTTGGCTTTAGAACCTTACATTTTTTCAGTAATTTTGGAAATACACTATCTGCTTCTTGGGTTCCCTTCTGTTTAAGACTACCCAAAGCATATTCAAGTTCACCACCATCTGCAGATGTAAATATTAAAGGAACATCATGAGAGAAAAACCTGAAGTACCATTTTCATAAATATTTTTTCTATTCACTAGGATTTAGCAGTAAGATATGTAAGATTGACAACCTGATTAATAATGATAATATTGGCTTTTTTTAGAGTTAATTTTATATTCATTAAGATTACATAAAAGTTACCATGATCTTACAACTAGATCATGTAAAGTTGTTCTTTTTGATAGTTTCTGCACAGTTTTTGTTTGGCATTAATCAATGCTTTACAACTTTGCCATAAATTTCTATGATTGTTAAGAGCACTCCAATTTTTGTTCCAATCTGGAATGAATTGGTGTTGATATTTCATAAAAGTTGGACATTTGGAAGTTGTTATTATGTTTTTGCAAAATCTACCACTACTAGAGAAAACTGAATAGATTCTGTTAATATTATATTCAAAATAACCTATATACTTTTTCTTAAATTCCATCTCAATACAGAATAACTTTCAATTATAGTCAATAGTGATCAGATTTGGTTTCTGCTGGCTATGAGGGAAATGATCCAACATCAAAAGCTCAGAAGATAATGATAAACCAGAAAATGTTTTTGACATCTTTATTAAAAATACATAAATGTTTTTATTAATATTTATCTGTTGAAGAATTAGTTTTTGTTTTAAACAACTTTTAATTTTCTTTACTGACATTACATTGCAATAAATATTAAATTTAATCATTACTGCAAAGTTATAATTAGGTTATTTGTTGTGATAAATTTAATTTAAATCCTGAAACCTGTCCATACAATTCGGTAACTTTCAAACTAGCTGTTTAGTATTTTGACATTTTTTTACACTTTTTGACTATTTTAAAAGAACACATTTATGTTTATATATCAAGTATATGTCAGTACTCCAACTTTCATTTTATAAATTACATTTCACAACTTTGAATCAGTATTCAAAGTTTGTAATAACTTCAGAACCATGGCTTTTCTATATTCATATGCTAGATTATTTTTTATCCCCCCCCCCTAAATTGATCATGTATATGGCTTTTAAAGTGCATTATTATCATATCAACTATCATGACTTTGATTGTGCACACACACTACTTTACTACAATTTAAATTTTTCTCAAAAAATTCCCTACTTGAATCTTTATGCTCGTTCCCTACTTAGCTAAACGATATAAATTTGTGGCTTAAACTTCAAATTATTAAGAAATATAATGCTAGTGTTATGCTATATAACAATTTAAATAAGATCTAAAAAAATTACTCATTAATGTTTTTTGCACTTTTGATACACTAATAGCATAACATTGAACTTATTACAAAATTAATGTCATTACTGCTATGTTTGTATTTGATACCATCCAAACACAGTTTTTTTCTAATATAATCTACATCTATTGAGCAAATCTATAATTAAAACATGGTAAGTTTTATACAAGTAATGAGCATCAACTAGCGATAATGATAAAAGGAAATTCCAACATATCTTGAACTTTATAGCCTGTAATACAGTAATGCCTCCATGAAGCTTTTCACAAGTTGCAATGGGGGGATTAATTTCTGTAATAAAACGGTTAAGAAACAACATTATGAAATATGAAAAATTAGTTATTCATTATTTAAAAGATCCTCAACTCGCAATAAGGGATAATCTTTTTCGATATCACAAGAATAAAGAGATTAAGAAAATTTTGATATTTCACCTCAAAAAACATCTCTTTATATTTAAAGAGAGAACATAGAAATAATTTTTAAATATAATCTTTAATTCTTCATCTGTCCATCAATAATGTTTAAATACACGGACAAAAATAATTAGGCTAAGGGGTAGCAATAAGTAGGGACTCGCACTTAGCTATAGAAATTTATTATCTAGTTATGACAACTTAATATTCAGCAACAGACTGTGATTAATTATATACATGTTTTATGCTTTTATTTTTCTACTTTAATATTTTTTTGATAATCACACATTTAATACTCTCTATTTTTCTTTATCTCCCCACCCTTAAAAAATTGTTTAACTGGGTCATTGATCAATTCTTAGATTTCTTAAGTTTACTTTTAATTAAACATGTAATTGTTAATTATCAGCAACGTTAAATTTAGTAAACTAGTCGAAATATCAAATAACATATCCTCACTTTGGAGATGATGGGGACTCTATATCTTTTAAATATATATGTTAAATCCACACATGCGCATATATAATATTTAATAAAAATATTTTTCCTATTACAATACAACTTAAATTTGTATAAGTTCATTTTTACTAAAATGAAATATAGTTATAAAAAGCATACAAAGTACAAAGCGTTATTTAAACAAATGGTAACAGTAAAAAGAAAAAAATAATAATTTGAGAAGTTTACAGTAAAAAAGACTTTTGTCTGGCATTTGTTAGCAAAAGAGAGGGGTTATTTATTCAAGCAGCTGTAAGTGGTACCACTCTAAAAGTTCCCTTTAAAAGATCTAGACAGCCATTTAGATGAACCAAGTAAAACAACCTTTACTTATAGAATAAGCATTTTATACTCCTTTCAAATCAATACTCAACAATAATTAAATGTAGAGTGATAAATTAATGTTATTTTTTTAAATTGGCCTAATTCACAAATATGTTATTAAAGAACAGACGGCAGGTTTATAATTTTAAAAAAATTACAATATTATGGCACAGTAATATTTTAATAAAAGCAATTTTCGTTTCACAGGTAAATATAATCTTATGCGTAGCAATTGCAAGACCGCAGCCCAAATTATAGCGTTGAAATCCTATTAATTTTAAACTAAAACGGAAGTAACTGCTGCGCTTTTTGAGCTGTGCTTAACTTCCGTTTCTATTTCATATCGTACATTATATTAATATATATATGTTACTGCTTAGAATTTTATTTATTTAGTTATATCAATATAAAATATTATGCACATTCTTTCCATATGCATAAAACTTGATGCGTAAGAGGTCAATGTGTACGCAGTAGCAAAATATATCCAAACATATACTTATTGGAAATATTGTTATCGTTATTAAATGTTTAAATTAATAATATAATTCAAGCCTACAAATTTTTCCTATACTTTTGATCATTTTCTGGCTATGGCCAATTTTACTTAACACAGATAAATTTCTAAAATTGAATACTGAACTAATATCTCAATGACCTGAGACATTTACAGAGGCTAAACTCTCCATACAGTAGCGCCACTCAGTGCAAGCCAGAGTAATCGAGGGATGCAAGAAGGTTCGTGCATAAAATCCCTACCTAGTGACAACTCGTGCAATATCCTTGGAATAGTTTCTAGCTTGTGGCTTTCATCAATGAGGATCCTTGGATATGAGAGCAGTGCATCTAGATCTTATCTACTAAATAGGAATTTTATGCACAAATCTTCCTGCATTCATTGATTACTCTGGATTTCACTGAATGCTGCCACTGTTTGGAGAGTTTAGCCCCTACGTAAACAGCTTGTGTACACATAAAGAATGATCATGTGATGTTTAGTGGTTTAAAACCAATCCTTCCCAATAGAATTATGGTCCACTGTGGTTATTACAAAGCCCAAGACACCAAAAAACATATGGATGCTGAACTGGTTCCAGATCTATGTGACTATACAAATTAATGAGCTTGAATTGAAAACATTATTATGTTTTCATTTTGGACTCAAAGCTTTATAGGTAGCTAATAAGGTAAAAGATGGCTGCTAGAGGGTTGCATTAGATCTTAAAATCTAAAAGCAGTGTCTCAGATCCAAAGCTTCTCAGTGATGGAAGTCACAAGCAAAAAACTAGTCTGGTGATGTTGGATGAATAGACACTAGATAATGATTTTATGCACAAACCTTCATGTATTCATTGATTACTCTGGCTTGAACTGAGTGATGCTATTGTATGGAGAGTTTACCACTATGTAGACAGCTTGTGTAAACATAAAGAATCGTCTTCATGTGATATTTAATGGGATTAATACCTACAACATTTATTAGTCCATTCTTACCATTAGAGGTATATTATCTATTTATATATTCATTGGCTGTGCCGATGAATGCTCAATCCAATCCATATAAAATGGAATCTGGAATAGTCCATTATTTGAAGGCAAGGTGAGATATGACAATATTTATTTATTTAATGTAGTAATAAATTTATTTCAAGTTCAAAAGAAGTTTTAGTACCCGATGTGACATAGTTGGTGACTCAATACATGTACCTGAAACTCCAGAGTCACTACTGTATCACTGTACTAATTGGAACATGGTGCATAAGGTATTAAACACATTAAAATAAGTGTTTTAGAATCTAAATGAGGTAGTTTGAGATCTATATGATTTGAAAAACTGATAACTGGATAGCAAACAAACATCTGAGAAAAACTTCTGATTAGAGTTTGCTATTTTTGGTAGTTACTTCTTTCTAAATAAAGGTCAAATAAGGGGAGAAAAGAAATAGGAATTGAATGAATGACCAATGTTGGATTTTTGATTACACAAAGCTAATCTCTTTTTCTGAAAAATAGAGCCACTATTGGGTGGCATTGAACATGTCTCAAGGAAAGCCAATCACTGAAGTCCTACATAAGCAATGACCCATACATGCAAAAAATTATTTCCAAACAATCTAGATTCAATAAAATCTGAAGCGTTTAGCAATAACTTACCAATGTCTGAGAAATAAATGTAAGTTAATAGTATTTCTGTAGTGTATATTTCACTACCCCACCCTTACACAAGATAAGGACTGGTTTTATACATTTTTAACATCTTGTGAAAGGGTGTACTCATAAACTTATATCACCAAAGACATGTAAAAAAGATGCATGGTCCCCAAGATGCAACTTTTGTGCTGAAACATCACTCATCAGTTGTCTGAGATTACAGCCTCTTACAAATAGTTTTATCATTGTTCAATATGTATAGATAGCCAGTTACTATAGTTTTATTGACAGGTGTCAAACTAACACCCCTCACAACTCTCCATTACAAGGTTTGTACCACTCTTCATTATAAGGGTTGTACCAATGTTGTGAGAGTGGTAAGTTTGACATTTATTAATTAAACTGTAGTAATTGGTTATCTACATATACTGAACAATGATAAAGATAGTGGAAGAGATTGTGATCTGGGTCAAGTGATGAGTTGTTGCTGCATAAAATGTGTATCTTGGGATTATACATTTCACATGAATTTGGTCATATATTTATGATTATACCTCACCACAAAGTTTTAATAGCATATAGAAACCACTCCCTCTCTTGCTTGAGAATGGTGTAAAAAATTACACTACAAAAATATTATTCATTAAGTAGATAATTTATAATTTAACAAATAAGTAATAAAAACTATTAATAAGCTTCCATCAAATAATTTGTATCAAAGTTGTGAGGGTAAAATTTGATAATTATCAATTAAACTGTAGTAATTGGATATCTATACACACTGGACAATGATAAAGACATGCATAACAGATTGTGATCTATGCCAACTGATGAGTGTTGGTTTGGCATGAAATGCAAATCTTGAGGGTCATATATCTTTTTCATCTTTTTGTTGACATGTTTATGATTACACTATCCACAATATGTTCAAAGTTAATAGAAACCTGTTCTTACCATGTGTGAGAATTGATATAGTAATTCTTTTTTACTCTACAAATATTATTCATTAAGTGGATAATCTTTAGTCTAATGAATGATTAGTAAAATTTATTAATATATGTAACTTCTTTATTTATTGACATAAAAGATAATCCATGAGTTATCATTAACACTGTGTTAAAAAAAACCATTTTACTATTTCTATTTGAATTGGACACTATTTTAAGTCTTCTAAATATATTTATTAATCTGACTGTTTTGGCAACCAATAAATTATATTTTGTAATCCTTTTAATAACAAAATGAACATCACTGTTATTAGCAAGACTTTTAAATAGCTAAAACTGCAGGTCTGTCTTTAATTAAATAATATCTCTGAGATATCTAACTATAGAATGTTTAAAAAAAAATCATTTGTTTTATGATTAAAAATATTTCAGTGTTATTACATTATCCAAGAAAGATGAATAGAGAAAGTAAAAATTTAGATTGATTTTTGTAATGAACTATAATCCCGATTTTTTTTCCGAAAAAGTATAATATATATATTGCTGTGAACAACATAATTTTTATATTAGTTTTTGCACTATGGATTTGAGACTTGAATGCTTAACTGAAGAGCTATATAGAGACTTAAGACCATTCAATCAGGAGTTGAGAAATATATATTAAGAGTAATAAGAAAAGATTAGTAACTACTCTTTCTAATTGTATTGCCAAATGTATACCATATAATACTAAATACTTTATTACTGTTACACAATGCTTTAATCACCACCCTCTTTTACAGTTTCAATTGCCCCAGCAATCTTTTTCAGAACTATATATCTCCTAACTTAGATTGCTGGGGCAATCAAAACTGTAAACTGTAAAAGAGGGTGGTAAATAAAGCATTGTGTAACAGTAGTAAAGTGCATGGATGTTTAGTATTATATGGTAAGAAAAGATTAAAAGCAAAATATGTATGTAAGAAACCAAACAGAAATTACTTCTTTATTGAGAAAATTAAGAGACTGCAATGGAACTGGGCTGAACATTTTACTATTAAAATACAATAATGGATAGAAAATTGAAATCATAAACTGGATACAAAAAGATCATACAATATACAGAAAGAGTAACATATGATAAAGATGGATGAAATAAAAAGTTTTCTGAGATGATATAAAGAAAAAGGCTATGCATTTACATATTGGATTATTTTCATCATCTAATATTAAGTATTAAATGTCTTTAGATAAATTAAAAATTATTTAAATTTTTATTTTCTAAACACTATCATTATCACAAACCTTCACGAAAACAAAAAGGGCTAGGAATTGGAAAATTGAATTAAACTCAAGTGCATAAATAATGATTAAAATGATGATTATTTATAATCTACATAAAATTCAGGACTGTCATTAATATAAAACATTTCATGTTTTATTTTGTATTATCAAACAATCAGAGTAAATCAAAGGAAATCTTACAGAAACAGATATAGCAACAATGGTCTTTACATACTGTCATGTCTATCATGAACAGGTTCAAATCTAGGCTGAATGAATCTAAAAGATTGTTTCAGGTGTCAAACAAACTTAGGATTTTTTTTCAGGTATATCAGCTCATATACAAAACTGCTTGACATCCTATATTGGTTGTAATACATTGTTTAACTACTTCTAGTTATAGTGTAAAGAGACATAGCAGCATGGGTTAATTTTATAGTGATATGTTAAGTCTAATATGTCACACAAATTTCCACTGATAGAAATGTCTTATATTCATGGGTATGTTGAATCTTTATTTAAAAACAGTAACTGATTATAAACACTATAATCAAGTTTTGTATATGTTCAAAAATATGGGTTTTTAAGCAAATCAAATTACTTAACAAAAACATCAAAATTGTACATGACATTAAATGATGAATTTCTAATTAATAAAATGCTGCAACAATAATAAACATAATGCTACCATATTCAGCCAATAAATCAAGATGGGACTATCTCTCATGCCAATCCAAAATTATATTCATAGTGTTGTGCAACATTCCAATGCGCAAACAACATCAGTAGATTAAATATAATTTTTGACAATATATATAAACTCTTATCAAAAATACTACTGCATAGGAATTTTATATTTAAACTTACATCATCTATAAATAAGCACAATGGTAGAATGTCAAATGCTGGAACATAATGTCATGGGGTTGGTTTCAGCTCTGATATTTCTAGCACTCAAACTTCATATGAACTCTTAAGCAATAATTCTCTTTGAGTATTTATTTTTACCTTGTGTGATAAAAGTTGTAGAGTATCAGATTTTGGAATGTAAAGTCCTCGGACCTATTTCAGTTCTGGTATTTCTAGCACTTGGAATATCTTATGATCTCCTGAGTAAAAATGCCATTCAATTTTTTATAATTTCATAAGTTTGTGATAAACAGATTACAATTTACACGTTTATAGTAATCCATAAAATAGGGATAACAAACATCCTTTTCAGAATTTAGAATACAATCCATTATCATCACAGCAATCTAAATTTCTCTCTCAATCAAAATAATGCTCACTAACTCTATTTACAGATTATCTGTTAGAATTCCAGTAACTTAGCACAGAATTCTGCTTCTTACAAAGTTCAAAACACATATATTAAATATAACAATTTTGGTGTATAAAGAAAATCTCTATCAAACATATTTTTACCACAAAATATAATCACATATTTTTTTCCAAGCAAAATGAAAAAAAAAACAATAGCTGGAACAAACTACTTAATTTGAATAATATATGAATCACAAGATAAGGAAAAAATACCATATAATACTAAATCATCCATACACTTTACTACTGTTACACAATGCTTTATTTACCACCCTCTTTTACAGTTTACAATTTTGATTACCCCAGAAATGTTCAGAATTACAACATAATAGATACATATGAATATAAATATACATGGATATATATATATCTTATAATTGTCAACCATTTATTACCTTTTAAATATTATACAATTTTTTATCTTTTTTTACATTCTATATTTATTAATTAAAAACTTCATATATATATTATAACGTTTTCCGTTTTGATAGGCCTCTACACGCTAAACTGCGCGTGAGTTGATCAAGCTATGTCAAAAAGAAGACAGTTGTATTTTGATTTCTATTAACATAGCTATATTTCCTGATCAACTCGGCCTATTAATAATTGAGAATTATGCTATTGACGAAATCTGCTTTCAATTTATTCAATATGGGTGCCAGGTCCTTTTATTCTAAAGAGACCGCTGAAATCTGTCACCAGCACGTCTCGCAAATAACAAAAAAAGAAAATACTTTTAAACTAATCGGTATTGCATCATACCGTAACGAGAATTATTTTTTTAAAATATTATTATTATTCCTGGAATTTATTAAACACATTGGCAAAGGTAAATTATATATTTAAACATCACTAAAATAATATTAATAAATTCAATAATAATTAATAACTATTATTAATAACGCACAATGAAAAAGGTTGATAAAAGTAAAATCTCTTTTATTCCAACAAACTAAAAATATTTGTAAGTTAAATTACGAATTAACTAAACTGGAGAGAACATGAATCAATTTATAAAAAAACAGTTGGATAAAGTAATTTAATAATGTTCACTTATTACAATTCATTTCCAAGATCTTGTATAAAATTATTTAAACGAAAGTCTCTTTATTAAGAAAATTAATGTCTATATCAGGATTATTTTAAGACTTGTTTGCAAATGTTTAATTTTGTCACAATCAGGAATAAGTAGTCTTACCTGTAAGTTTTAGTGAATTCACGATGGTTGTAGATAACTATGCATAGTTTTTCGGGGTTGAATTGAGCTCATGGCCTTTGATTATTAGTTGATCTTGGTGCTGGTTCCATAGGCTAGTCGCATAAGCTTCTCTGGTGTACATGATAACGATGTCAGCTAAAGCTCTGGTCTAGTCTCGTATGAATAACTTTTTCATCATAGAGTGGTCTGGATTCTTTAATCCAAAACCAACCAAAAGAATATCAGCTAAACCAAGACGTTCCTCCATCCGAATCCCTCCTTTTTATACTAGAGGTCCAGTTTTCAGACTTCTGCGCATATCTTTTGTTTGTCAAAATATACGTTGATAATCTTATATATTCTTTATAAAATTTATGTTACAAAGTCTTTATTTTTTTCAGCATAATTCTGCCATCTTTAATTAGTTGAAATATTTCTACTTTCTCTTATCTAGATTGGTAATATGTCTTTTGTTCTCTCCAATTCTAACTTTTATTTCTAATTACATTAAAAAAATACGGAAGAATAATTTAACTTTCATTGTATATTATTTTTTTTAAAAAAAAAAGTTAGTCAAAAAAAAAATCTAAATTTACTTTTATTTTTTAGCTTTTACCAAATGCCAATATTTTTGCAACGTATATAAATAAACGTTACAATATATATATATATATTTCTAGCTGAAAATTTAGATATAAAAATGACAAACCATCCTCACAAATGTTAAGCTATCCAACAACACCCTCTATAAATAAATATAAAGTCTCAATTTCAAGCTACATTATCTAAGAGGTTACTCTTGAATATGTACACTGCACTGATGTTATATATTGAAAGACAGACTAATTCAACCATAGAGCAAATTACGATTTTTTCTAATTAAAAGTTTATACTTTTTGTTTGAATTAGTCTGTATTTCAATATATAATATTGCAGCAGATGTATTCAAGGGTGATCTCTTTCTTGGATCATGTTACTTGAACTTTAGACATTATATTTATTCACAGAGGGTATTGCTGAATATCTGAAGAGTGATTTGGCATTTATATATATATATAACCATTAAAAATCAGTCAGTACATAAACACGCTCAATATATATAACAATCAACAATTTCAAACTGTTGTCAAGGCAACCTTATTTTAACAATAAAATGTTGATGAAAAGATTTTCACTGGTTACAGATATAAATTAAATATTTTCTGGATTCAGCAATATACAATTTTTATTACAGATATACTAGCATATTGTCTTATCAAGCTACCTTTATAGTATTCTATTTATCACCCTGTTTGATGACTTATGTGATCAAAACATCAATATATTTGTAATAAAAGTTATATATGGATGAACTCAAAAATTATTTATATGTATATATTTATGGAAGCAGAAAAAGGTTGTATTAATTGATAGAAGATATTTTGATTCCTTTTTGAAAACTTGAAGAAACTGATCAGGGAAAATTCCTATTGTCTACTTGATTGTTCTTATAATTGTAGCTATTATTACTATATGATTTATATATTTAAAAACATAGATAGGCTTCTCACCAGCATGTCAAAGTCAGTATGGTGAATTTATTAATAGTTTGTCTTTAAATTATTTAGGATCTGCTTGCAATTTGACTAGTAATGTATTCAAATGTGGTTATTTCATGAAGTATTTAATACTATAATGTCTACATCCCTAGACTACTTTCTGGATTTTGCTTTCATCAGAGAGGATTTACAATTCAAGCTGGATCTATGATATTTATATGTTTATCATTCACAATTTATTTACACTATTCAAAGTAATAACCATTAGTGAATATCTAGATTTTATTAACTAGAGAGTAAAGATGCCTAGCTAATCTGAGTTGATGAGAGGTTGTATCAGGGTACTAGCTGTAAAGCTAAAGCTACAATGGTAATTTGATAAACCTCCATCTATGATAGCGAAGGTCTTATAAATTAAAAAATAAAATAATTATTTTTAAATCAGTTTTGAAGTATTTTTTTTTAGTGCGGCATTTATTTGAATTTTAAATAATTCTAGTAAGTTTGAATCCTACTAGCTAATCTGAGTTGATGAGAGGTTGTATCAGGGTACTAGCTGTAAAGCTAAAACTACAATGGTAATTTGATAAACCTCCATCTATGATAGCGAAGGTCTTATAAATTAAAAAATAAAATAATTATTTTTAAATCAGTTTTGAAGTATTTTTTTAGTGTGGCATTTATTTGAATTTTAAATAATTCTAGTAAGTTTGAATCCTTCAGAGATTCTATACTTTAATTAATTAAACTTTCTAAAAAAAAAAAAAACGTACGTTTCATCAACACAGTTTTAGTCTTCAAATATTTAATAAAACATTAAAATTATATCCTTTTTAGAAATTAAAATAAATCAATAATGAAGTAATAAAACTATTATTGCAATTCAATTTGCCACATTTTCTGCACCCCCAGTTTTGATACAAATTACTTCAGATACATATATGAATAATTATTAGTAATTATTTATAAAATTAGTGATTATTTATCCCAGATATAAATTTTAATCTCACTTAAATATTAATATATCTGTATTGTAAATATATATAAACATATAGATTATTTCAACTTTATCTTTCCTTTTACCATGTGTAATATTTTTTTAAGATATGCTTCAAATCTCTATTCCACTACATACTCCTGAAACATATAATAAAGAATCTGTAAAATATAATTGATCTTCCCGATAACACTTTCTTCTTGGGAATCAATTATGAATCTTTTTTACAAGTCTTTATTCATATATTTTAAAAGTGTATATAGAATGGAAGTTTAAAATATGCCTTAAAGCTATTAGCAATCAGTAAAAATATATATAAATATGTATATATTAGTAAAATAAACATATACACTTTAAAAATAATAACGTTATCACTTTTTATTAATGATATAAAATGACGTAGAAAATTCAGTCAGCCATAATGTCACTTTTAATAAAATTTCTTATCCTCATTTACAGTTTTTTTTTTTTTGTTTAAAATAAATTCAAATAACTAACGATTTTCTTCAGACAAACTTTATGGAATCTTATTTGAAAAATGGAATTAGATCAAAAAAGGAGAATAAACCTTAAGCATTATTCAAATCATTTTCGAAAAGTCCACCCTTCGATTCTTTCAAGAAATGATTTTATTTTTAATTAGATTAGACATTTTAGACACAAATTATAATTTCCCTTTCAATAAATCATACCAAATCTGCGCAGATGACACAATAGATGAGATGGAAAACTTTATAACTTATTAAATTAGAAATAGTTTTAAAAAGTGTTAACCAAGCAGTTTAATCTGCTGTGTTGGAAGTAATTGTGGATTCAGACAATCTTAATTCCCGATTTTTACATAATAATACTATTAGAACAAAAGAGATTGAATAAAAAAAGAAACCTTTAAAAGGTAGAAAAAAAGAAATTAGAATAAAATAAAAAATAAATGAAGCAAAAGATTAATGTAAAAGAATATTAACTAAAATTTTGCAACAAATAAATAGATAATAATGTCATGATATATGTAGGTAAAATAATTTTAACTGTCCCCATCAAAATCAAAAACTTATCTTAGAAATAATTAAGAAGAGGCTACTCTTCAAGCAAATCAATTGTTAATTAGTGGAAATTATCATCCTTTTTTTTTTTTTTGGTTTCTTTTCTAATAGTAGTAGTTAAATAGTTAAATGCTAATTAAACAACTAATAACCAATAGGTACAGCTGTTGAAAAAACTCTAAATAAACTTGAAATTTCTTAACTACCTGCTAAATCTTCCAGATTTTGTCCAGATCCCAAAACCTATTTTTAGAACTCTGTTTACTAATATCTATACCCTTTTGTATATACCAATGACAATTCTGGATTAGTTGTATATAAAAATTTAATGTATTCAAATTTTTGGTTTTAAAATAAGAATGAAAAATATTAGTCTTTGTTTATGTCTCTGTTTTTAAATAATAAATTTTGCCAAATGAAATAAAACAAATCTTTATTGTAAAGTACAAAATCAAATTGGTTATGAAGTTTTATATAAAGTTTCTGCTTTATTATATGGAATAAACGCCATTAAATGTTATCTATTATATGTTATACTCAAGAGACATAGTACAATTAAACTCCGCAAGCTGTCTAAGGTGAGATGAATTAATTTTGTGATAAATCTTTGATAATCCTAAATAATAAGATGTTTCAAGCTAAAATATAATCAATGTGTATTTTCAAATTTTACAATTAACAATTGTCTCTGGTTATGGAAAAAAAAGTTATTATAATTTCTCATTTTCAATACACTGAACATGCTGAAAGTTTTCATGTAGATTTTGGTCATCATAAAAGTATTCCCTTATAAACAATTTTATGCTATATCCATTTTTGTTACATCTAATACCAACATTTACACAATAACATATTTATATCATGATTTAGTTTATTTTATGTGATGTATGCATCTAAATACATGGCATACTTATGGTCGCATTATTTAATCTTTCACAGTGTTCCATTTTTTCCTAGCAGTTACTCAAATTAAATTTTCAACTTTTTATGTTAAGAAATTACTTTTTATTCTTTATTTCCAACAATTTCAAAATTACTTTTATAGAAATTAAATTTGCAAATGAAAATCATTTTTAAAAATAATATTTAAACATTGCAATTATAAAAAAAAGTAATAAACTAAAATATATAATCTGAACAATAGCTTTTATTTTTACAAATGAGATCAAATTTGATCTAACTCTATTCCTAAAATCTGAATGAATTATTGTTAAGATATCACAAAGTAATAAACTTCTGTTTGAAAATTAAAAATGCTACTTATAATTATTTTAAAATGATAAAAATACTCCTATGGTGATTACAAATATATTCCCTTTTCAGCCAATCACAAATTTCTGTTTTATATTATTATTTTTTGTTTGACTTGTATTTTCCTAAAATCATATATTTTTGACTAAAATCTATGTCTAAATATTATATTCTGATCAAAATGTGTCACAAATATTTTACAAAAATAATTATAAATGTATAAACAAACTATGGAAAATATGTATTTTCAAAATCTAAAGAGTTCTTACAAGATGGAAACAAAGAAACTATTAATGTTAGTAGTTTTAGATCATTTGCAATAGGTTTCATGTAAGATATTAACATCTTTGTATTAGTTCTTAACTTAATAAATCAATATATATTTTACTTCCAGTTTTGCCATCAAATTAATACAAACCTCTAAACATCACATGATCACCATTTCTTATGCTTGCTCTGTTTGAATCCAAACCCACAAACAAATGTTAAAAAATACCACAAAAGCTTGATTTTAAGTTGGTGTGACTAAAATAAACAAAATAATGTGAAATTATGGATAATTTTAGCAACAGATTAAATAATATGTATGAAATTCACATTAAGTACTGCATTCAAAATGACAATGGCCTTTACAGATGACAGATAATGAAATAACTTTTAGATATGAAAGATCAATAAGAAGTTTTCAACTCAGAGTATTTCCAAATGCTTTGGAAGATGTTTTACCAATTTCTAGTTACTATTTCAATCTCCTTTTTATCAACTTTTAGATTTGTGGATAACATCAGTTTTCTTTTCATTATCAGATCATATCTTTAAAACAATTTTTCCTAACTGCATTCATATATTCTATCTTAGATTTTCAACTTACTGCTCTTCCCTTTCTCATTCCCTTCAGCAACAATGCATATCATTCTAAATGTCTCATCAATTGGTCATTCCCACCAAACTGAATACTTCCTAATTTTTTATCATGGTATTCATTATAGTCTCATCATTCAGTGCCTATACCATATCTAAAAGTTTTTAATATGTTATACAAGCTGTGTCCATGTTGCTAATACATATAAGGCCACTCTCCAGATATAGTTCTTGATGAAATGTTTATCTAACATGGAGGATATATTTTTAGATGTAAAATAGTTTTTCTATTCCTTACACTTTATTGTATTCAATCTATCATGTGAATGTAGTCTGATAATAATCATTCTTTTATGGCACTGTTTATCTCATTAAAAACTATATTTCAGCCTTTAACTACACACACAGCAACTCCTATTTCTCTCTTTTTCTGTGATGGTTGTTGAAAAAACCTTTGCTCTTCACTCATAAAAAGGTTGTTTTACTTTTTTTTATGTTGTGTATAATTGATTTATTTTTCTAACAATATATGATATATAAAATATATGCTTATTCATAATTTAGGACAGTTTTTTAAATAAAAGTTTTGTACTGAATAAAATAAATAATAAAAAAAAAGGTAAATTTCACTAATTTGTCCTTTCTATCTTACCTATATTATCTGTAACTGTTAAGTAAAAACACTACTGTATTTTAATTATTTTATATTATAATAAGAAACACTAGACCAGGGACTGAACTTTTTATGAACTCCCAAATATTATAGTCATCTTAATATTTTTAAGCAGTTAAATATTAAAGTAGGTTTTTTCCAATAGCACTTTCTTGTTTGAAATTCATGTCAGCTTATTTAGCAATTTGCCCCCCCCCCCTCATACTTATTTTTTTAAAGCTATGCATTATTTAGCAATTAATCTTTTAAATATTAATTATAACAAGTAAATAAAAAAAACGAAATTAAGATTAAAATTATTTTTTGTTAGTTTCTATAAAAAAAATTGATATCATAAACTGAGTAAAAATTTTGCCATAAAGTATAAAGCATTATAAGTATTTTTTTAATTTTATTTCTAATGTTTATTTAAACTAATTTATATGCTGTACTGCAGTATTATTTTTAAAGTGTGCATTTATAAGTGAATAAAAAAATGTTACTCAAGGGAACTAACTATAAGTCATGCAAATAATGTCTGATGATTGACAAATTAAAAAAACAAACTTTGCATTTTGTCTAAATAGTAGAATTTGGAAAATTATAGAAATCCAAGCAAACAATATTATGCTTTTAATATCAAAAATATTATATTTTATTCCCGTAATAATAAAATAAGAAAATTACAAGATTTGTTGTATTAAAGTTACAATAAACAATATGTGTTAAGTAACAGATTCACTCATTTTAATGTTCCCTGCATAGTTTTTTTTAGTTGTAGGTTTCAAATACTGGAACTTCAGGCCTACTGTAGTCCAGTCTGTCTCTTTCAATGAGCAAACTTTTTATAAATTTCTATATATTAATCCATTCACTTATTTTTTATTTCTCTTTTTATTATTCAAATATTACACTTCAGATTAAGTTTTAACAATTATTTATGGAAGATGATAAATCATAATGGACAATTTTTATTTCTGAAAAAATGTCAATTCTAAAAAATCCTGACTTTAAAAAATGTGTAAATTCAATTTCAAACACCAGATCAAAATTTCTAATTCTTTAACCTGTACTAAAGTGTTGTTTTTGTTTTTTTTTGAGGGAAGGGGGAGGCAGTTTGTACATTTATTATACATTTAAAAAGATAAAAAAAAAAAAAAACAATTTATATATATAATTCAATTGTTACTAATTTTCTTCTTTTCTGAGCCAAGTAATATATAGTAAAATGAAAATACATACAGAAAAGTAGTTTTTTAAATAATATTTAGCTTTATTACTCCCTAGCATACTTTCAATATATATTTACATTCTTGCCATCAATATAATATAATAAAAATATATTGAAAGCATGCTATGCAATAATAAAACTAAATATTATTTAAAAAAACCACCTTTTAAAACAGGCAAAAAATCACTATACGTATTATCACACTGCAAGGGATGCCAGAAGGCTTGTGCATAAAATTTCCATCTAGTGTCTACTCATCCAATATCCCCAGACTAGTTTCTGGCTTGTGGTCTTGCAGTGTGGCAATACATATAGTGGCTTTTTGCCTGTTTTAATAACAGTTATAAGCAAGCATAAGAAATGGTGATCATGCGATGTTTATTGACTTAAAACTACCTTTTCTTTGTGTATTTTTATTTTACCAAATAATTTTTTTAGAAAGTTGTTAAAATGTCAGGGTAACAGTTGTAGTCTTAAGGTGATTTCATTTTTACGTATAATAAATTTTAACTAATTTTAATTATAATCTTATATTACAACTATAATAAAATATGTCAGTATAAATGAGCTTTAGTTAACAAAATAATAAACAAATAGTTATCATTTAGAAGGTCATGTGACATTTGAACAGTAGAAGTGACAAGAAATCACTCTACTTCTGCATTAAAATTTACAAAACTTTCTTTACTCTACTCCAGAGTCACCTACTGTGATCTTGAGTAATCAATGAACACAAGACAAAACCAGAACTAATGTATTTATGAATCCAGCATCCATCTTTAACTTTTTATAGATGAAGAATATAAAAGCACATTTTTTTTATTTAAAAAGAGTATAATAGCAATACAATTTAGTGCTTGTTGATTACTTAAAATTAAACTGGAAGGCTCTGAAATAGAATGGTGGCAAATGCTTTTTAAAGAATATATTAAACATCAGCTGAGAATGTCAAGTGATATTTAGCCATTATATACAGGGCTACTTAACAAATTGAAAGTAAGGAAACTGAGATAATTCAAATAATATCTATGGTGAATTAATATGTTACTATTATTTACCTAATATAACTTTAAGATGGATGTAATAATTGTTTTTTAAAGATAAACATATTATTCCGATGGATTAGGCATCATTAGAAAGGTTGCTTCAGCCATAAAAAAGCAATGATGATTGTGAAATAGGTGAAAATTTTTTACAAAAAATATTGCAGTAATGAACAGTAAAAAAACAATATAATCTCTATATTTGTGGTAACATTTTATGAATTGGAAGTTTTTTAAATAAACAAAAAAAAGCATATAATAAATTTCTCAAGTCATGTGACATTTAAAGGCACTCCAATAGCAGAATAAACATTTAATAGTTCTATTAAATTAATTTGATTATTCTAATTTATGGTATTCAACTACAAATGCTATTAAATCCATAAAGAGTGAAAAAACTTCATTAAAAAAATAATTAAAAATATTTTAAAAGAAGTAGATTTTTTTTAAAAATATGCCTTCATTAAGTTCCACTAAAAATATTTACAATTAATTAAAATAGAAAAAAAAAGCAATGATGGATGAAATCTTAATATCTTTTGATTGTTTAACTAAGACTTGCTTTTTAAAAAAATGCTGTATAATAAATGCAAATATCCTGTAAATGATTTTTTACTAAAGTGAGTGAATTTTATTTCAAATACTGAAAATTCTGAGTTTAAAATTTTAGATATGCATAATTACAAAATATTAGTTGCAAAACATCCCATGACTAAAAAGTTAAAAATAATATTTAAAAAAATATTTATAAGAAATGATTTTAATGATAATATTGCACTTAAATGCAAGTTGGTGAAGTTATTAAACTAATAAATAATCTTTGGCTTAGCATTTTTGGAGTATGTAAACCACTGTATTCATAACTTTTATTATTAGTGATACAGGGCAGTTGTTTTATATGCAAATCTATACAAATCATTTAACTTGGACATTTTTTTGAAATGACGAAACATGTATCTCATCTATTGATGGCATTTGGGTCATTCATGATAAAATATGCTTCTTTTATTTTATTTTTAGTATCATTTCTCTTACAGCACAAATCTTGGCATTATTGGGATTGAATCTGTGGCTAGATGCCATTTGGTAACCCAAGAATGCTGAACTGCCATCATTTTTATTATGTCCTCTTTTGCATACATATATGTGTTGAGCCACTCTCATGCTGACAGTAGCTCAAGTTTCACCATAGTAATTGGCATCACAACCTTCTTGTGGGCAAGTTATATTGCATACTACTTGGGGGTTTATTCTAGGTTGATTTTAATTTAATAAATAATGCACCAAAAGCCAAAAAAATTTTTTTTCAATCACATTTCTGATTGCTTTATGTAACTTGTAATAAAAGTATGTGGCATTCATAAGTTAATTAATTCAGTTCCTAGTATTAATAATTTAGTTAATTAATTTATGAATGTCCCATACTTTTATTTTAAATTACATATAACAATCAAAATTGTGATTGAAGAAAAAAATTACTTCGGAGGGTTTTAATCGCTATTCATCAAATTAAATAAAACATTTAAAAATATTATATATACATATATTATTTTATGATATCATCTAGGAAATTTAATTGAGGTGAATATCACTGAAAAAATAAATTTAACATTTCAAATATAATATCAAATTGTCTAATATTTGAGAGGAATATAATTACTATAGTAATATCTAAGAATCAGAAATCTTTGGCAAATAAAGCCAATAATTTGAAATGATTGTAATTTATTTATTTGAACTAAATAGAATAAATTCATATTGAAATAATAGTATATAATGATAGTCTGCACAGCAAAATATATATGGACACATATTATTAAGGTTAATTAGTATCTGTGTTGTGAAAATGAGACTTTTTACTACAATATATAAAGTAATAAGAATTGGAAATATGGATGAGTATAAAAAAATCAAGGACATCTGAGATTAGATTATGGGTAATTTATATATTTCTAATGTCTTATATTGATTGGTGCTAAAATAAAAATGTTTAATAGCACTATTATTTCTAGAAGATAAAAGACAAACAGATATATGTATATTTCATATTCTAGCTGATCTGCTGAGAGAATGTATTCATACAATAGATGCACTATGGGCAATTGCAATCTGATGGAGTTAAAAAAAGTGAAAAATATCTGTAGAGCAGTGATAATTCACTTTTTTTCATGCTACTAAAAACAGATGGGAAACAGTGCCTAGCATGATAATTATGTGGTGAAAGGTGGTTTTTAGATTCAGGTATTTGAAACCTTTAGCTCACCTGAAAAGTAAGAGTTATTTGACAAGTGCATGCATAGTGTGAAAGGGCAGTATGCGTCTCTGTATTAGTGGACAGTTATGATACTATGGAGTTCAGATGATGGGAGCACTGATAAAAATCTCCAAAGAACTTGACTCAAGTGTTATAAAGGTTGAAAGTTTCAAGACAAATATAATCACAAGAAGATGAACATTTATTTTCATTACTCTTTTGTTATTTTGTGTAAGCTTTGGTAATCAATGAATGCTGGATAGTATCTATTGATTGCTAAAACTTACACAAAATGATAGAAGAGTAAGAAGATTGAAAGAATTCACTAATGAATAGCAATATGTTTATGTTAAGATCATGTGATGTTTTGTTGATCATAAGATATATTATTGGTTGTGTACCAATTTTGGCTCATGAATGAAGGTAGCAAAGTTTATAAAGCTAAGGTTAAAGGTTGCTATAATGTATAGAAACAGAATCAGTTTCACTCAACATAACTATACAAGAAAACAGGCTTGGAATGAAAAAATTAGTTTTTCAAGTTAGATTGTAATTTGATAGTATAATAAAAGATAAAAAATGATTTCTGGCTGCAAAGATGGATTACATTCAAAAGATTCAAGTGTTTTATGCTAGAAAGTAATCTGAGAAAATTTGAATAAGACAGCACTATCGTTTGACATCTATTGATTGGAAAATAAAAAAATAATCCTAATAAATAGCAATGTGTGATAGCTAACATAACGTGATGTTTTTTTTGCTCAAGGAGTTATATAAATACATGTACAAATCATCCTAGATATGTTTTGATTTTTTAAAAAAATTATATCCATAATAAAATGTACAGCCTTTTAAAAATAAAACAATATTTAATTAATAACAACGGACAGTTGGTCAGTCATAAAGGTAAAGGGCTTAAAAGATTACTAAAACCGATACTATTTCTAACACTAACAGTACAATTGATTTAAATTAAAACACACTATCAAATAAATTCATAATTCATGTCATTATTAAAGCTAATGACAGACAACAAGGCTATCTTTTAACTGATTTATTTAATATTCAAAATCTAATGTAATTAAGATATTCAATTACAAGATAAAAAGAATTTTCAATTTATTATAAATTATAAAAGAAATAAAAATCCCATTAAAGCAAGCATTTAAATAATTCATTTCTCATTCTGAATATTATTATAGATAAGTCTAATGCAATTTGAAACTGAACCTTTAAAATGCAATTAAGTAATGATAAGATTTTCAAATATATTTTTTTTTAATATTAACTTAAGTACAAAATAAAAACATAACTATCTAAAGCTGAACTATTTTCAAACAACGTAAAAAATGAAATTAATTTAGCAGATTTAAATAAAATGAATCTTAAATCCATAGTTACCCCTCCCCCCTTGTTGTTATTAAGGTTTCTAAGCTTTCAAATCGTTTCTCAAACGACTGCGGGGAAAAATACAGAAAAACACTAAAAAGTTTACGTTGATTCACCTTTCTTTTTTAATAACTTTTCATATAATACGTATTATAAATCACTTTCCGAGACCAAGAAAACTTCTTTTCTAATAAGAGTGTGTTATTAAAAAAAGTTTGCATTGCATTAGTTAAAAGTATGAAATCGTGGATTCAAATAGAATTTACTAAATAGTAAGTAAATACACGGAGAGAATCCACTGGCCAAAAATGCTAGAAGTCAAAGACAGTATTCTGGCATAGTGTCAGTCTCCAGAGCATGAGCAGATCGATTCCATTTCTGGACTTTTGAAACACTTCTTATAAACTCCTGAACAATGAAGTCATTTGTTTATTTCGTTTACTTTTTAACTGAATTGTAGAACTTTTTATTTAATTGTGTTTACTGCTGATTGCGATATATAAATACAAACTAGTGAAATACGATTAATATTTATTACAACAAACCGAAAATTGCGTACTTACATTATATATACAATCGTATAGCTTTTACAGATACTGTTTGCTTGATATAGCGTTAGATACCATTCATCTATAAAAAGAAATGGACTTGAGGTACCCTTGTAAGATTACCTACCACTTCCAGCTGTACAGCGGTAACCTGCCTCATGAGTACATACAGTGATACTTCCGTCTACACTATGACAGATTGCTTCATGTCTGATTTATGTCCAACTGTTTCCAGCTGTAGGTGAACTCGACTCACAGCTCAGCCATGTAGTGGACAAGTTGTGTACTGCCATTCAGGTTTGACAGTTGTTGTCTGAGCTTACCTCCAAATGGACTGACTCTTTATGGCCGGATTCTTACATCCATAATGTGAACAATCGAATTCAGTCAACATCATTGCCTATTCACCCACTGTCGCCTATTGACCCACTATCACCATTGGACAAATGTTGCCTATTTGTATATACATAGTTTCATGGCAAAGATGGAATCTGGACTAGTCCATTATTTGAAGGCAAAGTGAAAAAAAATACTGCACTACATGGTTTGACAAAAAAGTAGAATGATGAACTATGGAATTCACAGTCATTGTTGGTTGTTGTCAGGTTTTGATAAAAAGATGATGCTAATAAAACAACCTTGTGTAATGCATATATATATATATATTATTAATAATATAAATAATGAAAACATTTCTCCTTTGCATGTCATAATAGCAGACGGATTCAATTGTTAAATCACTGAACATTGCATGACCTACTAAATACACCATGATTATAGACTATACAACTTTGCAATCTATTAACAATCTAGCAGCAATTATATTTGCACCCACATACTGCTATCAATTATATCCTGATAGCAAATTTCTATTAGACTGCTAATATCAAAATGTGTATGCAATGATCATGTGATGCTTAGTAGGATATATAATATTTTGTTGGTTTATCAGCAATTCTGGTCAAAGAATAAAAACATCTAGGTCACCATAATATATAGAAACGGAACTGAATTCACATCTATATAACAATACAAGAAAATTTGTTTGGATTGAAAAAATGTACAAGTAATTTTATTTGGGCTTGTAAAAATAAAAAGTAACTAATGGAGAAATGATGCATTATTTCCAAAACTTCCAATTAATATATTGCACAGGCTTAAACCTGCATTTATATATGTAATATAGGCGGGATTCGAACTCTCACACGACCCACTACTCTCAGTGCCATCTCATATTGCTGACCCACCTGATCACACACATGTTGAAAAGATAAATAATAACCAATATATGTATTTCATGCTAAACCAGCAATCATCAGTTGGTTCAATTACAGTGTTCAATCCATATGGTCTTCACTGATGAAAACCATAAAGTAGAAACTAATAAAAATATTTGGATGGGAGAGCACGCATGCGCATTTAATAACACTAACATTTGGTTATCCATTGATTACTAGCTTATATTAGATGACATAAATTAATAAGATTAGTAAAAAAAATGTTTCTAAATTCAATTGTTTGAAACTCTTCTTTAAAACTATACTCTATTATAATAAATTTTATATATAAAACAAGTTTTTATACATACTAAACCCACGTAAATTGTTTAGTTTAATTCAGTCTTTCTTTTTTTTTCACATTTAATTATATTTTGGTCAAAAGCACTTTAAATAGGAAGAGACAGAAAGAAATATATGTATGACAGAAGACGTTATATTAATAAAATCAAGGATTAAAAATGCTTTTGTGTGAATACAAATTCCAATCTTCTACAAACAAACCTATTTCTTGTCAGTGAAAATTGCTAATTAGTCCAATTAATATTTAACTTTTCCGAGTGACAATGAAAAGACACTAATATTCGTAATTGCTATGCTTCAAATAAAATTTTTATTCAATTTATCTTAAATTAGATTCATTATATAATATTCATTTAGATTAACTATTTTTCTCCCAAATCATTTTTATAATCGTATCACACTAATTATTAAGATAAGTTTAAGAATAAAAATATAATTCTCAATAACAAGAAATGTTCAGATTTACAATTTGTAAATAAATTCTCCCTGTATAAAGCTGAACACATAAATTCATAAAAATTATAATATATATACACCCTCACATTTTATTTATTTTACCAACCATTCTTTTAAAACAAAAAATAAAAAAAAACATAGCAATTAGGAATAAATTATTAAAAATTACAGGTGGGAACTATTTTCTAAATTGTATTAAAAAAAGTAAATGAAAAACAAGCAAATGCATAAAATATTCACAAGGATGTAGGTGTTACTTTGCAATTCTGCATAAAATATTCATGCAAATAAACAATTAAAGGTTTATTTATTCATGCATGTTTGTATCACTTAAAAATATTTTAACCCTTACTAAAAACAAAGTTTATAATCAGGTTTTTTTTTTATTTTTACCATTGCATTCAACAATCTCATATATATATATAATAAATATTTGGGCTTAGTTATTTATTAGAAGCAGGTTTATTGATTCTAAAGATATACACAACAAGATGAAAAAAAAGGATAATCATGTGACATTCAAGCACTAAAAAATACCCAAACCCAGGAACCTGTAGTAACCCTCCTCACAGTGATAGATCCATTATTATCCCTGGTATCATTTTTATAAACTTTCAACTTTTGATTTCAGTATTAAACTGTATTCTATATCTGAATTCAATAAATTGGATTTGATCTGGTAGAAATATAAGTTTTTAAATGAAATAAATTCTAAAAAATCATATTTAAACTTTGCAAATATTGAAAAAAATAAATTTATAATAAGTAAAAAAGTCATTTTTATTATTCAGCCATCAGCTGGAGCAGAATCATTTCAGAAAATGAATGAAATCTTTTTGATTGAAATTTATTTTTAAAACATGAATAAATAAATATTAATCTCAGATAAATCTATCCAATTCTGTTTTGAAATATTAATATTGCTTTACATTTTTTTGGAATATCTCAAAATATCCTAAGACTGTGTTGGTAATCACATATAAGTGATCAGTTTCATAAGGCAGGGTGATCAAAATGCATTTGTCTGCATTAGAGGTCATTTACCATCTATTTTTAAAAATAATGTGTATAAAATAAAAATATAATGATATATATATATATATATGACTTTTAATAATTATTTCACAATTATTATGCAAAAATAATCATGACTCTTAATTAACTTTGCCAAACAAAATTCAAGATTTTAGTTATTTGAAAAATGTTCTGGGGTAATCTCACAAATGATTTCAAAATTAGAGTCCAAAGAATAATATCCTTCAAACAAGTGGAATCATTTTGTCCTTGTGCAAGTCAATTATATTGATCTCTTACATTTTTTTAAATTAAAAAATCAATATTCAAAAGCATACAAACTTACTCCTTAAAAAAAGGCAAATATCTCAATAGATGGTTGCATAAGAACAATTTAAATGAACATAATTACAATGATTTCTCTCAATTTCTCATAGTGAAGGTCATCATATTGCTTTATGAAGTACTTCAGACTATCATTCATTACTGGCTGGCTACACTACATAGAGTAATTCCAAAATTTAACCAAATGAATACTTTATTGCTTAAGAGTTCATAAGAAGTCTGGCCATCAAAAGTAATGGAACAGATATCTCACAATTCATAGAACTCAAATTCTGATGTCTGCTATTCTACTGTTTAACCAAACTAGGCAGGACTATCTCCAGATTAAAAATAAATAAATAAAAACTCTTTATTAATTTAATTATACTTTATTCTTGCTTTTCACACACACATGTATATACATAAAATAAAACACAATTTCTTTTAGACATATTTGGTGTAGTTTTGTAATTATTTACATATTGACTATTTTCTGCTTTTAACTGATTAAATATGTTAAATATATTTTAATTTTTATAATATTTTGAAGGTCTATGCTCATACCCTGTCTATTACATATATAGACACAGGTATATATAAGCCTGTGTATTTCATCTATTACATATTAGAGATGTCTGCCTATCCCTTGTATATGTATTTAATGGATTATGTCATGTACATGAGGGGTCAGATTGACCTTTAGGTCAACATGGGTGTGACAACAATCTCAGCCTCAGGGTGGCCTTTGAGCGTTCCATCATCAGATTTTCAATTGGATGGACAGTTGAAGAGTTGGAGTGTGGAGTACATTGAAGCCTGTCCATTAAAGTAGGAGGATTTGCTATCTTAATATATATCTGAGCACTTGTAGCATATATGTGTAGAGATGGTAATCTGGACCAACTGATGATTGCTGTTTTAGCATGAAATACCAATATTGGTGATTATTTATCTTTTCAACATATGTGTGTTCAGATGTATCAGTGTTATGAGATGGTATGGAGAGTGGTGGGTCGTGTGAAGGTCTGTGCTCGTACCCTGTCTATTACATATATAGACACAGGTATATATAAGCCTGAGTATTTCATCTAATATTTAAAAATAGTTTTTTTTTAAAAATATATATATATAAACTGATTGTATGAATATATATATATTAATTTAGGTGTGTAGATTTTTTTTATTATATAAAAAAATTGATGTAATTCTAAATCATCAAAGCTCATTTAAAGTTCTTTATCCAGTAGTATGTGGAATATTTAAGCAAAACAGTAATATGATCACAAAACATTTTATCCTCATTAATAATAATTAACTATTTCTCGTCTGCTGCTTGATATCCCTAAATATTTACAGCTACATTATTCATAACTATTTGCTGTCATATTTATATCACTATACATATCAATCTAACTTTAACGTTTAAAATAACGTGTTATTTTAATGATTTTTTTAGGAGGAAAAAATTAAAAAATATTTAAAGAAAGTTGTCGAGATTTTAACAAGGAGATACCTTCAATTTTACTAGTCTAGTCATAAATTCAACAGTAATTAACTATATACCTCATAGTTTGTGCTTGTTTACTTCTATATAAATCAGCGATTGATAAATTATATTTATGAAACAGCTTTCCTTGGACTATTCTGTAAACAGCAATAAAACAAATTATCTCCAAATAAAAATCAGATGTAATCATTATGAATTCCTGGTTAAATATAGCCTATTATGAAATAAAATTAGGCACTGATATTCAATTAGTGAATCACTGTTTGTGGTATTTTATTAATTGCATATTAGGATAATAATTTATTATAGTCCGGTGATGATGAAGATTATAAAATCAATAGGCATAATAAGATATCTTGGTTTTGTCAATACGATATATAAATCATATCACTAAATTTTTAATAACTTCCTAAAACTATATCTTAATTTTTGAGTTTGTTATATATTAGAAGAGAAGAATATGATTTACATCTTACAACATTTCACAGATATTTATATGTTTTAATTTCTTTCTAAGAAATAATAAAAAATAAGTATCAAAAAAATTGAAAAAAAAATTTCAGATGTTTTCAATATATAAATATAATCACTTATTTGAATTTAATACAAATAACATTTAGTGGAGTTACTCTACAATCCCAAGTATATTTGAGTTTTTTTATTTAATATTAAGTGTGTGTTCGTGTAAGCATATGGGGAAGAGTGATTTTTTTTTACAAAAGACGTAAATTTTAAAAAAATAAAATCAAAAAATAATTAAAAATTCATTCCCTTTTTTAAAGATCCCCCCCCCCTTTCTCAATTTGTATATTGTTCTTTTTTTTTTTTATTGTTTATAATCTTTTTAAACAAGTTTGTATATTTAATTAAACTCATATCCATATGATAAACACAAATTTCTTTACTATTATATAATTATTCCAAATTTTTTAAAAAAATATTGTTTTTAAAATTACTTTTTAGATCAAAATTTAAAACATTATTTTTGTTGTTATATTCTGACAAATTTTTATCCTTATCATAAATAAATAAAGCCAAAGATTGCATAAGATTATATTTTTAAAACTATTTCTGACTAGTTTTTAATTTTAGTTAAAAAGTGAACTAATTTTTAAAATTTCATTTATGCATATATATTAAACCTTAAGTGTTAACAGCCTATTGGTTATTACTCATAATTATAACACCCCAGACCTCATGCTTAAACACACCAACAGAATATCAATAATTTGTTATTAAGATAACACAGTTTACTCACTAGTTTAAGTGTTACCGACTGCATAATTTAGGGTTACTTTGATATACTTCCTAATTGTAGTGTTGCCATGACAACAGATTCCGATTTTGTGATTTCTTTAAGCATGTAGGCCTTAGTCGCATAATTTATATATTGTTGCACAACTTTTTGTTAAAATTTATTTTATAGTTATATATATACATTTTACAAAGAGTTTTCAAATATAGTGATTAATACCTATACTTACTACATTGTAAGCTTGGGGTTTGAATACAAGTTAAATAAGAATATTCCAAGCAACTGAGAATTTCCAAGTAAGACGAGAAATTTTTCAAATAGCTAAACTATAGAACACTCATCCCGCACTTTAATTAAACAACTTTTTTATTTAAACAATGAAACAAAAAAAAAACAAAACAAATACCTTACTATCACATTACCTGTAATTCTTTACATCTTTAGAAATGGAAAATAACATCTATTTAATCTTATACATCTACATTCTCAACTTTGATACCACCCATTTCAGATAAATACATTAATTATTATTCTTAACTTCTTATAAAATTAGAGATTATCTCTATGCCAGATATAAACTTTAAACGTTAGTTAAAAATTAATAGAACTGTTCCTAATTATTGAAATTTTGATACTTCTAAATCAAAATGTAATAATTTAGTACTAATAAGTACTGAACAAATGATGAACACATACATAAGACATTGAGACTAGAACCAACCGAGGAATGCTGGTTTAGCATAATATACATCTTGGGCAACCATTTGTCTTTTCAAGATGTTTTTATTTATATGTTTCAAGAATATTTGATGAGTTTGAAGTTATAAGTATATTACATATATATATTGTAACGAGCATAGACGTTCGTTACATTGTTTTTTGTTTTTTTTTAAATTTATTAAACATGAAAGTAAATTAAAAAGTTCGCATTTAAAAATTTTCTTTTAGAATTAAAAATTGAAATTAAATATCATCTTAAACTCTTATATATTAAATCGCACAGATATAAAAAATTATTAAAATAAAACTGTATTAAAAATAGAAAAGGTATTTTAAAAACAAAAACTTAAAAAGATTTGGAGATAAAATTATATCTTTAAATTTATCTTTAAATATATCTTTGATTTGGAAAACAGGTTAATTAATCAGAAATGGAAATGATAAATTTAATTAGTCAAATGTAAACCAGCCTTGGGCATTTAAATGTAAAAATACCGGTCAGATAGGAAAACAATAGAAACTGTTAGCAAATAAGAAGAAATCCCTATGGAATCGGACCGCAGCGAAAGGACCATCGCATCGGTGACGTAATGTAAATTCAATCCTTCAAATGAATATAAAAGGACATGGTTGAAAATTATTAGTGACTGGAAATTGATTATTACGATGTGACTATATGTAGTAGTCCGGAGTTGGAGGAATTGACAGACGCACGGTCAATTCTTTCAGCTGTTAAAGAAGGGAGAAATGAACTATCGTTTCCTACATTGAGGACCAACTAAATTAAAAAACCTCCGAATGAATAAATAAAACAACGGCTAAATGGATACCAATTTTAGGACGGCGTGGGAATTTACGTTCATGGCAAGCAACGGATAAAGTTGGACGTTTTAAAAATCGTAAGAACTTATATATTCACTTGAAACAATAAGAACTCTAAATTTTAAAACTTTTTAGTAAATAATGCAATAGAATCCTATCTGACCAAACTAAATTCTTCATTAATAATGTTATTTGATGTATTTTTTTTCTTATTTATTTTGTAAAATCATTTCCATTTATTTATTTTTTGTTCTTTAAGTTTTATTATGATTGTTGTTTTCCGTTAAATTAATTATAAAAATGTTAAACTTAAGTCGGGCGTGAATGGCTGTATAGATTTGTAAAGTTATATTAGGGGAGGGTAATCTTAGGTTATTTGTTTCGTGGTTAAATTGGGTCAATGGATTGGATATATTGGTGTGATTAGTAGATGTAATATTGATTCGCTACGGGCAGAATCGCTTATATACGCCGCACATTTCTGTTTGCCTATGGAAGGAATTATAAGACGGAGAACGCAGTTCCTTTCTATGGAGTTTTTTTTTTATTGTTCTTCTCGTTAGATAGATGTAATATTCCTATCTGATTGAGAGTCAATGTCTTTTCTTAATTCTTTTGGTGCTGCCGTATTTCGTATTACATTGAATACATCGATGTATCAGATGGATTGATGCCAGTTTGACTGCGAATTTTAGCCTAAGGTTAAATAGGGATAGAATATTTTAATTTCAATGCAAATCTATGTAGTATTCATACTCGATTCTAAATAAAAATGCATTAAATTTAAGTTGTTTATAGACGCTTGCATGGATTGTTTATCGGTTAACTATGTTTTGCATTTTCATATTTGATCAAAATATATAGACATTCGATAAATAATGATACCTTACGGTGAGTATCTAAAATGTATTTATTCGGATGTCTTTTAAGTTATTGGTGACAATGCAAGTATCTTATGGTGAATACTATTGGGTTACATATAAATTTCCCTCCGCAATTGTCAGTAATCAATAATTTTATATTTTGATCGCTTATGTTTACTTTGGAATGTTTTTGACCGTGTAATCTATGTAACCGATCTATAGCAACTTATTATAACAAGCTTTTATAATCCCATCTGTGCGAACTTAATAAAAATGTAAAATTAGAATATAATAGTAATTAAAGGTAAATTAAAATCAAAGTTAAAAATAATGTTAAATGTTAAAATGTAAACTAATACTAAAATAATTTTAAATCTTATATATATGTGCATAAATAAATGTTTGTATGTTAATTACTGGCAGTGGCTTATTTTATTCTTTTTATATATATATGCTCTTAGATGTTATTAAATCTCTGCTACTCCCTGAGCTAGTGACATGGGCTAACGACCGGAACCAAAATATTTAAAAAAAAAAAAAAAATTTTTTTTTTTTTTTTACTTACGTATCTGCCTACTTATAAATTTTTCTAGGTTCAAATGCCTAGATGGCGCCCGTAGTGCAGTTTACGTTCAGTCGCTTCCCCGGATCGTTACAACTGGCGTTAATTCCCCTTTCTCCGGATCGTTACAACTGGCTTTCCCAATCTGGGGCCGATCTTTAATAAACCACAAATACCCTGAGCAAATTTTGTCAAAATGAAATATTTTTATCTGTTTACATAAAGTCGTATACTTTAAATCTGATAAAAGCACTGCCAGAAAGAAATAGCACATATATTAAAAACCAACGAAAGATATAAAAAATTTTAAAACTAATTTTTGTTAAAAAAAAAAAAAAGTCAAAAGGTTGCAATTGATATGTTTTTTTTGTGTTGATATATATTATGCTTTAATGTGTATAGGAGCGCACAGCCACGTAAGTTTATGATCGAAATGTGGTGCCTTACGATGAGTACCTTTGGGAATTACTTAAGTGTAACCCTATTTATGCATTTCAATCAGTCATAAATAAGTTGGTGGTATTTATAATTGTTCTGCAAATATACACGTTTAAACCCATTATTTCTTAAAACATATTTATCTCAATGCAACCTTATTTAAATAAATAATTTATAAAATTTGCTTGTCATGCCGTGAGTAAAAATAAAATGTATAAAATAAAATAGAATTCTCGGGGGGAGGAGGTGTAAACGTAAATGGTCCTTAGGTAAGCGATAGTCAACATTTTCTTTTTCTTTTTGTATATAGTCTTTTTGTAAAATTATTAACCGGATGTTTTGTAAATGTCTTCGTCAATCGTGTACCGTAATTACTAACCCTAAGTAAAATATTTTTTTTTTGATCATTTTTTTTTAAGTAACTTTACTGATATGTAACGAGCACAGACGTTCGTTACATTGTTGTTTTTTTTTTTTATTTATTAAACATGAAAGTAAATTAAAAAGTTCGCATTTAAAAATTTTCTTTTAGAATTAAAAATTGAAATTAAATATCATCTTAAACTCTTATATATTAAATCGCACAGATATAAAAAATTATTAAAATAAAACTGTATTAAAAATAGAAAAGGTATTTTAAAAACAAAAACTTAAAAAGATTTGGAGATAAAATTATATCTTTAAATTTATCTTTAAATATATCTTTGATTTGGAAAACAGGTTAATTAATCAGAAATGGAAATGATAAATTTAATTAGTCAAATGTAAACCAGCCTTGGGCATTAAAATGTAAAAATACCGGTCAGATAGGAAAACAATAGAAACTGTTAGCAAATAAGAAGAAATCCCTATGGAATCGGACCGCAGCGAAAGGACCATCGCATCGGTGACGTAATGTAAATTCAATCCTTCAAATGAATATAAAAGGACATGGTTGAAAATTATGAGTGGCTGGAAATTGATTATTACGATGTGACTATATGTAGTAGTCCGGAGTTGGAGGAATTGACAGACGCACGGTCAATTCTTTCAGCTGTTAAAGAAGGGAGAAATGAACTATCGTTTCCTACATTGAGGACCAACTAAATTAAAAAACCTCCGAATGAATAAATAAAACAACGGCTAAATGGATACCAATTTTAGGACGGTGTGGGAATTTACGTTCATGGCAAGCAACGGATAAAGTTGGACGTTTTAAAAATCGTAAGAACTTATATATTCACTTGAAACAATAAGAACTCTAAATTTTAAAACTTTTTAGTAAATAATGCAATAGAATCCTATCTGACCAAACTAAATTCTTCATTAATAATGTTATTTGATGTATTTTTTTTCTTATTTATTTTGTAAAATCATTTCCATTTATTTATTTTTTGTTCTTTAAGTTTTATTATGATTGTTGTTTTCCGTTAAATTAATTATAAAAATGTTAAACTTAAGTCGGGCGTGAATGGCTGTATAGATTTGTAAAGTTATATTAGGGGAGGGTAATCTTAGGTTATTTATGTCGTTGTTAGATTGGGTCAATGGATTGGATATATTGATGTAGTTAGTAGATGTAATCGGAGATTCGCTACTGGCAGAATCGTTTATATATACGCCGCACTCACCCGTTTGCCTATGGAAGGAATTATAAGACGGAGAACGCAGTTCCTTTCTATGGAGTTTTTTTTTTTATTGTTCTTCTCGTTAGATAGATGTAATATTCCTATTTGATTGAGAGTCAATGTCTTTCTTAATTCTTTTGGTGCTGCCGTATTTCGTATTACATTGAATACATCGATATATCAGATGGATTGATGACAGTTTGACGGCGAATTTTAGTCTAAGGTTAAATAGGGATAGAATATTTTAATTTCAATGCAAATCTATGTAGTATTCATACTCGATTCTAAATAAAAATGCATTAAACTTAAGTTGTTTATAGACGCTTGCATGGATTGTTTATCGGTTAACTATGTTTTGCGTTTTCATATTTGATCAAAATATATAGACATTCGATAAATAATGATACCTTACGGTGAGTATCTAAAATGTATTTATTCGGATGTCTTTTAAGTTATTGGTGACAATGCAAGTATCTTATGATGAATACTATTGGGTTACGTAGAAATTTCCCTCCGCAATTGTCAGTAATCAATAATTTTGTATTTTGATCGTTTATGTTTCTTTTGAAATGTTTTTGACCGTGAAATCTATGTAACCAATCTATATTCAACATTATAAACAAGCTTTCATAAATTTATATGTGCGAACTTAATTAAAATGTAAAATTAGAATATAATAGTAATTAAATGTAAATTAAAGTCAAAAATCAAAGTTAAAAAATAATGTTAAATGTTAAAATGTAAAACTAATAATAAAATAATTTTAAATCTTATATATATGTGCATAAATAAATGTTTGTATGCTAATTACTGGCAGTGGCTTATTTTATTTATTTTTTAATGTTGAAATCTAATTAGATAAGATATTATATTATTTAATCTCTGCTATTCCACTGAGCTAGTGACATGGGCTAACGACCGGAATCAAAATTTAAAAAAAAAAAAAAAATTTTTTTTTTTTTGACTTACGTATCTGCCTACTTTATAAATTTTTCTAGGTTCAAATGCCTAGATGGCGCCCCGTAGTGCAGATGACGTTAAGTCGTCTTTCTCCGGATCGTTACAATATTGAATTAAATATTTTCATGGATTGGTATAAAATAATATTTATATGAGAGATTATATTATCATCTTCATGAATTAACAATCTATTAATATATATATATATAATACATATTCTGTGTGTTCATCCATGTTAAAAACTGTTAATATTAATATACTGACGTTTTGACTTGGTTACTTACACAAGCCATCCACAGAGTTATAAAAGGTAGAAAGACGGTTGTAGAGGCGCTACAATCACTGATTTGAATAAAATGTTAAAATTCCACCAATAGCAAAAAATGTTAAATTTAGGAATGTTTTTTAAAAAAATCTTTCCAAATAGGAGGAAGTTTACATGTATCATCTCGCTTATTGATACAATCTGGCCTTTTAAGTATCTCAATGGCTTCTCTAATTTTGCATTGGTAGAGATTATCACATCTGGATATAATCCTGGTATCTCTACCAATGCAAAATTAGAGAAGCCATTGAGATACTTAAAAGGTCAGATTGTATCAATAAGCAAGATGATATATGTAAACTTCCTCCTATTTGGAAAGATTTTTTTAAAAAACATTCCTAAATTTAACATTTTTTGCTATTGGTGGAATTTTAACATTTTATTCAAATCAGTGATTGTAGCGCCTTTACAACCGTCTTTCTACCTTTTATAACTCTGTGGATGGCTTGTGTGACCAAGTCGAAACGTCAGTATATTAATATTAAAAGTTTTTAACATGGATGAACCCGCAAAATATGTATTTTATATATTTAACCAGTGCAAATCTTCGTTTTAACATATATATATAACACAAATAAATAAATAAATTTTAACAGTAAATACAATATTATAGTTGAAATTCTTTTGTAGTGCTTTCGATTACGTGGTAATCCTTGTAATCGAACACGCTAATCAAAAGCGCTACAAAAGAATTTAAACTATAATATTGTATTTACCGTTAAAATTTATTTATTTATTTGTTATATATATATAATATTTTATAACGGTTGCAGTATTTTACATTTATATATATATATATAGAGAGAGAGAGAGAGAGAGATAGATAGATAGATAGATAGATAGATAGATAGATAGATAGATAGATAGATAGATAGATAGATAGATAGATAGATAGATAGATAGATAGATAGATAGATAGATAGATAGATAGATAGATAGATAGATAGATAGATAGATAGATAGATAGATAGATAGATAGATAGATAGATAGATAGATAGATAGATAGATAGATAGATAGATAGATAGATAGATAGATAGATAGATAGATAGATAGATAGATAGATAGATAGATAGATAGATAGATAGACAGACAGACAGACAGACAGACAGACAGACAGACAGACAGACAGACAGACAGACAGATAGATAGATAGATAGATAGATAGATAGATAGATAGATAGATAGATAGATAGATAGATAGATAGATAGATGGATCATATTTTATCAGTTTTATACAAAATTTTTACCAAAATAATTACAACTTGCCTACAGAGAACATTGGATTTCCAACAACCAAGAGAACAAGGTGGATTTAAAAGTGGTTTCAGTACAGTAGATCGTATCCAGGTATTGAGAGAAGTTATAGAAAGGACAAATGAATATGAGTTACCATTATGCTTTGGATATGTAGATTATAAAAAGGCATTTGATTCTATGAACACTTCTTTAGTGATTAAAGCATTGGATCATCAAATGTATAGATCCAGGATATTGTCATATTTTAAACAATATTTATAAAAATGCAACAGCAGCAAATATATTACATAATGATACTAGGAAAGTAAACATTGAGAAGGATGTAAGATAGGGTGAGTATTTGTGGATTAAAATGGAAAGCTAAATGAGTGAAAGTAAATGGAGATTACTTAAGTAATTTAGATTTTGCAGATGATATTGTTTTTGCAAATAGTGCTTTTGACAGAAAGACTAAAGTAATGTTTAATGGATTTTCTCAAAAATATAAAAATAAAGATTGATTATGATGACTTAGAAGAAGTTAACAGCTATAAATACCTTAGTCAGATTATTAATACAGATGGAAACATAATGAATGAAATTAATCATAAAATTAAACTTAGTTGGAGTGCTTTTGGTAGAAATAACTTGATACTAAAAGGAAATATGCCTATGTGTTTGAAAAGGAAGATTGTAATAAATGTGTTTTACCAGTTCTTACTTATGGATCTAATACTTAATAGAAGAGCAATATAGAGATTTAAGACCACTGAAAGAAGTATGAAGAGATGCATGTTGGGAGTAACAAGAAGAGATTGAAAATGCAATATATGGGTAAGAGAACAAAGAGGTGTTACTGATATCTCATTGAAAAAATAAAAAGACAAGTGGAGTTGGGCTGGATATATTTTTAGAACAGATGATAATATATGGACAATTGAAATCTTAAATTGGATTCTAAGAGATTGTAAAAGATCCAGAAAGAGACCACATGTGAGATGGAGGGAATGAAATAAAAACGTGTGTGGGGGTGATATGGAGAAGAGAAGCTAAAGATCAGAAAAGATGGAATGGAACTTGGGAAGACCTTTATCCTGCAGTGGATTGATAATGGTTGATGATGATGATCATTAAAATCAATCAACATAATAAAAATAGACAATCTCAATCTGTTGTCAAAGCGACCTACTTTTAACAATAAGGTGGAATATATATATATCAACCATTATCAATCCATTGCAGGATGAAGGTCTCTCCAAATTTAATCCATCTCCAATCTTTAGCTTCTCTTCTCCACAACACCCCTGTACATTTTCTTATTTCATCCATCCATCTCACATGTGATCTTTTTCTGGGTCTTTTACAATCTCTTGGAATCCAGTTTAAAATTTTAATTGTCCATCTATTATCATCTCTTCTAACAATATGTCCAGCTCAACTTCATTTCAATCTTTTATTTTTTTCAATAAGGTCAGTAATACCTGTTTGTTGTCTTACCCATACATTGCATTTTCGATCTCTTCTTGTTACTCCCAACATACATCTCTCCATTTTCCTTTGAGTGGTCTGAAGTCTCTGTATTGCTCTTCTATTAAGTGTCCAAGTCTCAGATCCATAAGTAAGAACTGGTAAAACACATTTGTTAAAAACCATCCTTTTCAAACACATAGGCATATTTTCTTTTAGTATCAAGTTATTTCTACCAAAAGCACTCCTACCAAGTTTAATTCTAGGATTAATTTCCTCCATTATGTTTCCATCTGTATTAATAATCTGACCAAGGTATTTGTAACTGTTAACTTCTTCTAATTCTTCATAATCAATCTTTATTTTTATATTTTGAGCAAATCGATTAAACATTACTTTAGTCTTTTTAACATTTATCTTTAGTCCTACTTTTCTACTTTCATCTGCTAACTCCTGCAACATTTCCTGCAGCTCTGAAGCATTATTTGCAAAAACAACTACATCATCTGCGAAATCTAAATGACTTAAATACTCTCCATTTACTTTCACTCCTTTAGTTTCCCATTTTAATCCACAAAATACTTCTTGCAGCACTGCTGTAAAAAGTTTTCGAGATATGGAGTCACCTTGTCTTACACCTTTCTCAATGTTGATTTTTCCAGTATCATTATGTAATCTAATTGTTGCTGTTGCATTTTTATAAATATTCTTTAAAATATAACAATATTCTGGATCTATACCTTGATGATCCAATGCTTTAATCACAGAAGAAATGTGTATAGAATCGAATGCCTTTTCATAATCTACAAATCCAAAACATAATGACAACTCATATTCATTTGTCCTTTCTATGACGTCTCTCAATACTTGGATATGATCTATTGTACTAAAACCACTTTTAAATCCAGCTTGTTCTCTTGGTTGGTGGAAATCCAAAGTTCTCTGTAGACGAGTTGTAATTATCTTGGTAAAATTTTTTATATAAAACTGATAAAAGGCTGATAGGTCTGTAATTTCTAATATCTTCTTTATCACCTTTTTTAAATATTAATATTATTACTGCATTCTTCCAAACTTCTGGTACATCTTTATCATTTAGACATTTGGTATATAACTTTGCTAAAATTGTTTCTATTTCTTCACATGCTTCTTTTAATATATCAATTATAATTCCATCATTTCCTGGAGCCTTTCCTTTCTTCATTCATTTAATTGCATGTCTCACTTTTTCATTTAAAATTCTGGGCAATTCGGAAGATGTAATAGATATAGGAGGTACATGTTCTTTATTACTATATAATTCTTGATAAAAATCTTCTACCAATTTCATGATGTCATCTCTCTTTTTAGTAATAATTCCATCTTTTTTTCTTATTGCAGATATAAATTTTCTACCAATACCAAAATGTTGTTTAACATTCTTCAGACTTTTACTTTCTTCTACAGATTTCCTTGTTATTTTACAGTTATACTTTCTTACATCATTTTCAACTCTTTTCCATACCATTTTACAAAATTCGAGATATTCAATTCTTTTTAATACATCATTTTTGTATATCTTCATATTCCTTCTTTTCTTCATAAATTCTCTAGTCTCAGTAGAAATTTTATTAGTCAATTGCTGCTTTTTTCTACCAGCTATCTTTGTTGCAGTTTTTAAAAGTGTATCAGTTATTTTCATATTAATTTCATTCAAATCTGAAGCATGTTCAAAATCTCCTAACCCTTGAAACCTATTTGTAAGTTCTAATTTAAATTCATTAGAATGTTTCTGAAGATTAGAAATATCAACTGTAAATATTGTTTTTCTTAATAATTTTTGTCACTCTAGTTTTACAGCAACAAGTAACTTACACCTTACTAATCAGTGATCACTTCCTGTGTTAAATTTATTAAGAACATTACAATCTTGAAATATGTATTTTCTGTTAGTCAAAATATAATCCAATTCTGCTGTACCTTCATTTGGATGCTTCCATGTCCATTTCCTTTTAACATTTTTTTTCAAAAAATAAATTCATAATATAAAATTTTTCTTTTTCTGCACACTCCACAAGTCTATGTCCTCTCTCATTTCTATTACCATAACCAAAATTACCTACAGCAATTTCATCTTTCATTTGTCTACCAATTCTAGCATTAAAGACTCCCATAACAATTTTAAAATGTTGTTTACTCTGATCAAAAGCCTTTTGTACATCCATATAAAAATCTTCTACTACTTCATCACTATGAGAACTTGTTGGGGCATAAACCTGAATTATCTGCATTTGGTATCTGCTATTAAGTTGTATAACTAATCTTGCCACTCTGTCCGATACACCATCAATCTCCACAATATTGTTCTTTCACTTTTTATTTATAATGAATCCTACTCCACTTGTATTTCCAATATGTGTGCCTTTATAATAGAGTATATGTCCACTTTTTAAATCAATTGTCTCTTCACCTTTTCTTCTAACTTCACAAAGTCCAATAATGTCCCATTTAATATAAGACAGTTCTTCTTCTAATTCTTGCAATCTTCCTTCACTTGAAAGTGATCTGCAGTTGTAAGTACCTAAATAAAAAGTCATCAAATGACAGACTGGGTCCGCAATCAGGGAATTCTTAGCACCCTCCACCTTTGTCCACCAACCGCTGCCTTGGTTGGTGACTTTACAGCCTCCTGGGAATAAGGGCCATGCTTTATTTTTGTCTGTCATAGGTAAAAGGAAAAACAGCCATTAATTAGTTATCTGTAAGATAAAATACTCCTCAATAGCCTTTATATGGACAAAATATAAAGAATTCAATATTCATGAGATATTTCAATGATCAGGGGATATCATGTTGAATAATTTTACATCCTGGTTAACTTGTCTAGATTAAATAACTACATATTTACTAACAAATATTGAATGGCTAACTGGATTTATTATCACATGACTATCTGAAAAAAAAATTCAAATGTACTTTTAAAAAAATTTCATTTTATTAATCCTTTATTCAAACCCATAACGTAGGCATGAATGGTGGGTGCAATACCATGGTACTAGAAAGCCCTTCATAATAAATAAATATAAATATTAGATTCATAATATATATTGGATTCAAGATATACATATAAAACATAAATCTACTTTTTAGAATTTATATATTTTTAAAATTTTTCAATATTTTTTTTAAGATTCAATATCAACAAATGATATTAAATTTAAATCCAAATTTCATTTTATAGCTTAAAGCTAAAAAAAAAAAAAACAATATGAAGGAATTCTAAAAACTAACATTAATTTATAAAATTTAAAAACAAGTTTAATTAATTTATATATTTTACTGATATATAAAAATTAAAAATTTTATTATTAGGATCAATGACAAGCATTGAGTTCAATATTTAATCGTTAATCATAGTAATTTGTATTTCTAAGTGTGTGTATATGATATAAACGTCATTTTCAAATGCAGTAATTTTTGTCAATTTATTCGAAACAATTTATTCTTCAATAACTATTCAAATAATTATTAATCATTCTTTAATGCATAAGAAATTATCACATTATTTTTATATTAGATTTTAAATTTCAACTGAAGAAGAAATATATCTACTACTCTCTATAAACTTGCACGCTTTAACTGTTTATTTTGATTCATGTTCATAATATAATAACTTGGGAATTTATTATTCCCATGCCTACATTTCAGAGAAATATGTATCTGGGTGTGTGTGGGCTGACTAGAAGTTCAAAGGTAAAACCAATCAAATTAAAAGTATGAGATTATTCATTTTAAAATTTATGAAAGTATTCTAATAAGAAGCCACATGGTTATAAAATAGACTTATCATATTAATAATTATTATTAGTAATTTCTTAGACTAGAAATTATTCAATAATGAAAAATATTTCTGTAGTGTAATTTTCATAACACTACACTCATGCAAATTACAAATTGGTTTCTATCCACTTTTGACACATTGTAGAGGAATGTAATCATAGACATATGATCAAAGACATGTGAAAAAGATCTATGATTCTCAAGATGCACATTTCATGCTGAACCAGCATTCATAAGTTGGCCCAGATCACAATCTTTTACACATATCTTTATAATTGTACAGTGTATATATATTGATAGATAGATAGATAGATGGCCAATTGCTACAGTTTAATTTTTAAGTATCAAAATTATTGCCCTCACAACATTGACACAAGGCACTTAATAATAATATTAATAAGTAATTTTAATATAATTAATATTAATAGTTTTTATTAGTCATTCATTAGACTAGAGATTATCCAATAATGAATAATATTGCTGTAGTGTAATTTTCACTATACCATTGTCAGGTAAGGAAGGGAATGGGGGCTATCGTATATTTGGATTGAGGTTTTAACTACCAAGCTTATACCAAGTCATAATATATTCAATGTATCTTATTAGTACACATATCTTTTTCATTTGCTTTTTAAATTACTGCACACAAATAGTTATTTTTATATATTTTATAATAATCATCACTTAGAAAAAAAAATTGTTTACTTTTTATTATAATTTTATATTTATAATTTTATTGTTATTATTAATATATTAAAGCTGAAAAAGTTATTATGATGATGATGATGATTATTATTATTATTCAAAAAGAAACTTTATTTAGACTAGAAGAGCAGTTTGCATTAATACTTTTCATATACATATATTTATATTGATGTTCCTGAGGATTATGTATATTGTGTCTAAGTTCTTTAAAAATCTTTACAGATATAAACTGAGTGACCTTCAAATTGTCTGTTATAGGTTATAATACTAAATTTATATAGCTTCTGTTAGTTTTTTAATTCCATTGGTTGTCTTAATTACATTTGGATAATTAAGACACATGCATACAGTACACACATATATATATGATCACTAGATGGAGCTTTACCAGTAGCTCCTAACAAGCTTTGTTTACATAAATGCCAAAAGAGATAGAATTCAAAATCTCTATCGTTGTTACCCATCTCCAGACTAGCTGGTTTCGAGATTTTGAATTCTATCTCTTTCAGCGTTTATATAAACAAAGCTTGTTAGGAGCTATTGGTAAAGTTCCATCTAGTGATCATAAAATGCAAGCTTAAAGGCAAGTTATGGAATTTATAACTTATTTTGATTATCATAATATATATATATTGCATTTGTGCTTTGTAACAGTTTGCTAGTCTTTAGATATTGGTTTTGTAAGCTGGCATATGGTTCTACTAGCAACATTGTGTATGTTTTATTATGATATATCAATTCTTGGATTTTGTGATGACCATTTTTTCGCATTCTTTTTTCTAGTATATTAAATGATTTGAAATATGACAAAAACTTCCCTGATTATTGATTTGAGCATTGTTTTATGAGTGACCAAGTGGATGCAAAAATGTCTGGGTATGTTATTTTATTGTCTCTGTTTTTTAATTATGCTAATTTGTTATGAAATGTTGTGTATTTCACTTGGTATTATTAGCAAAAGTGAATGCACATTGCTTGAACAAAATTGTATAGAGTATAAAAGTTGCTGCACGGACTGTAGGAATGGATGTTCTGTGAAATATGCTGATGATATCCTGCAGGGAGATATTTGGTTGTCTATATGTATTAGTTATTTTATGCTGATATTGATTAATGCCAAGAAAGTGTAAAACAGATGTTGTTGAGTTTCTTCTTCTTGGTAGCATAGTGTCAGAAGGGGTCTATTTTTGTATACAAGTTTTATATATTAGGAAGTGTGATGTTGGTTAGGCATACAGACTGAGTCTAAGGAGGAATTCAAAGAAAATTGGGCTCTATGTATCACTTTTTAAATTTTTTAAGCAGCGGTTAGTTGTTTATTCTAAGCATCTGGGTGAAAATATCTAGTGTATGACCTAGTATACCAGTGCACAGATCTGCCAATATGAATATTTTGTTGTTGTTTGCAGTTATGATTGTGTATATGTAGTTCTAAACTGGTTGATATGCAATAATAGGTAGAAATGGGAAGATGGAGTTTTGTCTGTAGATATTATTTGGATTAGACATTGAATTTTGGGGAAATATCTGAGGATGGCTATTATAAGGTTTGCAGTCTTCTGTATATGGGAAGAATAGTTATTTTGTTGATCACAAGCTGGTTGAACAATTGTACTTTAGCATAAATTGAGAGATATGCTTTTGATAGAGAAGTAGTGATTCATTCTGTTTCATTTTTTAACTTGTTTTGTATTTTGTGTTTCATTGCATTTGTCCACATGTAGAAGGAAAAGCTGAGTAACACTGATGATTTGCCTTGGAAAGTTTGTGTGTATGGCTTACTTATGTAGAGTGACCAGGCAGCAGCAGTCTTATTCTGATTAAATTTGCAATGGTGTGTTGATTCAGTCTTGAAGCATTCCATGTAGCATTGGTATCTGCTTTCTATATGCAAGCTGTACATTGTGATGTGATGTCTTTGATATTTTGTTGATTTTAAGTATGAGCAGGTTGATGTAAAATGTAAATAGTAGTGAGCTGAATGGTGAACCTTGGGAAATGAATTGTGTGTGGGAGAATTTTTCCATTCAGGGTGATATGGATTTCATGGCTTAGTAGTAGGTTAGTGAATAGATACAGATAAATACATGGGATTCTAGTGTCAGTCAACATGTTGATTAATGAATTAATGTCAACTAAGGCAAAATCTGATTTTATATCAAGTTGAACTGCAATTAGTGCATCTTTTTGGTCCTGAACTGAGTTCCAAGACTGCTTTGAAAATCATCACAACTTGTGCAGTATATAATTGCTTCCTTACAATCTGGATATTTAATATTAGTGGTAGAATGTGTGTCTCTAAGCTATTCTTAAGCACCTTTTCAATTATTTTAATAATAAATGGTTCCATTGAGATGGGATGGAGGTTGGAGAGTCTTGATATGGAACCTGTTTTTGTTGAAGGGAACTATTGCAAATGGGTATAAACCCTGGATGTAATGTAACTTCTGTGATAAGTGACTTTTAAGGTCACACAAGTATTGGAAAGTGAACTGTCTAAGATGTGCAAGGACAAATTTTTGGATGCCAGGTGTTTCTGAGTGACATGTATTAGGTATCGTGACCAGTTTGGCAGCAAATTTTATGATGTTAAATGGGGTATTTGTTTCTGGTTTTCTAAAAACATCAGAAAAAGGTTTTACTGAGTTGTATGTTTGTAGTTTTTGTTTGAAATAATGGTAGATTGGTTTTAACATGTTATTTCCTGCATATGTGACTTCCTCATGTGTAAGTGCCATTGTCACTCTGACAATAGATATATAGTCCAGGTCCCAGTGAATGTATTTTCTTGTCCATGTACGTTGTTGGCTGAGGTAGATTTTATTTTTTTTATTGCCAGATTCTTCAGATATTGTTGTTACAGTAAGTTTGTGTATATTTTGTTGACTAATGTGTGTTGGATTTAGCATTGTAGTTCATCTATATATTTCATCATCCAGCACTTGTAGTCTGGAGGGTGGGGGGATTTGTGTGTAATGTGATCTATATTGAATGATAAAGGACTTATAAATGCTAGATGTCTTTGGATAGGAGTAAGTTGCATATTTTTGATTTTCTGGAGCATTATATATGTCTTTGAAAAAATAAATTCTGGGGTGGTAGTTGGAAGCATATTCTAATTGCTTTCCCATGTGTAAGTAAAGTGGTCTGAATTTTCTCCAGGTTAATCAACATAGTTTGTGCAGTAATCAGAGAAAGGATATGGTTGATGTTTAGGCTGATTATATGGTATAGCATAGATGAGAAAAAACATAGGTCAATCCTCATACCAAAGGCTCAGGTAGTTAGAGCAAGGTCCAGGTTTGATTTCCTAGTACTATCACTGATCAGTCCATAGCATGTGAAAAAGAGAGGAGAATAATACCACTTAAAACATTTTGTATATACTACTGTGAGCTTTTGCTAATATTTGAATGTAATTGAAAAATTTAAATGAAGTTCAATTTTTCTTAGTCATTTAATATCTAATATTAGATGATAGAAATAATCCAACATATAAATGTAATTAATATGCCACCATCACAAACTGTCAGATAAACATGGAATAATTCAGTTATACATTTTAGTAACATTCTTTAGAAAATAAAGTTTAGATACATGACAATTCTCATTCACTCACTCAGTTGTACATACCCTTTATCATTGCAAAAAGGAAAATTATTATATAATTTAGTGATTACTGACTTTGTTTGTAAACCTTAACAAAGTAAAAGCCATATTCTTTTATTTTATGCACAATATGCATGTGGAAGATCTATTTCATGAGTGAGCAGTTCATGTAACATGACTAGTCAGATAATATAAAACAGAACTAACGGTTGCTTTTTACATATTGTTTATCATCAGAAAAGAGAATTGTCTCAACTTTTGCAAAGTATATATGTTATTTTTTTTAATTGTTTAAAATTAATCCTGGTATAATTTTTTTATAGTTTTGATTTTGTAATATATTAGAAACATATCTAAAAATTGCTTTATTATTTTATCCAAACAGGAACTTACTAAATGTTGTCTGTTTAATTTCCAACAGAAGTTAAAATCATCATTTATTTTTTTAGTTAATTACAATAAACAAAGACAGATTTCTATGCTTTACACGAGCATCATCTGCTGTATTTTTTAGCAATCAGTTTCGTACCAGATAGCAGTGCAGTTTAATCCCCAGAATGGTGTCTATATTTTATTTTTATCAATGAGAACTTTGGAATTCAAATCTGGAAACAATTCAATTATGAATCTGATAATCATCTCTAAATTCTTTTTTATTAAGCTAATATTTAAAATTTGACAAAACTCAAAGATTTTGAATCCAAACTTTCTATATATCTAATCCTACAATGGTAGCTATATATTTTAATAACCTTAATTCTACTGATCGTATGAGATCCAACATCGAATCCCAAATCTCAATTGAAAAATTCAAAATACCAGAAACTGATTTGGGGATGGAAATTAAACTACACTACCATCTGGCAAACAACTATTAACCAAGTGTACAATATATGGCACTAGAACAGTAAAAGAAAAATTGTTTTTTGTTTATGATAATTATCTGGAAATATCAGTTGATGCTGTGTTGACATTTATGATATAGCATATACCAACAGAGAGAATGGAAATAAATTTATTAAGCACTACCATCTACTAATCTATTGACTCCTCAACTTACATTAAGTGGCAGAACTGCAGAATGAGAGAATAGATTCAATCTCTAACTGGAATCTGATCTATGTAGTAAGTAATTAGGTTGGGTTTTATTTCAGGCAATGGCTTGATTATAAAAAATGTTTGTAGGATGCATAATTTAATTATTTCTAATTGTGAATGAAGTTCTGATTGATAAAGCAAAACTACAAATTGAGGTCAAGGATTGACATTTGGTAACTAATAATCCCCTAACTTTAGAATAGATGGGGTTAAAACAGGGAAATGAGAAATGGTGGTTTATTAAAAGATAAATCTTGACAGATCTCAGATGTATAATTTACCTATGAGAAAAAAAACTAAAAGTCTTTAAATTATTATCCAGAAACATTCATATTAATAGACCACCAAGATTAATAGAGATGGTACAGACTCATAATACAATTATCTTGGTAAGTAATTGTATACTTTCACAGTTTATTTAAATATTTAAGATAATTTGTACAAAATATTTGTATAGTAATTATTTAAAAAGAAATATTTTCTTGATTACAGTTAGATTTTAGTCAAATATGTTTTATATTAAAAATACAAGTTAAGAATTTATAGTAACAGTAAAAATCAAACTATAATGGCTGACACTTTGTCAAACACCTTATGCAGAACTTTGTGATACTTTAATAATTATAAATGCAATATGATATTTGAGAACAGAATTTCATAGCTTAATGATGACTTAACAAGAATTATTTGGGTTTTAGAAATGAAGTTCAATCAGCAAAATTTTTGCTAATTTTTTTAAACTGATTTTATTGTAATGATCCAATAAAAACAGTTATTGATCTCATTATGTATTTCATTATTCTTATATATATTTTTCGAAGTTCAAATACAATTTTTAGGATGTATTTTGTTTGTAAACTTATATTTATAACAATCAAATTCGATGTATTGAATTATTATATAGAATGTTGAATGCTAATATCAAATTACCTCATGTTAGGGAGCAAAAAAATGTTCACCTGTTAAACGCATAATACAAATGAGTGAAATAGAAGAACATAAAGTTTTAATCATTTATTAAAACTATTAAATAATATATAGGGTATATGAGCACAGACTTTCACACAACCCATCACTCTCCACACTATCTCATAACACTGATACACTTGAACACATATATGCTGAAAAGATAAATAATCACCAATATTCATATTTCATGCTAAACCAGCAATCATCAGTTGGTCCAGATTACCATCTCTACACATATATGCTATAAGTGCTCAGATATATATTAAGATAGCCAATCCTCATACTTTAATGGACAGGTTTCAATACAATCCACACTCCAACTCTTCAACTGTCCATCCAATTGAAAATCTGATGACGGAACACTCAAAGGCCACCCTAAGGCCAAGATTATTGTCACACCCATGTTGACCTAAAGTCAATCTGGCCCCTCATACACAGGCCAATACATTTAATATAAGGGATGGTCAGACATCTCTACTATGTAATAACTGAAAAACACAGGCTTATTATATACCTGGGTTTATATAAATAATATATAGGGTATACGAGCACAGACTTTCACATGACCCACCACTCTCCACACTATCTCATAACACTGATACACTTGAACACATATATGTTGAAAAGATAAATAATCACCAATATACATATTTCATGCTAAACCAGCAATCATCAGTTGGTCCAGATTACCATCTTTACACATATATGCTATAAGTGCTCAGATATATATTAAGATAGCCAATGGACAGGTGAAGAGTTGGAGTGTGGATTAGATTGAAGCATGTCCATTAAAATATGAGGATTGGCTATCTTAATATATATCTGAGCACTTATAGCATATATGTGTAGAGATGGTAATCTGGACCAACTGATGATTGCTGGTTTAACATGAAATATGTATATTGGTGATTATTTATCTTTTCAACATAGGTGTGTTCAAGTGTATCAGTGTTATAAGACAGTGTGGAGAGTGATGGGTCATGTGAAAGTCTGTGCTCATATACCCTATATATTACTTTTATAAACTCAGGTATATAATAAGCCTGTGTGTTTCAGTTATTAAAACTATTAAAGTAATATATTTATACAATAGTAGATCAAGATTGCCACTGACTAGTATTGGTGAAGTTACATGGCATTATTTGGTTTCTTGCAACATCTATATAGATTAAAGTAATGTCATGATTTGTTCTAAATAAACACTAATACCTTCAACCAGATTTGCTTGCCTTATAAAGGGTCAGTCATCCTTTACTGCTTTGAGGCTTTGCTTCATGCTTGACCACGACTATCTGCATTTGACAAACAAAAGTGCAGTGGGGATTGTTAATTAGAGTGTAATTTTTGGAAGGGTAAGGTGAACAGACCTACTAGCAGCTTCAAAAACTGACTAATTTCAAATGGATTTTGCATTTTATAGATAACACCCCTACTTTTAATCCCAAAAAATATCAGATTCATTGACTGGATTATTAGATTAACTTCTGTGCTTTATTGCATTCTTAATCTGGTTCTAGAGAGCTCTGTAATTTGAACAATTCCATTATAGAGAGTAAATTTTCACGAGTTCACAAAAGATTATTAGAGTACTTAAATCTGATTGTAGACATATTTGTAGTTTGGACGACATGTCATCATTGAGGATAAACTTTAGATGAGTCCACAAAAGGTTATTTGATAATTTATTAAATACTTTCACTTTACCGACCTAAAGAAATGTAAATTATATATTTATTTTTTAAATTCAGACAAATTGATAAAATTGACTGCGAGTAGTTCATTTTCTTGCCTAAAATTTAACGTCAGTGTAGATTTTTTAAATATAAATGTTTATGCAAATTCAGAAATATTTATATTTTGTTCAGCGTTTATTTGTCCGGAAGCACCTTTAATTGATCACTCAATTTGATGTTGTTGATTCAGTCTTTCAATAACGAGACGAAGTGCAGCTTGATTCGCTCTCTACCTATCTCAAAGGATTTGACGTAAAACTATGTGGATTATCCAGTAAATAACTTCTTCGAAGCTTTCTGTTTGTGAGATGGTTTAATGTCGAGTCTAACTGTAAATCAATAATAGTATTTTAATATTTAAGTTATGATTATCAAATATATATATAAACTATTAAAACAAACAAATTATTCAGATAGAAATATTTTAAAATGATAATAGAAAAGGAGGAGCAGAAATCAATAATTTTATAATATTTTAGTGAACAAACATAAATAAACGTAATTGCTTTTAGATGTATTGCCATCTCGGCCAGCGAGATCTAACCCAAATAGTAGTTTGCTCATAAAATTATTCTCATTGTGATGAAATCATACATATATTCTTACAAGTCATTAACATTTGAATAGTAAATAATAACAATAAAAAACTTAAATATTATTCTGAAGTTACTATGGAAACTATAAATATTAAAATTAGCTACTGCTTACTTCATTTTAAATTCAATAATAGTGTATAAGCTATTGTGTTGAGAGAGTGGGGGAAAATCAACGCTCGTTTTAGTTGAAAAATTTTTGGCATCTAGATTAATTGTTTTAAAGGTCATGATTATAATATTTAAAGCAATATCATCTGTTAAAAAAAAAAAAGAATTTCCGAAACAACTTAAAATTTGTAGAAAAAAAAATACAAAAAAATAAGTTATTGTTATATTCTTCTCCAGCATTATATATATATAGTTAGTAAAATAATTAAATGCAGCCTATTTCCAACATTATGCATAATGTTCGGTTTTGACTAATTAGTCATAGACTGGTCACACATTTTTTCAATCCCTCTGTATTTATAGATTGATAGTAAAAATAATAAAGCCGTTCAGAAACAAGAATGGTCGCTCCAAGTCAATAACAAAAAAAGAAGAATTGGAAAAGAGAGATAAACAGAAAAAAATTACTTTGGAAATGAGTTTTGCGAAGACTGTACAAACCAGTCTGTAAATCATAAATATATTCATATAGAGAACATGCTGGTCTATTTTTTTGTTTACTTCATATTTTTTTACAATGCTGTCTTTGAATTTCTCCAGTAAAAAACTTTCCTTTCTGAAATACTTCAAACCATTTATTATTGAAATTTCTCATTATAAGATAATGGTCTTAAGGTTCACCATGCCCAATGGTACTAATGCTCATTTTATTAGTACTTAAGGTTCAACCTTAAGTACTGAGAAATTCTGAGAGAAAAGCTTTTACTCCTCATTGTATAGCGTTATTACAGCAATATTATTAAATGTTATAAATTTTCTTCCTGGAAACTTCAATGCCATGTTGTTATAAATCATAGATTTTGTCCAAATGTTATGGACAATAGTGGCATTGGTTTGTAAATTAAAATGGTTTCTTTTCACTGAATTTTTGTACAATACATGGATTGACTCTTGTAGTGTTTTGTAAAATGGCAGACATGTTTGTGCACTCCAGAAAAAACTAGAATTTATTCATAAGGCTGTTTTTAGATCACACTCTGATAGCTGAGGAATTTAATTAGTGCATTGACATAATGGCGATCGACAATTCCTAGAAATATTTGCTAATTACAAATGTTTCTAGATAAGAGATGTTACCTTATTGGTCAGTGCATTGATTGATCATTGCAGTTGTCAGAGAGCGATAAGAAGACTGGGTAACATCTAGCAGTGTAATATAGAGAGCAGTAGAGAGCAGTATTGAGTAAGCAGTATTTAAGTAGAGATATCTTGCATCAGTGCTGGTGGTTAATGATCAGTGCCCAGTGGAAATGTAGTTCACGGGTGTAGCTGAAAAAGACTGCAGTGGAGATATTGAGAGCATTCATTGGAGAACTTCGTTGCAGACCAATTCGTTGGAGAGTTTCATTGCAGACCAATTCGTTTGGAGAGCTTCATGGCAGACCAATTCGTTGGCGAGCATTCGTTGCAGACCAATTCAGTGGAGAGATTGCAGACCAATTCGTTGGAGAGTTTCATTGCAGACCAATTCATTGGAGAGCATTCATTGCAGACCAATTCATTGGAGAGCTTTGTTGCAGACCGATTCATTGGAGAGCACTCATTGGAAACAAACAGTGTGGAAATTGTATAATGTTATTGCTGACCGCACAGTGTGACTTGCAGTTATAACATTGGCACAGTTGTAAGTGCAGATATAACATTGGTGCAGTCGCATTTGGAACCTAGGAGTAGCGAATACGTTGAACTACAAGTTTAGCCATATACAGAAAAACCGGGTGAAAATGTCAATACCAATTAGTAATGTTAACAACGGAAGTGAAAAGTTTGGAAATAAAACACTTGTGCAGTCACCATTGAAGGTTACTGGCAAAAAAGTTTTGGCAGCAGAGTTAAATTGTACATTTCTTAGTGAAATTACAGGAAAGTAGAAATAGCAACATGGGTTTTTCTGGAGTGGAGGGAGGTGTGTAGTGTTTGTAAAATGGCAGACATGTTTGTGCACTCCAGAAAAAACTAGAATTTATTCGTAAGGCTGTTTTAGATCGTGCTCTGATAGCTGAGGAATTTAATTAGTGCATTGACGTAATGGCGATCGACAATTCCTAGAAATATTTGCTAATTACAAATGTTTCTAGATAAAAGACGTTACCTTATTGGTCAGTGCATTGATTGATCGTTGCAGTTGTCAGAGAGCAATAAGAAGACTGGGTAACATCTAGCAGTGTAATATAGAGAGCAGTAGAGATCAGTATTTAAGTAGAGATATCTCGCGTCAGTGCTGGTGGTTAATGATCAGCACCCAGTGGAAATGTAGTTCATGGGTGTAGCTGAAAGAGACCGCAGTGGAGATACTGAGAGCATTCATTGGAGAGCTTCGTTGCAGACCAATTCATTTGGAGAGCTTCGTAGCAAACCAATTTGTTGGAGAGCATTCATTGCAGACCAATTCAGCGGAGAGATTGCAGACCAATTCATTGGAGAGTTTTCATTGCAGACCAATTCGTTGGAGAGCATTCATTGCAGACCAATTTGTTGGAGAGCTTCATTGCATACCGATTCGTTGGAGAGCACTTGTTGGAAACGAACAGCGTGGGAATTGTATAACGTTATTGCTGACCGCACAGTATGACTTGCAGTTATAACATTGGCACAGTTGTAAGTGCGGATATAGCAACTTTCATAAACACTTTGTTTAGATAGAAAACATGTTATGGATGTATCCACACTGAAACAATGACATTTAACTACAGAGCTATGCTAATGCCAAATTATCATTTGCACTCCAGATGTATATAAGAAATAGCACATCTAGCTAATTATTAAACAAGAGTGAAACCCATTACACATCAGATATAAATACAGTTTTGTTTATATACATCTTAGTTCCAATCTTCTTGAAGAAGTTTATTTAGTATTCAATTTAATGTCAATGTAAATCATATATTTGTAATATAATTAGACATAACATCTTTTTAATGCTATATGCAATTGATAGTTTTGGCTAATAAAGCAACCACTGTTAACAATTTTTAACACCCTGCACTTAATAGATAGCTATATCAATGGAACTATTAGCATTAGCTATTTCAGATATCTATAAAAAAGACTGAAAAGCATAATAACTACATTTAGTAATTTAATTAAGATTGGAAATTATATATAATGTTGGATAAATGGTGTATTTAATCATAGATATTTGCCTTTTTAATTATTTTGAATTAAAAATAAATAAGAAATCAACTCTAATCTTGAAGGTACAAACAAAACCATTTATAAAAGAGATTGTTTGTATTTGGGAAGAAATGCAGATCAACCTTGTCTGATTTGCTATTTTTATATTATCTGGAACAAGTAATGCTATTGGTGTTTTTGAACTGTCATGGCAATATAGTAAGTATAGATATGTTGAAAAGTATATTAACAGTGTTTTATTACTTAATTCACACTAAGAGCTATATGTCTAGTAACTGTCACACTAAACAAATAGTGGAAAAATAAATAGGAGAATTATATCTCTGTCATATAGACCTACAGAAACTCAGAATTTACATATTTAAATAAAAAAAACATTAACAGTAATTAATTAATTGACTTCAGTAAGTTAATTGATTTCAGTTACTAAACCAAACTTGTATTTAACGATTGGTACAATACTTAATGAGATAGTGGCAATAATGTGGAAAAAAAAAATTACAATTCGATTACAAAGTGTTAAACTTTCCCCATACTCTTTGACACCATTCACCTCAGATAAATGTGATAATGGAAATTACCAATATTTCTAAGTCAAGTACAAACTGTTTTAGATGTCTTTATTTATATGTCTTGAAAATGTGCTGTGGAGTGGAAGTTTGAATTATATTTAAAATATGTATTTAATAATTATTGTTCTAAGGGCATGTTTTTTCTACCAAATAAACGATTGTGAGCAAATGTGCAATTTACATAGTGATTTGATTAAGATATTTAAATGTCAATAATTTTGAAAAAATATTTAAAAATAACTGCTTAGCCACTGAAGGTTATTTGCATTTTACTATTACTGCATGATGATGTGAGAGATGACATTGCAGTGCGGAGAAAAATATGTGACATTTGGAATTAAAATTAGTATTGAGAATGGATCTGAACTAGTATTAAGTTTGTTTTCTATTTTTAATGGTCATATTTGAAACTATCTATCCTTGGGTGGCTCTATTAAAACATTATAATGCAAAGCAAATATATGTATATGGCAACATTTACATTATGCTTATAATGTGATTCTATATATGGACAATAGTTACACACATACACACTCATATATATATATATATATATATATATAAGTTTTTGGATCATGTCTTGGATTAGTTTTTTGCTTAGAGAAATTCTTCCTGGCATTCAAAGAATACAAGTTATGACTCAAAAAAGTTTTTATTTTCATTTTATAAGTGTAAAAATCTTCATTATAATCTATATGTATAACATCTTTTACTTATAAAGGTTGCCTTCATAACAGATCAAATATTATTGCTGTGGACAAGTGTAAACTGCTTTCATATGCTTAAAAATAACTAAATTAAAATGATATAAATTAATTTAAAAAATAGCTTTAAAAAAATTAATACGATGTATTAAAAAAAATCATTCCTTTTTTCCCAAAGTGTTTCAGATAAGCCTAAGGATGAGGTAAGGGGAGAAGACAGTCCATTCTTTTATTTAAAAAAAGTTTTTTTTGTTTTGCACTTTCAATTGAGAGTAAAGTATTTCATTTACTTATTATACCTGTAATTTGAATATTATTTTTGATGTAATATATATATATATATATATGTATGAAATTTACCAAGTTTATTTTAAATAATAATTGAGCTGCCTTCTAGCTGCCATGTTTAATAACTTTTTACACAGTATTTTATAAGAGTCAGAGAGCAAACTTAAATCAGCATATATATATATATATGTGTGTGTGTGTGTGTGTGTGTAATTTAGGTGGAAGCAAACTATTTTTCACACGTGCTATAAATTGTGAGCACTCTTCTTCAATAAGTCTTTTAAAAACATGGGTGCCATTATATTTAGAGCTTACTTTTAAAAAAAATTAATTGAGCAAATGTAATTATCTATATCTTAATTTTTCTGTGAACTATAATGTTCTTAGATAACACAAATATATTAAATATTAATATTTGTTTAAAGTTTGTGGTGATGATATTTTAATGGTATTTATATGTATGATCATTTTTAATAATAATTGTTAAATATTCTTTAAAGGATTCAACTTCATTTAAACTTCTCTTTTTTTCATGTGTTACTGATCTGACCAGTGGCAGTTCTAGAATGGAAATCGAACCTAGATTTATATATGTGAATACTGAATTTAAAGTGATACATATTGAAAAAATTATAAAAAAGAAAATTCAAAAAATTTGTTTACATGACAATGGTAAAATAACCCCATAAATCTAGCACGATAAGACATAATGTTTGAAAAACACTCACTAATCTTGCTCATAGAGAAAAATGGAGAATTCAGTATTCTCATTGATAAGTATAATAATTTCTACTGGTTGTTGGCTTTGTCAGAATAGTCTAGTTTATTAGAGTGTTAGTTAAATTCAACATTCACAAATCTAAAAATTCATGTCTGATTTCCCTGTTAAGCCTGTAACTGATCAGTCCAGAAGAGTCTGTAGAAGGTAGAAGATTAATATCACTTTAAATATTGGTTTATATATTAATCTATGAGCTATCATTAACAACTGAATGTATTTGAAAAGTTAAAATAAAGTTTGAAATTTTCTAATACATTTAGCAATTAATATTAGATAATGGAAATAGTCCAGCATATAATTACAACATCAAGTACTGGTTTTATTAAAATTCGTCTCAAGTTTTTCTCCAAAAGAGTTAAATGCAGTTTATACATTCTTGATTGTCATTTGCAGAAATTGTTAGAAAAATAACAGCATTACCTGCAGATCTAAGTTCATTTAGATAATCACCATTTACCTTGAGACGTGACCTTTGAAAACATTGAAAGTCATCTTATTTTAATAAAAAGTAGCATTTTGTAAACTTCTTAAATAATTAAGTTGTTGGTTTACATAAGAAAGATCGGGAATGGGGAACCATTTTATTATGAAAGGCCACATTCAACTTGGGTAATAGTAAAAATGCTGCTCGGAGTCGACAGACCTGTAATTAACTGATTGCAGGAGTTTTAAAAATTTATTTACATTAACAGCCATTAGTACATTGTACATGCTTAAACCTGCATTTATATATGTAATATATATGGGATTCGAACTCAGACTTTCACACAACCCACTACTCTGAGTGCCATCTCATATTGCTGACCCACCTGATCACACACATGTTGAAAAGATAAATAATCACCAATATACATATTTCATGCTAAACCAGCAATCACCAGTTGGTCTAGATTACTATCCTCACACATATATACAATCAGTGCTCAGCCTTATATTAAGATAGCCAATCTTCATACTTTAATGGACAGGCTCCAAACTATTCTAACTCACAACTCTTCAGCCTTCCATTTTCATTGAAAATCTGATGATGGAATGTTCAAAGCCCTTGTTAGTGCCAAGGTTATTTATTTTTTCAACATGTGTGTGATCAGATGGGTCAGCAATATGAGATGGCACTGAGGGTAGTGGGTCATGTGAAAGTCTGAGTTCGAATCCCGTATTAGCAGCCATTGTTACTGAATAAATTTATAATACCAATACAAAAATAAAAATTACGTAGTAGGATAAAAAATAACAATTTTTCAAACTAATAGTTAAATGACTATTTATGATTTTTTGTTAGATTCAAAATATTGTAAACAAAATTGCAAAAAAAAAAAAAAGTGAATATTTATGTGTGCATTCCACATAAAAACCTAAAAAATTATAAGTGATAACAATTGTATTATTTTACATTTAGAAAATAATTGATAACCAATTTAATGAAGCATTTTCATTTGTTTTTTTTTATTTGAAAAAATTGAATATAACGTAATTTAGTCAGTCTTTTAAATGAGCATCAGTTATATGGAACCTTAATTTGGCTTATATTGGAAAATGTTCTTTGCGACAGCAAGTAGTTCCAAAGCATGAAAGCACATGATGGGCACATTAATGTGAACATGGGTATTCAACTGTATTTTGCCATATTTCAGTGGGATCTCTTTTAATTATAAAATAGAAATTTTATAATATTATCTTCCCCTCACTCAATTCATTCCATTTGTAGTTTCATGGGTGCTTTTGAGATATCAACTATGTGCTGTTCAAAAGCTAGTTTTATGGCAATAGTATGCTTTTCAAAATCATAAAATAATTTTGCATCTTTAATTAATATGTCCAAAACACCATCACGAGAACAAAGTTATGAAATAGCCAACTTTTTCCGAAATGCCTGAATTTTTCCCATATATCATCTATATGTTTTGTTTTAACTTCCAGGGAAATATTTAATTCATTTTGTTTTGCATAATATCACACAAACATACAACATATCTAGAAAAAAAATTATCTAATAATTTGCATAGTTTTCTTGTTCCTTATAAAATTTAAAAATTTGTTCTCATAAAGTTAAGACTTTAAACAAAATTTTTCATTTCAATAACCAACACACTTTACCATAAAATGATAAGTTAACAACTTGTGTTTCATCAGCTGATAGAAGCATATTTCAGAATTTTAATGTCGCATTGCATTTGCTTGAATAAATTAACAATTACAATGATTTTATCTCACGTATTATGCAAAATAATTGATTTAGTATAAAGATTTTAATGGTCCAATACACAATGGAATGATATTAATTATTTTATATTTGAATTTTCTTTTTTAACAAAAAAATAAATCATTGTCACATACCTCACAGAGAAGATGCAGTGTCAGTATATATATACACACACCAGATTATCAAGGTTTAGTTTTGCTTTATGACATATTTTTTTTAAGTTGTTTAAAATTTCAATTCTGTGAATACTAACCGGAAGAGTACACAAAATGAATACTTCCTTGTAACAATGAAAATCTTCACTCATATCATGAATAAAATATGTTTGAGTTGAGTCATTTTTATCAGTGCTTTCAGCTAACGTAAATAAAAAATATACATTTTTATTTTGAATTATTGTGCGAAATTGTTCTACCACATTCGGGGCTAATTTGTACTGACTATCAGTTATAGTTCTTTTTAAAAGAAGTAATCGTTTTTATTTATCAACTTTTTTCAAATGTAGACACTCCACTATTTCAATATAATACATTCTTTTATTATTTCTACATCACTAAATAGTTTGCCTCTTTTTCCAAGAATTTGTATTTCCTTCTCTTGATAAAAGCAGTAAAACTTTTTTGTTGGTGCTACTTTTCTTTTTTCAATCTTTGAAGCATAGTTTGATGGGCTTCTCCTTTTAATATGGCATATTTATGTTTCTTATGAGTATATTAACTTGCCTGGAACTTTTTAAAGTTGTTAACATCGAATTACAAAACAAACAGGCCACTTTATTTTTTCAGAGATTAACTCCGACTTTTCATTAATTGTTATGTTTTTTTAGTCAACTTTCTTTTTTTTTTAGATATCTAGGATGATTAATAAATTGCCAACATGTTACGTTTAAATAACTGCATGTACAGACAGAAATGTATCGGTTGATTGAAAATCTACTTTGAGATTGTCAGGCACATAACTCTGACTTTTGACTCATCATCAGATTTGCATTACTATTTATGGCAGAGTGAGTCACTAATACAATAATTTTCAATCTGCAATGGGCCTCTGAGATAACATGTATAAAATCTTAGTTACAATAAGTGTTTATTGATATGTTAATACTCACAGAACTTATTAACTACAAGCTTTATTATATCACATTTTAAATAAAAAATGCATTTAAACTATGGATAAGGCCACACAAGAAACTTTAAAGTGTCACACGTGGCCATAAGGCATTGAGTTCTCCACTTGTGGAATAAACTAATAAGTGATTGTAGTAATAGGAATAAATTATTGATTAAAAAGATGGAAGCATTGGAAAGATGACACTAAGGTGTATGTGATTGATATTATAGAAGTAATTAAAAAAAACCTATATTAGTAAGAATAAAATAAATTGTGTAACAACAGAGAAAATGTAATAAAGTCTTAAATTGAAAAAAAAATTGCAAAACCCATGCAAGTGACAAAATTATATTGGAATTAATAAAGACTTTGTAAGAAAAAGATTGAGTAATATTTAAATGTAATTTATATAGCAGAAGAATCCAATAGATTTCCTTCTTAAATATGTAAAATTAAGAGCATGCTAATAGCTCTAAACAAGCTTTTTTTTAATTTTTATTTATGATAAATGCTACTACAAGAGAAGACATTCAAATCATTTTTATCTTGGATTGTCCCCATCCCCAGACCGGTTTCGACCAAACTCCTCACTGAAGAGACCCATAGGTCAAAACCGGTCTGGGGATGGGGACAATCTAAGATAAAAATGATTTGAATGTCTTCTCTTGTAGTAGCATTTATCATAAATAAAAAAAAAGCTTGTTTAGAGCTATTAGCATGCTCTTAATTTTACATATTTGTAAGTGCAAGCTATATATAAGTCATGTGACATCTGACTTGTTATTATTACTATTCTTAAATATTGTGATAACAAATGAATATTAGAAATTTGGAGATAAATAAAAATATATACAATAGATACAACAATCAATCTTATGCCAAAAAATGCAGCTAATCTATTTTGGAATGTTTTAAATAGATGGTTTTTCTGTAAATTAGCCAATATCATTTAATGTTGGATTAAAAAATATTGGTCAATTAATTATTAATGGAAAAAATATCATGACAAAATTAACAAATGTGATGTTATATATAAAGTAGTGTGTTGATATGATGCAGTTGTGTTGATGAACTAACACTCAAAAAGTGACTTTATGAACATAAATTTTTGTATAATAAATTGTGAAATTGAGTGGACAGATTTAAGTTTGTAATTTCAGAGTATTCAGTAATTTGTAATAGAACCTTTTGCATTGTCAGTATCTTTACTTTACACATGGAAAACGATTTAAAGTAATCAAAGATGCATATTTTATAAATATGACAAAAATTATTAAACAAACAATATAATTATATTAATATACATATATTATGGACTCATGGCTAGTCACATGGAAACGTTAATGTCATGTGACTTTAATGAGATTGATTTTAACTTTTACAATTTAACTGTAAAATGCTTCTCAGGATTGAAGGCCTGCTCTAAACTGGCTATAGTTATTATTTATTTTTAGATATTGGTACCAGGGGACTCTGTCTCCCAGACTTTCAGCACTGATTAAAGAGTACCATTCTTTTTCCCAAAGACAAAGTAAAATAAAATGTTAATTATGTATTATATATATTTGACATGCACATGCTACATTTTATTATTTTATTAATTGGGTTACAGCAAATTTACTGTTAAATAAATAATTATTAATATTATTTTATTACAGATGTCTTGCTTCTGTTTAAAAGTTATATTTTACCCACACTTAATTCTGAAATCTTATATATCAAAATCTTATAAAAGAGTTGCCAAAAATATTCATAGTCAAGTTTTGGTTGTTTATGATGAACGATTTGAGTCTTATTTGCCACATGTTAAATGACTACTAGCATTAACTATTACATAAAATGCCACTTTTTTCTTTAACTTATTATTTAATTACTTCACAATCAGCTTATTGTTAAAGAAATAATTATTAATACTTTTGAATAATACTATATTTTTTATTACAGATGCTCGATTATGTCAGATTTTTAACAACAGTTTGTTCTATTTTATAAGTTTGACCGTTTTAGTTGCGTAGTAAAAATATATATCTGAGATTTTTAGTGGACATTATTTGGTACTATTTCCATTTCGCGTTACGATTTTATATACAAACAATACATTTGAATATTGTAGAGTTTATTCCAGATATTTTTTTTTTTTTGGTTTATGAACATATATATATATACATTATTTGTTTAATATATATTTAGATTAATAGTTCAATGTGTGTAGTTATGAATCACGTTAGATGCAGAAAGTAATATCATGTGAGATGACATTGTAGTGAGGCTTCAAAATTTGGAAGATTAATAAAACTTAAGAATGTTAAAGATAATAATAAGTTTAAAAATAATTATTTAATAAAAATAGGTAATTAGAGAGATCCAAAGCAATGAAAACAAATTTCAGAGCAGGTTAATATTTTTAATACATGGGAAGTTGGATAAAGAGAAGTAATAAGTAAGAAATTATGGTAAATATTACAATATCTAAACAGACTTTTGAAAGAAAAATTTTTATGATTTATTTAATTAAAATGTAAAAAAAAAGTTTTTATTTTGTTTGAAATGTTATGGACAATTTAATAATAATAATAATAATAATAATAATAATAATAATAATAATAATAATAATAATAATAATAATAATAATAATAATAATAATAATAATAATAATAATATTTTCATTGTTATATTGATTGCTTATTGGAGAACATCAACCTCCAATAACCTAAACAAAAAAGTGTCTTTTTACTTTTGAGAAAGCATTGTATTTCTGCTACTTTACTATTATCATAAATGATATTATTGTAGTACTTTTCTAAAAAGTGTTTCTGTGGGTCTGTTTTTATCTATTTTTTAATTTAAAAAAATCTGAAGAGGTCAGTATGTTACAGACAATTAACTATTGCTTACTACAGAAAAAAAGCTCAGAAGGCATTTACTTCCTTCTGCTCTAGTTTTCACACTAAATTTTTGGAATAAAAGAAATATGATTTGTTGTTTGTTTATAAAATATTTTTGATTGTTACTCAATCTATCTTTTATTTCTTTCTTTATTCACATGTAATTCAATAAATAGTGAAGGTCCATTATGCTAGAAAAATAAAATTATAACTTCTTTACAGTTTTCCAGCTTAGCACTGTTTTCTACCAGGGTGATCATATTCATCACACTAAGATTATAGATGAGAGAACATATAAGTATAAATTCTCTCTTTTATATACCTATCTTAGTGCTATTAATATGACCACCCTGGTAGAAAACAGTGCCAAGCTGGAAATCTGTAAATAATTTATAATTTTATAATCATTCTAGCATAGTGGACTTTCACTATTTTTGATTATTTTTACAAACTAATTGGCTGATTATTATTTAAAAGAATATGAAATGCACATGTACACTATAAATTTATTCATTTATCCTTTATTTTTAGAAATAGATATTAATAAATCTGACTGTAATGCAAACAAACAAAATCACACTGTCTATAATTGACGCAATATTAAAACTTTTTAAATATTGTAATAATTATAAAACTGATAACAGATTTTAAAGAGAATTTAATAAATGTATTAAAAATTCGCATTTGTTTGTTCATGTTAGAAAAAAGCTCATTCATTGCAGAAAGAGTATTTACATAATTTGATAATATTTATGATATATTGTTCTTATTTACAACTTAGTTTTTAAATATTTAAAAAGGTTAAATGTAATTTTTTAGAATCTTATTCATTTATAAAATTAGATTAAAAACAAATCAAATTCAACTTATTGAATTTTAGTATAAAATAAAGTTTTTATACAGAAGTAAAAAGTTGAGCATTTTCAAAAATTCTCACCAGGTGGAACAAAAGAAAATGTGAGAATTCAAGATGGGTAAAATGGTAAGTATGAAAAATAACACTTTCAAGCATAAACACCAAATTCACAGAGACATTATTACAGCCTGAAACATATTAATCTTAAGTAATATTTGCAAAGTATCATCTCTAAATATTGTTTTTCTAATCTTGTGAATTTCAAATTCAAAAGAAATCTGTAATAGTATAAGTAAATAGAATGAATTGTGATTGGTGATTGTTATTGATACTGGTGTTGTTTAAAGGTTGCCTGCTTTCATATATTTAACATATAATAACATAAAGGGCAATTTGAATCTTAAAAGTTATTACATAATGATACTTCATTATACCATTACATATTAAACTTTTCACTATAGACATTAGTTAAGTTTTCAATTTTTTATTTGAATGATTGTACCTTTATTCTGATCTTTTCCTACAGTTTTAAACCTATTTTTTTAAAATGTAATTTTACAAATGAAAAATCATTTGTAAAAATAATAATGAATTGAATATCTTATCAGAACAGTAGTTTAAGTAATTTTGTTAGTACCAACAAAAATGTCTTTTAAACTAATTATTTTTTACTTGAACTCCATTTCTAAACACTGAGCAAACTTTTCTTTAGATTGCTTAAAGCAATGAAATTATATTTTAAAATTCCATTTATAATTATTAAGACTGAAAAAATATTTTAATGATTAAAGGAATTTCCTTTTCAGTCATTTCAAATTTTCTGCTTTAAATCATTACATTTTCCTTAACTTATTTTTCTTAAAAACAACTGTTTTTGAATAAAATATTAATCTAAACAGCATATTTTGCAAAAATAATCATTAATATGGAAACAAACTATTGGAAATATATGATTTAATTTTTCAAATATTAAATAAAAGATGAACTCTTGCAAGAATTTTTGTGGTCTAAGAACAAAAAAACTGCCATTCAGCAATATTTTGATTCATTTTTATTATGTCCTACAAACAATGCTGACATGTTCAGAGTTTTTTTAAAGTAATAGATCAGTATGTGCTTTAGCTCAAGTTTCATCATCAAATAAACCCAAAATCTGCTAACAAATACTAGAGATAGTTGCAAGAGTGTGAATTTAATCCAAGCAAATTAAATGTCTCCATTGCATGCAAAAATCTGTTATGAAATTGATCATCAAAAAATAAATTGGAAGTTTATAGGATATCAAATTAAGATATAAAAAATCATAATTTTGATGTTCAAATCTGTGAATACCTTTGTTTATACTGTCTTAATAAAACTAATACTTTCATTTTAATTTGCTTAATTTGATGATGTTTTGGTGAGATGTTTAATTAAATTTATAAATGGCATTAAAATTTCATCAACTCCTAAAAATTAGTATATATTAATTAATGCCATTTAATTATCCTGTAACATATTATTACATAATTTGAAGATTATATTTAAATAAAATTTTCATATACAAGAAGGTCTATTAAAAATAATGTAGAAGCTGATATTTTTATTTTTCCATTGGTGAATAATAATAAATTCAATGTTTCCATTGCTTTAATTCAAATATTTTTATGTTATTATGTATAACATAATATTAAAGTCATGTATATAAAATTTATAGATTAAATGCATTATTACTTTATTCTCTTAAAATAGGGAATTTTGTTTTCTTTTAAAACAAAAATGTTGTTATGGTAATCAATAGAATTTTTACAAAACTCTTCTGCCTTTCAAAAAACTGGGAAAAGAATTGCAACATTACTTTGCCACAATATCTTCTACTGTCAAGAAATCTATGGAATTTTATAAAGATTTTTAATTAATATCATGTATTTTATGGAATACTAGAATCCTCCTCGATGCCTCCCCTGATTTTTCCAGTGGTGCTGCTAAAAATATGCTTTAAAATTTACTCACAATTCTATCAATCTATTCATAATTGAACACTGAAAAAATATTTGAACTTAATTGCTATAATGTAAAACTAATCATTTAAAGTTGTTATTCCAAAGGAACTTATTTCTATAAATTAATCTATGAATCTACTTATTTTAAAATGCTCAGAAGAAAACTCCAATAGAAACTCTTAGAAGAAAACTGCCTCAGAAGGAACCAAAGGAAGCTAAAATCTTATATTACCAGACAACATTAAAATTCAAACATAAATGGTCATGGTCCACATTTAAAGATAGAAAATGTACATATGAGCTCACAAAGATTTTAAAGTATATCAGGTGAATTTTCTACAAATATCCTCAAAGAGATTGTAAGTTATAACAATTTTTTTCCTCTTAAGCTTCATCACCATCATAATCTATTCATGTGTAAATAGATTTATTTTATTATTATTATTATTATTATTATTATTATTATTATTATTATTATTATTATTATTATTAGTAGTAGTAGTAGTAGTAGTAGTAGTAGTAGTAATAGTAGTAGTAGTAGTAGTAGTAGTAGTAGTAGTAGTAGTAGTAGCAGAGCAGCAGGAGCAGAGGGCAGGAGAGCGCGAGGCAGTAGCAGGCAGAGCAGAGCAGCAGCAGCGAGCAGCAGCAGAGCAGGAGCAGCGCAGAGCAGCAGCAGAGCAGCAGCAGAGCAGCGCAGCAGCGCAGCAGCAGCAGCAGAGCAGCAGAGAGCGCGCGCGGCGCGGCAGCAGCGCAGCAGCAGAGCGCAGCAGAGCGGCAGCAGCGCGGTGGAGTAGAGTAGTAGTAGTAGTAGTAGTAGTAGTAGTAGTAGTAGTAGTAGTAGTAGTAGTAGTAGTAGTAGTAGTAGTAGTAGTAGTAGTAGTAGTAGTAGTATCCTCCCTTAGAATTTTATATTGACATTAAATTTAATAGACTTTGTCCTTTTAAAATTATGAAAAGAACCTACAAAAAAGGAAATTATTTGGGTCTTTGTTTACACTTATCTAATTTTAACTGGAAAAATTTGTATTCTTCATCTGATGTAGATTTCTGTATGAAGTTTTTTGAACAATCATTTAACTAATTGACAAATACATTCCTAAGGAAAAAAATTTAACTAACCATTTTCCTCTCTGGTTTTCAGTTTCTCTTAAAGAAATTATTAAAAGGAAATCATTTCATCATCGTAAATATTGGAAAACTAAGAACTTAAATTATTATAACATTGTTATTTTATTAATTATAGAAGATTGTCAAAGGTTATATATCATAGAGATTTTCAAAATTTATACAAAACACTGAAAGTCATATTTCTGATAATCCTCTGCAATTTTGGTCTCTGGTTAAGGATTTAGGTATTACAAAAAAAAATTACAGAATAATAATTCTAATCTAGCCGCAGATGATTTTTCTCATTATTTCTCAGAGCTTTTTAAACAATCTCAGTCTTTTACTAATTTAACTGCAAATAATGATCTAGTTGAAGAAAGAATAACATGTGATTCATTTATTGAATCTGATGTTGTTTTTGCTATTAAGCAGCTTAAATTACATTCTAGTGTGGGCCTTGACAACATTCCAGCTTTCATTTATAAAGGATGTGCTGAATACATTGCTTCTCCTCTTTTGCATATTTTTAATTGCTCTTTAGCAAATAGTACTTTTCCTACAACCCTTAAAATTGCTAAAGTTGTTCCTATTTTTAAGAAAGGATCTAGAGATTTGGTAAGTGACTATAGGCCTATTTCAGTTCTACACACTATTGCTCGAATATTTGAAAGATGTTTATATAATAGAATTATCTTGGATGTCTCTAAGGTTTTGGAACCAGAGCAGCATGGATTTTTGCCTAATAGGTCCATTGAAACAAATTTGCTAACTATTTTTGATCACATTTCAAACTCAATTGAGAATCAATCTAGGTTAGATGTTGTTTATTTTGATATGTCCAAGGCTTTTGATAGAGTTAATCATAAAATTCTTCTTCAGAAGCTTTGTAGGTTAGATTTTTCCAAATTATTAATTAATTGGTTTGACTCTTTTCTTAAGGATAGAATGTCTTGTGTGAGGTTTAATAGTAAATTGTCATTACCATATTATTGCTTCACTGGGGTGCCTCAAGGCAGTGTTCTTGCACCTTTATTATTTAATGTATACATTGATGACCTAAAAACATGCATTAAATTTTCACATCTTCTATGTTATGCAGATGATTGCAAAATTTTTAGGCATATTTATTCTATTAATGACTGTTTTTTACTTCAAAGTGATATAGATAATTTCTTGAATTGGTGTGAATGTAATTATATAGATATAAATATGGATAAGTGCTCCATTGTCTCTTACTCTAGAGTCTAGAAAATCTGAAATTTTAAGGTTTTCCTACTATATTGGTGATTCTAAAATTATAACAAATGATCATCAAAAAGATCTAGGAATAATATTTTCCAATAATGGGTCTTTTCATAATCACATTAATTTTATGGTGAATAAATCTCTTAAAATTGTAGGAGCTATTTACAGATATGTAAAAGCATTTAATAAATTTACAAAGATTAAACTTTTTATATCCTTAGTTCTTCCCATCTTGGAGTATTATATGGAGTCCTCATATCAGGACAGATATCATAAGAATTCAGTCTGTTTTTGACAAATTAATGTACACTATATTGATTTACTGCTGAGACGAAAAACAAGAGATATCAAGCTTTTTTATAAATTTATTTCCCAGAATATTTCTGTATCTAATTTGCTTTCTAATTTAGGTATTAAGAAACAGAATTATAATACTCGTACTCACAATATTTTTGAACTGAAAATTTGTAAATCTGATGTATTAAGATGTCCCCCTTTATTTCGTTTACCTAGAACTTATAACAAAGATTTTGGTAATGATGATGTTTTTAATCTGGATTTTAAACAATTCACTAAAGTCCTCATAAAAAAAATATTATCCTTAATTTCATTTGATATATTGCCTTTTTAATTATTTGTGCATTTTATTGTTTTTATATTTTATTTGTATTATTTTTTTTTAATGCTTATTTAGATTTGTATATGATAATGAAATTACTGTGCAATCTATAATTGGCTAAATACTGTTGATATGTACATTAAATAAAGAATTGAATTATTATTATTATTATTATTATTATTATTATTAATTATTATTATTATTATTATTATTATTATTATTATTATTATTATTATTATTATTATTATTATTAAAGTTAGTGTTTATTGTTAATAAATTTGTTTTTGTCATTCATCATCCAAATCAAGCTAATTATTTATTCGTTAATGTAATAACTTATTAGGTGAAGAGGGATCACAATCAGAAAATATAATTGAATGTGTATGGGAACTTTATGAATGGTCAATTTAATTGTTACTCATGACTAGAAGTTACAGGTCAATTAAAAATAAATTGTATGCTGTAACTCGTGTACACAGTCACCCATAAGCTGTCTTTAAATTTCCCCAGATGAAAATTTTAATTGTCATTATCCTTTCTTATTATTTAATTGTTAACTAGTTTTAATACAAATTGTTCATTAGGACACTTACCATTATAATATAATTTATATTTTAGTTCATTTGTTTTATACACCATCATATCTGACCTCAGATAACTCTATTTTATTCACCCAATCTTTTTTAGTCTTTTCTCTAATTAAGTTAGTCTACTTTTATTTCGAGAAAGAATCATTTTAAGACGTCTGAGAAAATACATAAAAAATATTTAGTCTTTCATAATCAGACCAAAGTTATACAGAAAAATAAATATTTTAGCCACAATATTTCAAAGGTAAATTAGATAAGAACTCAAGGGTTATTTTTCTGAACATTCATATAATATTTGAAGGCAAAAAAGATATATATAAACATTCAATAAATTAACGGTTATTCACTATGTATAGAATAAATATTATTTTAAATTTAATTTCAATTGTACACGTCAATGGACCGGAAAATTTATCAACTCAAACTAGATTCATACGTGAAGCATTATCACAAAAGCTTTTTCCAAATAATATTAGAAAGTTTATAAATCCAAAACTTCATGTATGTTTAGCTATTAGATGCCTTAAAAACGTTTACTAAAACAAATATTTAAAAGTAGTAGCAATAATATTTTCTTTCAGATGCAGACTGTAATAACAATTCGCAAGTTCAAATTGTTGTAAGCCAAACTTGCAAAAAATGTCCATTTATTTGTTGTTGTTTATGATGTTATTAAATGCGTGTATATATAAATAATTTAACCATTCTGTAAACATGTAATGACTTGGAAAAATCAATCGTTTTGGGGAGAACATCATTGACCTCTATTTCCATCAAGTGCCTACAAATGACTAATGTTTCATTAAAATAGCACACGTTATTCTTATTTAAGTACTAGCACTAAATCTAGAACTGCATTCAATATGATATTGAAGCCTTTTTTTCCAATGGGTAACATTTGGATGTTTGGAAATTATTTTTCATAGCAAATGAAGTTATATATATTAACTGAAATTATTACCATCATTTATGAAAACAAAATATAAAAATGTTAATATGTACAGATATTACAATTTGATTTACAAGTGCCTGGCTTTTCGGCATATACATCTTAGACACTATCCATTTTAGATAAATATATTAATAATTCTTAGTAATCATTTATTAGATTATAAATTATCATATCATCTATAACCTAGGTATAAACTTTAAATTCATTTAAATATTAATATATCTGTTTTTATTAAATCTAACCCCCTATTATCGTTAATCCAATTGTATCTCACATTTTTCTATGTTTATTATTTTTTATATACTTCATTCCATCATAGATTATTGAAACATATAAATAAATATTTAATTATATGTTAAACTATTGTTATCATTTGATATTAATTCTTAAATATTTTTTAAAAAACTTCAAACTTTATTTAAACTTATTAAATACATTCAGCTGTTAGTAATAGTACAAAGATTAATATATAACATAATGTTTTGAGTGGTACTACTTTTCTCTCTTCTTGCATTGTTTTAAATGCAATATCCATAAATCTAAGGGTCCCATGTTCAATGTCCTAGCCAATACTGTCACTGATCTATCTGTAAACATCTAAAAAAGGGGGAAGATTAACACCACTGGAAACGTATTATATATTAATATGGGTTTAATTACATACAGTGGAATGTATTTGAGAAGTTTAAATAAAGTTTGAATTTTTCTGAAATTATTTAATAATTAGATAATAGGAGTCCAACATATAATTTTTAAATATCATCACACAAAATTTGAAAAAAAAAAAAAAAAATCTCATAAAATGCATTTTAAAAAATTATATAAAATCTAAAAGAGGTCACACAACTTATTTAGAGAAGACAACTAAAGCAATCATTAATAAATCAGCAATTGAAAAAACATCAAAAATAAAATTATTCCTCATGAGAAATCTTATGCCTGTACAAAATTCTAAGGCTTCCTAAAATATATAGAGTTAGATACCCCCTTTTCACCAATAATAAGTACAAAAGGATCTCCCACTCACAATTTAGCTAGATTTGTATCTGATTTGATAAAACCTGCAACACCACCCATTAAGTCATAGATAAAAAAACTCAATACATTTTGTTTCTTCCTTAAAAAATCTTAAAGTTAACACAGAAGATATTTTAGTTAGTTTTGATGTTGTTTTTTATTTACAAATATTCTAGTTGAAGAAGTTTTGAATCTCATTTTTCAATTATGTATTTTGCCTGACTATATTTTTGTCTTGGATAAACATTGTCTTTCAAACACATATTTCATATACGATGAACAGCATTATAAACAAACTTATAGTTCTCCTACGGGTTCTCATATTTTAGGAATAATAGCTGATTTGTTTATGGAACATATAGAAACTTATGCTCTATACTCTGCACATTTAATACCTGTTGTTTTGCTGAAATATAGAGATTAAACATTTGTCATCTGGCAACATGGTAAAGATAAATTGAAAGATTTTTTATTACATTTAAATAATATTCATCCAACTATTACATTTACAATGGAAATAGAATAGTAAACTTCCCTTTCTTGATATTCTTGCCACCAAGAAACAAAATAATTTTTTATTATTCTCAATTTTCAGAAAAACTACATATACAGGCAGGTATCTCCAATTTTCTTCTCATCATCATCCAGCTGAGATTTTTTTCTGTAGCCAAAACACTATTTACCAGAACAATAAACCTTTTAGATTCATCCTATCTAAAAGAACAAATACATCATATAAATAATATATTACTAGCAAATGGTTATAATAAAAAGATTATACATCAAGTGTTATTCCAAGCTAAAAATACCAAAAATGAAAAACAAAAAGAAAAAAACAACTATTAGGATTTGTATTCCTTATACAAAAGAGATTCCTTATAAAAAAATTAGCAATATTTTAACCAAGCCTAAAGAATCAATCCCTCTTGAGGCTCAAGGAATTTATAAGATTTCATGTGGCATTCTAATGTGGATACATGCAATCATTGTGTCAGTACTAGAAGGGATGACCATGCTAATACAGTGAAGCAACATTCATCATCATCAGCACTCTTAATCCATGCTATGAATTCCGTTCACAATATTAGTTTTTGTAAGACTACAATCCTATCTAGAGGTGAAAACCTACATCAGATAAGCTATTAAGATACTAAAAAGATCAAATTATATCAACAAATGCAATAACATATAAAAACTTCCTTGTATTTGAAGAAAAAAACATTAAAAAAAACAAATTACTCTGAAGATTCTTCATTTTTTATTTGTTGTTTATTTTAAACACCTATTTCTTCTACTTGTGGAACTTTAAAAATTATTGTGAACACTGTTTACTGAGCTCCTACAACTATTTTTATAGACACTGCTTATAGAACCTCTACAATTATATAGTATTCATTTATCATATGAGAGCTTGTGTGGTCATCATACACAGATGAACTCATAAAATGTATCTTATATATATATATATGTGTGTGTGTGCCTGTGTGTGAACAAAGGGAATAAATCACTCTCTCTCAGATTATGAATTTAAAGCACTATAAATGTTGAACATAGGCTTAAGAATAGAAATAAATATACCTGTTCTTGGAGCTCTAGTGTTTAGAAGCATACCTTTGTTAACATCGCTGGTAATTCAGTATGAAATTAAGATATCTGCTGGATGAAATAATCAATATAGACTGAAAACAGAATTTCTCTTTTAATACCTTGATTATAATTATTAAATAAGATTTAATATGTAAACATTAAATTAAACATAAGTCAATATATACATAAGAAAGAAAAAGTCACCCAGGATATCTTTGTCAATATTGTTTGTAATTCAGAGTGAAATTAACATATTATCCAGATGGATATGATATTTAATAATTATTAAACTAATAATCAATCATACAAGGCAGAGAATATGATTTACTTACTTTATTTACATATACATTGAGCTGTGTTCTATTTAATGTTTTTATATATACAGACACAAAATATTATCTATAAAATAAACAGATTTGTTTAATCTATTATATGAAGCTATACAAATAAAAATTAATAAGATACAAATCAACATAAAAATATATTCTGAACATTTTCTAGGGTCATATAGGTTGTTACAAAATAGAAAATCATATAATGTTACTAAACTAGCCAAAAAAAAAACTTTTATTAAAATTCTCCCATGACCACATTTTCAAGTAAAATGTAATGAGAAACATAGAAATATATATATATTGTGCCCTTTTGTATGGGTCACCATCTAATTTTTGTGCTAATCTATTAAAAATTTTAAATTTAAGATATATTTAAATATGTGATGTTAATTTTGCTTATGGTAATATTTCAAGGAGTTTAAGTAAAGCAATCTATGAGTATTTGATATGTGAAATTGTGCTGATATAGAGAGAGACATTGTAAATGATGATGATTATAATATATAGTGGGGGAAAAATGGCCATAATCAATACTGCATGAATATATTTAATAAATAGGTATTTAAAGCTAAAAGTATTTAAAAGACAAGTAAAATTAAATGCATATGTTTATTGTTGATAAAATAATGTTATAAAAGAATATAAATATTTTAATTATTATAAATACTTAAATAGAAGATTAATATTTGATTTTAATGATATCAAATAATTATTTTAAAAATCTATTATAATATCTTATTTATTTAAAAAATATTTATTTTAAAAATCAATTTTAGTTTATTTTTAGACGAAACACTTTTGGTTATAGAAAAAACAGATGTTAGTTAGATGTACACAAACATCGTAAGTTATCTAATAAAGTTCATAACTATTTTAAAAAATCATGTTGTAAAATTTATAAATAATACGTGAGTTATCACGAATAAAAATAAAGATATTAAATGTAGAATATTAAATCTGATTTTAGAATATTGCTTTAAAAAATATAACTATAAAAAGACTTAGGATTTTAAATAATTTATAAAAGTTAAAATTAAAATCAATAAATAAGAATATTTTAAAAAATATTTGTTTTAATAAAATAAAGATTATTTTAAAATTTAATAATTAATAAATATTAAATGTTAAATAAAATTATTTTTAAATTTTTTGAAATAAATAACACAAATTATGTTTAATCTACCAATCAAATGGGAGTTTTTCCGTATAAAAGCTGTTCAATTGTTAGGAGAGACTTTGATTGAATTTCAAGATAATTGTCTATTAGAAAAATAGCAATAAATTTATAGCGCCTAAATCATTTTTAAAATTACAAGAGTGCATTATAAATAATTTATAAAGTTTTAAAGATAGACATAGTTTAACTTAAATTTCCTATTAATCGCTCTAAATACCAATAACAAATAGTCATGGGACATATATAATGAAAATATATCACTTACCTAGAAATATGATTTGTCAATAGATGGAAAAAGTAGTATTTTGGAAGTATATAATTTTAAAAGCTAATTAATAGTGATATTAGAAAATAGATATTTTAGGAATAAAATACTTCTTATGAAAAAGTATTTTTAAGTATAAATTTTAAAATATATCTTAAGTAAAGATATTAAAAATGAAAGTAGTTTTATAAATACTTGCCTTGTTAAGTCTTTATGTTTAAAAGACTGAATGTTGATAATTTTAAAAGCAAGTAAATTGAAATATAATTAGCTAAAAATCTTAATATAATAAAATTATTATATTAAAATAATTTAAACGCAGGTCGTTTATAAATAAAGAAAACTTATTCTTACCTGGATATTTTATTAAGAAATGTGCAAGTAATAAGTGGACGTCCCAGTTAATTTAAAATAATTAAATGATAGTTTTTCATAAAACTAAAGACTAAGCTAAAATAATAACTTTTGAATAATATTTTAAAAATAACTAAATCAGGATCCTATAAACTATTTTAATTTTATTTTATTTTCTTGTGGGGAACTTATTTTTCAAAAAAAGAACATTTTCGTTTTTCATAAACTTTTAAAAAAAACACGTGGTGGACCGGAAACAGGAAATGGTGTTCTAGTAAATGTGTACCTAGGATTTTTAAGAACTATTATGGTTAAAAGAAAACATCGCTGGATTTATGTAATATAAATTCTGTTTATTTATTTAATATAAAATTTAAATATTATTAATCTATTAAAAAATAAGATAGGTACATTTTTTAAAATAGTAACTAAAAATAATATAATGATTAATTGCATAAGTTTATTTTATAATTAATATAAAACGTAATATGTTAAAGAATGATCGTATGTGTAAATGTGAATTATTTTATGAAGCTGTAATTCCGAAGAATATTGGAAGATGGACTGTACATTAAATCATTATTGATGGTAAAAATTGTATAATAATAATAATTTAATGTATTTAATAGTTTTCTTTAGATCAACCGAATGATATGTTATTTTGAATGAATGTATGATTATTTAAAAATACACACACTTATATTGGCAGGACAGTTTTATTTAAATATGCATAATTTGAATTTATGAAATAAATACGATGCAACTTACTAAAAGCTTAGAATAATTATATGATTCTTCGTTAATAAATTTGATATGTTTTATGTTATAGTATTAGAATTATATTATTTATAAATAATTATTTATATTGCAAATTAGGAAGAGGTTAGAAGCTATATTTTATTTTATTTTATTGGATAATTTAAGCTAAGTTTAGTAGAAGTTTATATTTGAGTTGGAGATTTCCTGAATATAAATGATGAAGTATCAATAGTATGGATAATTAGTATTTATTTAAATTGATGATTGTTTTCCGGAATTTAGGTAAGTTTTAGAGGAGTTTTGTAGATAAAGTTTATTAAGAAGGAGTAGAATAACACATAAAGTAAGTAATATTTACATAGAAAGAATAGAATTTACTAATATATACTTATGAATTTGAAATTAATGAAAATTTAAAAATTATTTTAACAGTACATATAGTAATGCATATTTGATAAAACATATAACATAAATGCAATAAGTGAAATATAAAATTATAATCAATTCTTTGTTATTACATTACAAGGATACATTAGCTTTATATTAGCTATTAGGTAATACTAATAGTAGAGTGAACACATATAGTACATAGTGAAAAAGTAACAGTAATATTAGGTGATGTAGCAATTAATTAATAAAGTTTATTTACATAGCTACAATAATATTGAGGTCACTGAATTTATTTAAAGCTAGTTTGAAAACATACTTCAAGTATTATACCATTTTAAAGAGTATATACTTATTAAGAGAGTAATAAGGTAAAATTTGTATATATTCTTATTTATTTTTTTATTTAAACTGTAAATATTGTAAATAATTAGTTGAGTTAATGAAAAATTTTAATTTTTTAAAAGGTGTCGAGTATTATTTGCACCACGCATTTGACGCAATAATTTGAAGAAACATAAATTGCACAATGTAAATTATTAAATATTTAGAAATAAATACAAATTTCTGATTATCATTTATGAGAATGATTGACATATTACAATTTACAATGGTCATAGAATAATTATATGCATAATATAAGAGTACAATATTATTTATTGCCACAGATATTGAATTATAAGATTTGATCTATCCAAAATTAAGAGCTATAGAAAATAAAAGAATACATATGATTATTTATTTAATGATTGAGATATATCAGAATAGATAAGATTAGGTTATACCTAAGATTAGTAATAATTATTAAAATAGTTGGTGTATTTAGGTTTGATATAAAACCCATATCATACTTATTTAATGAGTTATCATTACTTTAAGATAATTAGAAGACCTGAGATTATTTAATTATATTTTAAAATTAAAGTTAGCTTTATTTATTTATTATTATTAAAGATAGTTTATTTTATTTAAAAGCCATAAGAATGCTATAGAGGTAGTAGTAGTTAATAAGGAGGTGATAGATTCTATGCTTGAGAAAGTTTGGAAGAATTGACTCAATGTAAACTACTTATACTTTGTAACTTTACTTCAGCTCATGATTTAAAAACTTATTTAATTAGTAACTATAGAATTAATGATTTGAAATTAATGATAATTTAAGTAGAAATGAAATATAAAAGATATTAAAGAAAACATGCAAATAACTGGCTAATTTAATTAAGCTAGCGATTCAAATTATATTAACATCGAGAAGGGACAATATATATATATATATACGAAACAAATTAGCCTTTTCATCATTTACTTCAAAAAACAACTTTTTTTAACATCAAAGGATGTCTTAATGTAATTGGTGGTCTCAGATTCCAAAACTTTTATTGTGACAGTTTCTTTTACTTTTCTTTTGTACTTCATTTCTATCATAAAAAATTACCTCTGCATGGTCAAATACTATTTTATGATTGTAATTCAGTTCACGAATGGGTTATCATATTTATTTTTAACTCTACTCTTATGAACTTTAATTCTATCATTAAGAATTAATTTACTTTGACTTACATAAATTTTATGACAACTGCAAGGAAACTTATAAACTACATCTGGAGTAGGTTGTTGCAAGTATAAAATTACTGTGCAGCAAATTTATTTCTAATGCTTTCCAAAAAAATAATATTTCTGTTAATTAATTATATCTCTTCTGCTAAAATCCCTATAAACCACATGATTCTGACATTTGAAAGTCACAAGGAACTCATATGCAAAAATATAAATATTGTAGACACTTTTTCACAAAAGCATAGAAAAAAATATAAATCAAATATTTTATTTACACATGACTAATTAGATATTTTTTTTAAAAAAAAAAACAAGTGCTTTAAATGAAAGATAAAAATACCATCACCTTTTTTTTCTTTTTTCCTTATTGTGAAAAAGATACAGATGCAGTAAATATTAATATTTTATTATTTTTTACAGTATCTCTTTTATATCAATTTATAGATAAAGCTTTCATTTATTCATATCTTTGACAACATTATATATAGATATATACCACCAATTTCATTTTGAAATATATCTAATTTTTTTCAGCCTTGTCCCTCCCCCCTGAGGATTTTTACCTGTATTCACATGCCAGTCACATAATCTTATAGATTATAATTGCCAACCTACAATGATCAATATCTAAAATGTTTAAAATAAAAAAAATATAAGTTTTTGAAAAATATGGAGTTAAAAATATGAAAAGAGTGATGTCATTAAAAGTCAACTATATTCCTCTACTAATAGCTTTAAAAATATATTTCACTGGCATAGTTTTTTTCTAATATGGCAGGAGACATATTAGTGTTAGTATTAAAAAATACACTTAAAACAATGTCAAAAACTTCTCATCTATACTAGCATTAACAGATGATTACAAAATAAAGCTAATACATCTAATGATGTTCGCATCAACGTTATTACAAATCCATAAACAATGACTAGAAATTAAGCTGGATAATCAGAAACTGATATGGAGGAGCAAAAATAAATAACCATGGAATGAAGAAAACTTATTGGAGTGACAAGTCAATTAGAAAAATACTAAGATGAAATAATTTCAATCACAAATTGTCAAAATCTTTTCAAAATTAATCAATTATTAATATAACATTATTATTTTTTTCACAAGTCTTTATATGTATATGTAAATAAAATAGAATGTCCATTATGTAATAAATATTGTAACAAAAATAATAATGAATATAACAATAAGAATATATTACAAAAAGTAATATAATTCACAGAAGTACTTTCAACTAACCACTTAATCAAATATTATGGAAATAAATTACATCCCATGATTCCCAAATTTTATCATTAGCAAATTATCAATTAATTATAGACCTTGTATTTCTCTTTATAAAAATTGACTCCTTAATTTTTCTATTATTATGGTTTCTCTCTTCATGAAGAATCTTAACATTTCCAATATCAAGACTAAAAATAAATTCTTCTGTTTTCTTTTATCATGAAAAAAACATGTAAATATACCTTTAATTTTGATCTTTAAAATGTTAAGATTTTTTATGAGGAGAGAAATCATAATAGAAAAATTAAAGAGTCAATATTCAAAAATATAAATGCAATGTTTTGAATTAATCAATAATCTGCTAATTTTAAAATTAAGAATCATGGGTTATGACTTAATGACATTTACTTCCACTATTATATATATATAAATAATAAATATAATGGTAATTGTCTATTATATACAGTATCCAATCTTCAGAAGTACTTTTATTTAATTCCTTAACCCTCATCAACTGCCATTCAATTCAAAAACTATAACAGAAGCAAATGTCATTAACTCAAATCCCATGTTAGCAACATGTGTATTAATTATATTCATTTTATTTCTATTTATTAAAATTGCCTTCTTAATTTTTCTTTTATTATGGTGTCTCTCTTTATGAAGAATCTTAACACTTTCAATAATGAACTTCAATTTATATTTACATGTCCTTTCATGATCATGACATTTGCTTCCATTAATTTTTTTGAAATTAACGGCAATTGAGGAAGGTTAAGGAATTAACCGAAAGTACTTCTGTGGATTGAGAGACTATATATAATAGCTAATTACCATTATATTCATTATTTTTATTGTTATTATAATAGTTTTTAATTAGCGGACATTTTATTTGGAGATATATATAGTACTTACATATTAATCTGGTGATTGAATTTTAGTCTTCATTAATTATGACTGCTAAATATTTTATAGTACATTTTATTTATTTAATTAAATAAATTTACCTTTCAAAGATTTAAATAATGATTTTTAACAAAATTGAAATAACAACTCCATTTGGCTAAAATTATTTATTTGGCAAGTGATGGCTATCTTTAAATCATAAATAGGTCAGTGGTAGCTAGAAATTAATAAAGAATGTATAGTAGATATAAAAATACTCTAGAGATCATCAATAACTTATCCTTGAAAGTAAAATTTACTTACTTAATTAAATATTATCAAATATTTAGTGATCATAGATCATCGTAATGATTTGAATGAAGATTAAAATTTCATCACTGGACATAAAATAAAGATTTCCAATAATAAATTAGACTTCATTTGGTAAAAATAGTTTATGAGAAAACTATATTGGTTTATTCAATAAAAAATTATATTTTTCTCAGAAAGGTAAAGTTATCTAATGTAAGTTTGAGTAATAAATTACTACTGAACTGCATTCTTTAAGCTGAGACAAGAAGCAGTAAACACTAAAACAATATCAATATCATTAACAATCAACAATCTCACTCTCTTGTCAAGATAACCTTATTTAATCACTAAAGGTAAAAATTCTTTTTCATCTATGTTATAATATGTTTATATAGACCCTAAAGATTGCCACTTGACTACAGAGAGTAAAATTATTAATACAAAAAAGTTTAAATAAATCTCATTAGATAATTAAATATAACCTGTCTGAAAATAAACTAACAAGTAGTCACTTATAATTTTCAAATTGCACTCCACCCATGTACTACCTAGATAATAAACCTAATAATGCTCTATGATAGATAGGTATTCAGTATAAATATGTGAAAGCAGTCAACATGCAAACAATATCAATATTAGACAATATATAAAAGTGGATTCCACCTTTAGTGATAAAGAAGGTTAACTTAACAGCAGATAGAGATTGTTTATTGTTAATGAATTGTTATGATTTAAGTGTTGACTGCTTTCATATATTTACATTAAATACCTATCTAGCGTTGAAAATTATTAGCTTTATTATCTAAATAATGCATGGTTTGAGTGTAATTTGAAAGTTATAATTGATGATTTGTTAGTCTGCCTTCAGAACAGATTATATTTACATGTTCAATGAGGTTTATTTAGTCTTCTTTGTATTAATACTTTCACTCTCAGTAGTCAAGTTGTAGTATTTAATGTCTATGTAAAGATATTAAACCATAGATAAAGATGGATTTTCACCAGTTGCCTTGACAACAGATTAAGACTGTTGTTTGTTAAAGATTTGGTATTGTTTAATTGTTGACTACTTTCATGTAGGTATGTGTGTGTGTACAATGATTTGTTGTTCTGCCATAAGATATTGAAAGTGGAATAAAAACTGTCCCAATAATTATAGAAATATTTAGCTGTCAATGTAGAGTTGGAAATTCAGATATTTGATGCATGAAGCCCATCTCAGAGTGAAGCTTGTCCATAAAATGCATGTCTAATGTAAGAGGGTGGTGTGAGTTTCTGTGCTGGAGGATGGAGTTGATGTGAGATAACACTAACAAAATTCAAAAAAATATATAAGCTTATTTTTATATAAATGATCATTGTATGCAAAGCAGAGATAACACATCTAATCGTACTGCTCAAAAAAAGGTGATGGAAATAAAATATCTAGGTGTTGTAGCCAGTGACTACATATGATCATCATCAGTAATTATTTATCAATGCTTGTCACTGCTAGCAATTAATCCTAGTATACAAATCTTAATGAGCCTTATATCATCAAGATGAATTAGATTATAAAGTAGTACGACAGATTTTAAACAATCCTACTTCAATGTAAAGAGTTTTATAATAGTATAGACGAACAGCAAAAAATAAGATTCTAATCACTATGTTTTTTAACTTCCAAGTGATGAAGATTAAAGTATTTTTCATCTTTCTTTTATGGCTAGGTATGAATAGGTAGATATCCATCTATTATACTATATGGATGGTTATTTGGATTGTCTATCAGCAGGTTATTTGAAAAAAGAAAAAAACTTAAACCTGAATAAAACCCAATTTGGATTTGAATCCAGATTTTAGGCATGGAAAAGAAATAAGTTACATGTCTCACTAATCTTTTTTTATTCCACATTAATAATTATATTAAAATTGTAGCCAACAATAATTAGAAGTTCTGCATTTAAAAAGGTGCATTTGGAATTTTAAAAAATCTTATTTTAGTAAAAACTGTTTTAGAATAGGCCCCTTTCATTAGAATAAATAAAGTGTATAATATTAATACAATATAAAGTTTTTACAAATAATCTTGCTTTTGCTTGCTATAGTTCTCAATATTTTATCACTTCAAGAGATAGTCCTCATTTGAATATTTAAGTATTGAATCCGATGGAGCTTATATAATACTAAAGTATATATTTATATGACCAGTTTATTACAATGTAAAACTCTGTTATATCATTAAGAGTGACAGAAAATATAAATTTACATCAAGTAATAGTATCAAGATTTTTTTCTTTATTTTTTTTAGGTGAGAATTTATCCACAAATTTTGTTCAGGTGAAAGCTGCTTTTTAAATTAAGGCAACTTTTTAAATTGTGCCCAGTCTCATTTCCTATATATAAATTTGAACGTATGTACATAATTTTCAGAAAAAATAAGAAAATAGGCCAATGAAAATGGCTAACTGAAAATTCAAATACAAAATTCTAAAACACTTCCAAACATATTTTTTTCTGCAATACCCTCTATGAATTTTTAAAGAATATAGAGCGCAATATTTGGAAATATATTTTTTTTTTCCCCCCCCCCTTTTTTTTATGTTTTATAATTATAGAGATTTTGTTTTTGTTTTTTTTATCTTATTTTAAATATATATTTTTTTTTTTATCACACACCCAAAAATTAATAAAAATATTTTTATTGAGGGGAGAATGTGTTATATATATATATATATATATATTTTTATATATATATATATATATATATATATATATATTTTTTTTTTTTAATGACATAAGAAATGAATGGATTATTTACATAAAGTAATAACCATCAGTACTTATTTACATGAAAATAATTATGTTGATTATCACTGCTATATGGACATATGGTTCTATAAGAATAGTAGGTAGACTTTATTAAAATATATGGCAATTAGAAACCTAAACATTCAGACAAATAACATCACTATAAAGAAAGATCATTTTAAAGTTACTAGAAGTCAATACTGAATTGGTACTACATTATCTAGTCATATTTAATGGGTTATTTTTTCTTTTCATATATGTAGATTATGTTTTTTTTATAAGGGATTAGGCTCTTAAAAATAACTGATCCAATAAGATAGTTGTATATAAAGAAAGTCTGCAACAACAAATGTATTCAGTTCATGTATTTCATGATAAGCTTATGAGTTCTCTTTTGCCTGTGGCATTTCCATTAAATTAGATCTGTTTAATTAATGCAATTTATGTAAAAAGTAGGAAAGACAGTTTTAGTATAATGATAAGAGTAGTTGATTTAAAAATCAACAGGTATCAATCAATTTTCAGTTAAGAAAGATAAAGAAAATAAGGTCACTGTGTTTGAACTCAAACATGCCACTTGGTTATCTGAATATTACATGACCTCTTTAATAGCATACCTATAATTATTGTTTTTTTATTCTTTTATAATAGCCATTTTTATTGTCCCTGCATTAATTTAATTAAGTCAACAATGGCTTTTACATTACAATTTATATTTGGCAGTTATTGTTTTTGAAAACAAATACCTATTAAATTTATTCTTACATTAAAATTACTTTATGAAGTTTATTTTTAATACAAATTTCAACCCTAATGAAATTAGTCAATTATTACTAATAAATGAGTCATTCTTTTATTAAGTAGTTGATTCAACAATATCACATGACATTCCCATATGATTAATCATGTAGTTCTAAGAGCATTTATCTTCATTCTACTCCAGAGCCACCTATAGAAAGCTTGAATAATCAATGGAGAGGAAATTTTATAGTACAGTACGATCTGATGAAGTTACTGATTTCAAAAATCAAACACAAAAACATACCTAATTGATGTATTATTATTAATAACTAAATGATTTATTGTCAAATGTTCATAACAAATTTGATAACCAGAAGTGACAGTTAGAGTCCTGATCCATGATGCCATTGCACCAAATCATGCAAACCATAAAGGTGTTTATTTTTTTTATTATTGCTTATAAAGTGTGCATGCATGCAAATATAATTTCAATCATTATTATAAAAAAAAAAAATTAAACAAATTATTTTACCCCCAGCTGATGTGAAATTTGAAAGATGTTCTTTGATTGTTTAAATAAAATACGTGTATTTATATATACTAAAGCTTAAAATAAACTGAAAAAAAAAAATATAATTATGGAACTTTCATGACTAGATAAATGTCCCTATATTATGTCCAAGCTTTGTTACTTTCAGTATTTTTTTAAATTCTTATAAACTTCTGAGGAATAAATTACCTGTTTATTCTTAGTACTATTATTTATTACTTAACCATTTAAGCAATTTTCCATAAAGATAAGAATTTTCTATGGAAGAGGGTTAAAAAAAAACTTTCTTTGCAATATTTCTGCTTTCTTAAAAAAAAAAAAAAAACATCCAATTATTTAAAAAAATTTTTTTTATAATACTAATATCCAAACATTACTGCAATATTGTTAAGAGTTTTAAAGATTTGTTTCTTAATTCAATCATAAATACTTTTTGCTGTTAAAATATTGTTTTAAAAGCAATGTGTGTACAGTTTTAGTGTTAGCAGGAGGGCAATGGGAGATGTCTAAATGAGCTCGTATTTGTGAAAATGTTTTCACATGTTTTTTTGCTAAGTTAGGATTTTCAGTTTAACAACTAAAAATGTATGACATAGAAATAAAGCAATTTTATTATGAAAAAATATTAAGTAAATATCCAAGTTTTGAATATTAACAAATTCTGATTATATTTCTTTAAAGCAATTAAAACAACATTAAATTGAAGCAAAAATATTTATAATATATAGTATCAAAAAAATGAACTTTCACCTTAAAAATAGTATTAAAGAATTCTATTTAATGTGGAACATTCTAAAATAACAATACTGAATATGAAATGCACAATTGTGGCAAAATATAATCAAGTTTAGCAAGATAAAATATCAAATAAAGAGGTATATATTTTTTTGGTTTGTTCTTAAATTAAGTCGATGATTAACATTTTTTGATTACTTTGAATCAATTTATTTCACTGGTTAATAATCAGTTATTTTTATTTGATTTACATATATATTAGAAGATAGTTTAATCATTCAAAGTGTAATAGAGTGCCATCTGTAATGTTAAATATGAAATGATCACAAATAAAATTATTCTAATTAATCATTAGGAAGTTAAAATAAAATACGGACAACTAGATCTCCCTTCAAAAAGTATAAAAAGTAAATAGAAACCAGTTACTACTATATTTCTTGAAAATGAAGTGATAAAAACATTGAATTATCCATATGGGCATGGAAATTCAATATTTGATAGCTCTAGATAATTTAAAGAGTAAAAGTTGTTCATAAAACCATAAACATTAAGAGAGAGAATAGTTCTGCACCGTGAATGGTTGTAATACAGTGTGGTTGGAGACAAAAGATACATTGATAAAACAAATTTACAAATACATAACATATTTATAACAAAAAATGATGTTTTACATTTGCGTAATTTTTTCTTATTTTTTTCAGCAAAATTTTCAAATATCCACAATAAAGTGATAAATTAACATCCATATTTTGAATGCTCAAATGGGTTAACAAAAGGAACAGCACCTTTTTTTTGTTTGAAAATTTGAAATTTGTTTGTTTAATCTCTATACATGAGTTTACAATGGTTATAAATAAGAGCTACAATTAACTAAATATTTCTACCCAATATGTATATATATATATATATATATATGTGTGTGTGTGTGTGTGCGCGTGCGCGTGTTGTGGATAATTGTTGGGAAATGCCTCATAACATAGAGATAGTACATTTACTTGTCTTGCTTATGATCTGAATTCAAATTTATACCAAGTGGCAATTTTTTCAAAAAACATACTTTTTTTCTCATATAACTAGTCTACAGCCAATTAACCCTCCAAAATTGGTTAGAAAATGACTGCATCAATATTGTCCATTATGGGTAAATCAAGATGGAAAACTAACTCAAGCCTTCAGTGCTGATGATTGGCAAACTAAGAAAGAGCTGCTTTCTATCTCATTGTTTCTCTTGAAAGACGGTTGAAAAAGACTGTTCCCTGAGTGAGCTATTTATTGAAAAACTTACATTGTTTTTTTTAATCTATATATCAAAACATGTTATATTTCCATACAGCTTTATGATGATAATATATATTTAGATGTGTTAATATGTTGGACTATTTCCATTATCTTTCCTTAAATGTTGTATGTCAAGAAAATTTTAAACTTTATTCAAACTTTCCAAATACAAATAACTTGTTAGTAATAACAGACAAATAGGCATCATAGATTAGTAATTATGCAGTGTTTTGAGTAATATTATTCTCCACTCTACTTCAGGTGTTAGTGGCCTGTGCTATTATTAACAAGTTGTTTGTATTTGAAAAGTTTAAGTAAGATTTAAAATTTTCTAGACATTCAACATTTAATGAAAGATGACTAAAATAGTCAAACATTTTATTCCAAGTGATATTTGCCTGTTTAATGAGATTTATTTAATTTTGTAGAATTATAAAAATCTCAATCTGTTATAGTTCAAGTATCAACTTCCTTGCTTATGTTAAGATCTTAAACTTCAGTGAAAGAAGGAATCCATCTTTTACTTATTCCTTGATAATAAATTGAATTATTGTGTAGATAAGCTTGTGATTACATATATATGTAATTTAGATGGAAGCAAACTATATTTCGCACATGACTATGAATAGTCAGAACTGCCAATTAATAAATATTTTTATAATATGGGTGACCATCCATATTTAGTGCTTACTTTTAAATAAACCAATATCGATTGACAGTGCTGGAAATATAGCTTGGTTTTATTAAACAGCCAGATCTTTAAATCATCTTATTATTAGTGTATGTATATATATTCACACACAAAAGTGTCATGAAATAATAGAATACCATAAATATGTAATAAATAATTTGTAGGGATGCCATTTGCATGTATTTTTCCAGATGCTGGTTAAAGTTAGTATTTATTTAGTATCTAAAAGAATGTTCACTCATTTCTCAACAAGAAAGCCTCAATTTCTTTGAGAGACTAATGCAAAATAATGGTAGTTCACCCATCATTAAAGAATGTCTCACTAAGGCTTACAGATATTTAAATTACCTGTGATGCTGTATTTCTTTGGTGATAAAAGATATAGGAGATTTGAAATAATCTCTCATTCATTAAACCAGCAGTTGATGGTATAGGGTTTATGAAATGAAATTTTTTCATCTAGTGCTATCAGAAAAGAATATTTGACCACTGGCTAAATTGAAGTTTTAATTGTCTCATCTGTCATATCTTAATATAGTATAATATTCAACCCAAAAAAATATCATAATAAAGTTATACAAACAGTAGCTCTTCCACCAACCGTGTTTTAAAATTGGGTGAAGTAATTTAGCTAATTAATTTTCTGCGGTGAACTTGAGATGCAAATCCTTTAAAATAAGTGTTTGGCAAAGTATGATAGGTACGTAAAGTTAACTCATATAAATGTTTAATATAATTATAATAATAATGGTGATGATGATGATGTTCTGGTTATATCAATATAAACCTTACTAAACACTTTTTAAACAATATTATTGTTCATTTTAAAATTTAGCGTTATTTAGTTCTTTCTTATTTAGTTTTCAATACCTAGAACTAGTTAAAATTAACTTTACTCACCTGATTTATCTAGTGATTAAAGGGTTATATCTTTTGCTCTAAAAGTCTATTTTATATGCTAGTTACAGGACGATAAATGTAAAACATTACGTGATTTGTAAACTTAATAGAATTTCTAAAAAGCTCAATAGTAGTAGATTAATAAAACTACAAACGTGGTAGAAGATTGATCAAAGTCGTGACAGTATTACAATTTAGCAAAATATCATTGATGATAAATTATTTTCACATGACAAATCATTTTATGGTTTGTAACCAGGTGTGCATAAAATTGCACCGACTTTGCATAAACTAAGTTAGTCATATGATCGGAATCATTAATTGCGAGCGATGACAGTTCATTTTACCAAATAAAAAATCAACCAATTTTATGCAATTTTTTACAAAATTAAACAATGTCTGCATGTTTAAAATAAAATAGTGTGATTAAATATATATATATAACAAATATTTTCGTATATTTACTACATGTATTTATATTTTAAAATTCAAATTACAAAACAATGTAAGTATCTGTCAGTCAGATTGGATGATTGCCTAGATCCATGATTCCCATTTTGAATTTGGGGAAGTCTTTCCGAATCCCCAGTAAACGAATATTTAATACTTTTAAATACCTCTAAGATATTTGACTCTATTAAGTGACAAATAAAAACACAAAAAAATAAATTGGTTATAATTTTTGATAACGGAATTCAACTACCTGCAATTAAGCAAATTTTGAAAGAAAAGTTCTCAAATCAGTTTGCCCTATATGGTCTAACTGCAGAAGCAAAAAGTGGCAGATTCTGGACTTTAATGATCCTCAATTGTAGTCCATCTTTATCACTTGCGGTACTTCAATATCTTGTAAAATATTAAGAATAAAGTTATTCAATTATTATTATTACCAATTTGAATGCTAAATGTGTGCCTCCAATTATTAATGTTTGATTTGCATTTCCAATAAATTATGTTTGTTATAATTTATAAAATTTATCAGGATTCCAAAATTTTATATTAAGGTGAAGAAGGTTCCATCATTTGAATAAGATGAGAACTGCTGGACAAAAACTAGAAAATGTATAGAACACATTAAAATAAAATCAATAAAACATTACATGTCACTAGATTATCATTCAATAGCAACTTCTGATGTGATGTGATGCACTGTAACTTCTTCTTACATGGAGATCAGGAATCTCTCAGCAACTATGCCCAGGGAAACCGGTTAGCCACTTTATCTTCCCTTTTCATTCCCCACCTTATGTTTTCCCATAATCTGCTCCATCCTATTTCCACAACATAATATTTGTCAACTCCATGGCCTTTATATCTAAAAACCACTTATCTTTTCCCAAACCCAGCATAAAAACCCATAAACCACTTTCTGTATTATCACTTTGTTCATATTTATTCTTCCACAACTTCATTATTTGTACCCTTTCTGCTTCTAGACATTTACATTCAATTAACAGATGCCTAATAGTTTCTATGCCTTTCTTACACAACTTGTAGACTAAATCACCCATATTTTTCCATTTATGTGTATATTCACTTGTTGCTAAATAGCCCATTCAAGCCTTAAACAGTAAACTATTATTATTATTATTATTATTATTATTATTATTATTATTATTATTATTATTATTATTATTATTATTATTATTATTATTATTATTATTATTATTATTATTATTATTATTATTATTATTATTATTATTATTATTATTATTATTATTATTATTATTATTATTATTATTATTATTATTATTATTATTATTATTATAAATTAACTCACACCCAATATTTGGTTTATTTCTATAAATATTTAAACTCTTTTTACTCTCCATACTAGCTCTCCATTTCTCTAACTCCCCATTCTTTATTAATGCATCTATTCTTCTATACCATTCCTTAACCCTCTAACACTCAACAATTCTCCTAATATAATCATCCACCTTTTGTATAAGTATACTGATATAAATTCTTTATTTAAATCTTCTGCATATTGCATTACCTTTCTTACCCATCTTGTTCCCTGCTCTTTATTCATAACCCAATTAAATACTATTTTAATTATCCATAAACTGCAATCTACCAAACATTTCCATTTTGCTTTTTGGATCTCTCATATAAAAACTTGACCATCTCATTTCTCCTTCAATTGTCTCCTTTGCCATCCACACTTCTGCATTTAATGCGTGTCTTCCTATTTCTCTTTGTAATTTTTCTAAGTAATCTAACACCCATTGATAATGTATCACTAATATATGTTAACCCTGCTACTGCATCTCCTTTCCATATAACACTAGCTACATCATATTTATTATATGAGAACACTGTTAATTTCTTTATCGATCCCTTTCTTTTCTTTGCTTCATGTATCAATTTTTTCTCATTTGTCCAAGCAATTTCCCTGATTACTTAAGCCGATTCGCTAATAGTTATATCTCTATATCTATTCACCACACTTAACTTTATATCCCCCAGCAAAAATTCTTTGTCTTCCTTTCCTCAGGATTAATTATCATTACTTTGGATTTTTCTTCACTAAATTTAATCCACATCTCTTTACCCACTTTTGCTTCCCTTCTCTTTATTTCTCTCACCATGGCATCTAGTGCAAACTTCAGTAATTAATAGTTGTCAGATAGTTGTGTGCATTAAATCCCTATTCAGAGCTGTTCCATCCAGTATTTTCAAACTGTTTTCTGGCCAACATGACATTGGTTTAGATTGAAAACAATATGTTTTGCTTCAATTTTATCTGGTAACTTGAAATCAAATGAATAAGTAAAAGATAACTGTTAGAGAAAATGTACATTGGATCCAATAAATCTGGGTATACTGCTTCAAGATCCAAAACACATTACTGAATAAAGCTTTAAGTTAGAAACTAGTCAGGAAAAAATGAATGGAACCACCAGACAACAATTTATTAAGCATTATCAATTGGCATCTATTGTTTACTAAAACTTACACTAGGTGGCATAACCTTGGTGAAAGAAAAATAATTTCTTATTGAAGAAACTAAAATGTAAACAACATATGATTGAATACATTATCTAAAGACCTGAAAATAAATTTAGCATAAAGCGTTTTATCATCATCAGTAGCCACTACTCATAAACCAACATGGCAATTCTAATTTTGGAAAAAAAGAGATAGAAAATCAAAACAAAACAAACATTGAAAGTTAGTTTTTTAATAATTATATATGCCAGTCAATAAAATACAAATATCAAAGGTAAACAGCATTGAATTTAGTCCTCTTCAGTGCAAAGATCTTCCATTAGTCTCTAATACAGAAACAATAACAGATTCATCAATATCTCGATGATGAGTGATATAATATTTTCCCATCACTTTTTATATTAAAAACTTTATTGATAACAAAATATGTCTAAGTTGTTTAACTCCAATGAAGAAGAATTCAAATTTGAAGAGTGTAGCATTTTTTATGGGTATACTTGATTTATTTATGCATCTAATTAAAAAAAATTTTGAAGTATACATTTTCATAATATAATGATATCAAAAATAATTTTCTATCATTATTTATTGCCAAATACTTACAAATGGTGACTTCTTATGTCTGGTGATGAGATATATATCAAAACTCACACTCTAATCTTGAATAAGCATGATGACTAAACTGATATTCATATATTGAAAAATCCAGATATTTATTTTCAAGAGGAAAGTTGATGGGGAGCCTAAACTATGAAAGTGCACAACACAGGTAAATTGTAGATTGCAAAGTTTTGTTTTTAATATTCTTGGGTAAAAATTTGAAAGAGTAAAAGTATAAGTTAAACTATTCTGTAACTTCTTTTGAGTACACTGTATTTCTAATTGTCCAATATTATAAAGCAGTGTGCAAACGACATGGTTTTAGGGCATGAATAATTACATATGCACTATAGTGTGGTATATATATATATATAAACATTACAATATATATATATATATATATATATATATATATATATACATTACAATATATATATATATATATATAAAGCAATTACAGTCTTCACCTTTTAGCTTAGATAAATACCCATTTACTAACCAATAGTCAGGTTAAAAGTTGCAAACTAAAAAAAATTCCCAGACATTTTAGTTTTTCATGTGTCAAATGTATTGACTGGGAAGTAAACCCAGGCTAGCTGCTAGGAAGGCAGCTATGCTAGCCACTAGGCCACCAATGCTTAACAAATGAAAAAAGTTTTAAGTTTAGTTACATTAGCTGCACAAAATCTGGATGTTTTACTATTTCAACATAAGCCCCTGCAAATAACCCAAATGCAAGTTACAGTGTCCAGTTCTTGACATCTTGCATTGCTTTCTTCCATCTTGTCTGATCATACTTCTATTATGGTCATTCACACTTTTTAGACTACATATTTTGTTCAACTAAAATGATTTAAAAGATACTTTATTTTTAAACAAGATAAATCCAGAGAGATATTAATCAGTAATAATAGTGATTCATTGTATTGAATTGTTACAACTTTTGAATGATTTTTCAGGATGACATATCATCCTAAATAAGTTTATTTCTTAGCAAATTCTTTTATCTTACAATTTTTATGGTAGATGATAGCACTCAATAAATTCATATCAATGACTGTCCTATACAAATATCCCAGATTAGGTTTTAGCTTATGGCATTCCTCAGTGAGGAGTTTTTTGAATTTTTTTGAGCTGTGCACTTGGATTTTTGAATTTAATGCATATTTTTTTCTATCAGTCTTTTTTAAATTTCTTGTTATACTATTAAACCACCAGCCCAAATTGAAAGCATTATTTTTTTCAACCCAAGCTTATTGGCTTGCATAATCTCGGGCATCTTTATTCTTTGGACTGAATTGGTTTAATGTTAATAAACATTGTTGAATGTATACACTAAGAACAATTTGATTTCTCAGTTTACAAAATTTATGATTGCAGTCATACTACAATGACTCTTGAATTTTGACACTACATGAGAAGCTTTTCTGGCACATAATTTTATGACTTTAACAAATGTTGAACATCTATTTTTTGTTCAACGTATGATAAGGGTATAAAATAATGGGCCAAGAAGGCCTTTCATAAATAATTATATATATATGATTTCCCCTTTATTGTTATATATGTTATATCATTTAATAAATTATGTATTTGTGAGCAACCCTGTTTAATAAAATAAAATAAAATTAAAATAGTAACATTTCAACAAGATAGTATCAGCTATCAATTGATTGGTTGTAGCAGAGAAAATTGTGTTTTAAATTGATTTAAATTTGAATGTCATTTGCATGAAAAAACTCTTCCATATAGTTGGTAATTTTATTGTTTTATGACATTTGTTAATGAAATTTATTTTTTTTAATACTTCTATAGCCTCCTTAAATATTTTCTGCATGTGAATATGATTTTAGTATTTGGATGATCTACACGATGGCCAGCATCCAAAACATAGAAAGCAAGTGCTAAAGATGTTGAGAATTTTATCACTGCATAAATGTTTTCATCTCTTCTAACAATCAAACATTGATTGTTTCTTTGTTCCCTCATTCATATGAGGATAATATTTGTTATTATTTTTTTATAATTTATATTAACATTGCATATATGTGTAAAATTAAATATTTTCATGGATTATAATTATAAACAAACAAAAGAGTGCTTTTCTTTTCTTGAAACAATATTAATAATGTACTTTTATTTTCATCAAAATGAAAAATAAATAATCTATTTTTCAGAGAGACCTTTTAATAAAGTTTAAATAATTTATTCCAATATATTAAAAATATTATCACCCACATAATTAATATTTGAGTCATTTTAGCCTTTATTTCAATATTTATATATGTAGCATTTGTATGCATATATATATATTTTTTTCTTTATGTCTGCATATAAATTAACAAAATTACATATCTATTGTGTTGTGGGCATAAAATGTTTTACCTCAATGTATTAACATACAGATAATTACATAAACAAATTTACAACTGAAAAGAAAACACAACAAAATAAGAGTTTGGTTCTACATTACAATGATTCTATGGGGTGGCAAAGCAATACAGTTTTAATACTTAAACCTCACTGGTAGTAATTAACAATTGCTGGTCATGACATGAACACACTTTATTCTAGGATCTCAAATGTAAGGCTGTATTATCATACAATGAAACCTTTTACATCATTATAATACCACACATTGCATTAAATATTTTATATTTCTATATGAAAAAAAACATTATTAAATGTAAGTAATTAAAATTAAAAGGTCGTTACTTATTTATTGGGGAAGTTTTTACATGAATTACCCATAAGATTGTAGTTCTAATCAAATTCTGGCAAAGCCAAATCCATTAATTTTACATCTATTCCTGGTCAAAGGATACAAATATCTATAGTTATTTAAAAAAAAATTATAGACAACAAAGTATATAGATAATGCACTGGTATCAGATCTATATAATTGTGTAAGCAAGTTGGTTTGAAAGAACAAAAATAAAGTAAAATATCATTCTAAATACAACTCCATTAGATCCAAAAACTTTAAATGAACTTTCACTGACAAAGGCAATAAAAACTAGAATCAAACTAGGGATGTAAAACCATGATATTTGAAATAACTCAGACAGCATGAGCATAGACCCTAGTGTAAAATATAAGTTGAAAAATATTGTCTTTAAGTGAAGGAATACAACAAAAGAATTAAGTATAACATTAGAATAAAATGGTTTTAATAAAAAAAAGATACAAAAGAACTTACAATTCTCTAAACTGTACTGGTTACATTTCACAACTAACCAGGACCAATGGCCAGGAAACCAGCACTATACTGGTAAAATCAGTATGTATAGTCACCTTATATAAATAGGACAACATTTGATAGGGATTTAATTAAGCTTTACCATCTCGCATCTATGGTTTACTCAATCTTCCAATAGATGGCATAACTTGAGAAGTATGAATAGAATTTGCTTCTGAAAGTCATGACATTGTTGTTTAAAAATTCATAATTACATATCTTTAAAATTAAGCATTTTGTAGAATGTTTAATTTTATTCCATCAGTCTGTAACTAAAACTATCACATCAATTCTCATAAAATAATAAATTGCCATTTGAAATCAAAGCCTTATTTGAATTTTTTTAAAATTCATTATATTTATAAATAACATTTACTTTTGTATCCTCATAAAATTGCATGTATGTGTGTTTTCACATATATAAAATGGTTTCCAGTTATCAACTTTTTTAGATTTTTAAAAAAATTCCGGTCCATAATTAAGAAGCGATTTTCACCTTTTGATATAAAAAATGAATTATCGCCAAAGTTCTGGTTAAACAATTTTGGATTTGCACAATTTGACTTCTGCAAACGGAGAAGAAAGTTACATTTTTCATTGAAAAATATTTCTTCTTTCTTATCCCCTCTCTCTCGTTTAAATGGCAAAAACTGTCAATAGCAACTTATGTGCAGGCTTGTAAACAGATGGAAAAGCTGTAGGGGATGTTGTTCAAACCCCTCAAAACCCATGTTCCAGATGTTCAGATAATCTATCACTGCCTTTTAAACTAAGATTACAAGCTAACTTTTCGTTTGAAGGTTTCATAGTCTTTAAATGAACAATTCTCGGTAGAGAAATAAACTATAGTTTTTATTGCTTTATTTTCTTGTAAATATATACTTTAAAAAAATCAATTATGTTTTCATTATATTAAGTAAAAATAATTATCTAATTAATTATAATATTGATTTGTACGATACGATGGAGTGGTAAAATATAATCTCCTGGCACACAAAAGTCATGAATCGTGTCCTAGCCCAGTCACTTATAGCACTCGAATTTCTTCTGATCTTTTGAATAATAAAGCAATTCAATTATTTATTATTTTAATCATGACAAACAAAACAAAAATATAAATATAAATAATTAAAAAGCCAACATAGTCACTGCCATTTGCCTACAGTTTCAAACTCTCCATATAGTAATGCCACCCAGTGCAAGTCACAGAAATCAATATATGCAAGAAGGTTTGGGCATAAAATTCCTATTAATGTCTAAAAATAAAATCCCTATGTAGTCAATCCTTATCTAGTGCCTATGAATATCCTAAGACTAGTTTGTAGCTTTCTTCAGTGACAAGCCTTAGATATGAAAGCACTGCACCTAGACCTTAGGATCTAATGTAACTCGTCTCAAGTCACCTTTTATCTATTTAGCTAATTATAAAGCTATATGTCCAAGATAAAAATACAATTCAGGTCCTTGTGCTTAAATAATTATATAGATATGAACCCAGTTCAGTATTTATATATTTTGGTGTCATTGTTTTTTTTAAAAAATCATAGTCACTTTTATTCTATAGGCAGAAGTAGTATAAAACTACTAAAATATCACATGATCACAATTTACTAGGTTTACACTGGCTGCTATTGTATTAACAGCTTGTATAAGCATAGGAAATGATCATCATAAGATATTTTAGTGATGTATATGTCATTTTTCTAAACATAGATCATATACTCTTGATAAGCAATATTAAAAAAAAGTAATAATATGATGCTTAGAATTAGATTAAATGCTATTAAATCTATAACAGTTGATTGATAGTAATAATATGTACTATTTGCGCATTTTAATGATTTAATGAACTTTTATAATTAACAGATGCAATCTGTATGTAGATATGCCATGATAGACAAATAGAGAGCAGTTATTAGAAATGAAAAAAACTATGCATGCTGTCAATCTAGTGTTACTACTCGAATGCAATCTTTTATTGACTGGTATCTACAACTACCTTTAGGTTGAGAATAAAGATTTTATATTGTAATGACTAACATATTTGTGAGATTTTTACAGTATCTGAATATTAAGTTAGTGTTATGTATTTTTTTTTCAAATAACAAGAAAGTATACAATTTAAATATCCTTTATTGGTCTTTCGATATTGTGTTGATTATAACTTTTTATTCACTTTGCCTTGACAATAAACATCACAGGTTAGATTGATGTTAATTGACTGACTATAAAAACAAAAAGTACCATAATATGATTGACGGCAGGGGGAAATCATAGCAACATAAGCTCTGAATCCATGATTTTCTTTTACAGTAATATTCAGACATTAAAATTTATACAACAATATTACTATATATTGTTTTTCACAATGAAATGAGAGAAGCTTAAAAAGCATCCAATAGAAAATAGTATAAAGAGGTCCGAAAAAGAATATTGGATAGTCGAAACTACCAGATATTTTTGGAAATTTGCAATAATAATAAGATATTTCATTTGCATTTTGCAAAATGTGCAGAAGAATATGATTGGGGTATTTGTTTAACTTAACTATCATTGTACTAAATTATACATATTAAAGCTCTTTGTCTTTACACATGGTTATGATGATGATGATAATAAAATATCAAAAATGTTTTAAAATTTATTTAGGTATCAATAATAATAAGAAGTCAAATAAAAAGTAATACTTCAACTAAAAATATTAATTGAAAAAATATTTTTTAGCATTTTTATAATATATATTGTATATATGTATATGTTAAATATCTGAGTCTTAGCATAACAGTAGAGTAAATGGACTTGAAAGCTAAATCATCCTGAATCAAAGCTCACTCAATAAATATTCAAATATCACATGATCTCCTGAGCAACTAACCACTCAATTATTTCTATATTTTTAAATAACAAGTTGAAACAAAGGTTGGATGTTGTAATGTGGTTATTAATTTTTTTAATATTTTATGAGTTACAAATACTGAAACATTGATAACCACATTTAAAATTAAACAGTGCCATGAGCAAACAAAAAGATTTCATCACCATCAATAACAACTTGACAGAACTTTATATTCACATCTTAATGAGAATTGTACTGCAGTAGTATATATGATTTTCAAGCTAACAGTATAAGCAATGTAATACCACTTCATTGTTTAGCTTACAAAGTGCGATATAAACTGACTGCTCAATTTTTCTATAAAATGTATTTGAGGAGAACACTTCTCTTCCTTAATTATTTTTTTATCTAGATGGAATGGGTGAATCTCAATGCATCAATGGATCTCTACTACACCTTTTTTTTTAAATTTAAATAATTTTCTTTTTAGCATATATATATAATCAAAATATTATAGAAGAAACACTACAAAATTCATTATGCCTATATATATTGAGACAGTTGTGTCTCATGGCAAATAACCACATAGTAGGGTGTGTGCATATATATTGTGATTGATTGAGTTACATGGCACATAGCTGCATAGTTGTGTGCGCACACACACACATATATATATATAAAGTAAAGAAAAAGAAATAAACACAGATAACATTTTTAGTAGATATTGTCTACATTTCAATTGGAATAATAATGACTGTAAAGGGTTAAATAGTTCTGGATTTAAAACAAAAATTTATTATGAAATAAATATTTTAAAAAAAGTCTAAATAAATAATTAATATTAAATTCTAAATTTGAGTTTAAAAACAAGCATATCTATCGATAATTGTAAAAATAACTATTTTTGAAAATCTTTTAATTAACGCTTATATACATAATCTATGTAAAAATCTCTAATATATATTTTGAAATCTTTTTAATTAGTTAAACTGATAAAATTTCCAAAATGTAGCTTGTAATTAAAAGTGCTTTTGGAGGGATTAAAATTGTTTTTAATCAAGACAGATTGAAAACAGTTACTGTGTTTTTATCACTTCAAGAATAAAAACTATTAGACAGATTGAAAACAGTCTGCAATGTCTTTTTATCACCCCAACAATCTACGACTATAAAAGGTTTGGGAAAAAAATATTTTAATCTGGTTTTAATATTTTTGAGATGCAGAATAGCTAGCTACAAAGTTAGCAGCAATTATCTGGCCAAAGAGATGGCTGGCAAAATTAGACAGAGGTACCATGAAGATGTAGCTGGAATCAAAAAGGAAGGAGAAGCTATTCTATAGTTCATTTCTGGAAATGACTCACACAAGGTCCAGGTCAACTATTGATAAATCTAGCCTGCTTAAATGTGTTCTAAGAAGATAGCTGCTTGCCTAGAACAATTTTGGACAGAATGGAAATAATTGCAGACCAAATTACCTGGATTATACTTTCCTGCTGGACTAAAAACCAATCTCACCAAGAGAAATCTTGATGAAAAAGTAGTTATATCTATGCTGCTATATCTAAATACAAAGAAGCACAAATAAATGTATGTACATCTGGTGGTCAGTAGCATTATATATAATGTGAACAAAATTTTAAATAAGTTTTTTTTTTTAATTTATTTAAAAATAACATTCTAAAAGTGAGCTACATAACATATAATGATTCTTTTAAATCATTTATTGAGAAAACAAAAAATCATTTGGAAAATTATATATTAAATTCTAAAAAATCATTATAGTTAAGAGTGACTTATGACAGTGCTACATATATAGAAGAAGAATATTTTAAAATATATATTTTTTAAAAATAACTCAAGTAAAATTTTGACTGAATGAAATGATAAAATTCATTGACCAAAACAAAACTTTTTAGATGAATTTAAAGATGATTCTAAAAGTGTTATAATTAATTAAAAGTCACTTGATATAAAAAAAAAAAAAACTTTTATAAACTGTCCAAAATTTGATAGTACTTTTTTTTTTAAAAAAAAAAGAAAAAGAAAACTAATCAGTATGAGTGAAACTTGCTATAAAATAATAAATGAAATATATATATTTTCAACAAAGAATTGATTGCAAAAATAATTTTAATATTATTATTGTAACAAATTAAAATATTTGATATAGATGTTAGTGTGTGTCAGCAAATCAATACACACACACATTTATGTTAAATATGTTATTATGTGCTATAAAAATTAATGTCATTTATTGTTTTGACAATTTGAAAGTGACAACTAAAAATGCTTATTTTGTAACAAGTGAAATTGTCAACTACTTATATGTAAATTTTAATCATTTTTATTAAATATCAATTCAAACATGTTCATTTTATATCAAGCCACATGTTTGTGTGTTCAATGGATTTTAAGTAAACCAAATGGAATATATATGTAAATCATAATAGTAACTTGAATTGTGTATAGTAATTTTATAAATAACAAATGTGATAATTTTTATTGTATGTTAATCAAAATCAGAAGATTTCGTTTATATATACAGCCATATTCTAAAGACCTTAATATCATTTTGTTGTTAGCAAACATGTATTCAATTGTTAAAAAATATATTGCATCATCTCTTGCTATCCATAACATTTAGTTGAGCTTATGTTCTTCTGAGCTAGATTCATGCATAATGGATGATTATATAAGTGGGGATGTATTTAGTGATTAAGAGGGATTCAGTATGATTGATATATCCTGGAATGAAAATCAGATTATATTCTTTAAATTCTCTGCACACATTTTATTTAGTTTAGTCTATTAGAAATTAAATTGATAGTTGTCCAGTACATTAATGCTATGGCTAAAGCATTGATGATGATCAGCATGTTTTAATATCCCAGCATTATTGTTCTGATTTTTATATATTCTAATGGATTAGCACTAAGATGGTGCACCCAAATTATGTTTAAATAATTGCTGAAGCTGGCAAAGGCTAAATAGTTGGACTGGTCCACAGTAGATCCCTTTTTAAATCCAGTCTTGACTGTTGATTTATATTTTATATTGTTTAAATCCAGTCACCAGATTGACTGTTGATTTTATTCTGATATAGTTCGCTTTTACTTATTGATAATACTGGTGAATTTGGTTAGAGTTGCTCTAACTAGCTGAATTCTGTGAGAGATTTTATGATCTTGTGCTCTTTTGAATATATAAAATTGCTTATATATTTTGTGTTGATAAACATTACTTTAAAATCATACTTTAATATCTTGTTACTATTTACTCTATATTAATATCTTACTGAATATCTCTTTAAATATACCTTAGATTTAATTATTTGAAATATCCCCATCCCATTCCAATATATATATATATATATATATATATATATATGGGATGGGGATGGGATCTATATATATATATATATATATATAAAGTTGTAAGGAAAAGTAGAAATAAATGCATTTTTTTTTTGTAAATATTTTCTATGTTACACTGGAATAACTGTTAAGGATTAAATCATTGTGAATTTTTAATCATATTAGAAGGACTAATTAATATTTTATTCTGATTTTGAAATTTAAGAAAGCATGTTTTTATGATTTCTTTTGATTAAATTAAAGTGTTTTTTAATTAAAGATAAATTGGAAAGATACATTGACTTTTTTTAATCAAGATAAAGAAAGCTTGTTTTTAATTGTTTTTTCACTATGACTATAAAAAAAATTGAAAAAAAGATTAAGAATTTTTAGTTCTTATGGATCGTAATAGCAAGGTATCTAGTACCATGAAGTGATATCTGAAGGCAAAAGACAGTGTAAGTACAGATGCAGATACTAGTTTGCAATGGTAGAGTTTGTACTCACATGGAAACAAAGTCCAACTTTTCTGTGTTTTCCATAGCTCATAAAGTGGACTCAATAGCTAACTTGCCTGAGGTTAATCAAATGGTAGAGACTAAATGGCAGTAATTGAATTTTAACAATTATCTGGATTATACTTTTTCTGAAGACGACAACAAGCCAGTCTATTGTTTTAAAAGGGAACAGCTTATGCAGAGAGTTCATCAGCTTGCTGAATAATTAGTTTATACACATACTGTTATATCTATATGCACAGAAGCACAGTTAAGTATGCTGTATCATATATATATAAAGTACAGCTGGTGAGTTATTTTAAACAATTTCTTTAGTGAAAATGACAGTTGTAATTTTGTTAATTACAATTTTTTTTTCCAAATAAATAACTTTATTCAACAAAAAGTAAGATGTGTTTTCAGTTTATTTATTAAAACTGAAACTCTTTAGTGAAAATGACATTTAAAATATATAATATAAAAGTAAATAAGTAAATAATTTTTGCTTGAATTAAAAGTCTAAAAAAACGGAGGATTGATTCATAGACAATTTTATTTTGAAAATTAAATCCCAAAAATTTTTGTAGTTATTTTTAAAGACATTTACAATTAATCAGGAGTAATCTGAGAAAATAAAAACGGTTGATAAAGGACTGTCAAAAAAGTAAATATTTTTAAAAAAAAAACTTTTTCTTACTATAAAAAAAGACTAATTAATAGCTTTAATTCATATTATCTATTTTTTATATATATCTACACAATGTGTGCATTTATGTATCATTAAAATACAAAATATGATAGCTTATTTTTTATTTAATTTAATGGCAGTTGAGGCAGGTTGAAGAAATTCACTGAAAGTACTTCTGCAGATTTAAGGATTGTTTGTAATAGTTTGTAAACTGTTAAATTCATTATTTCATTTATAAATATATATATATATATATTCTAGATTTTTGGGATTTTATGTGTGTGTAATTAACTACTATGTGGAAGAAATATATGTTTATAATATTATACTATAAAAAAAATTTATATTTTGCAGTTTACAAATATTATACAGATTTTCTGTCAGTTTTCTTATTGTCAAGTATAGAACCATAGAATGTATTTTAGTATAGCATTTTGTTAAGTATTAATCTTCTTAATAGTATGTCTTATATTCATTTTAAAAGATATTTTATAGAATCAAATAGACTATGGTCTTAAGTACCTAATAAAATCAATTAATTAAAACATTAGGTCAGATATAAAAATACAAAATGTTGTGTAAGGTTTTTGGAATAGAGTTATAAAGATTTTTTTTTTAACGTTTCATTATTAAAATGTGGTTTGATTTGATAAAGTAAAGATTTATGCAAACATAAAATATTCAATTGTTTTTTCATAACTATCTACAACTATTGGAATGTGTTGAAGTCTTGAGTCAGTTCACTGATGTTTTTAGAAGTCACTGTAAACCAAATTCATAATCTATTTATTCAGGCATAACAAACTGACTTCAAAATAAAATATCAAAAAGGCAACAATAAGATACCCAAAAAACTTAATTTTTAGTCTGAGGAGGTGAATAATACATTTCAGAATTACAGGATAGGTATTTATTAAGTGCTACTTTCTAGTATCTATTAATCACCCAAGCTTACAATAGATGGCAGACTTAACACTAAGATAATATATTGACTGAAAGAGTAAGAGAATATATTTCTACTTAAGTGATTATGTATGTTAGGTTAATGTGTGGCTTTATTAGATTAATGACAATCCTGGAAAAGGAATGTAGGTATCTACAATTATTAAAAAACTATACTACCAAAATATATAAATATTGAACTGATATCCAAACAATATAAGTATAGAAATAGTTGGTTTAGATTCAAAATATTAATGATACCAAACACCAGACTGGTAACCTGAGAGTAAGTAAAAATGGGAGCAAAATATGTCTGTTGGAGGAAAGTTGCACAAGGTTCAAATCCAAAACTGATTATTAACAAAATCCATAAGCTATAAAATACTTTTGGGACATAGATCGGATAGCATTGGAAAAGGATTTATTAGGTCTCCACTGATTACTTAATCTTACACTAGTGACATACCAGGAATAGGCTTATTTATTTCCATTCAAATAAATATAAATTTAAATATGATATCAAATAATTACCATATTCGCTAATTCTTTAGCAGTTTTGCATAGTTTAGGGCAGTGTTGGAGTTTCAGACTCTGGAATTTCCATCTTCGGATCACTTTCTGCTCTTGAACTTGAGCAATAAAGCCATCTGACTTTATTTATTCAATAGAAATCACTAGAAATAAGTGAAGCTATTCTAATTTTAAAAAAATGCAGCAAAAGGAGATAGAGAAAGAATTAAAAGTGAGTTTTGTAATAATTATCAAAGCATGAATAGGACATATGTTGGTCATCAAATGGACAATTCAGTTAACCATCCAATTTTCAGTGGATAAATGAGTCTTCTAGATATTATTTGCTAAATAGTTAGTAAGAACAAAAAAATACTGAAGTCTTGCATTGGTGGTCGAGAGGTCAGAGCGACTGCCTTGCACTTGCAGGCAGTTGCCCATCCCAGCCGATGCTATGACACTTAAAAAAAGAAAATTACTGAAAAATCTTACAACCACTAATTGACAGTACTGATGAGTAATGTCTTCTCCATCGGTTTCTAACGGGGGGAGGGGGAATTCCCTTGGATAGGTCTTTACTAAACTAAACTAACTTTTAAAAAAATATGTACTTATGTATTACACTTGGTATCTCATTTTAATGATGATTATAAAGCCATTACTATAGCTGTGCATGAAATGCATATTTATGATGTTAGATTTGAATTTGGATTTGACATTTCTAAAATAAAATCAATAACATAAAGTTCAATTTAATATTATTGTTTGCAAACGAAATACATTTTTTATTACATTTATACGTGTGAGCGCATGTACATACATAAATAAAAAGTTAACAGTCTTTACATAGTGCATAAAGTGATTTTTTTTTTTTTCATAATGCCTTACGTAAGAACAATGATAGATGAGATAGTATCTGATATGTTGATTGCCAGGCAATGAATACTTGAAACATTTCCATGCTTGTCTTAATTTTAAATAAGAATACTTAGATATCCATTAACAGACCAATTGTTAGATGATATCTAAAAACAAAAAAAAAAAATCTAAAGCCCTTATGGAATCTGCAAAAAAAAAAGTTTTATCTATGGAACTAGGTTCAAACCCAAGTAATGGCAAATAAATAAATGCACAGCAATATAAATCTATAAAAAAAAAACGAATGCATTGTTTATTTTTTTTTAATTATTAAGTAATTGTTTTTTAAATCTTCCTAAAGAAAGTAAAAATTGAAGAGTTATTGTTGGGAGTTCATTAAAGTTCGAACACTGCCAAATTCTAGAGGTGGTTCGTGTTGGTAAAGATAGAAAATCTATATTCCAATAATCATTTTGTTCATTAATTAAGATTTTGTATCAATTGATAAAATAATTTTATAAATTATTAAAAAAATTAGTTATTTTACAAACCATATTTGTGCAAAAGTTTATAAATAAAAAAAATGGAATTTATTGAATGGATTTTAAATCTATTCTTAATCAATTTTTTAGCTATTTAAAATATGCTTCCGTAGTTCTTCGACTGGTCAGCAAAGTATTTTATTTACTAATTTGATGACAAATTACACGAACAGTTAACCTCATCTCTGGATACGAATTACTAGATCACGTGATTAACCAAGCACTGGTTGCCTAGAGGCCAACTCGAGTTGCGTGAGTAATTAAATGAATTTTCAACTTAAATATCAATGATCTACAATGTGTCAATTCAAGTTAACAACTTATTACTCAAAACTAGCTGGAAAAAAATTATTTCTTTTCAGAACATGACAAAATGTTGAAATAATTATATCTTATTTTAAGTGAAAACGAACCGCATACCTAAACACCCAGAATTGAGTTTGCTAACTTGAAATCTGATCTCACACCAAACTTGTTAATAGTTATTGAAATTGGCTTTGATTACAATCTCTTAGCTATTAATTAGTCACTTAAAAAAGAAGAGAATGTGCGTGAATAGCAAATAAAATGAATTTTAATAAAACTACGATAACAACTAAGTCTTTTGAGGGTGGCGCTACGGCCGTTTGAAATAAAGTTGCAACTTTTAAAATTAAATAACGTTATAGAAATGTATAGAATGATATTAAAAGATAATGTACATACAATTTAATATATGAATAAAAATATCTAAAAAAAAAAAAAAAAAGATCCCAAAGATGGATGTAATTCGAAATCAGCATTCTTCAGTTGGATCAAATCACAATCTCTTGTCTATGTCAAGACATAATTTGGTTCAGTATTTATCAGTGCCAAACACAAATTTAAGAATACAGTAATATGATAAGCAATATACTGTAGAAAAGTTTAATGTTTGTAAATCAAATTATAATTAAAACTTCGTCAGAAAAAAATTGAAGTAATTATAATCAAGAGATACGATTTGAACATGAAATTCTGGCGATAGTATGATTAGATAATTTAATATTAATGATTTCTTATATGTTTGTAATAAAACTACTACCGGCTGATGCTATGGCACATGGAAAAAAAAAAAGAATTCTTCATGAAAAATTTAATTATGTTTCTAATGCATAATAAAAAAGTATTTATAATCATGAATTCAATAATGATCTTAAAAATTGAAGATTGCAAGATCACAGCTTACAAAGCCACTAACAGTGCTTCAACATCACATGACATCTTAAGAAACTAATCCTACAAATATTTCTCACCTGAGATGTTTTTTTAACAGTCAATATACTAACACTCATTTGACTAACTCAGGCAAAACTCACTATACATATTGCAGCACACAGCAAACTAGAGTAATCAGTGGATGCCAGAAGGCTTGTGCATAAAATTTCCATCTAGTGCCTACTCATCCAATATCCCCAGACTAGTTTCTGGTTTGTGGCCTTCATCATCTAACATCTGAGTAATAATAGCTAGACACCCACACCATTTGCTTACCATTATTAGATGGGCTATGATATAAAACATAATACTATTGCTAGACAAAAAAAGAATTCTAATGCATATTAGAAGAGATCTCCGTGTAATTAAAAAAACATGAACATCTTCTCCTATCAAAGTAATATTAAAGAGAAAAGAATTGTCCCAGTTTTCATTTATAAGATGAACATTCAATTGACCAAATTGATAAGTTAATGTCTTGGTTAAAGTCTACCATTATGTCAAATTAATGTTGTCACCAGTTTGTTTAGATATAACGCAATATACACATGATGTGTTGCGATGCTTATCCACTCATATGTCTGTTTAAATGACAGTTAAACTCCTAAAGTAAATGGCCATAATATATATATTGCCCTATGCCATTTAGTAGAATTAAAAATTCCTAGATTAAATTGTAGCTGAAGAAAGTAAAAAAATATCAGTTTGATTAAATGCATTTCCTTAGAATACGACTTTAATACCCCCCCCCCACTCCATTTAAAGTTTAAATTCTTTAAAAAAAAACCACTTCCCCATTTTTTGTACTTATTAATAAAAAGTATCTTATAATAAAATTTTGTTCACCTTTTCAGAGAGTGTCATAAATATTCATATATAATTGATTTGAATATTATTAATTATTACTGTTAAATCCTAAAATATTGCTACAATAATTCACAAACCTGATGCCCAAAGAATTATTTAAATAAACTTGCAAATATTTTATTTTTTTCGTATTAATGTCAATCTATTCATCAGATAAAAGTGACCTTTTAATCAGACAAGTAGATTCACATTGATGTAACAAGTGGGTGTAATTTGCAAATTCATTTAAATAATTATTTAGGAAACTGACTTCAGAATTATCGTAGTAATATTGTTAGACTTAGTTCTTCTGTAAATACGTTTTTATTATCAGCATTTTATATTTGATTAGGCATCATTTATTCAGGGATTTATTTAAATTTATTATATCTATAACTGAGTAAATATTTATCAACTCTGATCTTTTTCAAAAGTAGATAAAATATGAAAACATAAATAATCAACTACAGTAGTTTCAGTCAAATATAAATTTTCCTTCACTCTGTCACATGACCCCAACTTACATATTACTGTTTTAACACCAATTGCCATCTATCAGTTAAGTAGATGATGTGAAGACGGTGAAAGAAAAATAAAGGCTGCTTATTTAATCTTATTGGTAATTAATATTGGCACGGATTTCTCCAATTATCACCACAAGATAAAACTTATTATACCTTTTTTCCAAGATTCTAAGAATATACAAAATCTTTGTATTGAGAATCCAGTTCTTTTTAGTGGTTATTATTAACATTCATAATTAATCTCTAAATTTCATCATTATCACTGCGGTGATAAAAGATTCTCCAAGTTTATCTCAGCTTCTCTGATCCATAATATCTCCTTTTCACATCATACCATCAAACTTTCTCTATCTATCCATCTTATATAGAGTCTCGAATCTTTTACAATATTTTGGAGTTCTGTTTAATATTTCAAAGTCTATCATTTACCATCTCTTTTATTAATATATTTAGCTCAGTTTTATTTCAGTCTCTTCAAGTCCTTAAATCAGATCAATGATATCTGTTTGTTCTCTCATGAGGGTAATTTGCTTTTGATTCAATTTTGTTACTTCCAACTAACATCTCTCTCTGTATTTTGTTAAATGGTCTGAAGTCTTTGTCCTATTCTATTGTTACATGTCCAAATATCAAATCTGTATATAAGAACTGATACAACACATCTATTAAAAACAATATTTTTTAAACCCATAGGTAAATTTCCTTTCAATACTAAGTTACTTCTATCAAAATTACTTCATCCATGTTTAATTTTATTATTAATTTGATCTGTTATGTTTTCATATGCATTAATAATCTAATGAAAATATGTTGTAATTGTTAATTTCAATTCCATGATTATTAATCTTTATTTTTTTTCTGAGAAAGTCAATTGAACATTAGTTTAATCTATTTAGTATTTGTCTTTATTCCTATTTTTATTTTTACATCTAATAAGTATTGCAACAATTTCTGAAGCTCTGAAACATTATTTGCATAAACAATCACATCATACAATTACTTCTCTATAAAGCTGCTTTAATGTTTCAACCAGGAGTCTGGTTTTCATCAGAAAGCTAGCAAAATGGCTCCTTCCAGAATTAAACACTAAACATTAATGTTTAATATTTAATTTTGGAAGTAGCTATTTTGCTGTGCTTTCTGATGAAAACCAGACACCTGGTTGAAATATTAAAGTAGCTTTATAGTGAAGTAATTGTGTGTTTTTTCTTCTATTAGTATACATATACAGGTCAGACAGGAAAGACTGCCATTGAAAGAGGTAAGGAACATGATAGGACAATTAACAGAAAGAATATAAGATCAGGATAATATATACATTTTTTGGATACTGGACATAAAATGAATTGGGGAAAAATATTGAGGTGATAATGTATGTTAAAAATTAAAAGGAAATAAAATATTATGAAACTTTGTGGGTTCAAGAAATTTTAAACACATGTGTAAGCACAGTTAGGGAGGAAACGGACATTGTTAGATTATTGGAAATTTTAGAGTTTTAATTTTTTTTTTTATTAAAGATTGTTTTGTATATATATTATAAAAAAAGGGGAATTGCAATAAATTTAATCATTTTTATGTACATGTATGTATTTTAATAATTATATTTATTATAATGTTATATAAATAATGTCCACTGGATGGAGTTGCAGAGCTGATCATGTGATTTTGTAAAAAAATATCTTGATAAGGTTCAAATAAGGAATGAAAACCGGATTGATGTATTAAATCATTTTTTGTTTATCATGAGTTGTCTGCTTTAATTTTGTTTTAAATTGATTATTTTAAAGTTTATATATATGTTCTTGTCTACATATAGTTTTGCATTTATATAATATCTTTCCTGTTTAAATGACTTTACTGAACTATTTAGTAAATGTTTTGGTATCAACTACATCATGGAGTACTCCTAATATTTATTGTATTATTGCAATTTGTCCTACAAAAAGTGTTTTCTACTAACATTTTATAAAATTTCCGTGGCGCTTTGATATATATATGCTAAAACTTTTAGTAACAAAATTTTGAATTAAAATTTCACAAAAGTGCTAATTTTTATCTAAGTTCTTTTTCGGCAAATAGTATTTGTATTGGAATTTTTTTATAAAACTAAAATGAATTAACATTTAAAAATAGTACGTTCAAACGTTCGTTAATTTAAATAATAAATAACTTAAAGCATTCTAAAAATAATTTAGAGATTTATTAGAAAATAAAAGTATTAGTTTAATCAAAAAGAATTTATTATGAGTTACATATATATTCTCAAAAAATATATATACTAGTTTATTAATTAATAATTTTCATTAATTAATTATTACTTGATAGAAATTTTATCTTATTAATAATCGCAATATTGGAAAACATGTAATAAATAATCAGTAGTATCATATAATTATTATCATCTCAAGTGATGTAAAAAGGAAATCAAATCGTTGAAAATAATTATCGAACGACTTCACTGCTTGGAAGGTCAACAAGAGCTCCAGTATTTATCTATGACCCATGAGAGATTCAAAGTCGTATAATAATAGGTAGATAGAATTAAAATATTTGATTAATTGTCACAATTAATATCAACTATTTTTGTGTATACTAGTATTAGATTAATGATTCAATAGATAATTTTTAATTTTGTAGTTGTGCTTCGTTAAGGGTTTAAATTTAGAGGGGTTGAGGAATTGTTTTCCGTAAAATAGAAGTGTAAGAATACATGAATAGTAAAGTTGTAAAATACTTTATAAATAAAATGTTTTATAGATGCCAAAAAGAGGCATGTAAGGGCAAAGTACCATATGATGATGCCTGAACTTGTCATATAATAATAAAAATAAGAGATTATGTTTGTGACTTTAAAAGCACTAGATATGTGCTACATGTTAGTAAAATGTCAAAGGTATGTTGACTCATTACTAATAAATATTATTAAGTTCTCCTGACACAACTGTAAAATAAATAATGAAAAATATTTGAAGCTAGCTTATATTATTGAAGGTATTATACCTTGGTTATTTTGGAAAATAGATGGAAGCACTGTTCAGATTTGTTAGCAAGAGCAAACATAGTCATAAAATTTACACTATATTATACACAATATAAGATGAATTTTAAAATAAATTAATAAATTTATACACATTACTTTGGGATAAGAACATTATGATTAGGTAGATCAATCACTATTGAAAGATGATGCTATTATGGTATTTATATTGAAAGGATCTCTTACATAAATCAAAATATATAGGAATAAAAATTGAATTAAATTGTAGGGTTCAGCGTATAAAGCATAGTAGAGAAAACAAGTTATTCATTCTGTTTGGTATAAAATATTGAATTGAAGAGGAAAGTCATGTTCTTTCCTTTCTAAAATAATGAATGTAAATTTAAATAAATTATGGAAAATGAGAAAGTGTTAGACATGTTAGACCAGAGGAGAGAAATTAATATAGTCTCTGTCAAATCAAAAAGTTATCAAAATGAATCTGTAATGGTCATGTTGCAGAGTTTGATGATTAAGATCTATGAAAATGAAGAAAGTGGAAGCAGAGCAAGTTTGAGTTCAAATTCCAGGACTGAGATCAATCTGGAATCTGATATTACAGAATCTGGGAGTTCATAAGTAGTTTGCGTACTAGAAGTGCCAAATCTGGGCCATGATCCATGGACTTTGAATTCCAGAATATTGCATTCTGCTACTGCATTCAGCCACATAGGGGCAGAATAGAATGGTTTTTTTGCTTGGGAGGCATAATCTAATTACTTTTTGAGGTCTTTTACAATTTGGTGCAGTGACAGAACAGCAGTCTCTGAATCTCAATGGCCCATAGTCATTCCTGTTGCCAAACTCTTTACAAACTTTATTGTTAATAGTATTCAATAAATTAATTTTATATCATAATCACTAATTATTCAAGCTTACTATAGATGGTACTAGAATAGAAGGAAATTGTTATTTCATTTTATCCCAATAAGTAAAAAAAAAAAATGTTATTAATAATATTCCTGTATAGAGAATAAAAGGTTCCATTAGTTAATAAACAATTATAATTATTGATTTGGAATTTGAATTACAATTTTTTAAGCAAGTTGGCTTAGGTTCAAACCTTTAGAATGCTTTGACTTTTAGTCTGAATAATGAAATGGAGTTTAACATGATTCCTAGATGCATGCATTACTTTCAGTTTTTAATCCCATGCTTTATTACCATTAATTTGTTCTGGAGATGGGAATTGGAATGCACTGCCATCTGGTAATAAGTAATTACTCAGTCTTACTGTGCATAGTTTTAGAATAAAAAGCTGATCTTGTTTTACAATGTATTCGATTTCAGTTGTGTCATAAATTGAAGCAAAGCAATTAAAGATTTATAAAAAAATGTTGGCATATTTTTATTGTTACATTCTGTATGATTTAATGTGTTTAAATCTTCACTTCTAGTCAGGTTTCTGACTTTTATTTTCACAAATGAGGTTGAAATTTAAAATTGAGACTAACATAGTTATGCATTTGGCAACAACTTTTAATTCTATTTCATTATTCAAACTAAAGCTTGACATTAAATGAATCAACCTTAGATTTGAACCTAAGCAATGCTTCCAATTTTAAAATATAAGACTCATTTCTAAAGCCAAAAGTTAGAATCTAGTCTGGTGATGTGAATGAAAATGCACTATCATTTGGCAATAACTGATTACTTAAGTTTGCACTAGGTGGCGCTAAAAGAGAGCTGATTTTGTTTTATTATATAGTATGTCAGCTAAAAAAATAATTGATTTATTTTATATTTACAGTTTATGTAGATAAACTAAAAAGTAGTTCTGAAGAATTCAAGTAAAATGGTTCATAATAAATTTATTCTGAAGAAAAGTAAGGTTTCTGTTCAACTTATTTATAAAACGCTAGAGTGAAAGTAGAAATAAAAATTTTATTAAAAGAATAATATTTTAAAAGAAAGTATGCTTATGTTATAATGCAAATCTAAATTATGTAGTATTAAATCTACCATAATATAGTAAGAAAAATCTATTGGTTGTATGGATCTCCTTACATTTTTTCCCAAAACCTATTGATCTACAAGTTTTGATGAATGACTAAAATAAAGCACCTTAATGAATACAGATAAATTTAACAATAGATATTAATTACCTAATATAACAACAGAAAAAACTTTTTGAAGAGTAGCAAAACTTTTGTCTATCCAATATCAAGGCTAGTCACTATCAATGCAATCATATATATATATTATTAAAAACCAGTCAACACTTAGACAATCCCAATATCAATAACAATCAACAATTTCAAATTGTTGTCAAGGCAACCTTCTGCTAACATAATAAAGATGAAATTCATAAAAAATGTGGAATCCCACCTTTATTATATATGTGTGTGTGCGTGCATATATATGCACACATAGAGACAATGCATACTGATAGCTGACATCTATATAAAACATTTGAAGTGTCTCACGGCTACATTATTCTAACCATAGTGAAATGCTAAAATTCGACTTTACTTTATTTAAAGGGTGTGGTATGGAATAATATAGCAATGGGACATGTCAAATATTATGTATACATGCGTATACACACACACACATATATATATATATATTGAATTAAACATTTCCATGGATTGTCACTATAATAAAAAAATAAGAAATGAGATTAGATCCATGTCTTTTAATCTTTGATGTTCCCAAGAAATTATCAATTACTACTACTACTCTATATATCAAAATGTGCTTCTCTCATGCAAATTTTACCAATGCAAAAATGCAAACTATCATCTCTCTGACTATGCATAAATTTCACAAACAAACTTCATTCTTGAGTTATAGCTGTTAAACATTTGTTGATTTCTTAATATTATTCATTACATCATTCTCATATAGGGTAAAAATTTCATTCTGTCTACTTTAAAGTAGTAATATCTAAATTGATTAACACACACACACATACATATATATATATATATAAAATTTAAATTGAAATAACCAAAAACCCCAGGGAAGATTTATATTAACAACATTCATATTTCGATAAATTCAAATATTAGAATGATACTTATTCTTACAGCTTTGATGGTTTAAACATTCCTTTATTAATTCTGTTAAAAAATGTAGTGTCATTAAATGAATGTTTAAAACCATCAGAGCTCAAATCCTTTCTATTTATTTATAATATTGTTAATATATAATTCCCAGAGGTTATTTGTTACTTCTGTTTAAATTCCATATACATTAAGCAACATGAGTTTTATTTATCTATGTAATTAATCCTGATAGCTAGTTTCAGATGAGAGATTTAATTGTTTATGTATAACCTATTCATAAATATCCCAGTCCAATAACATTACTAAAATTGGTTCCTGAAAAAATTATATGATCAGCATTACATATTTGAAAAGCCATAAAATTATTTCTGATTCATTTGTTTATGCATTTGACTATTATTAATATTATCCTTATACAAAATCTTTGACTGAATTCTGCTTGTCATATTTCTGGGCAATAGAAGTTGTTTGGGAGGTTGAAAAAGATGCCTTAAAGATATTCCAAAACCCTTTAATTATTTGGAAGCTGGATGCTCTAAGATTCAGTTGTAACATCAGTATAATGTTAATATTAGTACTAGACAAATATGTTTACATCTTTATTCATGAAAATCTTAAACCACTAAACATCACATGGCCACCATTCTTTATGCTTACACAGGCTGTTTACACAGAGGATATGCTCTCCATACAGTAGGACCACTCAGAACAAACCAGAGTAATCAATGGATGCAAGAAGGTATGTGCATAAAATCCCTATCTAGCGCCTATTCATCCAATATCTCCAAGACTAGTTTCTTGTTTGTGACCTTCATCAGTGAAAAGTCTTAGATGTGAGAGCACTGTACTTAGAATTTAAGATCTAATGCAATCCTCTAGCAGCCACCTTTTATCTCATTAGCTATTAGCTGTATTGAGCATTTAGTCTCTGTGTAAACAGCTTGTATAAGCATAAAGAATGGTGATCATATGATGTTTAGTGGTTTAATACCAATCCTGTCCAATAGGATTATGATGACTGTGATTATTAAAAAAACCAAACACTCTAAAAATATGGATGCCGAACTGGGTTCAGATCTATATGACTATACAAGTTAATGATTTTGAATTGAAAACATTAATGTGTTTAAATTTTGGACTCAATACTTTATAGTTAGCTAATAAGATAAAAGGTCGCTGCTGGAGGGTTGCATTAGATCCTAAATTCTAGGTGCAGTGCTCTCAGATCCAAGGCTTCTCACTGATGAAGGTCATAAGCTAGAAGCTAGTCTGGAGATATTGTATTAGCAGGTATTAGATAGGAATTTTATGCATAAATCTTTTTGCATCCATTGATTATTCTGGCTTGCACTGCGTGGCACTATTGAGTGAAGAATTTAACCTCCATGAGAATTTTCAATAGATATATAATATTTAGGTGAAAATTACCCCTCAGTTTTGACTATATTAATGCAAGACATTGTAGTATAAAATCATTGTTATTGGAGGCAAAATATGAATTAAGATGTTATGTCTTTTACACTAGAGGGCACTGCATTAGCATACCTAGCTCTTGGAGATTTGTCGCCTTAGAATTAAATATTTGTCCACATGTAAAATTCTATCATTTGTACATATATATAAACTAAATAGCCTAAATCTTAAACTGTTAAATAAAAATGAGTTCAATATACATTAAGATTATTAATGCTTACTTGAAGTTTTAGATTGTTATGATGAATAAAACTTTAATAAATCTTTCAAATATTTTAATTTAACTTGATAGAAAAAGCTTATAATTATGTGTTATATTCACATGTAATTTTTTGGAAACTATAGAATCTGAAGAGAAACAGGAGTTTTATTTTAAAGAAAGCTGATTGGCTGATGGGATACTTTTAGAAAATCAAGAAATACATCAATCATCTCTTTTCAACTGTTAGTCAGGACTTCATAACCACACTGCCAGAACATTGAAAATGGAATTTATCTTTTTACCAAACAAAAAGAAATGTTCATATCACAAGGTACATAGCTCAGTTTAAAATAAAAGTTCTTAGAAATGATGGCTTTTTTTTTTCATTTTACCCACTGCCTGTAAAAAAAAAGAAAAAAAAAGACAGTTCTGACAAAATTCGTAAATAAAATTGCGGATTAATATTTAGTTGTGCTTTATAAAAGATTGTATGTAAAAAGAATTAATAAATACCTTAAAGAAGGTAAAAAACTGTGATCTGTGTTTACAGTTTACCTATTCTGATTAACAGAGAAATAATATATTCATCTTATGTGTCACATCTACAGGACTATATGACAAGAATTTGGAATTATCTTCCATGTAACCAACAATTAGCTAATTTAGCTTATCATTTATCATTGGCTGGATAATGGGTAAGAAATAAAAAAAAACAGGAAGCGTCGTCAAACCTCATCATCTACAAATGATTAATCTGGTGAGTGTACTAATTCTGTGTGATGAAATTTTAAAAAAAATTGAGGACTTTTTAAAGGCTAATAGATCGATCGATTTATTTATCTATCTATCTATCTATTTATCCATCCATATATATATATATCCACCTACCTATACCTACTTAACTTTCTAATTACTTATCTCTCTACCAATCTACCTATCTAGTATATTATCTATTTATCTATCAATATATCTATCATCTATCTATCAAATCACTCATTACCCATAGATGTCTATGTGTCTATCTTTTTAGATATCTATCAATGTACATATCTATTCGATTTATCTGTCTACTTCTCTATCTAAAAATTTATCTATATCAATCTATCTATCTACCCATGTGTTTATCAGTCAATCTGTTCATCTATACATATATGTTTATCTATCTGTATGTTTGTCTATCCATCAAATATCAAAAATGAAACGAAATTTAAATGATTTATGTGGTTATTTTATATAATTTTTGATGACTAATATCATATAGAATATCGTTACATAACAGCAGTACGTTTATACGTTTACTATAACAAGATTACAAAGAAATTTATCTCAACAAATATTTTGTACATTTTTCAATGTATTTTTAAACTATTTTAAATTTTCAGTTTATAATGCATACATAAATGATATCTATTGTTTTTATAAAAAATTAATTAGAACCAAAAATATTGGAAGGGGGGGGCATTCCAAATATATACAAATATAACATACAGAAGTAAAATCTACCTATTAAACAACATATAACAATTATACAAAGTTTATGAAAGTAGGATCTTTTTTTTTATAATCATGGGCCCAATCTGAAATCATAGTAAATAATAATCTCAAACCTACTGCTATATAGTCTTATTTAATTGTGTTGACTTTGTTCTCATAAAATTTTGCTTTAATATCTATCTGTATTCATATGGCTTTCACGCCTTTTTTTGCTTTTCAGCTCATAATTTATTTAAGGAATAGGAAACAGGCAATGAATTTTTCTGGTGTTATTAGTTGTTTTACAACAGCTAATCATAATGTGTAACATCGTTTCATCCTTAGTCATATTTTGATTTTTAATTTATCATCTCATTAACAATTTGAAAGACAAAATTGACCATATTCAAACCCCCCATGTTGTTTATAGTATCTCATGCCCCCAACCTGGTGTCAAGCCATTTACTATGCTGAGACTAAAGCCTGTATTATCAATAGAACACTAAACATAAATACACTTATAAAAGAGCACAGAAAAATAATGACAACTCTTCAATATTTCTAGAACACTCCAAGAAAACTGGTCATATATTTGAACCATCCAACCCTAGAATAGTATGCATAGAGAAAAACAACAGCAAATGAAAAATCAAAAAGGCATACTTTATTACTGGTAATAACAATTCCATCAACAGATGAGACACATGCTTCGATATTTCCAAATTCTGGGCTATGTAAATAATTTGCATATAGTTTGCATATCATCATCCTATTCTGCACCATTTTTTACTATGGCTATGAATATGAGGCAACATGTCTTGAAAGTGCTTAGCCATTAACTTTTGTATAGATGTATAAGAATAATTATTATAGCTTCTCTTTCCAGTGCCTTACACTTCTAATTTTATTTTTAATTTAAGTGAATAATATATTTGCTTTATATTAGAATCAAGAATTTATAGATTCACAGATATTTTTTTTATCCTGGGCTGCACTTTCATTATCTTGAAAATATAATTAACTGTGTCCTACTTTTATTTAGCAATTGGACAACTTTAATTGTTAAACAGTGAATTTGAAGAAAATGAAAACAATACCATTTTCTTATAAATTTATTTCAGATTCTTTTGACATTTCTATTTGCAATAAATATTTTTGCACAGTAATAATTCCTACCTTTGTGAAAATTTCATTTAATAATAATTATTGTTATCTATGAATATTTGTTGATTCTAGATTATTCTGCAGTGAGGAAGATATTAATCACAGTCCACTTGCAGACCATCAAGTTATTTTGGAGTGATTCTAAATTTGACAGATGTTTCCAACAATATATCAGACTAGAGACAATATTAAATCATCAAAAAATCACATAATAACCATTACATAAGTTGTTAAAATTAGATATTCTCTCCATAAAGTGGGCCCACCAAATGCAAAGCATAGTAATCAATGGATGCTAAAAGATTTGTGCATCAAAATCCCTATCTAGTGTCAATTCATCCAACATCAGACTTATTCCATATCCCCAGGATGTTGAATGAGTAAACACTAGATAGATGTTTTGGTGCACAAACCTTCTAGCATCCATTGGCTTATACTTGCCCAAGAATGTTGAATGAATGGGTATTTGATAAGGATTTTGAAAAAAAACCTAGTATCCATTGATTACTACTGCTTACCCTATGGACATAATTGCTACTGGTTTATTAGAGACAGTAGTTAGTTGCATTTATGGTTTATCTATTTGGCAATGTTAATGTTGAACAAAAGACTGAAAATATAAAGAATACACTTTCTTTATCTGTGGAGAAATATGAAATTCTTTTTATCCTAAATGACACAATTTTAAAAGCACCCAGTTGAAAACTTAAAATTTCTTTTGGAGTCTAATGGATGAAGAAAAGTATCCAAATTGTAAAAAAGTTGTATTTAATTTAATATTGTTTTTTTTGGTTCTACCTACCTATATAAGTCTATTTCTTTGACAATGAATATAATTAAGTCAAAATCTCAATTCCATCTCATGGAAGATTTTCAAATCCTCTGCCTGATTAAAGTAGTAATTACATATCTACTGTTACACAATGCTTTATTTACCACCCTCTTTTACAGTTTACACTTTTGATTTCCCCAGAAATCTTCTTCAGAACTTTTATATCTCTGAAGTTGAAGTTAGGAGATATAAAAGTTCTGAAGAAGTCTACTAGAGCGATTGAAACTGTAAACAGTAAAAGAGGGTGGAAAATAAAGCATTATGTAATGGTAGTGAAGTACATGGATGATTTAGTATTATATGATATACACTTGGCAATGCAATAAGAAAAATTAGTTATTATATCCAGATATTCAAGATTACTGGACAGCCTGCATTTCAAATCTGCAAGAACTAAAATTTTTGTGCTTCTACATGGAATTTATATTTTATATTGATTTTGTTGTATACTGAATTTCTACATAAGAAAATTAATATAATTTATAATAATTTATAATAAATAATAATGTTAACAATATAGAAACTATGATTATGGAGCAACAAGGGCTCTGAAAGTGCTTAGTCTGTAGAAAATATGATATAAAAAAGCCTATAAACTATTATATAAAAGTTTCACTGCAATGCAGTAGCGTATTATTAATAAATGATACTATTTGTAATTATTAATATTATTAATTATTATTATTATTGTTAATAAATTTGTTAAATGATGTGAAACAAATAACATGGTAATTAATACAAATAAATATAATACAGTATCTTATTCCAAGAAAACTATGATTAATATTGTGTCTTATTATATTAATGGTGTTAGAATAACCAGGAATACTATACAAAAAGATTTCAGCATTACCTTTAGTAATATTTTTTTTCTTTTTTCTAGTCACATTCACATAGCAATAAATAAATCTTATAAAATTATGGGTCTAATCTTGAGATCAAGTATCAAGCTCAACATTATGGATCTATAATATGGAATAATTACAATCATTTAGCTACAAACAACCATCAAATCTTCAAGATAAATATCATAGATATATTCATGATGAAATATACTTGAATAAAAACAATAGTATGTGCAAGAGAAGATTAATAGCAGATATGATGTTCTTATTTAAATTAGTAAATGCCAAAATATTATTGGAATATATAACAACTAAGATTTTTCTCAACTTTTAACTCTAGAAGTCAAGATTTATTTTACTTACGCACATTACAAAGAGTCGACTTATTAATTTATTTATAGGTTACAAATGGAATATAACAATATATTCAAGTAGATCGATATTTTCCATTTAAACGAAATGCAATTTAAAAATAAACTTAAAGACATATTATGTAAGGAATTATAATAAATGTCAGGAACAACAACAGATAAACATATATATTCTTACATTATTACTGTAAATAGACGTTATTTACAAATAAATGAATTGAATGGAATTATTAGTTTTCAAACGAACTTTATTGACAAAAATTCTTAATAGGTTATAGATCAAATATTTACAAAGGTAATATTTAAGGATTACAATGATAAAGAAAACAAAGAAAACGGTAAGTAAAATAAGAAAATAGGCATAAAAACTGTGGAACAAAAAAATGAACACTGTAAATATATATATACAATAAAATATTGTAAATAGTAATAAATACATTATGAATACATTATAAGAATATATCATTTTTGATTTTTAAATTAGTATAAAATATGGTCTGGAGGCCTTATTCAAAAAAGCATTGAAAAATAGATATTCCTAAGATGCAATGCAAAATCAAGACAATTCTAAGAAGCTTTACAGTTTTATTTAGTAACTGAATTTTGTTCCTAGAAGAGCCACAATATTTGTTAATTGAATCCAATCTCCTGTGATGAAGATTCCTACTATAAGAATAATTTATTATTCATTATTTATGATGTGAGTTATATAGAATATAGGATAGCCTTAATGATTGTATAAATCTTTTTTTATAATTTTAAAAATTAATAATATGTAATATATTCAAATAAATAGTTACCTGTATCAAAATATATTGTTACAAATTGATTTTTTTTTTCTATCAACACCCAAGCATATAAATGTGCATGATCCAAATGTATTTATTTTGTCAATATTGTGTCAGCTAGATGGCGCTTTTAAATTTTTAGCATTTACTGAGAGATTCCTGACTCCGTATAAGGAGACGTTACAGTGCATCACATCACATAATTCAGGAAATATTTCCATTTTACTATAAATTTCATTTGACATTTTGTTTATCAATAATTCATCATCTAAGGATAAATTTTGATCAGTTTCTGGTGACTTATACCAGATTTTTTTGTTGTTGTTGTTATCTCTTATACTAGTAGGTGAGTCATCTTCTCCACTTTCCCAAAGCTTAAAAATGTTTTTCCTAATTTTTTTTTTTAATTTTCCAGACTTTCATTTCATGTAGGGCTTTGTTTATTAAGTAAAGAATTTGATCTTTAAAATGTTGTAATTGTATCACTCATATTGTGTATATTTGTTTTATTAATTGAGTTTTCTGAAATAGTAATTTGCCCCTGTTTAATTAAGTAATTCGTCATTATGTATTTTTCTATTTTCATCAAGTGATTGTATACCAGAAGTGTTAACAATGTCATCCATTATGTGTTTATCAGTAATATTATCAATTATTTGTCATATTGGCTTCTTGGTTTGTTTCTGTTTGCTCAACCTGTGCATATATATTTGTATTTGGTAATTGGTGTGTTAGTGGCAATCATAAACATAGAAGTTTAGAGCATGTGCTAATCATGTGCTTTTTGCAATGAAAACATTGAGGTTTTGTTCCATAAATAATTAAAAGAAGCAAGGCTTTTTGATCAGAGATTTCAGTAGGTAATTTTACTTTAAATTTGTAACAGTTGCTAAATAGTGGTATAGGTGTATCTTTTAAATATGTTGTTTGAAATCCAATGACTGTACAAAAAAAATATAAGTTTATGAAAATCGACTGTTATAAGCGTTTTTTAATAAAATAGTTATATAGTTCACTAGATGTTTAGATTAATCAGTAAATATAGTTCTTGATAAAAATTCTAGTATTAAATATCTTTGATTTAGATGATCTGTTATTTTATAGGTAGCATCCACACCTTGTATTTGTTTAATACATTATATAGTAATGCTTTAGGGAAATAAAATAATGAACAGTTTGCATTGGTAATTGTCATTATAATTGATTTATCTATACGGAAGCATTTAAATGAATTGAAAAATTATTTTGGTATTGTATCACTGAAATGTTCAGTAATTATTTTTATATTATTTTCTATCAGCCAATGTTAGGTATAATAGCTTGAGAATTTGACATTTGATGAATCACATCTAATGTACTAAAATCTTCAATAGTAGAAAAGTGAAATCTAGAAATGGGTATTTGCTTATTGATATTGTAATCTTTTTTGTTTTTTATCATATAAAAAATATATAGTTGAGGCTGTAATGTTAGCATGTGTTAACCCTTGGTTTTAGAACTACTTGATACTGACATGTTATATTAGTAAATATTTTTCCATTTACATGGTATTAAATAATTAACTGTACTTGTCTTGCATAGGTGGTCGAGAGATCAGCGTGACTGCCTTGCAGGCGGTTGGCTGGGTTGCAGGTTCGCATCCCAGCCAATGCTATGACACTTAAAAAAAAAACTGTATTTATTAATTGGATTAAATAGTTAATCTTATGAATTATTTAAAAGATACTATGTATTTTTTTTTTAAAAAAAAGTGCTTATAAATAGTGAATAAATAAATAAATAAATAGATTCTTACTTGAAAAGAAGTTTCCTTTTTCATCATCATCATCATCATTATTTTTAGATTGTAACATATAGGTAATGAACTGTGACATATGGAGAGAATTGAAAAGAAGTCCTTGCCATCCAAAAGTGTGCCATCCCTGTTCTAGACAAATCATTCGTATTCAATTTCTTTGTTCTCATTTACATAAATTATGTGTTCTTTTATGTATCTAAGTTTTTCTTTAATCAGCTTTAATAACTATTTATATTTCTTTTTGTCACAGTTTATTATGTTGCAAAATCTCTGGGAAAAAATTGTGCTACTTTTGCAAAATCTCCTGCATCAGTTTTACAGAATTAGGTAATACATATTTTCTGGGAGATCCCATGTCTTATATGTTAGAGATATTTATAGCACTCACAATATATTATACATTGTTTATTTATATCTGTATAAAGATTTTTAGATATTTGTTATTGAAGTAGATCAGATCCTAAATTCTCTGTTATAAACTCCAGAATTATCTATTAAATTTCCATTGACTATATCAAAATTTAAAAATTAATTAATTATATCTATGAACTTATTATTTTTCTATAAAATCATATTCAAAAAATATATTATAAGAAAATAATGCAAATGTGTTGATATATGTGATACTTAAATATAACATCATATAAATAACAAGAGATACCATTTATAAAAATATAAACTCATTTCTAATTTCCACAAAACACTGCATATTTTTCACAAAATTTTTCTATACTTGTACACTTTATTTACTACCAAATTATATACTTCCTCTTGTAAATTTATTACATCTTTATCAATTCTAAATGTATTTTAATCTAAGTCATCTAAAATTTAGTACAAATATGATAACCAAGAACCAATTACAATAAAAAAAACAAACATTCATTTTATTAATTCTACTCAGACAAGACTCATTTTTACTAAATACGAAGTCATATTTTTTTATTTTTTTTATTTTTGAAATATATTTTTTGATTTCATGGGATATAGGGGTGGGAAAGTGACAAATTTTCCAAATTTTTAATTACGTTTTTTAAAAGTTATATCAATGTTGAACTTTTTGGTTCTTTAAACTTTCAGTTAGTTGTGGTGAGAATTATGTATTTGATGTCCTAAATATTGAAAATATATATTATTCTATTGTTAAATTAAAAAATATTTATATTTGTTTATGTCTTAGGAAAAGAAAAATATTTTTTTCCATTGTTAAAATTAATGATCTGCCTTTACTATGAGAGAATTCTATGTACTTTACATATAATAAAATTTATTAATACAGTGATTTTCCAAAATTATTTATCGATGATCGCTTGTTTGCTTTTGATAGGATAAATTAATTTCATTATTGAGAGGAGATACTTTGGATTTTAATAAGTTAAAGTTTTTAAATTTATTTATTTTTAAGGACAGTATTAATTGTATTTTTTATTATACTTATTTTATTATGGTGTTGCCTGAAAGTTTGCAGCCATTTGATAACAAGAAAGCTGCTTTGAGTATTTTTTTCTTAATGTTGAAAGTTATATTTTGATTGGAAATAAAATAATTTAATTATGATTACTGGTCTAGATTACTCTAATAACTTTAATTAAAGATATTATATTTAATAAGAATAATTATACTTTTGATTTGAAGAGTGCTTTTAATAGTAATGGAAAATAAGAATTATTTTTTTTATCTTTTAAATAATTAATTCATAGACTGATTAATGAAAATAGTCATTTAATGGAAGAGAGCAGGATTTGAATTTATTGCTAAGTAATTCCAAACAGTCGTAAAAAAATTATAAAAATATTTGCTGCTACCTTAAAATATATATGTACGCGAGATTAAATTTATTCTTTATAAAAAGAATTACATTTTATAAAAGTTTAAAATAGATAACTTAGATTTATACAGTCACGAACATAATTCTAATCATAAAATATTGTTTAATGATGCAACGGTTGTATTTTATAAATACTATTAAATTAAAAGAAGGGCCAAAGAAATTCCTATGACTATTCGTTTTGAATCCGAAACTTACAATATTATAAGAACTTATTTTAATATTAAGAATGATTAATATTTATATTCAATTATGGACAATATATTGTATGTGTTTTATTTATCTGATTTTGCTAATAGTTTTCAAATGAGGTCTATTTGTTTAATATGTAACACAATGATAGCGAAAAAAATTTGGTAAAAAAAAAAAAAATTATTAGTATTTGTATTACTTTATGTTTATTCTACATTGGTTAGAATTATTAGCATAACATATTATATATTACTAAAGCCAATGCTTAATAAACCAATAGAATATACTAATAAATTTAAATTATTAATACTGTTATCTACCATGAAAAGCGTGTAAGGTTTATACCGTCGTGCTTAATGAATCCTCATACTATATCTATGATTTGAGAATTCAAATTCTCATGGAGCGTATATATTTTTTCAAATAGCTGTGAATTTTTAAAAAATGAAAAAAAAAATTTAGATAGTGGGTGCATAGCTATCTAATTTATCAATCAATAAATAAAAAATATTCCAGCAGTTATTAACTGAACAATAAAACAAGAATATCACATCGTTTCCAACCATGAGAAGATACGTATAATGAGTTGTGTCTTTACCACCATTGTCCATTATCACTGGAATCCAGGAGAAATGTTTCTTGTAATAAGGTGTTTAAATATGATTTACAACTTTACATATAAGTACATATATAATGGAATAAAGGGAGATAGACAGTTCAATGAACGGATAACGTTGGGTTGATGATTGAATGAATGAATGAATGAATAAATAAATAGACAGATAGATAGCAGATGGATGTATTAACAAACTGATTTAAAAACCAATGCATAAATAATGTATAAATAAATGAATAGATGAATAAATGGATAATCAGATGGACATGGAAAATAATTGAATATTTATGTATATATAGATAGATAAGCAGATGGATAAAAAGATAATTGAATAGATAGATAGATAGATAGATAGATAGATAGATAGATAGATAGATAGATAGATAGATAGATAGATAGATAGATAGATAGATAGATAGATAGATAGATAGATAGATAGATAGATAGGTAGGTAGGTAGGTAGGTAGGTAGGTAGGTAGGTAGGTAGGTAGGTAGGTAGGTAGATAGATAGATAGATAGATAGATAGATAGATAGATAGATAGATAGATAGATAGATAGATTAAACATTTATATTTAAATTACATAATATGCTGCATTTTACAGAAAAAAAAGAAGAAAACAAATAAAAGTAAAAAAATATATATTACAAAATAAATGATAAATTGAAAATATAAAAGTAATAATAAAAAATAAAACGACAAAAAAGTGACAATATAAATAAAAAATTAAGATAACATGGGATCAAGTTTTTAAATACAGGAATAAAAAATTGAATAATAAAATAAAAGAAAATAAATGAAAGGTTAAAAAACAAAAGTTAAAAATAATAAATATTTCATCCTTTTTTTTATTTTTAAAAAAAAAATTCAACAAAAAAAAAAAATCAAGAATAAAAATTTTATAGGAGATTATAAAAAACTTAGAAGACCATGTGTGAAATGAATAAATGAAATAAAGAAATTTTCTGACATGGTGTGAAAAAGATAGGCGATGGATCAGAAAAACTGGTTAAAACTTGGAGAAACTTTGTTCTGCAGTAAATTGATGATTGGCAATTATGATGATCACAAAGTATGTTCCAAAATTTTCTGACTAGTTCCATTTTATTATGTGAAATTTAACCTACATATGAAAATCTCAAATACCTTAAGCCACCAAAATATAACATGTTCAGTAATTTTCTATGGTTACACAAGCTGTTATTAGCAGTAATAAAGCCTCCATACAGTAGTAATTCTTAGTAAGCAATGGATGCAGGATGGTTTGTGCATAAAATTTACACTAGTGCCTACTCATTCAAAATCCCCAGACTAGTTTCTAGCTTGTGGCTTTCATCAGTGAGAAACTTTGAATCTGAGAGCACTGCACCTAGATCTAAGTATCTAATGCAACTCTCTAGCAGCCAACTTTTACCTATTTAGTTAACCATAAATCTAGAAGCTTAAGATGAATGCACATTAAGATTTGCAATCCAAGCTAATTCACCTCTATAGTCATATAGATCTAAACCCACTTAAGCATCTATATATTTTGGTGTCCTTGGTTTATCAAAAACCACATTCACCATCAACCAACCCACAGGCAATAATAGTATAAAACCACCAAAACATCACATGATAAACATTTCTTATGCTTACACTAGATGGAGATTTCATGTTCAAACCTTTCTGCATCTATTGATTATTTAATTATTAATGCTTGCACTTGTTAGCACTACTGTAGGGAGACTTTGCTACTGTTATCTAATTATACAAGTATGATTCTAGATGAGTAAATGTTTTCTAGCGTCATAATATGAATTTAGGCAGCTTATGTCTAGTGGCAAAAATGGTGTATGCAATCAAAGTTACATATGTTTTTAAAGTAGATTCTAATGGAGATTATTTAGCCATAGAAATGTAAAAATTAGTGATATATATATTACTGCTGTCAAATACATATTGAATCTAAAATAAAAAATCATGTATTATTTAAATTCACTATAAGATAGGTATAATAACATAAATTTTATTTAATTGGATACATTCATTCCTCTTTTCCTCAACCTCTTTTTACACTTTCTTAAGTAAATAATTAATATTAATCAATAAAACTCGGGTCTTTCTTCTCGTTTTTAGAAAAGTCTGTGCTTCTTTTTATTTTTATCTAATATATTTTAATTCAATCAGTACATCATGTAATAAACAAAATTTGGACATATTTTATAATAAAAAAATAATCAGACGACTTTAAAAAAGAAATACGTTTAGTCATGGTTGAGATATCTCAAATAACGTTTCAGAGATAACCAATTATTTTCGGAGCAAATAAAGCGATTAATTGCTATTCCCTTCTATTTAACCACATATAAATACATTATAAATATTACAGATAAATAAAATGAATACAAATATAAAAATTAATAAAACAAATATTTATATCTGAGCTCATACCAAATACATTAATATGCTTTTTGATTTAATAATAATTCAAAATTAAATTGAACAAATGGCTTTTAGCTCGGGAAAAGGTGGGGAGGGGGAGATAAGTTTAAGCGCTGGAAATCCCAGAATTAGAAATGATCCCAGAATATTTTATTCCAGAGTCTGAGACTCTATAACTGCAATCAATAAACAACACAGAGCATTCAATAGTAACCATTGTTCTTCGGTTGTCTTAAGTAGTAAAATAGATTAGTTAAAACTGTGCAGATACATAATAAGCTATAATAAACCAATAATAAATGAGAATTACATTTTATAAAAATCAACGGGAATAGATATTAATGAAGTTCATTATGCAGTTTTTTTCTTCTTCATATAAATTATAATAAACAGCAAATATATCATATACAACAGTTGTATATTGAAACAGTAAGATTTGCTGTGCAAATCTTAGTTTCACCTTCTCTCACTTCTTTCATTCATTATAAGACTAAACAAAACTATATAATTGTGCCACCATTGGTAATCCTATTGATTATCCTTCACTCATTTTATGAAATTTACCATTAAACGATGCAACAATATTTTGTTCAATAAAATTTAATGTCTTCATCACAAATCATGTTAATTGACTATCGACTTTCTTCTCCAATAAATCTTGATGAATAATCTTAATTGAATACTCTATCAATAGATCCATATATCTCAGATACATCCAGTGATACTAAAACATCAACACAATTTAAATCTTTAATTTTTTCAACAAAATCAAATGATGACATTACAGAATAGTTTCCATATCTACGTAAATCATTTTATTGGATTGAATGATTTTGAATATTGTTTTGAATTTAAAAAGATGTGTCAAGATTATTATGATACATTTTATATTAAAGAAAAGAATAAATTTGATAATAAGATTAATTTTTTGTTTAATAAAAAGTATTCAAAGATGGATTGTGGTGTAAATTATGTTAATTTATTGTCATGTGATTTAAAATTAATACAAAGGTATGTTTTAGGATTTGGTTCACAATATGTAGGTGATATAGTTGATGATTATAAACTGGAGATTATATCATCAGTTCAACATTCTTATGATGAAAAATTAATGACTGCATAGGAGTTTAGCAAAATTGTTAAGGATGTTAAATTGCAGAACTTTAGTAAATACGATAATTCATGGAAAAGAGTTATTGGGTTATTTAAAAGGTAATTAATGAAAGATAAATTGATTTGTTTAAAAGAAGATAAAAGTTTACGAATGTGTTTAATTTCAAATAATGAATATGTTTGAGGAATTATATTACAAATGGAAAAATTAAATTTTGAACTGATTGATAAATATAATGTTGATTCGGAAAGAATGAAATTTATTAATAATATTTTATTAAAGGCAAAGAATAAAGGAATAAATGATAATGTGTATAATTCATTATATCCTTCAAGTGCTATTTGTCCACATGTATTTTTTGCTAATGTAAAATTGCATAAGGAAGGTTATCCACTTAGAATAATTTTGGATTTTGAAAGATCTTTTATGTATAAGACTAGTAAATATATAGCTCAAATTTTACAGGGTTTACTTGGATTTGGAAAATGGACTGTGATGTTTTAGCATCATTAGATGCATCTGAGATGTATGGATCTATTTAAAAAGTTGATTCAATTAAGATTATTCATCAAGTTTTATTGGAGAAGAAAGTTGATAGTCAATTAACATGATTTGTGATGAAGACTTTAAATTTTATTGAACAAAATATTGTTGCATTGTTTAATGGTAAATTTTATAAAATGAGTAAAAGATGGCCAATAAGATTACCAATAGTGGCACAATTATGTAGCTTCATTTTGTTTTATTATGAAGAAAAGATTATAAATAAATTCATATTTATGGGAAATATTAAGATATATACAAGATATGTGGATAATGTTTTTGTATGTGCTTCTTCAGAAATGATTGATAAATTTTTTGATAAATATAATAAATTAAAAGGTCTTAAATGGACTATGGAGGAAGAATATAATAGTAGTATTAAATATTTAGATTTGATGATTTCAAAAAGCAATAATATGAGTGACTATAAATTGCTTATTAAACCTATTGAAATGAGAATGTATATTCCATATTTCTCTAAAGTGCCACATAATTATAAAATGGCTGGTTTTAGGTCTTTTTTACATAGAAATAATATTTTGTGTAAATATTCATGTGATAAAAAGAAAAATATTAAAAATTATGTAGGTGAATTATTAAGTCCTAGGTTATAATATAAAAGAAATTTATCAGGTGATTTGTCAATTTAATAAGAAAATTAATAGAAATGTTGATGATAAAGAAATTGAGAGTAAGAAGTGGATTTCTTTGCCTTTTTATAATAATAATCAGATAAAATTTATATAAAAAAGTTTATAATAGAATATATAATGTTTCATTTTATGGATCGGGTAATTTAAATAGAATGATTAATAATTCAAAAGATAAGTTAGAAAAAAAATAATGTGAGTAATGTAATTTATAGAATTTTTTGTGGGTGTAACTTATCATATGTGAGGGAATCTAGATGTAATATGGGAAAAAGACTTAAAGAGCTTAATTGTTATAAAAAACAGTTTTAAAAAATGTACAGATATATAGTAATAATGAAGTGAAGTTATATATTGAATCTGTTTTTTATGATCATGATAGGAATTGTAATTTTAAATTTGATTTTGATATAAAAAAGATAAAAATTTTAAGTCAAGAAAGAGATAATGAAAAAAGAAAAATTAAAGAGGCAGTTTTGTATTAATAGGTATAAAAATATGATAATAAACAGACAGCAAATGTTAGGATTAATGAACTATGGGATATTTAAATCAACATGTGTTTCCGGTTAGTAATAGATGATTCCATTTTGAAATTTGAGTTGAGTTAATAATGATTATGAATATAATTGAAAATATTTCTCTATGAGTTTTTATTTACATTATAAGTTGTTTATCATTATTTGGAATATATTCAAGTTTTATTATATATATACACACCTGGGTCTCATTTTATGCAGATTATTTTAATGTGATTTTGAAGTTATGCGATTCATGTTTCTTCTTAATATCTTTCATATTTATTAGATATCAAGAAATTTAAATTATTAATAACTTATTTTGACTTGAAATACTTTTTTTTTTTCAAAAATATAACATTATATTAGCAGCTAATGTGAATATGGCCTGAAGCTGTATTTAGAATCTTAGCTTCTATGTAAATAACCTACTTATACTAATGAGTAAATAATAATAATAGATTTATACTTATGTATAAAAATATCACTATAAATATTCAAAAATTTTAAGCTTTTAAAACATATTTTGTTAGATATAACACAAATAAAAAAATGTTTAGATTGTTAAAATAAATAACAAAGATTTTATTGATTTTTTAAACTGAAAATAAGCTTTCTAATGATAATGTATAATCTTTTTGTTTTAATTGGCAATCTCATTTTTTTAATATAAAAACAGAAAACCATTAACACAGCACAAGACTGAAAGTGGCACTAGTTGTACATCACATTAGCATTTCAAAGCTTTAGTTGACACAGATTACTGAGATAATTGAAAGCGCTCCTAAGTGGATAAAAATTTTAATTATTTAATTACTGTATTTATAAATATTCAGTTATATAATTGCACACACACATATATATATATACTATTAAATGCACATTATTATATTAAATAATATTTACTAAGGCTGTAACTTTTAGGAATAAGCTTCTGAAAAATTCAAAGGTAGGGACCTCTACATGTCTTAGCCACAAGCTTTCGCTAGGAAGAAAAAAGATATATAATAAATAAAATGTCTGTTAATTCAAAACAAAATTGTAATTATAATGGAAATAATAAATTTAACAGTATACAAACAATTACAAACAATCCTTAAATCTGCAGAAGTACTTTCGGATTTAAGTACTTCTGCAGATTTAAGGATTGTTTGTATTGTTTGTAAACCATTAAATTTATTATTTCAATTATAATCTATATATATATAAGTTAAAATGTATTATTATTATTATTATTATTATTATTATTATTATTATTATTATTATTATTATTATTATTATTATTATTATTACATAATAACACATATGGATTAAGAGTTTAAAATAGTTTAAAAAATGTTTTTTTAATTAAAAGAAAAAAAAAATTAACTGCTCTCATGTGACCATTATTTACCTCTTATAATTTGCAGTGTCCCTAAAATCCCCTGTTCAGAAATTTAGAGTTTCAACTAAGTTTGTGTGGAATTGGTAAATCATTCACATATGGGTCTTAGATCATTTGTTTTGCCATTTTTATGATTAAAAAGCTGTATGTATTTTTTTTTTACAATGAAATTTGAATTGTTTACATTTTTTTTTTCTAAAATACTATTTCTAAATCTTTTTATTTTTATGTTTTTTAGATTTGCTAACCGTACAGCTTTTTTATGTGTGGATTGCATTTTCTTGCCATTTGATATCCATATAAAATTGCTGATGCATGTGTTTGTAACCTTTCTTTTTCTAGAAGCTTATTTTAGTGACAGTTTTGAAATTGCAATGTCAAAAAAATGATTGGAGTCATTTTTTATCTGCAAGGACATCCATGGTAATCACATCTAATGCCCCATGACTGTACTGAAATTTGAAATGAATGCTAATGTTTAGTCAGGAATCAGTGAGTATTCAATTAGTTTTATTAGTTATTTTTTATTACTTATTTTTTATATAATTAAATATACGTATAAAACAATAAATGTGTTATAAAATTTTAGGCAATTTAAATTTCAATGATATAAAAGCATATACATCCAGACTCAATCATATACCTACATATTTAGTCCAAGAGGCAAGATATATTATGATTTTATTTATAAGATTATTTTTATGCTCATTCAATTATTGCATGATTACATTAGTGTTGTATTCATTTGTTACAATTTTGTAATAATCTCTTGAGCACAGATTTTCAAGCACCCTCAACGATCCACTCTCATACATCATAATCAGTACAATAATAAAAAAAACTTTATTTTGTTGTTTATATTTTTTTATAAATTATAATTTATTAAAGTTCTCTTTGCATAATACCTATTGCACTGTTCTTACTGTTATTTTGTTTGTCCTCACTAAAACCAAACATCTCTAACAGATCCCCTGCATGGAAGGGCACGATCTGAGTCTGCTAGTAAAAATGAAAGTCACCTATCACTTAGTTTTTATAATATTTACTATAAACACTATCTCAGGTAAGACAAGTTATATATCAATTTTTTCAGCATTTTATGATAAATGTGATGACGCTATCTATGAAATTATGATTTTCACATTTAACTTTCAAAATTTCAAATTTGTGAACCAATGTAAAATAAACATGTTTAAAAGTATTAAAAATCTCTTTTTTCTTATTTTTTTTAGATAATGACTATTTTATCAGCTTTATTACATTTTTTCATATTTGCTGGTTCTAACAATGTATATAGTTTTATATTTACTGTATTAAAACAGAATATATGTTATAAATTATATTTGTTGTAATTTTTTTAACAATTAAAGATGGTGGCTTTGTGAATATAATAAGAGAAATGAAATTCTAAGGATAATTATTAACTGGAAAATGTGAAATTATTGAATATTTTTCATATTTTCTCACCCTCTGTTTCATATCTATCAAAGTAGTTGACATACTGAAAAGATGTGTTTCAAATGGATTAAAATATTGTAATTTAGTTATATATTAATTTTGAAGCAATTCTATTGAATTTAAATATATTAAACCTTGATTTAAAAATGTCATTCTAACTTGAAAAAGATCAAAGGTTAACAAACAAACAGATTTTCAAAAATCAATAAAAGCATTTAAAAACAAAATGTTACATGTTTATATTTTTTATTTTATACAGACATGTTTTATTTTTAAAAATAAAAGTTAACAAAATCTAATGAAAAAATAAATAAAAAATTGCAAGCAATGAAGATCTCATCCTGTGAAACTGACTGCTGATATCATTAACAATGCTGTGATAAAATATTTTGAGATATTCTAAAAATTATAATGCAAGTTTAATATTATTTAGTAGAAATTTATCCATTTATCATGGCTTCATCTTTATTCTTTCCTATTTTGAAAATAAATTTCGGTTCTAGTAAACCATTAACTGTGCAGCCTTTGGTGGCACTGTTTCTAGTTAAAAACAGAGTGTTATAACATTACCAGGCCGCTAGATTTTTTTAGCTAATAGATCGTATTTTAACATACAGCTGTAATATCTTTTTTTTAAATATTTAATATATTGTTGTTGTTTGTTTTGGACATAATTTTTTTTTTTTTTAATATTTAATATATTGTTGTTGTTGGTTTTGGACATAACTATTTTTTTTGTTTTCATTTGATAAATTTCAAACTATAAAGGAGACTTTGACCTTTTTTTTTGGATCTCAAAAGTACATAATTTTTGACATACGCCTTTATGGGGGGGGGGGGGATTCCATTCTAAATCTACTGTTTCTTTTTTACATACGTCTTTTATTTTTTGGTTTTGGATTTGATACATTTCAAAGTAATAAGAGACAGTTTTAACTTTTTCAATAAAACACCCGGTATTTTTATTCTTTTTTAACAACAAAAATTAAACTCGGATTCATTTTTAAAATGTACTTAACGTGCTGTTTATTGATTTAAAACAACAACAACAAAAAACCTCTTTTTGTTTCTAAACGGAACGAATAGGTATGTCAAAAGAAGAAGTTTTTTTTTTTTAAAAAAAAATCAATCAATCAAGAGATGTCCAACAAACTATGCCACCCCTTTTTAACACTGTCATTCTGGGTGTTAATTACATGATTTACAGATAAAAATAATCGCAAACAATACATAAATTCTTTCCAGAAAATAAATTTATTAACCACATATGACTGAACTAAATCAACTGTAATGAATGGCAGGATGTTTTGGGCTTGAAAAAATGCAACTGCCTCACTTTCTCTGTTTGGGACATCCCACAAATATAATAACATGGTAGACATTTTGTTCTTCTTTTTCAACTCTCGTCCGAGTCACGACAGAAACGGTATTTTTCCACAAACAACTCCAATCGTCTGCCAGAGAGCTTGAGAAATTTTACTTTGTCTTTTTTGACCCCCAAAAGAGCCAAAATTAGACAAAAAAATTTTTTTTGACAAATATCAATAATACGCTGAAAATTACTAGTATGCAAAAATCTTTCAGTTGGGAAATACAGAAAATCATAAACATCAACAAATAAACACTTGAAAAAGAAGACAATGCTCACACTCTCATCTTAAATTCTAGCGACGATACAAATTCTGTCAATATGCATAGGAATTCAACCCGCAATAAAATCAACGGCAAACTATATGATCATAGTATTGTTAGTAGACATAGTGTTATTGATACATGGAAGTAATTGGTCGCGTATTATAACCACTACATACGATCTACTCATATATTAATGATCCTCATTTATTAGCCGTAGGTTCAACCACGAAAGCGGTATAATTCTGTGTTTTTACACAGAAACAGCGCAAACACAGGCTGCACAGTGAATAGTTTACTAGTACCTAAATTTCAGTCAATCAAGACTTTTTATTTTATTTTCTGGAATTACTTCTATGCTTGTTTTCTGATTATTGTTGAATGATAAAAATGCCGTGTTTTTATTACATATTCCATTTATTACTACTACTACTACTACTACTATTATTATTATTATTATTATTATTATTATTATTATTATTATTATTATTATTATTATTATTATTATTATTATTATTTTAATATTTGTAAAATTCAAATATGAATGTTTTTTTGTTTATAAATGTATGTTTCTGATAAGATTATTGGCTAAAATAAAATGTTTAATGATTACAAAAATTAATACCAAGGAGACCACTACAAATGGTACCCTGCTGAAGGATTAGTAATGGAGTATGCTTAGCTTAGTATTTCATTTATAGGTATAAATTGTAATTAATTGTTGCCTAATTATAATATAGCTGGAATTTTATCTAAATGATCACAGAGAAAAATCCTCTAACATGTCAATATTTATATGTATAAGTCCATGAAATTTTTAAATTTGTATATATATATATATACACACACAGTAAATACTTTGTAAGCATGTATATAGATAACTCCATTTGGAAATAAAACTGTACAAAGATTTTATTTTTATGATTTATAATAAAAATTATTTAGTATGCAGAATACAAAGTTATAAAATTTATTTAATTCCATAGATTTTCTACATGAAAAAACAAATCTTTATTTTAAATGTTAAGTGACTGAAATAGTAAAATACTGAAAATGTTTTTTTGAGTGAAACCTTCAATAATGTAATTCTCACATCAAAGATTCCAATGAGTAAAATAAATAATTATGTTATTCTTTTTTATGATCAAAATACTGAATTTCTTATGGCGAACCATATTATGAGACTTATTTTACCTTTCCATCTAAAACTGATAAATGCGTCCTAGTATTAGGGAAATTTAAAGATTTTTTTCATGTGTCATAAAATCAGCCGGGAATCGAACCCGCTAACCCGGGACAACTGCGTGTAAGGCGACTGTGCTGACCACTCGACTACCAACGCTTGACTAAAAATATGTTAAATAGCAACAACATTGACTAAGGGTAGAAACCAATTGTATATATACATTTGTATTATTTATTTTAAAAGTCTTTTGTAAAAAAACAAAAAATATTTTAGTTTCAAAAATGTTTAATTAGTGGTAATAATTAAAAATTCATATATGTGTGCTTAAGATTTCTACAGCTTCTTTGATTATCCATCTCTTCATCTTTTAATTAATTTTAATTTTTTATGATAATAGTTACACTCTAATAAATTAATTTTACATTTATAATAAACAAAGTCATGATTTAATAAATGCATACGCGCCCATACAAATAAGTTTATTATTGTGTTTGATGTTTTTGCCAGCAACAGAGAATTATGCTAAAAAATTCATTAAAAAAAAATACGTGCGCACATTACTGTTTAATTGAACATTACTTGATATATATATAAACTAATTTACTAAGTGTACTAATTATAAACAGAGTGTAGTTTTACCGAAAAAAACATATACCCTAAATAAAAACTTAGAGATTAAAGATAATTAAGTTGCAAAAATGTACTAATTAAAATAAATAATTAATTATTACTGTAATAAGAGTGCAAGTCAAATTTCATATAATTGGATAAGAAGAAAAAGGAGGTCTATAAATATTGTATAGACTTAAAAAAAACCATAGCATTTGGTATATACACAGAAAATTTCTTAAGACAAAGAGCTAATAAGGAACTACATCTAAGAAAGAAAAGTAACAAAATGATATAATGATCCAATAACTTCCAATAGTAAATGTACCAAGGTTGATATAGGAACTGGTAAAGACTGGTTTGTTCTTTATTATTATTTTTGTACACTTAAAGGTTGTGTTCTTAGAGAAGTAGTCAATTTTCTATTATATATAAAATACAGCATATTATACCATATTGTGTGAACAGTTCTAATTAAATCTTTCCCCTATACATTAAATGTTATAATCCTGTGATTAGTCTCATCATATTTAATTAACAAATTATTGCTAGATGATGGATTATGCTTGATCAGGAAAGAGACATAACTATGTTTGATTTTGCATCCAGACGCAGAAATTACTGTTTAATATTTTTTAAAAAATAAACTTTGAGACTATAATTAGCGATTGTTAATTTCAATTAGCAATTTGTTAAAATTGTAAATTGTGATTTCACTTAGTAAATGGATCAAAACATATATCCCAAAATAAATCAACTGTAATACATAGCTTATATACATTATTGTAACCTTAATTTTTAATATAAATAAAGGATGAAATATTTTGATGTAACGTTATCAACATTATTTTTATCAGAATTTGTCAAAGATATATGCTTTTGTGCTATGTATATATTAAATATTTTCATATATTTATTATGATATAAACAATGGAAATTAAAAAAAATCTATGCATAAACACAATAAAAAATACTCTTAACTTTAAAGGTGTCAAACGATTATTAATTTACAGAACCATGGCTACACAAGTTTTTTTTGATTAATCAATGATAGTCCTTTGTTCCTGAGATTAATTAGAAATAAAAGGTGACCTCTTTTGATTTCTAATTAAACTGAGAACAAAATAACTATTATAGTAAAACTCATTAGCCTCAGGATTATCAATTGGTAATTAATGGCCTCTTGGCAAAATCTGAGATAAAGTTTTCTCTGATTGTTTATTTGGATGAATTCCCTTAATTTTCATATATACATATGTATGTAAAATAGAAGTGACTTTGATTAGATTTCATATATATATATATATATATATATATTAAGATTTTCCATGAAGGCATATTGAGCTACTTAGGCAATGGAGTCCTATATAATTACTAGAAAAAGAGGAAGTAGGTACCTTTGTCCTCTATGATCTTGACACAGCTTACTCTAGAATCTGCTTTTTAGATCCATACTATATCCTATATTATTACTATTCTATTTTTCAACTAGAGTTGATAAAACTTAAAAATGATAATTGACCATAGAATTGTAAAACATTATTTAAATACAATGTTTCAATGATTTATTGATTTATGAAGAAATAATGACAAAATATTTAAAATTTCATTAGGTGATTGTTTTTAATAATGATATGTGATTAGTTTATGGCTTATGAAAGAAAGGAAAAAAATAATCTAATAATGTTTTATTTAAAAAACATCCTTCTACAAACCGAAACTTTAATTAATTTTTAAAAACAAGTTGAATGATTGTAGTGTGTTAGTTAGAGAGCAAATGGACATCATTTGGGAAAGAGAGAAGAGCAGAATCAGATTGATAAGTGACTGTGGAATTATCAAGGATATCCGAGAAAGATTGCATAGGATTAAAGGAAGAAAGATGGAAACAATGACATTATATTAATTTAAATAAAGAATATCTATAAAAGAAATAATTTTTGATGAATATAACTAGGGTTTGATCATTTCCTCTTTATGATGGTAATAATTATATTATTTGCCATAGGTGGATAGAGCAATGGTGGAAGAACTGATTCTAGTTCAACTTTGCCAGTTCAGGTGTTCATAGATCATATTATTTTCCACATACCATTTTATTTCTAAATTTTGAGTTCTCACAAAAGTAAAAAAATAATGTGATTTTTAAAATGAATTATATTTTTAAATCTTTTAACCATTTTTTTTTTTTCGCTTTATATTTATTTATATTGCCATAATTCAATTTAAATACAATTATAATTCTTACTTTAAATATTTTACTGCAAAATTTTATATATAAACTGAAACAATATAGCAAAATAAGAAAGAAGGATTGTTGATATTATTTGAGTTATAAGTGCCAAATTTTCTGCCCTCACATCTTTGATACCATTAGCTGTAAATGAATACATAAATGATTACTGCTAATCATTTATTAAACTTGTGATTATCTTTAGCTTAAATATACTGTAAACCACATTCAAAGATTAATCCATCTGTTTTGTTATTATTGTTATACGTATGCATATGGTATCACTAATCATTTCCATCTCTTTTTGCGATATGTATTATTTTTATTATATATACTAAAACTTCCGCTTATCTACACACACATATATAAGATTTATTATATTTTCTGTGGGTGTGTGCACTAAGTGCGTAATATTCTACTGCACTTTGTCACTAATACCAGGCAATAATGCATGCAGGGGGGATCTTATCAATCAAGATTTTAAAAAAAAAAACATCCAAGAACAAATCTATCATTCTGAATCAATTTACAGATTGCACTGAACCCCTCTCCCAGGTTGAAAAATTATTTTACAACTTATTAAAAAAAAAATCCCGCTATTTAAAATAAAAAAGAAGTGAAGAGAATAATTTAGTAAAAAGAAATCAATCGTAGTTATTGGATGTGCTAAAATTCCTTTAAAATTATCTTTTATTTAGAAAATTAAAAAAAAAAAATATTTAATTTTTTTAAAGCAAAAAATTTTTTTGAAATTTAAAATTCAAATTTAAATTGTATGTAAAAACTAATAATTCAAATTCAATAACATTCTACGTGGTATTTATATAATCAATGATTTGCTCGGTTTTCTTTTAACTTCGCAGACCAAGAATACTGCATTCCAAAGGTTGGTATTTATCTCATTTTATTTGCAAATTTCCCAGATTTCTGGAAATGATATATATCTATATATTTAAAAGAGCAGAGAGTTATCAATATTTGCTTTCGCTGATAGCGTTGTAAAAGGGAGATTTAATGTTTTATTATTAAAAAAAAAAAGATAAAGATTGTTTTATTTTATAATATACACAAAAAGTGATTTTTAATATTAACCCTTTTATCTTAATAGATTAGACAGAATTATAATTATTTTTATTTTACAAAGACCTATTCACTTATAATCTATATTTCAAAATATCTTTGGAGAGGAGATGAAGACAATAAAAACACCTGCTTTGAGTTATTCAAATTTATACTACAAGAAACGTGGATGTTAGAGAGGGCTATAAGATCGTAGTAAAATTCAGCAATATATTGTTTATTTCAGGTTTTTACTTTCATATATTTACCATAATTATTTTTTTGGAAGTGGATATTATATTAAATAACATTTCTTCATTAATGACTATAATATTTTTTTTAAGTATATGTTATCAATCATATATATATATATGATAGGAGTCTAAGAATCATATCGGGTTTCTGTTTGTAAAAAAGTTGATTATTAAGTCTATGTATTTAATGTATCAAAAGCTAGGATGCATATATCATTACATCTATCTAAAGTTAGAGAGGCATCTCAGAAATTAATGTTGGAAAAAGAGATATGTAATGAAAAAACTTTGTAACAGTAGCAAATTCTCCTTAAATAGTGCCACCCAATGAAGCCATAGTAATGAATGAGTAATAGAAGGTTTATGCATGGAATATCTATCTAATGCCTAGTCATCCAATTTCATCAGTGGAGATTTGGATCTGAGAGGTACTAGATAGAGATTTTATGCACAAACCTTCTAGCAACCCATTGATAACTATGGCTTGCACTGGATTGAGCTACTGTAAGGAGAGTTGTGATCATATGAAGAAAAAACTTTATATTGCACAGTGGCTTAAAATTTAGTTATAATATAGTATGTGTTTTTTAAATCTAGTTCCTAAAAATTCTATCTATATTAATTCTGTACTATAAAACATATTTAAAAAAAGATAGATGTCGCTATGTATGCAATGTAAGTTAAAGCTTTGAAATAGTTGCAATTATATTGAGAAGAGCATGAAATATTTGCTGAGAAAATATTTCTTGCATCATCATTATAATAAATATAAAGAATTATTGTTGTTATATAATAGTATTTTATATTATATTATTTACTTAGAAATTAAAAAAAAAAAAGCTAAATAAAACCCTGGCTGATTTAATTAATTCAATGGGCAGAGACTGCCTAATGTAACAAATAATGTGCCATGTTTTACTTAACTAATTCATATTTTTTATATCTAGAACCATAATAATAAACTCCAAATTGCATTGAATATCAGTATATTAGATGTCATGGGAGTATAAAAGTGATTGTGATTGATTTTCATCTGAATCTCAATGAGTTTTTTTGAACCTGACAAAAGTTCATGACAGTTTAGTGCAAGGGGAGGTAAGATAAAGATTCCTGGATTAAATTCAGTTTGTCATTCTGATGTGCAAATGTCATGTGATATCTTGAACTAATAAATATTCAATTTTTTTTTAATTTGTTGATAAGCACTACTATAAAAACTGCAATGTTAACCTGTCACTTAAAACAGAATGTATTCTTTTGAAAATGTTTCCTTTGTTAATTATGTTAATAAAGTTGAGAAGTGATATTTAATTTTTATGTTATTTAGATTTTAATGCACATTTTAATATGCATTTAAATTTATAACAATTGGAGTAATAAAATTCTAAATGCTATATTTTATTTCCTTATTCATTCAAAAAATAAGTCAAACAAGAATATTGAATGAAGAGATTAAAATATAACAATTGAAAAGAGAAAACATAATGTAAAAGCAATACAATAAATTAAAAGTTAGTATAATACAACTAATGACAAACATTTTTTAAAATTCGAACAACTTACCATTCTTATATAAATATATTTAAAAAATTGGGACCACCATAACTAAGCTGTTTTAAACTGGAATCATAAGTTGAAATTCAATATTTAATTATGCATTTATAACAAAAATTTAGGATCTAACTAAGAACAACTGCAATAAATATAAAAAAAAATCATTCTATACTAATGTAAACAATCTAATATACTAAGATTTCCATAAATATCTTTAACAAATGTAACATGAGATTGACCAACAATAATATGTATTGTATGCAGTAGATATTGTAAAAGTTGACCAATTTTCCAAATAGTGATCTTGTAATTTAATAATCTTGGACAACAGCAAATTTACATAATAATTAGATCAGATTGACTAGAAACTTAGATATGTGAACAAGAAACTCAATATTATGTGTTCATGATAATCTAGAATCAAATAATACACCTAGATAGCAATAATTACTAACAAATGAAATATTAACACAAATACAACGATTACAATGAAAAAAATATTTGTTACAAATAGTGATGTCAGAAGAATATGAAATAAATTTATATAAAAAATATATTGCTTTGATTTTATTCAATTTCACTATTAAACAATTAAAAGCTAGGCATTTGCTAATTAAAAGTAAATCATAGATCCAAAACCCTCCATGCAGTAGCACCACTCAGGGTAAGCCAGAGTAATTAATGGATTCAAAAATGTTTGTGCATAAAATTTCTATCCAGTGCCTACTCATCAATATTTCCAGATTAGTTTCTAGTTTGTGACTTTCATCAGTGAGGAACCTTGGGTCTGAGAGCACTGCACCTAGATCTTAGGATCTAATGCAATCCTCTAGCAGCCACCTTTTACCTTATTAGCTAACTATAAAGCTTTTGTGTCCAAAATTAAAACACAATATAGTTTTCAATTCAAACTCATTAGCTTTTATAATCATATGGATTTGGACTAAGTTCAGCATCCACAATTTTTGGTGTATTTGATTCTTTTAAAAGTAAATCATCATTACTTTTTTCCCAAGATAATTCTACAATAGCAGTATAGGATAAAGAAAAACCATCTGCAACATAAATCAGTGATTTGAAATGTATTAAAAGGATCTCATTTAAAAATATAATAGGATCTAGAATTGAATCTTGGGATATGCAGTAGGAAACTCTGCATACAATGGCGCCACCCAGTGCAAGCTTCAGTAATCTATGGATTCTCAAAAGTTTGGATATAAATCCCTATCTAGTGCTTACTAATCCAATAAAATAGTTTCTAGTTTGTGTCTTTTATTAAAGAGGAACTTTGGATCTGAGAGAATTTCACTTAGCTCTTAGAACCCAATACACTAGATAGGAATTTTATGCACAAACCTTCTTGCATCCATTGACTATTAAAGCTTTCATGAGGTAGGAATACTATATGGAGAATTTACTACTGTTTTAACAGCTTATTTAAGCATATGAAATGGTGATCATGTGTGATATACCATGATCAATTATAGTAAAACAATTAATGCAATGTTTTTTTAAAATCATATAAGATCAAAAACAATAGACAGAAAAAAACTCCTTTGTTTTTTGCAACATGTTATTGCTTTGATAATAAAGAGCAGTACATATTTATAGGTGCCATCTGGAACTTTACCTCTACAGTTATTAAATATTATAAGTGTGATATAATTTGATCATTATATATATATTCAATATTTTTTTTCTTTTTATGAATGAAATTTCCCATCTCAACTTCACCATGTCACAACCATCCACTGGTGCAGAATGTTATACTACCATCTCTCACTAACCATATATTTCATGAATAACCTTTGCTTTTCAGGGAGTTAAGGTTTTCATTTCCCTAAATGCCCATTCCCACATTGTTAGATCAATATCCCCCCCCCACATTACACACTTTAATTTAGATACTGATTTTTATTAACTTTTAATACTTTGTGTAAAGATGAATAATCATTGTTCTGTGAATAAATATTTTTGATGTTTGTGATGTTCATTGGTGCTTCTCTCAACTCAATTTCATCATGTCATATCCATCCATTGATGCAGAAACTCAGACTATCCCCTGTCATTATTTATGCATTTTATAAACAACCTGTCCCTCACCTGTTGATGTCTGTGGTGATGTACTTTGTATATAGAAAAAGAGTTATTTACTTCCAGCTTTATCAGAATGTGACAGATTAGTTGTAATTTCTTTATCTACTGACACTGATAGAGTTTTGCATGATTCTATCATTTTTTTAGTCAGTTTAAATTTAATATTTATTATCAGTATTTTTACCCTAAAGTTGAAAAAAAAACTTTTCTATATTAAAACTATCAAAGTTATCCATAACTGATAAAGGCTGCACTGTCTTCCTTAGCGTAACTTTTTAGGCAGTTGAAGAGATCATGAAAGCACTCATCAGTCATGATTCTGGGCCTTCTGCCCGAGAAAAGATTTTGTTGGTGCAGTAAATAATTAACTAAAGCCCTAAGAGCATCATCAAATATACAAATAAGGGTTACACATGGCTATTACTACTAATGCGGATAATTTGTATGTTATGAATGTAGTTGTTAAGAGACAATGAAATCTGAGAAGTTTTGACTATTTGAATATTTAAAGATTAGGTAACAGCCTTCCTTTCTTTTTTCAACTCTATAGTTTGTACTGACTCTAAAACCCTATAAAAAGACATATGTCATTGTGTCTTGGAATTTCATAAAAAGTTTGGATGTCAGACCTTAAGTGTCATAATTGTTCCTGGAATCTCCCAATATCAAGTAGGACACTGTAGCAACTGAGTCACACCACACAGGGCACTATATAAACTATGAGCTCAAAAATTATGAGATGGAAAATATTGGTATAATTAGTTGTTTATTTTTGTTCATTAGCCAAGAGGTTGGCACAGCTATCTTGCAAGCAAGCAGTTGTTTTCAGATGGTTGTTGCGGGTTCGCTTCCCAGCCGATGCTATAACATATGGAAAAAAAAACCTCTAATAAACGATATATTTTTTAAAAGTTATTTAGAATGTTATTTAGTTGAAATTCTAATTAGTTACCCCATAAATAAAAGGATAGACTTAATAAATTAATAATTTTTATTCCCATTTTCTTTTAACAAACACACATGCATCACATGTATATATCAAGGATAGATTGTTTAATGTAAATAATATTATGAGATGATAATTTTACTACTTCTGAATACATTATATATACAGTGTATCATATTGAAAAGCTTATTACTGACTGGTTCTTTCTCCAAGCTGCCTGCAGCGCCATCTCTGAATTATCACGTGAATTATTAAACAACAGAGCTTATCTAGTCACCACAAACTTTTCAACATAACTATGTCATTTAATGTAAGCATTAAAATAATATTAAGTTATCAGCCCAAATTAGAAAAACATATAAATGTTTTTAATCTAACTAATTGATAGCTACTAGAAGGAATGTTCCTTAGATTTTATAAGTCCGGTGCAATGTTCTAAGACCTAATACTCCTCACTGGTGAGAGTCATAGGCAAGAAAATAGTCTGGATATATTAAATAAAACAGAAGTACTATCATATGGCATTTATTACTTACTAAGCATTTAATATGGTGACATAGCAATGTAAAAGAAAAAAAGGAGGCTTCTAAAATAGCAACATTTAATCCATCTTGGATAGTCATGTAATAGATGAATGATTTTACTGAGATGTTTGAAATAATTAAAACTGTATATGACAAAGCTATGAGGTGCAAAAAATGTTTTCAAGTGTTTGAAATATGAATATTGAATATTATGCACAAAAGCATGGAAACATTGCCACTGCGATATATATTTATTATAAACTATAAGTACATATAGCTAATTAGTTATCATATGCAAGTCATATAACACCAGCCAATGCTTAAAATCAACCAATAGAATATGAGTGATCTGTTGAATTACTTTGTTGATAGATTGCTGAGGTTGGTTAATTTTAGGTATTGATTGGTGTTATGTGATATTTATTATCATATTAAGGTTTTTTTAAATATTTTTTCTTACAAAATATATTGCTGATTGACAAGAAAGACTTTTTTTAGATAAATTATTTTGCTTGATAAAATCTACAATAATAATATAATATGATGCTGCTGTTCTGAAAAGGGTTATAATAATATAGCAGAAACTTAGACTTTATCAACATAATACCTCAATGTATTTTCTTATTTTTAGGATATGCTTTCAACCACATTCAGTTTTCTTCATCTTAATGTGGCGCCACCTAATGTAAGTTTCAGCAATTGGCGAACAGTAGATATTTTAGTACTACTATATCCACACTCTCAAATACATTCTAGATTATGACTTTACTAGTTAGAACTTTAAACTCAAATCTGGAACTAAATCAGCAGTTATTTTAAATCCTTTATATTATCAAACAAATAAATGAAATTCAAAAATTCTCAAGTTTAGTTTTATGTTAATTGTAGACCCAAGTCAGAAATTGATCTGGAAATATGACTGCATTACCATTAATACTTAAAGTCCAATAATATTTACTCAAGTTTACAATAGATAGGTCATCCAGGAGTTAGATGAAGACATTTGCAATAATTTTTTTAACAAGATTATATATTGGTTCTACAAAAAATATCAAATTTTCTGTGCTCATGTCATCAACATCATTTAATGTAGATAAATGCATTAATGATTGTTATATATATATATTAAGAGCATGCTAATAAGCTCTAAGCAAGTTTTTTTTAATTTTTTAATGATAAAGGCTATTACAAGAGAAGGCATTCAAACTATCTTTATCTATGATTGTCCCCATATCCAGACTGGTTTTAAGCTATGGTTCTCTTCAGTGAGGAGCTAGACACCAGATTAAAAAAACAATTCAAGTTAAGCATTTTTAAATAGTTAATTGCTCAGAAGAAGATCTAAAACTTTTAGACATCTACATGTCTTTAAAGTCAGTTCTCCAGTTGAAAAAATCATATGGGTCTGAACACAATTCAGATACTCCAAATATTAATAGGCTTAGCCATTTAATTTGGCAAAAGCCCCCAATAGCAAAATAATAATAGTAATATATATTGTCAGAAACCACATGATATATATATATATATATATATATATATTATTGTGCCAACAAAAATTTGATGTAATTTTAGTATGTGTGGAATGTTAAATATTTTTTTTCTTATTTTTAAATAGTTTTAATAGGTAATGTATTAACTTAAGAGTAATGCAGTAGATTTCTCTGACAATGAAATATTAAAGCAAGAAATGCATTGTTGCAACAGAAAGTTATATATTGATTTTATTCACTTAAAATGGATATGTAAATAATAAAGTTTATGAATTTGATAAAATTATTATTGTTTCTTTATTATATATTTTTTATTTATTGCATTTACACAAATATTTAATATCTTAGATGCACCTGTTATTATGTTTATATGATATATATAATATTTTATTGGAGTAATAGATATAAAGTATATATTTCCAATGCAATATTGTGATAATATAATGCAAATTGTTTTAATTTGTGTTGAGTTAAAATAATATTATTTGTGCTTTAAAGTGCCAATATTATTTGCCATATATAATGATTATAAAATCTTTTTTATTTTATTATTATTGTTATAAAAGAGATTTTAAGGATGGAACACAGGGGGATTTCGGTATAAGAGTGAATAAAGAGTAAAATCTTAGTTTTGATGATATTAATTGTAAGAAATTATAAATACTGAGTGATTGGAATTCAGTCTCTGACACCCTGACTTTCATAGAAACAAACCCTATGTTTTTTTTATATAACTTATTTATTTATTGCCAAAGTGTTAGCTTGATAATTTCAAAAATGGTGGAGTAGAAAGATTATATTTATCCAGGAAACTGGACAGGATTGTAAAAAACTTGTTAAAAGAGGGAGAAAATAATTTATAGCATTCAAAATTTGGCTGGATATTTCTCTACTGATTATCGCACATGAACAAAAAAATTCATCCTTGAAACCTCTAAAGAGTTAACATATAGCAATTCCTCAAAAGTCAATGTCACATATGGATCCTCCTATCAATCCACCAGGGCAACTAATCCTATCAACATTGCTTCTTACCAAAGACACTTCTTTGCCTGGACTACACACCCTTTCCATACTCCATTCCCATTTTCATATGTATTCCCTTCCCATTCACCATATTGTACTTGAATTTCATTTTGCCACGTAATCATCTCTTTGTAAACCTTTTTTAACTGTTGTGTATTTTGTCTTTTTGATGAATAAAAGCTTTCATCACTGAGGAAAGAAAAATGTTTTAATAATGAAATATAGAAACTGACAACATATTGATACTTATAAAAATTGTTTCCATCTGCAGATATAATTTTATAATATATATGGAGTACTTTGACATGGGATTTAAACCAGTTTACTTTTATGTCATATCATAAAGGAAAAATGTTGACTGTTTATTCATAATGCTATTATGATATTAAATATTTGCTAAATGAAGGATAAAAATGTAATACTTGGATGTAACAAATATGCATTGTTTTATAATTCTTTATGATACTTTTACTTTGATTGGATTAAATATCATTAAATTATATCTTATGGAATAGACATTGCAGCTATTGTGTTACTTTGAAGGGCCATACAGAAGGACAGTGATGAAGACATGTTTAATTTAGATATTTATTTATATAATATTTATAAATATTGTTGACTACTACATACATCTTAAGTTAGTTAATTGTTTGCTTATATATGTAAAATAAAAGAAAGTTGTCAAGGATTGGTGGCCTAGTGGTTAGCATAGCTGCCTTCCAAGCAGCTGGCCCAGGTTCACTTCCTGGTCAATACTTGGCATATGGGAAAAAAATAAAGGAAAGTTAAATTTAGTTTAAATTTAAATTTATTTCTAAATTTTAATAATTAAAATTTTGATTTATTAAAATATATATTTATTCCTTGATTGCATATTACTTTTGGATATATCTGTTATAAGTATTGAAAATTTGAAAAAAATGTAATATAATGATTACTCTTTGATATTTTACTGGGAAAATAAAATTAGAAAATAAAAAAATTTAGTATTATTATATTAATCATTTACTTTATTATGAAGATTATAGAAGTGACATTAACTTTCTTATATTTTAAATTGTATATACATACAGCAACATTTTTGTTTCACATAAATCTTTAATATATATCATATATTAAACTTTATATAGGTGAATTTTTGATATATAAACACTTATTTTATTAATATTAATTTATAAAATACTAGTTTTCTACTTCACCTTTTAGTAGAAAGTAATTTAAACTGTGCTTTATGCAAAGAAGTGAAGCTTGCAAAATATTATTAAAAAGTTATATGGCTAAGCGCTTTCAGAGAACTTAAGTCTCCATATTCATAGCCTACTTTAATTGAAGTTTAGCAGTGATTTATGCAAAATTTATTCAAATTTTCTTTCATAACGATGTCCATTTTTTGGAGATTGCAAAGCACAATTCTTTTCGGTTTATTGCACAGTTGTCATCTGCAATAAAGCATGCCTCCACTGTGCAATAAACCAAAAAGAATCGTGATTTGCAATCTCCAGAAAATGGTCATTATGAAAGAAAGTTTGAATAAATTTTGCATAAATCACTGCTAAACTTCAATTAAAGTAGGCTATGAATATGGAGACTTAAGTTCTCTGAAAGTGCTTAGCCATATAACTTTTTAATAATATTTTGCAAGCTTCACTTTTTTTCATAAAGCACAGTTTAAATTACTTAATATTAATTTATGTGGAAAATATCTTTCATGATATTTAATTATAGTGTGTTACAAAGGATTATTGTCTATTTGTCATTTGTTTATATATATATATATATATATGTTGATATGAAGATTTACACAGGTTGCATATATAAAAGGCATATTTTGCGGGTTCATCTGTGTTAAAATATTTTAAATACTGACATTTTGACTTGGTAACACAAGTCATCCACTGAGTGATAAAAAGTAGAAAGATGGTTGTAGAGGCGCTACAATCACTTGAAAAAAAAATGTTAAAGTTCCACCAATAGCAAAAATGTTAAATTAAGAATGTTTTTTTAAAAAATCTTTCCAAATAGGAGGAAGTTTGCTTGTATTATCTCGCTTATTGATACAATCTGGCCTTTTAAGTATCTCAATGGCTTCTCTAATTTTGCACTGGTATAGATTATCACTTCTGGATATGATCCTGGTACTAGAAAAATTAATTTTATGACCTGAATCCATAGCATGGAGTGAGAGTGCTGATGATGATGAATGTTGTTTAACTGCATTAGCATGCTCATCTCTCCTAACACTGATGTGATGATTACTCATACCTATATAAGAAGTCTTACAATTTTCACATGAGATTTGATAAACATGAGATTCAAAAGGGATTGAATCCTTAGGCTTGGTGATTATATTGCTGATCTTTTGATGAGTAGAAAACACTGTATTTATATTATAGTGTTTTAATATATGTCCAATACTGTCTGTAGTTCCTTTTACATATGGAACACAAATCCTAACAGCTGATTTATCATATTTTTGTTTCATATTTTGTCCATGTTGGGCTTGAAACAAGGCTTTTTTAATAAATTTATAATTGTAACTATTTGCTAATAAAACACTATTAATATGATTTATTAATTTAACATTTTTGCTATTGGTGGAACTTTAATGTTTTTTTTAAATCAGTGATAGTAGTGCCTCTACAACCATCTTTCTACTTTTTTATCACTCAGTGGATGACTTGTGTTACCAAGTTGAAACGTCAGTATTTAAAATATTTTAACATGGATGAACCCGAAAAATATGTCTTTTGTATATATATAATTAATAAATTTTAAATTCATTTAAAAAATAAATTTGCTTTAATTGTCATTCAATTATCAATGCAAACTATTAGTTAATAAAATTTTAATAGATAGTGGCCATAGACTGACTTACTCCATATCACTTATAATAAAGAATCATAAAATAGTGCAAGAGTTAAATGATTGGATCGACAAGTGTATGTACTATTATATATGATTTTCTTTATTGTACATCCGATATACTGTCATTTGAACTGAATATACATTTTTATATAATAATAAATTATTTAATTTGGTATTGCTAGATGTTCAATAATTAATTAGAAGATGCTAGATGTTTAATAATTAATTAGAAGATCACCATAATTATTTTAACTCTTATAAGGAATAGTTATTTTTGGATAAAAACTTATATATGAGCTAGTTCACTAGTTTAAAAAGTATAATAAACATATTAATTATCTAGAGTAGGCAAACATGATTACAACTGAAAGTCAGCGCATTTTTTTAAACTATTAGCTATTGGATGTATGTTATAGATAGAATGATTTACTTTACTTAGATTTAAAGTTCATTGGAATAGATTATATATTTAATTGAAGTATTAGGTTCTAAATGTTACCTTTAACTTATCAGAGAGTATTAATAATACTATGCATATTAAAGCAATTATCATTTAGAATTTAATAACTTGGCTTTATTGATTTGAAGGATAATTCATTATGAATTGCAAATTGTATTTTTATAACTATCCAATAAGAATCTTTCATTTATTTTATATCATTATGATTGAATATTGAAAATTAAACAGTTATTTGAAGGGTTGACTTTCATTTTATATTATTATAAGCTCATGTAGGAGGTGGTATATTATATAAACTGATCTTCTGTATTGTATTTTATTACAGTTTTGGATTGTAGACACTTTAGCCTATTACAATTTGATGTAAATTTATAATGTTTTAAAAAAGACAATTTTATATATTTTATTAAGGATAGATTAAAGTCCCTGAACCTGAAATATAACAAAGCCTTTTATCATTATTAAGTTTTTTTTTCTCCATATGTCATAGCATCGGCTGGGAGGTGAACCATCTGCAACCAACTTCTTGCTTGCAAGACAGCTGCACTGACCTCTCGGTCATCAATGATTGACTATTAAGTATTTTATCCCATTACAATTGGTTTACTCAATAAGAGCATATTACTATTTATGAGACATTATTGCTCCATTAGCATTCTTTTTTTTTATTTTCATTAACATTATTTTCATTTTATTCAGTTACCATTGGCAATCAATTATTGGGTTATACTTTACTTTGGTACAATTAGTGTTGTAAGTTTGCAGGTTATACAAAAGTTTTCATTTTCTATCCATATCAGTTAAAATGTTTCTTCATAATGGTTTTGATCACAAGATTATCAATAGGAACTTCTTTATATAATAAGAAAAAAATATTTTGATACTTCAAAAATTAAATCTGTTCTGCCATATATAAATGAAGTAACTGATAAAATTGGCAATGTTTTAAAGAAAAATAATATCCACACAATTTATACTCCATTTAAAAAAAATTAATGAAGTATTTCCAAGCCCTAAAAATAAAATTTATTGGGTGTCTCAGGGTGTATATGAAATTCCCTGTGGCGTTTGTTTACATTCATTCATTGGACAGACCAATCACAGAATAAACATGAAAAAAGTTTAATTAATTGTCCATTTATTCCCACAGTAAATTAATAAGCCATGACATTAATTTTAATAAAACACATATTCTGGCAAAAAGTTAACAATATGAGCAGAGACTGCTAAGGGAAGCTATAGAAATGTTTAAAAGGCATATGAGCACAAGTAAAAAATGTGAATTAAAGAAAATTAACAATAGTTGAAAAAAGCTAGTGGAGAATAAAATATTTTTTAAATTTCAATCAATGGAATTTAAGAATGAGGAGAAAATAACAAAAGACAAAAACAATGACTTTAAATATTACCACACCCATTCTTATGATTTGAGAAAGAAGCTTCAAGGAAAGTACTTGTTATTGTATTGAAATGTCAGCTATTTAATTATTATATTTTCATTGCATGGAAGCTCCTGAAAATGATACTATGAATATAATAAAATAATTTAATATATATCAAGCACATAGTTCTTCTTTTCAAAATAGTTCATAAACATCCAAAATAGAAATAAAACAAACTAACTCCTTTTAAAAACTTGTTTTTTATATGACTATTACATGAAAAAAAAATCCAACATTTCGACTATTTTATATAGTCTTTTTCAAAGCACACTAAAATAAAATAATATATATAACAAATAACACATATTCCCCCAAAAATAAATAAATAAATAAAATAATAATAATCAAAAAATAATAATCAAAAAAAAATTTACAAAATATATTCATAATCAAAAATTTACCTTATCTCACTCCCCTTTCCTATTACCAACAATCACAACTCAAAGAGAAACAATTTCCTTTTTTTTTAAAAAAAAAAAATCTCTATATATATTCTTTAAAACATTTAATTAAAAACCTATTATTTTCTTTTCTGTTTATCTATTAACATCCTATTTAATTCTGGTTTTATCTCATTAATGTATACACTTTCTTTTATCATCCTTTCATTATATGACTTAATACATTCCAAAGGCCTTATATCAAAATCCCCATGCTTAAATTTATTCATGTGAATGTAAACAGCAGAATTTTTATCACCTAAATGCTGTTTTAATCTAGTTTTTACATTCACATGAATAAATTTAAGCATGGGGATTTTGATATAAAGCATTTGGAATGTATTAAGTCATATAATGAAAGGATGATAAAAGAAAGTTATACATTAATAAGATAAAACCAGAATTAAATAGGATGTTAATAGATAAACAGAAAAGAAAACAATAGGTTTTTAATTAAATGTTTTAAAGGATATATATAGAGATTTTTTTTTTTTTTAAAAAAAAGGAAATTGTTTCTCTTTGAGTTGTGATTGTTGGTAATAGGAAAGGGGAGTGAGATAAGGTAACTTTTTGGTTATGAATATATTTTGTAATTTATTATTATTATTATTATTATTATTATTATTTTTTTGGAGTATGTGTTATTTGTTATATATATATATTATTTTAGTGTGCCTTGAAAAAGACTATATAAAATAGTCGAAATGTTGGATTTTTTTTTTTCATGTAATAGTCATATAAAAAACAAATTTTAAAAAGGAGTTAGTTTGTTTTATTTCTACTATGGATATATATATATATAGACATATGTTAAAAGTCTAAAAGACTAAACTAATCAAAAAAATAATCAAATTATTTCAAATTCACAATTAAACCAGACTAGCCAAAAATAAAATAAAACAACTCTAAAACATAACAAATTTATATTAAATATTATCCACAATTCCACTTACATCTCACACACCTTTAATATTAAAAGAATTTTAAAATAAGTTAATTGTTTCAGAATCATAAAATTTTAATAATAAAGATTCTTTAATTCTTTTTTCTTTTTCATTTCTTTCAAAAAAGAAAATCTTAGCCTCACAAAATTAATGTGTGAAATATAAGTAAAATTGTGGGTAATATTTTGTATAAATTTGTTATGATTTAGTGATTTACATTTGAGAAGTCTTCTTGTAGCAGTGAAATCATTGGTTACATTTTAGAGTTGTTTTTGTAACTAATAAGATTTAGTTGTGAATTTAGGGTATTTTTATTATATATATTTATATTATTATTAAAAGAAGGTTGCCTTGACAACACTTTGAAGTTGTTGATTGTTATTGATATTGGAATTGTCTAAGTGTTGACTGGCTTTTAATGATTACTTTACAAATCTGTTTAGCCTTGAGCATTCTTGCACTTATTATTTAAGTAATAATTTGGGTGCAATTTGAGAATTATAATTGCAGTTTGTAATGTTATAATTGACTATTTATTAGTCTGCATTCAGAATAATTGTGTTTACCTGTTTAAATAGGTTTATTTAACGTTCTTTATATGAATAATTTCAATTTCTGTGATCAAGTTGCAATCTTTAGTGTCAATATAAATATATTATCAACCCTTAGTAAAGGTGGGATTTGACCTTTATTGTTTAAAGGAGGTTGCCTTGACAACAGTTTGAAATTGTTGATTATTATTGATATGGGAATTGTCTAAGTGTTAACTGGCTTTTAATGATATTTAATACAAATAAAATACCTGTTAGTTAAAAACTATTGTAATAACAATAAAAATAATAAATATACATTCTTTCCATTTGCAGAAATACTTTCAATTAATTCCTTAACTCTCCTCAACTGCAGTTAAATTCAGAAAACATAAATAAAACCAACATCATAAACTCAAATCCCATAACTCCCGAATTTTAACATTAGCAGTTTTTCTCTTAATTATATTCATTTTATTTGCACTGAGTGGCGTTACTGTTGTTACATTTTCATTTACCATTGTCAAACTCCCTACACTCACAACTTTGACGCCATCCATTTCAGATAAATACACTAATGATTATTACTAATCATTTTCGAAACTAGAGATTATCTTTAAACCTCAGTTAAAGATTAATATATCTAATTTTTTAATTTTACACACACAGGGAGTTATTCACCTTTCTCTGTCCCGTATGTAATATATTTATAGATATAATAAACACTTCCATACTTCCCTATTTTTTTTTAAATTCATATAAATAAAGATATAATAAAAGACAAATGACCCCCAAGATGCATTTAGTGCAGAACCAGCACTCTTCAGTTGGTCCAGGTAACTATCTCTCGTATATATCCTTATTATATGCAAAGTATTTATCTAGAGTAAATTGTTATATTTTCATTTACCATTGTCAAACTTCCTCCACTCACAACCTTGATGCCATCCATTTCAGATAAATACACTAATGATTATTACTAACCATTTTCGAAACTAGAGATTATCTCTAGGACAGATATAAACTTTAAACTTCAGTTAAAAATTAATATATCTGATTTTTCAAATTTACACACACGGAGTTATTCACCTTTCTCTGTCCCGTATGTAGTGATGCTACTGTATGGAGAGTTTAGTCTCTGTAAAAGTAATAGATATTACACTTCTTTCGAATGTATTTCATATAATCTTTATAGCATAACAGGGGTGGGGAGAATTTGCTTTACTCATAAAAATCTTGCTCAAATTCATCATGAAATACTTTATTACAACGTCTGTAATGTGAGGGTTAGGAGACTCTATGCTATGACTTCCAGAAAGCTAATGAATATAGCGACTGATCTTATAATCTTACCATATGCTTTACAATTTTTGTCAGCAAATTAAAAAAAAAAATAATGTTTTTATTATTTGATAGGAATTTGTCATATTTAGATACGTAAAATTAAAAAAAAAAACAGCATGGAAATGATATTTAATAGAAAAATTATTATAATTTATGCATAACCTTACTGAGGTAAGCAGAAAATCAAAAATTATTATTCCGTCAATCGTAGTGGTCTCATGTGACATTTCTTTTATTATATGATTTTTTTTTTTTTACATAAGAATTATCCGTAATCTTCGTTTTGAATATCTGATTATGCAATAAAAATATTTTCACATGTTTTGATCAACTTTATTCCTAATATGTTTAAAAAAATTGTAATAGATATTTACATTTTAAAAAAATGTAAATAGCAAACAGATTAAAATAAGAAAAACTTTAAATAAATATAATTTTCAATTTCAGAGAATATTATTAAAATTATCTCAATTTCCTCTTTCAAAAATACTATAATAAATAAAAATGTTTACAGAGTAGAGATGTTTAAATAAAGAAACTCCGAAAGAATCTAATCTGTAATTATAAATTATAAAATGATTTTCTGTAAAAGAAATATTAAAATAAACTTTACAGAGGTGAAAAATTAAAATAATTAAAATTTTTCAAAATATTTTAAAATATTAATATAAAAACGTTTCTTAACAAAGAAATTTAAAAATTGATGATAAATCTGCTCTCTGTATAAACAAACAAATATGCCGATCCACATTGTGAACCCTGTTGAGATTTAAAAGCACGTCAAGAATGTTTTAAGTTACTTATCTTTTTCTATAATATACTTTATTGTGCAAAAACAGATTACATGAATTTACAATGTTTTTGCCAGTGTTACAATGGCATGGACTGATCTAACAAATGTGTTATCAATTAGAAAAATCTTACAGCATTGTTCAAATAGGTTTACAAATTATTAGTTATTGGGTAAATTTTACCCTAGATGATTACAGTATGATTAAAGGAGGTAAGATTAAATAGAAAAATTTTACAGTGTGGAAATATTTACATTAGCAACTATACATTTATTATTATTTGTAATGATTTCTTTCTTTTTATTTATCCATGAGTTCCAAATCAAACCTTTATTGTTTATCAAAAATTACATTGTTGAAAATACATGGTTTAAAACTACATAGCTTTGGTGCAAACAGATAGATATTATTGTTACAGTTCAAATAAGTTGTTAGATAGGTACCTGATAAATGCAAACTTGCAAACCATGTATTTGCCTATGTTGTATTTTTATTGTCTGAGGGTTTAGTTCATCAGTTTAAACACTTTTTGATTGAATTAAAATATATCCCTTGGACTATTTAATAAACAGATGTCGGGGTTTAAAAAATTGTTGAAAAAGAGATATGTAAACAACAAAAAAATTAATACTTTGTTCTTCTTACATCAAAAGTCATTATTTGTTTTTCTGAGGTTATGGTTTGTTTCAGGGTTTTAATAGTGACCATGTAGCAGCAAATATATCTGGTTGTGCAATTTTGCTATATCTGGCCTCAGTTGTTCGCGCTTATTAGAGAATGTGGCTGGATGCTTTGTGGTATTGTCTCTAAGGCAGAAAGTATATCTGGTGCACCAGGAACTATATAAACACAAAGTTTAACTGTGGGTATTGAGCCTTTACTGGTGTCTCTATTAGGTTATCAAGTGTGATGTTATTTTGTCTATATGTGTTAATCATAAAATTTCTCAGGTATTTGTCAGAGCCATGCAGGTATGAAATAGGTGCTATTGTGTTTCTTCTTCCCTGTGGCACAAAGAACAAAAAACATCAATTTTATTGTACAACCTGCGGTATTTAAGGAAATAGGAGGTAGGTAGAGCATGAAGATTTATCTTTAAAAGAAAGTCAAAAACTTGGGGTTCCAATGACCATTTTTTGAATTGCTGCATCAAACAACAGTTGTTTATGTTTAGCATAGGTAAGTGAGGATCTGTAGTTATGTCTGGGTACAGCATATTACAAACAATGCAATAGGTGTATCTACCACCACCCCCAAAAAAGACACCTGATTATAAATGCTTTGAAGTTGGTTTACAAGCAAAGACAAATATCCATGTGAAGATGGTGGCCATTCTGTGGGTTATTTGAATAATGCATTTGAGAGCTGGAAAACGTTCTATCAGCGCAACCAGGAGCAAAGACAAATATCCATGTGAAGGTGGTGGTCGTTCTGTGGGTTATTTGAATAATGCATTTGAGGGTTGGAAAACATCCTATCAGTGCAACCAGGAGTAAAGACAAACACCCATGTGAAGGTGGTGGTCAGTCTGTGGGTGTTATGTGAAAGATGCATTCAAGAACTGAAAAACTTTTTATCAATGAATCCAGGAGATTAATACTTTTTTGTTTTTAAAAAATTTGAATGAGTGAAGACCTAATCTATTTCTGATTGGTGAAAGACTCAGTCATTTTACAGAGATGGAGACTAATTTTCTGCACCATAATAGATTGCTACTCAGTGAGTAAATGGACAAAGTGAAAGATTTAGTAAAGTTTATGATTGGTGAGTAATATTATTTTTGTTGTTACAGGGTGATTGAAACAGCATAATTTTGCATATAGTGAAAGGTATGTTTTGGAGAAAGAAGTGGTTGTGTGTTTAGCATCATCTTTCAATTTTTTCTGGATCTTTTATTTTAACCAGAGGGTTTTAGGTAGAAAGTAAATCTAAGTAAATAAGTTGGTTAACCATGATAAACTTTCATATTTATCTTGCCTATTTAAAGAAACCAAGCTGATGTTTTATTAATGTTAATCTTGAGTTTATGTTTGAAGGTGTATAGTAGGTTGCTGTTTTTTAACATTAGAAAAACATTAAGGTCATCCATGTATGCAATACACAGTATATATAGTCCAGTGTGTAGAATTTGGATTCCTTATAATTTTTGTTGTATTTTGTTTATGAGAGGGTTAATATAAAACATAAATAATAAAGAACTGAGTGGAGATCCTTGAGGTATGGATTGGTGGGGAGAGAATGAAAGTGATGTTCTATCATGAATTATAATATGGATTTCATGACTAAGGAGTAGATTGGTTAGTAGGTATAAGAGAGAGCAATGTATTTCATTGTCTGCAAGGGTCTGAATTAAAATTTCAATAGGGACTGAATCAAAAGCAGCCTCAATGTCAATTTTAACAGCCATTGGAGTATACTTTTTCTGCTCTCTAACTGAATTTACAATGGTTTTGAAAATAAGGGCAGTTTGGCCGGTTGAGGCCCTTTTTTGCATGTTGCATTGGTGATAATAGAGGGAGGAGATATGGTTCGATTTTATCTTTATAACCTTTTCCAGTATTTTGATACCAAGGGGGCTCATGGAGATTGATTGCAGATTAGATAGATTGGATATTGAAGCTTGCTTTTTGTTGAATGGAACTATGGAGATTGGATATAGATCTTTTATGTTAAACAGTCTTTGTGATAGATAATTTTCTAAATCACATAGATATGTGATGGTAAATTGACTGAGATGTGAAAATACAAATTTAGTGATTCCATGAGGCCCTAGATGACAAGAGTTTGTAATTGTGGTTAGATTCAGCAAGAAATCAGTAGCATGGAAATGTTTATCTAATTCTAGTTGGCCAAATAGATCTTCAGGTAGTGTGAAGGCAAAATGTGACTGCAGGTTTTGTTTGAAATAATTGTATATTGGCTTTATCATATTATATCTGGCTTTGGTAACATCATGGTTTCAAATGCTTGTGGAACTCTGACAATGGAAGGATACCTCAGAGTCCATCTAATGTATCCTCATGTCCAGGTGTGTTGTTTTGTTAGACATATTTTTTTTGTGGCAAGGTACATTTTAAAGTGTTGCAGGTGTCATTATATACACAAGTCTTTTTATATGTGTGCAGGAATCTGGAGCAGATTTACACATGGTAATTCTTTTATGTAGCTCATCGGCCAAAGTTAGGAATCTTGAGGGTGGTGGTGTAGTTTGGGTAATATGATTTAAATTAAATGACAGAATGTTGATTAAAAAAAATGTATCATTGAACTGGATCAAATTGAATAGTGCTGAGTTTAAATAATATAATATATGTTTCAGGGTACAAAAATTCAGAAGTGTTTACAGGAAGAATTATTCTTATTGTTTTATGAAGTTGAATTGTTAATGTTTACATTGTACTTAGATTGAGTTCAAGCATTTGACTAGAGTGATCAGAGAAGGGTGAGGGATTAAGTGTTAACTAATTAAGTGAAGAAGCATGGATGAATAAAAGCACAGGTCAATAAGTGAGGTGTAATGGCTGTTGTAGAAAGAGATAAAGTTGGGTGGTAAGAAACCTTTAGCATTCATTGGTGGTATTGCAAGTTGATGTAGCCACCTTGAAACAAAAGTGTGATAACTCATGTTAAACCACCCATTAAAACAATTGGGTAAGAGGATGATAGTGGTGAGTTGATGGTAAGCAGTAATCTTGAGATGACAGCTGGTCCAGGAGGTACGTAAACAAAAATTATATTGAGTGCACCAATATAGTGGTGAAAAGTGACTATAAGTAGGTTTGAGTTGATATACATAATTTTAAAGAATAAAAACTGGCAGATTCTTGTGATGATAAATTTCTTGAACAGGTGGAAATGCCTTGGGTCCTTAAAAATGTTGTAGAGTCAATCAGAAAACCATTATATATTTTTGTTTCCAGAAGATCTAGGATGTATGGCTGTGTAAATTGAATCCATTTACTTAGATGGAAGTTTTTTTGAATTGAGTTTAGACCTCAAACATTAAAAGCTCCTATCTTTATTTTCATGTTGAAAGTAAATGCTTAGAAAAAAGTTAAAGTATATGTTTAAATTGACTGGATTGTGATTTCATTTTTTGCCTTGTTTATAAGATTTAGAAAAAAGGATTGTATGAAGAAAAATAGCCAGCTACAACTCAAAATTTTCAGGGCTGGCATCAAGGGCATCAAAATATTTAAAAGATGGTTTATTTGCATTATTTTTTAGCAAAGGTTTGATATATGCTGGTATACTAGTGTATATATGTTTATATTCAGGATTTGTTTTTGATTCCTTGCTTGAGTTTGAGACTTTGATAAGTGAAAGATGAAGATTTTTGGGCTCAGTTAGAGCTTCCTGTGTTTGTTGAGTATCTGTTAAGTGGGGGTTACAGGATTCAGGGTTATGGATGCTGTTATTAGTGGAGCATATTTTTATTTTTTTATTACCTTGGGCTTTCCATGGTTGCCCAGGTTTTTTTGGAAGTGTAGTCTGTGTCACAGCTTTCAGCTATTGGTAATGGTGGTGTCAGTGTTGTACATAACAGCTATGCTGGTCTTTTTTATTATAGGTAGAAATTGGCTAATATTGTCATTGTGAATAATTGAGTGTGGTATCTTAGCTATATGAGTTGGATCTAACTGTTTACATGGTTTGGCTGATGCGGTGAGAGTTTCATTATTATCATCCTGAGAAGTTTTGCTGTTGATGTTAATGGGCGTCCGAAGGTTTGATTTGTCTGCTTGATGGAGAGTTCAATTGGTGAAGCATCTTCATTTGTGAGAGAGATTATGTGTGGCTTAGATGTTTTGTTATTATTGTCTTGGTTTTTATTATGAATACATTTAGGTATATAGTTACCCACCTGATTACATTGTAAAAATCGAGTGCTAGATGACCATGCTATGCTGGTGACAAAAAAAACATTGTGGCTTTAACTGTCTTATGTATAGGCAAAATGTTGCCTCTTGGTCTGTAATCTGAGTAAGTATAGTAATTGGATCTATGTTTTTGTTTAGCTTCACTTTAAACTCATAGCTATTGCTGTATATTGTAACTGGGGTGTCTTTAAGATAAACTGGTTGCAGTGAGACTACCTTCCCAAACATCTCCATTAATTTTTTTAAATCCTATATGGAGTAGCCTAGGTATGTATTTTTAATATGCCAATTATGTACCTCTGCTTGTTTTCATCTTCAGCAATTAGAGCAAATTGACCCAGTGTTTTGATCTTCATTTTAAATCTAATTTTTTGGTTTGGATCATGGAATTCTATGGTGATGTATCTTTGAGTGGGATGATCACGAAGTGTAGAACACTCCAATAGATTGTGCTGAGTAAGTGCTTCATATAGTAACATTCTTGGGAATTTATACAAAGAACAATTAATATCTCTAGCTGATAAAACTATTGAACAATCTGTGAAAAAATGACCGAAAGTGTTAAAAAGACCATTAGGAATGGTGTTGTGGAATTTCTCAGAAATGCTATCTAGCATGTCAGCATTCCATATTACAGAAGGGGATAATTGTGTTTCTTCACCATTTTGATTTTGTAAATCTAAATTTTCAATATCGCTGGTGGTAGATTTTCTGAATCTTTGGGAAGAGGGATTAAAATTCATGCTTGTAATTATTGTAATTACTGTAGAGTTTTTTTTTTTCAATATCAGCAAATGTTTTTTTTACTTATCAAAGTAACATTATTTTTTAGGTTTGTTTTTTTCATTCCTGTTAGTTAATACTAAAGGTGTGGCAGCCATTTATTTTATCTTTAACCGATGCTGTGACCTAGGTGTTTGTTTGTTTTTTTTACAGATGCACAGATGAATATTTGCAAACTTTTATATATAAATTTTGTACTTTTTTTAAAGAAAAAAATAATTTAAATTTATCTTTTCTGATGGAGTTGCAAGTAAAAATATTAAAAATAGCAGGAGACCGTTAGCATATATGTGACCATATGTTAAGCCAGGTGGCGACTCATCTTTTTCAAGATGGGGTATTTGACTAAAAGTCACTTAATGGCTTCTTCAAGGACCTTTATGATTGTGAAATAAATTCCTTATGGACCACAAATTTCAAATAGTCTTCGATTTTGAACCCAATCTACTAAGAGTTTCAACAATATAGATACAAAAATAATTTACAGTTTTACATATAAATATGATAAATATTTTTTAAATTATTTGTCAGACAGCAGTCTAAAATGTAATTATTATAATTGTCATGTGATTTCCAAATATCAAAATATCAAGCAGCAAATTGAACAAAAGTATACCATTTAAGCAGCTAAACAGAACTTTTTTACTCATCTGATTACTGATTACTGGAATCTTCACTCCACTAGCAATAAATTATGTTGAAAATTTGGGTCACCCTATTGGCAATTTAATATAATTTAAAAAACTCTAACAACTCTTATTTAAGTTCTTATGAGTTTTAATGTTTAAATGTACAAAATAATACTGTTTACATTTTAAAATAATATACATTGTAAGTTAATTACAAAAGCATATACATTTCCATATCTCATAATTTAATAACACATTATCAATCTGATACAATATTATAATAAATTTTTCAATAGATACCACCAGATAAGACATAACACTACAATCACTCTTTTTAAGTAATATCCTCTATAGTCATTTTTATGAACTTTCAAGAAATAATTGACAAAAACAATCAATATTTGTTGGACATATGTTTTTGTCACCTAGAAATCAGTTGAAACTCCATAAGGTATAGTAATGCAATCCCTACATAACATCAATTACAATGTTCAATTTCTATTGAAGTCTGGATGTAAATGTAGCAGGAATTCAAGTAAGGCTTGTTTTGTTTTTGCAGACCTTTTAATCAATCTATTTTTTATGCCTTGCTTTCAAATAAACATTTAAATCAGAAAATAATTCCATACCTAAAGATATAATATTAACAAAGTTAATTGTAACTTATGCCTTTATAGACCTTTCAAAATGTTTATATATATATATATATATATATATATATATACAATATATATATATATATAGTGGGTATAAGAAAAAAAAGTCTTATGAGATCACAATGAGAATGGTTTTGGAAAAGTGAACATGCTACATATACTTTATATATTAACTATACATCTCTTATTAAAATTTGCAAGACATTTCTTAATTTTTTTACACAATCAATGACTTACTTCCATAAATAATATTGCTTTTAAAAAAAAAAAAAAAGTACACACTTTCTAACTATATTTTTCACAATGTTTTATTTAACTCTCCATTAAGTTTTGATGGTCTAACATCATCTTTGCATCCAAAAATCAATTGTATTAATATAATAACTTCATAGTATATATATATCTACATTTACACACACACATATATATATATATTAAATGTCTGTAATTTTAAATAATGTAATAATTCAAATAAATTTATTTAACACAATATCCAAATTTTAATAAATATATTCTTTCCTGGAAGTTCTTTCCATTGTAACAATGACAATCTTTGTAAACATATACAGAAAGAAAATGAAACTTCAATATGTATGAATATTCCATCAATTATTTTTGATCATAATAAAACTTGTAATTATGTTTTTAAATTTGATAATAGAGATATTAAAGTTATTCAAATTGAATGATGTAATGAAAAACGAAAAATTAAAGAAGCAATGATAATATCTAAAAATAGAAAGGATTTAATGAATAGACAATCGGCTAATATAAAAACAACAGAATTGTGGGAAATTTAAATGAATTGAATGATGGGTAATTTAAAATGTTTATTTCGTATAAATTTGTCCTAATTGATGGTTGATAAAGATTGTCAGTGTTACAATCGAAAGTACTTCCAATTAAGAATACATTTATTAAAATTTGGATACTGTGTTAAATAGATTTATTTGAATTATTATTATATATATATGGATTCTACCTTTATTGGTAAAAGGAGTTGCCTTGACAACAGTTTGAAATTGTTGATTATCTATATTAAAATTGTCTAAGTGTTGACTGTTTTCTAATGGTTATATATATCCACAATTAAATCATTAGCCAAAATTAAATTATAAATCCACTACAAATAGTTTTGCTGTTATGGCAAACTTCTCAAGTACAAAGTAATACATTACAAAACATATACACTATATTACCTTCCATAATTCCAACTTACATTCCAATCATCTTTAATATTAAAATAACTTTTAAACGCATTAATAGACTCAGAATTATACATTTTTAGTAAAGAAATTAACTAATTTTTAGTATTTTCCAGAAATTTAGTGATGATGGTATATTAGATGTGAAAATATGTAGGACTATTTCCATCATCTATCAGTGAACATTGAATGTATAAAAAAAATTTAAACTTTATTTAAACTTTTCAAATACAAACAAGTTATTGATAATGCCAACATAGATCAGTAATTATTTTGTGTTGTCTGTTTGTGTGTTATTACTAACAAGTTGTATTTGAAAAGTTAAATAAAGTTTAAAATTTTTTACTGTTACATGATGGAAATAGTTCAACATATTATCACATAGTTATTTTTTTATTTTTTTGTTCAAAAAAGACCGAATACTAATTGTTTTATTTCTTTCATAAATATATAATACAGAAGAGCTAAGATATTTATTCTTTACTTTTAACCACTTTTATTTTTTTTAAAAAATCCAAACCACTTAAAATATTTTAAATATATATTAAATTAATATATATAATCATTTTCATAAAAGAAAAAGAAACTGTTTAATATGTATTAAATAAAATTCTTTATAAAGAGTGAATGGGAAAAAGAAAACAATAGAAATTTTTTTAAAAAAAATAAAAGGATAATAAAAAAAATTAAAAATATGAAAAATAAATATATAAAATTAAATTTGAATCTGATCAAAAATCAAATATTGAAACATACCTCAATGATTTATGCAACATTGGATACAAAAATTCAGCTCTCATTCAAATGGTTAAAAGGTTTTACACTAAAATTAGCAACAGATTAATTCAATCTAATGAAAAACCATTGATATCACTTCCATACATACCCGTGGCTACCTACTATATAAACAAAATCTGCCCAGAAACATACAGAATTGACCTTCACACCCCTCCTGCCCTGAATCACCTTATTAACAATGTGAAAGACAGCTATCGCCAGAGCAGAATTCCCAAGTTTTATACAAAGTTATATGCAACAACACAAACTTCTACACAATTTATTATGTGGAATCATAAGCAAGTGTGTCTACAAGAATTGTACAGCACAGACATCAATACAATCAAGTTAAGACAAATATCAAGGTTAAATCCATTTTTCTCAAACATGAGTCTAAATATGGTCACAGCTTCAAACTCACAACTGCCAGAATTTTCTGCCCTGAAAGAAATGATGCTAAACATAAAACTAAAAAGGAATGGAATATTAGCAACAATATACTGTATTGTCTGCTTTTTTTCTTTATAAGCAAAAAATGGAAAAAATCTATTCTTTTAAATTTATTTATTCTATCCCTTTCATTTAGTCTCTATTACTATCTTTGAAGGCTTCTGATCTTTCAGTTAGAGATAATAATATCACTGGTAACAAGTTACCAATAATACCAACTCTCTGCTACTAAATAATAACACTGGTCATCCAAGCACTTTATTTATTTTTAGAAAAAAAATCTTTAGGCACCTGTTAACTACTATGTAACTAACATACTTGCTTGAGTAGCTATGAATTTAGTACCTGACTTACCCAGCTAGCTCATCGGACTTTATTCTCAATTCTCCATCTAAACTATTATCTCTATTTCTTAATATTTATGTCACAAATATTTGACCAATAGAATACTTAAGCATTATTAATTCTATGGCATAAATCTCTCCCTCACTTTTAACATTACCTCAAATAATCTACCTAACAATAATTAAAATATTTTAACCAACTTCCTTTCTTTAAATGCTCGCTCTTGCCTTATAATAAATGTGTACACACATTCTATATTACAAGACAAAAATGAGATATTTATGTTATACATTAACTTAAAACTAACAATGTTAATCTTTTTTTTCTTTAATTATTATTCATTACCAAAATCTTTCCTCTTTCCCTTGAAAATCTTTCTGAATTTTAAACTTTTTAAAAAATAACATTTAAAAATTTTCTTCCAATAAAATTCACTCTTGATAAATACTAGAAATATTATGTAATGACCTACATTGGTCATGGTCTCCATTCCTTCCCCCCTTGAGAGTAAAATGTCATTCTGAGTATTTTATCTCTAATGCCTAAAATTAAAAAAAAAATGTATTACACTTCATTACAATTCTGATCCATTTCCCAACATTCTTGTGTAATTATGATGGGGTTTATTTTCTAAACTTTATCTCTTCCATTTTATTAATTGCAATAATCAAGAATTGAACATTCTCTTTTTTCTGTCCCCTGAGTGATCTCAAATGCATTGTTTCCATATGGTCATATGATTTATGTGACCCATCATATATTGGCTGAAACTTTTTATATATTCCCTTCTCAGGATGGCTTATTGGGTTTACCCTCACCATGACTCCATTCCCCAACTTAAACACATATTTGACTCTTCCCTGCCTCTTTTGTCTTATATTACCCATTCTTCTGAGCCTATGGCATGCTTTGTCTGCATCTTTTTTTTGTTAATACCAGTAAAATGATTTTAAATGGATATGGAATATATTTTCCATGATGTAGTCTAATCAGCTCAACCCCTGTTGATTCATTCTTTGACCAAATTATCATGCTGGTGACTCTTGTTGACTCCTTCACACATCCTCAATGATTATTTTGTAGGTATATGTGAAATAAGCATCACAACTCTCATATTATGTTCACAGGGATTGGATTGCAGGTTGCGAATCGAAATGAGGATATGCCTTATTCAGTGATGTTCTATATATCTTTTGCATTCTTGAGAGAGAAAGGGCTTTCCATGATCTGATATTATTTGATTTGGCATTTTTACATCTCAAAATTTTTACTGTCCCAGTACTCATTTAGTCTGTCTGTGTCACCGGATAAACAAACACAAATTTGGAAAAGACATCATATGCCACAATGAGATATTTCTTTCTGTTAAACTCAGGTAGGAGTTCGTAGAAATCTATTGCCAACAAACATTTGGGCTGACATGCATATATGGGTCTCAATGCCCCCACACTTGATGTGTTAGGGAGTTTGGTCTTTGTGCATATGTTACATCCCTCTATGATATTTAAGATACTCATACCTTTTTGGTCAATAAAACCAATGGCCTATTCAACCTTCAGTTTTGCTTGCTCCTTGTCCACATCTTTCATGTATGTACTTAATCACCTGTTCCCATATGGCTGCTGAAAGAACAACTCATGTACATTTGCCCTCTTTCATCTTGCACTGAAAAATTCTCCCTTAAGCAATACCATTTTCTCTCCTTCCATAATAAACCATTTATAGGTCTACTTATAGATTGGTGAAGTAAATAACATATAACTTGTCTACAATCTGCATCCTCTTGCAGGTCCTATAGTCTTTATAAACTATGTTGTATGTCTTCACCTTCTGCTGTTGTTATGGATGCATTGTTGCAATTCAGATGTTGCTGCTTAGATGCTGTTGGGTAGCAGCTTACAGAATTGGCCACCATATTATTTTGCCTCAGCAGTATTGTACACCATAATTAAACTCTTGCAAGAATAAACTCCACCAGATCAGCCTATTATTTATGAGAAAACTGTGATTAAGAAACTCAAGGATCCTATGGTTAGTTATCACTATTACATCTGATCCTATCAAGTACTGTCTAAACTTTTTAAATACCCACACAATCACTAAAGCCTCTCTCTTCATTACTGTATAATTCTTTTCTGGCCATTTAACAAGTGACGCACAAAAAAACAGCCCATGCTGTCCATCATCATGTACCTGGGACAGTGGGGTCATCAATCCGATTGCATTGCTGTCTGTCTGCACAACAAATGGTTTACTAAATCTGGATATGCTTTCCTTAGAAAACCCTTTGTTATATTTATAAAGCTGTGCTTATGTTGACCTTCTCACACCCATTTTTTTATCTTTTCTCAATAGTTGTAGGCTCCATGTCTGAGGAAAATTTTTTATCTCCTCTGACAATACATAGTTGAGGCACTGTATAAGTCCTGCCTCACTGTTTTTTAGACTGAAGGGAATTTGGTTGAAACTATATGCCCATTCATTATACTGGAAAGTGATATATTTCTGGTACTCAGGATGCAACCTGATCTGCCAGTAGTTGGCTGTTAAATCAAATGTTGAAAGATCTTTTTCTGAAATTTTCATTAGTGACTCACTCATTGGTGGTGGGGTATTAGTGTCTAACACTGTTATTTTGTTTAATTGCCATGCATCTAGGCATAACCAAATTGACCCATCTTTTTTCTTTACCATCACTATCAGGTTATTGTAAGAAGATAAACACTTAGAGATAATTCCCATTTTAACATATTCTCTAGTTGTCCCTCCACTACAGTTCTATATTGATGCAGTATAGAATATGCTTGAGCTTGATCTTTTATGAGCCTAATCCTATGCTCATATCCCTTGATAACTCCAGGGACTTCTGAAAACATACTCTCATATGTTTCCAATAATTCCTTCAACTGTTCCCTTTGTTCCTTATTCTCACATCCCTTTTTCCTCACTTTTTTCTCTATTTCTATCCCTCCATTTTTGCATCACACTCTACATTCCCATCATTTGCCCCACAGACTTCAAATGTGATTTCTGACTGGTTTATTCTGACCTGTCAATATTCATAAACCTACAAACAGCCTGCCTTGCACATAAAATCTGACCCCAGGATAACATCATGTATTAGTCCCTCTAGGATAAACATGGCATGATTGTATTCCTTTCCTGCTATATATCTACTCAGCTAAGCTTGTTCTGATGCCAGCTTGGCTTTTTCTATTTGCCAAAATTATGTATACATTCTTTAGTGGTAAGGTTTTTATTTTCAAATTGCTCTGATCTACCTCATTAGAGGTTTTCTGCGACATCACTGACTTGACTCCCTGAGTCAAGCAGTGCATTTATTACTATTCTTTCAACCCTTATCTCTATTTTAGGCCAGAACTGAGGTTTCATTCTCAACTCCTCCCTTTCATCATTCTTTACTATGTTTGCTACTTGCATGTGAGTATCCTCAGCATTCACTTCCTTATTCTGGCTGCTGCCTAGCATCATAAGTGTCCCTGTGGTTTGTTCTACTATATTGTTCCCCCATTACTATCTGTTGAACATTTCTGGAAAATCCCTTCTTACTATATGTAGAATCCATTGTTCAGATAGCTAGCTTTATGTTGTAACCATTCTTAATTTCACCACTTGTCTGTGAAAAAATGAGATCAGCAACTCCCCTGGTCACCATTTATCCTATGCTACCTGATACTTAACATTTTCTTGGTCCTACCCCCAGTAGTTCATTACCAGTGCTTGTTTGTACTACTCAAAGTTTGTAGGTTTTATTCCCATTGACTCCCATCAAGTTTGAGCATCATCCTGTATGTAACTACTAACTATGCTAAACTTGACCAATTTGCATGAGAAAAAATATTACAAACTCTCTAAGTGCCTATTTGGTACTTCCCCTCTGTTTCCCACAAAAGTTTTTATTTTTATAACCTGGCTTGCCACTTTTATTTCAGAATTGAATGCCCTACCTATTGTTATTTAAACAACACACAAAAAATATTTCATCTTATTCTTTATTTCAAATGAATGCACAACCAACCCCAATCCTCTTAGTTATATTGTTTGTTCTGCTTATCCTTCTATTGTAATTCACTTGGAGTGTTTATTTTTATTTTTTATAATTATGCATCCACATTTATACTGTCATATGAAATCTCAACCATCTATTGATTGTGCTGATTGACAGATTCTGTTAAACTGAATATTAGCAGACTCTTTAAACCTAAACTAGTTGCTTTCTAATGTTCTTTTTCCCTAACTCTCACTTGTATCAGTTACAGCCCATGTTGGCTATGCCATTGTACCATCTGCCTTCTTTCTTTGTAAACCAAAAATGAAAAATCTATTCTTTTAGATTTATTTATTCTATCCCTTTCGTTTAGTCTCTATTACTATCTTTAAAGGCTTCCGATCTTTCAGGTAAAAATAATAATATTACTGGTAATGATACCAACTCTCTGCTACTAAATTATAACACAGGTCATCCAAGGCCTTTATTTATTTTAAAGAAAAAATCATTAGGTGCCAATTAATTACAATGTAACTAACGTATTTGCTCAACCAGCTACAAATTTAGTACCTGTCCTCCCCAGCTAGCTCATCAGACTTTAACCATTCTCAATTCACTGTCTATACTATTATCTCTATTTTTCAATATTTATGTCACAAATATTTGACCAACAAAATACTTATGCATTATTAATTCTATGGCATAAATCCCTCCCTCACTTTTAACATTACCTCAAATTATCTACCTAACAATAATTAAAATATTTTATCCAACTTCCTTTCTTTAAATGCTCACTCATGCCTTATAATCAATGCATACATATATTCTAAATTACAAAACAAAAATGAGATATTTATGTTATACATTAATTTAAAACTAACAGTGTTAATCTGTTTTTTCTTTAATTATTATTCATTACTGAAATTGTTCCCCTTTCTTTCTTCTTTTTTTTTTCTCAAACTTTCATGAAAATCTTTCTGAATTTTAAACTTTTTAAAAAATATTTTTTAATTTTTTTTTTCAATAAAACTCACTCTCAATAAATACAAGAAATATTATGTAATGACCTACATCGGTACAATACATACAATCAATAAAAAGAATCCTGTGTCCTCCTATCAAAAAAGTGGCTCATTTAAATTAACTTATTTACCTTCTTATTCAAATTTTATGCAAATCCTGACTTTTGTTTATTCTTTTATAAAAGTCACAAGCTTATTGGATAACTATTGCTATGAATAGGACTGCCAGTTAGTCGAAAGCATGCTTAGCGTACCATCCTGTTAAAGTATTAAACCAAGGTTTTCTTTATTTGCATTTTGTATATATTTATTTTGAATTACCTTTTTTTGAGAAGATTTAAAGTTACATAAAAGCAAATGATATAAAATAAATAAAATTATTAATAAAATAAATAAAGATGAAAAAAACAAATCAATCATGCATTAATAAAAAATAAAGAACATGATACATATATTGAATAATAAATATACCAGAATGACAATGAGAAAGAAAATTAAAGTGATATAAAATGTAAAATATGTAAACAATAAAATATGATAAATATATATCAGTTATAACAATATTTAATCAATATAGCTATTAATATACACAGAAAAATCCAAAATATATACTTAATAACACTAGGTTTTTATATAAAATAATAAAACAGGAAGAAAAATAATAAATAAGAATATCTACACATAAGAAATATATACTCAAAAATGAATAATCATTTTGCAATAAATTATTTATAGTTAACATTTATATTAAGGTAATTGTATATAAGTATATGTATATAAAAAGAGTAAAGAATATATATACTAAATAAAAAGTACAGATATATGTTCAATTTATATTTTTAGTAATAATAATTATAAAAGATTCCTAAACAAAAACAATCATTATTGAATTTTCTTTTAAAGTAAATTTAGTAATAAAAAAGTTTTTTAAAAAAAAAAAATCCTATAGATGAAGGAATAGAGAAAATATTTTTATTTTTAAAAAAAGAAATATTGTAAACTATTGAATATTTTTTTGAGAGAATATTCATAATATAGAATTTGAGTAATTATTTTAAAATGTAAATTATTATTATAGGAGATAAAAATAATCTGAACTGAAATGACATATGGTAAAATAACAAATAATTTAATAATAATGATATTATAATAATTTATATTATATAAGGATCCATATGTTTATATTGGTTATTTGTTTATGCATATGTAACAAAAAACTTCAACAAAGAAGTTATTATAAGTTAATACAGAAATTTATTTAGCCTTAGAGACATTGTCAATTAGTAGAAATAAATAGTTTTCTGATAACATCAAAAGGTAAAAAAGTTATCTCTGTTTACATGGATATAATTTTATTTATATTCTTTATTACAATAATCCATGAAAATATTTAATTCAACATATATATATATGTCAATTAGTTTTAGATTTTTTTTTAAGTTTAAGAAAATTAATACTTATATAATATATATTCAAAATATTTAATAAATAATAGTATAGATAATTGTTTGTGCTTTTATAAATATATACATATGCACATTTGTAAAAGAAAATCTCTAAACATACAAAACTTTATATAAGGGTTAAATAAAATGGTTCTTATATATTAGTCCAGTTATGCCTTTTAACATCCATGATAAATGTCTAACATTGAAATCCCATCAAATAAACACTGCAATCTCATCTGATATCATCAAATAATGTGTACACAAAAACTTCTGATAAACTTAAGTGATAAATTTAAGCTTTCAGAATTTTTATCAATTTTTGCTTATTAGAAACATCATTCATTATCCAGACTTTGTTGAGACAAGTCTTCTGAAGTGTTTTGCCATTTTTATGGATTTTATTTCATAGTGCTGTCAATTGCATTTTTGTACATTTCTTAGTATATTATTTTTGATTTGAATTAAGTGAATACCTGTAGTTTTCATTTGGATTTACTTTTCAATTTTCCCATTTATATTACCTGTTTTAGTTATAATACAAAATTATGAAAATTTGGGTTCTACCCAATTCTGAGATTAATGAGGTTCAAGACAAAAAAATCCTGCTAGATGATAAACTGTGTCCAAATGGACATACTGTGGCCTTTTACATGCCACTTCAGACAAGCAGTGGCATTGTAAATCTTGAAGATACAATAGTAAAATAGGGTTTTGTAATGAAACATAGTTGAAGGGTTCCAAACTTCCATTTCTGATGGTGATTCAATTTATTTACAATTGAGTTCACAAATTAACATCCATAGAATGGGAGAAAGCAGAGCTTGATTTAGCATGAAAAACCATAATAGACTGGAATAAATATATGTGGGAAATTTGTGCCACTGTGATTTTAAGCCATGAAAAACATAAAATTAGAAGCCCTAACAAAATCACTGATATTGACAAAGTGAAAAAAACCAAGTTGAATGAATACTTACTACAGAGTGGTTGTTTTGTAGCTTGTGTATGGAGACCAACAAGTACTTCATCATCACAATTGATGGCAGAACTTGTGGTAACTCATATAGAAGCCATCAAACAAAATGTGGGAGAGGGTTCTAAAATTTATTCAGACTCTTGGAAAGCATAAAAAACTGATGAATTATGAACTGTCAGCTATGACAATTTTCATATGAATCACAAATATAATTTTGTGAATTCAGAAACCAGGGTTCATACTCAAAACATTCAAAGTCTTTGAGGTTCTGCAATTTCTGTTTGATGGAATTTATGTGCCAGAGACCGCAAAAAAATTACAACATTTTTATTTGCATCATAGATGAGATAAAAACATCCACCCCCTGTATGTTTTAAATTTAAAAGTGTACTAATTTAATTTTTTTTTATTTTTAACAAAATACGTTTATTTATTAATATTTCTCCATCAAGATTCCATGCAGGCATTATATTGCAGAAACACGATTTTAAGCCTCCATTTTAAAATAAATTTGACACAGATGTAAGAAAAGAAGATCCCCTTAAAATAAACTAGAAATAACTTTTGGAGAACTTCAGAAAGACAAAAGATTGTTTCATCATGGTAATTCCTGTTATAAATACATGGTAAGTATGTTTTTATTTTAAGTGATTTAATTTGCTTATTATGCTTAGGATTTGTAGATTATGAAAAGGCATTTGAATCTATAAACATTTCTTCAGTGATTAAAGCATTGGATCATCAAGGTATAGATCCAAGATATTGTCATATTTTAAAAAAATATTTATAAAAATGCAACAGCAGCAATTAGATTACATAATGATAGTAAAAAAATCAACATTGAAAAGAGTGTAAGACAAGGTGACTCCATATCTCTTAAAACTTTTTACAGCAGTGTTGCAAGAAGTATTTTGTGGATTAAAATGGAAAGCTAAAGGAGTGAAAGTAAATGGAGATTATTTAAGTCATTTAGATTTTTCAGATGATTTAGTTGTTTTTGCAAATAATGCTTTATAGCTACAGGAAATGTTGCAGGAGTTATCAGATGAAAGTAGGAAAGTAGGACTAAAGATAAATGTTAAAAGACTAAAGTAATGTTTAATAGATTTACTCAAAATATGAAAATAAAGATTGATTATGAAGAATTAGAAGAAGTTAACAGTTACAAATACCTTGGTCATATTATTAATACAGAAGGAAACATAATGGATGAAATTAATCATAGAATTAAACTTGGTTGGAGTGCTTTTGGTAGAAATAACTTGATACTAAAAGGAAATATGCCTATGTATTTGAAAAGGAAGGTTTTTAATAAATGTGTTTTGTCAGTTCTTACTTATGGATCTGAGACTTGGACACTTAATAAAAGAGCAATACAGAGACTTCAGACCACTCAAAGAAGTATGGAGAGATGCATGTTGGGAGTAACAAGAAGAGATTGAAAACGCAATGTATGGGTAAGAGAACAAACAGGTGTTACTGACCTCATTAAAAAAATTAAAAGACTGAAGTGGAGTTGGGCTGGACATATTGCTAGAAGAGATGATAATAGACAGACAATTGAAATTTTAAACTGGATTCCAAGAGATTGTAAAAGACCCAGAAAGAGACCACATGTGAGATAGATGAATAAAATAAGAAAGTGTGCAAAGGTGATGTGGAGAAGATAAGCTAAAAATAGGAAAAGATGGATTGAACTTGGAGAGATCTTCATACTGCAGTGAATTGAGAATGGTTGTTGATGATGATGATGATTATGTAATAATATATTTTTGCCAATTTTGCTTTAGTGTCCATTTTGTAATTTTATGCCAGATATAATACATATACTATATTTTAATTTTAAGTGGAGTTAATTTGCTTATGTAGTATTATTTTTTCAGCAATTTAGGTGTAGTGTCCGTTTTGATAATGTCATACTAGTATTAATATAAGTACTTTTGTTTTACATTTTAAGTTGATTTAATTGGCTATGTAGTCTTATTATTATTATTATTATTTTTGACTGGTAATTTTGTTTTAGTGTCCATTGTATAATTTCATGACAAACTTAAACATATATTAGTACTTTTTTAAAATTTATTTTAAACAATGGGTGGGAATTGATAGCTGCATGTGTAATTTTGCTTTAGTGCTTGTGTTCATTATTTCATTCCAGAGTTCATACATATAGTATTTTTATAAATTTTAAGTAAAATTGTGTAATAATTAATTGGCTGTCTGAGTGTGATGGCATATCTTGTGAAAATAGGAGGGGACATTTTTATTTAGTATCATAATGTGGTGTGCATTTCTATTATTTTAGATTGTTAAACATTTACTTTGTTAAATTGTCTGGTGCTATTAGTGTAATATATTAGAGCTGCTTATCAGTCTGCCCATAACTTTCTAAATCTTGTGAAAATAACAGAAAAAAAACATATACACTTGATTTCTTTTAAGCCAAAAATATCACATGATTACCATTTCTTATGCTTGCTTATAACTGTTATCAAAACAGACAAAACTCTCCACACAATATTGCCACTCCGTGCAAGCCAGAGTAATCAATGGATGCCAGAAGGCTTGCACATAAAATCCTCCATCTAGTATCTACTCCTCCAATATCCCCAGACTAGTTTCTAGTTTGTGGTCTTCAACAGTGAGAAGCCTTGAATCTGAGAGCACTGCACCTTAGATCTTATAATCTAATGCAACCCTCCAGAAGCCATCTTTTTTCTCTACTTAACTACAAAACTATAAGAATAAAATTGAAAACACAATAATATTTTCAATCTAAGCTCAACAGAATGCCACAAGCCAGAAACTAGTCTGGGGATATTGGATGAGTAGGCAGTAGATGGGAATTTTATGAACAAACCTTCTGGAATCCATTGATTATTCTGGCTTACACTGGGTGGCAATACTGTATGGAGAATTTTGCCTGTTTTAATGGTGTCATTTGATGAATTTATTATTTGTTTGTCAGAAGTTTCAGTGTGTACATTCTTTGATGCATGCATTATTTGATGACATTGCAAGATTAAAAAGTTATTGATGGATTGATATGTATATGAAAAGGTATAGCAGGTATACTACATAAGTAACAATGGTGTGTTTTAAAGTTTATTTTTTGGGCTAGTCTGGCTGAGTTATGAATTTGGATAATTTTGATTTATTTATTGACTAGTTTAGCAATAGAAGTTTATGGTATATATGGTTCAGCACAAAATACATATATTGGAGATCATTTATCTTTTTCACATGTATGTGATTATGTGTACCAGTTGTATAAGAAAGAGTGGATAGTGTACAGAGCTTGAAAATCTGAGTTCAAATTCCATCTAATATATATATATATTGTACCAATATTGATATTGGCATATGATAATTTATCTAAAAAAAAAAATTAAAATAATTTTTCATAAAAGAGTTTGAAATAAAAGTTAGAAAATAATTGATTAAGGGGGGAGGGTGAGTTTGGTTAGAAACATTAAGCTAAAAGTTTTATAAAAAGAAGTAAAGAGTTTTTAAAAGTGTATCAGTTATTTTCATATTAATTTCATTCAAATCTGAATCATGTTCAAAATCTCCTAACACTTGAAACCTATTTGTAAGTTCTAATTTAAATTCATTAGAATGTTTCTGAAGATTAGGAATATCAACTGTAAATATTGTTTTTCTTAATAATTTTTGTCTCTCTAGTTTTACATTAACACGTAACTTACACCTTACTAATCGATGATCACTTCCTGTGTTAAATTTGTTAAGAACATTACAATCTTGAAATATGTATTTTCTGTTAGTCAAAATATAATCCAATTCTGCTATACCTTCATTTGGATGCTTCCATGTCCATTTCCTTTTAAGATTTTTCTCAAAAAATGAATTCATAATATAAAGTTTTTCTTTTTCTGCAAACTCCACAAGTCTATGTCCTCTCTCATTTCTATTACCATAACCAAAATTACCTACATCAATTTCATCTTTCATTTGTCTACCAATTCTAGCATTAAAGTCTCCCATAACAATTTTAAAATGTTGTTTACTCTGATCAAAAGCCTTTTGTACATCCATATAAAAATCTTCTACTACTTCATCACTATGAGAACTTGTTGAGGCATAAACCTGAATTATCTGCATTTGGTATCTGCTATTAAGTTGTATAACTAATCTTGCCACTTTGTAGGATACACCATCAATCTCCACAATATTGTTCTTCCACTTTTTATTTGTAATGAATCCTACTCCACTTGTATTTCCAATATGTGTGCCTTTATAATAGAGTATATATCCACTTTTTAAATCAATTGTTTCTTCTCCTTTTCTTCTAACTTCACAAAGTCCAATAATGTCCCATTTAATATAAGACAGTTCTTCTTCTAATTCTTGCAATCTTCCTTCACTTGAAAGTGATCTGCAGTTGTAAGTACCTAAATAAAAAGTTATCATCAAATGGCAGCCTGGCTCCGCAATCAGGGGATTCTTAGCACCCTCCGCCTTCGGCCACCAACTGCTGCCTTGGTTGGTGACTTTACAGCCTCCTGGGAATAAGAGCCATGCTTTATTTTTGTCTGTCATAATTGTATATATGTATTGGAAAAATATTTATCATTTACACAAACATTCATTCTGCCTTATCAGGCACTGAGAAAAAACGCCATGGTGTTTCTTGATCTTAAACTCAGAGATAAAAAGCCAATAAACTCACCACGCTGGCTATTGCGTGTTGGTGAGCAGCCCATCCATGTTTGTATACTGTATGAATAATCACATAGTAATAACAGCTGCAACGACAAGAATGTATGGAGTGGACATTAGGAATTTGACCTGCTCGGTTCCTTTAAGGCCTCCAAGAGGAATCAAAGGATCTTCTTTCAGTTAATAGCAAACTCCTTTCTGAAGCCAAACTAGTTATATATATGCGTATATATGTGCGATTGTAAATAAAAAATAAATGTATGCATATTAAATAAATATTAAAAAATAAATGGAAGTTGTCATTAAAAAACAAAGCAATTCTTATTAATTAAAATGTAAAACAACATGTTTTGCATGGCTATTATTAATTAAACAATCTTCCAAAACACATCAAAGGATTATCAATGGAATTTCGACAACAGATATTGCCGGAGGATATTACAAGGACAACATGTCACAGGTACAAATAGACCTTTTTTTTATTGGACAATTAATTGAGCCAGTTAAGTCAAGAGAGGACAATCAGTTGAGTTAATTGTATCCAGAAACAAAATGCAGTGCTGAGCAGCTTTTGGAAACACATGTCTTTCTCCAGCCTTAGTCAAATAAGATCAGCAATATCTGCCCGTGAAATAATGTCAGCATAATAACTTGGAAATCTCTGTCAGTATCTAATTGTCTCCAATAATAATAATCGCGAATAATAATGAAACTCATCAAGGAAATGTCCCAGCCAGCTGGAAATATTTTCACCTAAAGCAGTAACCAAAGAAAACGAAGTTCTACATCTACATTCAAAATCCTAGGTAATAATATTTCATATTTTTATTTCTATAATAGCCATTCCATCGCATTAATTCATAAAGCTTCCAGAGACAAGTAATTTGAACTCTATAAGCATGCATAAAATGAACTATTGATGTGCATGTTTGTGAATGCTATATGATTTTATAAACGTCAAACATTATTTATGCTTTTTCATAAGATATATATTATAGTGTGTTAATTTAAAATGTGCATGTGTTATATTAGTTAAAAATTATAAAGATGTTTAAATTTAGTAAATTAAGTGTTAGTTAATAAATTGTCTTAAAACTTAAACTCTATTTGTCGGTCAATTCTTTTTATCAACTCTTTTACAAATATTTTATCAATTTTTTTCACCACTAATTATGTATAATCTATTATTGATTACAAACAACTGAGCTAGTCATGGATATTTAGGCCTTGAGTTAGTGGCCATTGCTCAAAGTGCATTATTTATTCATTCTTGGATAATTAACTGGTGCTCGTGTTTACACGAAACAAAAAAAGTGCTTTGAACGTGGTGTTGAACTCAACAGCCAAGAAGAAGCTATGTTCTGGAAATGTAATGCTAGTTATATATTTTATAGCTATCATTTGGACATACATACTTTCCGAGTATGTTCTTCTCTGCCTAAGAGGCCGGTGTTTCGATCCACACATATTTGAACCCGGTACAATATATATATATAATGTCCATTAATTAAAAACAAAATTGTAATTATAATTGAAATAATAAATTTAACGGTTTACAAACTATTACAAACAATCCTTAAATCCGCAAAAGTACTTTCGGTTCATATATATTATAAAAACATGCTTAATTTAATCAATTATGCACTAAAAGCAATATATATATATATATATATATTATTTTCACTAAAAGCAATATATATATATATATATATATTAGTTTCAAAAGAGAATTTTATCAATAAAAATACTTAGTATATTACAATAGAAATGAAAAATAAAAACAATTTATTAAAATTGGAAGGGGAAAAACACTATATATTGCTAAACATACAAAATTGTAATGATTTTAGAGCCATTAAACAAAATCTGAGAAATTAGAATTAGAATACCTCACTATAGATTCAACTTTTGGTTGTTATATGTTACTTGAAACAAAGTGTAAAGCATCCACCCATAAATTAATTAATTCAATCACTAATTTAAGCATTTTTTGAATTGTTATGTATATATATTTTATTTTTTAGTCTTTAGATATTTTGCAAAAGACTATTTACAACAAATCATATTCAAATTTAAAAACTTAGAATGGAAACAAAACACATGTTATAGTTAAGCACTCAAGAGAAATTAAGATTTTATCCTTCAGTTTCTTTTCCTATTTTAACTAACTGTAAACACACTTTAATGAATTAGTCATAAAATTCAATGGACCCTTCTTTTTAAAAAAATATACTGTCATCTACTGCACATCACTGAAATCTTACTGTACCAATATCAGGGTCATTTGAAATTTGGCCACCAACCAAATTAGGGTGGCCAACTGGACAACTCTGACAATATGCATTATTGTATTTCCCACTGTCATCTATACTTAACATGTGGACACAATTTGAAGAATGTTCATTCAACAGAAGCATATTGGAGATTACTTACAAGATTTGACTCAAACAAATACAATTTCTATGTTAAATAAAAGTATTTCTAAATATATAGTTTATTGATCATCTATATACTGCACATTTCTTCTATGTTTTATTTTTATATTCATATTTTCTACTTATTATTTTTGACTTTTAGTTTAAATTTTATTATTAATAATAGTATTTTTTCTTCAAGTTCAAGATTTTTTTTTTTTAAAAAAAATTTATTAAATCAATACAGAAGGTTATATCAATCTAATTAGTTTTCTCATACTTAATAATTATTTTAGGTTATTCTAATAATTTTATTTCTATTCAGTTTAATTATGATGTATAGCTTATATTGTATGCTTATACATTTACTTCTGCCTTTGATAAAATGTTTAAAAATAGTTTCTTATTAGAATAAAAAAAATGAGTTCAAAAATCTTCATCATTAAAAAAATTAGAATTACTTTTTCATATTTCTGGTCAAATTTTCTTTCATTATATTTGACTTCATAAAAAAATAAAGAAAATTATATTTGATTTCTACTTAATATTTTATAAAACTATGGTTAATGTTTTCTAGATTTTATTTCCTTTTCCTTAGTTTTATAAACATAAATCTACTGCTGAAACTTTAAATGTCAATCATTTAGAATGAATAATTTTACTGGAACACTTTTTTCCTTTGAAAAACAAAATCAAGTGGTTTTAAATTTATCCATATTTTTGAAACTTAGATATATTTTTTAAATTAAAAAATATACAATTGCACCAACGTGGGCTTTATCTAGCTGTAAATTAATTTTAAAAGCAATATGCCTATGTTTATGAATAGGAAAGTTTTAATAATGTGTTTTACTATTTATTATTTATAGCTTATGATACCTAGACACCAAAGACAAGAGTAATGCAGAGACTTCCAGGAACCTTCAAAGTATACTGGGACATATGTTAGGGTTAACAAGAAGGGTTTGAGAATGAAATACATATGTGAGAAAATAAACAAATATTACTAAAATCATGGAAAGAATTAATAGCCTGATATGGAGCTGGACAGGAAATATTGCTAAAAGATATGTTAATAAATGGACAGTTAACATCTTAAACTAAATCCCAAAAGATTATGAAAGACCTAGAAAGATACCATATATGAGATGAATAGACAAAATAAGGAAATATATTGTGCTGATATGAAGGAGAATGGTTAAAGATCAAAAATATTGGATTAAATTTGGAAAGACCTTGATCCTGCAGTGGCTGAATATGACAATGATGATACTCAAAACTGGTTTGAATCAAATAATAAAGGTCAGAGACATTATTATTTATGATAAATCATTATTATTCAATATTATTAAACATCGAGGTATTTTTTACTCGTAATCTGAACTGCCAATGTTTATAAGTAAAATAAGCAAGACTTTTATTAATCATATTCCTAGTTCATGTCTCTTTGGATTTATATATTTTTTAGATTTCAATATAAATCATTTCCCTAAAAACTTCTAAAGTATTGCAATAAAATTTAGACTTACAGGAATAATTTATATTTATACATAAAAAAAGCCAAACTACTATTTGTAATTTCATTAATTTCTCAAATAATAATAAAAACTAGTTAAATGATTATGATTCTTTTTCCTTCAGTGTTTCATTTTACTTCGCTATATGTCTTAAGCTCCACTTAACTAAATCTATCATTGCAAATATTAATATGTTTGTAATTGAGTCATGTTTTATTATAGTGAGAATATTGGACATTGAGTTGATAATCAGATCAAATGTAATATCCTTCATCATCACACTTTTTGCAATAATTCAATGTTTAATTTTAATATTAAACTATTATTCTGTATAGAAATTCAATAAATTTGACTTTATTTATTAGAAATACACATTTACAAACAAAAAACATTTTAAAAAATCAATTAACGATAGAGTATGTAATAAGAACAAAGGAAATTTTCATCATTCAACAGTGGGCAAGAAAACTGTCAAGAAAACATTTCTAAAAAATCAAAAGAAATCTTTTAAATTTATTTTAAAATGGAAATAAATAATTATGAAACTCTGATAAATTTTTAAAATCTGCTTTAAGATTATAATTTTTAGAATGTTTCAAAAGATGCTACCCCAATGTCAGTAATGGCATTAGTGATCTGTTCCATGAAGTGTAGGTTTTGTATGGATTGTGATTTTCTTTATTTGCATTACACTGGAATTTGTTAACTTTTATTATTAAAAATAAAACGTATATGTATAAAATAAAAATACAATCATGTATACATTTGTTTTTTTAATATTCAGTATATAATTGTTGTGTAAAAATAAAATGAATCATTAATAAGCTACACAAAAAAAAATCAATTCTTTTGTTATTCTAAAATTATCTTGAAATAATCTTGGAAATATCCTCAAAACAGGATTACAAGAAACTAAATTTATCAAATACTTTGAGGCTGAACTAAATTTCTTTGACTTCATTGCTTATTGAAAAATAATGATTTCTTCACATTATTTTAAACTTAATAAATCAATATTTGTTCATTTGATTTTGCCATTTGAATAAAAATAGAAAGATATCTCAACAGATGGCAAAAGAAGCATATTGTTAGCAAACATTAAACTCTAAGTAAAAATATTTATGTAGATTACCCTATAATTTAAGTAAGTATTAATTTTGGTAATTGTAGTTTGTATATGTTCAAATCCTTTTTGTATGCTGAATAAATTTACTGTACTGATAACAATATAATATTTGAAACTACAGAATATTATATATTTATGAAAAAAAATTATATAGTGGTGATTAAAACGATAAGCCAAAGTTTTATCCAGAAAATAGAAATAAAATTAAAATTAAATAGTAATTCTTAAATAAAACTGTCTTTGGCCAAATTCTTCAAACAAAGCTTAATTTTAAGATTCTTAACACGCCAAGTAAAAATTAAATAACTTTCTGTAAAGCATATTTGTTAACTCCAAAGACTGACTTTGTAATGAAAAATATGATGAAGAATAAACAGTGTAAACAGAGGCAAGCCAGAGTAATCAATGGATGTAAGAAGTTTTATGCATTAAATCTCTATCTAGTGAGTACTCATCCAATATCCTCAGACTAGTTTCTAGCTTGGTATTTTATCACTGCAATGAGTGGCAATACTGCATAGAGAGTTTTGGCCTCTGTTTCTTAACAGCTTGTGTAAGCATAGGAAATAGTAATCATATAATGAACAGAATAATTGAGTATTGTCAGAGGAAGTTGGTTATTTCATATACTAAATTTTCTATTGAATTTTCAACATAATTAAATTTAAAATTTCCATTATAAATCACGTCCTACTTACATTTTAATTTACCATTTTAAAAAAGCAACTTGTAGAGTAACACCATGCCTCTAATCAGAATTTAAATTTAGATGAAACTGAGAATTTTTTTAGGTAACTGAAAATTTTCAAATAAGTTAATGAAATTTTTTTACAAATATATAGCCCATAGACCCTCATCAGGAAGCCCATTTCTTAATCAGAAACTTTGGATGTCATCAATTAGCATTGTAAAAAAAAAATCCAGGAAATCATTGAACACACATGCCTGGGGATTTTATCATAACATCATAATTATTTACATCTTATAAGATGCCATTGGCATGAAAAAATTGGCAAACCATTATGCAGTATGCATTTATTTTAGAAAAAATCTTATTTTTTGACTGCCTTGGAATGGAAATTTTTAAGCTGGTCATCTTTTCAATTTATATAAAATGAGGGGCTGACTATGGTTTTTGAGTAGATTATTGACAATGCTCAAAGTTATTCGAAAAAAGGGGTTATTCTTCAAATTCATGTATATTTAAAAGATATATTACATATGACTAACATTTCATCAGATTTATTTAGACATATATATAAATTTCATGCTAATATATATTAACACATTATTATAATATAGGATATTGCAATGTCTTGCTTGAATAATACAAATTTAAGTAATACAAAATTTAACTTAGTATAAATTCAAAAATTATATCATTAGTTTGTAATTAATACTAGTTAAAATTTAAATAATATGAATTTTTACTCTCGATTACAACAAAAATTATGTAAAGATAACAAATACAAGTCTTTTATTCATACCCTCAATTTTGCCATGTGCAAACATTAAAAACAAGCAGGGATTTCAGGGCTGGTCTGCTAAATTACTATAATAAATAGTTTTCTTTATTTTTACTTATATTGTAATTAATAACACCAACTTTAAAATAGAATCATTTTTTAAACAAAGAGCATGTGTGTGCAAATCATCAAATATGTTTTACATTAAACGAACATAAATGATCATCAATCTTTGTAAATGATTTATTTCCTTTTTATGATTTGGATTGTTATGCATTTTTTTAAAAATAAATAAATAAAAGAATTAATAAATAAATGACTTAAAAAATTCAAATATTTTAAAATAAAATGTCTTTTTTTTGGAAGCATATATGCTTATTTACGTTTAAAATTTTTACAGTATATTTTCATATAGTAATATAATTTATTAGATTTTATATTTAAATATAACTTGAAATTGAATAAGATTAGTTCACAGGATTCAATATTGCCTCTAATCAGCACTTATTCTAAGCAGAGAAAACTGAGAAAAGGAGAAAGCATAAAAATGCACAATAATGAATTTATGCCTATACTGTTTTCACTTTGAGAAATTGTAAGCAGATAATAAAATATAAGGAAAAGTATAACTTTTGTGCAGAAATAATTATTTATATTTATTTGTGTTCTGATAAAAACGTGTGTTAAAAGTTCGTAGTTCAACTTAATTATTTTTACTAAATGAAAATAAATTTTTAATAATTTTTGCACCAAAAATATTCCATAAAAATTCTACAAAAACGAAAAGGAATATAAAAGATTATGAAATTGAAAAGTGAACTTTATTTTCATTAGTGTTTAAATAAATACAATTTTTTGTAGTCACTTGCTTTTGTTTTGCCAAATTGTATATAATATTGTACTATATATTAAATATTCCCAGGACTTAAGGTATAAACAATGAAATCACAAAAGGAGTATGTCCTTGAATTAAGCTAAAATGAGTGCCAAATTATGATGTAAGAATCACTTAAAATTGATAATCCAAGCTAAACAACATAATCTAGAAATTAACAATTACAATTGTTTATTTTACCCTAAGTTAAAAGATAGCTGCTTTTAGCTTATTAACAAGATCACATACGGGTGGTAAATCACAGCAGATAGTTATTTGGTGAATCTGTTTTGAAAAACAGTGACATTTTCTGCATTAAATTTTTGCTATAACACAGTACAGACATTTTTCTTGATTTTTTTTAATTCTTTTTGTTTTTTTCTGCAATCTAACTAAATACATACTCTTCCATTTTATTACTCTAAAACTCTTTTAAAGCCCTCTTATTTACAATATGCTCTTCTCTTGTTTATACATTTTTTCAGAATATAATCTAAAATTTTGTTTATTATGAATCATAATTTGAAGATTTACTACTTCACTAAAATTTTATATTTTAATTAAACATTTTCCCATGAGACATATATATATATATATTGTAATGGGGTATATATATATGCGTTACATTTAAATTCTAATACGAAATGTTTTGTAAATATCTAATACTGAATTAAAAACACACCCGTTCAAAATGCACAAATAACGAATTATTAATTTATTAATGTTTGATTTAAATATTAAAATAAGCTTTTAAAAAAAAAATTATAGAATCTAAATCTTTAAATAAAGTATAAAATAAAAACCTTTTTAATAATAGTAAAGATTTTTTTAATTTTCAAATATTAAAATTACAAACAAATCTTTAAGGCAAAACGACAATTAAAAAAATGATTACGAAATAGATAAGGGTTCCTGCCCAGAGATAGAGACACAGACCTCAGTGGAAAACCCAAAATCTATTTGGCCACAAACTGAATTAACCAATAAAATAGAGATATGGAATATGTATGATGAATCCTGCATTCCAGAGATAAGGTGCCTGAGGACTATAAAAGGAAAATCCAAAAATATAATTAGTTAGTTAGAGAGAGAATCAGAAAATTAAAGTTTTGAATTCATCCGTAAAAATAATTTTAAAAGTTATTGCTGTCACAAAAAAAAAATGTAATTAGCATCATGGTGCTTCCTTCGGCGCAGCTGGCCGAAGGCAGCTTTCATCTCCATGGATCCCAGGAGCAAACCACTGGTACCATCTTCAGAAAACATCGTAAATGCATCTTCATAAATCGTCATCGCCCACAAGAAATGGATCTTGTACAAATTTGGATCTTCCTCATGAAGGAACGAGCACAAACAAAGGAAAGTATAAATTTATAAATGAAACATAAATTCTCTTATGCTTGAAATCTTTCGGATTTTATTTGTGTCTAAAAAAATGAACTATAGACTTTCTTTTTGAGCAAACCTGAACTTTTATCTTTCTATAAACTTTGTGATTTTAAACTCTTAGCTAAAGTTTTCAACGTAATCTTTTAAAAAAATGTATTGTAATTTATTTTTGTTTATTCATGTTTAATTAATATTTGTTTGTAATAGGGTAGGGGTTTGCGATTGCAAACTTAAATTTAAAAATAGAAATGTATATCGTTATTTGTACATTATTAAATTTAAAAGAAAAGTAGGTTATATAATATTTGTAGTAAAAAAATAAGTTAAAATATAAATGTTATCTTTAAAATGATTTTAAAACCTTAATTAAACTAAAGATTTTTTGTTTTGAATTAAATTAATAAAATGATTTAAATGTTAGTTGAGTGTAGATGGCTGCTAGACTAGTTTAAATATGTTATTTTTAAAGAGGGTTTTGATTTCGGACTATTTGTTTCGTAGTTGTGTCAATGCTGGTGGAGAGATATATGGATGTTTATATCAATGTAATGTGAAGTGTGTTAGCACCTAGGGCGATGAGTCCAACTGAATGCATGACCCCAAAGAGGTAGTCATATCATTGAAAATGGACACAGACGTATTTCCTGCGCCATTGACCCATTCCAGCTCTATGGATTGAGAAGATGTCAGCAAGATAAGATCACTCTCCCATCCATACATAGTGTGTTCTCTTTGTATTACATACACGATTCCTTTGCCAGATAGAAGCACATTCCTATACTGGTTGAAGCTCATGTTTTCTCCAATAATATCACACTGTTCAGACGCACATTCCTGTCGGCATGATTCGATGCTAACATGTTCATATTGCATTGGTTGCTGATATATATCTGGAAGCGAGCATTGGTGTGGCTGCGGATTTTTAGCCCGGAATCAAATGTTTGAAAGTCTTTTAGGTGCGTGGTCTGGGTAGCTCATCTATACTCAACATTTCTAAGATTAAGAATAAAAGTTAAAAACAAATAAAATAATAACTAATGAAACAGAATAAAACAACTTTCTTCTTTTGTTATAAAAATTATTTTTTTTAAGTTTGTGCGTTATTAATTATATATGTAAATAAAATCTTTTTTGTATGTTATTAATACTTACAGTGATTGCCTTTATTATTATTTATTATTAAAATATATATTTTAATAAATATATAAGTTTCTGTGCCTCATGAGCTAGTGACTTGGGCTGGCGGTCGTGAGTTTAACAGCACGTATCTGTCGACTTTATAAATTTTCTAGGTTCAAAGTAGCCTAGTGGTGCTCTGTCGACAGATACGGTAAGACTGGATACTTCACCATCATCACTGACCATTATAAATGGCTGCCCAGTATGTGGCATGATATTCATTAATCACAAAATACCCTGATCAAATAAAATAGTTTAGGAGATAGTGTGAATAGCACCCTGAACATCAGAATAGGTATAGTAGAAATAAGTTGATATAAGATGTGACTGTGAGGTATAAATATGATCGTCAAATAACTTTAATATTTGTAAAAGAAAAGGAATGATTTAGTGGCTCAAAAAAATGTGAATATTTTGAAAATTAAGCCAGTAATATTTTTTCTGAAATGAGTAAATATTTTTTTGTATTAACATAAAGTTATAGTCTGATGTTTAATAAACTCACGAATGCCTTGAAAATTAAGCCAGTTATATATTTTTTGAAATGAGTATCTATTTTTTTGTATTAACGCTAAGTTATAGTTTGAATATTGTGTAAAAAAAAAAAAAAGAACTTTAACACATTATTATTGCCAATTAGTATTAACTCTAACTAAAGTCTTTTTTTTATCATTTTTTTAAATAAGTTCGGTGATATGTAACGGGATATATATATGCATTACATTTAAATTCTTATACATAATGTTTTGTAAATATCTAATACTGAATTAAAAACACACACGTTCAAAATGCACAAATAACGAATTATTAATTTATTAATGTTTGATTTAAATATTAAAATAAGCTTTAAAAAAATGTATAGAATTGAAACAAAGATTCTAAATCTTTAAATAAAGTATAAAATAAAAACCTTTTTAATAATAGCGAAGATTTTTTTTAATTTTCAAATATAAAATTTACAACAGATATTTAAGGCAAAACGACAATTAAAAAAATGATTATGAAATAGATAAGAGTTCCCGCCCAGAGATAGAGACACAGACCTCAGTGGAAAACCCAAAATCTACTTGGCCACAAACTGAATTAACCAATAAAATAGAGATATGGAATATGTATGATGAATCCTGCATTCCAGAGATAAGATGCCTGAGGACTATAAAAGGAAAATCCCAAAATATAATTAGTTAGTTAGAGAGAGAATCAGAAAATTAAAGTTTTGAATTCATCCATAAAAATAATTTTAAAAGTTATCGCTGTCACAAAAAAAAAAAATGTAATTAGCTTCATGGTGCTTCCTTTAGCGTGGCCATCCAAAGGCAGCTTTCATCTCCACAGATCCCAGGATCAAACCACTGGTACCATCTTCATAAATCATCATCACCCACAAGAAATGGATCTTGTATAAATTTGGATCTTCCTCACGAAGGAACGAGCACGAACAAAGGAAAGTATAAATTTATAAATGAAACAAACTCTCTTAAGTTTAAAATCTTCAAACTTTATGTGTCTTTAAAATGAACTATAGGCTTTCTTTCTTTGGCAGTCATTCTGAGCAAACCATTCATTACTTTGGCTCCAGAATTGGTAAATCATCTAGCTACTTGGAGATTAATTTATGGAGTAGACTACAGCAGATAATTTCTAAGAAGAAATCCATTGTACCGTTCTTTTAAGAACTAATGATTTCTTAAGATTTAATGAACCAGTCAAGATAGCAAATGAACATGTAATAAAATTTATGTTCATATACAAACAGAGGAAAATATGAAGCAATCTACCAGAGAATCCAGTAAAATGAATGTGGGGTAAACAACCAGCCAGCGCACTGCCCCTTCTCTGTCCCAAGCTGCCAATATGTGACCATGCCAGTTCCAGCCACCCACGATGATGACAAATGCTGCCTTTCTAAATAGATGAAATCCTCACTACACAGCCAGTTGACGTGAAGCCCACTCAGAGCCCACAGAAGAAGAATGAAGACGCAGACATAAGTTCATTTTAAGATATTTTATTAATATTGAAATAATTAACTTTGATATTTCCGATTAAATATATTATTATTTTTTTTATTATTATTAATAATCTTTTAAAAAAGAGAGAGTTATCTCTCACATATGTATATTGAATTATGGTTATTATGGGCATAAATGTTAAAGCTTTTACTTAAATCTTTTGAGTCAATTTTTCTATTTCAAATTCTAGTATTTTCAACAAAGGTTGCAATGAGATTCTTTTTTTTTTGTTGCTATTCGTTTTCCTCTTTGTTACTCCTGAAATTCGTCATACACAAATATACATGCGTATATATGCGTACATACACTTATTTATTATTCGGTAAATATATCTCATGTTGAATATCTAAAAAATGTATTTAACCGTATATCTTTTTTTTAAGTTATTTTTTTTTGTCACTGCTGCACCTCATGATGCGTGTAAGAAGGGATCTATTATAGATTCCCTGTAAGCAAGTCCTTTAATAACTTTATATTTAAATAGTAAGTGTTTAATTGTGCTGCACGTATATACATGTATAGGAGTTTATCTATAGCAAAAGGGAAATAGATACAGTATCTTATGGTGAGTATGATATAGTATCTGAACCAATGCAACCTTGTTGACTTGTTGAAAAATATGAAATTAGTGAAATATCATATATTGCAAATATACGTATGCATAGTTTTTTTTATTATTATTATTTTTGCTATCAATAAAAAGGTTTTAAAGTAATCAGTAAAAGTGTATGCCTGTATGACTGAAAATCTCATATCTGTATATCAAATCACACGAAGTATAACTTATTTCTACAGGGTAAAAAGCTCAGACCACTTCCATTACTTATAAACATTGTAAATAGTTTTAGGGATTTATTATTTTTCTTATTTAAAATTGTATTTATCTATTTCAATACTGCAAATATATATATATATATATATATATATATATATATATATATATATGGGTTTGTGATAATTAATTATTTAGTATTTTTGTTATTATATCATCATTAGTATGAAACAGTGGTGGGTATTTGGGATTAAATAAATATTTAATCATACTATTAAACTTATTTCGTTTTCATATTGTTATTTATATTGATAAAAATATATTCTTTTCTTATCAACCATGTACCTGTAAAATGATTTAACTTACCCATTTGAAGACCCTAGATGTAGAGTGACTGAGCTAGCCAAAAAGGAATATCACTCTACTGGGGTGTTAAATCTTATTCTTATGCTCTGCTGAATATATGGTATTGCACATCCTTCTAGGAGGGAAGGAAGGGAAAAAAATCTTTTTTTTTTAATTTTGTTTTCTAGAAGTGGTGTGCAAAGGTCTATTTTGTAAATAGATTTTTCAAAGGTGTGTACTTACCATTATTCTAAATGTTTGGGCATTCGAATAAGATATCAACTAAAGGATGTTTTTGACTGGAAGAGTCCGGTCAATGCACTCTATCAGTTTAGCTGGAAGTACCAATATATATATATATATAAGTGCAGACAATCGGCTAAATTGATATCCATTCTTTTTCCTGTTAAATCTTGTTCATTTCATGGTCAGTGCAAGATTAGGAATAGGAAATCTGCAGGGGAGTTTGGTCCAGTACAATATATATATATATATATATATATATATATTACTTTGAATATAAGATGTACTTTTTTCAAATTTTGAATTCACAAAAGAGGGGTGTGTCTTAAATTAAATATGAAAATTTTTACATCTTATTTTTTTGGATTTTTGCTTTATACTGTATATGCATATAGTATTATATTGATATCTGTGTATAATAGCATGTTAAATCTTTTTTAATCATTAGTTTTGGATTAATTTTGTAAATGGATTTACTCTCTTTCAAACCACTACTTTTAATGTTATTTTGCCAATTTTACCATTATTTTATCAAGAAAACTCTACCAAATAATCTTTAGAATTTTTTTACAACTAAAAAATCAAGATAACAATGAGATAAGAGTCTGCCTTCCAAGGTGCTGTTTGGTTGTTTGTTGTACTCTACACAAGAGAGTGCCTGTCAACATTTTGACAATTCCAATGTTTTTTTGTTTTGATTTTTAAAGTGAAAACGTACATTTTTTTTTTCCAGAAAATATTTGTAAAACTATAAATTATTTTAAAAAATTTAGATTTTAATAGAAAAATGTAATTTTCCATGAAAGCATGTTGACAAGGAAATTATAATATTTGGATGCAATTTAAATTGCCTGAAGATGATGTACCTGGTGGAATAGTGAAGATGAGAATTCAAGTTCTGAATGTGAGGATACAGAAAAGGAAAGTACCATATATTTGAAGAATATTTTCAATAAAATATGTGAGTTTATTGTATTTATATTAATTTCCTGTTTACATACATATATGCATATTAAATTCAGGGTCAATTTTTTCCCCAGTTTTCAGACTTAAAATCCTATCCTAAATCAGAGATCATCTTATATTCAGAGAAATATGGTAAATATTAAATTAAATATTTTAAAGCTGGGCATTTCTTTTAATTTAATGCATGAAAAATTCCTAAAATATTTTAAATAAAAGTGAGAGGGGTGGTGGAAATTTACTAAAGTTGTGAATCCTCAAATTCTCATTCCTAATAAAGTATTTGCTCTCATAAAAGATTTTGAGTTGTCAAGCGTTGTTAGCAGAGAGGTCATCACTCCATCTTGCAAGCAAGTAGTTGCTTGCAGATGGTTGTGGGTTGTGTCCCAGCTGATGCTATGACATATGAAAAAAAAAGATTTTGAGTTCTAAACTTTAGGCAAAATTATTTTGCAATTGTTAATTTTTAGAGTATTCAAAAAACTTCCATTATAATTTCAATGTATTATATTATATACTTTAAAAATGAATTAAGATTCATATTTTATTTATAATATGAGCTATTTTATCTAATTGTTATGTGTTTGCATGCACAAAACCTTTGAAGTCATTAATGAATTATGTATATATGTAGCCAATAAACTCTTTAAAAGTAATGAGAAATTTTTTATTTGTAGTGGGATGAGTAATTTTTAATGTGTGGTTAGAAAAAAGGGTTTTACTTTATGTTATTTTTAATATTAGAAAATATAAAATTTTATATTCCTTTATATACAACTTTTGTGTAAATTCGCAATTCTGTTTTCTGTAGAACAGTAACTTTTGAAATTAATCAGTGTGTGTTCGCGCATGCACATACACTTTAGAAACAGCACTAATTATATAGTTAAGTATATATTCACATGCATGAACAAACAAATGTGTACATGAATTTTTCTATTTTAATTAACATTTGTGAAATTATTTTTAAAAGAAATCATTAAATGCCTTTAAGCATTTAGCCTTACTAATATATAATAAAAAAATCTAGAAAACAATAACAAACAAACATTATTAATTACAAAACTTCTTCATAGAGAATGTTTATATTTTCTTATTTAATGCATAGAAATAAAATCATATTAAAGATTTAATTTATTTTCAATTTCTTCAGATATTAAATTACAATTAAAATAAAAAAAAATAATTTAAAATGCACTATTATTATATTACAGCTTTATAAAAAAACGATCTATCTAAATAAAATATATGTATAAATTAAAAGATAGCTCATATCATCATAGGAAAATATAGAGAATTAATTTTGACTTATTTATTGTATGGAAGTAAAACTTGAATATTGACTCCGTAAAGGTAAAGCATTGGGAAGGTTTCATTTAAGAATACTCTGTAAAAATTTAAAAATTCAATAAAAATATCATAAAACCAATTATATATGGTTTCATCATGTTGGATGTTATATTATAAAATCCACTATTTATAAAATCTTGCCTTCATTGGATTGGACATATGCAAATGAACAATGGACGACTACCTAAAGGGATGGCTTATGGTGAAGTTCAACTTAGGTTTTAAAGGAGAGGCAGATCTTATCTATATTATAATGATTACCACAAAGATATTCTAAAGACATGCGATGTTAATTGTTCCAATGGAGAAGATATGGCAGAGATTCAAATATATTGAAGAGCTTCTATTAGTCATGGTATTGAATTATTTGAAAAAACAGGTTTCTGCTGAACAAATTGAAAGACATTATCACAAAATGCCAAGCAAATATAAAAATGGATTAGTATGCCTTTTATGTGGACATGTTTGTGGCTAATAGATTACTTTGTATAGTCACTGCAAAATTCATTTCTAGAGCAATTTTTTCCCTTTAGAATAAAAATGGCCATCTTTCTTTATAAATAGGTGCTATATATAAAAATTTTAATATATTCATTTAAGAGTGTATGTGTATCCATAAAAATGTTTTTGCCTGGTACCATGTGACTTTTTATTTATTATAGATTTCATTCTGTTTATAAACACACACACACACACACATATATATATATCCTAGAACCATCATTATCTGAAAATTCAAATACAAAATATTCAATTCACCCTTGCAAACATTGTTTTTTCAGCAACATCTTTGGGAATAAAGAAAGTCTGAACTTTATATTTATTCATAGAGGATGTTGCTGAAGAGAAATATAATGCTTTGGAGGGTGATTTGAAAACTATATTGTGATATGCCATATCATTATTTATTATCCCTTTATAGTTTATGAGTACCTAAATAAAATAAAAAAACAATTAATGGTCCTATGTTTAATAAATATAATTATAGCTGGAGCAAATGTAGAGTGAATGAATAATTTATTAATTAAAATTTTAAAAAATAAAATATTAGTATTAAGTAATATTGAATTATAACAATGACTTTATTCATGCTAAAAAAGAGGAATCTCACATTCATCAGCTAATAAAAAGAGGGGTGTCATAATTGTTTGTTACTAGGTGACATAAACCAGCTCAGCAAGAACATGTATACATTTTCTTTTTTAAAATTTGGATTTTATTTTTATATATTTTTACCAATAGATTTTGGATTTATAGCAAAAAAATAATACACTGTGAGTAGAAAGTCATGTAGGAGGGGAAGAACATAAACTTCCTTCATTTAATATTCTTATGAGTAAAATAGAATGAATAACAATAAATGCTATGCTAATTGCAAGGAAGCTATCAAACCATTAGATTTGCCATGAAATGTAACATTGATAAGAGGAGTAGTTGGATATTATCTAATGATTAAAATTGATCATGGAATCCTACATTTGTGTTTTCTATCATGGAAGTGCTAAAAAAACATTGCAGGATAATGGAACTCAAGTTGAAATTATTTGCTAAACCTGGTAACAGATGCCAATAGACAAATTTCTTTGACTTATCATCTCGGATAGAATTCACTTCTTATAATAATAATTGGCAGCATAATGATAACTTACCAATAGATATTTATTACATATAATTATTAATGCAGTGTTATTTTATCATTCAATACACATTTAAATAGTAAAATTAAGTAAATAAAGCTTACATCAATTATTAACCTATTTTTCCTTTTAGAAAACAAATCTAAATTTAGAACATGACCAATATTCCATATAATTTAGTTTTATAAAAAGCATAACTTGATTTTAAAGATATTATGTATGATATATATGTAGTTAAAATATAATAATCAAATTTTCATTACATTTTATTTTTCGGATGTCTGAGAGAATCTGTAATTAACCTTTTTACAATTGTATGTGTTATTGATTTTAATTAGAGGTCATATTTACTAATTGCAATCTGGAAGAGATAGTATTATAAATATACATTAACTAATGTTAGGTTGCAGTTGTTGAATTAAAATTATATTGTCTTAGCCACTTAAATGAGTTAATGTTTGCTTTAATAAATATATATTTTATTACTAATCTAAGTATCTATTAATTGACCTCTTGCACAAGTCATTCAGTTATACAAAGTTATTTTATTACACAATTTATTTTTATTATTAAGCTAATTAATTATATATCCCATACTACATCTTATCAGCAAGTAAATCATCAATTACTTAATTTTATTTTTTCTTCTGTTGAGCAAAGACACATATTTATGGATTCAGTGCTTACAAATTCTATGAATTCATTATAGATGTAAACCTAAATTATTATAGAGCAATTTGTAGATCAATTTATTTATTTACTTATTCATTAGTTATGTTTTGGTAGCCTAAGTTTATTATATTTTGTATTGCCCATAGGGCATAATTGGAGGACACTACTTTATTCAGAACTTTATCTGTGTCATTTCAGACCATCCCATATCTATGAGATATTTGCATCCCATGCTAGCCCTGCTCAGTTGTATTAATTTCCATTACATTTAAGGCTACTACAAAAAAAAAAAATCTGTAAGACATTTATTTAACAATCATCTTATCATTAATGTGGTACCTAAATTTACACTGCATACTGTTGTTAATTAGCTTATACCTACTACTACATCTATTATCATTGTTGGTCAATAATAGGTTCAATTACTATATATATATATATATATATATATACATTAAAAATAATCAAATATTATTTAGTAATAATAAAATTTGTACAAAGTTTTGTTGGAAATCAGTATATTTAGGTCTAAATGTAATTATTATAAGTAGAAGTGTTAAAAAAATAAAGTTATGAATTAGTAATAAATTTTAGAGCAGATTAATTAAAGTTTTTAAATATTTAGTCAGTTAATAAATAATAAAATAGAACTAAAGATATTACAGTAAGAATTACATTGATTAAACATATTTTTAAATAAACTTTTAATATTTTATAGAGACTTGGATAGTTAAAATATCTATGTGTAATATTTCTTAGTGTACCACTTTGAAGATCTACATCATGTGTCCTATTCTAATAAAAAGGTGACTACTTCTATCTTCAAGCTACCTGGTATACTATCTCTAAATAAATATAGGTGTTGTGTAGTGACATAGTTTATCTACACCCCACAAAAGATTTTAGCCTTTGATAGTATATTGAGATTACAAATTCTATTATGAAGAAATGACTATGCCTTTTGTATCTTCATAGATTGTCTTCAATACTTTTTCTACCATCACAAAATCTTAAAAAGCACTTTAAAACATTCTTCAAAATCATAGATTCTCTTCCATACAAATTTAAAATCATTTCTAGCATTTCATTTATTGCACAAAAATATGTAACATCTCATGTCATTTCAAACTGTGGATTAAAATATAAAACTCAATATCACAACCATAACTCATAATTCACACATATCTTGAGGCTTAAAATTTCCTTAGTGGTAATATAGACAATGCTGTTACATAACACATGCATTAATTTTGAGATAGTGTTTAGACATCATGGAGACAGAACCACTCACCAGCACCTTTTCAATAGAACACCCTAAATCTGAGTGAGAATAAGATAATTTCCTTTTTTTATTTACTGAGCCAATAACTTTCTAAAGTTTTAGTCATTATTGTGGTCAGTGCAAGTGATAAAATGACATTATCAAAATTCATTATCTATTACTCATAAATGAGCATGGCTTTTATAACTCAGAATAAAAAAAATCAAAAAGAGAAAGATGAAAAAATAAAAGTTATGAAACAAACAAAAACAGAAAGGGTGAATTCCTAATTGCTATGCATGTAATGATATGATAAAAATGTACTTACACAAGCAATACTATTAATAAGTTAGTAGAGAGATATAATCAATAGTCTGAGAATCACTTGATAATTGATCCTTGTATTGGCCATATCAGTGATGATAATAAGATTAAAACAAGAACAATAAAAGAGAGACTTTATTGAGTATAAAATGTTTTACAAGGTAAACATTGATTTACATAGTGTAATATGGAGATTTGAAATGACACATTGAACTTTTTTGTCCATAGCATTTCCAGAAATTGATCAACCTGTGGAAACTCAAAGCATTAATCTACAGGAAGGTTAACTATTAAAGACAAATGAATGTTACAATTAGGAATTATTGGTAAAGTCTAGAGTTTAAATATAAGTAGCATTTTAGGAGTACAATATTGAGAAATCCAATTTGCAATGTATAAGTTGAAAATAGGAAAAAACTTGGAGATAACAACATTGGAAATAATAAATTTAAATAATGTGAATCACTTGCAATTAAAATCATTAGGCCAAACTGCAGCTTACTTTGCTGTAATACTTGGATAAAATCGTTTATAATAATAATGCTAAAACACTGCTATGAATATCATTTTTTTTCTTTCTTGTGAATGAGAAAATCAGCATTAGTAATGATCCCCACAGCACCATCATCCAAGCCCTGCCTCTCAAAAAACCAGGATTTAGGCCTCTGGGGCTCTTCCCAACAACCAGACTCTCTCATTCAATCTGCAAAGTTAAGTGTAATGAAAATTTTAATTAAAAGGTACAATTAGAAATTATTTGTAAAGTCTAGAATTCAAATATGAATAGTGTTTTAGGAGTACAATATTGAGAAATCCAATTTCTAGTGGATAAGTTGAGAAATAGAAAACACTTGGAAATAGTACAAAATATGGATTAAATCAATCTATTGTTCAGTTCTTCCAAATGGCCTCAAATATCTTCACAAGAGAGCAATCCTGAATACTTTGGAAAAATTATGGAAAAACTATGGAGAACAAGGAAAAAAATCCATGCATCAAAATGTCACTAATGAAAACCATTCTAATCCATCATGAAAATCACATGAACAGCAAAAGGACAGCCCTATCAATAACAACATTGGAAGTAATAAAATTAAATAAGGTGAATTACTTACAATTAGAATCATGAGACAAAACAGCAACTTATTTTGCAATAATACATGGATAAAAGCATTCATGATGATAACTTTAAAAAATCGCCATAAGTAATGTTATTTTTTCTATCTTGTGAATGAGAAAAAACAACCATGGTAATGATCACCACAGCATCCTCATCCCAGCCCCCAATTCAAAAGAACTAGGATTTAGGCCTGTGGGGACCATCCCAACAAACAGGCTTTCTCATTCATTCAACAAAATTAAGTGAAATGAAAATTTTCATTAAAAGGTAACATTTCTTTGGAATTTTTTGGAATTTCAGTGACTGCCATATATTTACATAGCATTTTTACAAAAGTTGAAATTATTTTTACTTGTGATTACATTGTTGATATAGTTTATATATGAAAAGAGAGCTAAAAAAAACTCCCCATTTTAATAGGCATAGTTTTAGAGGAATTTAATTCCTTAAACTAGGAAAAAGGGAATGAAACGGGAGCCAGAAACAGAGTTAACTGGAGTCCTTGACTCCCTCTAGTGGACTACAATTTAAACACAAGAATCCGCAAATCTTCTGTTCCAGAATCCATTATTCTACTACTGATGCAGGCTAACCATTTAATTAGATTTTAAAAGTAAAAATTAAAACAGTATGAATGACATTCTAATCGATAAACAAAATACCACGTGATTTTCCCCTCGTATATGTATTAAACGGGTTATGTCCTGTACATGAGGAGTCAGATTGAGTTTAGGTCAACATGGGTGTGACGAGAATCTTGGCCTCAAGGTGGCCTTTCAGCGTTCTATCATCGAATTTTCAATTGGATGGATGGTTGAAGAGTTGGAGTGTGGAGTGAATTGAAGCCTGTCCATTAAAGTATGAAGATTGGCCATCTTAATATATATATATCTGAGCACTTATTGCATGTATGTGTGGAGATGATAATCTGGACCAACTGATGATTGTTGGTTTAGCATGAAATACGTAAATTGGTGATTATTTATCTTTTCGACATATTTGTTTGTTCAAGTGTATCAGTGTTATGAGATAAAGGGGAGAATGGTGGGTCATGTGAAAGTCTGTGCTCATATACCCTATATATTAATAAGCAAATATAATTGTATTGCAAATTTTAAATTTAAATGCTTTGAAAAAGCTTAACTTATATATATTGCATCACATAATATGTGTGTTTGTGAAAGAAAGAAAATGTATATTATTAGTAATGATAATATAATTGAGTAAACTATGTTTAAGAGACAAGAGTACATGTCATAAACATATTTTCTTTAGAAATAGAAAACTGGACCAAATTAAATTTAATTGAATATTAAATTTCTAAAGTAAATTGAAAAAAAAAGAAGAAAAACTAATTACCATCGAATAAAAATTCTTTTAATATTTTTTTATAACGTGCCACATAAAGACTTTATTTATACATGTGTGTGTTTGTTAAAAAGTTTTAGACGTAATAATAAATTACAGAAAAAGAAAAACAATAAATTTATCATAATAATCATTCTAACATTGACAGATACATACCAGATTAACTGATAATTATATAAAGATTGACTCACAGTCTAAACAGTGTAAATTCGATATTTATTATAGTTTTACTAATTTAAAATAATATACACAACAAAGAAATAAAAGAACTAAACCAAACAAATATATATAAATAATAAAATAAATTTCATTGATAAATGATTGAAATGTTTAAAAGATAAAAATAAAAGTTAATAACCAAATGATAGTTTACTTTCAATCTTAAATCACTGAAGAAAAAAAATATTTGTTCATGACTGAGTCTTATTATTGTAATTATGGTTCTATTTCATGATCTCATGCAAGCAGGAAATTAGCTGGGCCTAAAAGCTCTATCATTGATCAACCGAAAGAGTAAAATCTCACTAGTAATTATTATTATATCTGTTTGAATTGTGACTTTTTTTATAATTTCTAAGATTGAAAATAGATGTAGTCTACATTACCAAAAATAGAAAATCAATTTTAAATTCTAAAATAAAGGTTAAAACAATCAGCGATAATAATAAAAAAAGAGAGAAAGTAGAACTTTTAAATTTTCTATTCCTTCCTTAAAAATAAAATATAGAACTGCAGAGTATAATAAAAAATAATTAATATCTTTATTGTGAAATTTCAATAAAATATTTTTTGATTATACTGCGAGTTCTTTTTTATTTTTTAATAAAAAATATAAAGACACAAATGGGGAAATTAAGGTTAGAAAAGCAAATGTATTGTAAAGAATAAGAGAATATATATATTGATAAAATTAAAAAGTGAAAAAGACATTGGATTGAACCTATTCTTTAAGTTAGAAATCGTAACAGCTATATTGGAAGATATTTTGAATGATAAAAAAACAAAAAAAATTATATGAAAGCATGAATCATAATTGTTAGATAAAGTGGTTGTCCTTTGGAAGAAAGCAAATGGAATGATTTTTATTAAATAGCAAACTAATCATTTATTTTTTTCACGTAAAATGTTTAATATTATAATGTTTAAGCTGCTCTTATCTCTCATTAAAAACAAACGTTCTTTTTTTTCTTTCAATTTAACTTTTAATAGATGGACTAAAATAGAAACTAAAGACTGTCTTTAATAAAGGAGTAGTCACATCATATCACATCACTAAAGAATAGGAGAAAGTTCAAAATAAAGAGAGTAAAAGAATTAAAGAATTTGTAATTTTTTGCTTAGTATTTACAATGAAAATAGAGTATGAGGACTGGAAATAGAAACCATTTGAAATAGTTGGTTAAAAATGGGATAGAATGATAAAAAAGAAATGAATCAGAACTGGAAAAATGATTTGTTAATAGGTAATATGAATTAAATGGGCTTATTGTAGTAAATAATGTTTTTAGAGAAAATTGTTTAATATAGCCAATGGGGTTTCTGGGCATATAACATAAGCCTAGAAACTTTGACTTTGTATAAAGAAAAGCCAAACTACTTCACATCTTTATTTTTGTTTATAATATTGTAATAAAACATTCTTTTAACATTGCATTTTACTCACTACCAAGCAAATTATCTAGCCTTTGTAATCAAATTTTAACACAGAAGCAAACACACTTCTGTACCTACATTTACAAGTAGAATGTAGGATGATGAAAGATACTAAATTTGATCTGATTATCAACCCAAGGTCCAATATTCTCACTATAATTGAATACAATTCAATTACAAACATATTAATATTTGCAATGATAGATTTAGTTAAGTGGAGCTTAAGACATATAGCGAAGTAAAATGAAACATTGAAGGAAAAAGAATTATAATCATTTAACTAGTTTTTATTATTATTTGAGAAATTAATGAAATTACAAATAGTAGTTTGGCTTTTTTATGTATAAATATGATAAATAAAATGTAAATTACTCCTATAAGTCTACATTTTATTGCAATACTTTAGAAGTGTTTAGGCAGGGGGAGATCTTGAAAGCCAAATTGGTAGAATCATTAAAATGTGCCATAATAATTTAAACTATATATACATATTAATAGATATATTTATTGCCATTTTCTTGTTATTTATTACATTTTTTTACTTATTATATTTATTGCTTTGTTCAGTGTATCATTTTAAATGGTCTAAAAGTTTTAAAAGATATAGTTTTAAGAATTGCTTCAAATGAGTTGATCGGGCAGATTCTGTTTGGTGTTAAACTGAATATTAGAATTACAATCAAGTAGCAACATGAACTGATGGTAAGTATGCTGCCATGTTAGAAATTTATACAGCATAAAAATCAGATAGATTTAATCAATAGTCATTCCAAAGAATTTAAAAAGCAAAAAATTAATAAGTCATGGATATAAATGTAAAGAATATATTATATTACAATTGCAGTTTTTGTCATTATAGTTATCATATCAACACTAGTAAGTACACTTGATGAAATTGGCTTTAACTCTTCAGATATAAGCATCAAATCAAGATTATCCATTTACTGATCAATACGGAATGTCTTCATGTGAAAAAATAAAATATAAAAGTAACAGTTAAATCAAGTAATGTAGAAATATAATAAATATTATTAAAAGATTTATAATTAGTTTGCTTAAATGTTTTGAATGTTAGCTAAGTAAAGGTTTATTTCATATGTTAATTTTATTAACTTTAACTGAATACACTTTCAGCTCGTAAGTCAGATTTATGGCAATTGGATAGGTTGCTATGAATCTGTCTTCGTTAGCCAAAAATGTGTTCAGCTGCAGTCAACAAAATTAATATACTGAATAAACTTTTACTTAGCTAATACTTGAATTGTTTAAGAAAACTAATTAGAAATAGAATAAGGAGAGGCAGAATAACCTGAATATTATAATAGAACATTTATATGCTACAAAATGAAGAGAAAATCTAAATATATATGTTGATATAGAGAACATCGATGCATTAAGATAAGAAAAATACAAACACAATAAACATATGAGATAAATAAATTTTATGAGCTATTTATGTTTATCCTTAAAAGAAACTCATTTGCATTCAGCAAACAGAAAATGTCAATCATCAGATAATGTATATAAACAAACAAACTAATGAAAATAATGGATGAATTAGCATATACTTCTCAGTGGTTCATTTTGCTTACTGACCAGAAGAAAATAGATTGTCTTATTTCTTTTTGTGATCTGTAAATGTGTCTATCTAGAAGCTCATGGATTGATGTTTCACTTAGAAAAAAGCTTATAATCATTTTGTATTTGCCAGACCATTGTATAGTTGTAAACAAACTCTACAATTGTTATGAAAAGTTATCCATCATTTTGTGCATGTTATTAGAGCATAATAATATTTTTGAAATAATAATTTGGGTTTATCTTCACTTTACAAAACATTTATAAATATGAAAAAAAAAACACAAATAAAAATAAAATTAACTATGAAAGCGAAGTGTAATGTAGCATAAAATAATAATCATAATGGCCTATTGTGGTTTTTTTTTTTGTCATTTATAACTTTTAACCCTTTCAATGATTATTATTTAATTGGCCGAATGAGTTAAAAATCAAAACTTGTAATTGGCCAACTCACAACTTTAACAAAATCTATTGTTAAAATAGATCACTTTTAATAATATAAATACATTAGTTTCGTTTGTAAAAAGTATATTACTGAATTTTCAGATTACGAAAGCAAATGAAAGTCTTTTCAAAAATAAAATTTGATTTATAATTTAAAAAATATTCAATTGCGGTGAAATAAAAGTAACCGCTATTCAACCAACCAAAAAAGATTGCTGACAGCAATCTTTTTTTTTTTCACTTTAACGTTACGATCAATATGTAGCAATAAATAAATAATTCTTGGTAATATCTTAACTATTTTTCTAAAATAATTTGATTTTTAGTATTATTTTATCAATAATAATTTGTAATTCAATTCAAATATTGTTTAAAATGTTGTAAACATTCGTTTATCATTTTCGTAATAAAAATCAAAACGAACGTAACTTTTTACTTTTTGGCAGCCATTTCCCTTTCTGACAGAAGTGGGACAGCCAATAAGATTCAAGAAAAGTTGGTGAGGAGGCGGTGCTTTGGTTTTTTGACATATATGGTCATTTTTATTGATTTTTTACTTGTAAAATAACTCTGAAGAGGGCACCATCTTACAGAACTTTTGATTTTCTTTCGAATGACATATAATATGTATACGTGCGATAAAAAGTAGCCGATTTAGAGTGACGTCAAATCTTCTCGTTTTTAGACGAGTCATGCATTTTAAGCGTTAATGAAACTATTACTAATTTTCTTCTTTTCTGAATCAACATAATATCAGATCATTAGTGAATATACTTGCAGAAAAGATGTTTTTTTAATATTCTGCTTTATTTCTGCACCACATGCCTTCAATATATTTAATATATCATAGCCATGTCCAATGATATGATTACAATTCTTTATATTAGAGTTTAATTAGTATCTCAATGTATTCAAATTTAAATTTAGATTTAATCAAACTGCCCATTTTGTTGATATGGGTATGCTTGCTTTTTTGTGTTGATAGAAAAATGATCACTAGCTAGTGCACATGCTTCTTTGACCCACTTTCTGTCTTCTCTTTCCATGTACATTATTTCTGCATTAGTTAGCTTGAATCAGTGGTTGATTTTTTGCTCATGGTCTGTAAATATTAACATGTACTTTATTTTTGAGGTCTCTATTATATAAACATCTACATTGGGAAAATCTCAATGACAGATGAGCCCATGGCTTCCCATAATATGCAGCATTGCAGGATAGTTGGCTGCTGTTAATTGTAATCAAAAAAAGATTAATCAATGAAATGTGACTCAAAATATTAGCATGTGTCACAAAACCTGTCCCAATTATAGATAGCATCTGCATTAAAAATATAATTCATTTTGTTATTTAATCTAGGGCTGATATTCAGAAACTAGGTGAAGAATTTAGTTGGTATTACCATATGCTTACAATAGATGGATCTTCAGTAAAATGCAATGGATTCAAATTCTCGTAACATCGATTGATATTATATATTTTTAAATATAATCATCTTAGTTAACTTATTTGCAATAAAAATCATAAAAACATCACATGACCAGCATATAAATAAAAGAATTGATAGCCATGTGGTTTTTAATCATTTAATACCAATCCTATCCAAAGTATGTTAATGCCTATGATTATAAAAAACCAAAGATACCTAAATATATAGATACTGAATTGGGTTCAGATCTGTATAATTATACAGGCAAATTAGCTTGGATTGAAAACATTATTATGCTTTCAGTTTGCACTCATTGCTTTATTGTTGACTAAATAGATAAAAGGCAGTTTGTGTAGGGATGCATTAAATCCCAAATCAAGGAACACTGTTCTCAGTACCAAGGTTTCTCACTGATGACAGTCATAAGCTAGAAACTAGTCTGGGGATATTAGATGAGTAGCGAGTAGTTAGTATCTAAATGCACAAATCTTCTGACATCTATTAATTACTATAGCTTGTAATAAATGCAGTATTATATGGAAAGAGTTGCTAATAAAAATTATACTTGAGCAATAAAAGAACTTTATTCAGAATTTTATTATTTAATGAAATTATTTTCAGTCTGTATTTGCAATAATGGAATTATAATTCCATTAATTTAAATTCTAAATGCCCAGCTAAAAAATAATAAATGATGTATTGCTGAAAATTCATAAGAAGTCCAGCACTGGAAATGGCAGAAATAAAATCATGATCTTTGAACCTTGAGTTCCAGGTCTACCACCATGTAGGGTAATTTGCAACTATCGATAATTATCTTGCCAAATACAACCTTATTAGCAACCCCCTCGTTCAGAACTGAAACTAAAAAGGCAAAATCCTATACCGAAGTTTATAGCATAGATTAAGTTTTCGGTCTGATGCCTTTATATTAATTTTGTGAAATTTATTCAAAAGAAAGTATAGAAGTTGCGGAAGTTAACTGCGCAAGTGTAAAAGTCGTGGGATCCTGTTTTTCACACAACATGGCATTTGGAATTGATTTTATTGATCAGTAATGATATAATATTGTTAGAAAATTAGTTTATCTTTTTTAGCTGAATTGTTGTTTTTTTCATGTTTATTATAAACTCAGTTACGAATAAAAACTTTAGCGTCATTCTGAATGATGGTTTAAAAAGTTAGCAAGTATTTTTTTTTTTAATAGTATGATGTTATATTACACCAGAATGTAACTATCAACAACGGAATAATAGAACAGCAGATGAATGTTGATAAAAGCAAAACATTTTCTTTAACTACCGAAGTTCGCCGTTAACAAACGTACAATGGAACAGCGGTTATTTATTCTTCAAGAAATTCAAAAGCTTTTTTATCAATTTAATTAGCATTAAACCACTTACAGAAATATAAAGTTTTTTAACTCACATTATTATTTTAAAAATTCTTTTAAAAAAATAAACTTTAAATTAAAATTTCGATTGCAATTGTTGTTGTTTTTTTTCCACAACGATTATCGTTACATATTGACAATAATTATTATTATTGACAATAATTATTATTATAAATAATAAGCATTTAATATCGGTCAGTAAATGGGTATCCGGTTATTTGGTTGAAGAATAAAACAAAAATAGAAAAACACTCAAACCATTACTATTCACCAGTAGCAAGGTATGTCAAGTACTGCCTCCCCTTTCGTTGTTCTTTTATCGGGACATTTGGAAAGACCTTGGTTCTATGATAACCATTTATTACAAAAGCTATTTGTCTATGATTAAAAAATTATTTCAATATTCTTAATATAAAAAAAAAGTTTAATTAAAATTAACAAAAATGTAAAACATAAAATGTGCAACTGATATCAAATCACACTCAGAAAAATTGTACTTGATTATAGATTTATATTGATGCATACTAAAGTTTGTTCAAAGAATTCCGCAAATATTTCCCTGATGAGATTTAATGTTTTCATGTAATATATTAAATACGAACTTTATAATCATTAAATACAAACTTTATAAAATATTTTGTCAGATTAAATTACTTAAGTATTTAAATAATTATAAAGTTTGGTATAGTTAATACAATAGAGTAAAAAGATTTATTTAATTCTAAGAGTCATTACAATTAAAAACTAAAAAAAATTGTAAAGCGACCTATTAATAGTATTACCATTACCCCTTACATCTTTCCAATACCAATTACACACTTTGTGGCCTAATTTGAATCCAAGACTCATGATAGTAGTGTTATTTATTAATCACTAGATTAATAACAATTAAAGCACTAAAATTGACAAACCATTAATTTCAACACACATTTTAAACTCCAACGAAATTATACTGTAAATACATACATAATTATGCTGTTACTACATACTTCAATTAAATTATAAGATTCCTATATGATAAATATGCATGGTAAATATGGTCGGGTAAAATAAAAACAATAAAAAAATGAAAATTTATATTAAAGTAAAGAAATATCAAACAATTTTATTGTTATTAACACATTACATATAATAACATTCATTAAAAATGACGTCAATAAAGGACTTAAATGTTACCACGAACTTGCTATTTTTTTAAAAAAAACAATAAGCTTCTTCTTCAAAGAGAGATAACATTTCTTATCTGCTGAATAACCTACAAAAATTTAGATAGAAGATTTGAATTTATAATTCAAACAGAAACATCAGCCAATTTTGAATTAAAATAATATTAAAAACCAATATCTGAGAAAGTGAGAACAAGCATATACAATTAAAGTTAGCCAACCAAGAAATTCAAAATTGAAATCTTCGCAAATAAATTCAGATCATTCGAATTTCCAAAGTGTCAGTAATACTAAGTTATATATCACAATATCTATATTCAAGGAAATACAATAACACAAGAAATATTTCACTCAAAATAATTCATTAAAAAATATATAAATAATAATAAAGACAAATATGCAATGATAAGTGCAAAAGCAATATCAGGGAAAGAAAGTAGTTCCTCATGGAGCTATAACTTGTCAGAATCAGGATGGAATTGACCTAGCACTTTGCACCTGAACTACAAAACATCAAGTCAATTTTTAATAAATGGATTCTACAACTCTCCATTTCAAAGCAGAAATTCCAAGGATATAAAAGATGAGTGACTTGGTGGATGTGGTAGAGCACTTACAATTTACCATCTATACCTGAAATGGATTCACAAGGATTACTGGAATGATTCATTAGAACATTTTCCCTTATAAACTAAAAACTAAATTTAAGTTGACATCATTATCTTTATTTATTTGTATATTTGATATAATTTTTTTCTTTCCATCATAAGATTTTCCACCTTTCTTGCCTTTGGCATTTGGCTGACCAGATGCAAGTGCATCTTTGGTCAGGCCGGCTCCTGTGTACTCAAAAATTTTATAAGCATCATCAAAACCAAACTCTGGCTCCTGTTTCTCTTTTCAAAGACACATGGTTGGGAGTAACTCTTCCAGAAATCTAACCTATATCATAAGAACATCCCTTTTTTATGCAGTTCATACCACTGATTATGAACATGTAAAGACTTTCACCAGATTCTAGTAACTTCTTGTACATGTTTTTCATTTGCTTCTTTTTTTTCTAACTCCTCAATAAACTTCTATCTTAATAAAAAAAATTATAACTTGCCAAAGTTATTGATTGGCAATGATTTATTTTTAAAAGACAGCATAAAATATATATATATACTATTTTTAAAAAAATATTTTGTATTTCTGAACAAGTTACACAATCATATTACTTATTTTATAAAAATAAAAATAGTTTTCTTACTCTCAAAAAAAAAAGGTGGGGGGGATATAACTGTTAGTGTGTAACAATAAAGAAATATTGTTGCTTTTAGTGTAAGTAAAATAAAATATACTTCATGATGAGCGCTTGATTGCATCCTAATCCAATTATCAAATGTAAGAATTTACATAATATGCATCACATATTTTTTTCTCTCTTTGTTTATATTAATAGTTGTGTTAAATGTTTTTGGTATTGTCTTTCATGATGACTGTAAATAACAGGAATCCCAAATCACAATGACAGATAGAGATCTAATATACAAAGTTAATTAAAAAAAAATTACGAGTTCCACATAAAAATATAGAAAGTAAAGATGATTGTGGTAATCATAAACATAATATAAATTTAATTTATGTTAATAGGGGCATCCAATGGCTATTTTTTGTGACAATAAGGATTTGTAATAATAGTTATAATCAATTATAAGCAAAGAATAATCATAAATGTCTAATCAAATGTTTTATAATTTTGTTATAAATTTTCTTTGTTAAGAATATTAATCACTGTAAATATATTCAAATATTAAATTAAAACTCTTGGTGTGTTTTTTTACTGTCAACTTTCAATTGACAATATCTTTTCACATATTTATAAATATTTTTGCCCACTTACACATAAGTTCATATTCACACCTACCATTAAACACCTACACATGTTTAAACCTATCTGTATTTTAAATGATACTAATATAGCTTAAACTAGATGATCACACAGTCTCCATGAGTTCAAAACTCAGGATAATAGAAATGAAATATGATATGAATGAGGTGAGTTATGTATATATTTGATATTTAGTTAATCCTTAACCTCTCCTCTCCTAGGAATGAAATCAAAGTGTATGTGGTATATATAGATACAAAAATCAAAGATATACTCATTTATTCATTGTGATGATCTAACTAATCTATTTTCATATCAGATAAAAAACCTGTTCCATTACAATAGGAACCCAAAATTCAGAAAAGATTAACATATAGTATATTGGTTTTCATTCTTCAACCAATATCTTAACAGAAAATATTAAAAAACAACTTAGCGCATATTGTCAATAAGTAAAGTCATTTAATAATAATAAATTATTAAATTTCCATCTTAAAGTAATATGATAAGGTCAAGCATTGTTAGCCGAGAGGTCATTGCAGCTGCCTTGCAAGCAAGTAGTTGGTTGCAGACGGTTGTGGGTTCGCCTCCCGGCTGATGCTATGACATATGAAAAAAAAAAGGAATATGATAAGACAAGAACTGCCCACTTCTACTGATTACTCACACTTTGCTAAATTGTACTAGAATCAAAATTGATTTTGTCTTATCAATGTAAAATTCTCAATGCTGCACAAGTTTAGATAATGTTGTCTAAATTTAACCTCTTCTACAGAAAACTTTCTTTAAAAAAAAAATCATCTTTCCAAACAGTAACTTTCAATTGCATGCTATCATGAGCCATATCTTCATAATGAGAGCTACCAACAATCATATTTTTTAGAATGATTTTTAAATAAACTCTAAAATGTAAAAGGAGTTTGTCTCAATCACAAAACGATGCATATGTTCTCATAAATATGTTTTAGTAAGTCTTTTTCATTCATTTATTTATCACACCCAACTCAATGACGATATGACTTTACAATTGTAAACTATATAGTACCATAATTTACAAATACAAAATCATTTCAATGCTCCAATTTTGATGACGTCATCTAAAATAAATGTTAAAGAGTATTTATTAATAATTTTATTAGATTATAAATTAATATTTAATTTTTCAGACCAGATATAAATTTTAAATTTAAATTAAAGATTAATATAAACAGATTATTTAACACTTCTGTCTTTCTCCTGATCATAATCCAATAAAATGATTAGAAAATAATCTAACATTAATTCTAGATGACATCATCAAAATGAGTGCACTTATATGGATTAAACTTAAATTATGATAATGAAGATATGCATGGGCAAGGATATGAGTAAACTTATGAAGATGGATTCTGGCAGAATCGTATTTTGGGGGAACATTTATTTTTTTACATAAGTCTTTATTCATAAGTTTTAAAAGTGTATTGAGTTTAAAAGTTTTATTATATATCTTATCCAGAAATATGAAGAATATATGAACTAATTTATATAATACAATAATTGTTCATGTAAAACTTAATAAAATATCGCGACACCAGTTTACATAATGCTATTCAATAGCAAATACTTTTTTTAAATCTCAGTTATTCACTTTAGTGTAAACATTAGTAATCTATAGATTTTGGATGCTAGTGTCAAGTGATCAACAATCTCAGACTAATGAATTAACTAGTTTAGGGATATTATGTGGGATGAAATGTACAAGCACTATCATCTGGCATCTATTAATTACTAAAGATTACACTAGATGGCATAAGTGTAATGTGAGAAAAAGGATTTGCTAATGTAAAAGCTAACTTCTAAATCATATACACAATTATTTGTCATTCAAAAATTAAAATTCATTTAATGATTTCCATTCGTTTTTCTCATAATTCATTTAATGACTACAGTCACATAAACGCAGCATTAAATATCAGCAGTTATTTAATAAATAAGATTAAAAAACTGAGTTCCTCCTCATGTAAAATATATTCAACAAATTTTTGTTATAAAAGAAAGATCACAGTACATATTTTTTAAAATAAGTTGCCATCCAAGAGAGTTTCCATAGGCTATTGGTATAAATAGAAATAAATGAGTGTTCTGCCGATTGTCGGTTCATATTGTTATAATTTATTCTAGTGACATCAAGATATAGTATGAGTTAAAGCCAATAAAAGACATTTCTCATTATAAAACTATAAATAAGCTTCTCCTTTAGTATCTTTACAATTATAAAAATAAAAATCATACTTGCATTCTAATAATGTAATGTTCTTTATAATTTATGATTTAGCTGTAAAATTACGATGCTAAAATAATTTGTATTAAGAGGACATCAAAAATGGCTATTATTAATAATGACCAGATTTTATTGATTGAGTCTAGTTACTCTAGCTAATCTTTGCCAGAGAGATTAATACACAAACATATAGACAAACTAACTTAAGTATAGTAGAAATCTAAAAAATAATTCAATTTGTGATCAAGTTAATTCAATTATGTATGATACTTAAATATAATTTTTATTTTTTATTCTACATTAATGCCACCTATTATAAGCTTCAATGATTATGAATAGTGTATAGTATAGTTATAAAAGATCCCCATTTTAGTGTAATATCTAGCTTTTGTGTTCATCAATGAATACTAAGATTTAAACCTGGATCTAATGCATTTATGAATCTAGAAATTACCTTTTATTTCCTTTATTAATAAAGACAAAAGTTATAAACTTGTAAGAAGGTGAGGATTTTGTAGCATTCTATTATCTGGTGATGATTGATTATTCAAATTTACAGTAGATGTCTCTGTAGTAGGTTAAAAATAATTGCTCTTGAAGCATTTGAGTAAACATATAATAGACCATATGATGTTGTTATACGATAGTATATTTTAAAGACAATCTAGAAGGTTGCCAATAATAATGATGATGATAAAATTGTAGTGTTCTATTATCTAATTATTCTATCCAAAAATTACCATTTTCACTGCTATCATTTAACTATCATGCATTAAGGCCTAGTTACTTTACATGAAAAATATCACTGATGATGATCGAGAGCAAACACTGGGTCATAATATTCTATTGCCAACACATCACCTGTTTTTGGACAGTGAATGTATTTGCATAAATTAATGTAATTTAGCTGATATTTCCTTTTACAATGTGATGTTTTTAACTAATACTAAATAAATACATTGTACAGGCTTAAACCTGCATTTATATATGTAATATATGGGGGATTCGAACTCAGACTTTCACATGACCCACTACTCTCAGTGCCATCTCATATTGCTGACCCACCTGATCGCACACATGTTGAAAAGATAAATAATCACCAATATATGCAATATGAAATGGCATTGAGAGTAGTGGTCATGTGAAAGTCTGAGTTCGAATCCTAATACTAAATAAAAAAAATATTTTAAAATATGCATAATCTAAATACACATATATTAACATTCTGAAATTATACGTTCATTACAAATTGTTATGAAGCAATATAATTCTTAACAATATATCTTGCATTGGTTTAGTTAGAATATCAAATTCTAATTGATGAAAGCGAAATCTGATTTGGGATTGGAATATTAAAAGCATTCCTATCTGGTAATCATTGATTACTTGAATTTAATAGAGATAATGCTAAAGCAGGAAGATGTTCTTTATATATTATGAAATATATATCAGTACGAAATACATATATTGGAGACATGTATGTAGTCATGGGTAGCGGTTTTATAAGATGGAGTGAATGACTGAAGGGAGCTTGAAAGTCTGGGTTCAAATCCCTTCTAATTAATATACTATAGATAAATGCAAGTGTTGATTATTACATAAATTATTATTTCGTTTTTTTTAAAGAGAAAGAGTATTTTTTCTCTCTCTCCTTTTAAGTGAAAAATTTTATTATGAATAAGTAATTTTTTAAAGATAAATGAGCGACAAACGTATAAAACATTCTGGTAAATCGTGGCGAAATACGTTATTCTTTTTAAAGTCAAGTAACTAATTTGACATCTGGATGAATGTTATATAAATGAATAGATATATAGATAGATGGATCGATAAATAGCTAGATGGGTTGATAGATGGATAAATACATAGTAGATACATACATACATTGACAGATAGATAAGCAGATAGCTAGACAGACAAGTATATATAGATAGATAGTTAAGATACAGATAAACAGATAAATACATAGATAGGTAGAATAGATGGATGGATATATGCATAGACAGATAGTCAGGCAAAAAGATAGGCAAATAGATAGATAGATGTATGTATGGATAGATAGATAAACAAACAGATAGATAGATAGCTAGATAGATAGATAGATAGATAGATAGATAGATAGATAGATAGATAGATAGATAGATAGATAGACAAACAGATAAATAGATAGACAAACAGACACACAGATAGATGGATAAAATGATAGATAGATGGATAGATAGATAGATAGATAGATAGATAGATAGATAGATAGATAGATAGATAGATAGATAGATAGACAGATAGATAGATAGATAGATAGACAGACAAATAGATAGATAGATAGGCAAACAGATAAATAGATAGACAAACAGATAGATAGATAGATAGATAGATAGATAGATAGATAGATAGATAGATAGATAGATAGATAGATAGATAGATAGATAGATAGATAGATGGACATTATTTTTACATCCAAAACTTTTTCTATATAATAGCATTATTTAATTTTATATTATTCAGTGAAAGTTTACCTTTACGCAATTTCGAGCTCTATAATAATTACTTCAGCAAGCGCGGGAATGTTACCTCAGGTAGATGGCACAATGGCAAACTATTTAGCCATTCAGTATAGTAATTTTCAACTGAAGGATCTCGGGTTAGTCAAATTGGTGCAGATATATCGATCATATAAATAAAAAATGTGACAGTAATAAGTTGTTTCATTTTCGGTTTGTGTGTTAAATGGTCGATCTTCAATAAGACTTTGTCCATATCATCAGTGACTGCATATAATTTAATTTTAATTATTTTATAAGTTCATTAAAAATAAAAATGTATTATTTATGCTTAAATAAAATTATTTATGATAGAAATAATTGCTACTTTTAATTTTTTTTCATATGTCAAAACATCGGCCGGGAAGCGAACTCATGACAAGTGTCTACAGGCAACTGCTTGCTTGCAAGGCGGATGCGCTGATCTCTCGGCTACCAACGCTCGACGTAATTGCTACTTTATTGCATAATTAACGTTAAATTTCAATCAACCTTCTTCATTTTCAAATGGCTGTTCAAAACATTTCAATAAATGTTTGAAAAATAAATAATGTCGTTAATTACATGAAAATTTATTATATTTTTCAATTTACGATATCAAATATATTTATCTGTTTGCATGAACACATAAACACACACGTGTGTGTATTATGCACAAAAACGTTTACATAGATATTATACAATATTATAATTAATGCTATACTATATATATACATTTAACATTATATATAATATTTCTTCACTATCTACAATGTTCATATTCATGTTTTCAGTTATCTGTGAGCAAAAAATATTTAATAAAATATTAAAAAATCAGAAATTTATAAAATAAAAATTTTAATATTTTACATTCTATTTTTTTCCTCACAGCATCTATTAATTTTAAAGAACTTTCATGAATTACAGATATAAACATTAAAATATAATTGGAAGTTTCCATGCAATAATCTAGATAAAAGTTTTAACTATAATGTTAACAAAAAACTGGCAACACAAGCTGAAAACACGTGATCTAGTAATAACAAGAAATGATAATTGCCTTAGTCGTTTTGAGCTAAAAGGCTGGCTCAAATTGGATCCAAATTGTGTGTCTTTTATATATAACGCCGTTTATTATTATCCATGGAATTCTATATCCATGGTAAAGCTTAGAACTAGATTTTTCAGTTTTAGAAAATTACTGTATTCTTTTGTCCTTCAAAACATAAAGAAATTCTGGTAAATTTCAAATATCACATTATATATTTATTATATGAAAATATTAACACAAGTATTAAAATTTTATAAAAGATAATAAGTGTTGTTTTAAAAATAAAAAATTAATGATGGCTTTAAAAATTAAGTATCCTTTAAAGACATTAACAAAATAACACGTAAGAGAATTGTTGATATCCACAAATTCATAAAGAGAACTCTTTTATTGCTTGGTTAAATCCATAACTAAAATAAACAAATATTGAACAGACTACATTTTATTCAAAAATTATAATAAGCCTATAAACATGAATAATAAGGTTTCATGTAATATATAATATGGAATGCTTTTACTCGGGCTGTGTGAGGCTAATGAAATTACGTCAAACTTATACTGAACACAAATGGTGCACTGTATTTTTTGGTAGAATTGTAAACTCTAGAGCTTAGTGTCCATGGACAGCATCTAATTATGTTACTTGCAGTGCTTAAACATCTTAAAACTTCTGAGCAACAAATCATTTAATTCAAATAATAAAATATATGTAAACAAGATATAATTTGCCTAACTTGATAAAAAAAAATATTGTAACAAATATAAAAATTTGAACCACTATACCATAATTAAGAGAGTAGAAGTGATACCATAGTGTTTCTAAAAGAAGAAACAAGCATCTAAATACTATGGACTAATATAAACCTAAAATAACAATGGATTGTTGTTAAAAATTACTATTAAAGATAAAAAGCTTAGAAATAGATGCAAAATTAATCTTCTTTTTAATAGATCAAGTATTTAATAAATGTAATGATAATAACATTTATCAAAAGATCATGGTGCAGTAATTTTAACTGTTATAAATGTACAAACTTTCTTTACTCCACTTTAGAAATTAAATTGTTAATTATTTATTAGATAAAAAATTTTTTATATTTAATATTAAATTATAAGGATTTAATAATGCAGAGTTCATAAAAGAAAATTCATGTTACATGAAGTTATCTATAATAGTCCTTTATTATTAAGTTTTTCCTATCATTGATATTTTCCCTTCATTTTTTTTTTTTAATATTGAATTATTATCTGTGGAATATCATGTAAAAAAACTGCTCATGTAAAAATTAAAATTCTTTGAAATAAAGCACTGGTTTATAAAGTAGCCATGGTTCTAATCCAAGCAGCAATTAATGTTTTTGTGCTAATTAATTCAACTTTTTAAATTAATATATGATACAAAAATGTTTTTTTCAATTCCAACTAGATCATAAAAGCATTTTCATCAACTTAAAATATTTTCATGTATTTAAATTAATACTGATTTTAAAATGGCATCCACAATTAAAGTTGATCTTTATTTCAGAGCATATACCTAGAGTTGATACTTCAGAACACTTGTCTAGTGTTGTTGGAACAACTCTTGTAAAATAGAATGTAAATTAAGTCAGTGTGTGACCAATTACTGTCAAAGATAAACTGCAGGCTGTTTTACAGTAACTAAAGGGTTAATATTTTATTTATATATCTATATACACCCATAATATTTTTTAAAATAAATAAATGATTTTGATAGCAATTCTTAAAAAATTATTAATATTGGCAGAAATATATGGTGGATTTGAAATTGATTTTTCTTTTTTAGGGAAAGGGGCAAAATGTAAAAGATTAACTTAAATTGACAGAATTTAATTATTTTTAATATAAAACTGTATATTGAATTTATATGCTTTAGAAATTGTATAAATTCTTCACTTTTAAGCTAAAATATGATGAAGATATTTTATTTATAAATTTATTTCTATAAATTCTTACAAGTAAGAATTGAAGTTATGCATTATAAAATCTTATAGTATTGATGGTCAAAACTGATACTTTTACATAAAAATCACATATGGCTTTATTCTTTGGGAATTCATAAATTCCAAGTCAGATCCTCTAGAATCTGCATCAAAATAGGCAGAACCCTTTTGCATAATTTTTCTTAAAGGATGTTCAAAATTGGTTGGTTTCAAAACTACATTTATCTATTATTTGATGTTGAAATGTTATCAAAATATTACTGACTACCCATTGATCTTATTATTATTGAATCAAATGTCATGAAGGTTTTTTTATTTCCACTAGTTGTGAGAATTATGGATATACAATGACTTTATAGTGCAATCTAGGTTCGAGAAACTTGAGTTGACTGGTCTTGTAAATCAAGTTATATTACTTTAAATTGATTCATTTAAAAAATGAGACTTAAAATATAAATTAAAAGCAATATATAATAACATAACTAGAAAATGCATTTACAAAATTTTATAAAACTTGTGCAAGAGATTCAATTAAATATATAAAATAACACTCCTTCAATTTATTTTAAAAATTTGTAATATATAAATTTTTTATATAGTACATGCTTTTTCATACCTGCACTCCAATATGTAATATATAAGGGGTTTAAACTCAGACTTTCACATGACCCTCAACTATTCATGCTATCTCATACTGCTGACACACTTGATCACACACACATCAAAAAGATAATTAATTACCAATATAGTATTTTGTGCTAAACCAGCCCTCGTCAATTGGTCCAGATTATCATCTCCACACATATATATAATCAATGCTCAGCTTTTATTAAGATAGTCAATATTCATACTTTAATGGACAGGCTGGATTATGTCTTGTACTTTAGGGATCAGAGTGACTTGTGATCAACATTGGTAGGATGAGAAGATTGGCACTAATGTGGTTTTGAGCATTCCATCATCAGATTTTCAATTAAATGGACAGCTGAAGAGTTTGGGGTGGAATGGATTGAAGCCTGTCCATTAAAGTATGAAGATTGGCTATCTTAATATAAGCTGAGCATTGATTGTATATATGTGTGGGAGATGATAATCTGGACCAACTGATAAGTGCTGGTTTAGCATGAAATATGTATATTGGTGATTATTTGTCTTTTTGACAAGTGTGTGATCAAGTGTGTCAGCAGTATGAGATAGTATGGATAGTTGAGGGTCATGTGAAATTCTAAGTTCAAACCCTTTAAAAAATTGTCTTTATTTTCAGAATCAACATCTATGAATAATAATTAAAAATTCAGTGGTTTCTCTAGTTATTTATAATTTTTATTGATTGCAGTAATACTTTCAATCGGCTAATATTTATCTTAGTCTTTATAGAAGCACTCTTATAGCTCCAGTTATAAAAAACATTATATAAAGAATGAGGTAGATGTTAGATTATTGATAGTATTGCTACTATTGGAAAAGACTATAAGTAAATAGATTTAAACTTTCAAGGTTTAATTATCGTGCACATGTATTGATTCATAAATAAATGTATATTTTTACAAGACTTTGGACTACTGCTATTTAATACTTATTAAAATTATAAAATCTTTAATAATTATTAAAAATTATTCATTATATTTTTATCTTCAAAATGATCTATCTAATAAAACAATATATTAAAACATTTCCCTCTTTTTTTTTGAAATTCTATTGTTTAAATGTATTATATAAATTTTAAAATCATTATCGAGAATTATCTATACTTTCTTAATATATTTTGCTTTTATACTACATTAAATTAATATATTTATTAAAATATATTTATTTAAAATATATGTCTTGTTCCCAGATGTGTAGTAATATCAAATTCTTGCAGTACTATTTGTACTTCTTTGTGAAATAAATATATTTTTAGAATCTAATATGTGACCAAGGTATTTTTTATGAAACATAAATGTTAATTATAAGATTTGGATATAAAATATAGAACATGGAATTTAAAATTAACCAAGCATTGAGAAATTTTGTTTGAAGGAGAAAAGATATCAAAAACATTAATATACAATAAGTATTTCCAAAAAGTAAGAGGCAAATGCTAAAAAAGATCATGAAAAACCTAGCTTAACAATGTTCATTGATCAATCATTGTTGTACAATATGTATAATTTGATAGCAATCAATGCTTAGGCAATCTCCTTTAACAGTTAAATGGTTGCCTTGACTACAGGTTGAGATTGTTGACAGCTTAAGGGTTAAAGGAGGTTGCCATGACTACAGGTTGAGATTGTTGACAGCTTAAGGGTTGATTGTTAGCATCTATATTTATAAACCTATTAAAGCCTTGAGTGTTTGGCTTTATTGTCTTAGTATGTATAGTATGTTATTTGGTTTTGGATTCAATTCAAGACTGTATAATACCAGTCTACTACAGTTTATACTTAAATCTTTTCATTATTAAGTTTAAGTTTACATTTATATCTCAAGTATCATACCATTTACAACTTTCTTAAGCACTTTATCAATACTATTTATTTATATCGAAACTAACAGTTTTGACTGTCCTACAATCATTGTCAGAGCTCTAGTATTCATATATATAATTATATAAATAATTCACTTATACACATATTCATATACATAATTAAATACACAAAAATAAAACAAAAATAAAATATATATTTTAACCTGACCTTATTACTTTACTCTTAAATAATTCTATTCACATTTATTTTATATCACTTTATTTTTTTTTAAAAAATATTGTTTATTATAATTATAAAACTTTAATGTTTATTCTACTATTTAACACATATTATTGTCATTTTACTTATATTATAAATTAATTTCTAATCTTTTCTTATTTTTATTAAATATTTCATAATTATCAATTAACTTTTCCCACATTACAAATTACTTTTTTACATTACAAAAATTACCTACCTCTTTACAATCCCATTTCTAAAAATCGAACTGACAAAATTTTCAAAAATTTGTACACTTGTTTAACACCTCCCTCTATCATCATTTTCTTCAACTTTATTCTTTAACCTTTGTCAAAATCAAACTTTTATTAATAATAATTGCTTCTAAAATTATTGTCTTTATCCCAAAATCCCTATTAATATTTTGTTTTATATTCTTAATCAATATTACCTCTTTAATTTTCATATCCCTTCTATTATTTGTATAATTAATCATTTTTGTACTACATTTCTTAAACCTATGACCTTTTTCTAATGGAATGACATAAATAAATAGTATTGGTAAAGTGTTTAAGAAAGTTGTAAATGGTATATGCTAAAGTAAAAATCAATATATAGGAAAAGAAAAAAGAAAATTATATATATCAAGCATCCATTAAAGTATTTTTACTGAAAGTCATTTTACATATGCTGCATTTTATTTTGGCATTACAGTTTTATTATACAGCATTCACCATAACCATTTGGGTTTTAAATTTATATGGTTTTCCTATTATTTTAATGCATGTGATCTTTTACAGCTTCGTAGAACTATATAGTTTGCACAATACTCTTCCAATGAAAAAAAAATTCAATGAATATTCAAATTAAGTTTATGCTAATTTTTTATTTGGGTCTACAGTGTATAAAATTTAGCAATCTGTAGTGTTTATTAGTTTCAATATTTTTTCAATTTAATCTACTAAGGTTTAATTTTTTTTACACTCATATATTTGCCATTATGCACTTCAAATAAAAATATTAATAGTTATCATTAATCATTTATTAATATAAAGATGATATATCATTTTTGATCCAGATATAAGTTTACAATTAAAAATTAGTATATTTTTATCAGACACAATCAAATGATATCTTTAATATAACTTTAGCTTGCTTCATTTTTAATCCAGAGGTAATATTTTGGAGATATATTTTAAACCTATTCTACCATACACACTGCCAACACATGAATAAAGACATTTGGGAAAGATAAATGACTCCCAAGAGTATGTTTCTGGCTGTATCAGCAAGTTTACTTGGTCCAAGACAAATATCTCATATTTTGGATAATTATCTTTGTTCAGTATTTATACAATTTGATCTACAAATGCCAATTCCTTGAATTTACATTTAATATAATCTATTATAGATAAATCTATTAATTATTATTACTAAGAATTTATTAACTTTTAAATATTATTATACCATTCCCATCTCAAGTTTAAACATAATTAAAAACTAATATATCTATTCTTATTAAATAGAATAACATGATATATTAATCCAACTTTATCTTACTTTTTGTCCCAATGTGTGATATCTTAGATATGCTTAACTCTTTTATATCATGACATATGAATAAACACATATTTTAAACAAATGAATAAAAGCCGCACAAATACTCTTGGTTGACCCATGTTATAATCTCTTACATATTTATTATGTTTATTCAGTATTTACCATTAACAAATTACTACAATTTAATCAACACATTCTAAATATATTTCATTCACAACTTTGAGATCATTCTCTTCACATAAACATCTGGATATTTATTATAAATCATATTCTAGAGATTATCATATTATTTTTATCCCAGATATGTATTTTAAATTTAATTAAATACCTGTATTTAAATATAACTAATTTGTAAACTTAATCATGATACCATTAACCTAGCTTCATCCCCATTACCCCCATGTTTAATAACTTAGAGATATTGAAACTTCAATTTCATCACACATACTTCACTTGATCCACGTCACAATCTATCACATGATTTCATCATTTTTGTTTAATATTCAGCAATGTGAAATTATAATTTTTCTAGCTCTATAAGTTGCTTTTTTGAGAATATACTTTTCTATAACTTCCAATGATAACATTTTTTGTGACTTTTTATATAACAAATTTAGGAAGAATGGTCTTCACATTGATCCCAGTTCCACATGTCATGCATTTGAACTTTCCATTCTCAAGCAATAAATAAAACTCTTACATAATTATTTTTAATAACTTTTATTATTATATTCAAAATTACAATATATTATGCGGTATAACTGACTAAGCTCTTTACTCTTGTGCCACCTATAATAAGGTAGAAGAATCAATGATTTCCATACAGTACAACATTTCCAATCCCAAAACAAGTTCTGACTATTGCATTTGTTAATAATGCTCGGAATTCAAAGTCAAATGTAATAAAATTGTCCGGCTAGTAACCTGCTTTAATTCCCTCTTATTCTTCAAGCTATAAGCTTGAAATTCAAAATACCCTAAAATTTTGAACCCAAGTCAAAATCATTGAATACTTATAAAAATCTAATTTCAACTCAGTAAGTACATATTTTTGTATCTGCATAGTAGATGTCTTTTTTTCACTGATTACGAATTTTAATAATAATATTGTCACTCATGTTCCTAGCTTACACAATATGCTAAAACAAAAACAGCTCAAGCGCCAACTATTGACAGTTTGAGTAGTTGTAATTACACATAAAATGCATTTAAAGCTTGATTACTAAACTGTTTTCTCTTTGTATTTAGCAATAAGATTTGAGATTTACTCAGTTATGTATTTAGAAATCCCATAATTCCATTTTACTATTTAAGCCTTAAAAACTACTTTTAAAAGTTAACGAAGTTATCTATCATTATTATATGGATATCGTAATTAATTCTATCAATTGCATTTTTAAAATATATTTTATTTGTATCATATTTATTATTAAAGTTTTAAATTAATAATATATATATTTATTTTACTTTTAAAAAACATTTTCATGTCTTTGTAAAATTTTTAAGCAAAAATACGTTTTGACGATTTGCCATTGAAAAACTAGAATTAAAGTATTAGCTAACAGATAATAGATAAAAGTCTAAGATGTTAAAATGGAAAGTACATTCAGACATATTAACTAATTAAGCTACAATTTTAGAAATAACATTTTTTAATAAAAGGCAAATTTTTAACCTTAAATATTATTTCAATACAAATTTTATAAACTTGTAATTAATTGCTTTTAAGTTTGTGTTTGTTAATATCCAAAACAAAATATGTAAAGAAAAAAAAACAATTGCTTTTTAAACAAAATTAAAAGTATTTGATATTAAATTAACATAAATATTCTTTCCTTTGAATATAATTTTCTTTAAGTTATAAAAAAATGAAACATGTAAAAATGTGTTAAATGCAATAAATAAATGAATAATTTTATTAAATTAACAGATTTTCTAAATTTATTTTTTACTGATGTCATATTATATATGGTTTTTAATCAGAGATATGTATTTTTTATAAAAAATTCTATAATCACATGATCACCATTCTTTATGCTTACATAAGCTGTTTTTTTACAGAGGCAAAACTGAGGTGGCGCTACTATATATAGAGTTTCACCTCTGAGCATTCTATAATCCTAACTAAAATTTAAAAGACAAATACTTATATGATACAATCAAACTTTGATATTTTAACTTTCTGCTTACCTATAAATAATACAAAAATATAAAATCAAATAATTAAAGTTGGATTTTTAAAAAAAAAAAATTCTAATGTATATATATGATCAATAGATGGCGTTTTACCAAAAACATCGACCAAGCATATGTTTGTTTACATAAACGACAAAAGAGTCAGAATTCCCTATCTCTTTTGTCGTTTATGTAAACAAACATACGCTTGGTCAGTGTTTTTGGTAAAACGCCATCTATTGATCATAAATACAAGCGACAGCAAGTTAATGTGATTATAACTTGTTTTTGTTTTTCATATATATATATAATATGGAGTATCTATAGTTCTAAATATATTGGCAATGCTTCAAGATTAAATCTTAATGAAACTAAATATAAATAATTAAAATGCTCTCTGGCCATAGCATGAGATAATATTTTTATTGGTAAAAGAGTTTATGTCTTTTACTTTAGCTCTTTTATATATAAAAAAATAACTGAAATAGTTAGTCTAGAAGGAATAAATTTTAAAATCAATGAACCCATTTGTATTTTTATATTGGACTATTTCCATCATCTAGTGTGAGTATTGAATGTCTTTACAAAAATTTAAATTGATTTAAATATTCCAAATACATTCAACTGTTAGTAATAGTACATCAAACAGGTTAGTATATGCAAAATGTTTCAGGTGGTATTATTCTCCCCTCTTTTTCAGGAGTTGGCCTGACCAGTGATGGTACTAGCATGGGATTTGAACCTGGACACTTATATTCTTGAGTATTGGATTTTAAGGTAATGCTCTAACCAACTGAGCCATCTTGCCAAAGGAAACAACCAGTATAATTTTCATATACTTATCTATGAGATTTCTCCTGATTTCTCCACTTTTCCTAAGAGCAAAGTTGATTAGTGGTTTTCATACATTATGCATAGTCATACTAAGTTGGCTTATGGGATTTTTTACCATTATCATGTGAGCAGTGTTACCTTAAAATTCAATACTTGAGAATATAAGAGTCCAGGTTCAAATCCCATGCTAGTACTGTCACTGGTCTGGCCAGAAACACCTGAAGAAAAGCAGAGAATAATACCTCTCAAAATGTTGTATATATACAAACCTGTTTAATGTTTTATTACTAACAGTTGAATGCATGTGGAATATTTAAATAAAGTTACATTTTTCTAAAGATATTCAATAGTCATATTAGATGATGGAAATAATCCAATATAAAAATACAACTAGAACATCATCATCACAAACCTTCAGGAAAACAATGAACCCATTTATTTCCAAACATTTTAAATTCATTGATATTTTTAACTGACAAGTTTGAGATTTCTTTCATTTTTAAATCTTTGGCAACAATGTTTCCAATGCTGAAAATATGTAATATATAATATTTCTAGTGCTAAATATGTATGTGATGTTTAGAGATTAAATTTCAGTGCTCTTTTGCTAATAAAAGAATTATTTTATTCTATGATTAGCAGATATTTCAATTATCAATATATATAGTTGTATTGAGATTTAATCTCAAGATATTATACAGAAATAAAGAATTATACTCTTTCACATATTAAAATTACAATCCACATTAATTATTAATCCATTTGTTTATAAATTCTTAGCAATGATTAAAAAAAATGGTTCTGTCTCACTTATAATAGGTATATAAATCCAATACATTTAAACAATCACAAGCAAATGCAAAATTTAAATTAACCATGGTATTAGTAAAACTCCAAATCAAATAGCTAAAATACAATTATAAAAACTATGTAAACAATAACTCATTTTAACAGTATTTGAAACACACCCTCATTCAACATAGATTGAAAATATTCATGATATGGTTAACTGGAAAAATGTACAAAGAATTATAGGCATCCAAATAATGATACTAATGTACAGTTCAATTATTAAGCTATTGTTCGTCATAAATATAGACCTAAATGAGTGCTGGCTTATTTTTAATTTTGTTTTAACTTTATTGTTATATGCCTAATCCAATCAACAAGTTTTCTTTTTGTTTGCCATCAACATTTTCAGCCAATTCAGATATAAAAAAATTCTATTATTTAAAATTTAAAATTACATTTTACTAAAAAAGATCTGTTTTTCATCTGTTGTCAATCCTTGTTTTTATTATCACCAAACGTTGTTCCTAGAATTTTTTATTTTATTTTATTTACTCTTCCCAACATTTTTTATCAAATAATTTGTTAGTCATCATGATATATTTCAAATGTAATATTTTAATCTTCTCCCTACTCATTAAATTCCAATGAAATAGTGGAAGTTATGTTTCTCAGTCTAGTCTTCACATATTACGTTAGTATTTGGCTTTTGGTGACTAGGATTTACATCCATTTGCATTTGTTTTTACGTAATTAAATCAGTTTCTAAATATTGTTTTTCTTTCAACTGATCACTCTGACAAATTGGGCGTCAAAATTAAATGTATAACCATGGCAAGTTGGTCATTCGGATTACACGGGTTATCATGACATTGGGATTAGATGGGATACTCTAACAAATAGGAGATCCAGATTACATGGGTTACCCTGACAATTTGGACATCCATATTACATTAGTTATCCTTCCAAAGAGGTTATTATGATTACATAGACCCCCATATATAAATATTCTTTATTAGGGTCATTCTTTTCTATTTATTTTACAGGATCTAAACCGTAGTAAGAACCCATATTCTTTATTTTTTAACATTAATTTTAATTCTGCAATACTATTATTATATTCTGGATGGCTTAATTCACAGGTAGAGAAGCACAACTTGGATAGTTAAATGGCCGAGAATCATAGCTCTATGTTGTTATTTTGGTGATTAAACATCACATGACTTCCCAAGAAGTATACTATTTGATTGTATTTCCCTGTATGGTTTTCAGTGCACTGGTAGAGTAGCAGAACAAAAAGTTACAGATACATGGATCACAGCTAGCTTTAACAATTTAACTGCTAGAACATCATGTAACTCCCAAACGTCAAACCATTAATGTGTTGATTATAGTTTATGAACTTTAAAGCTAAAGATTTATAGATCTAAACTCAGTTCTGTCATTTTCAGTGTTTGAATATCATATGACCTCCCAAGCATCAAACCATTTGATTATTTTCCCTGCTTTCTTTAATCCACTGATAAAAGTTATTGACTTGAAATTTAAAAGATGCATGGATCGCAGCTCAATTCTGTAATTATCAGTATTCAAACAACATATGACTTCCCAAGCAACAAACTATTTGATTATCTTACACTATGTGTTTTAGTGCACTTATAGAATAGTGTTTCCATGAGTTAAAGATCCATAAAGTTCATTTTATTACTTCTGGTATTTGAACATCAGATGATCTGCTATAATATATTACTGCTTATATTGTATATACTTCTAAACAATGTAGTAAATATAATCGAATCTCTACAGGTTATTTTACAAAATTTTGTTATTTGTTAGGGGGTCTTAAAAAACGCATATGCTAAATAAATATACTCAAGTGTGTTTACAACATCATCATTCCAATTTCAAATTATATATTTTTCCAACAATTTCTATCCCCAAATGTAGATAGAAATTCATACACATTGTAATAACATCAAATATAAATTATTTCCAAATAGTTATTACACCATTATCACTATGAATATAAAAAAATACGTTGTACATAAATAATGTTAAGAATAATACAGTATATAAAACAGAAAATCGCCATCTTTTTTTTTTTTCATATTTTCAAAGTCACAATATAAGTGAAAAGCAAAATCCATAAACAATATACATTTGAGCAAGGTAGATTAATCAACCTGTTCTAGCTTTTTTGATTTTTTAAGGGAAAATGGAAAACAATTTATCCTATTCTCCACTCAGTGGCTAATATTTGATCATATCTGAGCCAATATGCTAAAAATTTAAAAGATCAATTTTTTAACTGTTTATTTTACACTCTGCTGACATTAGAAAAAGTTGGTGCAACCCCCCCCCCCCAGTGTTAGCCAATGCAAATTGGAGAGATAATTAGTATATGAATAATTTTTATTAGTCACTCATTGGACTAGAGATTATATCCAATATTGAATAATATTTCTGTAATTTAATTTGTATTACATCACTGTCTAAAGCAGAATGTATAAAAAAGCGATTATTATTATTTTCCTATTAATAAAATTGCGCTGCTTTTAAAAAAAATTAAAATTAAAAAATATATATTATAATTTTATAAACAATGAGTTTTAGAAATAAAAATATTGTTACCTGCAATCAATTATTGATTTAAAGAAATCATTAATATTTAATGAATGTTTTTAACTAAATTTCAGTCTATTATTAATATGTTTTAAAATAAAATGTACTTTATGGATTTATTGTTTATTTATTTAAGAATTTAAATTTAAGTAAAAATCAACATACTTTTAAAAAAAAAATTAAAATCAATAAAAGATACTGTAATTTATCTATAAATATATTTTGAGTTGCAAATTCTCAAAATTTGTGTATTCACAACTTTGATGCCAACCACATCAGATAGATATATTAATGATTATTATTAATTTTGCTTGAAATTAGAGGTTTTTCCTTAGTCCAGATTTAGACTTTAAATCTCGTTAAAGATTTATATCTCCTTTTTAATTAAACATCAAGGCATGGATACTGCTGAAGAGTACTAGTTCAGCAGGAATTCTCTTTTATTCATATGTTTTTAAAATGTTGATGGAATAGAAGTTTTGAGTATACAGGTAAGACATTTCATTTATAGTTAGATAAATTAAGGGCAGATTCATTATACTGTTAATTACAGGTATTTTATTTATAAAGATGTTAGAATAAATAGCACTATTTTTGACCTGAGATTGAAATAAGGAGCCAAGCAACAAAATTAGTTTTGGGTTAGCTGTAAATTTCCAATGAAAGTTTACAGTAGTTTCAAATATATAAACTATACCACTCAATTCATATTTCAATTTTGCTCAGTTAATAAGTATTTAGACATAATTTAAAATAGGTAAAAAGTTTTGGATAAAATTTTTCAATCAAAGGTGTTTGGTTTGATAACTATAGAAAGTAAATTCAAGTGTAATACAATATCTTATTAACATTATAAGAAGGATATCATCTACCTGAAATCACTTACTATAATTTACTTTCATCTGTTTCATGTATAATATTAATCATTTTAAAGAAAATAAGTATAAAACTCTATCTTAGTATTGGAAAGAAACTTATTTTTGCAATAAGAAAAAAGGAATGAAGTATTACTAAAAGAAGATATGACATTATGAATTGTGTGTAACCCTTAGACTTATGATACCTTCTTAATTGCCCAGGATTTTAAATAAAAAAAGTAAAAACATGCAATTTAAAGTCATGAAGATGGAAGAAGTTCCAGGTAGTAATGAAGTTATAATTTATATCTCTTAAAAAATCAAGTGAAAGAACAGAAAAATTATTGGCAATATCTAAATAAGTAATAATATTAGTATTTAACAAATATGATAAGGAAGATATTAAAAATTACAAATCTTTTATTAGTTCTATATAAATTTTTAACAAGATAATTCTAATTCATCTACAATAATCTTTGAATTTTAATCAACTAAAATAACAAAGTGGATTTAAAATGACTTCATTTCAGTGGATCAGGAATAAATATTGACAGAAGTTATAGAAAGGACATTTGAATGTGAGTTCCTATTATGCTTTGAAGTTATCGATTATGAAAAGGCATTTGATTCTTTAAGCATTTCTATAGATATTATAACAGTAAATCAGCAAGATATGGACCCAGAATATTGTTATATTCTGAAGACTTTATCAAAATGCAAATAGAAATGATTAGATTACATAATAATATTAGGAAAATTAACATTGAGAAGAATGCATGACAGTGTGACTTCATATCTCCAAAACTTTTACAGTAGTTTTGCAAGATGTCTTTTGTGGATTCATATGGAAAGCTAAGCTAATTAAGCAGGGATTATTTAAATCATCTTGATTTTGTCAGTGATGCAACTGTTTTTGCAAATAATTATTCATAACTTCAGAAAATGTTCTAAGAATTATCTTATAAAAGTAAGAAAATAGGACTAAAGGTAAATGCTAAAACAGTAAAATAATTTTCAAAGGATTTTCTCAAAAGAAGAAAATATTGATCAATAATGATGAGATAGAAAAAGTTAACAACTACAAATATCCTTATCAGAATATTAATACTGGTGGAAATGTAATGGATGAAATTAATCATAGAATTAAACTTGTTTGGAGTGCTTTCGATAGAAATTACTTACTAGTAATGCTTTAAAAAAGGGTTTTAACAAATGTGTTTTACCAATTCTTGCTTATGGATTTGAGGTTTGGACAGTTAGAATAAGAGCAATTGAGAGCATTCAGATCAATCAATGAAGATTAGGGAGCTATGTATAAACAGAAACAAATCAAAAACAAAATACATAGGTAGATCATAAACAAGTGTTTGTAACATTATTAAAAGAATTAAAAGACTAGAGTAGGAGTGGCCATATTGTTAGAAGATATGATAATAGATGGGCAGTGAAAAATTCAAACTGTACTCCAATATATTGTAAAAAGCCTAAAAAGAAATCACATGTGAGATGGATGAATGAAATAAGAAAAAGTGGATAGATGATGGTTGAAAATTACATGTATATATTAAGATTAAAATAAGTTTTAATGGATTTTGTTAAAATAAATAAATGGATTAAATTATTCATAGAATTGAACTTGGATGAAGTGATTTTGGTAGAAATAACAATATTGAAAGGAAATTGCTATGTGATTGAAAAGGAAGGTTTTATAATAAATGTATTTTACTATTTTTTATTTATGGATTTGAGACTTCAACACTTGACAGATTAGAAATACAGATACTTTAGACCATTCAATAAAATATGGTGAGACTATGTTAGGAGTAACAAGAAGAAATTGGAAAACAAAATTTAATAATGAGAGAGCAAATAAATATCACATATCACTGAAAAAATTAAAAAACTGAAATATGGCTACGATGGACATACTGTTAGAAGAGATGGTATTAGATGTATAATTGAAATTTTAATTAAGATTTTAAAAGATGGAAACGATATATTTCAAATAATTATGCTGATGAATGTTTATGATTTTGGAATTTGCATTTATTACATAGATGCCAACCTTCAATGGGTTATTTGTAAACTATACATCTGCATAAAATATATATTGGAGAATAACAAAGCTCATTAAATATACACTTTCAAATGTTTATATATCAAATAACTATAATGATGATTAAGCATTTATGATACAATATAACATAATTATGTTTGCATCTGTTTATACACATTTATATGCTTACAGGGAAATAATGAAGATAAAAATAACTTAAAATAAATCCATTAAAGAGCATAAGTTTTCCTTGCATCTTTTTATAGAAGAATACAGAAAGAGCAGATATCATTTATTAAGGTTAAAAATCACCACCATATAAGAGAATTTTAGCAGTGTTCAATGTATTGTTCAGCAATAATAAATATATTTACTCTGGGGAATCTTATAGATAAAACATTCCGAATTTTCTTGAAATTTTTTAGCTATCTTAAACAACATTCAATTTCAATGCAAATTAAAAACTGATGTCATCAGCAGGCAGACTGATGAAATACATTACCATATCAGTTCATCTTACTGTTTATGGAATTTGTGTGAGGAAATATGATACATTATGGCTTCTCTTTTATTAGGGTCAGGAATTTCTCAGCCACTATGCCTAGAGAAATCTGTTAGCTAACTTACCTTCTCTTTCCATTCCCCATCTTTAAGATTTTCCTATATCCTTTTCTATCCATTTCCATAACATTATCTTTGTTCACTTTATGGCTTTTATATCTAAATCATCCTTATCTTTTTCCAAACCCAGCATAAAAACTAAGAATCCATTTTCTGTATAATCAATATTATATTTATTCTCCAGCAACTCCATTATTTGTGTCCTTTCTGCTTGCAGATATTTACATTCAATTAACAGATGTCTAATATTTTCTGTGCATTCCTTACACCAACTGCATACAAAATCACCCACATTTTTCATTTATGTATATATTCCCTTGTTGCTAATGATTTTGTTCAAGCCTTAAACAATAAACTATTTTTCTTGTTATTATCATAAATTATCACACACCCAATATTCTGTTTACTTCTATATTTACTTCAACTCTTTTTACTCTCCATACTAGTTCCTTATCTCTCCAATTCCTTATTTTAATTAATTCATCTATTCTTCTATCCCATTTCTTGCCACTATAACACTCAACAATTCTCCTAACACAATCATCCCACCTTTTGTATAAATATACTGACATAAAATCTATTCAAATCTTCTGAATACCATACTATCTTTTCCATCCATCTTGTTTCCTGTCCTTTACTCATAACCCAATTAAATACTATTTTGGCTATTCTCTTATTATCCATAAATTTCAATCTACTGAACATTTTTTATTTTGCTTTTTGCATCTCTCATATAAAAACATGACCATCCTATTTCTTTTTGAATTTTCTCTTTTACACTCACACACCTGCATCTAATGCATATCTTCCTATTTCTTTTTGTACTTTTTCTAAGTAATCTAACACCACTTTACTAACACATAATACATCATTATCATAAATTAACCCTACTACTGCCATTCCCATCCATACAAGTCTAGCTACATCATATTTATTACATGAAAACACTTTTGATTTCTTTATCAATCCCTTTCTTTTCTTTACTACATTTTTTTTCCAATTCATCCAAGAAATTTCTCAGATTATTTAAGACAGTTCCCAAATAGTTATACCTATTCACCACCTTTAACTTTATATCCCCCAATAAAAATTATTTCTTTTCTCTTTCCCCTACATTTATCATCATTACTTTTGATTTTTCTTTATTAAATTTAAATCCCATCTCTTTACCTATCCTTGTGCATATCTTCAGCATAACTTTCATATCTTCCCTACTTTCTGTTCACAAGAAGATATTATCCACAAATAAAAGACCCACTAGTATATATACTCACTCTTCCCAGTCTTTCTAGTGCTCTCTCCATTTTTCTCAAATATAACAAGAAAAAATAGATGACAATGGGCATCCTTACCTCATTCCTACCCCATTTCTAACTTTAACTGATTCTATATTCCCTAATTGATTGTATAGTAATTATTTTCATACAATCTCTTAATAAGATCCACTAAAGGACCATTCATTCCAAAATTTACTAAATGGACCCATAATCTATTTCTATTTACTCTATTATATGCCTTATTTATATCAACAAAAACCATACATACCTGTCTATCTGTATTCCTACTCATATCTATAAGTGTTGTAGCTACAAATAAAATATCTGCAATATGCCTATCTGATCAAAAACCTCCTTGCATTTCTCCTGCTATATTATTTTCTTCCATCCATTTTGCAACTCTTCCAGCTACCATATATGAGAAAAGTTCACAAAATACTGCTGTTATCACTATCAATCTATAATTGTTTAACTTTCTATGATTCTTACCTGTTCCTTTAAATAGTAGCCTAACTCTTATAGTATTCTAGTTATCTGGAAATTTTCTCTTCTGTGCCATCTTATTAAACCATGAAAGTAGATTTAATTTTGCTCTATTTACTAAATTCATCACCATCACTGCTGCCCATCCATTTAAATCTCTTGCCTTTTCACTGTTCAATTTCTTCCCTGCCTCATTCAATACATTTTCTGTAAATCTAATATTTTATTACTATATGTTTTCATGTTTTTTATCACTCTGCCCTTCACATCTAACATATTATCTATATCCATTACATACTTATTTAAAATTACCTCTAGTTCTTCTCTAGAGCTACACTCTATTTCTCTCACAACTACATTTCTTCTTTTAATATATTTCCAAAATTTTTACTCTCCCATCTCTTCCACTTTTATTAATATCCTCCAACAATTTATTATTTAATTTCATTCTCTTTCTATAATTATCTATTTTAACCAATTTCTTTTTGTAAATAGTTTCAATAACAATTTATTATTTCTAATGTATACAGTGATGTGTAACCATACAATCGAGGTTTACATTGTTGTTCTTACTATCTTGTTATTTCCATTTGGGTTCTGATGAGTCTATGTTGTGCAATATGGTGTGAAAATTATGAGTCTATGTTGTGCAATATGGTGTGAACATTAGATCTTTCACATATTTGTTATCTGATTGTTAGTTTGGTATATTGTATAATGTCCAAGTATCCTCAAATGTTTTTGATGATGCCAGGAGTTGGTCTCTCTTCTGGATTTTGAACCTGTTTTATAGTAGTTTGTGGGTGTTCCATGATTAGTTTATAATGTGTAACCCATATGGCATAGTTCAGAAATATTGAGAGACATATTATTGGATAGGTTTTAGTGTTAATACTATCCTTCAAAGATGAGATCAGTTGGAAATCTATCTTGGTGTTGGAGAGTATGGTTTCTCGGATCACTCTGAATCCCACACATTGTGAGAAGAGGTGTTCCGATGTCTCATCGCCGTTCATGCAAATGCTGCAAGTAGGGTCTATGTTGTGACCTCATTTGTAAAAAAGGAAGTGATTAGTACGTAGACCATTAACATTGTATTTAATGAGGAAGTCTTGGTATTTAGCCAGTCTAGGTATTTGGCCTCTAGACTCTATCTTTTAAAGTTGGATACCAGTTTCTGATTATTGTAATAAAATGTGTTGATTATAGGATGTAAGATTGGATGGAGGATTGTGTATGCTTGCCGTAATGATATTTTAGAATTGAATGTGGAGTCGGTTATTGGGCAGTGCTGTTTGATAAGACTTGTGTTTCTAGTGATCCATGTTTGTCTGTCTGGTGGGGGTCGGTCAGTGGGTGTTACCTTTTGAAGCAAAGCTTTTTGGAGAATTGTGTTAAAACCATATGATGCTACTAAGTTGTGTATGACATTATGGGTTTTTTGGTAAATCAATGCTTGAATGGAGTGGAGAGCAAGACCATTTAGCTTTCTTGGTCACTGAGTTCCTTTGAGACTGATTGCGACTGTTTTACCTCTCCAGAAAAGCCTTGAGCACAAGCTATTTATTTTATTTATGAAGCTTTTATTGCATTTGATAAATGGAAGGAAGTATGATATTTTTGGCATCACATCCATGTTGATTAGTGCTACCTTGCCAGGGAGGGAAAGATAGTGATAAGGAAGTGATGAATTTGTTTGTTGTTTCCAGGATGTTATCCTGAATCTATTTGGTCACTGCTGTGGTAGATTTGAAGATGGAAAACCCAAGATATCTCTGTGGCTTGGCAGAGAAAAGGGTGTTGATTTTCCTTCCTGAAACAATTTGCCAGGAGGCAGATTTGCTGGGGTTGAATTGCAGCCTATATTTCTCAGTATAGTGGCTTAATATTGTTTGTAGCAAAGGAATATGTTTTTTGATGGTAGGATGATCATTACATTGTCCATGTAGGCAAACGTGTTGAATTCTCTGTTTAAATTGGGTATAAAGAGACCTGGTAGATTTTTTCTAAATCCATAAGGAGAGGATTTATATATGTGATGAAGCATAGGGCACTGAGGGGGAACCCTGAGGGAGAGCTTGTGTCGGTTTAAATCCAGAGGTGATATTACCATCCATAGTGATAAAGATTTCCCTGTTGTATAGTAAATTGCTTATGATCTGGACAGCAGCTGCAGGAACATCATACTCAGCCAAAATATTTAAGAGTATGTCTATATGTACCGAGTCGAAGGCTGCAGCAATGTCCAGTTGAATAGCTATCGGTCCTGACTTCCGGTGGATTCTGACATAATCAATGATGGAGATTATGTTGCCCATTGCGTGTGCAGTAGAGGATCCCTTCTTGGCATATTGGTTGTTAGATATGTGCTTTAAGAGATTTGGTTGGATGAGGTCTTTGCTCACAGACTCTACAATTTTAATTAGAAGGGGTGTCATGGAAATAGGTCTGAGGTTTGAGAGATCCATAACCTGATGTTTTTTTTATAAATGGAACCAATGCCACTGGGTAAAGATTAGGTATCACTCTATTACCAGTTGCTAGGTAATCCACCATCTTTTTCATTATGGGAACTGCAAATTGATTGAGGTGTAGGATTAGGAATTTGGGAATCCCATGTAATCCAGGATGTACACCATCTGGAAGGGAAGATATTTTCTGTTTTCTAGGTTTTCTGTGATCCCATGTGGCGCCTGTGGATCAACTTCAGACCAGGATTGTGTGCCATTGAAGATTGCGGTTTGCATTCTTTGCTGGAAGTGTTCTTTTATTGTGTTCATCATGGGTGTTCCCAGCAAGGTTTTCCCATTTGCAATGATGGAGGTGGGAGTGGTTTTGTTATTTTTCCCTCCAAGTGCCCATCTCAAGTAGCCTTTTGTCCAGTGGTGTTGTTAAGATAAATTTTTGGCTCTCCTAATGGATAGGTATTCCACCAGGGATTTTTGTCTTGATCAGTATAGGTTTTTAAGACTACATATATCTTGTGTTTTGATAGGTTGACTTTGGAGCATCTGAAGCTGATTCTCTATTTGCAGAAGATCTCGGAAGAGGACATTAGGGCCTTTGGCTTTCATGGTGTGGTGTTTTAATATTGTCTGTAGGATGCCTACAAATGAAAACCAGGCTTCTTCAGCTGGTCTTAAAAAGATGTTGATTTTGTGAAAATATATATAAGATTCAGACATTATGGCCTCTGTCATGTTTGATTTTGTTACCATCCACATGGTTTTGTGAAGAGCCTCTGGAGTTGGGAGGCCAGACATGGTTTCAAGAGTAACTACAAGGGCCATATGGTCCAAAAACGAAACTGGTAAAAGTTTTGCATTTAGATGAAAGTGTAAATCTGGTGAATAATATAATAGATCTATTAGGGTTTGGTAGGATTTGGTGTAAAAAGAGTAGGATCTGGGAGGAAGGAATCCTTCCCCACACATCAAGTTTCTGTTTATCAGTGGAAGAAATTTTAAGTTAAAGCGACCGTATGTGGTGTTAAAATCTCCCAATATAAGTAAAGAGCCTGATTTGTTGCTAAGGATAGCATTTAAAGTCTGAATGATTTTGAGATAGATAGTAGGATTGTTTGAAGTGTATATATAAGCTAGATTTATGCTGTAGCCCCAATAGTCTATTTCTAATAAGATTAAGTTGTTATCCAAAGAGAGTATGCAAAATTTGTTTGGAGGAAATTTTTTGTTAATTAATACTCCAACCCCTCCAGCTGCTGAATGTCCAACTGAAAATTTAGTGAAGCCCATGGTGGCAATTATTGTTTCTATTTTATTGTCAGTGTTATTATGGAATTTGGTTTCCCCCATTAGAAGGATTTGGGGATTCTTTTTGTAAATATTTTTCCCATTTAACATCTTTTTCACTTTCTTTGTTTTTAATATAAAGTTGTAATTATAAATTTTATTAAACGCTCACTATTATTTCCTCTCTTTTACAATTTTATTACCTCTCACTTTTCTATTAATTTTATTCTTCTAAATATTCTCATATAAAACTCTATTTGCCACTTTGTCTACTTCACTATACCAGTCCTTATATTCACCCCCAACAAATTTATATTCTTCTAACTTATTCTTATCAGTCATTCTCCATTCATATCTTTCATTATTCTTCTAACTTATTCTTATCATTCATTCTCCATTCATATATTTCATTATTCTTTCAACTTTTATTACTATTTTCCATCACATTACTAACTATTTATATTATAAAAAAAAAGTTACGGACACTATTACATAGTTTCCTTCATTATCAAACACTTTAATTTTTCATACTTTATTCATTCCCTCTTTCTCTACTAAAACATAATCTATTGTATGAAATATATTATTTTCAGACCATGTACATTGTGTGTCATAAATATTTGATAAATTTTCAATGGTCAAATTTCACTCTCTGACAATAATTAATAAAAAGCTATCCATTCTTGTTATCTAATGCCCATTCATATCTCTATAACCGTTATTTTCTTCCCCTTTTTTTAAAACTCTGTATATTCTTAACTAGGCATTCATATATGTTAACTGTTCCACTCCATTATAGTTTGACTATTTCCAGTAGCTATATACAGTATAGCAACCAATCCATTCTTGTTTTTCTAACCTTATCTCAAACCCCAAATTATCTTGACACTTAACAGTATTCAAATATTTTTTGACATAACTTTTATACCACCATACCTTTTTTCTTTTTTTTTCTATTTATACCCTGCCACATCCAAATCTTCCATTATAGGTTCTTCTTCTCTTAGACATGTTTTCACTACAGCTAATGCCTCAAGCTGTTTATTTTTAATTGTTTTTTTTTTAAATTCCAGACACTACCTTACACATTCAAATATCCTATTTTAACAATTTCTTCTTTTTTAACTACCTTTTTTTAAATTCTTTTAATTTTTTCTTTCCCATTACATTTGTAAGTAACTTGACTACTATTAATTTTACAGACCCACTCTCTTTCCACATCTACATTTATATCCAAATCAGTTATCCTTTGTTTATTTCTTACAGCCCATCCATTCTTCTTCTTTTTGATAATACTGAAATTTAAAACTTTATCTCCTTTATCAGTTTCCCAAACTATAATATTCTTTATAAATTGAACTTCCAATTTTTCACTTCTGTGTTTTGATAAGTGCAATCCATCTTTACTATATAATTTTCTTTTACTAATAAAAAATTCCACACATCCACAAACATAACATCGTTTCTCTCATTTAATTTTTTTCAATCTCTCATTAATAAAACATGCCTTATTTAACATATCTTGATAATAATCCAATTATTCTTATTCTTCCTTTAATCTTACTCATGTACTCGTCCATTATTCTCTCTGATGGCTACAACATCATTCTACTACAGCGAAGTTCATCTCTTGTTAGCTTGAGTTATATATAGGCACTAAATAATAATGCTATTAAATTCCCATTCAGTGCTAGTTTATCAACATTACCATATGACATTATATAGATGGATAGTTGGAAGGTCATGTGATGTTTGAGTGCCTATGTTCTAGCTAAGGGCAAAAGTTCATTCACGAAAACAAACCAATATTTGTTTTTTTTTTTAATTGGATGAGATTCAATCCAGATACTTAGTATATACTGAAGTTAATAATACTAGAATGATGATATGATAAACAGTAATAAAAGTAATTAGATCTGATCATCATCATTGGTAATTTGTCAAAGCTTTTCATCAGTTTTTAACAAAACCAGTTCTTCTTCTCATATTCAAGATCAACTCTGCATTGAACTTTCAATAATAAAATTAATATGTAATTAATAAAATACACTAAAAATCAATTTGAATTTAATCAATATTTAAAATTCAGAATTTTGTGCTTTATTAAAATAAATTAATTTTATACTTTCTTTTTGTCTTTTATCTTTTTACTTATTGACTTTGTAATTGCATTTTTTGCTAATTACAAAATTAATAAAAGATTGAATAAATCATCAGAGTAGCGAATCTCAAAAAAAAAAAAAGAAAGAAAGAAAGAAAGAAAAACTTTCTGATCAAAATAACAAATATTGCTTTAACACTTTAAATACTACAGAGGTGAGAGACAAAATTACGAACTTAATTAGTAGTGAGGTTAGTAACAGAATTAGAAGTTAGTTTGTTACATTTATAAGAGATTTAAAAGCAAATAGTAAATGTTATTTTTTAATGATGGCAAAATCTTCATTGTTTTGCAATATGATTCTAGCATCAATTCACTAAGCTCTGAGCCATTTAATACGGTACTAGATTGGCCGAGTCAATAGCAAAAGGTTCTTAAAGCGATTCTGGGTAAAATAAAAGAAAATGATAGGAGTAATTGACAAGCTGTGTTTAGTCTGTTAAGGTCTCATAACCTTTTAAGCAATTAATCACAGATTATTTTTTATCACTCAGATGTAAATATAAATGATAAAATAAGTTATAGTCAGAATGGTGCCACACCAGCAAAGCAATAAAGAGCTATATTATTTTGATAATCTTCAGCACAAAAAAAAGTTTAAAAAGTTTTGTTTTAATATAAACAATTATTACTTCAAAATATGGCCCCGAGTTGTTGGCTCAAAGAATCGAATTGTTTTCTAATGAGAAAACGTTTCTGAATCGATTATCATTTGAGAAAAATGAAATAAAAAAAAATATATTGCTTGGGCCAAATTTTTCAAACAATAATCAATATTTACTTAAAACATTAGAAAAATAAGTAATTGTTGTAAAGGCAATAGTGGAAATGTTTGAATTGTATGCTTATCTCCTTAAAACGTTCACTAAAAAAATAAGATAAAGGCATCTTTTATTATTAGATAAAATTTTGAAAATATGATATCATTAGGGAGTTACTCATATTATAATTAGAAAGAGAAGTATTTTAACCTTTTTCACATGAGCAGTAAACATTTGTATAATAGCCAAACGATGTACTTTTTGAATATAGAGGGATGTGACAAACCTCAAGGTTGAAGCCTTTCTCTGTCTAATTACAGACTTCCTGTGTGCTTGATAAGTAATCAGAATGTAATATTATTATTAAAAGTGAACTGGTAAAAAAAACTATACTAAAAGGGTGGCAAAAAACAAACTTATAATGATCTTCTAGTACCTAATTATTTTATCTATCTTCAAACAGAGAGCTTAACACACACACTTATATTGAAACAAAATACTGCAATTAACTCAATGAGTTTTAATATACCGATATATAATTAATTAACAGATATGGTTCAGCTTGCAACATGATATCCATCCTGAGTGATATTAAAATTTAAATTGCTGTTTTAATGTAAACTGAGCCTGGATTGTATACATGTGTGGAGGATTATGATATGGCCCAGCTGATGTATGCTGGTTTTGCATGCATCTTTTTCATGTGTGTGGTCATGTATATTAATAGCTTGAGATAGAGTAAAAGATGAATATAATGATGAATTCTGATGTCAAATCCCTTTATTTACATATATAAAAAACATTAAGTATAAACAAATTAAATACGGCCTTACATTAAGTATAAACAAATTAAATACGGTCTTAGAATTAAGATTTGTAAAATATGTTTAATATATATTTATTATCAACAAATGTAATTGCATATTTATACTATATATAATGTTATATCTTCATCTGCTACCATTGGCAAGGTCTAGTTATCATGAAACTATGGAAGTAATTTCAGATGTCCTTATAAGTTTTATGTACCACTTCCAGCTCTATTATGACAGTCTGCCTTATGAATATGAATGGTGACATCTCTGATTGTACTCTGATAAATTGCCTCTTGTCTGATTTAGATTCTAACAGCTTCCAGTCCTGAATATGGACTTGTCTCATTGCATTAAATATATAGTGGACAATCAACATATTACTATTCAGCTGTGACAGTTATTTTTAATTTTTAATAGTTGTATCAGTAATGTAGTAACAATCATATAAAAAAGATATTTTTTATTATATAATTAATTTTATTACACTTTTTTTTTATCTTTGCAAAATTGGAATATTATTATTTAAAAATATTTTTGTTTATAAACTTACATTTTTAAAAAATATGCTGAAATTTGTAAAATCTAATAAAGAATAATTCTTGTTCCCCAGGATTGCCTATTTCATGTCGTTCATTAAGTTCGCAAGTAAATTTATTCAGAGTATCAACTCCCTGTGGTCTCACCATCTGTGGAAGGGCAAGTCTGTACTTATTAGCCTCAGGAAAATTCAAAGACCCTCCAAATTAAATGGCCTAGGGCTTCATTCAATACAGAGGCTTTGGCTCCAACATTTGTTCAATTTATACAATAAATTATTTAATCTGATTCCACAAAATACACATTTTTTAGTTATGTATCTCATGGACACTCCACTGCCTGATATTAATAGCTGGCTTTCTGATCTGCTTTTGGACATTTCAAGTATGAATCTTATACTGGACCAATCGAAGCCCACAAAAATTCATTACTGGGATGCATATTATCTAATATATGAAAATATTGTATCTGCCACAGAAATTCTGAAGATTAATAACTTTATTTTCTTAAAATAATTCAAATGATGGAATTTGGAGACAAAGTACTTTGATTTCTTATTAAAAGCCAACCCTGATGCCCTTTCCATAGGGAGCTTTCTGACTATGTATAGAGGTTATACTCTCTATTGATTCCATATGCTTATTGTGTCATAGGGAGGATGATATTACCGAGCATATTTTCATCAGATGTTTTACACTTCAGAAATATAGAAATATGGTATATTCAATTTACAAAAAAAGATTCTTTGGTGTCAACATTAATTCAGGGAATCAAATCTAGAATATTTGCAGAAATAGAGTATGACATTCTTTTAAACAAAGGCAAAACTCCCCATGTGATCATGTGATGTTTGATGGTTTATGACATTCTTGTTGTTTAATGAACTGATCACTCCTGTTTGATTCTAATAACATCGATGTGCTGCAAATATTTGTCAAGAATATCAAAACAATAAAGGAAAGGGTTAGTAGATTAGCCTCACTATTAATATACAAGACAACATGGGAAATGATTGACTTTGATAGGTTTAATTAACTAATTATTCATAATGACTATTGATTCATCTGTATATTGCCTTTTCCCGTTAATTTAATGACTTTGAATATTTAAGCTGAGCAATTTTGCTTATAGCATGTATTTTTATGGTTTTATCCATGAAATTGCATCGTTTGAGCAATAAACCCATTTTGAAAAAAAAAAAATATAATTCTAATATAATTTTGATAAAATAAAAGATTGGAAATTTACCACATACTTCCAGTAGATGCTGAAACAAAAGTATTAACTGCTGGATGGTTAATTAATTATCTATCATACTTATAAAAATTCCTTCTTTGATTTCTATTTTTCTCAAATCATTTTTTACATGAAAAATAAAAACCTTAGCAAAACAAAAATTTCCATTACAAATAAGTGAATGGTGGCCAAGTGGTCAGCACAGCTGCTTTACAAGCAGTTGCCTTGGGTTCGCTTCCCAGCTGATGCATTGACACATGAAAAAAAAGTTAATGTTCTGTAGACTTGGAACTAAATCTATCCACAGAAGAATGTGTTTTTTTTTAAGTTTGAATAGATAGCAATTAAGATTTGAAAATAAAAGTAGAATTTCTGAAGAAGATTGCTGGGGCAATCAAAACCGTCAATAGTGGATGAGAAAAAGCATTGTAAAAATAATAAAAAACATAAAAGATATTAAAAATATATAAAGAAGTGTTCAAATGTGAGTCAAAGATTGCATTGAATAGAGAATTTATGAATATGAACTAAAGTATAAACAGGTTTTTGCAGTAGAAGTTTAGTTTTAAACCACTGAAATGTCATATGATTGTATTTTCTATGATTATAAAAGTTGTCAAACAATAACAAACTTTCTATACAGGAGTGCCATCTAGTGCAAGCCATAGTAATTAATGGTTGTTAAAAGTTTTGTGCCATAAAATCTCTATTTAGTACCTACTCATCCAATATTCCCAGATTAGTTTCTCGTTTGTAAATTTTATCAATGAGGAATCTTTGATCTGAGAACACTGCATCTAGATCTTTGGGTTTAGTGCAACCCTCTAGCAGTCACCAGTTATCTATTTAGTTAACTATAAAGCTATGAACCAAAAAGGAAAACCCAATATTGTTTTATCCAGTTCAATATCTATACATTTTGGTGTCTGAGATTTTTTTTTTAATAATAATAGATACTGAACTGGGTTCAGATCTACATGACTATACCAGTGAATTAGTTTGGATAGAAAACATTGTGTTTTTTTATCTTGGACTCATAGCTTTATTAACTAAATAGGTAAAAGATGTGCTACTGGAGGATTGCATTGGATTCTAGTGACAGTTCTTTCAGATCTAAAACTCCTCACTGATGAAAGCCACAAACTTGAGACTAGTCAGGGAATATTCGGATTTTATGCACAAGTCTTTTAACATTCACTGACTACTATGGCTCACACTGGATGGCACTACTGTATTTAGATTTTGTTATGCCCTATGTCACCCATTCTATTTTTGTTGTATTTGAGTGAAATGGAGAAAGCAATAGAAATACTAGGAAGAGGGATAGAGATACCGTTAATAGGTGGCAAGGGAGTATATACTTTGTCGTGTCTTTTTTTGCAGATGATATCTTTTTGCTTGCAGAAAGAAGAGAAGATATAGAAATTATGTTGAGGACATGTGCAAGGGTGGGTAAAGAGATTGGGATTAAATTTAGTGAAGAAAAATCAAATATAATGATGGTTAATACTGGGGAAAGAGAAGATGTAAAATTTTTATTGGGAAATATAAAGTTAAGTGTGGTGGATAGATATAGGTATTTGGGAATCATCTTATGTAATCAGGAAAATTGCTTGGTTGAATGGGAGAAAAAATTGGTAAATGAAGCAAAGAAAAGAAAGGGTTTGGTAAAGAAACTAACAGTATTTTCATATAATATATATATGATGTAGCTAGAATTGTATGGAAGGGAGTTGCAATAGCAGGATTAACATATGGTAATGATGTATTATGTGTTAGTAAAAGAGTTTTAGATTATTTAGAGAAAGTACAAAGGAAAGTAGGAAGACATGCATTAGATGCAGAGATGTGGACAGCAAAGGAGGCAATTCAAGAAGAAATGGGATGATCAAGTTTTTATATGAGAGATGCAAAAAGTAAAATGAAAATGTTTGGTAGGTTGCAGTTTATGGATAGTAAAATAATAGCCAAAATAGTGTTTAATTGGGTTATGAGTAAAGGGCAGGTAACAAGATGGGTGAGAAAGGTAATACAATATGCAAAAGATTTGGATAAAGAATTTATATTAGTATATTTGTACAAAAGATGGGATGGTTGTGTTAAGAGGATTGTTGAGTGTTATAGTAGTAAGGAATGGGATAAAAGAATAGATTTATTAATAAAGAATAGGGAGTTAGAGAGATAGAAAACTAATATGGAGAGTAAAAAGAGTTTAAATATATATAGAAATACACAAAATATTAGGTGCAAGTTAATGATAATAGTAAGGAAAATAGTTTATTGTTTAAGGCTCGAATGGGATCTTTAGCAACAAGAGAATATATATGTAAATGAAAAAATATGGATTATTTATTTTGTAAATTATATAAGGAAGGAATAGAAAATATTAGGCATTTGTTAATTGAATGTAAATGCTTGAAAACAGAAAGGTTAAATATAATGAAGTTATTGAAGAATAAATATGAAAAAAAGTGATTATACAGAAAAAGAATTATTGGTTTTTATGCTGGGTTTGGGAAAAGATAAGTGGTATTTAGATATAAAGGTCATAGATTTGACAAAGATTGTTTTGGAAATGGGATGGAGCAGAATATGGGAAAACTTAGAGTGGAAAATGGAAAATAAAGTGGCTAACAGATTTATCTGGCCATAATTGCTAGATATTCTTGACTTCATTTAAGAAGAAGCCACAATACATTACATCACATCACATTACTGTTTTAGAAATTAGATGCATTAATTTGCAAGTGGAAAGTCATTTTTAAAAAATATCAAAAGGGTATATTTTAAAAATATTATAATGGATATTTACTAAACCAGCAGAATAATTGTGTAAATATACATAAATTGCCTTGGGTAATATTAATGGGGTTTTTTTAAATTGTAACTATAAATGCTATTCAAGATGGCCATCACATCTATGTTGATAATAGCTTTTATTCTTTTAAATATTGGCATGTTGAAAACTGTGCCATTAATTCCAGTGCGTACTTTATTATATATATTAAATATGTTAAAAAATGAATTTTCTTGGTAACAATTTGCATTTCAATTCAATTAATAAAACTAAATTTGTTATTTGGCAGATAATTGCTGCTTTGTGATTAAATTATTGTTTATAAGATTGTTGGCTAAGATAATAATCACAATTAGTTCAAAAGTCTTAAGTGTAGCCCCTTCTTATATAAAACAAAAATTATTAAGGTTATGCATTTAATTACTTTTCTTCTTAAATTTTAGCCTGATTAAACTTACAAAGATGAAATGTATGAATTATGCATGTGAAAATTGTAATAACAATGTCTGGTATATTGTATGTGGTAATATGCTTTTGTTTACAAAACTCTATTAATCATTGGATGACATTTACATATTTTTCCTTGATCCATAATATAAGATATTAGAATATTTTAATCACATAAATAACTTTATTATTATCATATATTAAATTACATAGAAGGAAATTATTCTTCAAACCTCACTGTTTGTTTTAGTGTATAAATCTATGTCCACTCACATGTCAGCAAGAATTTTATAAACACAAGTGAATCATTGGTGTTTAGAGATTATTTCTATATAAGCCATCTCTTACTGACCATAATTAACTCAAGGCTTGTATCTGTGCCTGATATTTTAATTAAACTGAATTGCACAAATATTGTTGATATATCAAAGGAGAGAGAACATTTTTCATTTTTAATCACCTGCAATTAAACATATATTATATCAGAATATGTATAAATTAATAGTTTTTATTATATGCATATATAATTATTTAGAAGAAAATTAACCTTCAAACATGCTCTCTTCATTTTAGTCTAAAGTGAACAGTGTAGATTTGAAGGTTACTTTTTTTCTAATGTAATTACACATGCACACACACACATACACATAGCATTAAACTATTAATTTGTATATATATATATATATATATATTGTCATGTATGTACATTAACTTTTCTTATTGGAGAAAAGGATCATTATATATAGTATTTTGTCATTAATTGCTATTTTTTTAACTTAATTTATTTTTCACATTTTTATTTTAATTTTAGATATACATTTTAATGAATAATTTTTACTTAAGTTTATGATAACTGTATTAAATTATATTAAAGAAATATCCAAGGTCTGTCGTTTTTATAATTAATTTTGCTTTGATTATTTATCTTGCCTAAAGAGCAGAGAGCTTAAAATAAATGCATAATTGTTTCGATGATTTTCTATGCTCGATTGATACATTCGTCAACATAAATCATGAATTATCAATTACCAAATAATAAATCACATGGGATAAAGCTCTAAACTATTAGTCAATATTTTAACAATTGCATTAACATATTCTATCACTTTATTTTAGCTACAGTTAGAAAAACCTGTGGCATTGATGGTCACCAGATGAAAGAACAATCAGATAACCAGATAATTTTTTATCTGTTTCTCTTTGACAGAAAAGGCTATTAAATTTTGCATATTAGCCCAGTAGCTACTTTTATTTCTATGAAGCTACTATTCAGGATACTATAGTAAATTTGTTTGCCCTATCTAGAATCTGGGTTCAAATGTGAATAAGCAAACAAATTATTATTTTTTGTCTTAAGTTACTTAGGCAGTAACACATTCAGTTAACAATTTAATATTAACAAATAAAATTGGATTCTAGATATTCTTAGATAGAGAGAAGATAAAATAAAATTGGACAATTATTTAAAACCTGATGACAGTGACATTATTTTATTATGTGATACTATTTGACTACAGTTAAGTAGAGGATTGATGTACATCAGATTCATGATGTTGTTATGTTTAAATGACCCTGTATGATTTGGTCCAATAGTAGATTTTCAGACTCTGGGGTTTAAGACTCTTGGATCATAACCCAACTCACATATTTCCAGAGTACCAACTTCTTATGAACTTCAGAGTAATAATCCATTATTACTGATTTATTTTTATATTAATGTATTGTGACAATTAGTAATCTACAGCTATTTTGTAATTAAGAATATTTAGTTAGCTACAATATCAAAAAAGTGAGATATTTTTCAAGATTAAAAATAATCACAAAGCTTTAGTTCAGAACCATTGACCCCAACATGAACAATCAATAGAGACCATGTTGCAACACCAAATAGATTCCACATTGTTACATCATGTTAACATACAGCACAATTTAGTGCAACAATAGAGACTTGTAAATCACAGCTCAGTATCTAGTAGAGAACACATTTTTTGAAATTCTTTACCAAACACTGTAACAAAACATTTTGTTACGCTCTTAAATTTTACAAGATTGCAATGTACAATGGCCATTTGAGGGCGCCACTAAACATTTCTGCCTAGACCATATTATAAATTTTTTTTTATAATAACGGTTAATTTATTCACGAACGGCAATCACCAATTGCAAACCTTAAAATTATTTTCTTTTTAACAGACCAAAAGACTACAAAATGAAAGATAAGAATTAATTATAATAACTAAAAAAAAGAAACAAAACAGATCGACGCTTAAATATTATTGAAATATTTATTAACCTTTATTCTACTTGTTGGTTATTCCCTTCCCTTGCATTTGTCAAATCAAACCATCCCGATCCTTTTTCTTTCTAATCAAGATTTAGCATATATCATTCTCGAAGGATCATGCACTGTCACTTTACCAATTATACAATATTTCATTAAATATAATGGTATATATCTATGAGTGAACTCAAGGGCGACTTACTATAAGAGTACGTTTGTTAAAAATAAATGCACTCAAACCTCCTCTTTCTAATGTTAAATCTTTTACTTGTCCTTAGATCGAGTATACAATTTTTCTTATCCTTATCTATACATTATAAGAACAACAATCATAGAAACTAAAGGTAAGTTTAATTAATAGGCCGTAACAAAAAATTAAATAATACAAACAATATAATGTGGGTTAATTTAAATTAGTAAGCATATCTACTTAAAGACTATATCCCTCCCTTTCTATTGCAGAAACTTCGAGATATTTGAAGTGAAGGCTTTTCTTTCTTCTTTTTTTTTAAATCTATTATGCAAATGTCTCTTGAAATTACAACAAAAAAAAAGTCTATTTACCCTGATCGATCAGTGTAGATCCTGTGTGGGTGGAATATTTCACTCTATACTCTTCGTGGTTTGTCCGTGTCTTCTTCCAGTCCTTTCTCCTCGGCTAGCTCTCTATGTCCGGCAATTACAAGGCAGTTCCAGGTGGCAATAGCAAGAGGTTCCCAAAAGGGAAAGTTCTGTTAACTCTAGCTATTCAACATTTTCTCCTTGTGCTTTTTAGTTCTTTACTATTCAACAGTCTGAGCCGAATTGAAACTTATAGATTAGATATTGAGTTCAGCAGAAATCTAATTAATTTTTAAACAAAAGGAAAGTCCATAATTATAGTTTTTTCTTCCAAAGTCTCAGTTTACACCATTAATATTCTCTTCTTTTATTTCATATTTTATTTTAAAATTTCAAAAAAACATTCCAATTGATCAGTGTAATAGATAGCATAAAAATACCTTCACTGTGAAAGTCCCAACAATAGAACTAATTGCTTTCTCTTACTTTCTATCTTTAAGAATTTTTTTTTTTAAAGACTAAACAAAAGACAAACTTTTATCAATAAGCAAGATCTTGATCTAATTTATTTTTAACTTATTAAATCCCCATTTTAAAACTAAGTGTTAATTTTTTACTTTTTAAAAATTATGTATTATAAAATGATATTTATATTTTAACAAAATATATATGTGCGTGTTTATTTATTTCTAATAAAATAAGTTTATTACAATGTATATATTTTATTTTTACAAAATATGTGTGTATATATATATGTATGATTATGGTCTGGCAGAAAAATACCAGCTCATTGCACCCTTTCCCAACAAACAAAAAAAACTTAAAAAAAAACTCAATCATGCTGTGGAGTCTTTTCCCATTCTTTCTTAGGACTATATTTACTCTTCCCCATGGGTTCATTACAATTTCCCCACCTAACTTTAGAATCTTCCCCTTCTTCTGGCTCACTATACTCCATATCGCCTAATATCTCTAGTGCTTCCTCTATTGACAAACGTCAGTTCTCAGCCAACCTACACTGAACTCCCATCAGAAGATTATATCATATAGTCCTTACAATCTGGAATTGATCCATTGGGTAAGCCTCCAGTGCTCTAAGGTTCGCTGCCTGTCATTGAAAAAACTGGCTATAGGTTCATTTCTATCTGCTCTATTTTTTTCCCGTGATGTTTTTATATGTATAGCCTCTTGTTTTTCCACGCTCCAGAAACCTCTCAGAATCATCGTTTTGTATTCTTGGAATGTTTGAGGACTATAGTTCACTGCCTTCCACCATTCTCAAGCAGGACCACTTAAATGGCTCGGCACTATAATGACCTTCTCCTTTTCATTTGACTTATGGAAATAAAAAAAATCATTTAAGCTATCCAAATAGTCGAATGGGTTTTTTCCCCATTGCCTTTAAATACTCTTATTTGGATAAATTTTGCTAATGCTGGCCTTTCAGATTTAGCTTCTTCCTCTACTTCATTATGTGTCCTTTCCATTATACTTTGATTCAAATCTCTTAGTTTTCTTTTTGGACTTGATTCTATTTCCCCTATGGTCTGTTCTTTCCTTTCACTTTCTATCTTTTTTTCCGTAACCTTATTACCTTCGTAACCTGCGCTTACTATATCCCCTTCATCTTTTTTTCACCATTTCTCTTTTCTTCTTTCTTTTTTAATTCATTTACATCTTTTCTGAGATCTTGATCATTACTTTCATTTCCTTAATTTATTCCTTATCTTTGATTACTATTTCTTTTAGATCAGTGATAGCTTTCAGTATTTCTTCAAACTGATAATGCTCGGGGTTTTTAAATGTCACTACCAGGCTTTCTATGGTACTTTTGTCTTCACTCATTCTATTTCTTTTTTTCTTTATTTCAAACTCAAAACTCTCCTCCATTGGGACACTAACACCTCACCCTAACCACCCGAAGCTGCCTTATTCCACTTTTACCCTAATCTCAAGCCGTTTATTTAGTTAACGAGCCCTACACATTGAGATGCCATTTTTTTCAATTTTACCTGCTCCTACCCTCTGTAACAAAACATTTTGTTACGCTCTTAAATTTTACGAGATTGCAACGTACGGTGGTCATGCGAGAGCGCCACTAAACATTTCTGCCTAGACCGTATTATAAATTTTTTTTTATAATAACAGTTAATTTATTTATGAATGGCAATCACCAATTGCAAACCTTAAAATTATTTTCTTTTTAACGGACCAAAAGACTACAAAGTGAAAGATAAGAATTAATTATAATAACCAAAAAAAAAGAAACAAAACAGATCGACGCTTAAATATTGTTGAAATATTTATTAACCTTTATTCTATTTGGTGGTTATTCCCTTCCTTCACATTTGTCAAATCAAACCCTCCCAATCCTTTTTCTTTCTAATCAAGATTTAGCATGTATCATTCTCAAAGGATTATGCACCGTCACTTTACCAATTATACAATATTTCATCAAATATCATGGTATATATATATATATATATGAGTGAACTCAAGGGCGACTTACTATAAGAGTGCATTTGTTAAAAATAAATGCACTCAAACCTTCTCTTTCTAATGTTAAATCTTTTACTTGTCCTTAGATCGAGTATACAATTTTTCTTAATCCCTATCTATACATTATAAGAACAACAATCATAGAAACTAAAGGTAAGTTTAATTAATAGGCTGTAACAAAAAATTAAATAATAAAAACAATATAATGTGGGTTAATTTAAATTAGTAAGCACATCTACTTTAAGACTATATCCCTCCCTTTCTATTGCTGAAACTTTGAAATTTTTTAAATCTATTACGCAAATGTCTCTTGAAATTACAATAAAAAAAGTCTATTTACCCTGATCGATCAGTGTAGATCCTGTGTGGGTGGAATATTTCACTCTATATTCTTTGTGGTTTGTCCATGTCTTCTTCCAGTCCTTTCTCCTCAGCTAGCTCTCTATGTCCGGCATTTACAAGGCAGTTCCAGGTGGCAATAGCAAGAGGTTCCCAAAAGGGAAAGTTCTGTTAGCTCTAACCATTCAACATTTTTTCCTTGCACTTTTTAGGTCTTTACTATTCAAAAGTCTGAGCCGAATTGAAACTTATAGATTAGATATTGACTTCGGCACAAATCTAATTAATTTTTAAACAAAAGGAAAGTCTGTAATTATAGTTTTTTCTTCTAAAGTTTCAATTCACACCTTTAATATTCTCTTCTTTTATTTCATATTTTATTTTAAAATTCCAAAGAAACATTCCAATTGATCAGCATAATAGATAGCATAAAAATACCTTCACTGTCAAAGTCCCAACAATAGAACTAATTGCTTTCTCTTACATTCTATCTTTAAGAATTTTTTTTTTTTAAAGACTAAACAAAAAACAAACTTTTATCAGTAAGCAAGATCTCGATCTAATTTATTTTAACTTCTTAAATCCCCATTTTAAAACTAAGTGTTAATTTTTTTAAATTATGTATTATAAAATGATATTTATATTTAAAAAAAATATATATGTGCATGTTTATTTATTTCTAATAAAATAAGTTTATTACAATGTATATATTTTATTTTTACAAAATATGTGTGTACATATATGTATGATTATGAGCTGGCAGAACAATACCAGCTCAACAAAGAGGTGTTACTCTTAGTGTATAAAAGTTAGTTTAACACTATATATATATAATATACAAATCAATATATATATCAAAATACAGTACAATTTATATAAATTATATTCTTTTAGAAGTACTTTCGACTATACACTTTGTAGTCTTTATCAACTATATAATGTTGAATAATCAAAATGAGACAACACTTAACAATACCCATAGTTCAATTCAGATTTCCCACAATTCTGTTATCTTAACATTTGATGACTGGCGATTCATTAACATTTGACGATTTCTTGAAATAAACATAGCCTCTTTTATTTTACGTTTATTATGACAACGTTCAATTTGAATAATTTTCATATTTTTATAATCAAATTTAAATCCATATTGACAAGATTTATTATGATCAAATATAACAGATGATGAAGGTTTATTTACATCTGTACCATATTAATTTTCTTTTTGAATTCTATTATATAAAAGCATATGTTCTTTTATTCTCTTCTCAAATGTACACTTAGATTCACCAATGTATTGTACGCCACATCCACATATCAATCTATATATAATAGAATTTTGATTAAACTTTGAATTTTGAATTTTAGAATTATTAAGCAATATATTTATGTTATTTGTAGAGAAAAAAGCAATATGACACAAACCATTATAAATTTTCCTAATAAACTTGACTTGCTCATCTGATATAAATGGCATTGAAATCCATTTCATTTTGATATTTTTATTTTTAATTTTATTATAGTGTTGATTTCTTTTAAATCCTTGCTAATATTATTAAAGGATTTAAAAGAAATCAACACTATAATACAATTAAAAATAAAAATATCAAAATGAAATGGATTTCAATGCCATTTATATCAGATGAGCAGGTCAAGTTTATTAGGAAAATTTATAATGGTTTGTGTCATATTGCTTTTTTCTCTACAAATAACATAAATAGATTGCTTAATAATTCTAAAATTCAAAATTCAAAGTTTAATCAAAATTCTATTATATATAAATTGATATGTGGATGCGGCATACAATACATTGGTGAATCTAAGTGTACATTTGAGAAGAGAATAAAAGAACATATGCTTTTATATAATAGAATTCAAAAAGAGAATCAATATGGAACAGATGTAAATAAACCTTCATCATCTGCTATATTTGATCATAATAAATCTTGTCAATATGGTTTTAAATTTGATTATAAAAATATGAAAATTATTCAAATTGAACGTTGTCATAATAAACGTAAAATAAAAGAGGCTATGTTGATTTCAAGAAATCGTCAAATGTTAATGAATCACCAGTCATCAAATGTTAAGATAACAGAATTGTGGGAATCTGAATTGAACTATGGGTATTGTTAAGTGTCATCTCGTTTTGATTATTCAACATTATATAGTTGATAAAGACTACAAAGTGTATAGTCGAAAGTACTTCTAAAATAATATAATTTATATAAATTGTACTGTATTTTGATATATATATATATATATTGATTTGTATATTACATATAAAGTGAAATGAATACAGATATCAAACTTTATTTATTACATATATATATATATAAAATAAGGAGGCAATTTCCATAAATAGAAATAGAATATCTATAATTAATTGACAACTTGCTAATGTTAAAATTTGAGAATCATGGGATTAAAAATTAACTGTGATAAAACTCAGTTGCTGAAGCTTTAAACATAAAATTATAACAATAAAGCTGAGCGCTTTCAGGGGACTTAAGCCTCCATAATCATAGCTCAATACAAAACAAATACAAAATATAAACACTTACTCACAAGAAAAATGCATATCTCAAATAAGATGTAAACTAAATCTAAATAAATAAATAAAATACAATATAAATAAATAAATATTACAATGTCCATATTTTAGAAATATTAAAACAAGAATCCTTTCTATTAATAGCATTAGGATTACCAGCTATAAAACAAGCTTCTTTAACCTTATGCTTTATGTCATTCTTCTCCGTACACACTAATTTTGCCTCTACTGGTTGACATAAGTGTCCAGCCTTATTTTCATGTTCCACAAACACTGAATTTCCCAAAAATTTAGTTTTAGTATGATGATTTAAATATTTATGCTGTGAAACTCTATTTAAAATATTGGTTTTAGTTTCACCATAATAAATAGAACCACAATCTTTATGAGGACAAGAAACCGTATAAACCACATGCTGAGTTAAGTTAGATTCAATTTTAAATTTTGAATTGTTAATCAATCTATTCGTATTTGGAGGTGAATGAAAAATTACTTGAAAATCTGGAGATAACTTATTAATTAACTGTTTTGCAATAGAATGAATAAATGGTAAAACTATACGAGGTTTTTCAATCTTGTCAGGTTTAAACTGCAAATTATGTAAAAATTTTACAACTCTATTGTTAATAATTTAACATTTATGTCCAAGTTTTATTATGGTGAAACTAAAACCAATATTTTAAATAGAGTTTCACAGCATAAATATTTATATCATCGTTTTTTGAGAAATTCAGTGTTTGTGGAACATGAAAATAAGGCTGGACACTTATGTCAACCAGTAGAGGCAAAATTAGTGTGTACGAAGAAGAATGACGTAAAGCATAAGGTTAAAGAAGCTTGTTTTATAGCTGGTAATCCTAATGCTATTAATAGAAAGGATTCTTGTTTTAATATTTCTAAAATATGGATGTTATAATATTTATTTATTTATTTAGATTTAGTTTACATCTTATTTGAGATACGCATTTTGCTTGTGAATAAGTGTTTATATTTTGTATTTGTTTTGTATTGAGCTATGATTATGGAGGCTTAAGTCCCCTGAAAGCGCTCAGCTTTATTGTTATAATTTTATGTTTAAAGCTTCAGCAACTGTGTTTTATCACAGTTAATTTTTAATTTATTGATTTTTGTTGAAGTATATACATGCATTCTTTTTAATCATGGGATATGATTTACTTCCATTATATTTGAATCAAAATGACAGTTGAAGAAGGTTAAGTGATTAACTGAAAGTACTTATATTAATTATATTTTTTATAATATATTGTTTTCATTATATTTATAATTATTTTTATAACAATATTTATTACATAATGGATATTTTATTATATATATGTATTATGAAAAGAATGTTGAATAAAATAAAATGAGGTATAGTTTCAAAATTTATGAGAGTTTTGATATTGTCATGACAGGTTTCAGTTGACATATAAGTAAAAATGGATTATAAAGAAGTTTTTCAAAATTGTCACGACATTTATGCCTCCATTTAAGGTGACAATGGGGGGTTGATTATTGTAATAAATTGTGACAAGATAACAGAAGTGAGTATAGATATTTTAACTCCCCAAAATGTTATGTTGAAATATAAGAATTCATTGCTTTCAACTGAGTTAAAACAGAAAAAAAGAATTACTAAAATAATTTATATATATATAGTATTTTATTTACAATAAATGCATATATTTGTAATAAATAAAAAGATTAATTAGCACAAAAAATAATTCGATAATTATAATCCTTTTAGAAAAATATATAACATGTTTATGAAATATCTAAATGTCAATTGGAATTAAACTATTTATTGTCTCTTGTAAAATAAAAACGATTGAGATAACTCTTTTTGCTATTTAATATTCTACAGGAGACCTTCTATATATGCAACTATAAAACTAAAATTATAAAAAGAATTACTAATATAAGAAATTATTACAAGTAAGTGAAATAACAACAATCATTAGTACTTTAGATCTACATAATACAAAGAATAAAAAATTTAAAAGGATGTCACTCTAAACCTCAGTGAGCTAGCTATATATAAACTAAGATTAACCTGTAAATTAAACAAAAATGAGTAGAATAGAATCACTTATTCTTTAGCTCCGATGATATTTAAGCCTAATTTTAACATTAAGGCAGGGCATTAAATCTTCATATTGACATCATTTCAATATGGCCATAAATCATTCCAAAATCACTGTAAATGCTACAAGGATGCAGACAATACTTTGTTTTTAACAAACTCTAAATATCACATGAGACATCAGTTTTACAAATGTAAATATAAATAATTGTGGCTTACCATCATACACAGTTAAATATAATTGTTAATATTTACATACAAAGAGTAACTCAATGTTAATATGTTCATCATGTCTATTAAGTAAAGATTATATTTTGTCCACAAACAATATGCTTTCAACTATTATATAGTCATATATATGGCAGTATAAAATTATAGAAAATGAATATGATTATATATTAGTTGAAAGCATGCTAAGCATATTATTGGTTGATAAAATATAATCTTTTCTTAATAGACATGGAGAACGTGTTTACATTAAGTTACAATTGTGGAAAATAAATAAATTAAATAAGCATTGAAATACAATCAGCATATACTATTCATTCTATAAATAGAGAAAAAACTAGGAAGAAACATTTTATCTCTTAATAAGATACATAACTTTATATTTTAATCCTGGTTTAATGCTAAAACTTAAATTTTAATACTTATATACTATATAAAGAAGATAGTTTAATGATTAGTTGCTTAGAAAATCTTACCACATTCAAATGTTTGTTGAGCGTAGATGCAGTGATTTTCTCTTCCCTAGTCTAGCATGCAATTACTGTTCTTGGATGAGACACTATAGAGGCTACTATTATATAATTATACCATTGGTTGGATACCTAGAAGGAATTAATGATAACTGATTTTATAGTGAAGTTGTTTTCATGGGAAATGTAGACCCTGTTTACATCATCTAAAAGACATCCTAAAAATGTAACACTAATTGTTTTTATTGGAAAGATATGACTAAGAATAGAATATATTGTAAAGCTACAATTAGGAAAGATGCTGAAATCTTTTAAAAAGAAAACTTTGCTGAGAGAGATGTTAAATGACAGTGTTATTAGATATCAAATAAACAGAAAGGTGGACCAGTGTGTTGTTTATGTGGCCATGTATTTGTGTAAGCATTGAAACATTCACTTTTAGCATATAACCATTTTATAATTCACTTTCTATCATGAGGGGGGGGTAGGATAGCCACTCTCTTTTCTGAATGAATTCTGTCACTGATAGAACTATATATTAGCATCTAATATATCTCCCTATGAAAGACTTTGTTAATGTTAGACTAAAACACAAATCAATTGATTTGAATTGATACAAAAAATCTGAAACTGGTGATCAATTGAATAAACTATTCTGAAGATGAAATCAAGGTATTTATTTTCTGAGATGAATTTAAATTGAATATACTTACTTATCAAAGATAAAATGGCCTTACGGGAGATCTTTCCAATAGCCTCCTTATTTATTATAAAAACCTGAAGGAAGATACACTGTTTTTCTATCATTACATAAATTTCTATATAAAAACAGTTAGCAATTAAATATGCATAACCATCTAGCTTCATCATTATTTTCCGAGTACTTGAAAGCATTTATATTGGTTTCATAACGATTATTAATTTTACATATAAAGAATATTATTGCACTCTGATTTATAAGTACTAAATGTTTCCATGTATTTTAATGCCATTAACATTAGTTATATATATTAATTATTATTACTAATCATTTACTAAGCTAGATATCATATCAATTTAATCCAGATATAAATTTTAAAATTACATCGACTTTAATATATCTTATTTACATTGATATGTCTTCATTCATATGTTTCAAGCAGTTATGATAAAATAGAGATTTTAAAGTGTGTGTGTATATATATATATATATATATATTATATATAAAGTGTGTGTGTATATATATATATATATATATATTATATATAATTAAACACCCCACAGATATGCAATAATAGTGCTAATCTTAATTTTAAGTTAGTTTCTTCATAGAAAATTTCCATAATTTTTCAAGTAGCAATGGTTAAATGAAGATGTCATTCACTCCCTCTACTGAACATATGTTTCTCTTATAACTGATACAAATATTAGCCTAAAAAGCAATTGTTACCCCATCAGACACAATAATTCAATCAATATTTAAAATCATTACAATATTTAATTTGATATTAAAGTTTGAATGTAAATTTTAACAGTAATTTCTTATTTGTATCAGATTTTTGTTAATTAACAAAGCAGAACTTATAATCCAATCCACTTTTAAATAATCTTGTCTTCAGATAAATATTTAAATATGTAAATATTTAATTAAACACCACATAAATATGTGAAAATCTTAGCTTATATCTTCAATAGAATTTTTTTCCAATCTTTCAAGCAACAATATTTGATGAAAAAAATCAACTAATTCCTGCTGGACATATTTTTATGCTATAAGTATATTATCAGAAGTCTGAAAACATTTGATATCCAATTAAATATGGTAAATCCATTGCGTTTGATGAAATGTGAACTGATTTTCAGTTTCCTGATGGCATCAATTATGATAAAAACATATACCTAACAGAGATTGATTGACTTTTTTAAATTAAATATTCCACTTAAAAGATTGAAGAGCATAAACTAAAAATGATGTTAGTAATACACATACATATGTATACACATTTTACATTCATTCTTGCTTAGACTTGCTTTTTGTTAATATTAACATTATTATGGATGTTTTTATTTGATTTTTCACTCATTTTCCAAAGAGCAGAGGTCACTCAGGATGGTACAAAGATATAGTGAAGATGCAAATTATGTTGTATAAATATACTCTACTTCAATTACATGCTGTGCAAAAAATGTAAATAAACAAATAAAAATGTAAATAAGCAAACAAAAAAATGTTTATTGATAAAATTTCTTTTGTTTATGTTGAAAGCCCATTCATTTTATTCTTGTTTTATTATCCTTACTAATTTGATACACAATATTTTGCATAATGTTTTCTAATTGTAACACTAAATGTTTGATAAAATTTAAAAACATTCACAATGTGGGTGTAGCCTTTAAAATTCTTAAAATAACTAAAGAGGGTATAATTGTTTGAAAATGAGATTATGATTATCTTTCAATAAAAAAAAGTTATTGAAAAAAAAGCATATTGCCAGAGCACATTTAATTGTGATGAAAGTTGAACATTTCACTATTTATGTAACTTTGAAAATAAAAATACAGTACAGTGGGTTTTTTTCTTATCTTTATTTCTGCCTGTGGATGTGAATCCACAATAAGAAAAATCTATAAAAATGTGTAATTTCACTTTATTATTATAACTATATTATTATTATTTAATTTTTCTTATATTATAATCTTAACTTATATAAGTATATTATACATATATAAAGTATATGTGTTATATATGTGTGCATGTTGAAAAGCAGTGCAAACTTGCAGATCAAAGGACATGCATATTCTATTATAAACACAATTTATTCAATAAAATGTGAGCTCATGAGCAGGTCTTGAAACAAAATATAGTAGATATTGTAGTCTTATTTCACTCAAAAATCAAAATTTAGACATCTCTGCAAAACACTCAAAATATAGATAACTTGTGTGCCCTACATCAAAGAGTTGATAGGCTATGAAACATTACTATTATTACTCATTCATATACATAAACATTCACTAACCTTATTGAGGGGCCTCTTTCCCAATGTAAGCAAAAGTACTATCACTTATTTCACACTCTGTCTTAACAGATATCATCTACTCTTTAATCCTCATCTCTCAGAAATCATAAAATTTTTTCATACCAAATTAGATCAAGTTAAAATAAAAAATCAAATCCATAAACCAAAAGATAATCTTGCAGATACATGAAGCATTATTTCTTTCACAATATCATAGTCACTTGCTATTTTTTAGTTATTTAACTATGCTGTAAAAACTGATTATTCTTACAAATGCATCAATTATTTAGAGTACTAATAAGATTCATTATAACATTTGTAATTGTTTTATTTTTATTTACCATTGGCAAACTCACTCCACTCACAACATTGATGCCATCCATTTCTGATAAATACGCTAAATTTTCTAAATGAGAGATTATCTCTAGCACAGCTATAAATTTTAAACCTCAGTTAAAGCTTAATATATCTGATTTTTTAATTTTAAACATACACATACATGAAGTTATTCACCGTTTTCTTTCCCATGTAATAACTTTATAGATATATTAAACAACCTCCATATTTCCCCATTCTTTTGAAATTTTTTGCTTAATTTTTAATATTAAAAATAAATGGGTTTATTGCTCAGGAGGTTATAAAAAGCCCAGTCACTAGATGTGTTAAAAGTGGTTCATGATTAATCAGTCTTAAGACTCCAAAGTCTGCCCCCCCCCCGTGCTGAACATCATAGTGTAGCTTAATATTTATACTTTTTTATTATCAGATTATCAGATTATTAATACAGATGGAAACATAATGGAGGGAATTAATCATAGAATTAAACTTGGTTGGAGTGCTTTTGGTAAAAATAACTTGATACTAAGAGGAAATATGCCTATGTGTTTGAAAAGGAAGGTTTTTAACAAATGTGTTTTACCAGTTTTTACTTATGGATCTGAGACTTGGACACTTAAAAGAAGAGCAATACAGAGGCTTCAGATCACTCAAAGAAGTATGGAGAGATGCATGCTGGGATTAACAACAAGAGATCGAAAACGCAATGTATGGGTAAGAGAACAAACATGTGTTATGGACCTCATTGGAAAAATTAAAAGATTGAAATGGAGTTGGGATGGACATATTGCTAGAAGAGATGATAATAAATGGACAATTGAAATATTAAACCGGATTCCAAGAGTTTGTAAAAGACCCAGAAAGAGACCACATGTAAGATAGATGGATGAAATAAGAAATTGTGCAGGGGTGATGTGCAGAAGAGAAGCTAAATATCGGAGAAGATGGATTGAACTTGGAGAGACCTTCATCCTGCTGTGGATTAATAATAGTTGATAATGATGATAATGATACAATAACAATGGTAGACCTCTTCTGTAAAAGTTATACTAGAAACTGTTTGAACAAATAAACCTTATTTGAAAGCTAAAAGTGTAAAAAAAACGACAATAAAATTCAAAATCTGTTAAAAAAATTATTAATAAAGCCTGTAATGACCTAGGTAAAATAATAAAATGTAAGAACTATTTTTGGTTAAGAAATTCATTCAAATAAATTCTCTTATTTTCAAAAAAGACAATAAAGTTTGCTACGTCATTAACAAGTCATGTAATATTTATAACCGAAGTAAAAGGAATTATTCAATTAAACATTTAATTTAATTAAAAAAAGTCAACTAATAAAAATAAATAATATATATGTATGTGGGTGCGTGTCAAGAGACCCATAAAGAATATTTGGTATCCGAATATAAACATTATTTTATATCAAACCTTTCCCCAAAGAATAAAAATTAGGTTGAAAAATAATTAACTCAAATTTCCAGCTTAAACAAATAGTTTTCAAAATATATAAATCTTTTCTTTTAACCAATAATTATCATTTGTTTTCGTTTGCTTGAATGAAAAATATTTTTAATTTCCGAAGAATGACATTGTTTATTATTTATATTTTAAATCAATGCTAGATTCTTACAACAGATTGATCATAGTCCCTAATATAGAGAAGATAGGAAGTATCCTGGGAAAACTATCAGAAGATAAGCCCACAATATAGCTTTGTAATAAATACCTTAAAAATCAGTCATAATTATAACCCATGCCAATTATAAGTTCCCCAAATTAGAACTATCATGGACTTTGAAGTGATAGGTACATATGGGTATTTGGGTTTTATTTCCCTGTGATCAAAAAATATACAGAAGAATTACCATACCACAAAACTATCTAAAACACAAATACACAAACATTTGAAGATCCACCAAATTAAAATTGATTATTTATTTTCATTTTTATGCTGTTAAAATTATGGACACGCAAAAAATCAAATGAAAAAATCTGGATACATTTAAGATATGATGTAATAGGAGAATTCTTCTAATTTCCTACACTGCTAACAGCACTAATGCATTGACTTCAGAAAAATTTAAAATCAATAAGAGATTATTAGTGCTAATAAGGACATACATAATAACATTTTCCAGATACGCACAGAAAAAGTGGATGATCAACCATATGGCCATTTTTTAATGTAATGGTCAGATCAGATTATGCTAATCATTAACTATGAATTCCATGAAATATTGAATGTATTTCCAAATTATAAAATATAGATAACAATAGACTGCTCTATATGAAGCGACTGTACTTTCAAACGTCATATAATGGGATGATGACACTTAAATTTATTTACTAGTAAATGATGTAATTTATTCCTTAATATGTTTTGTGAATTGGCAAAATATATCCTTGCAACCAATGAAGATTTTAATCCACCAAAAATGCTGTAACAAAAGTATGGTTCAAAAAAATATGAAATGAAAAAATAGAAATTAAAAAAAATTAATGGTATTAATTTAAAAATACAGTAGTAAAGATTTTGGTTGTCTCACACCCCTCAGTGATGGGATGTGATGCACTGTGCCTTCTCCTTCTACAAAGTCATGTATCTCTCAGCAACTATGCCCAGAGAAACCTGTTAGCCACTTTAACTTACCCATTTCCCATCCTAAGTTTTCCCATATTCTTCTCTCTCCTGCTTCATTCCATTTCCACAACATAATCTTTGTCAACTCCATGGCCTTTATATCTACTTCCTTCTTATCTTTTCCACCACCCAGCATAAAAAGCAATAATCCACTTTCTACATAATCACCTTGTTATATTTATTCTTCTACAACTTCATTATTTGTACCCTTTTTGCTTTCAGTCATTTACATTCAATTAACAAATGCCTAATATTTTCTATGCCTTTCTTACACAACTTACAGACTAAAAATCCCATTTGAGCCTTAAAAAGTAAACTACTTTCCTTGCTATTAACATAAATTAACTCACACCCAACATTGTTTATGTCTATATATATTCAAACTCCTTTTCCTCTCCATACTAGTTCTCCATTTCTCCAACTCCCTATTTTTTGTTAATGCATTTACTCTTCTTTCCCATTCCTTAACACTGTGACACAACATAATCATCCCACCTTTTGTATAAGTATACTGACATAAATTCTTTATCTAAATCTTCTGCACATTGCATTATCTTTCTCATCCATCTTGATGTCTGCCCTTTATTCATAATACAATTAAATACTATTTTTACTATTCTTTTATTATCCATAAACTTCAATTAACTGAACATTTTTTTTTTCTTTTTGCATCTTTCACATAAAAATTTGACAATACCATTTCTCCTTGAATTGCCTCTTTTGACATCTGTATCTAATGCATGACTTCCTACTTCTGTTTGTACTTTTTCTAAATAATCTAATACCACTTTACTAATACATAATGCAGCATTATTATATGTTAACCTGCTATTGCCAATCCCTTCCATACAATTCTAGCTATATCATATTTATTATATAAAAATACTGTTTTTTTATCAATCCCTTTTTTTTCTTTGCTTCATTTATCAATTTTTTTCTCCCATTCATCCCAGCAATTTTTCTGATTACTTAAAACGATTCCCAAATAGTTATATCTATTCACCACATGCCCCAATAAAAAAAATTGTCTTCTCTTTCACCAGCATTAATCATCATTACTTTTTATTTTTCTTCACTAAATTTAATCCCCATCTCTTTACCCACAATCGCATATGTCCTCATCATAACATCCATATTTTCCCTTTCTTCTGCATACAAAAAGACATCATCTGCAAATAAAAGACCCAATAATGCATATATTTTCTTTCCACCTATTAATGGCATTTCTACCCCTCTTCCTAGTTTTTCGATTGCTCTCTCCATTTTTCTCAAATACAACAAAAAAGATGATATAGGGCATCCTTGCCTTAATCCCACCCCATTTTTAACTTTGACTGATTCTATATTTCCTAATTGATATATATAGTAATTATTTTCATATAATGTTTTAATAATATCCACTAAAACTCCATCTATTCCCAAATTTATCAAACATACTCATTATCTATTTCTATTTACTATATCATATGCCTTCTCTATATCTATAAAAAAATCATATATAACTGTCTACCTGTATTCCTACTCATATCCTTAACTTGTTAACTACAAATAATCTTTCTTCTATATGCCTATCTGATCAAAAACCTCCTTGCATTTCTCCCACTATATTATTTTCTTCCATCCATTTTGCAACTTTTCCAGCCACCATATATGAAAAGAACTTTATATAGCACTGATGTTGCTGCTATTAGTCTATAATTGTTTAACTTTCTATGATCCTTACCTTTTCCTTTAAATAGTAGCTTTACTCTTGTATTACTCCAACTACCCAGAAAATCTTTCTTCTGTGCTATCTTATTAAAACATGATAATAGTTTTAATTTTGCCCTATGCCCTAAATTCATTACCCTCTCTGCTACCCATCCATCTAAACCTCTTTATTTCCACTTTCCATTTTTTTACCTGCCTCATTCAATTCATTTTCTGTAAACTGAATATTCCCATTACTATATATGCTTTCATGTTTTCTATAACTCTGTCCTTCACATCTAACATCTTTTTTATATCCATTATATACTTATTTAAAATTGTCTCTAATTCTTCTCTGGAGCTACACTCTATTCCCTCATAATCTACTAATACTATTTCTCTTTCCCCTATATTCCTTCTTTTAATGCATTTTCTTTTTTTTTTACTTTCATCTCTTGCACTTTTATTAATATGCTCCAACAATTTACTATTTAATTTTATTGTCTCTCTATAATTATCTATTTTAGCCAACTTTCTTTTTTCTAAGAACTTTCCCATTTAATATTAACATTTTTTTCAATTTATTTGTTCTTAGTAGCAAACTTATATTCTCTGCATGCTTTGTTCCTCTTTTTTACACTTTTACTAACACTTTCCTATTTTTTTATTTTCTGAATATTCTCACCTAAATTCCTATTTGCCACTTTTTCTATTTCATCATACCAGTCCTTATACTCACCCCCAACCAACTCTTCTATGGTTTCTTCAACTGTTATTTTATATTCTTCTAACTTAGTTTTATCATTCACTCTCCATCCACATCTTTCACTATTCTTTCTACTTTTATTACTATTTTACATCATATTACTAACCATTTCTATTATAAAGAAGTTATGATCACTATTGCATACTCTGTCTTCATTATCAAACACCTTAATTTTCCATACTTTATTCATTCCCTCTTTTTCTACTAATACATAATCTATTGTGTGAAATATATTATTCCTAGACCATGTGTATTGTCCCTCATAAATACTTGATAAATTTCCAATGCTCAAATTTACTCTCTGATGAAATTCTTGAAAGGCTGTCCATTCTTATTACATATATCAATTTCTTTAATATATTTATATCCCCTATAACCATTATTGTCTTCCCCATTTCTTTGAAACTTTGTATATCCTTAACTAGGCATTCATATATGCTACTGTTTCACTCCATTATAATTTGACTATCTCCAGTGGCTATATACACCATGGCCAACACCCATTCTTGTCTTCCTAATCTTATCTCAAATCACCAATGTTGTTGACATTTAACAGCATTTAAATATTTTTTTGACATAACTCCTATACCCCCACCCCTTTTTTGTTTTATATTTATACCCTGCCATACTAAGCCTTCCAGAATATGTTCCTCTAATTTTCTTAGATATGTTTCCACTACTGCTAATACTTCAAGCTCTTCATTTTAATTGCATCATTTAATTCCAGCCATTTTTCTGTTCTCCTAGCATCGTGCATATTCAAATACCTAATTTTAACAATTTCTGATTTCCTAACTATTTTTTATAAATTCTTTTGACTCTTTCTTCTCCATTACATTTGTAAATAACTTGTGCAGTAATGTTTTTGTGCTTATAGTGCCAGAATTCGTCAATAGTGAAATATTTCATTAAACTTTTTTTTTTTTGCTAATTTTAAAATATTGTTTGCCCTTTGAAAATCATCCTCTGCATCTAAAAATAATTATCCATTTTTTATTTATATAAAAACTTGTGTAAGGAATATAAAAACGTAAGTTTGTGGTTAAGACATGTAGAGGGCCCTACTATCGCATTTTACACGCATATTCTTGAAATTACAGTCTTAGTAAATATTACTTGGTACTTATCAGTAATTTGAATAAAGGTTATACCATCTCCAAAATATGTTTTTTTTTTAATCTTACATATTATAAATTTACCTCCGTTGTATTTTCAACATTTATGCTTTTATAGAAAATCAGATATTCACTTTTTAAATTATCTCTTTATTTCTAATTTTATTAAGTCCAATAATCTTCCGTTTGCTATTGGATTGATCTTTCAGTCTATGCAGTCTTCATTCATTTGAAAGAATTTATAGAGTAATCCACAATTTTTATTATTATTTATAATTATAAATTTTATTAAACGCTCACTATTATTTCAGTAATAGTTTTAACAAGGCTGTAAACCTTAGCAATGAGCGTCTGAAAAAATCGTCACTAGATCCCTAGTGAGGCTGTAAACCTTAGCAATGAGCGTCTGAAAAAATCGTCACTAGGGATCTAGTGACGATTTTTTCAGACGCTCATTGCTAAGGTTTACAGCCTTGTTAAAACTATTATTATTATTTATCTTTTCTGCCAACTCCCCAAAACTTATTCTTGTTTTAAAATATATTTATTAAACGTAGTAACATAGTAATATACAGTTAAACTTTATAAAAATTTACATAGCATTCAGAATGAAACTTGAAAAAGTCAATGTAGAGAAAAGGGTATCTTAAAAAGATTAAGAGGAAAATAAAACTTTCACCCAAGTATCATCATGTAGACTCACAGGCGAAAGCAGAGAGTCTCACTGCTTGACTTGATCAAGAAGCTTAATAAAGACACTTAGAGCCGAGTCCTGAGAATGACCAAAGATGAGCCCACAATGTGTCAACCATAAAGAAAATGTTATAAAGATAGATAATCTTATTGCTTCAAATGATCCCTTCTTAAGAGTGTTATAAACAGAAAGAGCATCCCTAAGATCCAGAGAGACATTCACAACAATAAAGTCCCTAATCGACTTAAGAGCAGGACAGACATAGAAAATATGGAGAATTGTCTCATCATATAATCTATACAACTGACACTGAGACAAAATCCTAATGAAGCCTCTGCTGGTCACTAAAAAATAACTTGTTGGGAGTGCATTTAAATTTAGTTTAAGTACAAAATCAAAATGTCTTGCTTCAATGAAAAGAAGTTTCATTTTACACAAGAGAGCTTTATTTGAAACACCTAATGAAGTCAAAAGAGGAGTATAATGTGGAAATTTTAATTTATAAACATCCCAGAATGACAATTTCCCATCAAGTGCAACTTGAACCGAGGGTATCAACTTAATAACTGACTTCCATAAATCAGCAATCCAATAACTTGAAAATGGAGATGGTGTATCTGTAGGATCAATAACCAAAAGAAGGGATAACTGAGCAAGCTTTAGACAAGTTACACAAAGAAAAGATATAGATCTCTGAAGATATAGAGTTGAGACCAAGTGCAAACCTAGATCATTTAAAAGCTTTGGCATTTGAATTTTAGCAATACTGATGGCTACGACCTTATTCTTGAAGTCATGTTAAATTATAAATTAAAACACCAAACATTTACACATATCTCATTCAAGGTTATAGTTGAGAAAGGATTATATGAGCCTTTGCAATTAAACTCAGAAGTGAAAGGCATAATATTTATCATGTTATTCCCTGCATGTTAGTGAGTAACCCATCTATGTTCTTTTAAAGTATAAAAATTCACCTGCTACTATAATTATAATGAAGAAGGGAGTTTTAGGTATTGGTTCTATTGAATCCTTTGAATGTCTCAGGAGAGATTAAACAGTTATATTTTATTCCATAAAAAAGAACTTTCAGTTATAAAAGTCAGAAAACATTTTATATGTTCTGAAGTGAGGTATATAAAACATCACTTATATAAGTAAGACGGCAAACCCAATTTGTTTTCTTCAGGATTGTTTTGTGGCATTTATTAATTTACATATTAAGTTTTTTTTATTATAAGATGAAAAATTTGTGAAATGATAATATAACTCCTACCAAGTTTTCATGAAGGATATACATAATTCAAAAAAGCTTAAATTGTTGATTTAAAATAATTAACTAATTAATAAAGACCACAAAAAATATGTAAGAAATAGATATCTTGCACGCATATATATATATATATATATATATATATATATATATATATATAAATTATTAATCAATGTCTGTATTCCAATTATAATAAAATATATATAATTATTCAAAACAATACAATAATTAATACAGTAAAACAATATTTAAAAAAAATATATATATACCAATTTAATAGAAGTACTTTCAACTATCTATGTAGTCGTTGTCAACTAGATTCAAATTGTATTAGAAAAAACTGTTACAAATGTAAACAAAAAGTAATACGTCATACATCAATTTTCCCACAATTCATTAATTTTTATATTAGATTTTGTGTATTGAAAGAAATAATAATAAACGCAAAATTAAAGAAGCTATGTTAATAAAAAGTGAAAAGCAACAGTTGATAAACAGACAGGCCGCCAATATAAAAATTAATGAATTGTGGGAAAACTGATGCATGACGTATTACTTTTTGTTTACATTTGTAACGGTTTTTTCTAATACAATTTGAATCTAGTTGACAACGACTACATAGATAGTTGAAAGTACTTCTATTAAATTGGTATATATTTGTTTTTTTAAAATATTGTTTTACTGTATTAATTATTGTATTGTTTTGAATAATTATATATATATATATATAAACAGTAATCTTACCTTAAGATTGAGCTTCATGGTTCTATCTACTAACCTGTGTTCAAACCCTATATTCCATATCACTTCTTTAATCATGTATTGGGTTGGATAGAATAAGTGGATTCATTTTATTCTTTCTAAATACTATATCTTGTGTTGGTAGTGAAAGTATTCATTTATTATTTAACACTCGTAAAAAGCACACAATAGCTTGAATGGCTGATTAAATGTATTACAATTAGAAACAGCGCTAAAATGTTTATTTACATATGTTTAAAGTTTCATTTGTGAGTGACATCTAGTAAATTCTAGATAATTTTGTCGACATCATTCATTCAGATATCGTAAACAGTGGCTTAAAGTGAGTGGTCTATCCTCACACTTTCACTTACAGTACTTAAGATTTGCCCATATATAAGCATTTGGGTTGGATAGAATAAGTGGATTCATTTTATTCTTTTCTAAATACTATATCTTGTGTTGGGAGTGAAAGTATTCATTTATTATTTAACACTGTAAAAAGCGCACAATAGCTTGAATGGCTGATTAAATGTATTACAATTAGAAACAGTGCTAAAATAAATGTTTATTTACATATGTTTAAAGTTTCATTTGTGCGTGACGCCTAGTAAATTCTAGATAATTTTGTCAACGTCACTCATTCAGATATTGTGTTGATGTCATTCATTCAGATATTGTAAACAGTGGTTTAAAGTGAGTGGTCTATCCTCACACTTTCACTTACAGTACTTAAGATTTGGCCATATATAAGCATTTGGGTTGGATAGAATAAGTGGATTCATTTTATTCTTTCCTAAATACTATATCTTGTGTTGGTAGTGAATGTACTCATTTATTATTTAACACTCATAAAAAACACACAATAGCTTGAACAGCTGATTAAATGTATTACAATTAGAAACAGCACTAAAATAAATGTTTATTTACATATATACTTTATGTATATATTGGAGATGCATGCCTAAAAGTTATAAATTTTAACTTTCAATAACATTTTATTATTATTAATTTTTAATTATTAATTCTGTTTATTAAAGAGTATAGGTGAGGCTCAAATATATATATATATATATATATATATATATATATGAAAAACAAAAACAAGTTATAATCATGTAACCTGCTATCACTTGTATTTATGATCAATAGATGACGTTTTACCAAAACCACCATACAAGTGTAAATTTGTTTACATAAATGACAAAAGAGTCAGAATTCACTATTTCTTTCATTTGCTCACCCTCAGATCAGGGGATTTCAAGCTCAAATTGCTATCATCAGTGAAGGATAGAGTTAGAAACTAGATCTAAACCCTGACTCCAAGAGTTTATGCAAAAGGTTTTTATCAGTTTGCAAGCAAGAATTTTTCAGACCAGTAAAGTCTTCAAACTCAGCCTAACAAGCCAGATAGCTACATGGGTCTGATCTCAGTTCAGTTTCACCACATAGTCAAAGCCTCTGCAATATATATCATTGCAAAAACCTTTAAAGGTACATTTATGAAAAACAAAAACAAGTTATAATCACGTAACCTGCTATCACTTTACTGGTCTGAAAAATTAATGCTTGCAAACTGATAGAAACTTTTTGCATAAACACTTGGTGTCAATGTTTAGATCTAGTTCCTAGCTCTATCCTTCACTGATGATAACAAATTAGCTTGAAATCAGCTGATCTGAGGGTGGGAAAATGAAGGAGATAGTGAATTCTGACTCTTTTGTCATTTATGTAAACAAATTTACACTTGTACGGTGGTTTTGGTAAAACACCATCTATTGATTATATATATATATAGGAGCAAAGTACTAACAAAATATTGATTTTTTAAAAATATTTTATTTTATAATTTTTAAACTTTTTCATTTTAAATTGCTTTTTTCTATTAAACTGTATATTTTTATAAAATCCAAGATGAAAGATGCAACTGTTAATTGTCCAAAAATAATTAAAGGGTTGGAAACACTATTGTTTTAATCTGGGGAAGGTATTTTTAATTAAAGTTTTTATTTAAAATAAAATTAAGATTAAAGATTTTCTTTTGTTATAAACATTTTTGTCAAATCTATTTTTAATCTGGAAATAGATTTGAATTTATTTTTGGACATTATCTTACTGTTGCATCTTCAAAAACAATCGATAAAGAAAAGGTAAGAATTTTTAAGATCAGAGATTAGATTTTCAGCTAAAACTAAATAATTATATTCATCAAACACCTGGGCAGGAATATAAAATGGTCAGATTTTAAATCCCCAACAGATAGTTACTATCAAGAGAACTGCGGTGTCATCAATACTCCATGCAACTTTGAAATTAAGATAATGATAGAGTAGATGCCAATCATTTTTCAGACCCTTTTGGGTTATTTTTCTCACTAATGTACCATCTAACTGCTGCCATGAAATGAAGGAAAACCTAAAAAAGAGCCCTGGAATGCTAAATGAAAGCTTTCTGTTATTTAAGAACCAATTGCCATGCATGAGCAGACTTTGAAATATGGACTTTTAAAATGGTGCAAGATAAATTCTAAGCCACAAATAAAGATAGTCTAACTAATCTCAAACTCTATTATCAAGACTTCTTCTCCTAATGTATTATTTAACTTTATTTCTAATATATAATATGTAAATTGCCCTTAAATAATTTATATAAATCTAATTTTTCTCATATCTATAACTTTCTTTAATTTTGGTGTGGTCATTTATTTATAGATATTTATTACTTGATTTTATATGTATGCTTTTATTATTAATATGTCGATCTCAAGAAATTTGATGAGTTGAATTTCTAAAATATTTTCTTTCATTTTAAGTAAACCTTCATGAATCAAGGTTATTAATGTCCCTTTAAATTATAATGCAATATTAATTAATACCCTCGCCAGATTGTTTTAATGAGTCAACATTTTGTTTATGTTTTAGTGTAAAAATTTGTTATTTGTTTAACTCTGGATTTTTTACCCAGGGTGAATCCTAAACTCAAGCTAATTAATGCTCTGAAATCAGTTAAAATATTATTTATTCAATTATGAAAGAGTGACTTATTAAATATATAACTGCTAGTTATTTGATTTTTTTCTATACTCTTAAAATAGTATATGCTTAAATATTCTCAGTTGTTATAAAATCCACAAAGGTGGGATTGAATTATTTTAAATATCTGAAAAGGATGGGGGTCAAATCTAAACGTATATTTTAGTAAATGAAATCTAAATCTCCCCATATATATTATAACTGCATAGCATATTATTTGTCTAAATTATGGTATTCAAACAAGGGTCATTTATTTTAAAGCAGTAAATCATATTTCATGTCATTAGTGACATTCATTTGTACTGCGTTACTGACATTCGGCTCATCTTCATGATTATATATATATATGTTTCTTAATCTGGGGGTTGTGACAAGTTTGAATCCGTAGATTTCATTTCAAGCCTTGTCCTGAGGATAGTTAACCTACCCAGGATCACTTATTTCATATAAAAAGACCTGTGGCAGTGATTACCACAAGTCTGGCACATGCTATACCTATCCACTTTCTTTGTATGAAGGGCCTGTATGTCAGTGACATCCACAGCATGCCTTATCCAATTTTCTTTAAGCACTGCCCAAGAAGGGGGTCTTAGACTTCATCTTTCATCTAGAAGTATGACTGTTTCCTCTTATTTTTTCACCAATGTCAGCATCGCAAACTTCCTTCATATTATTATTTCTTTTGCTTATGACCTAGTTTTAATGCTCTAATATTAAAATTGTGCTCTGCTCAAAATATATATATAAATGCCAACTACTACTAGTTTTACTAATTAAATTTATTTCAATCTTATGCAATCCCATTGTTGTAATTTGTTATGTATTTAAGAGTATTTGCCTTGGGGAAAATAAAGCGTTCTTCTTACCAGCGCTAATTAAAAGAATTTTTATTAAGTATTTTGACATATAATCAAATATGTTTTCAAATGTATTTTACTTATTTTCATGACTGAATGGCATGAAAATAGTTTATATTATACCAGTAATAAATTTTGGAATGCTCCTCAAAATAATGTTAGTCACCATGTTTCAGAATCATAATCCAAAGCATTAATAGCAGTTTTATGTGAATACTTTCTAATAATCGATTGTCATCTTAATATTAGACTCACCAAAGATGTGTGTTTATTTATAATATATTATTTAGCTAATAAAAGAGCATATGAAAAATAATAGTGTGAATGACAATATATAATTATCTATCATTTGGTAGACCACTTGCTCATTCATGCACATACTTACTTTGTAATATAATAGACACATTATAATACAAAATAACTCAAGTAGAAGTACCAATATTATATATATCTTTTATTTTGCTCTCAAATCTTGAGGGCATTTTCTATAACTTTATATGCTGCAATAAATAGTGTAATGATTAAATAGTTGCTTCTGTTTATTTATTCAGAGTGCAATCTAAGTTACATACCATGTTAGGTTTATCTTGGCCACATCTATAAGTCATTGTTAAATGATCCTAGGGTTATTTTAGATGTAGAGTCTCTTGTTTTACCCTGACCACTGTCACCACCAGGAAGTTATACTATTAGCAGCATCAAATACATTATCACATAGAGGGCGTTGTGGAGCTTAGACTTTGTATTTGAACTTGGGATTTCTGGCAGGCCACCCTTCCCAGTGTTGAGTTCCATGTCTAGGGTTTAAATTCTGCAGAATTAATTTCTTATCCAAAAAGTTAAACAAAAGCAGTGAATGAATTTTAACAATGGATATAGCTGGCAGGTATAGAAACTAATGACAACAGGTCATTGCATAAATGGTCAGGTTTTCAGTTCTTTATGCAGTTGAGTTTACAATCAGTTAGTCAATCAGTTTTTCAATCAGTCAGAATCAGTGATGTATCTAAAGATCCTGCAGTGTTAGCATCATCGGAAGCATACGGCGAGACTCCAGCCTTATTCTGATGGAACATCAACAGCCTGCTCATTAGAATTGATGCCCATCTAATAATTTAAAACCATTAGAAATATCTAGCTGCCTGAATAAAAGAGCATGGTGAGATAGCAGTTATAGAAACCTCCACAGAAGCAAAAAATCCAACCGGTTGGAAAACACACAGGAAACAAACAGTGAGAAGTCTCCACATTCCAAAATCCTATAGGTAATAAACATTTTTTACTTCCATTTCTGATATTAATGTAGTCATTGTGATTTTTAAAGTCTCCAGAGTCAGTAAAACCAATGAGCTCTATAGCATGCATAAAATGAACTATTGATGTGCATGTTTTAAATGCTGTATATTATTTAATGCTTTGTTATATTATATTTTATTGTATGTATTAAGAATGTGTGTGTGGTTATTATATAAAACATCTTTGTTTGGGATTAATTAAGAAGTTATAGAAGTAGATTAAAATTAGTTAATAAAATTATCTTTAAGCTTAATATTTGTCATCAATTCTTTTACCACTAAATAAAGTAACAGTATATTAGAATATCCTTTTGATTGATCTAATTTCGATTTCTTAGGCGCTGAATTAGTTTTCCATTTGTTCAAAGCACCTTATTTACTTTGGTAATTAACTAGTGCCTGGAGTTCTCTCTGAAACAAAAAAGTGCTTTGAATGATAGGTATTGAATTTCTGCAGTCGAGAAGATCTGTGTCCTTGAAATGTAGTGTGAGTTGTGTACCTTATATATAGATCCGACTTACAGATATCCTCTGGATATTCTTCTTCTCTGCCTAAGGGACTGTGGTGGAGCAATATCTAAATTGCATTAGTGTAGATTGAATGTGTAAGTTTATAATTGTATCATATTTTTTGTATAAACGTTTTACAATATTGTTTCACAAATTATATTTCATAATGTTATTTTATTAAACAGTTAAAAGTGCATGTTAGATTGTGTACCACAAGAGATCTACAATCCCACCCGGTTCAATATATATATATATATATATTGAGTTTTTTAATTATTATTTTATTAAGGTTAAAGACATTAGTATATTTGTTTTATTGTATAAATTTGAAAACAATCGAACTGTATTGCAATTTGTGTGTTTAATTACCTTGTCAGCAAATAAATAAAATTGATGTTCACGCACTGCATAGGTAATTTCATTGCAGTCACATATATGTGATATTCAGTGAATTGAAATTACTCATGTGTAGTCATATACTATCATTGCGTGATCGACTAGTCTTTGAATTCACAAAAGTCAAAATGAAGATAGAGCAGAAATAAAATTACAGCAGTTACAAAGGTTACACACTCATTTTAACAACAGGAAGTAATTTTTAAAATAGTGTTTTCTGCTCCTTTTATAAACAACTGCAATATTAAGATTAATTTTTAATTGATTATTTTTAATAATTTATTTAAAAACAAATTACTTTGTTCCTTTCTTACTGTGCGAAGAAATTATTCAAATAGTTGCCATAAACTATTACCACACGTCACTTTTAAAAATCAATTCTTTCAACAAATCTTATTGAAAAATTACTTTTCCAAATTTTGACAAAAAATTTAACTCCAAAATGAGGGAAACAAACGAGTTATATGAAGTAATAAAAACATATAGAATAAAACTAGAACTAAATATATATGATATTTCACAAGTTAATACTAAGAAAAATAAATTTATAAGTATTTATATGTTAATAATAACAATTTTTTTTAACAATCTACAGTCAGTAGCCTCAAGTTTTAACAACTTTCAGTCAATGACAAGAAGTAATGCCCAGATGTTTAATCCTGTTTTCTCTTTAAAACTGCCTACAGGGAAAGTGACAGATATTGGGGCAAAAGGTTTTTGGATTCATCCCATTTCTGAAACTTACATCATTCAAACTTTGTATGAACACTGAAGCAAAAAAGTTACGAGATAATAGATTATATTTATATTTCCTAGCTTTTCTTCTCCATATCATCTAGAATTCTTTCATATTTGGCACCACAATTTCAAATTTCATCTATATCAATACATTTTAAATTTCTCATTACTATTTTTTTTAGTAACTTATTCATCTCGACATTTTTTTATTATTCATTTATTAGACTATACATTATCCACTTAATAAATATTTTCTGTAGCATAATTTTTATTAAATCACTTTCATGCAAAATAGAGACTGGTTTCTTTGCACTTTTAACTGCATGTGGAGGGGTGTAATTATAAACACATGACCAAAGATATATGAAAAAATATGATTCTACTAAAAGCATTTTACACTGAATCAGCACTCATCAGTTGGACAAGATCATAATCTCTTTATTATTGTTCAGTATATATATATATATATTATTTGATAGCATTTCTTATAAAACCGTTCTTATATAATTTCTTCTGAATTGAATATGAAATATAATCAATTTAATAAACAACTCTATATTTAAATGATAAATTTAATGTAATCGATTTGATTTTCGTTCTAAATTGAACCTTGTCAAGATATTATTTTTTGGCCTGTTTTAAAACACCAAATATTTTTTAATGTATTTTTAATATGTATCATCATACTTTTTATTTATTCTTACATTTTGATAAATGAAAATGAATAGTTCTATCGACACAAAAAATTATAATAAATAAAACACATATCTTATAGGTAAATCATATATATATATATAAAACTGATATTAAATCTATAGAGTGGAGATCTTTCACTCACTTCTAAAACTCTATAATAAATTAACACATGTTATATACGTAATAATAAATAATATTTTAATAATGAATAAATATAACGTCATGTGAAAATTTTACCAACTCTGATGTGATGTGATGTATTATGGCTTCTCCTTAAACGAAGTCAAGAATATCTCAGCAATTATGCCCAGATAAACCTGTTAGCCACTTTATTTTACATTCCCCACTCTAAATTTACCCATAATCTGCTCTATCCCATTTCCACAACATAATCTTTGTCAACTCTATAACCTTTATATCTAAATCCCCCTTATCTTTTCCCAAACCCAGCATAAAAACCAATAATTCACTTTCTGTATAATCACTCTTTTCATATTTATTTTTCCACAACTTCATTACATGTACCCTTTCTGTTTTCAAAAATTTACATTCAATTAACAAATGCCTAATATTTTCAATTCCTTCCTTACATAATTTACAAAATAAATCACCCATATTTTTCCATTTACATGTATATTCTTTTGTAGCTAAAGATCCCGTTCGAGCCTTAAACAATAAACTACTTTCCTTACTATTATCATATATTAACTCACACCTAATATTCTGTTTATTTCTATATATATATATATTTAAACTCTTTTTACTCTCCATACTATTTCTCCATCTCTCTAACTCCCTAGTCTTTATTAATAAATTTATTCTTTTATCCCATTACTTACTACTATAACACTCAATAATCCTCTTAACACAATCATCCCATCTTTTGTACAAATATACTGATATAAAATTCTTTATCCAAATCTTTTGCATACCACATTACCTTTTTCACCCATCTTGTTACCTGCCCTTTACTCATAACCCAATTAAATACTATTTTATCTTTTTTTTTTTAATATCCATAAACTGCAATCTACCAAACATTTTCATTTTACTTTTTGCATCTCTCATATGAAAACTTGACCATCCCATTTCTCCTTAAATTGCCTCCCTTGCTGTCCATACTTCTGCATCCAATGCATGTCTTCCTACTTCCCTTTGAGCTTTTTCTAATAATCTAATATCTTTTTACTAACACATATAATGCATCATTACCATATGTTAATCCTGCTACTGCAACTCCTTTCCATATAATTCTAGCTACATCATATTTATTATATAAAAATATTGTTAATTTCTTTATCAATCCCTTTCTTTTCTTTGCTTCATTTATCAATTTTTTCTCCCATTCATCCAAATAATTATATTTTTACTACACGGAAGCTCCTGGTAATAATATTATAAATATATTATGTATTTATTAAATGCGGAAAAAATTGCAGGAATAACTAAAAGTGGTTTTTTTTTTTTCTCATTGGTAGATTTTTTGAAATAAAATAATCAGGTACCCCTTAAGTTTTTTCTTTAAATACTCCTTAAATTTATGAAAATGAGCCCATTAAGATGGATTAACAGTTTATTTTTTAATGCTTACGTTTTTAATCAAACATTTACATTTATTTCTTATTTAATATCTAACATATAGGCTACATATATATATATACCTGTACAAAAATGTAATATATAGGGTATTTCGAGCTCAAACTTTCACACAACCCTCAACTCTCCACACTATCTCATACCACTGATACAATTGACCACATATATGTCTAAATGATAAAATTCAAATATTATATACATATTTTTTCAATAAATTTCTTTGTTTTCATTTTATTTAATTAAATTTTATATTTTTTTTTTAATTAAAATTTTTTTTTTCTATTTTTCAATTATATGCTTAGTAATTTACATTAGTAAAATGGAATTTGTTGGTGAAAAATTAAAAAAAAAAAATACTACGATTTTTTAAAGAATGAATACAAATTAAAAATCATTACAGCATTAAAAAAATAATTTTTCATAATGACTTAGCAGTACAGGTGTATTGGTCAGGCATGAAGATTTAAATGCAGCCATTGGGTAAAGATCACATCATGTGACAATCGTATCTATTTTGCTAACAGTGCAAAAATATTCACTTTACCACAGCTGCTCTAAACTCAAATGATATATTTTCCTGCTTTGAATTCCAAATCTCATTGATAAAAGCAGAAATCCAGAAACTAATCTGCACATGAAGAATAAATACATCTGGGATCATTGATTTTTCAAGTTTATAATACATAGCACTGGATTGAAGAATATTTCTTGTTGGACCCCCTTACTCCCTTAGCTAATAACCAGATGGCAAATTACCAAATGATACTTAGATGGCATTAATATACCAGTTCTTTATCTTCAGTTTGAATTATGACCTATAAAAATGGTTTCTAGTTTTAATCATTTCCGTCACCTCTTTAGATAGTAGAGCCATAGCTAATCTATATAAATTGCAATATTCATTAGTAAATGGTTGTCTTGATTCTTATATGGAATATAAAACAAAGTTGAAAATTTTTCAAGACCACTACTATCTGGAAATTAGCAAATGTTATAACAAATGATTTCATACCCTCTCTTTTTCTATAAATGACTTTAGGACAGGTTTTTGTCTCACAGAAAGCTGTTTAGTTATTTTATCTTTTACCTTACTTAATCAGATTCAAATACCTGAGATTTATGGATTACATACTGGCTCTCTCATCTCTGATGCTTAAATCTCAAATAATTTCCTGCTGAAAAAACTTACTTCATTGGATGATAAACTGAATGGCATACCTGAATTTAAACCTGGCTTCTATTAAAAGTCTTTCACTATTTGTAACACCTTAAAGGTCATAGTATGATGAACAAATGTTCAACAAAATATACCATGGGTGACAAATGATAAAAAAAAAATCATAGATATTTTTTTTATGGCAAAAGCAGGTATTCGATGTGCAAAAAAAAAATTTCTAAAACCTAAAAATAATATTCAATAAAGAAAAAGCTATTTCACCTGTTCATATCAAGACTTTTTGATTCTTTTAAATATCTTTAAGATAAAATTAAACAGAACTTTCAAGTGTTGGTGGCCTGGTAGTTAGCATAACTGCCTTCCAAGTAGCTGGCCCAGGTTTGCTTCCCAGTCAACGCATTTGACATATGGAAAATTAAAAATGAACTTTTAGTTTATCATCAAATCATTTTATACCAACTATCTGGAACATCTAATGTCTCCCCAGTCTAATAAATAATAACATTACACAAAAAGTTAATAGTAGTAATATTTGCAGAATATTTCAGATCTTTAAATTTACTTTTTTTTTTTTTTTTTAGCTTTTAAATATTTTAAATACCAATATCTTTGGACCATCTATTTGTAGATGGTACAATATATATATATATATATATATATATATAGAGAGATTTGTAGATGGTACAATATATATATATATATATATATATATATAGAGAGAGAGAGAGAGAGAGAGAGAGAATAATATTTTATTTTTGCGTAATTGCATCTAATTTGATTTAAATGTGTTCAGTGTTTTTCACATTACTGTTGTAAAGAAAGATCTTATGCCTCACAGAGCATAAAGCATATGGGAAATTTCAGAAAAGAAGGCCTTGTTTTAATAATTAATCAGAAGTTAATTGTAAACATTAAACTAGCATAGATCACTATATAGGTGACTAGTGGAATAAAGTAATTGTAATTCTACACTGCTCAAACAGATAAAATATTGAAAACATTTAAAATAACATTTTAATGCATCTTGGAAATGTATTGCCTCTTTAATACTTTCATTGCAACACTAAAATTTGAAATATTTGACTAAAATTTGAATAGTAGGTAATATAGCAAATTATTATTATTTTGGTATCTAAATTGGTTTAAATTATGTTTAATATAAATAATGATGAGCATCAATTTTTAAAAAATCTTAATCTACCTAAAATTAATTGACGCTTGTAGTACACATTCAGTTTTTAAAAATATTTAGATGCCATCAAAATAATTTTAACCACTAGATATATCATTGAAGATATCAATAATTGAGGATTCAATTATTCTTAGCTACTGAATAAAAATAACAGTGTAATCTGAATTCAATAAACAAAAACCAATGTACTGACTATAAAAATAAATAAAAGTGTATTTATAATAAGACAATATTTTCTACCAATAGGAAGAGAGTGAGATAATTTCTAACCTTAAAGTTATCTTTATATTACATAATTATACCTGGAATTCTTAAAGCATTATTTTCTGCTTCTGATTTGTCTTTTATAATTATTAATGAATATAAGAAAAATTGATAAATGAAGCAAAGAAAAGAAAGGGACTGATAAAGAAATTAACAGTATTTTCATATAATAAATATAATGTAGCTACAATTGTGTGGAAAGGAATGACTGTAGTGTTAGTAAAAAGGTATTAAATTTCTTAGAAAAAGTACAAACACAAATAGGAAGACATGCATTGAAATGCAGATGTGTGAATGGCAAAGGAGGCAATTCAAGGAGAAATAGGATGGTCAAATTTTTATAAAGATGCAAAAGCAAAATACAATTTTTCAATAGATTGCTTAATTGGGATATAAGTAAAAGACAAGCAACAAGATGGGTGAGAAAAGTAGTATATTATGTATAAGATTTGGATAAAGACTTTATGTCAGTATATTTATACAAAAGATGGTATGATTTTGTTAGGAGAATTGATGAGTGTTATAGTAGCAAGGCATGGGATAAAAGAATAGATGCATTAATAAAAAATAGGAAGTTAAACAGATGGAGAACTAGCATGGAGAGTGAAAAGAGTTTGGGTGTGAGTTAATTTATGATAATAGCAAGGAAAGTAGTTTATTATTTAGGACTTGAACAACATTGTTAGCAACAAGGGAATATACACATAAGTGGAAAAATATAGATGATTTACTCTGCAAGTTATGTAAGAAAGGTATAGAAAATATTAGGCATCTGTTAATTGAATGCAAATGCCTACAAGCAGAAAGGATACAAATAATAAAATTGTGGAAGAATGAATAACAAAATGATTATACAGAAAGTGGGTTCTTGTTTTTTGTGCTGGGTTTGGGAAAAGATAAGGGGGATTATAATATAAAGGTCATAGAGTTGATAAAGATTATGTTGTCGAAATGGGATGGGCCAGGATAAAAAAGAATATGGGGAAAACATAGGGGGATAATGGAAAGGTGAGGAAAGGTGGTTACTAGATTTCTCTGGGTATATTGGTTGGCAAATTCCCGATTTTGGGAAAAGAGAAGCCACAGTGTATCATATCAACTACACATGTTTAACTCATAATTATATTTTTAGAACCAGCTAAAAATTGTGCATGAAACATGGGAGCATAATTTTATTACGCTAAAAACCATAATATATTATTTAAATTTAATAGAATAGTTTATTTGAGTGTTTATATTCTTTGTATCTTCATGTGTTTTAACACTAAAATTTTCATTTTCAATTTCAAATTTAAAAAAAAAAATAATTAGTAGCTTTTTGAATGTTTGTATAATTTTTCTTCTAAATTTACATTTTATGGTTTTGCATTGGTGGTCGAGAGGTCAGCGCGACTGCCTTGCAAGTGCAAGTTTGCGGGTTCGCTCCCGGCCGATGCTATGACACTTAAAAAAAAATTACATTTTATAAGTTTTCAATAATTGATTTGAACTTTTTTTAGGGAAGAGGTGGAGGAAAAGTGAGGAAGAGGGGTATAATTCTGCTTAAATTCATTTTATAAATTATGTTCTTGCTTTGGTTCTTATTTTTAAAAATGTAATCAAAATTTAAAATTCTATAACCACTTTAGTCAGATTATTATTTAAATTAGTTTGTTTTGCTTTGCCTTTTTTTTTTTTTTTTAAAAAATCCAAGTAGTTTCCAATCCAAAACTGATGCGAAGAGTTTTAAACTTTCTATTATTTGACCCCTTCTTCATTCTAAAATAGTATCAATAAACTTATCTTGGATTTGAGTGCTATTTTAATGTGATGAACTGATATATATATATATATATTATTCTATTTTAGATTTTACTTTGATTCCATTATTATTTCCTGTTTCAAACAAACATAGTTAATCATTTCCAAATCTTCTCAGAATAAAAAAGAAAACATGCGACTAAATAAAAACATACTTTTAAGTAATATTTTTAGATAGGAAAATATTGCCAATAATTACATAAAGGAAAGTGAATAAAATCAAGATATCAATTTATAAATATATAGTAAAAAATGTTCTTTATTACAAAAAATATTTCTTTTTAACCGCACTTACTCAAAATAGAATAGACAGATATATTCCTAGCTTACTTATAAAGAATAAAATCAAAAGATCATGTGCTGGGTTCGAACACTAAGAGTGAATAGTTGAGCACCAATACAGAAATTTACCTCTTGAACGTGATACTTTACTACACTGTTAAACAGCAAGGTAATGTATATGTTGTGTAAATATACCTTACGATAAATATAAATTTAAAATTATTCTATTCTTGGGGTGTTTGTTTAAAAAGCATTTAATTAAAATTTGTATCTAAAATAAATAGTTATTTGAAAAGTATTTGCAAAATGAAAAATTTTGCCACACCAATAGAAAAATAAATTACAAATTATGTTATATTCAAAAGAAAAGTAAAAACAATAGCGATCTCGTATTATCAAAAAAAAATGAAAAAATAATACTTTGAATGAATGAAATGAATATATTTAATGTAAAAACAACTGTAACAGATTATTTAATACACTGTACAGGCTTACACACACCTGCACATATATAATGTAATATATAAAGAATTAGAACTAAGTCTGTCCATTAAAGTATGAAGATGGGCTATCTTAAAATATAAAGCTGAGCAGTGATTGTATATATGTGTGGAGATAATAATCTGGACCAACTGATGATTGCTGGTTTAGCATGAAAAGGGATATTGCTGATTATTTATCTTATCAACATGTGTGTGATCAGATGGGTCAGCAATATAAGATGACATGGAGAGTTGAGGGTCGTGTGTAACAGATTATGAAATTTAATCTTTAATATCAATGTAGTAAAATTTCAACTGTTAAAATCCTACTCATTGTTATATGTCAATGTTATTGTCTCTCTAGATTATTCATGCTCTATTGGTGCAACAATTCATGCTTTTTTATTTTTTTTCATGCATTTATCAAATGACACTGGTTGCAAATGATCTAATGAATAGATTGACACAATTTCCCAAATATGATAACTGCACAATTAGTGAAAGTGAAAAAAAATTTTTTTTTACTTTTTAATGCCTTTATGTGAATAAAACATTTCTTTAATTTTTTTATATAATTTTTTTATTTTGTTATTATGAATTCAATTCAACCTGTTTAAAAACTATAGACTTCATGAGTCTACCCAATGAGATTTATATTATAATATTTTTAGGTAGATACTTAAAACTTAAGAATAGTTAGAAAAGATTAATACCAGGTTTTATATGCTAATTTAATATATTATCTTTTTCATAATGAAAACAATTTTGTACTTGGTAGTCCTTATTATATTGAAAATATGCAGAGTTAACTCATTCTGACAGGCCCTTCGAAAGTAGCAGGCATTTAAATATGCATTTGAAAATACATTTTCAAATATTTTTTATAAACTTTTTTTATTAAGGCATAATTTAGCAGGCAGTAAAGAAATGCAGAAAAGACTTTGATTAAACTTGTAAGAAAGGTAAGATGGGTTCTAGTGATTATGCAAGCTCAGTTAGAATTAGGTCAAGTAGCACACAATACTTTATGTAATTATGTGTGTGTGAAACTTAGTGTATTTCTATTTAAATTATTTCTGTTATAGAACTAAAAAAATGTCAAGAGTTTAAACAAATTATGAAACTTTCTTTTCATGTTAAAATGTATCTCTAAATAAGAGTAAGATGTTTTGAAAAAAGAAGTTTTTTGTATCACTCTTGTAAAATGTATCTGACATTATTTTGCAAAGTAAGTCTTTCATAAATATCATCATTTTAAAAAGAAAGTTTATTTCAAGCTGATTCAACTATTAAAATTTAATCATTGTAAATAAAAAAAAAGTATTATGAAAACCAATATAGAAAGCATTTACTTAAAAGAATAATCTTATCTTATTATTTTAATAGGATATTTAATTGTAAATATGTTTTTCTTATAATTGTACAATAAAATAAAGTATGTATAAAATAATTTATTGTAAACTCTTTTATTTATTGTGCACTAAAAAGCCCGAAATAACGTTTTGCAACTACAATTGGGATTTTTGTGTTTAATATCAGTAAAAACATGGAGTGTTCAGACATTAATTAATTCAATTACTTGTTGTATCTGAATACCCCATACTTTTATTTCTAGATGAAAACAAAAATACCAATTGTGAATAAAGAAAATGTTTATTTTTGGATTTTTATTGCACAGTAAATAAAAGCATTTATTAAAATATATATTTACATAATATTTTTAACTCTTTAGTAATAGGATATATTTTATAATTATTCCTACTTGAAAATAAGAATAATGTCACAGTCTTTGAAACATTTGAAAAGAAATTCATGTGCATTATAAATGGATTTGAATTTTATTTTGTTGTTGAAAAAAAAGTTGTTTTTTTTTTAAAAAAAAAAACTTTTATTATAAGCAAGAGAAAATAAAATTCCATCTGTTTTCAAAATAGAAATTTTTGCAATCAAAAGAAATAAAAATTTGTTTTTATTTCTATTTTAATTGACGAGTAAAACATTTTAGTATAAGTTTTTTTTTAAATGAAAGCATTTAAAAATCATCTTCTTGTACACATCACTGGAAAATTATTGAACTAATATCATGATTGGAATTCAATCTGTCAATACATCTTAAGGAAGTGTCTAGACACCACTGAAATATTTCATTATCATCAATTTCTAATATATAAAATGTGAAAACAATCCATTTGATAGAATTATGTTAAAAATTGATTACAAAATTTATACTAAAGAAGCAAACAAACAAACAAAGTTTCTAAATTAAATAAACATGTTTAAAAAGACAACTTTCTGGATTATATAAAAAAAATATTAATTTATAAAAAAAAAACATATTAAGTACATATTAGGAAATGAATATAGAGTTAAAATTGTATATAAGATCAAAATTGGCATAAAAAAATAACACAATATATATATAAAAACAATGAGAATTGCAAATTGCTCAACAAGCTTTGTGATAAATGCTTAGCCAGAGACAGCACTTAAAATATCTCTGTCAGGAACCCCCCCCAACCCTCTGACAGAGATATTTTAAGTGCTGGCTCTGGCTAAGCATTTATCATAAAGTTTCTTGAGGAATTGGCAATCCTCATTGTGTATAACTTACAAGCTTAAGAGAATAGGGTCATGTGATCTATGACTCTTATTTTGACTATATATATATATGGACTATAGATGGTTGTGATATGATTGATTGAAGGTGGAAGATGCATTGAATGCACTAATAAGAATATATATATATATATATTCATGGAGCAACTAGGTTTGAATATGTTACTTCAACACTTAATAAGTCAGATTCATGGGGTTTTTTTAAAATCTGATATATTTGAATTTACCTGTTGTAAAAGTGTTTATCTACTTACTGTTACATATCTAATAACATTAACATATTCATAGCTTTGTTAAGATTATTATTATTATAAGTCAGCAGTTTATAAATAAATTTATAATAATATTTTTTTTTATCGGGGTCATATGAAAGGGTCCTAAAAGAAAGGCCTTGATTTATATTCATTACTAAATAGTTCTAAAAAGTCAATTGAAAATAAATCTTTTCCCAGTATAGTTTATAAGTGTCTTTGCAAAAATGTGAAATTTATGTAAGTCAAAGTAAATTAAGACCTAATGAAAGAGTTAAAGTTTACAAGAGTAGAATTAAAAACAGATATAAATTTATAAGCTGAATACAGGTCATAAAATATTTGTCAATGCAGATGTTATCTTTTATAAAAGAAATAAATTACAAAAGAAGAGTAAAAGAAACTCTGGTGATAAATTTTCTTGAATCTGAGGCCATCAATTTCATGAAGACACCCTTTGATATTAAAAGAAATTGTTTTTTGATGTTAAGTGATGGAGATGCTATTATTTATGTTGCATGCAATGTATCTTATTGAATTTCACTTTGAAAAGGTTTATTTGTTAATCATAGTTGTGGAAAAATTTTAATAAATTTTCATTTTCTTGGCTAGTATTGTAATGTTATATGACTTTCTATTATATATGTATATATGTAAAAATAGACAGACATATAAATATATGACAAATGCAATGATATAATTTTAAATTTCCTAGCAGAACTATCTCTGTGATACAAATCTAGCAGAAAAAAAATCAATCTGCTTTTAAAATTTTAAGTAAATGATAATTCAGAATAATATAAATCACTTTAGGAAGCTAAATAAACCAAGGTGTGACCACAGCTCTTATTGATCAACTTCCTATTTTACCTTTACAAGGTAAGCTCAATATATTCTTAATCCTAATAATGATTTTGAAAATCTCCTTAACTGACAGTAAAATATACAATATGACTTATTGCTATGCCATTAGACCTATTGTAATTTATTGAATATAGTATTATGTATATCCTGATTTCTCTTCTAATGCCATCTATAGTAAGATTTAAATAATAACAATAATAAACAAATGACACTTGAGTCTTCACGCACATTTTCATAAAACTCAATCATCAAAAACAACAAAATTGAGTAGTAATTTGTAGATTTCAATATTTTGAACTACATCAATCTACCTTGATTTAAACCCATGAACATATTCATTGACTATCTGATGGTAGTGATCTAAATTCCCAAACACTGTTGTCCTACGTGGATTAGTGCAGAGGAAGATCGGGGGAATGTGGAGTGTCTTCAGTTCATCTGGTTCTTAACATTTCCAGAGCTTTCACATTTTTTGCCATTCATTATTTATTCATTAAGATTGAAACATTTATATTCATAAATCTCATTCTAACAATATAAAAAATGCATTTATGTTTGAAGAAACAATGTGTAGAGAAATACAGACTTCTCCATATTTGTATTCAGGCTTAGGGACTGTCCATGTAGATCCTATTTCAATATTTGTGAAAATGTAATTTTTTTGATCATCTTATTTATTTATTTTTATGCATGATTGTCCAATAAATATTTAGGAATAGATGCAGTTACTTTCAGAAAGTATTATGGCATTTGCAAGTTCCAGGGAAAGAGGTAAGAAAAGAGTTAACATGTAAGAAAACTGATAAAATAAAGCAGATATATCTATATTTAAATTTAGGTTCAGAAAGTATTAATGTTGCTGGGCATCTTAAATTTATTAACATGATGCTTTTTAATCATATTACTTTTTTATACAGAATTGTCTTGTGTTCCTAATCAAGAAATATAAACATAGTCTGAAGTTCAGATAAAAATATGAACCCTAAGAATTGAACACAAGCCAATTGTTTAAACAATTATATGAATCTGCTTCCAGATCATTAAACATTTGCTATCTCTGTAATGATCTTTCATAATAAGGGGTTGAAACTAAGCTGAAGGTAATAAAATAATTATACTTTTATTCATTTTTATTATAAGCAGAAGATGTGAAATCAAAAACTGCCATGGACAAAACTATATTTGGGAATGATGAGTGGAAACCTTTTTAATTTTCTTTTCAAAAACTTTATTCAGTTTTTTTTTCATGTGTTAAAGCATTGACTGGGAAGCGAACCTGAGCCAGCTGTTTGAAAAGCAGCTATGCTAACCACAAGGCCACCAACACTTGACTCATATCAATCAGTTTATAGAAATATATTAATAACTTTTACTAATCTTTCATTAAACTAGAGATGATGATAGATGGACAATTGTAATCTTAAACTGGATTCCAAGAGATTGTAAAATACCCAGAAAAAGACCACATATGAAATGAATAGACAAAATAAAAAAGTGTGCAGCAGTGATATGGAGAAGAGAGGCTAGAGATCAGAAAAGATGGCTTGAACTTGGAGAGATCTTCATCCTGCAATATATTAACAATGGTTTAAGATAATGATGATGAAACATAAGCTGAAAATTAATATTTATTTTTACATTAATAAAAGTCTTGTGATTGATGTAAATAGATGTACGTTTTATAGAAAAAGAAGACAGAAATAAATGAATCAAAAAGTGCTGTCTCACATTATTTTGTAATAGATGAAATTTTGGAAAGTTTTTCTTTTTTACTGCAATCTTTAGTATCAGTAAGACTTAATTGTTCTCAAAATAGCGCAATAAATGTTTTATAATAAGGACACACCTAGAAAATTTATCTTTTATTACATGATGATGTCAGATAGAAAAATGAATCATACCTAATTACTTTATAGTATCATAAATTAATTTCAGTTAATATCATGGTAAGAAAATTATAAGATAGTACGTCTATAATACTTTATATTTGGATATTATTTAAAAATACTTTTTTGAAAGGAATAAAAATAATTAATAGAAAAAATATTTCATTTAGTTATTTTTAAAAATATAAAGCTAATTTGGATAATTTAACGCTAGGAAGATCAAATGATATTTCAGAACAAGAAAAGATAGAGTTGTGTTATGATCCATAAATCTGTAAATCTTAAGTCTTCCATTATACTACTGCACCAAACTATGTAAGTCTTGTTTAAACAGAGTGAGCCTACGCTTTTACTTGATGAATATACGTGAGCAGAATAAAAATTGTCTTATTTTATTACTTTATAAAATATAAGATTGGAAAACATTGTTAGCAAAAGAAAAGTAACTGACTCGATTTTCATCATAATAAATATATAGCAAACTCTCCATATAGCAGTGCCATATGGTGCAAGCCTTCCTAATTAATGGATGCAAGATGGTTTGTGCATAAAATTCTTATCTAGTGCCTATTCACAGAAACCTTCTTGCATCCATTGATTACCAAGGCTTACTCTGGATACCACTGCTGTATAGAGAGTTATCTCCTGCTTTAACAGCTTGTGTAAGAATAGGAAATGATGTTTTAATGGATTCATTATAATTATGCTTTTGAGAAACCTAAAATCCAAGCAAATGGCAGATCAGTCTAGCAAATGCTAATCTTATTTAGAAATCAATGTGAACTTTGCAATTAATAATGAAATAATAAATTAAATGCTTAGAGAAAGATTTTTTATGATTAAACAAGAATAAAAAGAAAACAAATATACACATCTAAAAATAAGACAATAAAGCCTGCTTTCACGGTTTTATATTAACATGTAAAAGTGAAGAGAATTGTTTTTATTCAACATCAACACATTACTTATTGTGCTAATGTTAATACTACTACTAAGAGAAAAGTAATAAAAATCTATGAATAAAAAAAAATCTGATGGTTTATTGCTCATGATTTTAAGAAGTTCAAGGACCAGAAATGACAAATTGGAGATGCATTAATGGACATTTAATTTTATTTCAGAGCCTCCACATTATTGCTGAAGCAATGAAGAGCATAATAAATGAATAAAGAATGATGATAAAAAAGTAAAAACACAACACACAGGAATATAACATTATTTCTTTTATAAATAGAATTTAATAGCCACTGATCTATGAAATTTGTGATAAGACACGCAAAAGATGAAGCTCATAGTCAACAATTGTCCAATCTATAGTTGCAGTGGGATAAATGAAGGACATGATAAGAACACTGGTGGATTTATCTTCTGATTGGAATCTCTACATATTTCTTTAAGATATTTGTTAATAATTGATCTGCCATTAAAAAAATCATACATAAATTAGGTTGAAATAATATTTTTGACCGTTAGTGCACAATACTTATCTGGTCAACTGGGATCTTTATTCTCTGCTAAAATAGCTAAATATTCATTTACTAACTATTGCTGAATGACAAATAGGTTAGTTATGGATGGTTTATCTGAAAAAATATCTTTGAGACTGTTTATCATCTGAAAAATCCTTTGAAAAAACACCAAACCTGGATTCAAACTTAATCTCATGAGTACGTTTGATAGGTGATCTTAATATTACATCATAAAATCTTTCAAAGAATAATGTCTTATTAATATTTGGTAATCACAAATGATAATTCATGATTTGTATATCTGACAATATACTGTTTATTTTAAGTATTACAGAAGAGTACTTATTACAGATATTTAGCCCATATCTATTCTGAAATAGTCTTGAGATTCACCAATGTGGTCACCCCATAAAACTGGTTCAGCTTAATGTAGTCTTTTTAAAACACCGTTTCCTTTTTAAAATGTCTAATAGGATTTCTTGAGGTGGAAAGATTTTGACAATCAGCTCAGCTGGAGTAATATCATTAGGAATCAGGCTATTGCTGACTTAGTTTTAGTTAATACTGTAGCACAAGAGTTCTATATCCAGTGACCAGATAAATGTATTTTTTAATTATTATTTTATATTACTCAGCTCTGAAAACCATAAATACATTTTCTTACTTAAAAAAGTATATCATCATTTAGTAATTGCCCATTTCTTTTCGTATTAAAAAATATAAAGAAAGGGAAAAAATCATTACAAGATATTAAATTGTTTCTTAAAATAGAAAGATTACATTATAATTTAAGCTATACTAGGAATAGTGATGCACTCTATATGCTTTATTTTAAAGCGATTTATAGAGATCTTGAATAATCAATGGACATTTTATAATAGTTTTTTGATTACATATGATCACAATAGATAATGCTGAAGTAAATTAAATAGTGTGAATTATTGCTTCTAATATAGATCTTAATAATAAGCTGAGTCATTTTAGGTATTGACTGATATTATTAAAGCTAATAATTAAAACTAACTAATAATCTTTAATCATTATATTAACAGACAATAAACAACATGATAGTCTGAATGAATTAACTCCATCATAAAATAAAAAATGATCTAAGTACAATACTTTAAAAGCAGTGGCATTATTAAAATAATGGCAATTTGATTTGAAAAGAATTTACTTATTAAGATAGCTTGGTATCAGAAATAGGAGGACATGATACTTGCTAGAGAAAAGGTGTATTAGATCCCAAAATCCAGGGTCCAAGATCCAGAGACAAAATTCCTACTGATGAAAGCCATAATCTAGAAACTAGTCTGGAAATATGGATAGGCTAGCACTGACTAGTAATTTATTGAATGCTAGCATCTAACATATATTGTTTTTTAAACTTACACTGGGTGGCAGAAGTGAAGGAGAAATATGTTTGCTACTTAAAAGTACTGAGTAGGGCAGAAGTCATGTAACCATTTGTTGATGAATCACTTTCTGTTACATTTATATATCTGTAAGCAATATATATTTTTATTTATGTATATGATATGCAAGATTCACTATAATTTATAATACAGCTCTAAATATTGATGTACTATATACAAATTTATAAAGAAAATGTAGGTCATAGGAAATCATCATATAATCATAAAGTGCTGCACCCCGGGGCCTTTAAAGCAGTGGAAGGGGTGGCCTCATTAGCTAAAGGCTTTTGAACTAAACTCAACCTGTCATTTCTGTCATTTAAATGCCACATGCAAATGATTCCTCATTTGAATATTTTGAATCCTGAATATCAACTGGGTGTCTGATTTAGCTAAAGGTTTCAGAGTGAGATTATTGAGTCTTCTGGTGATGGAAATTAACATATCTCCCAAACAACATATCGTCTCAATATAATGCTGAAATAGAATATTATGATTAATGATAAAAACTTTTTTACCATTGATCGTACTATGTCCTTGTCTAGTCATTTTCATCTGCTTACGAGACAGAAAATTTCACATACATACACACACGCACACACTCACATTTTGCAGTTGAATGCAAAAACGACAAATGACAACTTGTTTTTTTACTTGCAAATCCCATACTGATTTATCGAATGATTATTTTTCTTTTGTCAGTAAGATATTACCATAATTGTTTTCTTATAATTCGCCATTGCATAACACATAATTTTTAATCAGTTTCTCTGCACAATTTCACATGATAAAAAATTTAAATTTTAAAAATAATAGAGCGAATCTGCGAAATGTCTCATAATGCAATTTATTAAAAGCGTTTATTGTTTTTAACACTATATATAATTTAAAGACATCAAATTCGAAATTATATATTGCAAATTAGAGAAGATACGCACCTTCACACATGAACACGTGCCTATATAGGTGATTAATGCGCGGTAAATATTTTTGAATAAATTAAATTTTAAACCAGTTTTAGAGTAAATTATTGCTTACCTTCTAAAACATTTCTTTATTATTACAAAATAACTGTTATGTTGTAATCCCAAAGAATATCCAGTTGCATTAAAATGTTTTAGCTATTTTATTGACCAATCATTACTAGGTTTATATCTAATTATGATTTAACTTGGAATAGATTATGCATTTATTGACCAATCATTACTAGGTTTATATCTAATTATGATTTAACTTGGAATAGATTATGCAATGTCTATTATGATTACAATAAAACAAACCATCAGCATATCTATTTATGCAATCATCCATCCGTTTATCAGTCTATCATCCATCAACACATAACAGTTTATATTTTGCTTGTCTTGATAAAGTTATATACTATAATGAAACTAGTCTGGGGCTATTGGATGAGTAGGCACTAGGTAGGGATTTTATACACAAGCTTTCTGGCATCCATTGATTACTCTCGCTTGCACTGAGTGGCACTACTGTATAGAGAGTTTTGCCTGTTTTATAATGAAACCAATGGGTAGATGACCAATTAAAAATTTAATTAGAAGTTTTAAACTAATTGATATTGTTTAACATATATAATTCAATACATTCATAAATTTAAAAAATATATAAACTTGGAAAGATGAAAACTCGAATCACAATGCTTAAAGCATTTACTTTTCAATCATTATATTATATTTTAATAAAAGACCAATCATTCTGCAGTATAGAAGACATTTCAGAATTCTCCTTTATCAGGTTCGTAGTGCTATAGACAATTAGCAATAAAAAAAAATCCTGTAATACATTTTTATTTATTTATTTAACACATAGATCTTTTAATTTTTGAACTGCTTATCTATTAAAATACCATAACGGAATCTGTAGTGCTTTAAACAAATAAATTTTGCACTTTGTATGCCCCCCCCCCCATTTCTAGAGGAATGACTCAGCGAATCCAACTAACTATGATCAGTAAATGGATATCTATTATTTTCAATGGTAATAGAAGAAAAAGAAGAAATAATAATACTACTAACAACAATACTAATAGTAATACTTTTATTAAATACAGTAATTATAATTAATGGCTTAAACTTATGTTTTCGTTCATTTAAAACATTTATGATAATGGTTATTACATTATTCAATATTTAACATTTGTATTCAACATTCTTTTAATAGAAATATAATGCAGTAATATATATATATTTGACGATTTCAGTTTGAATAGTGATTTACCAAAAGGCTATTTATTATCAAATCATTTGTTAGAACCTGCTCAAAAAAAGTTTGGAAATCCGCCGTATTTCTTTTTATTTAATTTATAGTGACAAGAGGCTTTGAATTGTCACTCTTTTTTATGAAAATAACATAATCTAAGTTGAGAAAAAACGTTACAGTTTCATCTACACTATAATAAATAACACTTCACAGTTTTGTTTGTTTTTGCGAACAAATAATAATAATAAATTCTTTAGGCAAAATAAATGAAATTTCTTGAAATGTAGAATATTTAAATCTCTAAATAACGTTATAATGATAAAAGCAATAAGTAAGTTTAATATTTTTAAAGCAGTTTACTTCTTTTATAATTATTAATAGTGTTTATTTTTGTTTTTTATAACTAATGAGTAACCAAATAATTTTGAATTATTCAAAATATACGGAATTATTACAATTCCGGATGTATCTTAAAATTAAATTATGATAATAAAAAGTATTTACTTTAAAAAATAAATAAATTGTATTTAGATGGCTGAAGTAATGACAGTTTATTACTAATGATCAAAGATGATTGCTTAGTTACTCTACCTGTCTTCAATAGATCACTTAATATGCTTACTAGAAATTGGCAACAATTGTTAAAAATGAAATTGTAAATAAATTTGAAGAGGTCAGCTCCAATTACAAAGAATACTTTATTTTTTAATGTTGCCATATTATAAAATAATTTATTCTGCAGAATGCATGCACCTCAAAAATAACTTCCTTCATCAGATAACTTGAGTACTGCCAAAAGTTTACACAAATCTAACAGCAGCATAAACTTATGTTAATACTGTAATGACGACTGATTTTGTTTCAAAAAATAAATATTTAGTACTCCGGTTACTTTAGTCTATTGTGTACCAGTCAAAAAACCCACTACCTAAACTGCAAGTCAGATCAAAACTCAGCTGAACCAAGACTGAATTCAAACCCAACTCAACAGCTCAGATTAGTAGAAATCTAAATCGATGGCACAGGGCTATGTGCCAAGAAACTAGCTCAACGGTTGGTGAGAATCAGAGACCCCTGAACTGACATTAATATCTGATAATAAACTAACTAAAATAATTTTAAATCAAATCATATGTATATGTTCGGGTTGCTAACACAGACAGTGAGCATTAACATTAAAATAATTACGAATAAAAAGACTTAAAAAACCAAGTGTGTTTAGAAAATATTTAATAATAATAGTCTATTTTGTTTGAATATTATATTAACTAATTCTAGTCCTTAAACAAAGTTTATTGATTATGATAAGAGTGGCAGTCCTTATTATATGCCAATGAGTAGTACGCAATATTGGAATTCTATGTCTATTCCCCCAACAAAAAAATAAAGGCAGATAAAGGTATTCATTAGTAAAGGAAATTATTACTCTAATTTTATATGAATGAATGTGAAATTTATTTTCACATTCGCAAATCCATTCATGAAGAGCAAGATACGTATTTTAGGGCATAACTTTAATCTTGATTGGAAAACTTATTTAATTAAATATAACTGAGAATTTGTTCGACTTTAATTGAAATCACTTCATCACGAATTACGAGCATCAGAGCGGGCTTTACTGGAACAGAGAGGTAACGGTGCTGATGAATTATGAGCTAGAAAATGAAAGATAATCGCTGGTCGGTAGTTTAAGTCTCATGGCAGCTTGTCTTTTACAAGTCTTACTGCCCTTTTGAGATGTGGAACATGAGGGAAACCAGGCCGAGTCCTAACTACGAGCCCTTGGTGTTCTAATTATAACATGAACAGGGGAGGAGGTGCTTTCTTCCTCAATTATTTGAAATAACAGAGATATTACTACCGACAAGCATGCAAAATGAACAATAGCCTTACGCCAGCAACGTTGAAGATGATGACTGGACAGTCATCGTTTGAAAAATAAAACCCATATAGAATGCTTTACATGATGACTTGATCAAATGAATTAAAGTCAAATGAGCTTTCAAGTAAAACTATTTTAAAGTATTTGTAAATCATATTAATTATGCCCCAATCATCGTGCCCTTCCTGAATCCTAATAGAAAATAACAAAGTTGAATTAGAATATATTTATTTGATTCCTTTACCGGCCCTTTGCAAAAAACATTTTAAGATTATATTTGAATAATAAATAAATATTAGTGAAACGAGAAAATAACGGTGGCATAGATTAAAAACGGAGCTAATAATTTATTATTAGCCAATGATAAAAATAGTTAACATGTAATAATTTCTTCAGACTCGATGATTGATAGAACTTATAAATTTAGTTCTAATGGTTTATTATGGAAATATATTACCCATTTCTTCTGGGCTGGATCCTTAAGTTACATGTCCGGGTGAGGAAAATGTAGGCACCATTTAATTGATTACTTGAACAGCATTTTATTGATTTTCATTATTTTAGCAGCATGATTGGTCCGGAAAAGATTCAGAAGCTCCATTGAAGATTTTCAGGGGACTTCAGGAACTGATAGCCAGATTCCTGACATTTAGCCTCTTACCATGATCGAAACACCATTTAAAATGCACAGAGTTTACTGCACTTCTCTACAACAAAGATGGCCTCTTTTCCAAACTTTTCAGAGCTATATATCCTGTCCTCTGATGCCTTTAGGCTAGCGCCTCTTTCATTATCAATGTTTTTAGATTTACTGGTTGTTTTTAGATACATTCCTTCAATAAGGCTTTCAAACTCATTAACTTGAATTCATTTTCTAATTAGAAAATGAATTCTTAAAATCAGAAAATTATTTTAATTAGGAAATCCTTATCTTTTTTCTAATTAATAAAACTTTAACTGTTGTTTTTGGAAAGGGAAAATCTGAAAGCTTATCGAAAGAATGTAGCTTTTAATCAATAAAACTTTAACAAATTATTTAAAAATAAAATCAAACATTCCCGACGCAAAGAAACTTTCAAACAATTATATATATTTAAATATTTACAAATATATACGCACAATCCATGCAGTTATAATACATATATTCATGAATAATTCTAATCATGAATTTATTAATAAAATTATCAATTTAAATCTGAAACTAGTTATTTGAATACACATTTATGAAATAAGTTATTCTTTATGGAAATTAGTGTGGATTGAACATATAAAGCCCCATTGCATTGGAAATTTAAGGTTAGTACTAGGGTTTGAAGTGGGCTTATGGCTAGAGGTCATGAAGCTAGGATCGAACTCAGATCCGACTGCTTCATTTCTTTTCACTTAAAAAAAACAATGAAAAAAAATCTCCTTACTTATGCGTGATACGTTCGCATAAGTGTACTTGACTAGTTGTTAGATTCTGGGAGAACAGCATGAGTGTGAATAATATCATCTGTACAAACTACAAAATTATACATGTCTCACTGTGATCATTTTCTTTTAAATATTATCTAGCTTATAATAAGCTTATAATAAATTGGTCTGATAATCAAGTCTTTTCCCTATGGTCATGTCAGTCGGTCATCTGTATATATATCTGTCATTTAATGTTTGTCTTATTGTTTCCCTGGATCAGGTGACACATATGGTTTTAACTGTCTAGCATTTGTAAACCCCCTGGAGTCCCTTTCCCTTTAGCAAAAATGCATTGTCATGGCAATCCTTTATTATTTCATATGGCCCACTGTATAATGGGAAGAATTTTTTGAATTCTTTCTTGGGGGCATTACTAGTTCTTGGTGATCTTAACCAAACTTGATCTCCAACTTTAAAATAGTAATGTTGCACCCTACTTCTTTTTATTTGACTCTGAGCCATCTGCACTAGCCGCTTTCTGGCCATATCTTGGTCAGTTATTGGATTAATACATATTTCTTTTGGTAATAGTGAAGAAAAAATGGCCTGACGTGGCTTCCCATAGTGAAGACGTGTAGGTGCGAAACCTGTTGACTCATTCATTGTATTATTAATGCAGTCCATTACATATGGAACTTTATCCACCCACCTCTGATGATCTGTAGGTACGCACACATGAAAGAGTTGACTAATTTCTCTCATAACTCTTTCACATGGGTTGGACTGCAGGTTTCTAATTGATGTCAGATGATGATTTACCTTTTGTTTTTTTATCCAATTCTTCCACTCTTTTGAGGTGAACGCTGAGCCATGATCTGATAATATGGTCTCAGGCTTACCTACCTCAGAAAATTGCTTATCCTGAAGGACCCAGATGGCATTTCATGAATTGGTTGGTTCGAACTGGGTAAATTTGAACATACTTCGAAAAAATATCATATGTGACAAGCAAGTATTGAAAGGTCCTAAATTTGGAAAGAGGCCCATAATGATCTATAGCGAAGATTTCATTTGGTCTTGTGGCCATCACTGGTTTCATACCTCCTGCATACGATTTATTTGGAAATTTAGTGGCAGCACAGACATCACATTGTCTAATAATGGCGAGAATCTGATTGTACATTCCTGGCCATTAGAACTGGCAACGCACTGCCTCTTCTGTCTTTCTTGGTCCGTAGTGCCCAATGATTTGATGAATATGTCTAAGTAAGGTTGGTCTCAGTCTATCTGGGATGATAGTTTTCCATGGTGCACTATAGTCCCCTGTTTTGGTCTGTAAAATACCCTCCTTGACCCGAAAGTGAGTGTATCTGCTTTGTAGGTTCTGGTCCTTACTCTGGGTCTTGGATAACTCCAGAATAATGTGGTGATATTGTAGGCCCTGCCAGTATGCAAGATTCCTTAGCTCGGCATTGGTGGGACTCAATATTGTGGTGGCCATAATTTTTAAGGATTGATCATTTATTCTGTATGCTCATTTGTACTGGATGGCGACTTAAAATGTCAGCCACAAGATTCTCTGGTCCTGGGCAATATTGGATTTTATACTAAAATTGTTGGAGGACCAAGCTCCATCTAATGAGTCGCTCAGTGGTGAGGAAACTCTTATTAAGAAATTCTAGACATCGGTGGTCAGTTATGATGACAACTTCCAATCCTAGAAGGAATTGCCAGAATTTCTGGCATGCCCATACTATGGCAAGAGTTTCTTGCTCGGTGATGGTGTAATGTATTTCTGCACCCTTTAAAGCACGACTGCAAAAATATATCACTCGATGTTCACCAGAATCACCCTTTTGAAACAAGACAGCTTCTAGCCCTTGCTTGCTGTCAGTTTGTACATAAAAGGTCCGGCTAAAGTCAGTGTGGTGCAGCATAACTGACCGGTATGAAGTTTTCTTTTATGTTCAGTAGTTCCTGGTCATGAAGTGGCATCCATTCCCACTTTCAGTTTTTTTTATGAGGTCTATAAGATTCCTAGTTTCCTGGGCAAAGTTTGGATAGAACTTGTGATAAAAGTTGCAAAGCCCAAGAAATGATCGGATCTGTTTCCAAGTAGTCGGGGTTGGAAACTTCTCTATGGCTGCAACTTTGTCTGGATATACCTTGATGCCATGTTTGTTAATGACATGACCAAGGAAGGTTATCTCCCCAATAGCAAAATGGCTTTTTTCTAAGTTCACTGTGATATTCTTCATTCTGCATTTACTCAGGAACCTTTCCAAATGTTGTAAGTGTTCCTTCACATCTTCTGAGATGATTACTATGTCATCAACATAGCATACCATCTGTTTTTGCACTTCTTCAGAAAGGACCTGCCTCAAACAGCGCATAAGGCCCACTCCACTATTAATAAGTCTGAAGGAACCCTTTTAAAAATGTGTGTGTATCCACCGTACCGAAATGCAGTGTATTTCCAGTCCCTTGGATCAAGATTCAATTGCCAGTAACTGGCGGTTAAATCTAATGTTGAAAATACTGTCTTCCCAACTAATTGTACAAGTACTTCTTGGATAGGAGGAGGTGCATCTCTTTCTGGTATAGTGATGCTATTTAACCTCTGGGCATCCAAGCATAGCCGCAAGTTTCCATTTTTCTTCTTGACGATGACCAATCAGTTGTTATATGGAGAAGGTCTGCGCTCGACAATATTCCATTCGATCATTTGTTTTATCTGTGCTTCTACTTCATCTTTATACTGAAATGACATTAATATCTGATAATAAACTAACTAAAATAATTTTAAATCGAATCATATGTATATGTTCGGGTTGCCAACACAGACAGTGAGCATTAACATTAAAATAATTATGAATAAAAAGACTTGAAAAACCAAGTGTGTTTAGAAAATATTTAATAATAATAGTCTGTTTTGTTTGAATATTATATTAACTAATTCTAGTCCTTAAACAAAGTTTATTGATTATGATAAGAGTGGTGGTCCTTATTATATGCCAATGAGTAGTACACAATATTGGAATTCTATGTCTATTCCCCCAACAAAAAAATAAAGGCAGATAAAGGTATTCATTAGTAAAGGAAATTATTACTCTAATTTTATACGAAAGAATGTGATATTTATTTTCATATTCGCAAATCCATTCATGAAGAGCAAGATACGTATTTTAGGGCATAACTTTAATCTTGATTGGAAAACTTATTTAATTAAATATAACTGAGAATTTGTTCGACTTTAATTGAAATCACTTCATCACAAATTACGAGCATCGGAGTGGGCTTTACTGGAACAGAAAGGTAACGGTGCTGATGAATTATGAGCTAGAAAATGAAAGATAATCACTGGTTGGTAGTTTAAGTCTCATGGTGGCTTGTCTTTCACAAGTCTTACTGCCCTTTTGAGATGTGGAACACGAGGGAATCCAGGCCGAGTCATAACTATGAGCCCTTGGTGTTCCAATTATAACATGAACAGTGGAGGAGGTGCTTTCTTTCTCAATTATTTGAAATAACAGATATTACTACCGACAAGCATGCGAAATGAACGATAGCCTTACGCCAGCAACATTGAAGATGATTGATAGAACTTATAAATTTAGTTCTAATGGGTGAGAACTACTATTAGAATTAATATTATATTTTCTACGTAAGGCAAATAGAACAAAGGAGTTTATCGAGTCGAAAGATTATTGGCATATAATTAAAGTAACAACATTAATTAATTACACAAATATATATATATATATATATATATATATAATAATAAATGAACCACCAAGTAAGAAAAGAGAAAGTTAGAGACTAGAAGTTGAGAGAATTATGATATAATAGCATAAATAAAAGTAAGTTTACACAGAGATTATTACACAGAGAGAATGAAAAGAGCTCTTAAAGGGAATGTAAAGTAAAGTTTGGAACCGGCCAGAAAGTTTAAGGTTCATTATGGAAATATATTACCCATTTCTTCCGGGCTGGATCCTTAAGTTACACATCCAGGTGAGGAAAACGTAGGCACCATTTGATTAATTACTTGAACAGCATTTTATTGATTTTCATTATTTTAGCAGCATGATTGGTCTGGAAAAGATTCAGCAGCTCCATTGAAGATTTTCAGGGGACTTCAGGAACTGATAGCCAGATTCCTGACATTTAGCCCCTTACCATGATCAAAACTCTATTTAAAATGCACAGAGTTTACTGCACTTCTCTACAACAAAGATGGCCTCTTTTCCAAACTTTTCAGAGCTATATATCCTGTCCTCTAATGCCTTTAGGTTAGTGCCTCTTTCATTATCAATGTTTTTAGATTTACTGGTTGTTTTTAGATACATTCTCTCGATAAGGCTTTCAAACTCATTAACTTGAATTCATTTTCTAATTAGAAAACAAATTCTTAAAATCAGAAAATGATTTTAATTAGGAAATCCTTATCTTTTTTCTAATTAATAAAACTTTAACTGTTGTTTTTGGAAAAAAAAAATCTGAAAGCTTATCAAAAGAATGTAGCTTTTAATCAATAAAACTTTAACATATTATTTAAAAATAAAATCAAACATTCCCGACACAATAAAACTTTCAAAAAATTATATATATTTAAATATTTACAAATATATATGCACAATCCATGCAGTTATAATACATATATATATTCATGAATAATTCTATCATGAATTTATTAATAAAATTAATCAATTTAAATCTGAAACTAGTTATTTGAATACACATTTATGAAATAAGTTATTCTTTATGGAAATTAGTGTGGATTGAACATATAAGCCCCATTGCATCAGAAATTTAAGCTTAGTACTAGGGTTTGAAGTGGGCTTATGGCTAGAGGTCATGAAGCTAGAATCGAACTCAGATCCGACTGCTTCAATTGTAACATAGATATAAGCTAATCAAGGCAGATTCAAAGAATCCATCATAAAAATATAAAATGAATAGATTAAAAGCATCAATCCCCCCCCCATCTGTTACCATAATTATAATTAATATAATTTAATTGAATGTGCACTAGGCAAAAAATATTCAGATTTTAAACATATCTCATATACATTTTTGCATATAGTTATTTTCTATATTACATTTGCTGGAGATACTGCATATCAAAAAAAAATTTCAACATAATCTCTTTATTATTTATTAAATAATATATTCACTTAATCACCATTTCCTACACATATACAAGCTGTTAAAACAGTAATGTGATGTGATGTAATGTATTATGGCTTCTCCTTAAACGAAGTCAAGAATATCTCGGCAATTATGCTCAGATAAACATGTTAGCCACTTTATTTTCCATTCCCCACTCTAAATTTTCCCATATTCTGCTCCATCCCATTTCCACAACATAATCTTTGTCAACTCTATAGCTTTTATATCTAAATCCCCTTATCTCCATACAGTAGCAACACCTAGCACAAGCATTAATAATCAATGGACATAGGAAGGTTTATGCATGAAAGTCCTATCTAGGGTTTTCAAATTCCAAGATCCTCACTGATGAAAATAACAAGCTAGAAAGTAGTTTGAGGATATTGGATGAGTAGAAAATAAATAGGGATTTATGCACAAACCATGCATCAATTGATTACTAAGCCTTACACTGGATTGCACTACTATATGGAAAGTTGGTTACTATGTTCAATACTATATTGATATAAATTTTAAAATTATAAGTTTATTTTATATAAATATATTAGTATTTTAATGATATTGGCATTTGTAAGTATACTATATTATCACTCTATAAAAATTTGTTTGATGAATCGAAACTGCCATAGAGGCTTGAATAAAAACATTGCATTATATTGAGCTTCATAAGAGAATTATTGGTTTATTTAGGCTGTAATTTTTATTTTTACTTTTGTATTTTTTTAAATTGCTAATTTATTTAAAATTAAATTGTCTGTAAAGCATTTTTTGGAAAAAAAACATGTCTATTAAAAAATAATCTAGTCATAGGCAAAAATTGATAGATCATTTCGTATTCAAAATTTATTATCAAACAATATTTCTAATATCATTAATATATAAATAAAGTTGAAGATTAATTATGTATCTTGAATGCTAGCAAATCCTAATCTTTATTTTTTAAGGTTGATCTTATTATCATACTCTAAATTACATAACATCCATCAGTGCAGCAATAAATAGACAAATAATTGAATAGTGCTATTTTTTGGGAATTTATAAAAAGTTTGGGTGCCAAAAGTGTTGGAATTGAAATCAATTCAATGACTATCCTGAAAATCTGATACACTACCAGTGTAATAAACCTTGCATGATATAATCAGAAGCAATCTTATCACATGGGAATAATGTAAATGAACTTTAATAATATTTATAATTTTATTTTAAATCAATTTTACACTTATAGTTTATACATATATATTACTAGATATTTTTGCAGTAAGATAATATGTTTACACTTTATGTATATATTACATTTAGTATGTGTATATAATTATATATGTGTAATAAATCAGTAAGTTACTTTTCTGTTGAAAATTATTTGACTTTTTTTTGGAAAAAATATTTTTTAAAGAAAAAAGCTTAACAATACTATATTGTAAACTAATTTTCTTATTACTTAAATAAAGCTTACAATTTAAACCATGAAAATTGTGAGCATTATTTAAAATACTGAAATTCTAACATCAAATTTTTCACCTCTCCCACTCTTCCATATCTATGAAACTAAGTCATGTCACCTATCTGAATTATTATTGTATCCTATCATTTTTGTAAAAACTTTATAAAAACTGTACAGAATTTCAACAAATTATATTGAACTTAAATCTTTTAAACTTCAATTTTAAAATATTAGTATGATTATAAATTAAAAGCACAAAAAATCTCTTTACTACTTTTTTGTGAGCTTTACTTAAAACATATTAACATTCTAAAAACTTAGCAAAATATTCAATATTTTCTTGCCCTCTGTTCTATATCTAAGAAACTACGTGACCTACCAAATAAATTATGTATGGATTTGCCAGGTATTTATTACATATATACCAAGTTTGAAGCAATTTTATTGAATTTAAATCTATTAAACCTTGATTTTAAATTTTTATTCTAACTTAAAAGTGGTTCAAATGTTCACAAACAAACATATTTTCCAATATAAATAAAAACATTTAATAATAATAAATTAAAAAGTTGCAGATAATGAAAATGATTTTGTCATCAGTAATTTACATCATAATGAATGTAATGATTTTTAAATATGAATTAATTCTAGGGCATTTGTCCCTGACAAGAGTTTTGTAAGCTTTCAACATTTGATTTTTTTATTAAGCCATTATTCTATATCAGAATATAATAAATTTGATTTGATTTGGTAGAAATTTACATTTACAAATGAAATAAATTATAAAAAATCATAATGAAATTTGCAAATGTTGAGAAAATAAGATTACAATCAAAACAAAAAATGTTTTCATAAATGAACAGAAAGGGCAAATTAATTTTATAAAATCAAAGAATTTTTTTAATGAAAATTGTTTTTAAAACCTGAATCAAAAAATGCCAATTTCTGATAAATCTTTCAAATTATTCTTTATAATATTAACACTTTTTATAATTTTTACAATAATGCACTATAATTAATATACTGCCAGTGGTGATTTATTAGCAACTCAGTTTGAAAAAGTGTAGTTGAATGCCATAATTTGCTTAATGTCTTCTATATTTAAAAATAAAATATATATAAAATAAATATGTAATCATGTATACTTCTGATTTTTAATAATTACTACACAAGTATTGTCAAAAATAATCATGAATCTTAATAAATTTCACGAAAACAATTATGTTTTAATCATTCTAAAAATTTTCTTGAAGTAATCTTGTAAGCCAAGTAAAATTTTAAAAAAAAATGAAGAAAACTTTACCAAAATATCAAGAATTTTTAAATGTCTTTGAAATTATTCTCTTGACTTACTTTAATCTCTTAAGATTTTTTTGGACTTAAAATATCAGAATAATATACTTCACAATTTAAACAAAAAAAAATAATGAAATATTTCAACAGTTGGCTATACAATCAAATTGAATCCAGCACTTTTTTTTTCAATTTTTCCTACAAAGTTTTTTACTTTGATGAAGCATCTGATTAATCAAAAGCAAATGGTAAATGTTAATATTAATTAGGTGATCATTTATGGAAAGATGAAATAATTGTTTGAATAACTTTTTTTCATTTCTAGTAACATGTATTGGTTATGGAAAGAGTTTCTTAGCAGCAATGTAAAATTCCTAGGATTCAGATAAAAAACTAGATTGCATTCCATTATAAAACATGGTAAGACTTCTGGCCAAATCAGCTTGATGATGTATATTATCTTGCAAAAAGCTGAAAAACTAAAATCAATATTTCTCATTTTTATTAAAATATATAAATTTATACTTCATTTTTGTACTACTAAAAGATAAATGTTAGTTACCTTTTGATATGTACAACAATTATTTTTATATGTTATTTTACATATATATTTTTGATTTTTTTTAAATTTAAATTGTTGCTTTAAATGGTGTCCTTGCCTGTGGGCTTTAAACAGATTACCCCTAAATAAAAGTGTTTCAGGGTAAACTACAGTGAACCAATTACATAACAAATGGATTTTTATGACCAATTAATTCAATTTAACAGATCCCACTGTATATAAAAACTTGTTTTATATAAATTTACTGCAGTCTTAACTTGAAATAGAAATTAATCTTTGAGATATTTCTTAAGGTTTAAATTTTTGCAAAAATAAAATATTTAATGGACAGTGAAAATGTTAATGAGACTTAAGATTCAAACTAGAAATCAGTCTAGAGATAGATAATTAAATGCACTAACACTTTATAATCATTGAAAACTATAGCTTACTATTGATGGTGCTAGATTATAGAGCTATTAATAACATTAATTCATGCACTAAATAAATAAAAACTGACTTACATAGTAAAAATATTTAAGTAATAAAAATATATGTAAAATATAAAATATTTATATATATATTTTCTCATGTGTCATAGCATCAGCCAGGAAGCGAACCCGCTAACCGGGGACAACTGCTTGTAAAGCAGCTGTCACTGACCTCTCGACCACCAATGCAATATTAGTTTATAAAAGTATCAACACATGTTTATTGTTATCATGTGTTTTATTTCTTTCAGTTTATAGATTTTGTAAATGTATGTTTTGTATATATGCATATGAAAAGTAATACCTTAAGGATAAATCATTCAAAATATAGAAAGTGCAAAATGTAAAAATAATAAAGATATATCTAAAGGATTGTGATCTAGTCCAACTAATGAGTGCTTGTTTAGTATATAATGCATCGTGTGGATCATTTGTCTTTTATGGTGCCTTTATGCATGTGTTTGAAGATTGTATAGTGGAGAGGAGGTTATTAAGTATATCTGTAACAGATATTATACACGATAGAAAAGAAATGGTGTTGAATTACTCCAATTGTGTATGTTTAGTTTTAAAAAATACATATATTAATATTTAACTGTGATTTAAAATTTATAACTGGGATAGAGATAATCTCTAGTTTAATAAACGATTATTGAAAATATTTAATGTATTTATCTAGCGTAGATCATAAATCAAAATTCAGATAATAACTTTCAGCAAATGTTGTAATGTAAGCAACATATAATCATGTATAAAAATGATATAAGATTAAAATCGAATTAGATAGAAAATCTCAGTTTATAATAATTACAGAAATATAGGAAGCTGATAATAAACATATTGATAGTATAATGAAACACAATTTAAGTTTATGTTTTCATATTTTGAAATGTTATATAAAATATTTATTTATATGATTTGAAAAGAATGTGTGTTTTAATACATACAGATATAAATAAACAAGACACATATTTAGACTGCATTAAATTTTTTCGTTTAATTTAAAAATTATATTAAATATCAGTATGATTTTAATTTTTGAATAATTACGTAATATTCACTGGTTATTTAGAATTAGACTTTCAGAAAAAGCACATGTAATATTAAAAAAAAAACACATTAAAAATGTTATCAAATATTAACTTTTCTGCTGAAAGAAAGTTGAGGTGTGTGGAAGTAATAAAATAGCAACTCTTTTTTTTTTTTTAAAAAAAAAAAAACATTAACATGAAATGAAATTAAGCAATTTGTCAAACTAAAAATTAAAATCACTATTTTTAATAACTTATATATTTCTTTTTTTTTTAAAAAAAAAAAATCTATCTAATAAATTCAGAATAATTTGCAACTATAATTCAGTATATATGAATGCGTGTGTTGAAAATAAAGAACACGCCCCCCCTCCCCAATAAACAATCAATAACATCTAATGTTTGGAGAAAATAAAGTAGCTTTATATATAATTTTATTTTTATTTTGCATTGCCAAATCCATATAATATTAATATCATTTATAAAACCATTGTAAAAAGTAATAAAGAACATAAATGATATTAATATTATATAGCTTTATATATATATAACCTACTGCAGGGCAAAGACTTTTCCAATATGGAGAAGAAAATACTCATTAGGCTTATCATGAATCAGGTGATGAATGGGTAAGAATTTTTTCATCCATGGTTTATACTCAAGCTAAGAATAGAGATACATTGTAGAACTAACCAATATTTGAAAGTCATCTGAGCTGGTCATAGACTAATATCTGGAAAATACAAACTTAAGTTTGTTGAATAAATTTCCAATTTTACTCAAAGTAAATTAATATCTAAGTCAAAAGACATAACAAACAGAAACACCATAGCTTCATTTTTACACATAATACTCTGCCTCATATTTAATGGGTATATATATATATATATATAATGGGTATATATATATATATATATATCAACATCACATGATCACCATTTCTTATGCTTGCTTATAACTGAAGGCCACAAAGCAGAAACTAGTCTTGTGATATTGGATGAGTAGGCACTGCGTCGGGATTTTATCCACAAGTCTTCTGACATGCATTGATTACTCTGGCTTGCACTGAGTGGCAATACTGGATGGAGAGTTTTGCCTGTTTTAGAAACTCAACTAATATAAATTATTTCATAATCAATTATGTTTAAATAATATTCAAATTAAAAAGCCAGAAAATTGTTTTTCTAGTTGCTTAATTCATATTTTGTCAGAAGCAATTAATGTTGCTGCAATAATTAACATTATGGGAGTCCAAATTTTCGATATTTGATTTTCAATATAGTGTAACCCTAATTTCGTATATATATATATATGATAATAGATGGTCAATTGAAATCTTAAACTGGATTCCAAGAGATTATAAAAGACCCAGAAAGAGACCACATGTGAGATGGATGGATGGATGATTGAAATTTTAAACTGGATTCCAAGAGATTATAAAAGACCCAGAAAGAGACCACATGTGAGATGGATGGATGATTGAAATTTTAAAATGGATTCCAAGAGATTGTAAAAGACCCAGAAAGAGACCACATGTGAGATGGGTGGATGAAATAAGAAAGTGTGCAGGGGTGATGTGGAGGAAAAAAGCTAAAGATCAGAGAAGATGGATTAAACTTGGAGAGACCTTCATCCTGCAGTGGATTGATAATGGCTGATCATGATATATATATATGATCAAAAAAGAAAATTAATGAATTTTGTTATGCTGTTTTTTTATATAAATTATAATAAATAATAAAAATATCCAACAGCTTTATAACTATAAATTAGACATTCATGTGTCATAGCATCAGCCGGGAAGCGAACCCGCTAACCCAGGACAACTGCTTGTAAAGCAGCGGGCGCTCACCTCTCAACCACCAATGCTTGACTAAAAAGTCTTTTTTTTTGTGCATGGTTTTGTGGCCTTTTTAAATTTTAAATATCTATTTTAACATTAACAAATTGTTGCAGATAGACTGCTTCTAGTGTTCTGTAATGGAAATAAAATAACAATACTAAAATAAAACATGAATAAAAGAGAATAAAATTGTGATACAGAGATTAGTAAGAGATAAAAGAATTGACTTTATAATAAAATAATATACAAAATAAATAAAAATATATTCTTTAAAACTATATACATTATTTTATTATTACTATTATTATCTTATTATATAATTTATCATTAATTTTTAGCTGACTAGTTATTAATTAAATTTACTGAAGTTTTATAAATATTCATACAATTATTTAATTTATGCTTAATATAATATATTTCATCTATTTATCAGGTTATATACTTATATAAATCAGAAATCATCATAATAAATTTGGTATCATAAGATGTTTTTTTTAGTTTTCTACCAATCATGGCCAAAGAATAAAGGTGCCTATAATTGTTAAAAAACTAAGAACATCATAATATGTAAATATTAGAACTAGTTTCAGATCTATATAATATACAAGCATGTTGGTTTTGAATAAAAACAAAAGGGCTACTAGAAGAGAAGTGCATTTGTTCCAAAAAATCGAGAAGCATTTCTACCCAAAGCTCCTCTCTGATAGAAGTCAGAGATAGAAATTAATCTAGGATATTAAATGGGACATTGCTAGATAGGGATTTATTAAGCACTACCATCTGGCATCTATTTGTTATTAAACCTTACATTGGAAGGCATAACTGTAATGAGAAAATAGAACTATCCAAATTAATCAGATGACAATTAATTGACTGTTAGGTGAAATATAATACATAATTTGATGAGAAAATGTTTTGTGAAAAAGTTCTGCAAATATTTTGAAAGTTTATAATAATTTCAAAATCAAACATTTAACAAAATAGTTCTACACAAGCACATGTACACACATATATATAACACATCGAGATTAAGACCCCAAGACTCGTTTATTAAATAACTGAAATTCAAACCAAAGCACAAGACAAAACTTTTTAAGAGAAAAGAACGAAATTTAAAAAGTTTTATTTTGCACTTGGGATTAAAAAGTTTTATTTTGCACTTGGGATTAAGAATATTTCATTTACTTATTAAACCAGTGTTGGGGTTTTAATCTTAATGCATTATATAATATTAATTGCTGGGAAATATATATATACATACAAAAGTTGAAGTAAAAAATATAACAGCTTTTAAATAAACAACTATATCCCTAAAGGAAGATGATTAATTTGCTTATTTGAATGACAGCCATTTACAAATCACTAAATAGTTGATTATCTAGATTATCTGTAAACAATTTATTTACACAAAAAGATATCTAACCCTGGTTGGAATTTAAAAAAACTATCCAAATTCCAACCTGATTTAAATCCTCAGTAATGCACACTATTTATGAATAATGTAACTATTTTAACATAACCCCCTCAAAATATTAATGGAATGAGGAAGTGATAATTATATATATTGTAAATAAATGAAAACAGTCCGCATGTAAACAATACCAAGAATCTTAATGTGCTTGTTTTCAAGGTAATTTTTCTTATTGTGATAAAGGCGAATATCTACCTTTATCTATGGCCCAATAAGTTTATATAAACACTAAAGATTGACACATGTCTGAAAGAAATTGAAATATATATATATATATTCAAAGAAGCTTAAATAAACTTCATTGAACAGGCAAATGTAATTTGTTTTTGAAAATAGATTAACAAATAGGTAATTTTAACTTTAAAACTGTACTAAAACTATATATTATTTATATATAATTCTGCCTCTTCATATATATATATATCATCAACCATTATCAATCCACTGCAGAATGAAGGTCTCTCCAAGTTCAATCCATCTTTTCCTATCTTCAGTTTCTCTCCTCCACATCACCCCTGCACACTTTCTTATTTCATCCATCCATCTCACATGTGGTCTCTTTCTGGGTCTTTTACAATCTCTTGGAATCTAGTTTAAAATTTCAATTGTCCATCTATTATCATCTCTTCTAACAATATGTCCAGCCCAACTCCACTTCAGTCTTTTAATTTTTTCAATGAGGTCAGTAACACCTGTTTGTTCTCTTACCCATACATTGCATTTTCGATCCCTTCTTGTTACTCCCAACATATATATATATTGTAATGGGAGAAAGATCTTTGAGATTCACATATACTGATCCCAGGGGCGCCACTAGTCCGAAAATAGGAACTAGACATTTATTTTAGGGTGGAGAGGATATGCGAATCAAAAGGCACCGAATTACACTCAGGGAGGAACAAGATATCTTAAATATTATTTAGACAGCTGAGAAATCAAAGCACAAAGACAAACAGCCAAATAAATTTTAAACAATTTATTAATTTTATAAGTTGGACAATATAGTAAAGACATCTAGCCACAAATATAAAAGTGACTTATGTTAACATACGTATATTTACCAGAGAGTGCACAAGAGTACGACAAACATGAAGGCATTAAACATTTTGGCAATAAAATTCTTTCACTTAAAATATAAGAAATGGTTAGGGTAATATCTTCTTGCTGGCCAGTTGTAAAATTACAAAACAAACAACAACTTTAGCTTCCTGAATCAGGGATAATAAAACAGTTACTGTCCTGCTGGAAATCAACAAAACCAGCGCGGACGTTCGAGCAGTAATATTCTAATTACTGTCGTTAAAACGCCACAGGACTGCTGCGCGTAATACTACATTCAAAGTAAACGTGGTTGATCTCACAAGACAGCAAAAGATATTTGATTATGATCTTACATAATCCAGAAAGAAATAGACTATTTTCAGACAACCTGAAGAAATAACTTAACAAATAGCCAGCAAAAAGATTTTGTTGTTTGCACAAACAGAGCAAACGAAACATGTCTAAAGATTCTTTATTTTACAACTAAGGGCTGGTGAATAAATAAAGACTACGAAAACTGCCAATGCGTTTTGTAATAGTTATCGAAATAATCAGGTATATATTAAACATATAAAATACAAACTCCTAATGCACTTTCTAATAAACAAAAATTGCAAACAAACTTGGAATCTTAAAATTAAGATTCCAAGACACACTTTTAATACCAGAAAAAGTAAATACAGATAATAAATAATTAAAAACAATTAATACCATTTTAAAACACATTTATCATTAGATTGAGCAGAGATTTAATTAAACGCAATTTATTTACCCTGGCTAAAATAGGAAAAAGTTTAGCTTACGGTAAGGCAGAGTTCTAGTGATTTAGTGACGAGTGCGCACTTTTGATAATAGTTCATCTTTCAGGTCCTTTGACAGCGGCAAGGTAGAGGCAGTGTTTATTTTAGAGGTTCATGGCATGACTGAAGACTGGTAGGCGTGGGTCCATCCTTTCTTTAAATTAGCCAGACATTCTAATGATGACAAAACAGCGGTGGATTTTGACATCTTGCACAGCAATGAAGTTTGTCAATAATTATTTAAGTTTTTAGTAGGAATTAAATGTCCGAACAGCTACTCACAATGGTATCTCTTTGCAGGCCATAATCCAAGTGTGTATCTAATAATGAATCTCTTCTCTCTCCAAAAATTGGTGGGCTATCATTGCCTCGCTACATTGTCCATGCAAAACTTTCATTAGTGTCCATTCTATATTCCAGGCAGGGCAAATATTAATTTCCTGCTCAATCTAATTTAAGACTTCCAACCAGGGATAATTGAAACAAAAACGACAAATACAAAACTAAATCTCCGCTTTTTAGAATTAACTTTAAAAATAATTACAATAAAAGCAACAGGAATATATAATTAGCAAGCTTGCCTGTTTTTAATCAAATTGATTAAAACAGACGGTGAAAGTAAACTATTTTACAATCAATTTTATAAACATTAAATAATCTATTTTAAAATATAAATGCGTATGTGTTTTAAATAATAATAAAAAAATTGAGCATTAGACATTTAATGTAAATGAAGTTGTTTTCCCTTTTTAATTTTAGTAATAAAACCATTGAATTGGAAATCAATCCGGCTCAATATATAATTACCTCAAATTCAAAATTAACCCAGTTTAGCCAAAGAAAATAAACTCTATAACAAACCCATTGGTTTCACTGCTACAAAGAAACTTTTCAACTGCAAAGGACTAAAACATATAGAATTTATTTTCTTTGGCTATTCTGGTTTAGTTTTGAATTTGGTGTAATTTTAATTATTTTATTGACTAGTTTACCTTTAGGATTTTAAAGTTTATACATGTGGAATCATAAAGAAATGTATAAATTAATTGAAGGAAATTTATAAATAAAATTTCTATATTGCTGCTTTTAATATACCAATATATATATAATAAACAAAAAACAATAAAACATAAAATAAAAGAGAAATCCTCAAATGTTAACAAATCGGCAATCATCAAATGTTAAAATAACAGAATTGTGGGAAATCTGAATTGAACTATAGGTATTGTGAAAGGTTGTCTCATTTTGATTATTGAATGTTATATAGTTGATAAAGACTACAAAAAGTACTTCTAAAAATAATATAATTTATGTGAATGTTACTGTATTTTGATATATATATTGATTTGAATATTACATATATTTTGGCATGAATACAGACATCAAACTTAATTTATTACATATATATGTACGTGTGTGTGTGTGTGTGTGTGTGTGTGTGTGTGTGTGTGTGTAAATAAAGAAATAAATGTTAATTTTAATGAGGCCTCAGCATATCTTTCATCTCCAGTAACATTTTATAGTTAAAATATTGTGTTTAAATTACAGAATGTTAATACTTAAATTTGATTAGACAATATTTCATAACTAATATACATTTATTCATCAAATTATACAGCATATTTATAAAATTCACCTCTTTAATTTTTTTTTATTAAATCATTCTTCACATGCGAATAAAAATATTATCAAAAAATAAACAACAAAAGTTTTATCGCAAAAAACATTATGTTCGGCATAACTCAGAAGTAGTTGCATCTTTGATATCAAAAGAATAATTTTATAAACAATGTTTATGCTCATAAAATCTTTTTAATGATTTTTTACATTATAACATATAGAATCTTCCATATTTTAACATTACATTTATTATCTTTTTCACCAATGTATTTGATGCTGCATTAATTATTATATTAAAATTCCAAAAAGAACTGAAATAATTATTAAACTCATTCGCTTGTTTGCATAAAATAATGAAACTCATTTTTTTAGTCATTCCTTTCTATCTATGAGTAAAATAATTTAATATATTTAAAATATTTCTTATATTCAACATGATCAATATAATATTTACATAACATTTTATTTCTAAGTGATGTTCCAAACCTAGTCAATTTATGAGTAATGGACCTATTGAAAAGAAAACAATACAGTTTCTAATTGCTAAAAGTTTTATAAACATCTTATTCTTAATTTTATTATTTTCTTGGTACAAATTTAAATCAAAATACTATAAATTATTTAAAATGTTCTCACATATACAATTTCCTTCTAAACTTTTAATTTCGTTTAATTTATCTACAAATTGTTTACCAGTCATCCACATATTTTAAACAATCTTTATTACAAAAATAAAATATAAAAATCCTTCTTTTCAAATTCTCTCTTCATAATATTTATAAACAAATTCCTATTAAATTTCAATCAATAAATTACAACGCATTTTAATGAGAAAATGTTTAACCTTACATACTTATTTATTATATAATTATTGATCAAGTGTTCGAATGAACTCTCTTCAATTCGGGACAGAGACAGGTGAATAACTCCGTGTGTGTAAATTTTAAAAATCAGATATATTAATCTTTAACGGAGGTTTAAAGTTTATATCTGTGCTAGAGATAATCTCTAGTTTCGAAAATGATTAGTAATAATCATTAGTGTATTTATCTGAAATGGATGGCGTCAAAGTTGTGAGTGGAGAGAGTGTGACAATGGTAAATGAAAATGTAACAATTTACTCTAGATAAATACTTTGCATATAATAGAGATATATATTAGAGATAGTGACCTGGGCCAACTGATGAGTGCTGGTTCAGCACGAATGCATCTTGGGGGTCATTTGTCTTTTATTATATCTTTATTTATATGAATTTGAAAAGAATAGGGAAGTATAGAGGTGTTTATTATATCTATAATTCTGTAATATTTACTGTAAATATTCTTTTTTATTACTCTAACTTAACCATATTTTAGACACTTTCAAATGCAGATGAAATATTTTTAGTATTATCATTAGTAGCAGTAGTAATAGTATTGACAAAATCTTAATTAAATCTCAAATGTTTTTAAATATAAACTACTATTAGAAGAAACATACTATCAAATCGTTTTATTTATCATTAACCTTCCACAACTCTCAGATTTATAGCTGGATAAGTATTGGGATTAACAATTTACTTATATAATATCTAAATATTGTATTTATAAATTTCACTCTCATTATTATAACAGATTAATTATTCAATGATGTGAATTTTAATTTACTATGATCTCACAAAAAAAACTTTTTTATATTGCTTTTTCTAAATTAAACATAAACGACCTTTATTTTCTTTAATAAATATAATAATTAGAATAAATTATTTTATTTAAATGCTTCTATTGAATATCATCATATGACATTTAAAAATGTGGAAATGAAAATATTTTAGCTATCACATCATTTAATAGACATACACTTGGTGGGTACTTTTAATAATGGCAATTTTTAGAGTACCTCCAATGAATTTCAGTCCTTTATTTAAATTTTGATAGAATCTAATAGTTTTAAAATTAAATTAACAATATTATGTATGTGTAATTTTTATTGTTAATTCATATCATCGGGACAGCTGTTTATTACATAATAAAAAAGTATGTACATTTGATTTTTCTTTTATTAAAGATGTATTAGCATTTATTAATCAATATTTGATAGTAATTTAAAAAAAAAAAGCATATACAAAATGGATGAAGGCTGACCAGTGGCTACCAGTCCCAAACATTATTTGTACTACATTTTCTCAATATGAGGGATTTTTTTTTATTTATTTTACTATTAAAGATTATTTTACATTTGTGAATATGTTTATTGTAGGAGAACAGGTTATACTTAAACACTTTATTTTAAAAAATGGATAAATTTAAAAGCTTGAAGTCAAGTTTTAATTCTGAGAATAGTTTAAATAATATATTGCCTCTTGATTTAAATTTATAGAAAGGAAATAAAAATTACTATAAGATGTTTAAAAAACCCTTAGCAATTAGAGGATTTATTAAACTCTTTTCAAAAATTCATACTTCTAATAAATTGACTGAATCAGGAATATTTGTATTTAGAATTAATATTTTGTAAATACCAAAGTTATCAATTATCTAGGCATTATGTGTATTATAACTTATATATATAATAAAAGGTTTAGGTTTGCTAAGTTCATAAATACCACGTAACAACGTATCTTTTAGATGCATTCGAGATAAAATATTGCCAATGAATTATAAATATACACCAATTCATATCCAAAATCACTGAGTTTACTGAAAAATAATTTAAAATTGAAACCTTAAATTTGTTATATAAAAATCAAGTTTATCATCAACTACCCAATTTAAATGCTTGGATTTTTTAAAATGCATTCAGACATATTAAAAATAATTGTATACTTTTTTTTTTTTAAATTTCAGTGTGAATAAAGATTTAACTGTTTATGTGTTAAGAATCAATTAGTTAATCACTCAAATTATTAAATAATGTTTGAACATGAGCGTTGATCAGGAATCAAAAACTCAGTATTAAATTTTTTTCCTCACATCAATGACATCTAGTGCAAAATCTATTTATCAAAAATGCTAGCAGATTGTGCATTATAATCGATCTATTGCTTTCCCATTCAATAACAGCAATCCAAATTTTACCTCAGGGCCTCCATCAACCATATTGAATAGGAGAGCACTGGATATAGATTGTGATGTGTAATTTTTTGCCACTAAAGTTTGCACTAGGTGGCAGTATTGTAGGGAAAAATGTTAATTTTAACAGCTTATATAAACATTAAGAAATGATGATCATATGATGTTTTAATAATGAATCAACAACTCCTTAGTCTAACACTCTACCATAGAATTTAATTTCCCATGGTAACAATTTAACGATTAGTTATTCGGACATTCATATGATGTTTATTCCCACACACATAAATAAGTGTATATGCGCAATTTCTGAACTATATGACAAATTAATAGCTTTGTAATATGCTATAGTTATCACCAGAGAGAATAAATATAATTAACATTGTATGTATATATAAATTGAATAATTTGTAAAACTACTTTTAATTTTAAACAAATATGTATATATTGTATGATTATCTGTGTGTATATATATTGCCATCATTTTAGTTATGTTTAATTTTCAATTAAATACAAAAGGAATTAAATTTAAATGGAGTTGTGCCTTCGAAGAGCATTCATTTGATGAACAAATCTGTCTTTTCTCCAGTGTCTTTAAACTAATTCAAATCAGTGCGATTTCTAAGCTAATAATTTATAATCCTACTTTTGAAGCAATTAATAAAATTACAAAGGCTGTCAAAGAAATGAAAAATCTACGAACTGTGTTTTCTTTGCGATCTAATCTATCACAGCTCAGCCATTCTGTTGGTATGACACTTTTGAAAAGCAATTTCTGTAACATGAATGCTATTTCTGAGAATAAGTTTCTCGTTGTACATAAGCAATTTTATGAATTACATTTTCAAATACTTTGTACATATCTTCAAAAAAATAGTGGTTTAGTTTTATCTCTTTTACTTTCTTAAGTTAAATGAATATTACTTTTTAATACAAGTTTATGAACGAATTTAACAACCAAGAGTTTTACTTATTTAAAAAACTAAATTTAAAATAAATTAATATTTAATAATTATAACCCGATCTGTCAAAAAAAGAGAGGGGGGATTCATTAAGCTCCATGTCAAGTTTAATATATATCCTTGGTTAAATAATAAATACACTTAGAAATTCTATAGTTAAGAATCTAAAGATGTAACACTCCTACTCTAGCATTGGCGCTGGTCGAGCAACACCTGAAGAGTTGTGAAAAATAATAGCACTCAAAACATTGTGTAATCTACTCACCTGTGTTGTTTGCTGACTTGTAATTATTAATAATAGTGTTTGAATTTGGAAAAGGTTATAAAGTTTAAAATTTTCTAAACATTCAACATATAATGATAGATGATGAAAATAAGTCTGACTTATTATAATATCTAAAATATCATTGCCACAAACCTTCAGACAAATACATAAATAAAATTTATGTGTAAATTTAATACACATAGCTTGAAATATTTATGGTTTGTCTAGATAGTGCAGAAAAATGACCAATCGGTCTGTAAAGTGTATATATTTCCAAAAAGTATCATTTTTTAGTGGCTGCTAATTGAAGACATAATTATATCAACCATTTGATTTATCTTCTGTTAGCAATAATAAATTGATCAATTAGATATTAAGACATCAATCACCGAGTATTCAGTCTAACATATATCAATCTAATTTAATATAAATATTAATTTTTTATGCCTTTTGATAGAATTTTACATCTATACAAATTTTTTTATATATTTATAGCTTCACCATTTCTAATTTTAACTTTTAGTCACCTTTCAATATTAAGCGCACTTTCAAACTTCAAAAGTTTAATATTCTCACATTTTAATTAGTGTATAAATAAGCAATAATTCAGAGAATACTTTTATTTTCAAGATATAGCATAAAATTTTAATAACACACCATACATAATAAATTTACTAAAGTAGCTAAGCATATCAATAACAACATAATGTCTTTCTTTATTACAGAAGCTACATTTATAAGATTAAACTATATAAAATAATTAATGCAATAAAATATTAATACAAATTTTATTCAAATCTCATTATTAAAGTCTAAATATTTTGATTTCACAATCAAACCTAATTTTAATATTCTATCAATCTTAGTTTTACTAAGATATAGATTATCTTTGATATAAATAGATGTGACATATTTTGAATGTAAAAGAGAACATAAAATTATAGATGACAGATCAAATTATTGCCCTAAATATTATTTGGAATAGAATATATGGTCATTTTTCTCACCTGATTCTCCATGCAGCTCAGAAATAGTTGCTAACTTTATTTACAAGTCAATAAGAAATTTATGACTAAAATTTGATCTTCATCAAATTGGGTAAACTATAAATAAGTAACTTCTTTATTTCCAAAGAAAATATTTTCCTTATTTTGTCAACGTATTCTTATTGTATTTACAGAATATATAAAAAGTTACCTGGCTAATCATTGCTATAACAATATCTTTTTTTATTAATAATGGGCAATATTACAAGCAAGTAAGAAGTACTCTGGTGGGATCTCCTGTTTTCAATATTTTTTCAATTTATGGAAGACTTCAGAACATATGTTTTAGCTTCAGAATTGTACAAACTATTAACCTGGCATAGATACAATGATTTGGTTATTTGTCATTTGGCCACATGGGTAAAAAAAAATGAATGACACTTTTAATATATCAATGATCTCTACTACAATATTAACTTCACTATAGGTATATAGGTTGATGAACAAATCTCTTTTCTTGATATTATTGTTTTAAGCACAAACAATTTGCAAACATCATCTCTATGAAGTATTATATCCCTCTTCCGACCTTATATCTTTTTTGTGAATTGACAAAATTTTAAAACAATTGAGTATATCCACCTTCCTTTTATCAGTATAATAATGTTTATTTTATTTTTTTACATAATCAATTTAACAGTTCTGATTGACAAGAAGCCTTTTTGAGAGTTAAAATATTGTAATGGAATATTACCTTGAACTTGATCAAAAGTTTGTTGATGAGCATACTGAAGGGCTTTACTATTCTTTAAGCATATCACTGGTAATGTCAGCCAGACAACAGTAATATTTCATTCTCATTATCATTCATTGACATATACATGTCTCTACCATATTATATCCTTTTGATTACAAGTAAATATAGTGTACGAGTCATTAGCTCTCTGGGCATATTTTATTTGTTTTGGATTGATACATTTCACTAATATTCCTTCTAGTGTGATCTCTTTGAGAAAGGGTGAGAAAATCAGGTTCAAACCTTTATTGATTACATAATAATCCTATCAGCACTGAGAAATAGCTTGGGATATAAGAAACACAACCATGATATTTATTTACTTATTGATTTTATAAAATATAAGAATGAGAATTGAAACATAGCTTAAAGTTTTAAGCTAAACAATAATTTATTCCAAGCAGTAATAGGGATATAAATGTGTCAACACACTTCCTTTAGTTAATAAACTTTACAAAACTGCAGATCACTTATAAGGCATTTAATATATAATTTTAAATGCTTTTATATTAACTTGCTTGCATTTCTGTCAGCATGTTTAATTTATTTTTTTTAATTTTTAACAATGAAAAAAAATCAAGTCCTATTTGTAATCAAATGCACATCCTTATACTTCCCAAGAAAACTTTTTAACAACTGAGCCAAAAGTAAATATTACATTTATAGAGTAAAATTTAGTTAATATTGAATTACTTAACAGTAAATATTTTATACTATAATATGAATTATTCTTCTAAAATAATTAATATTTCATAAATATTTTGTGAAAAACATAATAAATGTGCAAAAAAGACTATAGAATTATGTTTATTTTTTTATTTCCAAAATCAAAATGAATACAACTGCAATGCAATATTCTATGACTTTTCCTTTATAAAAGTCAGGAATCCCTCAGCCACTATGCCCAGAGAAACCTGTTGTCAACCTTCCTTTTCTTTTTCACTCCCCAAATGTATTTTTTCATATTTTTCTCTATACTACTCCATACCATTTCCACAACATCATCTTTGTCCACTCTATGGTCTTTATATCTAGATCCCTCTCATCTTTTTCCAAACCCAGCACAAAAAACCAAGAACCATTTTTTCTGTATAATCACTTTATTTATGTACATGTTTTTTTATAAGCATTTACATATAATTATGGTCAAAATTCTTGACAGCTGATACTCTCTTGTGAAAAAAACAAGTAACATAATAAAAAAAGATTAATGAAGAAAATTATTTTATTTAAATTGAAATTATATGTTTAATTTATAACTAAAATCTAAAAAATAAAATAATATTTAAAAATGTATTTTTTAAATAATGCTTTTATGTAAATAACCCACTAAAAGGTAGAAAAATAAAACAATAATCCATATAAAAACATTTGAGGTTCTAATAAATCATAACAATCAAAAATGGCTTTTAATAACTTCATTATGCCTTATTCTTATTATTTTGAATTAAAAATATTTCTTTCTTTACCTTTCCTCTTCTCTCCTTTGCCTGATCTACATTTTGATTGCAAAACAATCCTTTCAAATTATAACATTTTCTATTACTCCACCTGGTTAGAGTTTTTGAAAATGCTTTATCTTTCACTTCTGCATAAAATTGTCATTTTACACTAAAACTCAATGAATTGAACTTTGATTATTTTAAATTTAATTTTACAAACAATATTCTAAAAAGAATCATTACTGAATTTTATAAATATTTAAAAAATGAGTTGTAAATAAGAATAATGGTTATAAATGAAGACAACAGTGTTAGTGTAAACACACTTTCAGAAAATAAGTGAATCCTTTTTATTTCAATTGACAAAGTGTAGATTTGTGACAAATTTATCAAATTTTGCTACAAATATGATATTTGCTACTAATTTTTAAAATATTTGAAAAAAAATCTAACATATCAATTTTGATAGATGATGATATTTCTTGATTTTGTTGACATAAAGTGTAGTCAAACCTGCCTTGACAACAGTTTGAAATTGTTGATTGTTATTGATATTGTCTAAGTGTACAATATATCTAAATGTGCTAGATTTTTTTTTCTTTTTCTACGGTAAATTTAATATTTTATTTAACTTATTAATAACCAAGGTTTGAACCTCAGCAAGTGAAAAAAATTCTTTAAAGAATATGAATTTATCTTTTATGTTGACACCCAATAACTAATTTAGGCAATCAGCCAAAATTGATAGATAAATATATTTTGAAATACAAGGTTTAAAAAATCTTCTCCTTTGTTATTCTTTGAGAGATTATTGGAAAGATCATTCACAGCTTTTGGATTTTTTGTTGTTGTTTTACAATTGTTATCTAGATTATTCTTTTCAACTTGCTTTTTTAGCAACATAGACTCCATAAAAGTAAAAAAAATTGCATAGAAATAAGTTTATCAGAATTTAATAATAAGTGAAACACAGGCTTAATATATACCATGTGTCTATATATGTAATATAGGCTATATGAGCACAGACTTTCACATGACCCACCTCTCTCCACTCTATCTAATAACACTGATACACTCAAGCACATATATGCTGAAAAGATAAATAATCACCAATATATGTATTTCATGCTAAACCAGCAATCATCAGTTGGTCCAGATTATCATCTCCCACACATATATAATATAAGTGCTCAGATATTTATTAAGATAGACAATCTTCATACTTTAATGGACTGGCTCCAATCTGCTACACACTCCAACTCTTCAACCGTCCATCCAATTGAAAATCTGATAATGGAATGCTCGAAGGCCACCCTAAGGCCGAGATTCTTGTCACACCCATGTTGAACCAAGGTCAATCTGAACCCCACATGTACAGGACATAATCCATTAAATACATATGCAAGGATGGGCAGACATCTCTACAATGTAATAAGTGAAACACAGGCTTAATATATACCATGTATCTATATATGTAATATAGGGTATATGAGCACAGACTTTCACATGACCCACCACTCTCCACTCTATCTAATAACACTGATACACTCAAGCACATATATGCTGAAAAGATAAATAATCACCAATATACGATTTTCAATTGGATGGACGGTTGAAGAGTTGGAGTGTGTAGTAGATTGGAGCCAGTCCATTAAAGTATGAAGATTGTCTATCTTAATAAATATCTGAGCACTTATAGTATATATGTGTGGGAGATGATAATCTGGACCAACTGATGATTGCTGGTTTAGCATGAAATACGTATATTGGTGATTATTTATCTTTTCAGCATATATGTGCTTGAGTGTATCAGTGTTATTAGATAGAGTGGAGAGTGGTGGGTCAGAATTTAATAAGAAAATATTAATAATTAAGAAAAATTCTGAGGTCAGAATAAATTGTAAAATTCATTTCACTATTTTAATATCAATTTGTCACTTCTGGAAATTGAATGTCACCTAACTTCCCAAGCAGGAAATTCATTATTTTTATTATACTTATCACATATACCAAAAATGTCCAATATTAAGTAGCCCTGGGGCTCCATTAAAAGATATTTAAGCAAGGTCACATCCAAAATAATAAATACAGTGCATATTGGAAAATCCTACCATTGATTATATATAGCAGTTGATTCAAAAATATCAAAAAAAAAAAAAAGTTATAATGCTTACATAAGTTTTTTATTGAAACATCAGACAAAATACAAGAGCTTCTTTTACTAAACTACTTATATCAATGTGGATGCTCGCAGTCATCATTGCAGTAAAAAATCAAAATCACTAGGCATACCACATGAATACTAACCATGGATAGGGGTGTTAATGGATGTTTTGATTGTTCTTATTTACACTAAATGAAAAATATTTATTCTTAAATATAGATAAAATATCATTAATCCAAAATTTCTGGTTCCAGACTTCATTTTTGATTCATGATTTTTTCAGATTTGGACACAACTAAAAAAAAATAGAATAATCATTGAAATTAGGATTATTAATTTATAAATAGCTACTATTTTTTTTTAAAATTTACTTCTAAGACAGTATGTAACACACTTATACTGAATGTTTCATTTGACCTCAGGACTCTTCAATCTACTCATCTACCACTCCATCTCAAGCAAATGATGTACATGACCACATACATGCAAAAAAGGCAGATGATGCCCAATATATGTATTTCATGCAGAACTAGTACTCATCAGTTGGGCCAGGTCATAATCTCTCCCACATATATACAATCAGCACCCAATCCTCAAACTTTAATGGAAAAGGTTCAATATTCTCATCCTTCCAACTATTCAATCACATGTCATTGAAATATGGATGATGGAATGCTCAAATCCCTTATTGAATTTGATATTTTAGTTGTACCCATGTAAACATTATGTCAATTTAACCTTTCATATAATCAGACCATTAAATATCCATATATATATATATATATATATATATATATATATATATATATATATATAGGAGGGCTGCAGAAAGGAGTTTGCTATTAACTGAAAGGAGACCCTTTGATTCCTCTTGGAGGCCTTAAAGGAACCGAGCAGGGCAAATTCCTAAAGTCCACTCCATACGTTCTTCTCGTTGCAGCTGTTATTACTATGTGATTATTCATATAGTATATGAACATGGATAGGCTGCTCACCAACATGCATTAGCCAGTGTGGTGAGTTTATTGGCTTTTTACCTCTGAGTTTAAGATCAAGAAACACCATGGTCTTTCTTCTCAGTGCCTGATAAGGCAGAATGAATGTTTGTGTAAATGATAAATATTTTTCCAATACATATATACAATTATGACAGACAAAAATAAAGCATGGCCCTTATTCCCAGGAGGCTGTAAAGTCACCAACCAAGGCAGCGGTTGGTGGCCAAAGGCGGAGGGTGCTAAGAATCCCCTGATTGTGGACCCAGGCTGCCATTTGATGACGACTTTTTATTTAGGTACTTACAACTGCAGATCACTTTCAAGTGAAGGAAGATTGCAAGAATTAGAAAAAGAACTGTCTTATATTAAATGGGACATTATTGGACTTTGTGAAGTTAGAAGAAAAGGAGAAGAAACAATTGATTTAAAAAGTGGACATATACTCTATTATAAAGGCACACATATTGGAAATACAAGTGGAGTAGGATTCATTATAAATAAAAAGTGGAAGAACAATATTGTGGAGATTGATGGTGTATCGGACAGAGTGGCAAGATTAGTTATACAACTTAATAGCAGATACCAAATGCAGATAATTCAGGTTTATGCCCCAACAAGTTCTCATAGTGATGAAGTAGTAGAAGATTTTTATATGGATGTACAAAAGGCTTTTGATCAGAGTAAACAACATTTTAAAATTGTTATGGGAGACTTTAATGCTAGAATTGGTAGACAAATGAAAGATGAAATTGCTGTAGGTAATTTTGGTTATGGTAATAGAAATGAGAGAGGACATAGACTTGTGGAGTTTGCAGAAAAAAAAAACCTTTATATTATGAATTCATTTTTTGAGCAAAATGTTAAAAGAAAATGGACATAGAAGCATCCAAATGAAGGTACAGCAGAAATGGATTATATTTTGACTAACAGAAATCACATATTTCAAGATCGTAATTTTCTTAACAAATTTAACACAGGAAGTGATCATTGATTAGTAAGGTGTAAGTTACGTGTTAATGTAAAACTAGAAAGACAAAAATTATTAAGAAAAACAATATTTACAGTTGATATTCCTAATCTTCAGAAACATTCTAATGAATTTAAATTAGAACTTACAAATAGGTTTCAAGTGTTAGGAGATTTTGAACATGATTCAGATTTGAATGAAATTAATATGAAAATAACCGATACACTTTTAAAAACTGCAACAAACATAGCTGGTAGAAAAAAGCAGCAATTGACTTAATAAAATTTCTACTGAGACTAGAGAATTTATGAAGAAAAGAAGGAATATGAAGATATACAAAAATGATGTATTAAAAAGAATTGAATATCTCGAATTTTGTAAAATGGTACGGAAAAGAGTTGAAAATGATATAAGAAAGTATAACTGTGAAATAGCAAGGAAAGCTGTAGAAGAAAATAAAAGTCTCAAAAAATGTTAAACAACATTTTGGTATTGGTAGGAAATTTATATCTGCAATAAGAAAAAAAGATGGAATTATTACTAAAAAGAGAGATGACATCATAAAATTGGTAGAAGATTTTTATCAAGAATTATATAGTAATAAAGAACAAGTACCTCCTATATCTATTACATCATCCGAATTGCCCAGAATTTTAAATGAAGAAGTGAGACATGCAATTAAGTGTATGAAGAAAGGAAAGGCTCCAGGAAATGATGGAATTATAATTGATATATTAAAAGAAGCAGGTGAAGAAATAGAAACAATTTTAGCAAAGTTATATACCAAATGTCTAAATGATAAAGATGTACCGGAAGATTGGAAGAATGCAGTAATAATATTAATATTTAAAAAAGGTGATAAAGAAGATATTAGAAATTACAGACCTATCAGCCTTTTATCAGTTTTATATAAAATTTTTACCAAGATAATTACAACTCGTCTACAGAGAACTTTGGATTTCCACCAACCAAGAGAACAAGCTGGATTTAAAAGTGGTTTTAGTACAATAGACCATATCCAGGTATTGAGAGAAGTCATAGAAAGGTCAAACGAATATGAGTTGTCATTATGTTTTGGATTTGTAGATTATCAAAAGGCATTCCATTCTATACACATTTCTTCAGTGATTAAAGCATTGGATCATCAAGGTATAGATCCAGGATATTGTCATATTTTAAAGAATATTTATAAAAATGCAACAGCAACAATTAGATTACATAATGATACTGGAAAAATCAACATTGAGAAAGGTGTAAGACAAGGTGACTCCATATCTCCAAAACTCTTTATAGCAGTGCTGTAAGAAGTATTTTTTGGATTAAAATGGGAAACTAAAGGAGTGAAAGTAAATGGAGAGTATTTAAGTCATTTAGATTTCACAGATGATGTAGTTGTTTTTGCAAATAATGCTTCAGAGCTGCAGGAAATGTTGCAGGAGCTAGCAGATGAAAGTAGAAAAGTAGGACTAAAGATAAATGTTAAAAAGACTAAAGTAATGTTTAATCGATTTGCTCAAAATATGAAAATAAAGATTGATTATGAAGAATTAGAAGAAGTTAACAGTTACAAATACCTTGGTCAGATTATTAATACAGATGGAAACATAATGGAGGAAAATAATCATAGAATTAAACTTGGTTGGAGTGCTTTTGGTAGAAATAACTTGATACTAAAAGGAAATATGCCTATGTGTTTGAAAAGGATGGTTTTTAACAAATGTGTTTTACCAGTTCTTACTTATGGATCTGAGACTTGGACACTTAATGGAAGAGCAATACAGAGACTTCAGACCACTCAAAGGAGTATGGAGAGATGTACGTTGGGAGGAACTAGAAGAGATCGAAAATGCAATGTATGGGTAAGACAACAAACAGGTGTTACTGACCTTATTGAAAAAATTAAAAGATTGAAGTGGAGTTGCGCTGGACATATTGCTAGAAGAGATGATAATAGGTGGACAATTGAAATTTTAAACTGGATTCCAAGAGATTGTAAAAGACCCAGAAAGAGACCACATGTGAGATGGATGGATGAAATAAGAAAATGTGCAGGAGTATTGTGGAGAAGAGAAGCTAAAGATCAGAGAAGATGGATTAAACTTGGAGAGACCTTCATCCTGCAGTGGATTGATAATGGTTGATGATGATGATATATAGGAGAGGGACTGGTATGAATTTATACTAAGATGTAATTTATTTCCCAAGCAATATGTAATTCTAAGGAAGTAATTAACTCATTTATAATGAATGTTTCATATATGTAAGAAGAGAGATGTGACCTCAGGATTTTTCAGTCTATAAACCAGCACTGATTTGATTATATATATATATTGTAAAGGGTAGATTACAATATATATATATATATATATATATATATATATATATATATATATATATATATATATATATATATATATATATATTGTAAAGGGTAGATTACAATGCACACATTCCTAAAAGGATCAAGCTTATTTATTGATCACAATCTATTTGGAATTTATATTAATAGTGGGAAGATTATCATTTGTTATTATTATTACCTATATACATATAATATACAATAAATTACTAAGTTATAATAAATAAAATACGATCAATATTTTAGAAAGTAATATTGTATATATATATATAAAACTATTTGATTAAATAAACTGTAATGTATATATATATTTAAATTTAAAATTGAATATTAATGTATAATTAAATGAATTTGGGATGACCTGAAGTTAATTGGGTGGGCACACATGTGTGAAAATAAAACTGATTTTATTATTTTATTATTTTTTTTTTATTTGTAATAAATGAAATGCATATAAAAATCTAAGTGAATTTAAACAATCGGCAGTTTAAAATATCAGTGTTTTCAGTTTTTTATATAAAAATAGAAACTTTTTACAAATCGCTCTTCTTATCAAGAGAGATAGCAGTTACAACAATAGACAGGTGTTTAAAGTAAAATTTAGAATGCTAAAATGGAGTTTTACTTTTTCTTTTAGTTAAATTATAAACATTTTTAAAAGTCAAATGCTGTAATTAAAAGTTTATCAAATTCAGAGGAAAGAAAGTGAAATAAGAAGTAAGAATAATTAATAAATTCTTAAATAATTAAATCGTGTTTAATAATTGTTGGAGTAAATTTGAATATTTTAAATTTTTTCATAAAGAATAATGAGAATTAAGTCTGTTGAAAATTGAAAAAGAAAAAAAATGAAATAATTTTCTTTATATATATTGGAGCACTTCAATACTATTCAATACAAATATAAGATTGTAAATAATTATTAAATTGTACTTTAATATGAAAATGGGCTAGAGCAAAACATGCTATTGTGTGTCATGGTATTTCCTGTCAGCTGCATTATATCTATCTATCTATCTATCTATCTATCTATCTATCTATCTATCTATCTATCTATCTATCTATCTATCTATCTATCTATCTATCTATCTATCTATCTATCTATCTATCTATCTATCTATCTATCTATCTATCTATCTATCTATCTATCTATCTATCTATCTATCTATCTATCTATTTATCTATCTATCTATCTATCTATCTATCTATCTATCTATCTATCTATCTATCTATCTATCTATCTATCTATCTATCTATCTACCTACCTGTCTATCTATCTATCTATCTATCTATCTATCTATCTATCTATCTATCTATCTATCTATCTATCTATCTATCTATCTATCTATCTATCTATCTATCTATCTATCTATCTATCTATCTATCTATACTTTATTGTAAACACACAAACAAGGATTGGAATACTTTATGGTGAATAAAATGAGGATCAAGATGTTTACCATTAAACACAACTATAGGAGACACCATTGTATCTATCTATCCTTGCTAAGGAAAATGATTTACTAAGTGAAACTGCTTTCAAGAATAACTTGCCTAACTATCAACTACTACTACTTTTATTAGGATGATTTTTATAAACTTTGTTCCAATTACAATTTTTAATCAAAGAATCAATATTGTAAATTTTTGTTTATTTATTATTTTTTTTATTTATATTATCTGTTGTATTTTCACACTCAGATGCTGAAGCCTCATTTTTCAGAATTAGCAAAGAAGAAAAGGTGGGATTATTCATTTTGATATTTTTTATATTTTCATTATAAATAAAATTTAGGTATAACCACCTGCATCACATCAGGTTATCCACATAAATATTGAGGTAAGACTATCTAAATTTATTTTCATAGGTTAAATTACATTTATACAGAATACATATTATATGTTTTATTTTGTGATTAACCATGTATGTATAATTTCCAGTATGTTTGACTAATCAACTGGTGTCTGTCTCTATCATATATATATATATATATAATTGGGGAAACTTGTTAAATAGATCAACATTTGTAAATATATATAATTTAGCTAGCCAGCATCTTAATTACATTAAATGACTAAAGTTTATTTTTCTATATAATTATGATTTGTAGAGAATGATTGACATAGGTGGATTTCTACCATGGGGTATAAGGGTTGGATCTAGAGGATAATTAATTAGTAAGATGGTAGAGGTTCACTTGTGACACATGTACATATGATGATTATTATATTTTTTTATATATTTTTTTATCATTACTATTGTTGTTATACTTGATATTTATTATTGTTAATAAATGTTTGAGAGTTTGTATTATTCCATTCTCTGGTTTATTGAGTTGTTCTGACATTTCACAGTTTATAAATAATTATACATGCATACACATCTATTTTTCTTATTATATAAAAGCTTGAAAATAAAACAAATATAATAAATGCTAGTTGTAACCTATATATAGGTGCAGGTGTTGCTTTGTGTATCTGTTCATACCTGCTAAAGATGTTCTTTCTGGGTTTGAATATTAAGGCATAACAGAATTTAAAAGGGGAAAAGTGGATGAACTAACCTAAACTGCATTTATTATTATTAAATAGGGATAGAGTTAGTCAATTAAAGTGTATGCAATCATTGGTTAAGTATTTCATCAGGTTCTCATTAGTATTCTATCAGATGACCTGCAGTCTGAACATAGTTGGATGCAACTTTTTTCTCTTCTAAGCCAGGTAGGTCTTTGCAGATTGTTTCATTAGGGGTAATAAATTAGAGCATATTAACTTATCCCCACACCATATTGCTACATCTGCATAGCAGTACAGTCTGCAAGTTAGTTGACCATTCATTACATGTGGTGTTTGCAATGTTTGGGATTAGTTGTAATCATTCTGTCCATTATATCTGGCGACCAATGTGAATACACGATGTGTAATGGGACTATACACTGCTAAAGATCGAATTAGTGAATGGCATGACTGGTATGATAGGTATTAGGGGGGTGTATGATGAGAATCGTTCCATCCATTATATATATATATTGGAGATTATGATCTAGTCCAGTGTTTCCCAACCTGTGGTACGTGTACCACTGGTGGTATGCGATTTGCTAGTTGGTAGTATACGAAAAATAATCAATAATGGCGGGCATAAAAAAAAATCATAAAAATATAGAAACGTTTTTTCCTATAATTTATAAAAATTACTTTAATTAATAATATTATACAGTAAAGTTGTTTATATGTACAGTGGATAACGATCTTTAATGTTAATGATAAAATTGAAAGTATGATTAAGAAATTAGATTTTTGGAAACAGTAATATATATAAGTATCAAAAACAATCAACTGGAAGTATTTGAAACTCTACATATTTTTTTGTTTGAAAATAAGGTTAGTCTGTCTCAAGATATACAAGAAAATATAATAGCACATTTAACAGGATTAAAAACATCTTTCATGAAATATTTTCCAAAACCTGAAAACACAAATTATAATTGGATTTCAAACCCCTTCTATGCAGAAAATTTAGAAAAAGCTACATCATTATCAATAAAGGATAAAGAAAATTTAATAGAATTATCATGTGACAGAACTTTACAAGTAGAATTCAAATGACACAATCTAATTAATTTTTGGTTAAACATTAAAGAATATGAACAACTCTCTGAGAAAGCTTTTAAATTATTATTACCATTTTCTAGTACGGAATTAATAGGAAGAGCTTTTTATTCATATATTTTTTTAAAAAATAAGTATCGAAACAGATTGAATGCAGCTGTAGACTTAAGGGTATACCTCTCATTTTTTGAACCAAATTTCAAAAAATTATGTTGTTCAAAACAAGCACAAAGATCTCATTAAATTTATTTTATAAACATATTGATTATGATAAGAAAATATACTAATTGTTTTTTTATAATTTTGTGTTTTTATTAAAACCATTTATTAGTTAGTAAACAAAATATGACAAAATAGTATCAAGGCAAATCAATCTAAATTATTTAATTTGAAAGAATGTATCAGAAAAAGATCATACCCAGAAATTAGACTCTCATTAATTCTTGATCATCTATTGTGGATTACTAGATGTAAGCCAGTATTTAATCATCAAAATTTTAATCCTATTAACTTCATGCTGAACAATATAAAGAAAACAAGAACAAGAGATAACCTGATAACCCCTGAAGTTATTTTTACCATAACTTGGGACATGCTGGACTTATCCTCTCCATGGCCCAACCAATAGCATGATGCTCCGAAAAAGAGAAAACAGACTCAAATTCGGGAAAACCAAATGAAGGAATGAGAAAACACTTTGAACAAAATATGTACCAAGTAACCTTTAATATAATAATGTAATCTTTAATAAATTATTTTGGAAAAAATATGAAACTTTGAACAAACACATACATATAAATATGTTACAATGCGTTTATAATTTCAGTGAGTTTATAATCTGGCATGACGTTTAGGCATGTTTCAATGTAATTTGTCTTATTATGAGATGTGAATACATACATGGTCACCCTATAATATTTATAATGCAAATAAAATAACACACTCACAATAACAAATTTCACAAAACACAATCATTTTTATGAAGTGGTACAATTTAGCGTGATGTACTACCAAGTGGTACGTGAGCCAAAAAAGGTTGGGAAACTCTGATCTAGTCCAACTGATGAATGCTGATATATTGAGAATCTTCTACCCTTTTCACATGGGTGTAGTTGTGTGTATCATTTGCTTGAGATGATACGGATGAAGAATATACTAAAAAATCCTGAAGTCAAATCCCTCCACTTACATTTAATATTACTTATAAATATGGATATAAATTAATCTATTACATTCTAATAAGTTATATAATGTCAATAAACTTTTCAAAAGATAGAAATTTTCATTATATAACTCATTGGTAGCATCATTTATTTTTTGTTCAGTTACATACAATCAGAGTTATTTATTATTTAGTCTATTTATTGTAAAAGGTTAAATATCACCCTGACCCCATGTACTTTGTTGCAGTGGGAATGTGTAAGACTCTGAAGTGGACATTCTTTGGACCAATCCCACTTCTGGTGCATCAGCTTTGAAATTTTATTTGAATAATAGAAGTATTGATTAATAGACTTTTTAATTAATGGTATTCTATAGGTTAATTAGATGTTTTAGACAGCTTAGCTATTAACAGGATATTATAAAGGACCTTGTAGAGGTTCCAGTTAGAAAATAGATTCATTAATAGCATTTATTAAGTTTTTCAATTCGTCAGCTATAGACATAACTTTAACAGATATTAACTAGTTAATTAACTAATTAATTCAAAGTTAGCATCTGCCTATGATTACATGCATCTGTGGCTACATATTCCATTTATAAAACAGATGACAGCAATAATCGTGGATTGTCCTGAACCTGTTGATGAGATTTCATATTTCTGTCTGTAATTATTTTTATGTAGGTAATCTATTGTTATTATTTATCTACTAGATCAAATCATAATCAGAAATTTTAAGAATTTTCTTTTTTTTTAATATTTGTACCTGTGTATAACATTTCGACAGATATTTGTTTTTGTTAAAATTATTTCAGTATAAATAAATAAACATTGATAATTTTCTTTTGACTTTTTTATGCTCATAAAATGCTGATAAAATAACACTTTGTATGTAAATTAAGACCCCTCCCTACCCTTGTTTAATAATCATTAGGAAAAAACACTCTTTTCATTATTATTCAATTATAAATAATTAAATTGATTTTCATTTCAGTATCAAATATTACGTCTGGCTAAAAGCAAGTCTATGAAAAAAATAATGTTAGAAAATAATGAGAAATATAAATTTTAATTAAAATTCATAGCATTAATTAATCCTTAGGCAAGTAATTATTAAAATAAAATTACATTTTATTTATTACAATTTTGGCTTGCACACCTGAAGATATAATTCAATGCAGACAGACAAATTAATAGTTTTGTATAAAATAATATTCAAAAAGCAAAGTGTTTAATTCCAAAAAATTTTCTAATTGTCACAGTAAAAAAGACGCAGTCATCTACATTTATTTATATATATAATTTTTAATTGATACAATTCGTATCGCCATAATAATGGTTATCTAAATAAGCAGGGGTCAAAGGCAGATTATATGTAAGTGTCTAGATATTACATTGCTTGGTTATACATATATTAAAAAAAAAAAAAGCATTACTGCAGTAGCTATAAATCTATTATATGTCTATGCTTATTCTTTATTGAAAAGCACTTTTATTTATGTATTCAGACTTCTATACAATTGGATGTTTAATCTATAAAAAGTACCACTAGAGGGCAGGTGGTTTGCAAAAACCTATTAATCTCTGTCTAAATTTTTTGGTACAAAAAGTAGTCTAAATTCTGAAATATAACATTTCTGAAAGTCAAGATGATTTTTAACAACACATATAGAAAAAGTGAATAGTTATAATTTCAAATTCTCTAATAACAAGGTAACTAAATTAGAAAGGTGGTCTGGCAGACGTTATTTCATTATTGTTAACAAGATGATAATTTAAATTCTGTTATTACTTTTTCCAACTTTCCAAAAGTCAAAAATACTACTAATTGTAAAATTTTCTAAATTTCAAAATCTTTTCCTTTTTTTCTAACACTACAGAAATTACTTATTTACAATTGTATTGTCTGAATTTGCATTTCTGAAACTAAGATAATTATACTATTTTGCAAATTGAATAATTAATTAATAAATGTATTTTTAGTTGTTTGGAAGGACATGTGTCATTCAAGCATTGCATACACAGTTCTATTTAAGTGATAATTACTTTTTTACTGTTATAAGCTAAGAATTAATTTAAAATTTGTTAGCTTTTGAGGTGATAATCTTTCTATTATGTCAACATGCACAATGCAAACTGAATATCAATGCATATAATATTTATATAACCAGGAGGTTACCTTGACAACAGTTTGAGATTGTTAATTGTTATCTATATTGGGATTATCTAAGTGTTGACTGGTTTCTAATGGCTACCTATAAACTGAATTAGCCTTAAACACACACATACACATATATAATAATCCCAGTGCATAACGCTATACTGAAATAAATATACAAATATTAAGTAATTAAATCATCCCACATGATTAAGAAATCCAGTACTGCCCTCTGTGAACTAATATATAAATATATTAAAGTTCGTATTTCAAAATAGCCAGGTCAAAATATATATATATAAGACTTCTGAAAATAGTATATGAGTTATCAGATGAAAGTAAGAAAAAAGATTAAAGATAAATACTAAAAAGACTAATGTTCAATGGATTTTCTGAAGAAAAAAAATAAAGATTGAGTTAGAAGAAGTCAGCAATACTTTGGCCTGATTATTAATGTTGATATAATCACAATGTATGAAATTAATAACAGAATTAAACTTGAACGGACTGTTTTCGATAGAATTAATTTAATATTAAAAGTAAATATGCTAATGTGTTTGAAAAGAAAGATTTTTATGGACATGTTTTACAGATTTTTACTTATGCATCTAAGACTTGGATACAACAGAAAAGCAATACAGAGATTTCAGTCTACTCAGTAATATATGGATATATGTTAGAAGTAATGAGAAGATGCTCAAAAATAAAACAAATGTATAAGTGAACAACAAGGTATCAATAACATCATTGATTAAAGTGGAATTGGAGCTGAAATGAACACATTTTTGATAGATATCATAATAGATGAACAGTCAGAGTTTTAACTAGATCACAAAAGATTGTACAAGACTAAGAAAAGGTGAAAAGAATGGATGAAATAAGGAAGTTTGCTGGTGTGTTATGGAAACAAGAGACCTACTTAGAGAGAACTTCATCCTACAGTGGATTGGTAGCAATTGAAAATTATGATGATGGTCTTATATAATGTTTTGTAAATATTTCATTAATATGTATGTTATAGTACAGGATATAATAAAATGTCACCAAAGAATGATATTTGTAGTAACTTTCCAAGGAAAAATTAAAATGTGGGATGCATATCGCATCATAAGCCCAGACTTATTCCCTATTAAGCCACAACTCTGCTTGTCAAACAAAAAAGTAATTACTTTGTTTAAGTTCTGGGCCCTCGAGCCAAAATACCTGGACTTTATTGTCAAGATCAATTTAAATGCTATGCCAACAAATTGGTTTCTCAGGTATAGAAGGTTGATCACCAAAGTGGAACCAACATGCTTGAATTACCAGAGATATGATGAAACATTTGAGCATGTTATTAAGTCATACTTTGGGTTTGAAAATACTAAAAGCCTCATATATAATAATTCAGTTATAGACTACTATCAAATCATGGATCTCAAAAAGTACATTTGTAGGAGAGACATTCCTATTATAAGGTTATCTGTTTTTCTTACCTACTCAATCTGGCTTGTCAGGTGTGGCAAACTATACAACTAGAAGATCATCCTTTCCTCAATGTGATTATGAAAATAAAAGAAAGAGACAAAACCTTGGCCACAAAATTCCTCTATGAGGAGACATGGAAACTTTTTAATATACCACATGGAATAGACAAGCAAATGGTCTTACATGCATCTTCATAAGGAAAAAAGACTTTGTTCAAAACTCAATGATAAATTTACATTTTATTCAAAGATACAATGAATTCAATATAGATATGTACTGATTGCTTTTGTATTGATGAATTTGTTTTAGAAACCTTTTGATACACTACATGTAATAGACTAGATCAAATGGATTTACATACATCTTTATAGAGAAAATTGTCTCCATGTAAGGACTAGATGATCAATTTACTATTTATTCAAGGACATAATGTATTCAATATAATTATGTATCAATTGTTTTGCATTAATAAATTTGTTTTACAATAATATGTTTGGTATCATATACCTTTTTTTGATTTTATTTATTTAAGTAATATAAATATGAAAAACTTATCATACCATAAAAATATTTAAAGTTTCTAATAAATTAATCTCATAACACTACTATCAATGTATACCTGCAGTGCTTGGGTACAAGGATTCACATCTTGACTGCATAAACCTTAATAGTTTTTATCTATTACTGGCATGGGATTTTTTCAGGCAGTCAGCCTACACCAGTCCAATTAATCAGCTAAAAATAAACTGATGAAAGATATTCAGTTTTTAATATACAAGAATAATAAATTTCAGGTTAATCTGGATTTGTCATCTGGCTTTGATGTGACAGGAAGAGGTCATGTGTATATGATGCTCAAGTTATCAATTACCATGTCATAAATTGTTGATAAAAAAATTACATTGTTTATGTATCAAGTGTATAATAATAATATATGATGTTGTAAAAAAATTATAGAGTTTTAAAATCAAAATAAGATGATACATCATCTTAAAAAGAATATAGCTATAAGAATTTGAAGAACAAAACAGAAAATGAACATTTTGGAAAAAACATTAAGCAATTTATAAAGTATATTTTTTGATTATAATTAATAATAAATTTCTGATACTTGCTTGTAAGCTTTTGAAAACATCATTCTAAACTTGAAACAAAATTTAAAATATATACATTTGGCTAAATAGATCATATATTACAAAAATTATATTTATAATGTTAAATGAAATATAATTACAAAAACGCTAACCATTAATTTACATCAACAATGTAAAATAAGCTTAAAATGACACAATTTACTAAAATGCACATATACTGGATATAAAAACAAATAACTAAAACATTTAATTAAAAAGGGATTTGAACAGAGACTTTTATGCTCTCTTCAGTCATCTACTTCATCTTATATAATTGGTACACATGACCACATACATGTGAAAAAGATAAATGACCTCCAATATATGTATTTCATATTGATCCAGCATTCATCAGTTGGCCCAGATCCACACACACACATATATAATCAGTGCTCAGTATATATTAAGACATCACATCTTTATGTATAGACTTCAATCTTCTCTACCCTCCAATTCTTCAACCATTCATATTACTGAATATCTGATGATGGAATGCTCAAAGCTTTTATTGATTTCAATATTGCTGGCATACCCATGTTGTCTTCAAGTTTCTCTTCACCTATGTAGGACCTTCATATGTCCATTTAAATACACAAAAGAGGTAGGAGCAAAATTCAGGCTAAATTTGAAATATTTGACTATATTAAACTAAAAAATTTGTAACAAGTTATTTTAAAATTCAAAATAACTGTCAACTGTTACATCTTTCCTCATTGAAGTAAGCCAACTTGCACTGAGAATCATTTCAAGTTCTGTTATATAAATTACACAAGCTGTACTTTGAACCATGTGAAAAATTTAATTTCATTAAATCAATTAGAAATGATAAAAATTCCAATGCAGAATAGAACTAAATGTACAAATATTAGTAAGGTTATATACAAAATACATCAACTTCTTTGCATTCATGATTTTCATATTGGTGGGTTTAGTTATTTATAATTCAAAAAATGTACATCACAAGAACTGATTGCTTCAAAAATATTTCAGTAAATAGGTGATGCAATTTTTTAAAATAAAACTTTAGTTTTCATATTTATTTCAAAATAAGTTCATTTGCATTAATAGACATGAATAAAATTATTATATGTTTTTGAAATTGGCTTTCATAAGATTGCATAAAGATAAAATAATTATATAAACTTTCTGCATAGTAACAGATTCAATTGTTCTCCATGGTAAGAATTGTAAGTTTTTAACATTTGATTTTAGTATTAAACCATTATTTTATATCAGAATATAAAAAAGTGGAATGATTCAATAGAAATTTACATATACATAAAATACTCTCTAAAAAATTATATTTGAACTTTGCAAATATTGAAAAAATAATACCATAATAAAAACAAAGAACAATTCCATCATTCAATGATCGGAAACAGCAGATTAATTTTATAAAACCACAAACTCATTACTTAGTGACATTTAAAAAAATTTTGTATGAATAAATATCAACATCTGATAAATTTACCAAATTATGTTTTAAAATATTATTTTTAAAAAAATTACCTTATTGCAATATATTCTCACAGATAGTCAGTGTGACATGTTAGTGATCAGTTTGAAAAGGCATTTTTATCAGAACTTCCTAATTTGTTTCATTAACATTATACCAGCCCTTATTATCTTCTATTTTTAAAATAAAACATATACATATAAAATAAATCTGTAATTATGTAGATTTTTTGATAATTATTACACAATTATTGTGCAAAATAATTGTGAATCTTAATAAACTTCACATAAAAATGAAGTTTTTAATCATTCAAAAAAAGTTTAAAGTAATTTTGCAAAGTAAATGAATCCTAAAACAAAGATAAAAGTCATCAATGTCTATCAAACTACTTTGAAGTCACCATATTTTCAATTATTCTGGCATATTTTTTTTAAATTAAAATATCCCAATTTAATATATATAAAGTTCACATATTATATTTATTCATAAAGTTTTATTGATGAAAAAATTTAATAATTAGGAGAGTGATTTAATCAATATATGTATGAATGTTTATTATTACTATGGATTGGTTTCTATAATCACCATAAAACTCATACTTATTTTTCTGTTTTTCACTGCCTTTCCTTTTTTTCTTCAGCATTCATGATAATTCTTATTTATAAATCATTGCAATAATATGTTAAACATAAACACACATATATACATACATGAAATACTGCCAGTGCCTATTACTAGCTGGAAATTCAAATAGGAAATATCAATCACTACCCATAATGCTATATTGTTCAACAACACTATTTTGTGATTATAATCTGAATGTAATAGCATTTTAACAAGAGATACTCACTATAGTACCATTGTAGAAAAAATATACCATTAGAGGAATTGTCACTTTATATATAGATATAACAATAAAACTAATAAATATAATGGCTAATTAACTATTGTATACAGTCTTTCAATCTACAGAAGAACTGTCAGTTAATTTCTTAACCTTCCTTAACTGTTGTTAAATTCAAAAAACATAATTGAAACAAATATCATCAACTCAAATCCCACGAATCCTTAATTTTATCATTAGCAGCTTGCCTACTAATTATATTCATTTTATTTCTATTTATTAAATTGCCTCATTAATTTTTGCTTTATTATTGTTTCTCTCTTCATGAAAAATCTTAACACTTTCAAGATCAAATGTAAATTTATATTTACATGTCCTTTCATGATCCAAGAAAACTGAAGCAGTCATTAAATCACTATTATCAATTTAAGTTTGATATTGAAAGTGTTAAGATTCTTCATAAAGAGACACCATAATAAAAGAAAAATTAAGAAGACAATTTTAATAAATAGAAATAAAATGAAGATAATTGATAGACAAATTGCTAATGTATTTTAAAAATTTAAAGACCAAGGCATCACTAAATGTGAATATAACAAGATTTATCCTTCTGCCAATAGACCTCACCAAATTTTTGCCAATTCTAAATTACATAAACCAGGTGAACCATTAAGATCGATGATGGATTTTGGTGGAGTGCATTATTTTGAAGCAGCCAAGTTAATAAATCAATTACTTATAGACTGCCTTAATTTTGGCTCACATACTATTAATTCTTCTTTCCAATTCATTTCTAAAATCAAAAACATTCAATTTATGAATACATCCACTTTGGCTACAATGGATATGAAAGAATTATATGGATCCATTCATAAAAAAGTATCCATTCAAATAGTGCATGAAAAACTTTTGCAAACAGATTGCCCTATTGAAAGAGTTAAATTTATTGTTGCTTTTTCTTTCTTGGCTTGATTTGTACATTTTTACACTCTTTGAAAACAAATGGTATACTATGAAAGATGGATGGCCAATGGGCTTACCTGTCAGTGGCATTTTATCTAATGTCTATTTAAATAAATTTGAGAGCTCTATAATACCAAAATATTACAATACCACCCATGATTTTACATATATTCAGTATGTGGATGATATATTTATTATTGCCTCTATGGATAATATTTTATACATATGGCAAGAACTTCAAAATTTATATAATCTATCACTTAACATGGTATATGAAAATAACAACAAAGAAATCAAATATCTTGACCTTTCATTATCAAGAAATAATAACATGATAGATTACAAGATGATAATTAAGCCTTTTGAAATTAGAAGTTGTATTCACCCTAAATCTAACTCACCTGAATCACACAAATTTGCTGGTTTAAATTCTTTCTTATTTAGAAATTTGCATCTCTGCAAATATGAAGCAGACAGAAAAGAAAATCTGAATAATTTTAATAAAGATTTAATGACAGGAGGTTTTAAATTTAAATCTATTAAAAATAAAATTACTAAATTCCATAATAAAATAAATAATATTGTACCACGTATTCATCTTGCTAGAATTACCATTCACATGTATTCATCTTGCTAGGATTACCATTCCTTACATTTCCAAAATATCTAACAAACTAACTAAAGCATTAATCAATAAGTTTAAAATAGGAGTTAGAACTTCTCCTAATTTTAACAGATTGATCAGCAACCCAAAAGATCATATTGATCGATTATTCACTCCACAAGTAGTATATTCCATATCATGCCCTCAAGATGGATACCAAGCTGTATATTGAAACTAACACTACTATTAATACTAGACTTTCTCAACACCTGTACACTTACAATAGAGCTCAGAAGAACAAAAATACATCTTCTGTATTTTTAGAGCATGCCATGAAATCTGGAGGCAATTTTACACCTGCTAGTCCTGTAATTTATCGAATGATAATAAGAGAAAAATAAAAGAAGCATTCTACATTAATGGAAATATTAATGCTATAAATAGAAAAGACACTTGCTTTGATATATCGGAGAAATGGGCCACATAACACATCCTAATTTAAATATCTTTGCATATATTTTATTATATATTTTTAGGAAAGCTATGATTATGAGGCATAGATCCTCGAAAATGTTCAGCTTATTATTATATTTATTTATAACTTCTCTTTTAAACTTTACTTATAAGTTTTTGTGATCATTATATTTATTATTTTTATTGTTATTACAATAGCTTTTTTAATTAACAGACATTTTATTTGTAATATATATATATATAAGACATATTTTGCAGGTTCATCCATGTTAAAAAATTTAAATATTAATATACCGACGTTTTCACTTGACCACACAAGTCATCTACTGGGTGATAAAAGGTAGAAAGATGTTTGTAGAGGCGCTGCAATCACTGATTTGAAAAAAAAAAAACGTTAAAGTTCCACCAATAGCAAAAATCTTAAATCAGAATGTTTTTTAAAAAAATCTTATATATATATTATTCATCCTTCATGAGATGTTAAAAAAGAATAGTAAGCCATTCCAATCTTGCATGAAAGTGGTCTAATGAAAAAATATTGAGTGTAAGCATGCACATGGAGTTTAAATCATTTGATGAGTATCTTATAAATGCAGTATAATTTCAGACTCAGGATCTAACTTTCTCTATCTATTCCAGTTCTGATTCCTCTGATGTTCAAATGTTTTATGAAAATAACGCTAAATGATTTTATACAGTATATATATATATATATATATATATATATATATATATATATATATCTGTTGCAAAATTCACATGTAGAGATGAAAGAGAATCTGAGTATTTGTAGTGGTGGTTCATGATTGTAATATCATGGAATTGAAATAGAGAATACATTGACAGACTTTATTGCAATAATAATTTATAATTCTATGGAGTATTAAAAGTAGTTAAAATTGAGTCACACCTTGTCTTAAAACAACGTAATAGAATATCAAGCTGCCAAATGGGCAGTGAAACGGAGTGTCTAATATTTTGCACTGCTGGATGATTGTGATATAATAATGTTGAAATGGGGATCCACAGGTAAAAAAATATTACTATCCACCATTCCACACATATATGTGTGCAGGCAAGTGCTTGCTACTGCATTTTATTTTTTTAGTATTTATCACCATCCTCATCAACCTTTAGCATTGTTAAAAATGTAAAGAAATTAGTATACTGCCCAGAGAGCTCTATCCAAGCTAGAGTAATTTAAATAACTCAATATTTATGACCACATCGCTTAAATAATTATAAAATGAATATATATATATAAGTTATTTTATATAATGTTTAATACATCCTGCAAGTCAAGCTTACAATATGAGTTCAAATATATATATATTTAGGTTGAAAAAGATTTTTAAGCAAACTTAAAATTATGTATTTTTTTGTGCTTTCAATTATAACCAAGAACATAGCCATCTGATTACTGGTCAGCAAATTGGCATCTCCCTATTACTTGTTAGAAATCAAAACAAAAAAAATATCAACTCCTAACAAGCAAAACGTGACTAGATAGTAATATTTTCTCATCCATTGTTTCTCTGTGGATGGATTTCAAAAATGTCTTTGATTTGCAGTGGACTATTAAATAATATTTTATGTTTTTACTTAATTAAAAATAATCTTCTCAATTTAAAATATTTATATGTATATTATTTCTTAGCTTTTTATCATTAAAAAATTATTATAACTGCTTTATTACAAATAATTGTCTCTATTTTATTGTATTCTATATTTAAACTTATATATTAGCTATAAAAAAGACTCACGCATTAGCAATGACATTAAAAACAGTTGACTATTACCAAGACTTAACTATATATAATATTTACTAAAATTTCCTTTAAAAAATTATTTCCTATATAAGTTTTTATCACAATTTCTTACTTTAGCTGATTACAGACATTTTGACATTATGAAGCATACTAAAATAATTATCTTAAAACCGCATTAGAGGAATGAATAATTAAACGCTTGATCTGATTTTATAGCTATAAATTCTGATCATAGAAGATAAAAATGATTAAATGCACTAATAATTTATTTCACTTCTTCTTAAGACATTTTGTAAAATTGTGTGTTTTTAAAGAAAGCAACATTTTTTTTTTTCAAATTAAATATCAGCAAATATTTAAAAGTATTTTTTATCATATAAATATGGAATTAGTTATAAATATTATGTTTGTAATGACAAATGTTTTTGTCATATATGTGATAATTTTAAAGAATATACATCTCTACATTTCATCTAACAGTTAAATACTTTTTTAAATTGTTGACACATACTTTATATTTTTTCTTAAATAAAATTGAACTTATTAATTTAATAATTTATTTTTACTGAGTTATATTTTAACCAATTTAGAGCAGGACACTTATTAATGGTTCTGTTTTATTCCTAAACATAATATCTGAGTCAGTTTAGATAGTTCTGGTTTTGCTACATCTAGTTGAAGCTTATGAATGTACATAGAGAAAACTTATTATACTTTATTTATAATTTTGATCACTAGATGGAATCTTTTACATTGCAAAAAAAAGTTATATTTGCATGATAGCAAAATGAATGTAAAGAGAAATAATAACTTGAATATTAGTGGATCTAATATATAAAAAAATTATATAATTTTATTTTTATTTAATTAGTTAAACAAGACATTTATTTTTTATATAGCACAATGTTTTTATCATCTATAATATTAATAAGCCAATAAGCTAATACACATGCACTTTACAGATGTCACTATATAAATGAATACTAACACTTTTTCAAATTATAGAATGAATCCACCTATATTTTTGACTCAACCATATATGTATAGGCAAATCTGAAGTGTTTGAAATGAAGTGCATGAAGTTATTAATTGATCACTTTAAATTACTTACTTTTTTACTATGTAAATGAATGATGCCAATGAAATTTCTAGAATTTATGATACATAGTAAAAAAGTAATTTAAAGTGATCAATTAATATCTTCATGCTCTTCATTTCAAACACTTCAGATTTGCCCATACATATACAGTTGGGTCAAAAATATAGGTGGATTCATTCTATATTTTCTTAAAGACTTTATCTTATGTTTGAAAAAGTGGGAGTATTCATTTATATAGTGACATTTGCAAAGCACATGTGTATTAGCTTATTGGCTTATTAATATTATGGATTAATAAGTTAAACAAATATAATATTCAATAAATAATTCAATAATGTGATAATTTAAATTGCATTACATATTCAATTTTAAATTGGAGACTTGCAGTCACAGTAGGACTTTGTGCAGATATAAGATTTTAGCAATAAAATTGTAAAAAAAAAAATGTTTATTTCTTTTAAACTATAATATTTTTAAAATGTTACTTTTGAAATTATGTGTTATGATTTCTAAGGATGTATTTGTATATATTATTATCTATCTATAATGTGCTAAAATTAGTTTAATTTCCATAGACAAGTCATATCTGTTTGAAAAAAAAATATTTTTAATAAACAATAAATAAAAAGACCACAACAAAAAAATTAATAACATTTCCATAAGTTAAAATGCTCATTTAGATAAATTTTTTAAATAAGATTGCATAAAATATCTTTCATTTGAATTTAATTACACTTTCTCAACTAATTTTTATCTTTTTTTTTAATACATCTAAGAAAGCAATTCAATAATCTAGCAAATACCTTTTTAAGATCACTAAATCAAATATTATTTATTTCTTAATCTAAATATCTCTTGACAATCTTTTATTCATCCATTTTCTAAATCCAAACTCTTATATTTCTAATCTATTTAAAACTTAATCTACAACCACTGCACAGCAACATAATTTAATTGTTCTTAAATTTTTACCTTCATTTTTTTAGGGATTTTTTTTTACTATAATCATAAAAATTCACTGAGGACTCTTCGAAGTTAAAAATTACACCACAAATATTTGTCAATTCCATCATACCCTGCCTGAAGTCTTTAACACAATCAAATTCCTCTTTCTACCAGATTTCATATCAGTCAATAATTTCATAACTACATCCTTTCTTATTGGACAAAGCTATTTCACCTTTACCCACATAATATTCTTTTCCCATAGATATAAAGAAGGACTTGTAATATTTTTACATACATTACTGATATGTTCTTTTTATATTTGAATGCACCTACTTTTATCTTTAATAATAATATTATTTCTATGAAACTAATTTTACAACCAAACATTTTGAATACAGCATAAATTCCATTCTAATCTATATTTTTTGTTATACCACATTTTTCTATAATCCTCTTGTAGCCAATTTTCTGTTAACTTCTCTCTTTTATATCTTAACACACTATTATATATTATATATTTCTGTATTATATAGATTTCACATTTTACCCATCTCAAACATCTTATATATATTATTTATAATCAAAAACAATTTTTTAGCTATACTTTTATACTTACTGCTTGTAACATTTTTAAATTTTGTTTTGAATAATTTTTAATTTTTATTTGCATTTGCCTTATCATTTAATTAATCAATTTTCAGCTGCATGATATTACAGTAGCAACTTTCTCCATACAATATTGCTATCTTGTGCAAGCCTCAGTAATCACTATCTACTGCCTACTCATATAATATCCCCAAACTAGTTTGAGCTTATCGCTTTCAACTGTAAGGAACCTTATATCTGAAAGCATTGTGCCAAGGCCTTTGGTTCTGATGCATCCCTCCAGCAGTTACCTTTTTAGTTAACTATAAAGGTATGATCTCAAACCGAAAAACCAATAAGGTTTTCAATCCAAACTAATTTTGTGTATATAGACATTTAGATCTGAATTTCATTCAGTATCTATATATTTTGGTGTCTTTGATTTCTTAATAACTATGGTCACCAATATCCTTTAGCTAAAATTCATATTATACTACTATAACATCACATGACAAACATTTTTACACTTACACAATCTTTTAGCAAATAGCAACTTTCTCCTTACAATAATACTACCTAGTGCAAGCCATAGTAATCTGCTAAATGGTTATTATATATTATGATCTATCATGAAATGCTGCTGTTGCTTAGGTTTTAACCTATCCTCTGGCAGCTATTGCTAACACTATTTTGATGGTTTGTGTTCTTTTAATGGTTAAAACTGGAATTAAAATAATACTGATTTATTATTTTAATAAGAATTCTCAAGATGTCAGTACTGTACAGTGAAATTTTTGCAAACCCAACTGATAGCCTACAACATTGCTGACTGATAGTTTTTAGTTCTCTCACAAGAGTGATTGGAAGAGCTGTGGAATCATTCATTATTTTGTTAGATTTGAGAATTAAACATATATTTTCTGTACTTTATTTGGTAATACAGCATCTATTGATCCACACCACCCGATGGTGCTGTTTCTATGCTAACACATAAATATGCTGTTTACAAGGCTGCTCATAGATCTTACAGCCTGCAAACTGTTCAAACAATAAGATGTTGAAGTGCACCCTTACCCCAACATCTCTAGTGTTTTGAACATTATTAGCAACAAGTATATGACACTCTCTATAGACATTACTCTTGATTATTGTACAGCATATGATATGAAAGTTTCTGTAGTTGTAATGACGAAAAGTATATTAGAACAGATTTATTTATTTTTTGCTTCAATGTATTGTAATTGATGTGAGTTAGTAAAAATTGTAATGAATTCTCAAATGCCTCTACTTTCATTGTCAAGGGTCAGAATTCACTAAATGAGGAGTGTAAATCACGATTTGGCAAAGTTCATGATCAAGTCACGCACTTTCCGATGCTTTTTCAAGATTAAAACAGTTCAATGGCAGATGACTGTTCAGTGTTGTAGTTTTAAGATTTACATGCTACAGAAGCAGATGCACTGGCCTTCCTTCAACTCAAAAAAAGAAAATATTTTACCCACCCAGAAAAAAACTGCCTTTGTGGTGGTTTAATGAAATTAAGGCATTGTCAAACACCTGAAATGGAATGTCAATCGCGTCAATGGTGACAAAGGTGAATAGATTCAGATTTTATTTGTAAACAAGCCATAAGAAATAAACAATATAAAGACATAACTTGTAATTTGCTGAAAAATAACTCTTTATCACATTAACCACAACACATATTTTTTGTCATTTCTTGAAATTAAATTTTTAAATAGAATTTCATTAAGTAAGAATTTGTTCAGGTTTACAAACTAAATTAAAACAATTGGATTTTTTTAGTTTAATATTTTTACCAGAAATATTGCAACAATCCAATAATAAAAAGACAAATGTTCTTCATAAATCTTACTATACATTTCAGTTTAAACTTTTTTTATCTATTTATAAAATCAGAATAATGTTTTTAAGAATAATTTTCATTTTTTAAATATATTTTTCTAACAAATAATTCAAAATTTCTGAAAATATAATAAAGAATGATAACTGAAACACAGTCTTGTTATATACCTGTCTCTCTCTCTCTCTCTCTCTCTCTCTCTCTCTCTCTATATATATATATATATATATATATATATATATATATATATATAGGGTATATGAGCACAGACTTTCACATAACCCACAACTCTCCACTCTATCTAATAACACTGATACACCCAAACACATATATGCTGAAAAGATAAATAATCACCAATGTGGGGTTCAGATTGACCTTAGGTCAACATGGGTGTGACAAGAATCTCGGCCTCAGGGTGGCATTTGAGCATTCCATCATTAGATTTTCAATTGGATGGACGGTTGAAGAGTTGGAGTGTGGAGTAGATTGAAGCCTGTCCATTAAACTATGAGGATTGTCTATCTTAGTATATATCTGAACACTTATACTATATATGTGTGTAAAGATGATAGTCTGGACCAACTGATGATTGCTGGTTTAGCATGAAATACGTATATTGGTGATTATTTATTTTTTCAGCATATATGTGTTTGGGTGTATCAGTGTTATTAGATAGAGTGGAGAGTTGTGGGTTAATAAAGAATGATAGTAAATTTAATCAAATTAACTCAACTACTTCTAGAATTTCTAAAAAAAAATACAAAAAAATAAATTTTTGAAGTATTATTATTTATAAAGAATTTATTTTTTATCTAATGGCTGAAAATGATTCTTCTTTGGGTTCTATCTCTTTAAAAAGTTAAATTTCAATTATTTTACTGCTGATTTGTGATTTGGATATAATAGCATGTTTAGCCACTCTTATGAGTATTTCTAAATTTGTTTTGAATCAAAATATAATCCTATTATTATTTAGAGTGTTTCACATTCCCTTTTATAAATTTTTAAGCCAAATGTGTCTTAGTTACTATTATTTTTTATAAACATTCACCATTAGCAATTCTTCTATTGCCTTATCCATCTCTCAACTCAAAATTCCTAACTTTTTAAATATATTCTCTATGTTACTACATTAGTCCAATCCTTCATTATTATTTTACAACCATTACTAATATTTTTATCATTTTTGTTCAACTTTTTCAAACAAAATTTGTGCTTAAATGTGATTATTATTACTAGATAGGATGCAAACATCAATAATAACCAAATCTTTTGCAAATTCATTTAAATCTTATATCACTAATACTATTTCTAAAGCAATTTCTTTCTTCTTGTACTTAAAATAATACCTTCAGCATTACATCCACCTTTTGTTTCCCAAATGCAAACTTTTTACATTCTCTTCACTTTTCTGATGGATGATCCACTTTCTCTTACAGAATCCTACAATAACCAATCTTTTTCATCTCTAGCAACACAATTTCTATCTTTCCTAGGCATTATTCTTATATTCCATGTATCTATTCCTACATTATTTTTAAAGTTCAACGACTTCAGAAAACTGCCAAAACTATTGACTTTATTGATTCTAGAAACGCTTGTTTCTCCTTGAATACTGTTTTTTCTATTTTTTTTCCTCTGACTCTTTTAATTATACAATTTTTATGTCTCTTGCTCAATATCCAGTGTTATTTTGAAATATTTATTTATAGTTTAAATTTGCTGATCTTTTATAGATTTATATTCACAAAATATAATAATAATTAAGAAAAAAGGAGGTTATATATATATATGCAAAAAATTGGACAAATGTTTATTTATATATTGTCAACATATATATATATACCCTAAAGCGATAAACACAATTTCAACAAATTAAAAAATAAACGTTTGTTAAATTGAATACTATAAATATTATGTACTTCTAAAAATAATAGCAAAAGTATTATTTAATAAAAAATTTATTTGTATAAGAATGTTATTTAAGAGCTCTTCTTATTGGAAACAACAATTAAAAGAAAAAAAATTAATTAATATGTTATATATATATATAAATACAAAAAACAACTTTAGAACACACGCAACTTATGATTATGTATACATGCAAACCAAAATTGTAGAATGCATTAAAAAAACATTGATTTTAATATAAAATAGAAAATTATATAACATTAACACGTAGGAATTTTAATTGTAATATATGATAACGTTAAACACTTTATAATATAAATACTGTATATATATATATTAAATAAGAAAAAATCATTATTATGTTATAATGTTATATATATATATATATATAAGACAAGTATAACATGGCTGCAGAAAGGAGTTTGCTATTAACTGAAAGGAGACCCTTTGATTCCTCTTGGAGGCCTTAAAGGAACCGAGCAGGGCAAATTTCTAATGTCCACTCCATACGTTCTTGTCGTTGCAGCTGTTATTACTATGTGATTATTCATATAGTATACGAACATGAATGGGCTGCTCACCAACATGCATTAGCCAGCATGGTGAGTTTATTGGCTTTTTACCTCTGAGTTTAAGATCAAGAAACACCATGGTCTTTCTTCTCAGTGCCTGATAAGGCAGAATGAATGTTTGTGTAAATGATAAATATTTTTCCAATACATATATACAATTATGACAGACAAAAATAAAGCATGGCCCTTATTCCCAGGAGGCTGTAAAGTCACCAACCAAGGCAGCGGTTGGTGGCCAAAGGCGGAGGGTGCTAAGAATCCCCTGATTGTGGACCCAGGCTGCCATTTGATGACGACTTTTTATTTAGGTACTTACAACTGCAGATCACTTTCAAGTAAAGGAAGATTGCAAGAATTAGAAAAAGAATTGTCTTATATTAAATGGGACATTATTGGACTTTGTGAAGTTAGAAGAAAAGGTGAAGAAACAGTTGAGTTAAAAAGTGGACATATACTCTATTTTAAAGGCACACATATTGGAAATACAAGTGGAGTAGGATTCATTATAAATAAAAAGTGGAAGAACAATATTGTGGAGATTGATGGTGTATCGGACAGAGTTGCAAGATTAGTTATACAACTTAATAGCAGATACCAAATGCAGATAATTCAGGTTTATTCCCCAACAAGTTCTCATAGTGATGAAGTAGTAGAAGATTTTTATATGGATGTACAAAAGGCTTTTGATCAGAGTAAACAACATTTTAAAATTGTTATGGGAGACTTTAATGCTAGAATTGGTAGACAAATGAAAGATGAAATTGCTGTAGGTAATTTTGGTTATGGTAATAGAAATGAGAGAGGACATAGACTTGTGGAGTGTGCAGAAAAAGAAAAATTTTATATTATGAATTTATTTTTTGAAAAAAAATGTTAAAAGGAAATGGACATGGAAGCATCCAAATGAAGGTACAGCAGAATTGGATTATATTTTGACTAACAGGAAATACATATTTCAAGATTGTAATGTTCTTAATAAATTTAACACAGGAAGTGATCATTGATTAGTAAGGTGTAAGTTACATGTTAATGTAAAACTAGAGAGACAAAAATTATTAAGAAAAACAATATTTACAGTTGATATTCCTAATCTTCAGAAACATTCTAATGAATTTAAATTAGAACTTACAAATAGGTTTCAAGTGTTAGGAGATTTTGAACATGATTCAGATTTGAATGAAATTAATATGAAAATAACTGATACACTTTTAAAAACTGCAACAAAGATAGCTGGTAGAAAAAGCAGCAATTGACTAATAAAATTTCTACTGAGACTAGAGAATTTATGAAGAAAAGAAGGAATATGAAGATATACAAAAATGATGTATTAAAAAGAATTGAATATCTCGAATTTTGTAAAATGGTAAGGAAAAGAGTTGAAAATGATATAAGAAAGTATAACTGTGAAATAGCAAGGAAAGCTGTAGAAGAAAATAAAAGTCTCAAGAATGTTAAACAACATTTTGGTATTGGTAGGAAATTTATATCTGCAATAAGAAAAAAAGATGGAATTATTACTAAAAAGAGAGATGACATCATGAAATTGGTAGAAGATTTTTATCAAGAATTATATAGTAATAAAGAACAAGTACCTCCTATATCTATTACATCTTCCGAATTGCCCAGAATTTTAAATGAAGAAGTGAGACATGCAATTAAATGTATGAAGAAAGGAAAGGCTCCAGGAAATGATGAAATTATAATTGATATATTAAAAGAAGCAGGTGAAGAAATAGAAACAATTTTAGCAAAGTTATATACCAAATGTCTAAATGATAAAGATGTACCGGAAGATTGGAAGAATGTGGTAATAATATTAATATTTTAAAAAGGTGATAAAGAAGATATTAGAAATTACAGACCTATCAGCCTTTTATCAGTTCTATATAAAAATTTTACCAAGATAATTACAACTCGTCTACAGAGAACTTTGGATTTCCATCAACCAAGAGAACAAGCTGGATTTAAAAGTGGTTTTAGTACAATAGATCATATCCAGGTATTGAGAGAAGTCATAGAAAGGACAAATGAATATGAGTTGTCATTATGTTTTGGATTTGTAGATTATGAAAAGGCATTCGATTCTATACACATTTCTTCAGTGATTAAAGCATTGGATCATCAAGGTATAGATCCAGGATATTGTCATATTTTAAAGAATATTTATAAAAATGCAACAGCAACAATTAGATTACATAATGATACTGGAAAAATCAACATTGAGAAAGGTGAAAGGCAAGGTGACTCCATATCTCCAAAACTTTTTACAGCAGTGCTGCAAGAAGTATTTTGTGGATTAAAATGGGAAACTAAAGGAATGAAAATAAATGGAGAGTATTTAAGTCATTTAGATTTTGCAGATGATGTAGTTGTTTTTGCAAATAATGCTTCAGAGCTGCAGGAAATGTTGCAGGAGTTAGCAGATGAAAGTAGAAAAGTAGGACTAAAGATAAATGTTAAAAAGACTAAAGTAATGTTTAATCGATTTGCTCAAAATATGAAAATAAAGATTGATTATGAAGAATTAGAAGAAGTTAACAGTTACAAATACCTTGGTCAGATTATTAATACAGATGGAAACATAATGGAGGAAATTAATCATAGAATTAAACTTGGTTGGAGTGCTTTTGGTAGAAATTACTTGATACTAAAAGGGAAAATGCCTATGTGTTTGAAAACAATGGTTTTTAACAAATGTGTTTTACCAGTTCTTACTTATGGATCTGAGACTTGGACACTTAATAGAAGAGCAATACAGAGACTTCATACCACTCAAAGGAGTATGGAGAGATGTATGTTGGGAGTAACAAGAAGAGATCGAAAACACAATGTATGGGTAAGACAACAAACAGGTGTTACTGACCTTATTGAAAAAATTAAAAGATTGAAATGGAGTTAGGCTGGACATATTGCTAGAAGAAATGATATTAGATGGACAATTGAAATTTTAAACTGGATTCCAAGAGATTGTAAAAGACCCAGAAAGAGACCACATGTGAGATGGATGGATGAAATAAGAAAATGTGCAGGGGTGTTGTGGAAAAGAGAAGCTAAAGATTGGAGAAGATGGATTAAACTTGGAGAGACCTTCATCCTGCAGTGGATTGATAATGGTTGATGATGATGATGATGATAACAAATTATACTAATAATAATATGATGATGACGATGATAATAATAATAATAAATCATATTAATTAAAACAATCATTTTTGTTTTTTAAAAAAACACGCTTTTAAAATCATAAGCATGTGGATTTTAATATTAAAAAAGAGTTCAATAATAGGTTAATAAAAGAATAATAATAAGTATACACATATAAATATTAACACTGACAAATAAATTAAACCTAAAATATATTTATATACAAGCATACTGTAGGGTATATGAGCACAGACTTTCACACGACCCACAGTTCACCACTCTATCTCATACTTCTGATACATTTGAACACATATATGTTGAAAAGATAAATAATCACCAATATACGTATTTCATGCTAAACCAGAAATCATCAGATACCCTATATATTATACAGGTATATAATAATCCTGTTTTTCAGTTAATATAAGCATACTGTAAATAAAATTTAAAAGCTATATTATAATTAATTATTTAAATTTCTTAATTAAACTAATGATGAAGATGTCTGACTGATTAAAATTAATTAATCGATATATATATCAAAATTTTTAAATAAATATTATTAATAAAAATAGATGGTACTTGAGTATTAGTCCTGCAATAGGCTGACCTGTTCACATTTGTATCAATCCACTGATAGCTTTGTCAATCTTGTGATTTGACCAAAATAACGTGTACATGAACCTTGTACACGATATTTTTGACCACATTTTTTTTGTGGAAAAAGTAACGTGTACATGGATGATCTTGTACATGATATTTTTGCAAAGATTTACAAAGTTATTGACAGGTTGACATGAATATGAAAAGTTACAGCAAGTCTAATAGCTGTATAGCAGGACTAAATTAACACATACTAAAAAATTGTAATCATATGTATGATTAGCAGCAGTAATACTCAAACAACATTTTAAACCATAAATTTATATCTTAAAGACTACACTCCAGTGAAAATAGATTGACCAGTATGACTTTCCATACAATCACTAAATTATAATTGTGTTTAATTAAATATTGACTTACAAAAACAGATAAAATATACACATATGCTACTTACCACCATAATAAATAAGAAGAATTGATCACATTCAAACAACCAAATTGAAGAAAATACAGGTATAATTAAAAACAACATTGCAAACCATGAATTTTAGATGGGAAAAACTCGATTTTCTTGGCCCCTGATAAAAATAGATTGAATGAACTCCCCAATGTTACTTTAAAATAAAACAATCACTAAATTATAATTGTGTTTAAATAATATTTACTTACAAAAACAGGTCAAACATACATGTATGCTACTTAAACTGTAATAAATAACAGAAATTAATCACACTTAAAAAAAACCCAATTCAAATTTCAAGTTATTTCAGAAAATGAACACCCGAAGTGGAAATTTTCCCACCAAAATGATTGCAAAATCTGTCAAGATCTTTTCCAGAAAAATATTAAGAAATGGAAATTTTTTGTAAAAAAAAAATAAATAAACAAAACAAAAGCAATAATTTGGAACAATAAAGAAATATAAATTGTAAGAGTTTTAGTAGTGCTTTTCATGCAGGCGAAAAAATTGCAGAAAAATATTCATCAACCTATACTTTTTGGTAAATACACCAAACACAACAATAAAACAACAAAGGCATTCAATTTGGTAGTGGGCAGCTTCCAAATTGTCATCATTTTGGACTATTTTCAAATACAAAAAAAAAAAAAAGAAATAACACATACACACATTTTCTTATGAAATTATGAAAACAAAATCAAAATATGAAAAGTACTTACACTCATTAAATTTAAATCAAATGAACTGAACACAAAAACAAAATCCTAATCTAAATACATTTTCCAAAAAAGACACATAGATGTTTTCCAAACACGTCTTGAAAAAGACAATGTTTTTGCAACTGACAACTATAAATAAAGCAAACAATAACAATTAAAGCATGTTTTGAACAATCTAAATCACTATTTCAGGCATTTTTCAATAAATATCACAGGGTTTATTTTCTTTCAATTTGACATCATCGCAAGATTACATATTTATTGCACATGTGAAAAGTTTCCTATCTCTTCGACATTTCAGGACTAATACTCAATATCAAATAAATAAATAGATACTTCATTTTTTTTAGTAATTTTATGTTATTAGTGTATTTCTCACATCAAATTCCATTACAATATAACTATTGTGGAATATCTACAATTTTTACATTGTACCTTTATTTTACAAATGTCTATCAGTCATCAGGCAGACTAAATTAAACACTTGGATTTCCACATCTTTATTGGTAATAGAATATAAATCTCTACTGTATTCAACTCTTCAATATTTTGCCAGCCCAAATCTCATTCAGGTAAAAAAATTTTATTCACATTATGACACCAAATTAATTAATACTCAACATATGCAGATCTAGGAAGTTACTTGTGTCATAATTAGAAGGTGAAAAGTAGAGTTTATTTATCCAATCAAATTTCAACTGTTCCCTATTAATACAATGCTCAATTTTTCACTTCTCTTCTTTGCACTCTGTTATCACAACTGTATACACACTTAATATGATACAATGCATTCTTCCTATAGGGAGACATTTTTTATTTCATTTATAGCATTTTGAAGAACTGATAATATTATGCTACAAAAAATATAAAGTTACACTTAAGCCGAATAGACTTTAAAGTTATCAGCATCTCTTACCACCTTACTTTATCATAAGGTAGGAACTAATTTTTATTTATTTTTGATAGTTTGTGGGAAAGTAAACAATAGTTGCACCACATATATATTTAAATTTGAATTTTTTAATCAAACCACCCCCTCATTTCAAACCCCATTTATGTTATAACTCTCTACTTGCACAAAAAGATCGGTTCCACTTTTTCACAAAATATTTACTTTTCAGACAACTTTATTTATCAGGTGAACTAGAGACATTAATCATTTGAATGACTGTATCTTTATTGAGAGTCCAATAAAGTAAAGATTATATATGTGTAAATGATGAAAGGATTCATTTTTATTGTAATGATAATGGAATTGGAACGGCAAAATTGTGGCAATCCTTTCTCAACTTAGCTACATTAAAAAAAAAAAAATCTTTGATTAATAATGGGAGCAACTATTGGCACAATGATTTATGAAACAATTTATCTAACATGGTAAATATTGTTTTAATAGCTTAGATTACATGATTCTTTTTTTTTTTAGATATAAAAGAAATGTAATGCTATATAACAAAATCTAAAAGAAAGATAAATTTCAGACTGTCAATGTCACATCTATAAACCATTAAAGCACAACTAAAAGAATATTGTGGATAATGTGATTTTTATTCAATTAAAACAACCATGTTTTACAATATGCAGTTTAGAATATGGTAGGGAAATCAACTCACGAGAGTAGAGTTCAGTATTAACATTTCAACAACACTTCCCAAATAGTGAACACGGACTATTTTACTTTCAATCATTTTATTTTCATATTAATATTAGGACATGTTTCTAAAATAAATAAAAACATGCCTTTTTGTATATTTGATATACATTAAACCTTGTAAAAAGGCATTTTCATCAATTGTGGTAGAAGTATTATTTAGCTCGTTAAAAGAGAAATTTTAATCGTAATTATTAGAAAATGCTACCTATATGAATAAAACTTAAGTTGTTAAAATGCTATATTAAGTTAAACCATCAAATTTAAATGCATTTAAAAAGGAATTTAATAAGTAAGTTTTATAAATTTGGCATTTATATTTTTACTATTTGACATTTTTTACTATTTCACCGCAAGCTAAAAAATATTTGAACTAATTTAATAAGGACTTCTTATTTATTTGGTATAGGAAGTTTTTTTTCATATAATCCTATGGGATCCAATTTAGTAATTAAGCATGAATCCTATATATATATGTAATTCATAAATTTATAGTAAAAAAATAAGTATTTAATAAATATTAATTTTGTGTATAAAGTTTTATTATATATATGTAGATTTTCATAAAGTCATTATATTCTGCAATAAAACTCCATTTCAAATTCTATACTAAGAAGTTTCCTATTTTTCTGCATCTCCTTCAAGTCTCATTTAATAAAAATCAAACAAATCAGGCCTTCTTAATGTCTTTTAAAAAGATGCTCATTCCATCTCTATAGAATGATGGATTAATAAAGTATATAAAATGTCAAATTCTAAATAAAAATGTATATATGCAAATTAAGTAAAATTTATTTAAATAAAAATGATTTGCAAATGCTAAATGTAATATTTTCAGAAATTAATTTGCATAAACATGTAATTAATTGTTTGCATTCTTTTATGCATGAATATTTCATATGGTATATATAGTTTTGACAATAAATTCAAAAATGTAATAATATGCTAATGTAGGTTTACGTTATAGTTTTAAAACAATGATAATTGCCTTACTTTTAGTTCCTATAGCAATGGAGACCATAGTTTTAATAGAGATATTAATTTTTATATTTTGCATTCCATCAATTTACTCTTATAACTAAAGATGAATTTTATTAATTCCATTTTTTATGGCTTATTTATAGGCAAAAGAAAGCCTAAATAAATTCATGTCAAGTTAATATATTGATGTTTACATGATTATAGATTTTACAGATTTTCAAGTGTTGCTATTATTTTTTTTCCTCCACAATCCCATTACCCAGAATTCTCTAAAATTCATAACCCTCCATTAACCAGTATATAAGTATTTATAGAGATAGAGTTAAAAATAAAAATGTTAATTTTAATAATCACGTTCTTAATCTGGATAAAAGTCTTTCCAGAATATATTTCTGTCATACAGACTCAAGGAGTCAGTTTTATAATAAAAAAATTTTGCAGAAAATAATCAATCCTGTCATCCATTAATGATATTCAAGCTGATATAATTTTGTTTATGCATATAAATAAAGCATTCACTGCAAATCACAGGTTTCTAAAAAAATTGTGTGTGTGTCTATATTTATATGATGTCACTAAATTATACTCTGTATTTCCATATATATCCTTTACAATTCATGTTTCTTTTTTTTTTTGTTTATGTTTCGGACTTTAATTAATATAACTATTTCTTTTTTTTAATTTCTTTTTCTTTTGGTATGTGTTATTCCTTTTTCTTTCATATTACTTTTGAAATTATGATACATTTATTTCTTTTTTACAGTAAAAAAATTTATTCCCTTATTTTAATATTCTTTTCGAATTATTTTACTCTTTTTATTTTACAGGCAAAACTCTCCATACAGTAGTAGTAGAGATAAAAGTTGGCTGCTGGAGGATTGCATTAGATCCTAAAATCTAGGTGCAGTGCTCTTAGATCCACGGCTCCTCACTAACAAAAGCAACAAGCTAGAAACGAGTCTGCAGATATTGGATGAGTAGGCACTAGATAGGGATTTAATGCACAAGCCTTCTGGCATCCATTGCTTACTCTGGCTTGCACTGAGTGGCACTACTGTATGGAGAATTTTGCCTGTAATAATACTTATGAGCAAGCAAGCATAGCAAATAATGATCATGTGATATTTTTTGTAATATTTATAAATTAATAAATCAATTCAATAAATATCCCCTTTTTTTCAAAAATGATCAAGTCATTCCAATATATTAATTCTTAATGTATTTCTTTTTAATAATTCTTGTTTTATCTTGTTAACTTTTTTTCTATACCTACCATTTGATATTTGTTTTGATAATCTTCTATAGTCATTTGCTAGGTCTGTTTTTATAAATGGATGCAGATTATTTTTTAATAACCATAGTACAGCCTAAGTTTATCTGAAACATGAATTTTCATTCTGCTGTCAACTTAACCTCTATAAGTAAAAGAAGGATTTTATCTTTTCCTCTGGTCTATGATCACAGTATAGACAAAAAGAACTGGTGCAGGACTTCAACATACTGAGATTTTTATATTTTTAGAAATTTAAATAAACCTTATTAAAAATTCAAATATAACCTGCTTTAAAAGGAAATCATAACATCCTTTTTAATTAATACAATACACTTCAATGTATAAAGGTGAAATTACTAAATTCTAAATCTTAATATTGGCTAAGTGCTTTCAGAGCCTATTTATTTTATATTCATAGCCTTAATATGTATTAAACTCATTGTATGCAAATTTATGCAAGACAAATCACATGTTTTTGCAATTTCAAAAAAATGGATGTTCTAATTTGTTTTGCATAAATTTGCATACAATGAGTTTAATACATATTAAGGCTATAAATATGGAGTAAACGGGTTCTGAAAACGCCTAGCCAATATTAAGATTTAGAATTTAGTAATTTTGCCTTTATATGTTGAAGTGTATTGTATTAATTATGAAGAACTGGTGAAACAAATTTATTATAACATCCTTTTTAAAATATTCAAATTCCATTGCTATTAATTATTAGCTAGGTAATAAACCTGATTTTGCATAATGTCAGTTGCAATTTGTAGCGTGTTTACAAAAATTGATAATAGCAATAATATAAAAACCCATTCCAATAAATTTACACCATTTTAGCTTTATATAAAAATTTTATGTTGCTGTTGCTATTGATTATTAAAAATATGTTATGGATATAAAATTCAAGCAGGAAAAAACTAACTTTTCCATACACTCAAACACTAACAAACAATAAGAAGTAGCAATAAGTTCACTTATTCTTTCAGCTTTCAGTCTTTATAAGCTATCATTTGCAGACTTTGCTCAAAATTAAGAGTGGAAATTATATATTAACCAGATAATATTAATCATTTCGAAATTACATTTGTGCAAATAGAGAATATAAACTAAATTTCATTTTTAACAATTTTTAAGAGTACAGTAATCAATTTTCTGTTTGTAAATGTAAAATATCATACATATATAACCTAATGTATGCAAAATGCAAATAAAAGTTAATCGACTCCCTATAATCCATAGATAAATAATGCTCACACTTCAGAAAATGACAAAGAACAAAATGAATTCACCTACTCTTTCAGATTTCAATTTTATAAGCTTTCCTTTGCTGAAATTTATGAAAACTGAGAGTGGGAATTACATATTAATTCAATTTAAATGCATTATTAATTATTTTGAAATACAAATATGTAAATATATAGATATGGAACAAAATGGTTCCTAAAATAAAACGAAATTGTATTAATAGTTTGTTACTTGAATACTTCACATGTTTTTTTTTTTCAATTTTACTTTGATTATATTTTGTTTAACCTCATAATAAATCAAAACAAAACTTTTGAATATTTTATTTATGTATTTATTTAGAAAACAATACATTAATATAAAGTCCATATAAAGTCTATCTTGAATGAAGAGTTTAAAATGTAATAAATAAAATAAAAAATGTAATATAAAAATAATAAAATAAATTAAAAACCCAGAAAATGTTATTCAATATAATATAATCAATAATGTAAACATTTTTTTAAGATCAAATAACTGATGTTATTTAATTTTACAGAACATTATTGTAAATATAGGGGATCTGAACTCAGACTTTCAAGCACCTTTTAACTATCCACACTATCTCATATCATTGACAGACATGATCACACACATGTAGAAAAGATCAAAAGTCACCAATATATGTATTCCATGCTGAACCAGCACTTATGAGTTGGTCCAGATTATCATCTCTCTCACACACATATATAATCAGTGCTCAGTTTATATTAAGATAACAAATCTTTAAACTTTAATGGACAGGATTCAATCTATTCCAACCTACAACTCATCAGCCATTTATACCATTGAAAATCTGATGATGGAAAGCCCAAATCCCATGCTGATGCCCATGTTGACCTCAAGTCACTCTGACCCCTCATGTTCAGAATTGTATCCATTTAAATACATAGCAGGGGGATGGGCAGGATGCAGGCTTAATGTGTAATATTTAAAATACAGGCACTCTTCATATGCCTGGAGCCTAATTGTAAATGAGACATCATTTTATAACTCCCACAATTCCATTCAGTTCTCCCATAATTCTTTTATTTTAATGTTTGATAATTGACGATTCGTTAACATTTGACGATTTCTTGAAATTAATATAGTCTCATTTATTTTACAGTTTTTTTATGGCAACGTTCAATTTGTATAATTTTTATGTTTTTATAATCAAATTTAAATCCATATTTACAAGTTTATTATAATCAAATATGACAGATGATGATGGTTTAGTTTCATCTTTTGTGGATTGTTTATCTTCCTGAACTCTTTTATATAAAAGCATATGTTCTGTTATTATTTTTTCTAATGTACATTTAAATTCATCAATATATAAGTCACACTTACATATTAATTTATATATGATATAATTTTGATTAAAACTTAAATTTATTCTTTTAGGTAATTAATTAATCTATTTGTATTATTTGTTGAGGTGAACAAGTAATGTTTATAAGAAAAAAATTATAATGGTTTGTGTCAAATTGCTTTTTTTTTTCGATAAATAATACAAATAGATTAATTAATAACTATAAAAGCAAAAATTTATATTTTTAATCAAAATTGTACTACATATATATATAGATGTAAATGTGGCTTACAATATATCAGTGAATCTAAATGTACATTAGAAAAAGGAATAAAAGAACATATGATTTTATATAAAAGAGTTTTGGAGTCAATCAGGAAAAGATGAAAATAAACCTTCCTCATCGGTTATATTTGATCATAATAGAACTTGTAAACACGGATTTAAATTTGATTATAAAAATATAAAAATTATACAAATTGAACATTGCTAACGTAAAATAAAAGAGGCAATATTAATTTCAAGAAATCGTCAAATATTAATAAATCATCAGTCATTAAACATTAAAATAACAGAATTGTTGAAGAACTGAATTAAATTATGGGAAAAGTGAAATCATGTCTCATTTTGATTATTCAATGTTATATAGTAGACAAAGACTAAAAGGAATGTAGTCGAAAGTACTTCTACTAAAATAAGTTAAATTATATGAATATTACAGTATTTAATATATATATACATTTGAATACTATATATATATTGTAAGGGTAGCTTACAAACCTGTCTAGTAAAGCCCTTATTTATCCACAACAGCAAATTAAAGCCATTTAAAACATAAACTAGATAATAGATAGTTGGATAAGCACTATCCTTTGTTTTATAATGCAAACATACATAAATACACATGTGACAAAAGTTTGTTTTATTAAATCTTAAATAATATCACAATGGAATAATTTATCTCTTTCAAAGCAAAGTAAAAAAGACAATTCCAATAAGATCTTTCATATATATATACATATACTAGCAATAAGGTATTTGTCAATGTATTACACATCACAATTTATGACTAGTGATGATCTAATCTCAAGTCAATACCTAGGCAACCAAATGTTACAAAATGGGAGTAGAATTTTATTACATTATTTTAATTTTAACTGCAACCATTTAGTACACACAACAATAGACAACTACAGCAGTGAAAGAAGAAATGGAAAAGCTCATATACTAAACAATGGAAACTAGGCATGTTATAAAAGCAAACCCAGATCATTTCTGTTGTCTTTTATTATTTATCGAAGGATAGGATAACCACACACAACCAATATCTCAAGATAAAATATTAGAATGCAAGGAAAGATGGACAATTTGTTCAAAAATCCCGTATCAATTGTATAATTTTTACATCACAAAAAGTTGAAAGAAATCATAATCAAATAAGGAAAGTTGGTAGTTTCCAGCAGTTTAACAAAAGAATTGAACTGATTTTGAGTTGACAATTAAAAATAAAAGACTGTGCTATTGTTTCAACAAGGAGAAAAAGAAAGAGCACATCGCCAACTTATATAGATAAATGATGTAAGTAAAATTTTTCTTTTATATAATTCACTAAATGTGAAATAATGAACTGAAGAAAATTAAATCTATTAGAAAGTACTAAGCAATTTATTTTAGCTGAATAAAGTTGCCATATGACCTGGATGTTATTCTCCCAATCATAGAAGCATAACGATTTAATTCACTCATCTATATAATGCCTAAAAACATGAAATATTCCATATGAAATGTCTGAATGGATTCAGGAGCAAAGCAGCTGTAGAAAATGGTAACATCATTCCAAGCATGTTGCTGAGGAATTCAAATGATCAAGGAATACTTACAAGAGTATAACAAAAAGAAGGGTGATAGACTGAATCCATAAGAGACATTATCACTAGATTCATGGACTTTAATCTGGATGATTGAAGAAAATTTGATTTACTAAGTGTTAAATTTTTTTATACATTTGTAAAATTTTATTTTCATTTCATTTCTACATTTAGATATTTTAATGTGCCTACACTTGGAAGAGATCATATGTTTAAAAGCAACATAGTATGGGGGAGGTATTAACTAAGATAATATTTTTATGTAAATGAAGTTTAGGTCAGTTCCCTCTGCAGTGACTTGACATTTGAATCACCACATGTAATATGGAATGAAGTAAGAGTATTGATACTATTCAATATTAATTACATGCACTATTAAAGGACAGAGTTTGTGTTGTTAACAGTCATTATATTTATTTTATTCTGTGTGAATGACTAATCTTCTAATGTGGATGTTTTTTTCTATCAACCATATGGGCAGGGGATTCCAAAGAAGATAGAACATCAATCATTGGAATTCAATGACAAGGCTATTATATATATATATATTTGTGTAATTATATATATATATATATATTTTGTGTTGTAAATTAGTTAGTCAGCTTTGTGATCGATGTAATCATGATTTTTTTTTTATTAATTTAATTTGCTTTGTAAATAGTGAGTGCTGAGTTATGCAGCTCTACTATGGGTATGGGCTAGAATAATGGATACTTTTAATTGATTATATGGTAGAAATGCATATTTAACACATATAAATGCAACTTTTATTATGTTAAATAAGTTTTAAATTTTATTTGTTATTAATTAAAGTTGGATTTAAAATTTAACTGGTCTCTAGTTTATAATAATCATTCATACACCCATTCATCAACTTATTTGACTATACATATATGTGCACACACACTTCTTTTTCATATATAATGATACAGCAATAGGGTTGGATGGATCTTAAGTTAATGGCAACCTATATAGAAGTGTGATAGTTGTTATACAAAGTAAATTCACCCCTGAAAAGAGCTGAAGGAAATATTCTACCTGAGTTTGAATACTAAGGAATAATATAATCCAAAAGAGTGAGCTATGGATGAAGTAGCCTAAATTGATCTCAATTTAATATGTAAACTTAGAGCTAGCCTATTGGAAGTAGATATGATCATTGGTTAAGTACTTCATTGTGACATTCACAGCATCCTACCCAAAGATTCTAGGTCTGGCCATAGTGAGATGTGACCCTCCTTCTTCTGGCAACAATCCAGAGAACTGTTACAATATATATATATATATATATTTAAAAAAAAAAAAAAAAGCCCCCCCCCCCCCCCCCCCCCCCCCCCAAACCCCCCTCCCCCCCCCCCTTAATATCACTAGTTGAAAATTCAAGTACAAAATGTTCACATCACCCTTCCAAATGTTATGGTTGTTTTCAAAAGCATCTCCTGTGAATGATATAACATTGATCATTAGTAGGCATTGCTGAAATAACACACATTTGGTGGTGATTTGAACATTTTATGAATATACTCATGTATATATTGTAATGATAAGTTTACAAAGAAACTGAAATATCATAACAGTGCCAGAATCACTTCTAAGCAACTACCATCATAAATAGTACATCTTTTTTACATCAGACTTAGATCTAGATTGAGCATAAAACTCCAAATCTAAGTTGTGCATGTAATTTAATATTAAAGTTTGAACATGAATTTTACTAGTAATTTAAATAAAACCTAATTTCTATCAGTTTAAGGTTAACTGACAAGGCCATGACCTTGTCTTCATGGTTGCATATACTAACATCAATTATTTCTTTTCAGAAAACTATTTTCATAGCCTTTCACTTTTTCTCTTTCTAAAACTACAATAAATCTTAATGAAAAAAAAAAGATTGGAGCATAATTTATACTTAAATAATCCAAAATGTTTTAACTGTGTTGGCAAACCATTGCCAGAATTGTATGGCTGTTTTGATTAGCAGTTGAAAATTATGTCTATAGGTACATCATTTAAATATTTTATTTTTATCAGAAATGGAATGTATAAATCGTTTCTGTTGATTGCATTTGAATCCATTGCAATGTCCATGCCTCTTTGTATTTTCGTTTTCCATCATCTCTTTTGGTACAAATTGTCCTCACATTACTAGGATTGAAAGCATGACCTTAGCTAGCTTATGATTGAGAAAGGTTAAATTATATATGTTATTTTGTTTTACACTGTTGCATAAGTATGTGTGCTGGCCATACTAACTGTTAACTTTTCTTAATACTTGAGTATAATGAGTTTATAATAATTATATTACTAGATTATTCAATTACAGTATTTCACATAATTTTTCTCCAATTCCTGTTTTTATTTATAATCTGTACTAATATATACTTTTTTTAATTCTCACATTTCAATTTTATTTTATGGTCATTATGAAAGTCACTCCTCCCCCCCAGGTATCACTTCAACATTTGCAATGTATTGTACTATGCACATGTAATCTTTTCTATGTATTTTATTCTTCATCCAAGTCAATGCCATAGGAATTTATTCAAGTACTTTATAGCCTTTTGCCATCTTATTTTTTTTTTAAACTTTGTACACTTTATGTAACTAATTCAATATTCTTTACCAATCTTATTTTAATTTACATTCTGTATATATTTTTTAAAAATATGAAAAAATTAAAAGACTGAAGTGGAGTTGGGCTGGACATATTGCTAGAAGAGATGATAATCGACGGACAATTGAACTCTTAAACTGGATTCTAAGAGATTGTAAAAGACCCAGAAATATACCACGTGTGAGATGGATAGATGAAATAAGAAAATGTGCAGAGATGATTTGGAGAATAGAGACTAGACACCAAAGAAGATGGATTGAACTTAGAGAGACCTTCATGTGGTTGATGATGATGGTATATTTTTATTTCCTAAGTTTTAATCATATGTCATTATTATTATTACTGAATATATATAGAAACAAATTTGGAAAAATATAGTGTGATTGTAGAGTAGAGCCTACAGTTCTATTGATCTGTACAGTACTTAGTATTGAGCAAAAAATTAAAACTAATAAATATAAAAGTAAAATGTCTGCATTTATCTTTGATTTTATAATTATATTAATTTCAATAGTTTTAAACTTTTCTAGGAAAAACATAATTCAATATAAATAATACATACAACACATATACTACAAAAAGCTTGTTTAATACATAAAATAAATATGCTAACTACATCAACAGAATATGCTGAGAATCCTTTTGACTAAATAATGCAGAGTATGACTACCAGATAGCCGAAAGCATGCTCAGCATATTATGTAGATGAATTTAGCATTTTTATTTTAAATTATTAAATAAGTTTTTTTAGTATAGGAATATAATAAATAAAATCAGAAATTAGTATATTTTGCAATCAAAAATAATTTATCTTTCAAAACAAAATCAATTATTTAACAAAAAAATACATCAATAACATATCAAAAGTATGCAGAAGTGAATTTTATCAAAAATGTATTTATTTTTGAATTTATCATGCAGATGTTCATTATTGAATTTATAGTGAGTACTTGTGAAATATAGATTACTTTTATTTCATATTCATTTTATGCATGACCTATTATTTCTTTTAATACATATTTTTATTGCAAAATATTATTTCCTTCATTTTATTCAATATACATTTGTAACTATAATTCAAAAATATATGAAGACATTTTTTTTATGATTTTCAAAATATATTTTATTTATATGTTTTATTTAAATAATTGATATTGCATTATATAAACAATTTTTATTAAAAAATATTTTATTTAATTCAATATACTTTTATACTGAGAAGACAATCATCCCTCTTCATGAACTCCATCTATAATACAAATGAATGATGTTAAATGTAAGGATACTTTCTTCTCACTCACAAGATAAAGACTGAAAAAAATAAGAATGATGGATTTATTTTTAAACCTAAATGCCCTTATATAGTCATACTCTCACTCCAAGACACTTAAGATTGGCCTAGATAGTGCTTTTGGTTTTGAAAATAAGATGGTCATTTTTATTTTTTTAAAGTCTTTTTTTTTTGTGGCTGGGATAAGAGTATCTTAACACTGCTAATTTATATTACAATATCATATTAGTGAAGAGTGATAATTATCTTCTAAATATAATTACAATCTGACACTGCACTATTTAAAATTCATTAATCATTAATAAACTTTTATAGCCATAAATTCAATATTAAAAGTAAACATTTTGGTCACTATTCTGTAGCTCCATCAAATGGTTAGATCATACACTATATTAGCACCAAAATTTTCTGTAAATGATAATGTTTACTATAATGAATAGATGGTAACAATTTTTAAAAAAATTATAGAATATTGTGAAATATTTAAATAATAAGTAAGTTAAATGTGAAAATAAATCACTGTTGATTAAAAAAAAGATATTTTAGCAACCCAATTTTATTCTTGAATTGAAGCGGCACAATTGTCATAGTAAATAATATTTTACCAACTAGCAGAATTAAAAATTTTGTAAGTTAAATTTAGTTGCTAGTATTTTCAATATGAGACTACATTTTGAAAGCTATGTTTAAGAAATTTACAGCATATTATTATTAATTGAAATCTTAATGGATGCAAAATAATACTTTTACAAAATCATAAACCTAAAAAAAAATTTGTCATTTAAAAATCTTCAGCAAATTGTTTTGCCTTCACCTGACTTTCAGGTTTAATATTGATGACCTTCAGAAATTTCTCCCCTCCATAATCTATCTAGTTATCCAGGATTGGTTAGTAAATGAATATTCAACAATTGTTAGCCACATCTAGATTAAAACAGGAAAACCTCTCCATACAGTATTGCCACTCAGTGCAAGCCAGAATAATGAATGAATGCCAGAAGGCTTGTGCATAAAATCACCATCTAGTGCCTACTCATCCAATATCCCCAGACTAGTTTCTGGCTTGTGGCCTGATCTCAGATACAAGGCTCCTCACTGATGAAGGCCACAAGCCAGAAACTAGTCTAGGAATATTGGATAGGGAGGCACTAGCACAAGCCTTTTAGCATTTATTGATTACTGTGGCTTGCACTGAGTGGAAATACTGTATGGAGAGTTTTGCTGTTTAAATAACAGTTATAAACAAGAATAAGAAATGATGATCATGTGATGTTTATGGGCACTTCTAGATTAGTAAGGGTTTTCAAAATAGTATTGAAACATTGGCTGTAAAAGCAAAATATATGATTTTCATATAATGAAGTCATATCTACTGGTATAGATGTGAGTGATGGAAGGGGGTGATATGAAATATTATGTATCTTCAAATTAAATCCATGACTTTTCTGTATCTATGTTACATGCAATTACATTTCAATAAGTACTATCTGAGTTTTCATTTACAAATGAAGTCAGACTGCAAAAGGATCTTTCACAATTTTATCCATCAGCAGTAATCCAAGTTTCTATTATATATTTATTACATGTCAATTATTTTAAATTAGAAATATCACTAATGTTTGTGGATTATGTATGATTGTATATAAATAACATTGAATACATAAAAACAAAATTAAAGTAATGAATACAAAATAAAAGTAATAATAAACAAACCTAATATAACAATTGGTACGGTGATGATAAACAGATCATTACTCTAAGAATTAAAAAATAAATATGAGAAAAATGTGAAAAAAATAAAATAAATTTATAATGATAGTAAAAATTATCACATGATCACCATTACTTATGCTTGCTCATAACTGTTATTAAAATAGACAAAACTCTCCATACGGTAGTGCTGGAAATTAGTCTGGGGATATTGAATGAGTAGGTATTAGATAGGGATTTTATGCACAAGCCTTCTGACATCCATTGATTACTTTGGTTTGCACTGAGTGGCACTAGTGTATGGAGAGTTTTTTCAGTTTTAACTTTTAGATTCAATTCTAAAACAATTACCTGTATATGTTGATATACGTCTAAAGAAAACTATTATCAATCAAATATTTTTTGAATAACTAAATTTAATTAAGATTTATAATATTTTGAACTATAATTGGAAAGAATCTTTTCATGTATGTTTGGTTAACTATAAAAATATTCACTTGATCACCATTTCCTACACTTATACAGCCTGTTAAAACAGTAGCAAACTTACTATACAGTAGTACCACCTAGTGCAATCCTTAGTAATCAATGGAAGCAAGAAGGTTTGTGTATAAAAGCTATATTTAGTGTCTACTCATCCAATATTCCCAGACTACTTTTTAGCTTGTTGCTTTCAACCATGAAAAGAATCTAGGATCTAATGCAAACCTCCAGCAGCACCCTTTTGCATGCCATCTTACATTCATTGATTCCCAAGGATGGCACTAGGTGGTACTATTGATTGGAGAGTTTACTACTGAAAAAATAATCTTTTTATGTTTAAAATTTTTTTTTGAATCATCTCCTAGTGGTTGATTGTGTTGTAGTTCAATAATTTATTTTAGTATTATGAATCAATAAATGGTACTTGAATTAATAAAAATATAAGTTTACAACAAAAAACATACCAAAATAGCATATTTGGATTTTGCAAATATAAAAAAAAAAAAGAAATAATAAAAGCATTTTTCCATTATTACCTAATTATAATAATACCAATAAAAATAAATTAATGAAATTTTAATTAATTACACTTCAGTTGTAAAATCTGAACAAATAAGTATTAAGTCAAACTCTCCATATAGTAGTGCCACCCAGTGCAAGCCTTCATGATCAATGGCTGCGAAAATATTTGTGCATAAAATCCCCATCTAGTGCCTACTCATCCAATATCCCCACATTCGTTTATAGCTTGTTGCCTACATTGATGAGAAACATTGGATGTGAGAGTACTGCACCTAGATTCTAGGATTTAATTCAACCCTCTTATATTATTTATTTTTGCTGGTTCTTTAAAAATTGATAAATCAAGCTTACAATGTACTTCCCCCTATATAAAGACAAAAAGTCAAACCTAAAATTGATTGCATTTCCATCTGGTATTTTAATTAACTATCTAACTTTTAAAAAATAGATTGACAAAACAGATATTACTATGGCTTATTAAATATGGATATATTTAACATTGTAATGACAGTAGTAATAAAATACATGATGCTTTTTATATAGTAACAAACATTTTTATAAAAAACATATTTCATTAAAAGTTTGAAGTAATATTTTAATATATCCGATCTGAGCTGTATTAGTTAATGAGGATAAATAAATAAAAAAATATTGTTTCTTGTATAGAAATATAGAATGAGAAAGGTAAAAAAAATTATTTCTGATTATACTGAAAATAAGAAAATATATATTTTGATTTTAAAGGTTCCCATTTTTATATAAATAAATGATAAAAAAGTTAAAATATAAATCTAAGTGTTATACAAGAATAAAAGAGAATTGCATAATAAATAGAACTAGTAAAAAACCAAGTTCCATATTAACGCAATATTCTATAAAATATTGTTGTGATTGACTGGATGAAATAAAATCTCAACATATAGATTTAACAGAGTTATTGGAAAAAATATTTTCCTATTTGTTATATCCAAATTTGCATATGTTTTTTTTTATCTGTGTAAAAAAGTGTGATTTTTTTTCTCTTTATAATCTAAAGGTGAATGCACTTTTGATGAAATTTATCTTATGATTACGTAAATTCACTAAAAGTGCACTCAACTTTTTATTATAAAGAAAAAAAAATCACACTTTATTGTGTCGATGAATAAACATATGCAATTTAAATATTGTTATTTATTATATTTACAATCATGACAGATAATCTCAGATGATAGTAAAGTTATCATCCTATGTAATGATTAGTGGCCAAATGATGACCCCAGACTGCCATTTGATGATAATCTTTTATTTAGAGATTAGCCATTGCAGATCAATTTTAAATGAAAGAATATTGCAGTGATTGGAAAACTATTTGCTTAATATTACACAGGATTTTGTGAGATTTGAAGAAAGGTGAAGTGACAATTTATTTAAGTAATGAATAGATGCTTTACAACAGAGACCTAAAAATGAAAGCATGAATGGATTGGGATTGATTATAAATAAAGTGGAAGAACAATATTGTGGATATTATTGGAATACCAAATACAGTGGAAGATTAGTTCTTCAATTTAATGGAAGATATCAAAGGCATATCATTCATGGTTATGCCCCAATAAGTTATCATTGTGATAAAGATGTTAAGAATTTTTATATGGATCCATAAAAAAACTTTGATTAGATGGAAAAACATTCTAAAATTATATGGTAGATTTTGCTAATACAATTGGTAAGGTATAAAGAGAGAAAAGTAATGTGTATAAATTCAATTATGATAATAGAAATGAAAAAGAACACAGATATTCACAGAAAAAAAAGCATATTGCAGCAGAATTAGGACTAACAAAACATATGTATTTCAGATTCAAGACTAGAAGTGAGCATTGATTAGTGAGATATAAGATGTGTATTAATGTGAAACTAGAAAGACAACAATTATTAATAAAAATAATATTGACATTTATTATTCTCAATCTTCAGAAACATTTTAAAAAATTTTAATTATAAATTTCAAATCATTTTAAATTATAAGTAGATTTTGAAGATAGTTTAGATTTGAATAAAATCAATAGGAAGATAAATGGCATACTATTAGAAACTACAATAAATATAGCTAGTACAAAAAGTAATATTTTATTAGTACATTTGTAATGAGATAAGACAAAGCATGAACATATATGAAAATGATCTGGAGTTTTATAACATGTCATTATAAAGTGTTATTATCTATATAAGACATATAATTGAGAATTAGCAAGAAAAGTTATAAACAAGCATAAAAGTGTCAATATTATAAAACAGCATCTTGATATTGGTGAGAAATTTAATTCTGTTGTAAAAAAAAACATAAAATTATTACTAAAAAGATACAAAAAAAAATCATGAAATCTATGGAAGGGTTATATAAACAATTACAAAGCAACAAAAAACAAGAAAGCAATGTATCCTCTACAATTACATCTTCTGAATTTCTTAACATTTGCAGTAAAGAAGTGAGGCTCCAGGTAATGATGAAAATATAAACAATATCTTAAAAGAAGTAGGTGAAGAAAGAGAAAAATAGCTTGCAAAGTTGTACATCAAATGTCTAAATGATAAATATCTATATGATGATTGGAAGAATCCAGTAGTAATAATGATATTTAAAAAAGGTAATAAAAAGATATTAGAACATAATAATTTCTCAGTCCTTTATCAGATCATTATAAAACTTTTACCAAGATTATTATCATTTATCTATAGAAAACATTGGACTTTATCTAATCAAAAGAACAAGTTGTTTAAAGTGGTTTTAACACAATGGACCATATTCATATATTGGAAGATGTTATTGAAGAAACCAATGGAAATGAATTGAAATTATAACTTAGGATTTATAGATTATGAAAAGGTATTTTATTTTCTGCACACTTCCACAGCAATTACTCAGGATATTTTATACTCTGAAGCATATTTATCAAAATGCAACAGTAATAATTAGATTACATAATGATATTAAAAAGATTAAAAGTGTGAGGGATACAAACAAGAAATATTTTGTGATTTAAAACATGAAGCTTCAGGAGTAAAAGTAAATGAAGATGTCTTCCAGATAATGTGATTGTTTTTGCAAATAGTAATGTTGAATGGATTTTTTGCAAAAAAAGATAAAGATTGATAAAGATAAATGAAAAATTAACAACTACAAATACCTTGGTCAGATTATTCATTCAGTTAGAAACATAATGGATAAAATTAATCATAGAATTTAAATTGGATGAGGTGCCATTGGTAGAAGTAATTTAATATTAAAGAAAACATGATGATATACTTAAAAGATTATTAATAAAGATGTTTTACCAGTTTTTACTTAAGGACCTGAGACTTAGAAACTTAACAGTAAAGCAATGTGAAGATGTACAAGACAAAATCAAAAATGAAATACAATGAGAAAGCAAACATGTATTACTAGCATCATTGAAAAAATTAAGAGGCTGAAATGGAGCTGGGCTGGATCTAATGCTAGAAGACATTATATTAAATGGATAGGAAAGCACTCTGAAAGAGACCACATATGTGATGGATGGGAAAAAACAAAGAATTTTGCTAGTAAAGAGAGACTAAGGATTAGAGAAATTGGATTAAACTTAGAAAGACTTCCATTCTGCAATGTATTGGTAATGGTTGTAAATGGTGATGAATTCCATTGGCTAAGATTATCTTATTTTAGAGTTAAAAAAAATATTTCATTTGTCATATACTATAAAATAGTAATAACCACAAATCTAAAAACTCTTTTGTAAATTTTTATAACATAAATATCCACTACAAGATAACCAAATATATTAAAGGTATTAAAAGCTAGGATTTTTAATTAGCTTCCAAGAGATAGCATATCTGAAAAATGTCAAAATATTTTTTTAATAAAGTAATTAAAAGTATAATAATGAAGAATTAAAATTTAATTAGAAGGGTAAAAAAAAATTCAACATGCTTTAAATATCAGAAAAAAACTATAAGTAACGTAATGTTATTAATATTATATATTTATATGGTTTTTAATTAATTATGTATGCATAATGATAGATAAGTGCACCGTTATTTATATGTAACACACACTATGCTATATTTCAAGCATTGTTAAATAAACATTTTAAAGTATAAAATAAACTTTATTAATAGCAAATTTTATACAAGAAATAACATATGTACAGAAAAATTTAAGCAATACAACTGGTGTTTGAAGGCAGATAAATATTGATCCAGTTTTATATAGGTGAATGTGGAATTTATATGCTTCATATAGAATTGCACTAAAGGATAAACATCCTTTACATTGCGAATTAAATAATACTTCTAGCTAAGAATATGAAGATATATAAGTATATACTATAACACTCTTTATTTATTTATTTTAAGAACGTTGTTAATTAAATGTATAGAGCAACAATAAATCCACTCATGGTATTATAGGGATGGCCGAATTGCTTAAGATTAATTGTAAGCTTGTGACATAGAAAACGCAATAAGGATGAAATGTATGGACAGTTTTCAAAACCGAATATCATATTTTGTAAATGATTATTACATTAGATAGATTTTGGAACCAGATTGAGCTTCAATCAATTAATGCGTTAAGAAACAATTGAGCTGGTCTCTAGTCACTATAATTCAATCAGCTTTTATAGTAAGAAAATGTCTGTTTATTATTGTGCATCAAAGATGATATATAGAATTTTTTTTAATTATGATATCCAGAGAACTAAACATTATATCAGTTAATTCAAATCACTTTGCTCTAATATCATGTTTGTTTTAAGATTCACTTCTTCTAACTATTGTGATTCGAAAAATATTTCCATATATAATCTTGGATGTGGGATAAGAAATGGTCATTTATTACAATGAAACGTTGACTGAATTAACAATGTTTGAGGTATATTGTTTCTTTGTTTTAGGCATATATATGTTTTATTTTTTTAAAAAAAGTTAATCATTATTTTTTGGAAAAAAATAACATATTTTGTGCAATAAATCAGTAATTGATTGGTTAAACTCGTTATAAAAAAGATTCATCTATAAATGGTTTTTTTTTTGTTTATTAGATATGGAAATAACCTTTAATACTTCATTTTGATGTCAATAAATTACATTTTTTTGATAAAGTAATTTTATTTTGTTTTTTTTATTTATCTATGTTCCCTTTAATTATGTAAATATTATTTTTATGGGTTTTTTTCTATATGTCAAAGCATCTGCCGAGAAGCGAACCCATGACAACTGTCTGCAAGCAACTGCTTGCTTGCAAGGCAACTGCGCTGATTTCTCGGCTACTAACGCTTGACTATTATTTTTATATTGATTCAAAGATTTTCAAGATTATAGATATAAATGATATATTTTTGCAGATTCATCCGCGTAAAATTTTGATTATGAATATGCAAACATTTCTGTTTGATGAACTGGGCGATGAATATAATATTATAAAGATGGTTATAGAGGCACATCTACAACCATTTTTATATTCTATTTATCTACAAGATAATAGCTTGTGCGATCAAATTGAAACATCTGTATATTCCTAATCAAATTCTTACATAGATGAACCTGTAAAATACATCATATATATTTTGTTTTTATATATAAATATGGTGATATATTTATAAATGGGATTCCATTTTTAATTTTAATGAAAAAATCTATAATCATGATATTTCTATGGCAATAGCAAATCAAAATCAGTGGCACAAATTAAAATAAACTTACAATTTGAAAGGTTGGCCCATAACATTCTCTAATATAAACATCCCCTCCAATAAAAAGAAAGCTGTTCTTTATATGCTTCAGTATCTGAAAGATTTCAGTCAGTTTAATTGGAAGCTAGTCATGGGAATTCCTGACCACATTTTGGTTTGTAGTGTTCCATTCACTATTTTGACGTCTTCCCGACTTTGATTGGTATAATTCATGGTTCTGGTTATCGGAAAAGTAGATGGTTGAATTTTTAATTCCAAAAGTAACAATCCATTTGCTATTTTAATATCTGGCTGGCATCAGATGGCAAAATTGGTGATTCCGATCATTGGCTTCTGGACTACTAAAATAGATTGGCCTAATGTCTGAACAATCCATGGCAAAAATTATCACTGTGAGTTTTCAAACTGTTTTTAATTGACTGAACCAGAAAATAAGTAATTGCAGGTTTTAACTAGAGTTAAAAAAACCAAATCTCCATTTATTAAACATTTCATCATCTACAATGTCCGTTAACGTTAATCCATTAAATTATCGTATATATATATATATATAAAGCAATTAAATCATCCCAGATGATTGAGAAATTCAGTACTGTCCTCTGTGAACTATTCACAGAGGGCAGTACTGGATTTCTTAATCATGTGGGATGATTTAATTGCTTAATATTTATATATTTATTTCAGTATAGCGTTATGCACTGGGATTATTTTATATATATATAAAGAAGAGAATATAAGGAAAGAATAGATATATATACGTGTGTGTGTATGTATGCATTAATAAAAACTGATGCTCCGTGATGTTTGTATTTTTTCTTAATTCAATATCAATAAAATTTTCTTAGAGAAAAAAACATTATAAAATATTATTTCAAAACTAACATAATTTGAAAAATAAGCTTTATTGTCTTTTAGTTTATCCCTTTTATAAACAAAAAGAAAGAAAAAATGATGAAATGATACACAAATACTTAGAAAAATATTGAGTTGTTTATAGCTTTACAAAGAATTATGAATAAATTATGAGTAAAATTGATTAATCTTCAAAAAATGGCATTCTTATATTTTATAAAAATGGCTACTGTATTTTATGAATAAAATATGTTTTTAGTATCTGTTGATTAAAATTTAAAACAGAACTTATTATACAAAAGACCAGTTAATTTGTTTTCACATATTTATTTTGCTAATCCATTAAACATCACATGAACACACTTCTTTATGCATACACAAGCAGTTAGCACAGAGGCAAAACACTCTGTACAGTAGCGACACTCAGTGCAATCCAGAGCAATCAGTAGATGCAGAAAGATTTGGGAATGAAATCTCTATCTAGCGCCTACTCATCCAATATTCCCAGATTAGTTTCTAGCTTATGGTTTTTATCAGTGAGTAGCTTTGGAGCTGAGAGCACTCACCTAGATCTTGGGATCTAATGCAACCTTTTTAGTAACTATAATGCTTTAAATTCAAAATGAAATTACAATAATTTTTTTGAGCTCATTTGATTATATAGTCATATAGTTCTGATTTCATTTCAGCATTTATATATTTTGGTGTCTTTAATCCTTTAATACAGTCATTGGTGTTCCAGAATTCACTGATTACTGTGGCTTAGATTGAGTGGTGCTACTGAATGAAGGATTTTGCCTCTGTGCTAATATTTATTTTGAGTTTTCAACCTTTTGTTCTCTTATTGCTTTTAATTTTTTAACAGTCAATGACATATTAAAAATTTCAAGTAAAACACAACCTCAGTATTTATATCATTATGATAAAAAAATTCAAAATAATTAGATTCTTTGTCTATCATCAATAAAATTTTGAGTTCAAATCATTTTTGTCATTGGTACTTTTTAGCTTAGTGTTATTATTTTCAAGAGATCTTTCATCAGTCACTATGTAAAGTCCACTGTTCCTGTTGGCACAATGTATCACTATCTACAGATAGATTTCTATTGTTTATATTATTCATCCACAAATTCATGCTGTTTTAGATTGCAGTATATGTTTATAATCTGCCATTGTCATATTTTAACTACATGTAGTCATGTCATGAATTTCAGTATGCCATTTTTAGTTTTATTTAACTCAGAAATTTCATTTGTTCACTTATTTTTTTGACTACTTCAGAAGTTATAGTCAAATTTTAACAATCTTCTATCAAATGGATTTCCTTTAAATTTTGTAATTATGGTAAACATCAATGACAATGCAATATGGCACTAAAATGTTTTAGGGTTATTGAGATGATTTTCCAGACTAACAGTGTTGGCAGGTCAAATTTCAAAGGGTATGATCGTGGTTTGGTAATTTTTGGTAATGAACACTAAATATCAATTTGTTCTTTTAAAACATAGCTTTCACTGATTATACATCAGTAAAAAGCATTTCCAATTAATTAAAATAAAAATATAAACAAATGAGGGATGAAAGCTTAATTTATTTTAAATGCTTAATGAATACTTGCTTTTTTGAATGCATTGCTTTAATAAACAAAAACATCTTATAAACAATGTTTAATATGTGTGAATATTAACAAATAATAAAGGTTAAAAATATTTTATAAAAAAAATGTTTTTATTTAATTGTATTAATAATGCACTAAAAACAATAAAACATTTTTTTTTCTTTGACCACAATTTGGGTTGGTAAACTTATTTAAAATAAAATCAGATGTCCATAAATAAATTAAGACAGTCAATTAGAAATTGAATTAACTAATTTATGGGTCACTACCTACTTTTATTTTAAGTTAAATATACCAATCCAAATTGTGCTCAAAGAAAAAATGTTTAGTTAGATGCACTATAATTTGACTTTCCAAAAGAAAGAATATAATATTACTAGTTATTTGAAAACATTTCCAAGATTCACTTGTCTTGTATTCAAACCTGGTTTAGGTAAACAGATGAATTCACAAAATGTACAGCAAAATACCATTTTATTTTTCTTATGCATAATATTATTTAAAAGTTTATATGATAAAAAGTATTTATTTTTTATACCCGCAAGCTATAATTTTTAATTTTTAAAATTAATTTTTAAAGTTCGCTCAATAATAATTAAATTAATAATAAATTAAAAAATCAAATTAATAAATTCGCATACAAATTGTAACAAGCCTTATATAACAACATTGGAAAAACTTAAAATTTTAAAGAATGAATAATTGATGTTATTGCAAAATGATATTTGCAATTTTTAAAGTAAATCAAAGAGAGCAAATCTTTAGACTAACTAACATAGTGCAGTGGTAGAAGTTGAGACACTGGAATGTGACATCTTTGGAGCAATTCTTCTGATGCATGGCAGATACTTGAACTTCTTATAAACTCTCAATCAATAAAGACATTTGATTATATATATATCTATATTTCAGATCTCCTATGCAGGCTTGAATCATAGCAAGCAAACTTGAAATTTTTTAACTGGCTTAGAATTCTTGTTTCAGCTATCTATCCTATAGCTAACCTGACTAAACATCTAATATTGATTAGTAAATTATATTTTTATCTAGAGAATAAATAGTGAAAATTTCTCAAACTATTACTGCTTAGAAAATTGAAAAAGCTGTTGATTATTGTTTCCCCTTTCTTTGAAATAAATAAATAATGGTAAAGAGATAGACAGAAATGCAAATTTTACAAAAATGATCAAAGGGGGTTTGAACTCAGACTTTCCCAAGACCCTCAACCTTCCATGCTATCCCATGCTGCTGATACACTTGATCACATATGGATGGTTGAGGGTCATGTAAAAGTCTGAGTTCAAACCCCTATATATCACATCTATAAGTACAGGTATAAAAAACCTGTACTGTAGAAATCATTCATATTTTAAAAATGATTAGGATAAATCAAAAGAATAAGAATTATCAATTAAGAAGGATTAAGCATAAAAGTGTTTAAGTATCATTTGTCCTGAGGGGTTTGATGCATCTAAGCTGCATCCTGGGGAGCTTCAGATTAGTGGAATCTAACTTTGTCACTTTCAGTGATTACACTTTTTAAGAACACCCAAGCAACTGACAATTTATCTATTTTAAAACTATTATTCAATAAACAAATCATAAAGAGTTATAGATTTACAGATAGATGGAATTTCAGAATATCCTAATGAAAGCTGACTTGTGAGTGCTTTCTTCTCCAAGCTTCTTGCAGCAACAATTCTGAATAAATGCATGTAGCGCATACATATATAGTTTAACTATTAACCACTAAAGTTTTAAACTGTTTGAAAATCTGAACCTTGGGTTATTATATGCAATGTGACAATGTTGTTTAGAATCTTAATTGATAATGAAACTACATGCTATCGTTACATTTTGATTTTAAATGGGAAAAACTGATTTGAAACATTTGAAATAACTTAATCTATATATTGCAGTAATGCCATGATTTGAAAAACATGTTGTTCAGGGGAGGTGATGACAGGGTAACATTGAAGATAACCTACAAAGGTATGCAACACACAGTCATAGTTCATATCGTAACTCATGAGCCAAACATTACCATCTTAAAATTTTGTTGTTGATTAACTAAACTATGTTGCTATATAATACATGGCTTGTTAGCAGTTTGATGAAAGAACCAGTCATGTTTTCATTGGAACACATTGAATAGAAATCGTAAAAAGAAATTCTTTTTTTTTTTGACACTACCTTTTTGTCTATGCTCTTTTATTTTTATAATTTCTTCATTGAATAATAATTTATTACTTACTATTATTAACACTTTTAAATTCTCATTTGTTTATAATTACCTTAAGAAAGAGAGTAGCGGTGAGTATTTTAAGACTAGAAGGATGACAATGAAAGAATCGATCTTTTGGAAAACAGTTGTTATGTTAATAAATCATTCACTCTAATAAAAAATAACCGAATAGTATTCACAACGCATTCTAGTAGTGGAAATGACCCACAGACCTTGAGCCCAGATTTTCCCATTTTACTAATTCACCAATTCATGCATGATATATCCTGTCGTCAACAATAGATTAAAATCAGACCTTTGATTTCGTATACAAAATATAAAGAAAATGAGACAGATTATTAAAAAAGGAAGAAACGTTCAATTAAAATGCATTCAATTTTAATACAGAATATAATCTTAATAAAAAAAATAAAAGTTTAAATTAATTTAATATGAATTAAAGCTTTTAATTTTTATAGAATTTTTTTAAAGTTACTTTTTAAAAGTAGGAATTACTTATAACTGATATTAATTAGCATTTTCTTCCTTTCTATAATAATTCAACATTTATTTATTTAAAAAAAGTTAGATTTTTAAATATATATATATTTAAAATTTTAAGATGAATAGCTTTTTAGAAACTATTATTCACTTTTTTTAATTAAAATAACAATGAAATAACTTATTTTCAATGACTAGTCATTTAGAATAATTCAAACAATTCATTATTTTTTTTTTTTTTTAGTCTTACGAAAACGAAAATATCATTTATTAAAAATATAAAATACAATAAAAAAGATATAAGTATAAAACCTTTTTGCAACCATACACTTATAAAAAAGAAGGCACAGAGATAAAATTAATTTAAATTGTAGACGGTAAGCGAAGATAAAATTTCTATTGAATAAAATTAATTGCTGTATGAAATATTAATTCAGAAAATTATAACGCAAATATAACATCTCAGAAATTTTTCGAACCATCACTTTGATAATAATTAACGGAAGCAATTTTATAACAACAACTGAAAAAAATGATAATATATTTTGAAAATACTGACTTCTATTTCCACGATATTAATTATTTATTTTCTTTAATTCTGATTTGCCTCATTCATCTTGAAATATTGATGATTATTATAATAAGTGAAACCGATAGCTTGTATTTTGCGGGATTAAAATTATATAAAATTAAATTACTGAATAAACCGATTAAACAATTTAAAACTGGAAATGTTGGTAAGTAATTTATTGATAAAAATTCTGTTCATATATAATAAATTATTTTCACAAAAATGCATGCCAAAATTCTTAAACAATTACAATTAAATAAATATTGATTTTTTTCCCCTTCAAACCAACACATATATGTGTACATATATATACAGAATTTTGCTTATCTTGTAACGGTTAAATCCTGAAATTAAATCATCTTGTAACGGTTAAATTCTGGAATTAGGTTTTTTTAGCTTCCGGTCTTGACCAGTTCTGATCATCCATTAGAAGCTCAAACTAATTTTCAATTCGTAAGAAAAGAAAGGGAATGGAAGCTCTAATCTTGAGCTCCAAATGTTAGGTAAGTCTTTAACTTTCCATTAGTTACAATGGAGAGTGATAATTACATTAATTATAGTCAAAGTAAACAAACTCTAACATTTGAAAATAAAGCAACAAATATGGCAGTCAATTCCCGCGAGGTTTTAAACTCAATATTAAATTCAAATGGCAAAGATTGTCAACCCAAATGGTCCGAAACTCCTTCACTGCATAATAATGAACCTTCAACATCATTTAATATCCAAATAGCTTCAAAAAATAATAACTGTGACCCAAATTCTAATACAAACGACCAAATAGCCTGTGGTCAAACTGTAAATATCACCACAAAAAATGCAGAAAAACATAACAACACCCATATCTGCTCACAGATTTCTGCCGAGGATATATTCGTGAAATACAATCCCAGTTTTCAATTCTCTAATGCTTCAAACAAAAGAAAAAATAATTACATAGTGACAAATAAGAATAACTGTCATAACAATTATAGTGAAAACTTCTCTAATCTGCTAGGGGACAGCAAAAATGCTTCTAATGGCAGACAGAGAGATTTTAAAATAAATTTTAAACAACTGCAACATAATCCCAAAGATACTCACACTCAATTACGTGATACTAATTATTCTACAGATGATATAATAACAAATTTATCTAACTCCAATGAAAAAAACCTTTTGCAATCAGCAAATTCAAAAAAAAAACATTATCGTACGCTAATGCTGTGGGTTTAAGCAAATCCGTAAATAATACCGAAAATGTAATGGTAGCTAATTCACGTGAACTCCTTTTAGATCTAACAGATTATGAGTTAGCACAGCACTCAGAACTTAACTATAGCACTTCTGATTACGATACAATAGATATCAATAATCTAAATGAAGAAATATACCAAACGATACTAACAATTTCAATAAAACTATTCCAAACATTCTTTATAAGTCATTCTTAAACTACTATAACGACAAATCGCTATTACTAGCGATTACAAATCAAAATTGTTCTCTCTTCAAGTTTCCCATGGATCAACTCTATGCCCTCATCAACCAGCAGCAGCTTGGAAAAGGAATTCACAAGATTCTAACCCATCCCAATGACTGTTATGTGGGCATTGAGTTCAAAACCTGGGCGGACCGAATGAATTTTAGATCTAACATCAAAGCATTAGGGAATCATATATTGTGCTACATTGACATGAACAGACCAGTTACACTATCTGGAAAAATCAATAACTGTCTTGAAAATTTCACTGAACAGGAATTGCAAAATATACTTATCAACTATGGCAGTGTTAGCAAGTTCAATTATCTGAATAATTTGCATCTTGATGATCAAATCTTGTCTAACACTGTCATATTTTCATTTACTCTAAAGAAAAACATCTCCCCCACTGACATCCCCACCATCATAACTGCCAGAGGTTCACCATTGGTTTTATCATTTCGAGGGTACGGCCCCAATGCTGCTGCCTCCAAAGGTCACATCTCGTAAAAGATTGCACAGCTCGAATTTGCAACTATTGTGGCCTTAAAAAAATAAAATACATCATTGCAGTGGGAAATCTAGCAATCCAGGGCTTACATCAACTCACATCAATCAAGCAACATTTAATCATACCACAAACAATGACTCTACCCAGGTCCATATCACCCAAACCTCAACAAAAATTCCAGACAAACCTGAAAAGACATCTTCAAATATCACAATAAACAATACATCATTACGAACCAAGACTACTCAAGAACAAATGTAGATAGAAGTTGACACAAACCTCTGGGATGATCTTGTTGACCAAAATCTCACAAAAGTCCATAAGGCCATCACTCATCTTAATAAAACTGACCTAGACACAGAGGAAGGCAAGGACCTCTCAAACCCAATAAACCTTGAATATAGCAACTATATCACTATAAAACCCAAATCCACCTCCATCCAGCAAAAAATTTTCGTTATCACAACAGTTAGGTCCATTGGTTCCTTCTGTGTCCAAAAAAGGCAATCAAAACAATCAGCAGACTACTCACATAACATCTCTGCAAACCCCAAAAAACAATAAAGAAGAGTCTGCAAACATAAATGGTTTAATGGACAATAGATCTCAAGCTACCCAACAGTCACCGCCATCAGAACATTGCTCAGAGCTCAAAGAAAAACAAGAAAACAACAACTCGCAAAGAGTTTCGACAGTCAAAAAACCTAAAAAAGATGGTAAATTGAAAGCAAAACATCAAAACACTATAGATATATCTGCAATTGCAAATCAAACTAATAAGATACACAAAAGAAAGTCGGTCCTCTCAGACAAGTCCAGCTCAGATGTAAGAGAATGATCAATTCCAAATGATTTACAACCTCCCTCCAACAATCAAACAACAGATCTAACCCCAGTTAAACATCTCAAATCTTCTGAAAAGAAAAGAAAAACTATGGATCCTCCAACATCCATTCCCCTAGAACCATTGGAAGACACCACAACAAATTATACCCCCGCTCCAATTTTAAACAACTGCCTAGAATTTCTACCGACCCTTTCCTCTCTTTTTCAGGTGCCCTCTGAGAAAGTGGATGGTGCAGAAGACCCAGATGACATTGGTTGGGATGATTCATCCACTGACTCAGAGCTGCTGGTCGAAAAGACATAAAACTAGATTGTTATGAACTGTAAAATTGCTGGAGTCAATGTTCGTGGCATCAACTCATTGGGTAGAGCCTATGCTATTAAAAATTGGATTGCCCTCAACTCCCTGCATATATTCCTAATGGGAGAGATTAAATACCATCAGAACACTGATCATAAAAAACTAGCACTGCTTTCAGCTTCAAGTTATGCCAGATTTTCTATTGGCTCCTCGGCTTCTGGAGGAGTTGGCATCCTGGTTAATAAAGCAATACCCCCCAATAGCTTTAATCTTCTACTGTTAGACAACTACATGGTTATCATTGAGGTTGACTACTGGGGCTACCCCATTATCATTGCCTATGTGTACACAGCCAATGACACAACTCAATATTACAACATAATCCACACACTAAATGCCATCATCAGCAACAGAACCAGTCTGACAATCCTCTTGGGAGATTTCCAATACCACATACCAAAACTTTAACACTAGATTCATCCATCACTTAAATCAAAGTCTGATGTGTAGTGAGGGCTTCTTCCCCCCAGGTGCCTTTTCCTTTTACACCAGAACTCGAAGATCCCTGATTGACCTGATATATTATATACCAGATCTCCACTTTTATATTGATGCAGCTTTGGTTCCTGTCTCTTTCTCAGATCATATGGCACTAGTTATCCATCTAGAAGCCATTGCAGCTCCAATGCCTGCTGCAGGGCCTGGCAGAACTATGCATATAGTAACAAAGTCCAGCATGACAGAAGCCATAGTTTCTGAGGCCTACATTTATTTCCAAAAGATCAACATCTTTTCCCTCCCAGCTGAAAAAGCCTGGTTCACATATATCAATATTCTCCAATCCATTGTAAACCATCATACCAGGAAAATTAAAGGCCCAAATAGCCTACTCAGAGACCTCACAGACATTGAAAATCAACTACAAATGGTGCAACAGAATCCTTCCAATATAGAAGTCATCTTATCACATAAAAACCTTTACCTTACTAAACAAAAATCACTCACAGAATATATATCCATCAGGAGGTCTAAATTCTTCTTGTCTCAACAACATTGTTGGACAAGAGGGTACCTCAGATGGGCTCTAGGGACAAATAGACAACAAGTTACCCCATCATCAATTTCCAGTAACAGCAACACACTCGTAGGTTATCCTATGATGTTACTCATCAGTCAGCATCATCAACAACTTATGCAAGCGGATAGTCCTCCTTCTTAACCAGACTGGCTAGGAGCTGGGAATCCAGGCAAGCATGGCATTACAGAAGCTCTACTTTAAAAAAAACTTATGTCTCTCTCAGATAGCATTCATCCAGGTCTACATGGCATCCCTAAGTTTCTTTTAAATCACCTAAGTTAGTTTCCCATCATGGTCAAAATGATTGAACACTTAGCTACTGGGCACAGAAATATAGTTGATCTGTATCCTGTGGCACTAGTGCCTTTTTTGAAAAAACAAAAACCACTCTCTGATCTAACCAGCATTCGACCAATCTCCATGACCCCATTGCTGATCATGATAATGGAGTCAGTCATCAAGAATCAAATTCAACCTATAGTCCTTAAACATATTTCTCCTAATCAATATGGGAAAAAAAGATCCTCTACCTCACATGCTATGGCTAATGTTATGGCTCTCATTGATTATATCAGAATACAAAAGAAATCTAAACCCATTGCTGTCCAGCTGGATATCGCTGTGGCTTTCGATTCAGTGCACATAGACATCCTGCTGAATCTGCTGGCTGAGTATGATGTTCCAGTTACCATTATACAAATAATCAGTAATTTATTAAGCAACAGAGAAATATTTGTCTCACTGGATGGCAAACTCACACTAGGCTTCAAACCTTTTAAATCTCTTCCTCAAGGTCCCCCCCTCAGTGCTCTATGCTTCACAGCATATATAAATCCTGTAGATGACATCATGATTGTTCTACCTACCATAAAATACCTTCCCCAACTACAATCCATTTTAAATCGATATACTGCAAAATATCATTTACAAATAAATCACAATAAATCAGCTATCTGGCAGATAAAGTCAGGAAAACAAATACCATCTACCTATACTGCCAAACCACAAAGATTCTTGGAGTTTCTCATCTTCAAATCATCAATGGCAATGGCCAGAGAAATACAGGACGGTATCCTCCAAACAACAGAGCACATCACCACATCTCTTTCTAGAGTCTATCTTTCACTATGTGGAAAGGTAGGCCTCCTGAATATGACAATATTACCAAAAATTACATATTACCTGCCCTTCATCAAACTAACCAAACAGTTTTAGAACAAAATTAATCACCTATGCACCAAACTCTTCTGGAGAGGGAAGACTGTGGCCATCAGACTCTGACAAATCCAGCTGCTTCGGAGGTTCAATGGCTTGTCTTTCCACTCTATTCAAGCAGCCATCCTCCAAAAAACACACAATATGCTACATAATCTGATACATTCCTTTGTCTATAACATCACCGAAAAGATTTCCCCAGCAGATCAACCCCCACCAGGGAAAATGCCATGAATATCATCCCTTATCAATCTTCTAAGTCAATACAAACCAATCATGGACACCAATTTCGACATTAAAATTATTTTGTGGGATGTGTACCACCTAATTAACCCACATCCTCAACATCCCAAAAGTAGCCTCAACCTCACAAACCAAAAATTAATTACCCACTTTAAAAGATGGTGTCTCGAGCCCAAGTATCTGGACTTCATCATCAAAATTAACCTTAGCGTGCTTCCCACAAATTGGTTCCTATTTTACCAAAGAGTTCTCATGAAGAGGAAACCATTGAGCACTTTAGATATAGCTGTCCAAACCTTAAAACAGTCAGAGATATAGTCTTCACCACTGTCCAAACCTTAAAACAGTCAGAGATATAGTCTTCACCAAACCCAATATCAGACCGGACCTAATTCTCTTGCCCATAAAAGCAATCCACACCGGAACATTTGCTATCATTAGACTATCCATTTTCATTCTCTATGCAATCTGGGTAGTACATTGCAAGTTGATAATGGAACTGCCCCACCTGGACCCAGATCTGTTGTTCTGTGAAACAATAAAGAAAATCAGGAAAAGAGATGAGCTCATCTTTCCCAAAAAATCCTTTGAGGACACCTGGAACCTATTCATCCTCCCTACTAATAACAACAGAACAACAAACATGCTGGCCTACTAAAACACTCATAAGAACTTTTAGAACTTAGCATAACCTCATTTAACCTTGTATATATCCTTTCTAATTTGTACACAAAGTAATTAATAAATATATTTTTGAAACAATTCTGGAATTAAATCTAAAATAAATGTAGACATTTTTCAAATAAGTAAAAAAAAATTCCAAAGCAAACAAAAAAAATTATTCAGATAAACTAGTTCATGATTGATACAATTTGTCATTCAATATAGGTAGGTAAATAATGGCTACTCTTAGTAGTACAGTAACGTAAATAGGAAAAACAGTAAACTTGCTTATAAATTAGGATTACATAGCTTGATGACCAGTTTTTATTTCTCTGATGTTTCTTAAAACTTGTGAAAACATAATAAATAGAAAGACTTTTACTTCTCTCACATATTTTGTTGGTGTATACAAAATAGATTAAGAGTCCTTATGTGATTAAATTCTTTTCAAATCTTATAATATAGTTAAGTGAATTGTTAGTGTTTATTTATGCCAAGTACTTATTAAGTTATGCAATTTATAAAACCATTAAACAACTGATAATTATTTTTATATAATTGGAGGATTGGCTTGCAGCATGTATTATATACCATTTATATTAAAGTTTATTATAGATTTAACTAAAATATTAAAAGTGGGTCAATGGAACATCTTGGGCACATTTATACATGCACCCATACATACACACACACACTAATATCCGACACAGAAATATATAATAAACACTGCAATGAAGTTACAGCTTTCACTATGCTATGTCTGTGGTTGGGTTTTCCAGGGCTTTTGCAAGGAAAATTGACTCAATGTGCTCCAAACTGATGTGGAAGGGCAAAGTGGCTACCATTAGTATAAGAAATCTACAAAAGCACTCGAAGTATAATGGCCTCTCATTACATTCCACTAACACATTTATTTTCCAGAGGACCTCGAATACCATTCATAAACTAATCTCAAACTATCCATATGCACTCTCTTTCACTAAGATCTCCCCAAGTGACATGCTTCCTCCAGCAGAAAAAAGTTGGTTTGCCCTTCTCATCTCTGATGTAATTAAATTTAACAACAATCCTGATCTGACTACTTTAAAAAAATCAATTACTGGGAAACATATAATCTCATAAACCCTTCCACCCTTGCCTGCCCTTCCCTTCTCAAAGCCACAAATCAAAAGATCATAAAGAAATTTAGATTCTAGTCACTTGAACCTAAATATCTCAACTTCCTTCTCAAGATAAATCTTCAGGCCCTCCCAACTAATCACTTTCTGGCCACCTGAAGAGGTTTCTCCAGGGTAGACCTTATCTGCCGATTTTGTGAGAGAGATGAAGAAACCATTGAACATCTCCTCAGTCACTGTCAAATACTCCAGCCCATTAGAAACTTATACAACCTGTTATCATTAAGAAATAAATTCAGCATTGATATTCTGACTGACTATATCAATGAGGGAGTCTTCCCAAAATTTATGATTACTACATTTCTCTTATTTACAATTTGGACCACCAGATGCTAAATTTTATTTGCTCATTCTGGTATTCACATCCTAGACATCTTTCCTTCATAAAATTGCTAAAATCTAAGAAAGAGATAAAAAAATTATACCAACAGGAACATTTGAAGATACATGGAAGCTGTTCTCAACTTCTACCATACTCTGGACTCCTTTACCTGGACTCTACCCTGCAACCTCTCATCATCTCAACTTACAGAGTCCATCACTCAATGGTAGTGTGAATACATCAATAGAGAAAGGAATAACTCACATCTTTCCACTGGTATGTAAACAAATTATCAATTCCCACTAGTAACCTGTCACCTCAATTAAATATTATCTGAATTGAAGAATTCAAAACCTCAATGTGCAGACTATTTGGGGACATAACTGCAGAACTATTATTTATCAACCACTCTGGAAAATAAACAAGAATGGACCTACCTAGTTTATACAATTGGTAAAAAGGTTTAGGTTTAAATAAAATTTACACAGCTTTCGATCAGAGTACAAATTATAATATATAATATATTGATGATGGAAAAAAAGACACATTTGATGTACATGTATACTAAAATAGGGCAAAAATAACAATACAACTTTGTATGTAGCTAAACAAAAGCATCTAGTATTAAGTCTAAACTATACAAATAATACAATGTATAAACTAATAATACAATAAAATCTATTTTTTTGTTTAAAAAAATAACAATGCAATGTGATGGACTATGGTTTCTCCTTTATTGAAGTCAGAAATTTCTCAGCAACTATGACCAGAGAAACATATTAGCCACCTTACAGTCCCTTTTCATTCCACACCCTTTTCCCCATATTCTTCTTTATCCTGCTCTAACCCATTCTCACATCATCATCTGTGTCCATTTTACAACCTTTATACCTAGATCCCTCTTATATTTGTCCAACCCCTGCATAAAAACCAAGAACCTTTTTCTATGTAATCACTTTGCCCACAACTTCATTATTTGCACTGTTCTACTTGTAAGCATTCACATTCTGCTAAGATACCTAATATTTTTCATGTCTTCCTTACATAACTTGCAGACTAAATCATCCACATTTCTCTATTTATGTATATGTTTGTTTCACATTCTGCTAAGATACCTAATATTTTTCATGTCTTCCTTACATAACTTGCAGACTAAATCATCCACATTTCTCTATTTATGTATATGTTTGTTTGTTGCTAATGATTCTGTTCAAGTCTTAAGCAGTAATTTACTTTCCTTGCTATTATCATAAATTAATTTAATCCAATATACTGTTTACTTCTAGATATTTTTCAACTCTTTTTCCTTTCCTACTAGTTCTCCATCTCTCCAACTCTCTATTTTTTATTAATGCATCTATTCTTGATCCCATTTCCTTGCCACTATAACACTCAACAATTCTCATAACACAATCATCCCGCCTTTAGTACAAGTATACTGATGCAAAGTTTTTATCCAAATTTTCTTCATACTGTACTACCTTTCACACCCATCATTTTGCCTGTCCTTTATTCATAACCAAATTAAATACTATTTTGGCTATTCTCTTACTATCCATAAATTGCAATCTACTAAACATTTTCATTTTGCTTTTGCATCTTTTTTATAAAAACTTAACCATCCAATTTCTTCTTGAATTGCCTCCTTTGCCACCCATCCATCTGTACTGAAATCATGGCTTTCTAATTCGCTTTGTACTTTTTCTAAGTAATCTAACACCCCTTTACTAATACATAATTCATCATTGCAATAAGTTAGCACTGCTACTGCTACAATTCTTGCTACATCATATTTATTATGTAAAAACACTGTTAATTTCTTTATCAGTCCCTTTGTTCTTGGCTTCATTAATTTTTTGGGTAATTATAACATAATTGGACTTGGCCACTTGATGCCATTGTTGGCAGTCAAAAACAATACAATACAATGTTCGGGGCCACGTTATATTTTTAAATCGAATCCCTGTTTTGTTTTTTTTTTTGGTTATTAATTTATTGATTGCTATAACTTTTTTTTTCATGCCTTTTTATTAAAAAAGTTGTTTAAGTTTAATTTTGTATTTAGTAAATGACAACCTTTTTTTTTTATTTTTAAATCACTGTTTTTGGACAAAGCTGCTACTCTGCGATGTCTACTTAGTGATGTCTTTCACTTAATTATTGGTAAACGACAATCTTTTTTTTATTTTTAAATCGCTGTTTTTGGACAAAGCTGCTACTCTGTAATATCTGTTTAGTGATGTCTTTCACTTAATTATTGGTAAATGACAACCTTTTTTTTTATTTTTAAATCGGTTTTTGGACAAAATGACTTTCACTTAGCGACAAAATGACTTTCACTTAATTATTGGTAAACGACAATCTTTTTTTTATTTTTAAATCGCTGTTTTTGGACAAAGCTGCTACTCTGTAATATCTGTTTAGTGATGTCTTTCACTTAATTATTGGTAAATGATAACCTTTTTTTTAATTTTTAAATCGCTGTTTTTGGACAAAGCTGCTACTCTGCGATGTCTATTTAATGATGGCTTTCGCTTAATTATTGGTAAATGACAACCTTTTTTTTATTTTTAAATCGGTTTTTGGACAAAGCTGCTACTCTGCGATGTCTATTTAGCGATGTCTTTCACTTAATTATTGTTTTCTACATAACAAAACAACTGTGTAGGGTTAGGGTTAGTTTTAGGGTTAGTTAGGGTTAGTTTAGGGTTAAGGTTAGTTTTAGGGTTAGTGTTCTGTTGTTTGTAATGGTAAAATAAAAGATATCAAAATAGTAACCGTAGTCGGACAAAAGAAAGAAACTCAAACTTTTTTAAACAACAACAAACACATATAAATGTCTTATTTACTTATTAAACATGTTTGTAATATGTGCTTTCTATGAAATTTACAAAAAATCATGTATATTTTTATTGGACAGCAGAAATACTCGGTTGGCAACTGTGGAAAAAGTTATGCGATCACCAGCCATTTTATGAACTACGTGGTATTTCACGTGAAAACGAGATTTTGCACGCGAACTCGGCCGAATTCTGTTGACATACCCTCGGCAAGCTTTTACACATTACACCTTCTCGAAATAAGGATGTGGCCATTTGGAAAATTACTATAAAGTCAGGTTTCTTAAATTCATTACAAATACAAAGATTGTGTAATGTATATTGTAAAAATTTGACTAATCAAGCTACACACACATATATATCAAACTATACATGAAAGATAAGTGTGTGGATTCACAGTAACTGTTGTGAAGCAGAAATAGGCTGTATTATTTCTGCATTACATCATCATCAATGGCCTTCTAATGGCCAAGACAAACATGAGATGTTTTCTATAGCTGTAAGTCAGGCCTTGTAAATGGCATTTGTTAGGTGTTTTGGGTAGCCAGAATGCCATTGAGTGGCCAAGCCTGATTAGGTTATAAGTACCATTTTTTGTTTACCCCATTCATCAAAGCAATTTCTCTGATTGCTTAAGATAATTCCCAAATAGTTATATCTATTTAACACATTTAATGTTATATATACCCTCTAATTAAAATTCTTTTTTTTCTTTCCCCAGCATTTATCATCATTACTTTTGATATTTTTTACCTAAATTTAATCTCCATCTCTTTATCCATCCTTGTGTATGTCTTCATCATAACTTCCATATCTCCCCTAATTTCTGTGCACAGGAAAATATCAACAAATAAAAATCCTGGTAATGTATAAACTACCTTGTTATTTATTAATGGTATCTCTATATCTCTCTGCTTAGTCTTTCTATTGCTCTCTTCATTTTTCTCAAATATAATAAAAACAAAATATGTGACATAGGGCATCCTTGCCTTAGTTCCACCCCATTTTTAACTCTGATTCTATATTTCCTAATTGATACATTTAGTAATTATTTTCATACAATCTCTTAATAAAATCTACTAAAGGTCCATTTATTCCAAAATTTACTAAACTTATTCATAATATAGTTCTTATTTACTCTATGTATATATTCTCTATATCTATAAAGACCATATATAACTGTCTACACTTATTCCTACTCATATCTATAAGTTTTGTGATTACAAATAAATTATCTCCTTAATGCCTATCCATTCTAAAACCTCTTTGCATTTCTCCTACTATATTATTTTCTTCATCCATTTTGCCACCTTTTCAGTCATCATATATGCAAAAACTTTATATATCACTGACATTATCACTATTAGTCTATAATTGTGTATCTTTCTACAGCCTTTACCTTTCCTTTAAATAATAATGTCACTCTTGTATTATTCCAGCTATCTATAAATACTGTCTTCTGTCTATCTTATTAAAACATAATAATAGATTTAATTTTGCCCTATTTTCCAAATTTATCACTATCTCTGCAGTTCATCCATTTAAATTTCTCACCTTTCCACTTTTCAACTTCTTTCCTGCCTCTTTCAATTCATTTTCTGTAAAACTAATATTCCCATTACTATGTGTTTTTATTTCTGTAATTACTTTTCTCTTCACATCTAAGATTTTTTCTATAGCCATTACATACTTATTTAAGATTTGCCTCTAATTCTTTTTTATAGTTACTCTCTTTTTCTTCATTATTTAGTAATACTATTTCTCTCCACCCTATACTTTTTTTAATATTAATTTCTCATTTTTTTTATTCCTCATCTCTTCCACTTTTATTAATATCTTCCAATAATTTACTATTTAATTTTATTCTCTTTATATAAATATCTATTTTAGTCAACTTCTTTTTTATAAAATAGTTTTCCATTTAATATTAAGATCTTTTTCTCTTTCTTTGTTTTTAATAGCACTTTACATTCTCTACATCTACATTTATATGTGGATCATCTTTTCTTGTTTACTTCATACATCCCATCCATTCCTAACCTTCTTTTTGATAATACTGTATTTTAAAATCTTAACTCCCTTTATAAGATCCTTGAACTATAATATTTTTTTATAAATCAAGCCCCTAATGCTGCTTTTCTTTGTTTTGCTAATTGGAATCCATCCTTACTTTATAACTTCTTCTAGTTAGTAATTATGCTAGCTGCATGATTGCCATCTCTGACAGCTTTTATGTGCTATTCAAGATGGCAGTCATTTCACAAATTGGTGTTAGCTTCTATTTATTTATATATTGATATAGTGAAAACTGTGAAATTAATTTCAGTGATTTTGTTTATTATATATAAATAGGTACTAAATGAGAGAGAGAGTGAATAAAATTTACAAAAAAAAACTTACAGATAGAACAAATAATTTATGGAATGTGCTTTGTGAAAAATAATAATTATATATCTATAATGAATAAAATAAGTTAATTTTTGCCCAAAATATGGTTGAATCCACATTTTATAACATATTATAGAAACTGCTAAGAGGAAATAAGCTCACAAAGAGGCGAATTGTTGATGAGTGAACAAGAGGAAGCGTAAGGCTCTATTATACAAAATTTTCACCAATTAAACATGAATGCACCAATAAAAATCATTTATTTTGAAAAACATTGTTATATCTTGCTATACATAAAGGTATACACTCAACATTAGTATGCATATAATTTGCAATCTTGATTTATGGACACAAGGAATAATATTTTAATCTTGTCATTTAAAATCTATTGCAGTATTTTATTATAAGTACGATTGACTCTTAATATTACTATTCTAGTTTTTTGTACCCTAAGTAACATAAAATTGTTATTAACAATGTTCAAAAATATTAATTAAATATTTGTAAACGGGAGACCCTTTTTGAAGGCCTGCACATTGTCTGGTAAAACACTTTTGGAATTGTTAAACATTTATTTAAAAAAAAAATAGAAGTATATCATAGAAACATGTGCAACACTCTTACATACACATTTAATTATATTCCAGAAGAGTGTGTGAATAATAATAATTATTGTGGCATTAATATTTAAAATTCCTTAGCTGCGATTTCAATGCAAAGCATCTTTATCAAATCCCATTTTAAATGTGTTAACACAGTAAGTGTTAATTGTTCATGTATTCTTGTAGAATATAATTTTACATACAATTTAAACATTTAAAATATCCCATAACTATATTATTTCAGCGACATATATACTGAAAAGAAAATCCTTTCAAATGTTGACCACTGTGATCTAATATATATTAAAATTCAAACTAATTTAAATAAGGAGTGTGAAACTGAGACAGTAAGATCTAACAGCGAAAATAAACAAACATGTTTAATTTTGAAGATATTTAGAAAAAAACATACACTAGTCATTTTTACTCCCGAAACTCAAATATAAAAAATAAAACCAGTGTAAAATATTTGAAACACTTAGTAACTTTACTATTTTAGTCACAATCCCCTTTTAAATTAGCTTGAATTTTAATATATATTAGAACATAGTTGTCAACATTTTTTTCAATGGACTGCTAACATTTAAGCTGTTTCTTTATTTAAAGGAAAATGTGGTTGAAATAATATAGCTATGGGGTATTTCAAATATTTTATATAGATTTCAGTTAGCATTAAGCATCCATTCTATTTCTTATAATTTAAATATTATTATTTTATTCACATTATATAAAGCAACATTCCATATATACCACTTGCAAAATAGTTAACAGTTCTGATTATTCAACAGTTGTCCTCAAAACTCAAGATTTTATTTTCTGTTTTTCAGTGTTTTATACCTTATTATTTAAGGTACATAAGATCTTTATGATGTTATTGTATATTTAATAATAAAAATATTTAATAATTAAACAAAATAACACAAATAAATTATTAGTCAGTCATATTGTTTGGAGAGTAAAACTTAGAATTAAATCAACATTTCCTGCCAAAAGAAAAACATAATCATTCATGGATCAAATAAAATAACAACAATAATAAATCATTTAAAGACAATATATTAGATGTTAAATAGGCAGATGAAAATAAGTAATAATGAAAACAATGAATAAAAAAGATAGTTCAGCAGCAGCAGTCCATTTGTCCACTACCAAGTTAAAGAGCTCTAGCTTTCTATGCTCCAAAAATACTCAAAACCTAAGCCTGACAAGGTAAAAATTATCTCCCAATATACCTGTTTCAATTTTCAATGGGTTGATAATTAATTAATAATTTTGAGTTACATTTTTAATTAAAAATTTTAATTAAAATCAAGTTACTCAATGATAATTTTAGAAAATAATATGGAGACAAAGCCAATACATGACTAGATGCTTCCCGCAATGATTACCAGCATAGAGTTTCAAAATCCAAAGTTCAGTCAAACATAAGCTTATTTTTAATTCTTTTGTAGTAAATTCTGATCTTTGTTGGGAAAAAAAATTTCCAATTACAAATTTCCCAGCAAACAATTCACTTGTTCACAAACAAGTTAACAAGCACTGGTTTTTAGCTTAAAAAGGATTCAAAACCTTAGTCCAATGCAATATAATAATGTATCTTTAATCAACTGATTACTTATTTTAATTGTAAGTTACATTGTTTATTCAAACTTCCAATTAAAATCAAGTTACCTAACGATAATTTAAAAAATAAAAAGTCATCTGATGACCAGTGTATGTCATCAATAATTCTAGCACAGTTTCAAAGTCAAAGATCAGTCAAGCATAGGCTTATTTTTAATGTAACTCCAGCAAATTCTGATCTTTGTTTAGTAATAAAAATTTGATTTCAAGTTCCCAGCAATTAATTCACTTGCTCATAATCAAGTTAACAAGCTCTGTCTATTTATACTTATAAAGAAGTTAAAACTTTAGGCTAACAAGAAAAAAAACTAATTTTATATACCTTTTTCAATTTCCAATCACTTGATAACTTATATCTAATTTTGTTGTAAATTTTTTATTCAAATATTCAACTAACATCAAGTTTTACTTGATAATTTCAAAAAAAAAAAACATGTCACTTCCAATAGCAATTCCAAGCCTAACTACATACCCAGATTTACCATCTCCCTATGACTGGACTCTCTAACCATGAATTTCACACTTAAATCACATCAAAAGCCTCACTTGGCCTCTACCTCTAAGACAGGCTGACCCAGAGTCTGACCAACCTATACCAAACTCCAACTTAACCATAGCAACCATTTCTAACTTAACACTACCAGAAGCCCCCTCTGGAAATCAAAACCCTCTACTTGTGGATCTCATGCATAAACCTTATCAAAAGCCTCAATCAGCCTCTACCTTTAACACACAGATAAACCCTGAGTTTAACCCACCTACCACAAACTCCAACTTAACAATTGCAACCAATTCTAATATAGCTATCATCCTCCCCCCTTTGGAACAGTTACCTATTCAAATGCACCTGTAAGCAGGTATAATGGAGTTGTACAAATTATGAAAGCCATCCACTATGTCTTCCATTTTCACCAACACCCTTCCCAACTCACATGGTTAATGAAACCAAGAGGAAAATCTGGTCAACCAAAGAAAATCCAGCACCCTTAAAAATAAAAAATAACACGTGAACCTCACAGACAATTGCTCCAATTATCATGGGAATTCTAGTCTCTCACCTATGTTACCCAGGGAGCCCAACCACATAAAACTAAACCTGGTTTGCATCTGCAGATACAGCAATCTAGAACATGTAAAATTTATGTAATCTTGTGTGTAAATCAATAAAATAACTTTTATATATACTAAACCTACAACTACAGATGTCCATGTAACCATGGCAATCCAAGCTATGTAATGTAAAACCTTTGTAACTAATCCACAGCATATGAAAATTTATTGTAATCTTATGTAAATAAACAAATCAACTTGTGCATATGTAAGCCTACATTAATGGATTGCTCATATACCCACTGCAATCCAAGCTATGTAAAACCCTTGTAACTAATCCACAGTATGTAAAAAATTTCTGCAATCCTTTTACAACTACAGATTGCCCAAGTAAATACAGCAATCTAAGCTAAGTAAAATTCTTGTAACGCTCTAAGACAAATAAAGTTTATGTTTAAAACATAAAATTACTTAAAAGATCTGACAGCAGAATTAAATTACTTTTAATTCAGGAAAAATATTTAATTCTAAAGTTTAAAAAAAGAGAATAAAAAATGGTTAGAATAATTTATGGATCAGAAGAACAATTATTATTTAAAAAAACTAGTTTGCAAGACTTTCTGTAGATCTAATATATTTAGATTGAGAAACAAATTTAGAAAGGTACATAGATGAATATACATTGGAACATGAAATAAATATATTAAATAATGTTAACAAGCAAAAAATTTTAAAAAACATGTGAAAGTGGCTTGCTTGAAGATTTGTGATGATGGTATATAAGATATGATAATATGTTGGACTATTTCCATCATCTATCATTAAATGTTGAATGTCTAAAAAATTTTAAATTTTATTCAAACTTTTCAAATACAGTAATAACATATAATTAGACAAGACAGTAGTGATTACCCAAAATTTTCAATAGTATTATTCTCCACTCTTCTTTAAATGTTGTTGGCCTGACCAGTGATAATATTTAATGGTGTAAGTTTAATATCTATGCTAATATTGGCACTGGTAAGACCAGAAACACTTGAAGAAAACCTGGAAAATAATACTACTTCAAACATTGTGTAATTACTAACCTGTGTTGTCTAATTGTGTGTGATTACTAAGAAGTTGTTTGTATTTAAAAATTTAAATAAAGTGTAAAATTTTCTATATATTCAACATTTAATGATAGATGATGGAAATAGTCCAATATATTATGTGAAAGTCACATTTTTTTTATTATATTCAGGACCTGATATATCCACATTGTAAATGAATTAATCTATGATGCAACATGTTGGATTCTACTAGAGAGGCATTGATTTCACACTACATGTACCCCAGCTGATAAGTTAGCATTATTGGGCCAACCTCAAAAGGGGTGGTCAATACCACAAAATGGAATGCTATTTACTCATACATCAACCTGCTAGTGCAAAGAATGGCTCTGGCATACATCTACCAGATCAATGCCAGCAATGGATGAGCCAACATTAACAAAGGGTATTTATTATTCATCTGTACAATTTTATTATGTCAATAAATATATTTTTTTAAAAATAAATATTCAGAAGATGGGCAAGTAATAAATATTTTTTCATTATTGATTATATATTTTTTAAAAATGAATATGTATTAGAATATTATTAAAACTTTGATTATTTTATCATCAAGATGAGCATTATGAAGTATGTGGTAAAAATGTAGTTACTATTAGTAGAAATGGAAATGTGATGTCATTAAAATATTCTTTGAACCAATCACTCTTCCATATGATTACAGAATGTACTCATTGCTCAGACTTAAAACAAAAAAGATTAAAATAATCTGGGTAATTATACATTTATTAGCAATCTATTAGACTTTCAATGAAACATAACTCAATTTTTATGTAAATAAAAAGATTCTATCACACTCCCTTAGGATATCAATTAAAAACATTCTAAATCTTGAACAAAGGATCAAGAATAGAATGAATCTACCAAGAGGTAGTTCTGATGTTTTGAAGCACATCTTTTCCAACATTGTTGATAATTCAGAATGAAATTAATTTATTATCCATATGAAATATGGCTCTTAAATTTTTTGTTCAGCATTTAGAGTGTTTTTAATTTATATCTTTGGTGAGAATAATATACTCCCTTTGTACAGCAATATATTAGCAATTTTCTCCCCATCTCATTATGTTTATGCCATCTAGTTACTCTTTAGTAATCAAAAGATGCCAGGTGGTAGTATTTGGTAAATTCACATCCAGGGGGTTCTATACAAATATTCCCAGAGTAGTTTCTGATATATGACCCTCATCAGTGAGAAGCTTTTGGATTTTTGAATCGTGTACTTGAACCTTCTAGATCTAAAGCACAATTACTAAAGCTTATACTAGATAACATAAATGTAGCCAGATTGGAAGAAATTTTCTAATAGATTGCAATAGATAGCTAAATGTGTAAACAAAGAGTATGTGATGTCATTGTTGGTCATACGGTATCTAATTGCTTTAACATCAATTATACAACTATTAGTCTAATATCTAACCTTAAAAAATTATAATAGATAAAAATTATAAATCATAAGTTAAGGTGTTACTAATAGCTTGTATTCTCCTTTCTTCTTCTTTAACTTATATGCACAGATTATATCTTTAAATATATGCAATTATATTCCCTTTCATAAACATTTAATTCAATGCAACATCTTGTTTTTATTGCTGATTTATTTGTTTACAGTTTTGACTGTCCAGCAACCTTCTTCAAAGCAATAAAATATATACATGATTACAATAGAAATATTTTGTTATTTATATAGTGCAGCATATGTATATAATATTATAAATAGTGAACAACCCCTCCAATCATGCACTTTATAAATCTCCTTGCACTCATCCATGAGCAGTAACTTAAAAAGCATAAATCGATGTTTATGCTTAGAACTTATCTATATATAAATCAGTTTTTGCTCTAAAGACAGTGATTATGCTTAAAATATACATCATAAAAGTAAGTGGGCAGTTTTTTATGTATGTGATGACTGACTAAAACTGGGTTTATGCATTGTCATTGGGTCTGTATTATTTTACATAAATTTACATGCGCATGAGCACGCACACAAACCAAAATACAATTATTTGTCTATGTAGCTGTTTTAATATTTCAACTAGAGGACTGTTTTTCTGATAAATACCAGTCCTCTTGTTGAAATATTAAAACATCTCTTTGGATAAACAATGTGATTTAGTTTCTAATTTATAAATTTTATTTAATTAATTTGTATATAACTATAAAGGACTTGAATTCAGACTTTCAAACTTCCCACAGCTATCCAATCCATCTTATACAACTGATACACATAGCCACACGCATATGAAAAAATAAATTATCTCCAATATTCATATTTAATGCTGAACCAGCACTCATCATCTGATCCAGATTCCCTTCTCCAACACATACATACATCCACTGCTCAGTTTATATTAAGATAGCAAATCTTTTAACCTTAATGGACAAGCTTCAATCTCTCCACTTTTCAACTCTTCAGCCATCCATATCATTTAAAATCCTGAATAAAATGATCAAAGTCCTTGTTGATGTCAATATTACTGTAATACAAAATACGTATATTGGAGATCATTTAACTTTTTCACATGTGTGTGTTTATGTGTATCAGTTGTGTAAGATAGATTGGATAGCTGTGAGAAGATTGAAAGTCTGATTTCAAGTTCCTTATAAGTACAGTAAGTTTAGTATAGTCAATATACGTGTATTTAAATATCAATTTATATATATATATATATTATTGTTTTTATATATATAATCTATTTCTAGAAAAACTTTACCTATAAGTATTGCTAATTTTTTTAAACAATTGCAAGACGATTGTTAACTTGGTCATAACTTAAAAATTATACTGATAAAACTTGCAATTAAATAAATTATATTATTTCAATTGTATATTATTATAAAATAAATCGTATTATTTGAGTTAAAAGATTATTTATACTGTTTGCATCTTTAAACCGTAGACTAATAACATCTTTTTTAGTTATATGTACTTTATTCTAGAAAACATCATTCAACACAAGTAATTTCAATTTTTATCAGAAAGAAATAATGATGAAAACATCGCGAGGCACTGTGATTTATTAGAACCATCTCCTTGACCTTATGAACAACTAACTTCTCCGCAGAGAACAGATGGGAAATGAAATGTAATATTTTAAATGTGAAATTAGTTTAAATGATTTTCAGAATTTTGAAGATAATAAGGCAGAGTCAGAAAAAAATGTTTCACTCACAACTCTAAAACCTAAAAGATAGTTAGCCATCAGGAACAAATGAAACTGGAAAAAATTTTGGTTTAATAAATGTAATTCCTTCAAGGGAAAGAATGTAATTTAACAAATGATCACAGTTTCGTATTTAATAACAAAACATTAACTAGGATATAAGTTAGTAGATTAGAAATTCAACTTTATTTATCAAATAGTGGCAGAATCGCATCCACAAAGTGCCTATGGATACAATTTTCCAACTATAAAAACCATTCTGTAAAAATCCGATATTTTGAATTAAAAAAAAGAAACAATTATTGTGTAACTTTTTTCTAATTAGAATTATTGGAAATCAATAACGTTTACAATAAATAAATACATACATTATTGGTTTTGTTTTTTTATAACTTACTAACTAATAGAATCCTCATTATATCGCATACAATTACTATTTCATTAACCACTATAATATATGTATAAGCTATAAGTAACCTTGATCATAATAAGATATTCATAGACATTAAATGTTTGTACTAAAGCATGGTCGTCTAAATCAATTGTCACTTCTTGTCAAAATTAATAATGGAACTAAACCAGCACACACCCATATACATATATGTACACAAGTATTTAAATTGACAATAGAATTTTCACATGCTAACTACAATATTTTTAAATTTTATTCTTCAAATTCATGTATAATGTGAAAATCCACTATTGATCACCATATTAAATTTGATATTACAGTTTGAACATAAATTTAATATAAGTAAAACCTTATTTATATTGGCTTTATGCTAGCAAACAAGGCAAAAAATTTAATCAAAGAATATTTTTAAATGACTTTGCTTTCAAATAAAAATTTTGTATCTAAGTAAATAATTGAGCTCAACATTAACTTAATTTTAACCAATACCCTGTGTAATCTTTCAAATGTCAATCTTTCATTAAAAAATGACCAATCTCAAATGAACATATGTTTACGTTAATAATTGAAATCATCAAATTGTAATGCAATGTTTGGTGAACCTCAATTACTTTTTAGGTAGCTGATGACTTCAGTAATTGACAGAAACATATGTCCATCAGAAATTGATGGTTTTTTCATCAAACATTACCGTTTGAAATATCTTAGAATTTTTTTAATGTAGGTACAAATTAAAATTAACATTAAATGTATTATTACATATTTTTGCATTGTTTAATTATTTAAATATGCAAATGTTTTTTTGGAAGCATTATTATCTAAAAAGTAAGTTTAATTAAAATCTCAGACTTAAATGTTAACATTAAGCTAATACTAATGATTAAATTACTGTCAAGTTTATGTACAAATTGTAATATCATTACTGTTATTAAAATTAAGTAGACATAGAATTGCTACATTTGGTCATTTTTCAAGCTAGTTGTTGTGGTGCTGGTCACATTGGTTATTTAGAAAAACATAGCAGAAATGGCAGCTTGTTTGTTTAACCAAACATTATTACTTGAAAGATAGGGTAATATATGTATAATTTTCACAGATTTATGTATTTAAATGTTAAAAATTTAACTGTAATTCTTGATGTTTTTTATAAATAGTTTCTGCTATAATATAATAAAGCAATATACTAATTAAATTAGAAATTGCAAACTGTAATAATGTCATCTAGTAACAGTATTTTCAAATACTTCAAATCAGAAGTGAATTCACTTTTAATTTATAATCATTTGATTGTGAAAATATTTGCAATATAAATTGTACATTCAACTTTCATACATATAAAATACTCCTGTCTGAATTACAATCTTATCCAAACTTGAATAATAAAAAAATTCCTTTTGGTTTAAATTATTTAACTCAAATATAATTACTAGATGATTAATTTTATCTTGAAATGCTCTTTTTAATTATTTTCTTTATTACATTACAGATAAAAATTATTTATAAAACCACATACAGAATTTCTGTTAAAATTTTAACATTTCTGTAGATATGAAAATAAAAACTCTTTGGATCATACCATGGATTAGTTTTGTGCATGAAGACATTTCAGTACACAAAGAATGCTATTTAAAGTTTCTACATTTTTCAGGATCCATTGAGACAGGAAATTCCTTCATTAAATGTCAACATTTCAATGAAATTACTTCTACCTTTATCAACATTAAACCTGTAATAGAGAACTGCTATATGTAAATAATAATGAGATTGTGTGTGAATTGAAAAGCCTCAGCCTTGATAAAGATGTATATGATTTTGTTGAAACATTAGCAACCCAATTCAGCAACAGTAGATGGGGACCTTGTTGAAGAAGCTATACACTTTAAAAAAAACTCTTTGTATGCTGGATGGAATAATTTCTCTACACAGAAAAGTAATACATGTTTTATTTTCATCTTATAACTGTGAAAGTCTTCATTATAATATATATCTAATAGTTTTAAATTATTATAAGAGTAAAAATAAACTGTAATAATCTAGAACCTATACATAAGTACTTTTGATTTTCTTGTAATAGTTATTAAATAAGCATAAGGCAGATGTCACATGATTTTGCAAAAACTGTTTACATTAGTATTAGCTGATTGTATATTTATTATAGAAATTTTAAGTTGACTTATAGAATTGTCTTTTTAATTTTTCTCTTTCAGTGATAGTTTTTTTCATATAATATTCTTGTGTAATCTAAACTGAATAAAAATTTAAAATTCCAAGATTTTTCATGCTCAAAATTAAAAATTAAAGCAATATTAAAATTGATTATTTCTAGCATTTTTATTTGGCTATATATATATATATATATATAGAGAGAGAGAGAGAGAGATAGATAGATAGATAGATAGATAGATAGATAGATAGATAGATAGATAGATAGATAGATAGATAGATAGATAGATAGATAGATAGATAGATAGATAGATAGATAGATAGATAGATAGATAGATAGATAGATAGATAGATAGATAGATAGATAGATAGATAGATAGATAGATAGATAGATAGATAGATAGATAGATAGATAGATAGATAGATAGATAGATAGATAGATAGATAGATAGATAGATAGATAGATAGATAGATAGATAGATAGATAGATAGATAGATAGATAGATAGATAGATAGATAGATAGATAGATAGATAGATAGATAGATAGATAGATAGATAGATAGATAGATAGATAGATAGATAGATAGATAGATAGATAGATAGATAGATAGATAGATAGATAGATAGATAGATAGATAGATAGATAGATAGATTCATAGTATTATTTTCTGGAGCTTCCATGTAGTAAAATATAATAGCTAAATAGCTGATGTTTCAGTAAAATAACAAGTATTTTCCTCAGAGTTTCTTCTTTTTCAAATAATATTATGAATTAATTTATCTGTGAGAAAATTGCAATTTATATATATAAATTACATCACCTCAGTCAATTCTCCAATAGAAAATTAGCAATTTGTTGCCAAAGCAACTCCCAGATAATAACTGGAAATCTGAGTGTTGACTTGGCAACAGATTGCTGGTATTCCATTGGTTAATGGTATAATTTACATATGATAACCAAATAATTATTTACACTTATAATATTAATGTATATATATATATATGTGTGTGTATAAATCAAATGAAGACATGAAGTAGCCATAAATATGGACGAGTGTTACTGGGTATTCAAACTTGCAGGCAAATTTAATTGACTATAATCTTAAATTTTGTTACATAATTAAATATGCATTAAATCATTAAAACAGAAATATTTATGTTTGATTTAAAAGTTATATTGAGATTTAATATCCAATTTTTCTTAATAATCTTAAAAATGAAAACTGATATTCAACATTTTATTTAATTGTAATATGATTCAGAATTTTTATAATAAATTTATTAAATTCCGACTCTGGATAAAAACAATTCCTGCATAGTATTTTTTTCAAATGAAGCAATTTTATGTTAATATTTCTAAGAGTGAAAAATAATTACTACAATGTAGTAATTTTTTTCTCAATTTTTAGAAAAATAAAAGTCGTACACTGTATATTTCTGATGTTTGCAAAAATGAAAAAATAGCAAAAAATTATATTAGAAGTGAAGTTAATATTTAACAAAGAGTGGCAATCGTATCAAGATATGACCGTGTAAATATTATCAAAAGCGAAGCTTGAAAGAAAGAATCTTGAATTACAGCTGTCCTATAACTATAATCTAGAGTTCAATTTCAAATTGGATCAGCTCATAATTAGATTTGGGATTATTTTTGCGGCAGACAACCTCAGACAACCTAGCCAGAATCCAGTATTAATCAGTAAATACCTACCTAGCTATTTTTGTTAGACAGTAATATTTGCATTAATTTGGATAGTTTAAATTTATGTCAATGTTCTGATTATGAAAATAAAATTATTACAGCATGATGTAGTTTCTTTCTTAGTGAGGAAAGTGATATTCTCCTTCAGTCATCGAATCACAGGTTATATCTCTGTTTAATATTTAAAGTTATATAATAATAAAATAAATTAGCAATATATTCTTGATTGTTATAACATTTTATGTGTTTAATAAAAATCAAAGAGCGTGTGTTATTTAAAAGTTTATTAAAATAACTTTAGATAATCTGAATAGGAAAGAATTTTTATAATAAACATATACGAAGTTTATTTTTTTAGTAGTATGATTATATATTCTCACTGAGCATACTTAATAATTACTATTTATTTACGTGGTTGTTAAAATATATAACATTCAAGTTATTTTTTCATTCTGAAAAACAAATTTGTAAATAATATCAATGGTTCTTCATCACGTTTAAAATTTCAATATTACTTTTCGAATGTAAATTTTAATTAATATTTTTTATGTGATTGTAAATAAAAATATGGTAAATCATAAATGCATCGTTTTTGTTTTATATAAATATGTGTCATGATTGGTTGAGTAACAGAACGCTATGATCAACTAATACCATTTTATTATCATTAGTAGTCAATTACCACTGTTACCATCTTTTGACACACTTCATTCTAGTACCCCAAATTCCAAACTGAGAGTTTACAAACAAATAGGACCACCATTTTAACTATATAAGGAAAAGATTGAAAAACAAAGCACACTAGAGGTGACTTTTGTAATGACCCTATAAATCAGCTTATAAAACACCATTATGCCCACATATAAAACATGTTCATTCATTGGTCTACTTATTTTATATTTTGAAATACTACCTTTTAACTGAAGACTTATCATTTTGACTAATCATAGCTTTGATTATATCTAATGTTAGTCATATTTTCTTAATTAAATCTATTCAAATTGCATTTGTTTAGTATATAATTGATTTTACATTATGGACTGTCTTTTTTATAAAAAGTATTTTATAATACAACTTTTAAAGAAACCCATTATTTTCGTTTTTATTTCACATTTCCAGTTCAATGAAGATACAATGAACGATAAAAAACTTTCATCACTTCTAACAAGTTAAAAAACATTTTGCCTCATCGTAATATTTTTAGAATGCTTAGTATAAGGTTAGAGTATATAGTCTGGAACTCAATATCTATGAATTGTGGCCCAATTTGGTCACTTATAGTGCTCATATTCCATGTGAACTTTTAAATAATAAATCTTTCGCTTATTTTATCTCTAAAAAAATTTTCTAATGCTTTTTTGTACATCAATAGGATAACCAAGTCTCATTTCCTAAACAAAAACGAATAATAAATAAAATAACAGTTCTAAATAAAATTAAATTCCATCATTGCAATGCAACACCTTATTTTTTAAGTTGTTAAATTAGAAAAAGTGTCTTTGAATCTATGAAGCATTTCAATATTCAAGTCCACTTTTCCACTTATAAAACTACCTGATATTTAAATTGACTCACATTTTGATGCATTCAAAAAATTAAATACATTTCATAGATCATGCTTTCAGTTTAACATGTCTAGCATAATTATCAGCAGATTATATACACAAATTTCAAGAAGAAGTTTTTCATTTTGCTTTTAATCAGTGGCAGTCGGTCTATAAACACTGCCAAAAGTTGAAGTTCCCCCCAAAATAAATAAATTATTAAATTTGTGCTTGAAAATATCAATAATATAACAGTTATTCAATATTTTGCATAATTATTAAGTAAACGTAACTAATTCAACCATATTTAAAAAGAAATATTTTAACCAATGCTTGAGATTATATTCAAAGATGCTGCTAATTTTTGCAGTGTCAGAATGTCATATTCAGTGAATTCCATAAAGTTTTGCTGAGATTTTTTGCTTTTATCAATGCATGAAATTAGCACTATTGGAACTGCATGGTGAAGCAATGACAGTAGTTATTAGAGAATAATATATTTATCTTTTATGCTTTCTCTTCAGAGTAAATAAATTTTTATTGTGTCATTTAGGGTGTGCAAAAAATATCCTGTTTTGTTCTTGTAATTAACACTTATATATAAATATTTATTACAGAAAAATGCTCATATATAAGCATTTGAGTCGTAGTAATAAGAGGATTTCTTTTATTCCTGCATAAATACTATATCTTGTATTGGTGAAAAAGTATTCATTTATTATTAACACTCGCAAAGCGTATGCACAATTAGCTTAAAAGGCTGATATTTGAATGTATAACAAAATAATAAAAAAATATTATTTTAAATATTTGTCATGATGGGTGTCAGTGTTGAATATATATATATTTCCAATTCTCATTGCATGAAAAAAATTGAAATAAAAATTAAAGGTTGCACTACTCCAGATATTATTATAAGCCAATGTCTTGAAATTTAAAGAGAAGAAAAAAAGAAAAAGAAAAAACAAGCAAATGTAGAAGACACACCTGTGAGTCGTTTAATCTCTATTTTAATATTTGAAATGTTTTGCTGTCGACATTATTTAATTTTTATGTGGCAAAAGATTTCGTATTTAGATTTATTGCCACTTGGCAGGCTCACAATTTATGTTAAAATAAAGAGTATTTTCATATAATAAATATGATGTAGCTAGAATAGTATCAAAGGGAGTTGCAGTAGCAGGGTTAACATATGGTAATGATGCATTATGTGTTAGTAAAAGGGTTTCAGATTATTTTGAGAAAGTACAAAGGGAAGTAGGAAGACATGCATTAGATGCAGAGATGTGGACAGCAAAGGAGGCAATTGAAGGAGAAATGGGATGGTCAAGTTTTTATATGAGAGATGCAAAAAGTAAAATGAAAATGTTTGGTAGGTTGCAGTTTATGGATAGTAAAAGAATAGAAAAATAGTGTTCAATTGGGTTATGAGTAAAGGGCAGGTAACAAGATGGGTGAGAAAGGTAATGCGGTATGCGAAAGATTTCGATAAAGAATTTATATCAGTATACTTGTATAAAAGGTGGGATGATTGGGTTAGGAGGATTGTTGAGTGTTATAGTGGTAAGGAATGGGATAAAAGAATAGAAGCATTAATAAAAAATAGGGAGTTGGAGAGATGGAGAACTAGTATGGAGGGTAAGAAGAGTTTAAATATATATAGAAGTAAACAGAATATTGGATGTGAGTTAATTTATGATAATAGTAAGGAAAGTAGTTTATTATTTAAGGCTCGAACAGGATCCTTAGCAACAAGAGAATATACATGTAAATGGAAAACTATGGATGATTTAGTGTGCAAATTGTGTAAGGACGGTATAGAAAATATTAGGCATCTGTTGATTGAATGTAAATGTTTGAAAGCAGAAAGGGTACAGATAATGAAGTTATGGGAGAATAGAGATGAATAAAGTGACTATACAGAAAGTGAGTTATTAGTTTTTGTTGGGTTTGCGAAGAGATAAGGGGAATTTGGATATGAGGGCTATGGAGTTGACAAAGATTATGTTGTGGAAATGGTATGGGGCAGAATATGGGAAGACTTAAGAGTGGGGAATGGAAAATAAAGTGGCTAACAGGTTTATCTGGGCATGAGATATTCTTGACTTCGTTTAAGGAGAAGCCAAAGACATCGCATCGCATCGCATATGTCGAACAGTAGTTAGTAAAAATAAAAAAACACATTACAATTTTTAAAAATAGTTGGTATGGAAAAATAAAATGGTTGTGCGGTTGTGAAATTGAAAATGCTGTTTTGTTTTGTTTTTACTTACTTTTTGGTAGCGATATTGTAATAATATTTCCTGCTCAAAATTTTATTGGCTGCCACTAATTTTAACTGGTTCATATTTAAAAATTTGTTAATAAAACTTATTTGTTATTAAATGAATTCTTCTATAAACTGTTCTAAAAACTATTATTTACTTATTTTAATATCTTAGTTCTAAAAACTATTGTCATCGAAATGGAAACAAAGATGAAGGAAATACATACTCAAGTTTAACTCCAGTTTTTATTTCAAAGGTCTTATATTTTTCGCTTGTAATAATAATGCACTCACTCATTGCATGATGTAGAACTTATATAATGTAAACACAAAAGCCCTTATGTAATTAAAATATAGATCATAGTTATAACATTAAAAATGAGGAAAACATTAAAAACTATATTCTTTGTACTGATATTCAAATTTATATTTATATCAAGAAAACAAAATATACCCATTTGTCCTAACATAAAATTTTTTAGTAAATAAGTTTTTTCAGTCAGTCTTTGCTCATTAAGCTAAATATAAAAGCAATAAAGGGACAATGTACCTTACATTAAATATGAATTTTAATATCAATAAAAATGAAGAAATATCAAAATATAGAAATAAATCAGAAAGCACATATCAATGATATCCTGAAAAAACAAAAGGTTGAATTCATTCAAAACTGGAAATCATGCTATTAAATAGCTAATAAAAAATGACAAGAATTCTGAATAAATTATTAAAGGATATTTAATCATGGAAAAAAATCATGTGTGAAATGATGGCTGATTTAGAAAATTTTGTTAAACTAATGTGGCTCAGTTATCCTGTGGGGTTTAGGGAATTTGGTAAAGTGGAATTAGGAGTTCCTAGGATCAGTTTTGATGCTTTCTATTTTGCCACTTGAACTTCCTATGAACAATAAAGACATATGATTTTTATGTTGCCTGGTTTGGCCCAATTGGTAGACCATATGACTTGGGATTAGGAAGCCCCTGGATCAATTCTATGCCACATAGGTGTGACACTCAAACTACTTATGAACTACTGAACAATAAATCCATATGCCTTTTTTACTGAGCATGGTTTGGAATAGTTGGTGGAGTGTCCAACTTGGGATTGGGAGTCCACATGATCAATTCTGGCACTCGCAATTCTGGATGTGAACTTCTTATAAACTTCCAAGCCATAAAACCATATGCTTTTTTGTCTTGCAGGATTTGGTGCAGTTATCAGAGCATTCAACTTACAATTGGATTGGGATGTTCCAGGATCAATTCTGGTATTTATAGTTCTGGAAATCAATTGTCTTATGAACTCCCAAGCAACAAAACCATATGCTTTTTTGTTTTGCAGTGTTTGGTGCAGTTATTAGAGCATTCAACTTAGAATTGGATTGAGATGTTCCAGGATCAATTCTGGTATTTATACTTCTGGAAATCAATTGTCTTATGAACTCCCAAACAACAAAACCATATGCTTTTTTGTCTTGCAGTGTTTGGTGCAGTTATCAAAGCACTCAACTTAGAATTGTATTGGGAGGTTCCAGGATCAATTCTGGTGTTTATAGTTCTGGAACTTAAATGTCTTATGAATTTACAAGCAAAAAAACCATAAGCAATTTTTATATTGTTGAAAATTAGATGATGTTATAGTTTAAGGGTTATACATCTTCTAACACTATAAAAAAAAAAAAATTAAAAAACACTTTTAATGACATAAATGAACTAAAAATTACAAAAATAATTTTTTTTTACCTTTCACAAAAATATGGGGCAAAGAATCTTTTAAATGAACTTGGAAATAATGTCCATTGTCTTGTACCAATCTATTTATCATTTTTCATCTGATAAATAAATTGGATTTTGTTGCAAGAATCTAGGTTTTATTTACAAGTTTATTTAAATGATTCTTCACTTTATACTTTCAATTGTAAAAGTTGAAATAAGTTCATTTAATAGTTTTAGTATATTTATGTGAATAAAAGCATTTTTTTTTATTATACACTTTTTTTTACTTTTTACATTTTTAGTTTTGTATAATACAAAATTATCAAAACCAGTTTTCATTGAATCATTTCACTTTAAAATTAAAAGAAGAACCATTAGATACACTGCTACCTCCAACGTAATGTATGAAATTAAAAAAATTACATTTTCCCTAAAATTGTTTACAAATATAATACATTTTATCATTATTAGAAATCTGTATATACTTAGTGTCAATTTGATGAGAAATAGGGAAGTAGGTGAAAATCGAGTTAAATGATTTTTATTTTTTCATAAATTATTTTTGTTTTTTAAGATTCTTTATTTTTAGTATTATGGCTTTCAGTGCTTACTAATTATTATAGTCATATTTTCTTTTAATTAGTGTCATTAAAATAAATTGGATTAAAAAGTAGCAAGTGGCTTTCATAATAAAATGTAATTAAAATAGTAAATTCTTGATTATCACTTTCTAATAAGAGATGTTAAAATAAATTAAATTTTAAACAATAGCAAATTTCCACCATTTATGACTTAGTATTATTGATTGGTTATAATATTTTGCTCCTAATTATTCTATCTACTCTTTATATACAATAACAAAAATAATAATTAAATTAATTTTAATAAATACTATTATTGGAAATTACAGCTTGATTGAAAATTGATAAATGGGTAGAAATTAATTTTATAAGATTTTTAATTTTGCTAATAAATTTATTTTTTACTTTTTAGTTGTATGAAAAATTTGAGAATTCATCAAATTCCTGTTATAGATCAAGACATTAAAATACATTAGATTAAAATATGGTAACCAATGGCAAATGACCACCTATGATGATCTACTGCTTCCACTTGCACATAGTATTTTCTTGCTTTATTATTCCATCTACCCTTTCTACACCACAAGAAAGATGAATTAAGTTTGAAAAAAATATATCCAAATACATAGACATGTAAAGTTTCAACTAGTTCAGAAATTGGAGAGTATAAATTGACTTTCAAAATTTTATTCTACAAGACTATAAAACCGTATGACTTAAATAAAAGTGTGTAAGCTATGTTTTTGATAATGTTTCAGAGATATTCAGGAAAGTTAAATATCTCCAAAATGGATGTGCTCTTAACAAAAGTGTCAAAGGAATATTGATGTAAAATAAAGTGAAAAATATTTTTTTTAAAAAAATTAATCACTTTTACTTTCCTGTTTCATTCATCTTCATATTATCTCAGTTAAATCTGCTTTGTATTTTAACATTTATCTTTTTTATTATTTTAAACTGTCTGTATATCTTCTTAAGAAATATTGTCATATAAAGATGAATATTTTGTAAGATTAGTATATAAATCGCATGTTAGATCTATAAAATGTTGTAATTTCATTATATAGAATTAAGTATATCAATAATCTTCTGCTATTTTCGATATTCTTTATAATTTCAAAATTTAAAGTTATCTGAATAATGCTTATTTTATGAAAGAATAACCTCCAGATTATTCAAAAAGTGTTTCTAAAATTGATTTTAAAGTCCCATTTTAATTATTTTGAGCATTTTTCTATATTTAATGATGATTTAAAAAAATAAATGATCTAAATATTTTTCAGTTGTAAAATTTCTTTACTTATTTTTTCATATTGGACAGAGTATGTTATTAGACACTTATTTATATCGATTTTAAATTTCTAATAGTCTCATTTGAAAAGATTTACACCAACAATGCAAGTTTGATTAAATTTCCTGCATAACTTTAATTTAAATTTTATACCGGATGCGATAGTTATTATATCATATGGAGGTTTTAATGACAGTGTACTTGAAAACTAATTTAAATGGCGAAGGTATCAACTTTTAAGACTGCAGTGATTATCCATAAGTACAACAAACAATGAGAAACTTATTAAGAGTGTTTCTAATTTCTGATTATTATATTCAGTATCAGAATAAAACTTAACTCTAATAATTGAAGACTATAATATCTTAACTGGTGCTCTGCCTACATTTTTTAAAAAAGTTATAAAATAATATTTAGATTACAATTTTATGTTGGCTTATTTTCATCATACACTTTAATTGTTAAGTATTTTTAGAAAAAATCAAACTCTATTTAGTCTATTTTAGGTAATCAATCACCTTAAATTTACTGCTTATGAATCAAATGATCACTGGATTAATATTACACTCATTGGACAGGCCACAACACTTGAAGAAGAGAGAAGAATAATACCATTAAAAACATTATATATCATAATAACTTATGTAATATTGGTGACAGTTGAATGTATTTGGGAAAATATAAATAGGGATTGAATTTTTCTAAAAATGTTTAATGATTAAACAAGATGATTGAAATACTTCACTACATAACTACAAGCAAAATACCATCAACATAAACTTTCAGATGCATGTTACTGCAAAGTCTTATTTTTGACTTAATTATCACCTAATAAAGGAAAAAAACATTATTCACCATGTGTTTCATGCTACATGATAATAATTTGAATGTTTTTTAAATTTTATTCTATCCACTACTTAATAATAACTTATTTCGCATTCATAAATGTTTATCTGAATATGGACCAGATACCTGAAAAAATATTAAGACTCACTGCAAATTATTAAAATATTTAGATAGACCAAATACCTGAAAAAATACTTTAAAACTAATTACAAATTATTAAAATTTTCAGATTTAAACCCAGGCAATAGACATGGTGCTTGGATGGTTGCTGTACATTGTGAAGACCATGCTTCTGATCACATTTTATTTTAAATTACAAAATTGTTCTTAAAATCACTCATCATTTTTTTTTTACTTTCAGTTTTACTTCTATATCCAGTTTTTCCTGTAGAAGACATAGTATGAAACAGTAGCCATGATTTATTTATTTATAATATATATTTTAATACATATTTAAACTCATGATTTTTGCAATTAATTATTTTGCATCTAATTTATTTAATAAGTATGTATTGTATTACAAGATTTAAATATCAGTAGCAGTGAAGCCGATAGTTTTGATTTGGTGAACTACCATTCTTTGTTAGCACAGTCATCATAAATATTTTTAAATTTATTTATTTTAAATTTTATGACTATAATAGCAATAGAAAAAAAAAACACTAAACTGGAGTCATGTTTTGTCCATATGTCTGTCACCTCCCCATTATGCATGCTTACATGAATAACTAATTTACACAATGATTAAGGGTGAACTTATAGTGGGAAACTCTCTTTGCAGTAGTATTACCCAGTGCGAACCTTAATAATCAATGGTTGCAAGAAAGCTTGTGCATAAAATCCCTATCTAGTGCCTGCTTATCCAGTATCCTCAGACATGTTTTTAGCTTGTGATTTTCATCAATCTGAAGATATTGGATGAGTAGGCACTAGAGGGGGATTTTATACACAAACTGTCTTGCATCCATTGATTAATATAGCTTGCAATGTGTGGCATATCTGCATAAAGAGTTTTCTACTGTTTTAACACCTTGTGTAAGCATAGAAAATAGTGATCATATGATAATCATATTCTATTATGAGGCAAGGAATCCCCATGACCATTGGTTGTCATGAATCTATTGATCTGACTTCAATTGTATGTAGGATGGGAAATTCAACTGGTATTATTATTGGGTTGGGAAAAACAATTTTGTTTATAACTTTAAAATATTTCTATTTTTATGGATGGATGATGGGGTTTTTTTGTCCTAACTGCAAGCAACATGTATTAGCATGTGAAACTAATTGCCTCCATATAGAATCAAGAATGCATTTTGATAAACTCTTGATTGAAGATAATAAAATATAAAAATACACAATAAAACCATTAATTTAATAATATATATAAATATCATATTAAACGTAAAATATTGCAACATACATAAAAAAACTGAAAACATTTTAAAATATAAATATGATATATAAAATGGAATCTCAGATACATTCACTGAAGGACAAAGTATACTGGATTTAAATACATAGTCATAATATCCTAGCACTTAGTTATGCAACTTTACCACCTTAAATTATGATATTTAACATACATATATTTATATTGTTATATATAGAGCTCACAAATAAGCTTTTAACAAGCTTTACAGAATATCCCCAACCCCAGACCAGTTTCTGCTAGTGGCTTCCTCAGTGAGGCACTAGAATATTCAAGCATTATTTTAAAAATACCAGGACAAGTCCAGCACTTTATCTAATTGATAACTATTCATTAAATAAAATGCTGTGCTTGTCCTGGTATTTTTAATCTAATGCTTGAATATCCTAGCACCTCATTGAGGAAGCCAGTAGCCGAAACTGGTCTGGGGTTGGAGATATTCTACAAAGCTTGTTAAGAGCTTATTTGTGAGTTCTATATATAACATTTGTAATACAAGCTTGTTAAAATAGGTCATGTGACATATGACTTGATTTCTTTGTAATACATTTATATACACCCGGGTCTCATTTTATGCAGATTTATTTAATGCGATTTTGAAGTTATGTGATTCATGATTCTTCTTAATATTTTTGTATGCGGTTTTCTTTTATGCAATAAAAATTATTAGATCAGAACTCCGATAATGTTCTATTACTTTAAATATTATAAATTTTGTGCACTCACGCCATATTTAAAGTAATAGCACATTATCGGAGTTCAACTTCCATCTAATAATTTCAATATTTCAGCACTTTATAATAGTACTGTAATAGATTTTATGTAATAAAGAAGTTCATAATTTTCCCATTTTATATGCACACATTAAATTTTACAAGACTATAATGTAAATCTGTTCAAACGTTATAGATGAAAAATACTATGTTTGTTGTTTTTGCATTTTAAATCATGTTCTATTTTTGCTTTTTATAAAAAGAGTATGTAATTAATTAATCATTTAGTGTCCGCAAGTAATAAATTTTACAAGATTATAATGTGAATCTGTTCAAACGTTATAGATGCCTATACAATGTATGTTGCTGTTTTTGCATTTTAAATCGTGTTTAATTTTTGCTTTGTATAAAACAAGTACATAATCAATTAATCATTTAGTGTCCACAAATTTATTATTAAAAGGTAAATAACAGCATGAGTACAATTAAATTTGGCAATTAAAATCTAATTTTTAATTGTAATTAACAATTTAAAAATTATGTAACGAGGTGATGTGAAACGATGAAATTTGATTTTTAAACGAAATTGAAAATTAAAAAATTCAAGACAAAAATGATAATTTAATTTTTAATTGTTAATTTTAATTAAATTTTGCCCAACAGTAGTGAGTCATCATTTTTTTATTATCATAAGTCTAAGTTCTTATTTTTATTTTAAACTTTTAGTTTACTCTAACAGAGAGAAAAAACACCCAAGAAAATGAATTTCTTTGTAAACAAAAATTTCAATTTTAGATCGCCTAGCAAAATGAGAAGAATCAACAGTGATTAGAAAATGTTTTAGTTGTATTTCCTTTTGACTTTGTTTAAGGAGAAGCTACAGTACCTCACATCACATCATGACGAATCTGATGTCTCAAATAGCGATAATAATTAAAATACCATACATGTATAAAAAAAATGTAAATTACACATAAAAATATAGTTTTGAATAAAATTAAATACTGTAGTTAATAAAAAAAGTAAAAAAAAGTTTGTCTTGTATCAATTTTTTTCAAATTTGAAATTTTTTATTAGTCATATTTTATTTTATTTTTTTTATGCAAATTTTAAAGTGATTTTACATTGTTGTTTTACTTTTATGCGATTTTTGGAAAATTATAGTACGTATCCCCCATTTTTCAAGATAAGTTAAGTCTATTTTTGTGCGATTTCTTTTGTGTGCATTTTTTGAAAAACCTATTTACCGCATAAAATGAGACCCAGGTGTATATAAATTTAATATTTTTAACAGTCAATATAGTTGTAAATTATTAGTAAATGAGACTACCATTATATATAAGATGTCAAATCCACAGCCAAGGTGTGCTGATGTGTAACAAACAATCAGCTATAATGTCCACCTACTAGATTCATACATAACAACATGAGTGACTGATTTAAAGGGACTTTCTTTTGATTAGCAGTAGCTTAGAGATGTTTGTTATTGTTTTCATGCAGTCTGCGAATCGATTCTGATCGATTGTTGGATATCAATTCACATTGGCTAGGGATTTAACTTTGTATACATAACGTTGATCCTATTTTTTAATTAATTTACATATATATATATATATTTAAATCTAATATTACATAGACGATATAAGAACAAAAATGTACATTTATTTAAAAAGCAAAAAAAAAAAAAAGGAATAAACGTTAAAATTTAAAAATAAATACATTGTTTATTTATATACATTGGTAAGCCTAGTGATTTTATTTAAATAGTTTTTTGTTTCCATTTACCTAAATTTCAATGTTTAAAATTCCACACTTCTATTCTGAGAGTCGTGAAATGTGTCAATATTTGTAAATGAATACTTGAGACTTAAGTAAATTGGTATTCATAACTCCAACCAAATCCAGTCCTTTTTAAAACTTATTTCAATCTAGAAAAACCCTATAACAGTTTTTAAACTAAGAGGACAAATATACTTATAACAATTCAGAATATTAAATCTTCAATTACTATACACGTAAAACAATGTCAATAGTAAAATGTGAAGGAAATTTTAATAAATGGACAAACGAATGGTGCTTTGTAAATTCTCTAGACAATTCATTAAAAGTAAACTTATTAACGCTAAAAACAGATATATAATCAAACTATAAAAGCAATATGTATTATTAATAATAATCGTTTGACATTGTCTCCTCATATAAAATAAACGTAAATAGATATATAACATTAGCATTTAAAAATGTCTTATTAAAAAGCAGATTTTCCGATTTCATGTCCCTTATCTTAGCATTTTCAAACGCACATGCTTTAGGTTTATTGCCTCAGTAAATATTCATGGCTGAATGCGTTTATAAGTAATCATTAAAAATCACTCAACACTTAGCCAATCCTAATATCAATAACAATCAACAATTTCCAATTCTTGTTAAGACAACCTCCTTTTAAACTTCTTTGTATCAATAATTTCAATCTCTGTGGACAAATTGCAATCTTTAGTATCTATATAAGTATCTTAGAACATAATTAATGGTGGAATTTCACCCTTACTGTTAACAGGAGGTTGTCTTGACAGCAGTTAGAAATTGTTGACTGTTATTGATATTGGGATTATCTAAATGATAAGTGGTTTTTAATTATATATGTATATAATGTTCAAATCATCCTCCCGAAGGTGACATTTTTTCAGCAACATCCTTTGTAAATAAATATAAAGAATGAATTTCAAACAGCATGACTTAAAAGGGAATCCTTTTGAGGTACTCTTTTGAGACATGCAGTTTGCAGTTTAGACTTAATATTTATTCACAGAGGTTGTTGCTGAATAAACATAATATTTGTGAAGGTGATTTGAACACTTTGTATTTGAATTTTCAGGTAGTGATATGCACTGGGACCCTTTCATATATATATATGGATTTTTGTCTTATCCAAGAACCTGTAAGATATCATTCATGCTCCAAGCTATCAAGAACTAAATAATCTTTATTGTCACTATATTTACAAATAGTTTCCAAAATCATTTATTAACATTTTAATTTCATCTCAGTTAATTTTTTGGGATTTCTCTTATATGAAAATTATTTACAAAACCAACAGTGATCCAGCTATAAGTCTTCTGTGTATGAGTCATGTGATCCCAATTGTTATTTATTGAAAAACCCGTAAATATATTTGACAATTTCTGTCTGTGAAAATATTAAGTCAACAGATGCACACACACATATATTTATATATGTAAACAAATAAATACGTGTCAAAGAGATACATCTAAACACATTATTGATATAAATAAATCATTAGAGCTATTAAAAAGAGCAGCACTTTTGTTTGTTTATGATATATCCATGTCTGCAAGCATTTGTGAAGTGATTTTAAATAAAATAAACACCAATAAACAATTTATAAAAGAATTCACTATTTAAAAAATTAATAATTAAAAAAACATTATTTATATATTGCGAAATGTGTTTCTGCCTGAGAGCAGATGAATGCGATAACACTTAATCATCTAAAATAAAATGAAGACTGTAATGCTTTTGATAAAACTGTGATTAGAGATAACTTTACAGAATGACAGCCATGGAGAACATTCACTGTTATGGCCTTTTTGGTAGAGCATTCTATTTCATGAGTTGATGGTGTTCGATTTAACACAAAATTAGCTGGACAGTTAGTGAATATCTGAATATTTCTTTATAAATATTTGATTTGCGTCCTCTGATTACTATTATGCTTAAAATTAAAAAATGTTAAAAATATAATAGACAGGGTATGAGCACAGACTTTCACATGACCCACCACTCTCCACACTATCTCATAACATTGATACACCTGAACACACATATGTCGAAAAGATAAATAATCACCAATATACGTATTTCATGCTAAACCAGCAATCATCAGTTGGTTCAGATTACCATCTCTACACATATATGCTACAAGTGCTCAGATATATATTAAGATAGCAAATCCTCCTACTTTAATGGACAGGTTTCAATCTACTCCACACTCCAACTCTTCAACTGTCCATCCAATTGGAAATCTGATGATGGAACGCTCAAAGGCCACCCTGAGGCCGAGATTATTGTCATACCCATGTTGACCTAAAGTCAATCTGACCCCTAATGTACAGGACCTAATCCATTAAATACATATACAACGATAGGCAGACATCTCTAATATGTAATAGCTGAAATACACAGGTTTATATATACCTGTGTCTATATATGTAATATAATATGGCTTATAATATATATATATATATATATATATATATATATATATATATATATATATACACACATATAAACAATATAATGAAAATATTTTATTTTTTTAAAAAAAGACATTTTAAAAGCATTATAAGATCAATTGTTCAGAAACATTCTAATGAATTTAAATTAGAACTTACAAATCAGTTTCAAATATTAGTTGATTTTAAACATGATTCAGATTTGAATGAAATTAATATTAAAATAACTGATACACTTTTAAAAACTGCAACAAAGATAGCTGGTAGAAAAAAGCAGCAATTGACCAATAAAATTTCTACTGAGACTAGAGAATTTATGAAGAAAAGAAAAAATATTTAAGATATACAAAAATGATGCATTAAAAAGGATTGAATATCTCGAATTCTGTAAAATGGTGCAGTGAAGAGTTGTAGAAAAGAATAAAAATCTCAAGAGTGTAAAACAACATTTTGGTATTGGTATGAAATTTATATCTGTAATAAGAAAAAAGATGGAATTATTACTAAAAAGAGAGATGATATCATGAAATGGTTAGAAGACTGCTATCAAGAATTATATAGTAATAAAGAACAAGTACCTCCTTTATCTATTATATCCTCTGAATCACCCACAATTTTAAATGAAGAAGTGAGACATGCAATTAAATTTGTGATGAAAGGAAAGGCTGCAGGTAATGGTGGAATTATAATTGATATATTAAAAAAAGCAGGTGAAGAATTAGAATTTTTTTTAGCAAAGTCATATACCAAATGTCTAAATGATAAAGAAATAGCAGGTGAATGGAAGAATGCAGTATTAATATTTTAAAAAAGATGATAAAGAAAATGTTAGAAATTACAGAACCATCAGCCTTTTATCAGATTTTTCAAAATTTTTACCAAGATAATTACAATTTGTCTACACAGAACATTGGATTTCTACCATTCAAGAGAACAAGCCAGATTTAAAAGGGGTTTTAGTACAGTAGATCATATCCAGGTATTGAGAGAAGTTATAGAAAGGACAGATAGATATGAGTTGCCATTATGCTTTGGATTTGTTGATTATGAAAAGGCATTTGATTCTATAAACATTTTTTCAGTGATTAAAGCATTGGATCATCAAGGTATAGATCCAGGATATTGTCATATTTTAAAGAATATTTATAAAAATGCAACAACAACAACATAATGATACTAGGAAAGTCAACATTGAAAGATTGTAAAACAGGATGATTCCATATCTCCAAAACGTTTTACAGCAGTGCTGGAAGAAGTATTTTGTGAATTAAAATAGGAAGCTAAAGGAGTGAAAGTAAATAGAGATTATTTAAGTCATTTAGATTTTGCAGATGATGTAGTTGTTTTGAAAATAATGCTTTAGAGCTCCAGAAAATGTTGCAGGAGTTATCAGATGAAAGTAAGACAGTAGGACTAAAGATAAATGTTAAAAAGACTAAAGTAATGTTTAATGAATTTTCTCAAAATATGGAAATAAAGATTGATTATGATGAGTTAGAAGAAGTTAACAGCTACAAATTCCCTGGTCAGATTATTAATACAGATGAAAACATAATGAATGAAATTAATCATAGAATTAAACTTGGGTGAAGTTTTTAATAAATGTGTTTTCTAGTACTTACTTATGGATCTGAGACTTGAACACTTAATAGAAGAGCAATACAGTGACTTCAGACCACTCAAAAAAGTATGGAGAGATACATATATAGGTAAGAGAACAAACAGGTGTTACTTATCTTATTGAAAAAATTAAAAGACTGATGTGAAGTTAGGCTGAACATATTGCTAAAACAAATGATAATAGATGGACAACTGAAATCTTAAACTGTATTCCAAGAGATTGTAAAAGACCCAGAAAGAGACCACATGTGAGATAAATGGATGAAATAAGAAAATGTGCAGCGGTGATGTGGAGAAGCTAAAAATTAGAAAAGATGGATTGAACTTGGAGAGACCTTTATCCTGCAGTGGATTGATAATCGTTAATGATGATGATGATAAGATAAATGAAAATATTTGCTCTGCATTGATATATATATATATTAAATCTTTTATATTTTACATGATAGAATCTAATTGATAAACGAAAGGTCTCACTTCCAAAAGATAAATGTAGTAAGATATCAGTCAAACTTATGTTTGGAAATAATGAATGTTTTTATTCTCATGCCTCCAGAACACATTTCAAGTGACGAAAATGCCGAGTTAAACGGAAATCCGAATGGATCTCCACTGGTATCACTGATCTAAAGCATGCACTAACCCTATAATTATCTACATTGTATCTTAGTAAACACATCATTTTTTAGCTGTAACACTACCGTGACATTTAAATCGATCCATTCCCAAACTGATTTCTATCCGAGATAAAGGCTCCCCACTCAATATTGCTTTAAAATTTTAAAATATTTTTTTTAATTTAATATTTTTTGTAATCATTTATATGCTTGCAGTTTTCACTGCTAAGTATCCTTCATCAGAAATGGGAATATAATTGTAATGTACAAATTAAAATTCAATATTATGAATTTTATCTTGCATACAATATTTACATTTTAAAATAATTTTAATAAATAACCACATCATAAATTTTAAAATGAATTTAAATAATTACATGTACATCCATGTATGGCTGCAAAAAGGAATTTTCTGTTAATTGAAAGGAGACCCTTTGATTCCCCTTGGAGGCCTTAAAAGAACTGAGCAAGGTAAGATCCAAATGTTGACTCATACTACTTGTCATTGCATCTGTTGCTACTAATTGACTATTCATATAGTATATAAACATGGCTGGGTTTCTCATAAACATGCATTAGCCAGAATCGTAAGTTTATTGATGTTTTACCTCTGAGTTTAAGATCAAGAAACACCATGGTCTTTCTTCTCAGTTGCCTGATAGTTCTTAACTAAAATATCTGCTGAGTTTTCTTAAAGCCAGACTTAATGTATGTGTGAATAATTTTTTTTAGTAGATATTTACAATCATGACAGACAAAAATAAAAAGTGCCCCTTATTTTCACTGGGCTGTAAAGCAATCAGCCAAGGCAGAAGCAGTTGGTGGCCAAACATGGAGGGTACTAAGAATCTCCTATTTGCAGATCCAGGCTTCCATTTGATGATGATCTTTTATTTAGGGACTTACAACAGCAGATCACTGTCAAGTAAAGAAAGATTGTATGAATCAAAAGAACTGGCTCATGCTAAATGCAACATTATTGGACTATGTGAAGTTAGAAGAAAAAGTGAAGAGACAATTGATTTAAAAAGTGGACATGTATTCTACTATAAAGGCACAAGTATTGGAAATACAAATGGAGTAGAATTGGAAGAACAACATTGTGGATATTGATAGTATGTCAGACATAATGGAAAAATTAGTTATTCAACTTAATAACATATCAGTTGAAGATAATTCAGAGTTATGCCCAAACAAGTTCTCATTGTGATGAAAAAATGGAGGATTTTAATATATGGATATACAAAAGTCTTTTGATCTAACCAAACAACATTTTTTAAATTGTCATGGAGACATTAAATCTAGAATTGGTAAACAATTTAAAGATGAAAGTGCTATAGATAAACTTGGTTAAGATAATAAAAATGAAAGAAGGGAAATAGACTTGTGGAGTTTTAAAAAAAGAAAAACTTAATATTATGAATTCTTTTTTTGAAAAAAATGTTTAATGCAACTGGACATGAAAACATCCAAATGAGAATCCAGCAGAATTAGATTATATTTTGACTAACATAAAATATGTATTACAAGATTGTAATGGTCTTAATAAATTCAATGCAGAAAGTGATCATCGATTAGTAAAATGTAAGATATGTGTTAATGCAAAACTAGAAAGAGAAGAATTGTTAAGAAAAAAAATATTTACAGTTGATATTTCTATTCTTCATAAACATTTCAATAAATTTAAATTAGAACTTCCAAATCATTTCAAATATTAATAGATTTTGAACATGAATCAGATTTGAATAAAATCAATGGAAAGATAACTGATACATTTTTAAAAACTACAACAAAATATAACTGCTACAAAAACATTAACAATTGTCCAGTGAAACATTTTTGAGATAATTTATGAAGAAAAGAATGAATATAAAAATGATGTATTAAGAAGAATTGAATATCTTGAAATTTTATAAAGTGATGTGAAAAAAAAATTGGTAATGATATAAGAAAGTCTAATTGTGAACTAGCAAGGAAAGCTATAGAAAAGAATAAAACTTTCAAAAGTATAAAACAAAATGTTGATATTTAGGAAACATATCTACAATAAGAAAAAAAGATGAGATTATTACTAAAAAGAGAAAACATCATGAAATATTTTGAAGAATTCCATCAAAAATTATATAGCAAGAAAGAACAGGGAAAAGTATCCTCCTCAAACTACTATATCTTCTGAATTTCCCAGGATTTTAAATGAAAAAGTGAGACATGCAATTAAATTTAGGAAAAAGGGAAAAGAAGCAGGTGAAGAAATAAAAAAAATAGAAAAATTATATATCAAATAAAAAAAATATTAGAAATTACAATCATATCAATCTTTTATCAGTCTTATACAAACTTTTTACCAAGATAATTACAACTTATCTATAGAGAACATTGGATTTCCACCAACCAAGAGAACAAGCTGGATTTAAAAATGGTTTTAGTACAGTAGATCATATCCAGGTATTGAGAGAAGTTATAGAAAGGACAAATGAATATGAGTTGCCATTATGCTTTGGATTTGTAGATTATGAAAAGGCATTTGATTCTATAAACATTTCTTCAGTGATTACAACATTAGATCATTAAAATATAGACCTAGGATATGGTCATATTCTGAAGAATATTTATAAAAATGCAACAGCAACAATTAGATTACATAATGATATTAGGAAAGTCAACATTGAGAAGAGTGTAAGACAGTCCATATCTGCAAAACTGCTGTTTTGCAAAAAGTATTTGTAGATGAAAATGAGAAGCTAAGGCAATAAAATTAAATGAGATTATTTAAGTCATATAGATTTTGCAGATGATGGGGCTGTTTTTGGAAATAATGCTTTAGAATTTCAAGGAATGTAGCAAGAGTTATCAGATGAAAGTAAGAAAGTGGGATTAAAAATAAATGTTAAAAAAGCTTAAAGTAATGTTCAATGAATTTTTTCAAAAGATGGAAATAAAGTTTGATAAAGATGAAATAGAAGAAGTTAAGAATTACAAATATCTTGTTCAAATTATTATTACAGATAGAAACATGAGAGATGAAATTAATCATAGGATTAAACTTGATTGGAATAATTTTGGTAGAAATAGTTTAATATTAAAAATGTCTATGTGTTGAAAAAAAAAGTTTTTAATAAATGTGTTACCAGTTTTTTTTACAGATTTGAGACTTGGAAACTTTACAAAAGAGTAATACAAAAACTTTCGATCACTCACTGAAATATGTTAGGAATAACAAGAAGAGATTAAAAATGAAATACATTGGTGAGAGAACTAACAGGTTTTATTGACATTGTTGAATGAATTAAGAGAATGAAGTTTAGTTGGGCTGGACATATTTGCAAAAAGAGATGATAAAAGATGGATAGATGAAATCTTAAACTGGATTCTAAGAGATTGTAAAAGATCTAGAAAAAAACCACATGTAAGAAGGATGGATGAAATAAGGAACTGTTCTAGAATGCTATAGAGAAGAAAGGCTAGAGATGGAAGATGGATTGAATTTGGAGAGATCTTCATCTTGCAGTGAATTAATAATAAATGAAAATGATGACATCCATGTGCATGTATTCAATATCAATGGCCGTTATGACTTACTACCACTTAAAATTTGATATCTATTTATAGAATCCAAATTACTAACAAATAAAAAAATGGACTACTTTTCTTCTGCATGTCTAATTTTGTAAATAAAATGCAACCAAGATGTATAACTGTAGTTACATAAACTAATAAAATTGCAATGGCCAATGTAATTAACTGTGCAATCTTAGATAAGCAGAAGAAATGTGGTTCACTTTTCTTTTTACTACTAATTTAGATTTTTTAATATGAGGTGATATTTGCTGACAATTGTAAACATTGGGTTACCGTGATGTTTATAAAAAATAAATACTGGTTTGTTTTTCGCATTTGTTTAATATATACAATACATACATAATAATAAATTGTAAATATTTATAATAAAACTATACTTCTACTTATTATGAAGAGTGGAAATCAGTTAAAACTGCAGACATATAAAGGATTATAAAACCATTGAATTCAAGTATGTAAAGTTTATATTTTTAAAAATTTTAAAGCTACTTTAAAACAATGCAAAAACGGATTAAAAGATTTAAGAAATAGTTGTTAAAGATAATGTACCATTATTGATTGATATACCTGGTTTTTGTAAACTTAATTAATAAAGTAAATTCTTTATAGATTATATTCAACCTTTTAATAATAATCTGCAAATAATTTTTTGAATTAGTAAAAAAGGAATAATTATTAAGAATGGATTTAAGATCTAAAAAAATAAAGTTCTTATTTAGTTTTGAATTAATTCAAATCAAAACTAACACACATCATCGAACCTACCTACATTGTGGTATGATGTCTGATTGATGAATCCATTTATAAACTGCTCCAAATACAGCAGCTCCTAATTTATAAGCTCAGCAATAATAGTTTTAGCAGCTCACGACTTGAAAATTATATTGAATAAAAAAATTAAAAGTTCATTCAATTAAGTTAATAAATTTTGGCCAATACCTGTATAAATAAATTCTATCATGAATTATTTTTTAGTCAATTGCTTTACACATTCAATGCATTACTCTGTCACATGACAACAAATCAAATAAATGTATTTCTTTATATTGTATCCTGATGTCAATTATTAAATATATTTTAATACTTCTCCCCAGCACAAAGTTAATGAAGAATGCACTTTTGCCAAGCCAAAGATAAGCTGTCAAAGGTTTTTTTGCCAAAATGTTAAAATAATAGATTTAGAAGTGAAAAAAAATCATATGCCATTGGGTATTTAATGTCCGAATTATCAATTTGTAAAATGCAATACATATATAAATGCATGACCTCTTTTAAAATTGTTATTATATTTTTTCCTATGTCATAAGTATATTATTCTATTTTTGGGTTAAAATATTTGTACTGTTGTCTTAATATGTACAATTTTTAAATTATATTATATCATAAGAAAAATATGTCTATTTAACATATATATATATACACACACACTAGAATAAATATATATATATACATATATATATATACACACACACTAGAATAAAAGTACAAAATTTTAAAAAATACCTATAGTCAGCTTTGGTGTATTCCACCATCTTGAGTAGCAATACATTAATATTTAAATATTAAACTCTCACACCAGTAATGCTCCCACGTGAATTATCTACTTTCCATAAATTGTGAATATTAACACAATTACACCGTTTATTCAATACATTATCCGTACAATTTATAAAATATGATTCCTTAATTTTTCTTTTCTTCAAATCATTTTTCATATGCAAAATAAAAACTCTATCAAAGCAGAATTCTCCATTACAAATCACTGCATGTTCTGCAAGAACAGATTTATACCTATCTGCAGAACAACACAACTTATTATATAATAACTCATGCTCCCTAATCCTCTTTTTCAATGTACATTTGGTCTCCCCAATGTAACTATAACCACAATAACATACCACTTTATATATAATATTACATTTGTTGCTTTTATCAATAGAATCTTTTCCATTAATAACCAATCTTCCAGTATTTGCACCCACTTTAAATGCAACATTAAAATCAGCAGATACCAATGATGGAATCTTACTACAAACAATATCCTTTACATAAGGCAATGCTATCCATTTTTTCTTTTCCATATTATCTCTACTCCATCTATTTCTAAACATATATAGTGCACATAAAATATTTTTCCTACTATATCCCACACCCAATAAATCATTTACATATATTTTAATATTAATCATTTTATCACTCTGAAATTTATCATTTCTACTTAAGATGTCAGAATACACCGAAGCTGGCTATAGCAAAGAATATTAATTTTCAAGTTTATATAGGCATTTTTTAAAATTTTGCAGTTTTATTCTAGTGTGTGTATATATATATATATATATATATATATATATATATATATATATATATATTGTTTTTAATTAATAGATATTTTATTTATTATATATATATATATAATCCATGATTTCAGTTATCTTTATGAAAGAATCATGCAAATATTTCAAAACTTGTAAAAAAACTGTCTGATCATTATGAATGATTTCTGAGTGAACAATTCCATTTGCATAATAAATATCAGCATCATCTTAACATTGGACTTCATTAGCCATAGTGATTAACTTGATAATTCCATTAAACCACTTATGAAATAGTGTTTTCCTCAGAATAATTTTTTTTGAAAACTGTTACAAGCATTATAAATGTTTCTCCTGCCATTTTTCCTAATATAAAACAGAATTTCATAGTGTTCCAATTTCAATCAACACAAGCAAGATGCATTTAAGAAAAATATTTACTACATGATGCTACAATTTCACTCAATGATGATAATAAGAATACTAATGATGGGGTGTTACCATAAATGGATCTAGTTGCAGAAGCATGTCTGACAATAAACTCATCCTTCAGAAAACTATGTCAATTGCTTTGGGGTACCTTCTTGTAAGTGAACAATATCAAATATATCTTACTCTATGAATATGTTTTGAACAGTAGAGGATCAAGATCTATCAATACTAATAAGCAAAGTATATTGTAAAATACGTAAAGAAGATACAATATAGAGAAAACAGTTACTGAAATAGGAGATCAGTTAACCCAAATAGACATATTGTACAGTAAAATGCTGTGATAACAGGCAATGTAAATAAAAAGAAGAGCTAACCTAAAAGAAAAATCATAGTTAATTTGCATAAAAATGAATAAAGACATGTAATATGATTTGACCAGGACAATCTGGAGTTGATATAAATTCTCAAATAATGATAATTATTTAAAAAAAATATATTCTCACAAGTACATACATTAGTAAAATGTAAAATATATTTATAAGAAATTTTAATCTTAATAGAGAAATAAATATGCTTATAGAAAAAAGAATAGCTTTTGTTTTACATAAATTTACCAAAAAAGAATTATATGCCAATCATTTTCAAATGTTTAATTTTCACTTGCTATCTTTTAAAAAAAAAACAGTTATAAGATGCAGCCCTACTAGATATGATAACACCATCAGAAAAATCAAAATTCTTTGACTCTAGTTTCAGTTAAAATGCATCATTAATACAAATTAAAAGCAATAGAGTACCAAAAACTGACTTTTATGGGACTCCATAATTAATTTTGATCACATTGCTGATAATACCATAAATGTTAGTTAACTGTTTTGTCTTTCAAATAACTCTTTAACAAATTGCCATGAGAACCATAAAAACCATACAAATAAAAACCTTTTATTAATTAATAAAGTCAAATGTTTTAAACAAATCTATCTAAATAGCCAATCTTTTGAGATTATGATCTAGTGAAGACATTAAATAATGTACATCATTTTTAAAGTATCCAAACTATTTTTATCAGAAATGAAATTATGTTGATTTTCAGATAATACTTCATTTTTGATGATGATGATAAATGAATTTTGCAAGAATCATGCAAATTAATCTATGAACCATAGACCGATAACCACTCAGACAATCATGCTGATCCATTTTTCTGTTTATATGCTATTTTGTGTTGCTGTTTTTCAACAACTTCTACAAAAAACTAGTATTCCAACATTAATTAAAGTTTTCCAATGTAGTTTAGTCTGTCCTCTACCATATCTTCCCATGAAAACTATACCTACATAAGTATTGTTCTTGTCCTGAAAAGGTAGATATTGAATTTTATTTCTCATAAGCTTCTCATATGTTTTGATTTAAAAGTTTTTTCAAGTTTAATGTCAGCATATTTTAAAACAATTTTAAACACATAGTTTCCAAAAGAAATTATTTTTTACTTCTTCCAGTTATACATTATATATATATATCTTTCAAAAAATTCAACAATATGAGTTATACATTATATATATATATCTTTCAAAAAATTCAACAATATGATTTTGAAAAGGAAAAAAAATAAAATAAAATTTGCAAATTTATAAGTATCTTTATCATCGTGAAATGTTTAAAAATGATTAAAATTAACAATGTTAAAAGGAAAATTGATTTTTCAATTATTTTATAAATAAAAAAATCTACACTATTTATAATTTTTACTTATGGGATTTTAACGCATAAGATACAATAACGATTTGAATGAGAGGTTTTTTTTTTAATCACGTGTCTTAGAAGATAAAATATTAAAATTATTGAGTTACTGATTTTTCTCTAAATACTTATATTTTAAACCAATTTGCAGTCTATAAAAATAAATTTATAGCTGTTAAAAATTACTTGGTGTGAAGGTAGATAATTTTTATGAATATATCTTGAATTTTCTGCTAAAAGACAAGTTTAAATTTTAGACTTCTATGAGTTAGTTCAGGTATGGCCAACTAACAAATCATAATGACTCATTAAATTGTATAGTTGTATATATCTGAAGTGAGTTCAGCATCCATACTTTTTGGTGTCATTGGTTCTTTAACAACCACAGTCACCATAATCCTACTGAGCAAAATTGATATTAAACCATTAATTATCACATGATCACCATTCTTTATGCTTACACATGTTGTTTACACAGTGGCATAATTTTCTATATAGTAGTGCCACTCAGTGCAAGCCAGAGTAATCAATGGATGCAGGAAAGTTTGTGCATAAAATCGTTATCTAGTGCCTACTAGAAACTAGTCTGAGGATATTGGATGAGTGGGCACTAGGTAGGGATTTACAAGCCTTGCTGCATCCATTGTTTACTCTTGATTGCATTGAGTGGTGCTACTGTATGGAGAGTTTAGCCTCTGTGTAAACAGCTTGTGTAAGCATAAAAACAGTGATCATGTAATGTTCAATGGTTTCTTTATTTTAGCTGACTGTAGGTCTGACCAGTATAACTATCATTAAAATTAAACTACATATTCCAAAAATATGAATCTAATTTCTGTCTTAGGATGTATTATGGTAGCACTATTTAAACAAATATAGAATAATACCTATTCAAAATGTTACTTTTGATAGATACCTGTGTATGGTTATAAACAGTTGAATGTATATGAAAATAATAAAATGTATTTAATAATATGAAAATAAATAGAAATGATAAACTGAATTATATATATATATATATATATATATATATAATATCATTTTATATATTTATATATATATTAATATATATATATATATATATATAATTAATCAATGTCTGTATTCCAATTATAATAAAATATATATAATTATTCAAAACAGTACAATAATTAATACAGTAAAAATATTTTAAAAACAAATATATACCATAATTTAATAGAAGTACTTTCATCTATCTATCTAGTTGTTATCAACTAGATTCAAATTGTATTACAAAAAACCGTTACAAATGTATACAAAAATAATTACATCATACATCAATTTTCCCACAATTCATTAATTTTTATATTGGCAGCCTGTTTATTTATTAAATGTTGCTTTTCATTTTTTATTAACATAGCTTCTTTAATTTTATGTTTATTATTATTTCTTTCAATATACAAAATCTTAACTTTATTAAAATCAAAACCATAATTACATGTTACATTATGATCAAAAAATACTGAAGGTGATATGTCATCATTTCTAACATTCTCTTGGCTTGATTTTTGTACTCGTTTATATAAGAACCAATAATCCTTTGATTTTTTTCTCCAATGTACACCAAGATTCACCTGTATATGCCTTTCCACAAACACATAGGCATTTATATATTGCACAACTTTGATTTAAAATACTAAATCTATTTTTTGAATTTTTTATCAATCTATTTAAATTAGGAGTAGTATAAAATGTGACTTGACATATATTTTTATATATCTGTTTTATAAATTTCACTTTTTCATTACAAATAAATGGTATTGATATCCAAGTATATTTTATCAATATCTATAGCACTTAAAATATTACCATTATTATTAAACTTAGTAACAATATTATATATTAATTTATGATCATATCCAATGTGTAATAAATTGGATAGTAAATACATTTATGTTATTTATTTTATCAGAATTATATTTACATAACTTATTATTCCTAAATTTCAGTTTTAAAAAATTAGTATACATTTATTTAAGTGAATATTAACTTGTTATTATTAATTTTTGCATTATGCTATAAATTGTAAATATAAATGTCTATATGTTTACAGGAGTAAATCTTAAAAATTATTATAGCATATGGTCAAAATGTAGATGAAGAGTTGTGTACATTCTTAAAATAAAATGTATAATTATATAGAGAATTTATATATAGGAAATTATGGACCATTTTCAAAAGAAAAAAGGGATATACTTATTGAAGTATTGATTTATTAAGTTGTATTTAGAAACTTTTAAATAAAGTTTGAATTTTTCTAAAAATTATTTAACAATTTCAACTAGATGATGGAAATAGTTCAACATATAAACTACAAAATGACATCTTCACAAACATTCAAATAACCATTAGTTAAACATATTTCTAAAATAATATAAATATATAAAATATAATGCATATATTTAATCATATTATTATTATTAAACCACTAAACATCACATGATCACCATTTCTGTACTAGCACATACTTGTAGTAAACAAAGGCAAAACTCTCCATACAGTAGTGCCACCCTGTGCCAAACAGAGCAATCAATGGCTTCCAGAAGGCTTGTGCATAAAATCCCAATATAGGGCCTACTCATCCAATATCCCCAAACTAGTTTCTGGCTTGAGGAGCCAGAAACTAGTCTGGGGATATTGGATGAGTAGGCACTTATGCATAAGCCTTCTGGAATCCATTGATTGCTCTGTTTGGCACAGGGTGGCACTACTGTATGGAGAGTTTTGTCTTTGTTCATATCATTATTATTTATAGACATTTTAAGTTATTTTACAGAATTATTGGGTGAAAATGGTAAATATTGCCAATGCTTGTTTTTACCTTCTAAAAACCAAACAGGAAGTACCTAAACCTCCCAATGAATTATATTACATTTGCAATCCTATCACAAGCATCCATCAACCCAGGAGTCTGACCAACTTCTCAGAACATAAATACATTAGAAACATACACTTTGTCAAACAATTCATATAGCACATATTACAATTCAATTTCATATACACATTATTTATAGAGAAACTCCAATCTTTTTTTATATATTAATTACAATTCTTATCATAAATTACTGAAACATATGATCAAAAATATGTGAAAAGGATAAATGATTCCCAAGATGTGCATTTTATAATGACCAGCACTCATCAGTTGGCTCACATCACAATCTCTTACACATATCTTCATCTTACATTCAGTATATATCTAGATAACAAATTAATATAGTTTGACAGGTTTCAAATTTTCTGCAGTACAATGTTAATATAAACTACTGTAATAGAAACATATTAATAATCATTTATCAACCTAAACATTATCACTAGCTCAAATAAGTGTTTTGTTTAAGTCTTATTTAATGGATAATGTATCTACTGTGGGAGATATATCAACACCTGATTTAATTGCCATGTTGATAAGTTTCACACATTTCTCCCAAGGTGTGGACAGTATCCACTTTTAATACCCTGTAGAGGGGTCTACAGGCATTGTACTATATTCAGAGGATCACAGCGGAGCTTTAGATTCAATAACCTCTAAATATGAAATGAGAATTCAGTTATAATATATATATAAATAAGTAAATTACTCAGATTATATAATTGCAAATATGATATAACTCATTGGAAGGTTCAGTTACGTTCTGTTTCAGTTTCATATAATCTGATTATTTACTTGTTTACAATTCTTCTAGAAAGTAACTGACTTAAGTTGATAATTTATACATTTTACATTTTTATTAAAAAAAAAAAATATTATGCATACTAAATCAAACTTAATTTAGAACTTTATTTTAAAAAGTGTTAATTATTATTGTGTTAAAAACAATGATGAAAAAGATTTCATTATTTTAAACCATAGCTTCAAATTAGAAATCCTAGACTAATTTATTTTAAGAGAATGGTAAAAATGATAAAATGTTCCCGATATCGTTCAAAAATGATAATATTCGATCAAAATAGTTTATTGCCTAGTTCATCATCATCATCAACCATTATCAATCCATTGCAGGATGAAAGTCTCTCCAAGTTCAATCCATCTTTAGCTTCTCTTCTTCACATCACCACTGCACCCTTTCTTATTTCATCCATCCATTTCACAGGTGGTCTCTTTCTGGGTCTTCTACAATCTCTTGGAATCCAGTTCAAAATTTCAATTGTCCATCTCTTATCATCTCTTCTAGCAATATGTCCAGCCCAACTCCACTTCAGACTTTTAATTTTTTTAATGAGGTCAGTAACACCTGTTTGTTCTCTTACCCATACACTGCGTTTTCAATCTCTTCTTGTTACTCCCAACATGCATCTCTCCGTAATTTTTTGAGTGGTCTGAAGTCTCTATATTAGTTATAACTAAGTATTTATCAATAAAAAAAAAGGACATATGACTTTATTTTTCGAGAGTTCATAAAAAGTTCGCGCGCCAGTCCTAGGAACTCCCGATTCATTGTCGGACGCGCCAAACCGCTCAGAGATAATACTTCTCATCCTAACACCCATTAAACATATGTCGATAGTAAGTCTTCGATAAAATATTTATTAATAAAATTATTAAATATTGTACAAACATTAAAAACTTGAAAGAAAGAGTTGTCTTGCATTGGTGGTCGAGAGGTCAGCACGACTGCCTTACAAGCAGTTGCCCGGGTTGCGGGTTCGCGTCCCGGCCGATGCTATGAGACTTGAAAAAAAAAAAAAGAGTTCTCCGATTCAAAAAAATATCTTAATTAAACAAAATATCGCTTCACATTAATATGACCCTCTAATTGCATAACTATTGAACAATTATAATAATGGTCACATTAAGTTAATTTTAATTTATAAACAAAATACGCATAAAAATTAATATATTAGAAAACAATATTTCATATTTATTTTACTAAGTCTAACTATAAATATATACACGCGCATATGTGTGTATATTATTTTTAAATTTCTTTCCTTTTTTATTTTTCTATTTTATTTATAGTTAGTTAATGTAGCAGACATTTTCCAAACATCATTTTTAGTATTCTAAAATAAATTGATTGAAATATTGATTAATTTTATGCATTTTAAATTAAAATAACAAAAGAATGGCTATAAATTTCAAGCAAAAAAAAAAATCTATGGCTTAAAAAAAATCGATGATATTTTTATTGCACGATATAACTGTCAGTCCGAATGAATGGGAAGGTATTTGGTTTCAGTTAATGAATAGTTTAAGCTTTAATAATTAAAAAAAAAAAACGGAAAGGAGAAAACCTTAGAGGAAAATGTTAACCAGTAAGATATACTCAAAATCACACAATTTAGAAAGAGAGGATGTGTGTGGGAGAGCAGAAATATGTTAACCCTTGTTAGCAATCAATAATAATCCTACAAATTTTCCCACAATGCTTTTTCTCCACCAACAGGAAAATCAGAAGAAAAAAAAGATTAATTTTCTTAACCCTTTGGTTTCCTATACTTGATAAATAAAATTTAAATAAGAAGATTATAAAAAAAATTTAAAACATATACGATGTGATTATTAGACACTATTAAAATCAATGTTAAAACAAGTTTTCTATATATATAATGATGATGTTAATAATCCGCTATCAAAATTTGAAAATTCACAAATCCAGACAAAATTAAAAGTGACCCTTCAAATTATCACAAATTTCAAGATTTTTATCATTTTACCACAAGTTATTATTTACTTTAATATTTAAAATTAAATGGGGGAAAAATAACAATAATCTTAAGATAGTAAATAAATAATATAAACTATAACAGCGCTCGTAAACGATTATAATTCTAAAGAAAGTAAAAAGAAAGAAAATCAATCTGTGAACCACACCTACACCCACTCATCGAACATTCTGGTCCACTTTAAGGTCTGATATTTTGTGAAGTTGTCTTTTAGTAAAAGAAAAATCACCATATAGTAAATATTTATAATTTACTAATCTAAATAAATATAGGGGGTTTGAACTTAGACTTTCAAACCTTTTCACTACCCACACTATTTCATACTACTGATACACACGACCACACACATGCAGAAAAGATAAGTAATCAACAATATTCGTATTTTGTGCTAAACCAGTTGGTCCATATTACCATCTCCCATACATATATATAATCAATGCTCATTTTACATTAAGATAGAAAATCCTTACGCTTTCATGGACAGGCTTCAACCCACTCCAACCTCCAATTTTCAGCCATCCATACCATTGAAAATCTGTTGATAGACTTTTCAAATCCCATGCTGATGCCAATATTGTTGCCATGCTGATGTTGACCTCAAGTCACTCTGACCCCTCACATATAGGACAGTATCCATTTAAATACATAGAAGAGGGATGGACAGAATGCAGGCTTAATATGTAAGATTTGAATAAATAAACTAACAATATGTTTTTATTTTGCCTTTTCAATTGCTCTGTGTAAATTTGTGATTTAAATTTCTTCTAAACTATAATAACAAAAACATTAATCATTAGCTTTTTTAAAAAATATACTTGTATCAAGAAAGGGTAGAACAGGGATTTTTTTTTCCTTTGGCCATACCCAACTTAAGCATCTCTAAATCCTGATGTCCTCTCCTCATGACACATAATTCTTATTATTCAAAAAGTAAACTCCTATTCACATGGAGAAAGTCTAAAAGACTATTAATGAAAGGACAGTTGAAATACAATGGAGTTTCAAGCCATTTAACTTGCTCCAAGTAATAATGGAAAGGTAAGGAATAAAGGTTATTTAAACAGAAAAGACACTAAGAAAAAGATGGCATGGAAAAAAGGAAATTTTAAAAAAAACCTTCTTAATTTGTCACACGATCACCATTCATTATATTTACACAAACTGTTAATACAGAGACAAAACTATCCATACAGTAGTGCTACTCAGTGCAGGACAGAGTAATCAGTGGATGCAAGAAGGTTTGTTGATAAAATATGCATCTAGTATCTACTCATCCAATATTTCCAGACTCGGCATTAACTTGTGGCTTTCATCAGTGGGGAGTATTGGATCTGAGAGCACTGCAGTTAGACTTTAGACCTAGACCTTAGACTAACCTAGGATTTGGGATGAGTAAGAACTAGGTATACACAAACCTTCTTGCATCCTTTGATTAATCTGACTTGCACTGAATGGTGCTACTCTATGGAATGTTTTGCCTCTGTGTTAACAGCTTAATTTATGAATAATAAGATATAAGAACAATGAGCAAGCTTTCAAATTCATTGTTAATAACTTAAAAAAAATTAAAAATATTTCCTGTTAATAATTCATTCTTGTATCCCCCCCCCCCTAAAAATAAGATTACCACTTTGTGAGGTGTATACCCCATGTTGGCAACCACTGGTGTAAAACGATAAAATCTCATACATAAATAAGTTAATATGAAAAAAGAAAAAAAAACTAACAATTTTTTATCATAACAATAAAATTATCAAGCGTTGGTGGCCTAGCAGTTAGGCTGCCTTCCAAGCAGCTGGCCTGGATTCATTTCCCAATAAATGCTTTGACATATAAAAAAAACAATATGAAAATAAATAATTTATGTAATGTATTTTAATTACATGGTGAATACATATTAAAATTAATAATCATTATTTAATTATCATAATCAATATTTACTAAAGATTTCAGCACCATACATATATTTTAAAACCATGAGAGATTTATAATAGCATGCAGGGAGAAGAAGAGATAAAAAGTATACTCTTGAATGATTACTTTTCTTTTCAATTGGTAAAACTCGTTACTTCAAAAGTATCAGAGAATCATGGGTAATAAATTATAATGATTTCCTGAGCACTCATTTATTATGCATATTCTAAAAATATTATTATTTCAAATGCCTTTATTTGTGCCTCAAGACAATTCAAGATGCATAAGTTTGGATATTGTTACAAACAAATATAGGGAGTGTCGGTGTATGTCAAGAGCATCCGCACCTATACAATTGATTCCATGCATATGATTTTTAAACATTTAGGTATAAACATATGGATAGGTGAGTGGGGTTTTTATAGTTCCAGATGTGCAGTGACACAAATTAACCTGCACTTCCAGACTCACACACATAAACCCAACTTCTTATGCTTAAATTATTGTTCACAAAATTGTCCAATTATACATGTCCATTTTTTCATTAGTTATTTAAAAATTTTGTTATATCAACTGCAATGTTAAACTTTCAGAACACTTCTATTTGTGGCTCATGACTATTTGGGAGGCATAAGCTTGTAAGAAACAAGGCAACCACTTCAGTTGCAGTGGGAATATTGTCCTTGGAGTGTCCAATTGTACAAGTCTATTTCACCATTTAAGCATTCCCAGTTCTGTTATAAATGTCTTTACACACACACACACATATATATATATATATATATATGCAGCAAGTATGTTCCATTACAATATATATATATATATATATGCTTACTTCTTGGTTTGCTGTCATTGTAGGGTGGTCACTTTCCCTTCTGGGTTTTTCTAAACTTCTATTAATTTGTTCACCCTTAGCAACCTTCATTTCCTAGGATTTATCATCCTGATATTTTATGGTCCTTTGGGCTCTTATAATTTCTAGTCACTAATATATTGATTTATTTTGTATATAAGGTATGCAGCCATGGCTGGCATGTCTTCTTGTCATGGTCCTTGGCATCATTTAGCAATTTGAAGTATAATAACTCAATATTGTTATCAATTCTTTTTTCAAAAGTTACTCTATTTCATGCTGACCAGATGACAAAGTTAATGTAAGTTGCCAATCTAATATTGCCAAAGGAGCCTTTTTTAAAAGCTTTCAACATATCCACCCAGGCCCAGTTTTTATCTGTAGTCTTTTGCAGTGTTAAGTAGCATAGTTTATTCCAGATATCACATTCCTGAAGAATGTTGGAAATTGTTTCATCAGTTTTCTTGCACAGTGGACATACCAGATCCATTTTATACCTTGTGGTGGAGGAATGCAGCAGTTGGTAGGACCTCGAGGTTAACTTTAATTATAAAATCTACTAAGAATGTTATTGTAAATGAATTATGTCTTATCAAAATGTAAAACTGATAATATAATGGCATTCTCAGAACAATTAGGTCTGGAAACAGCATGTGGATAATTTCTCCAGTCAGATTTAACCAAACTTGAAAATAATTTCCATTTTTTGTATAAATACCAGTATATTGTCAGATCAACAATGGCTGCTTTTATTTGATCTCCACACTGTTACGCAATAGTAAATCAAAGAAGGCACTAAAAAAGGCTGAAACATTTTATTGATAATGATTTTTGCTTTTTTATTAATAAAGGCAGGTTAGAATTTTATATGATGATCTAATAATTTTTACAAGTTTTTAACTAAATTGCACTTATTAAATATAAAATAATAATAATATAAACCTATTCACTGATGAACTACATCCAAAAACATTATTATAATAATCCACAAGTTAATTTCCCAAACAATTAATTAAATGAATTTGTGAATAATTACCCTTTTTGATATTAATATAAATAAATCTATCTGGCAGATAAAAAGAGACTTTTTTATTCGACCTTCAATCAAACATTAATACTCATAAAAGCATGGAACTTCTTATTAGAGCCATATTAGATCTTCAAGTAACAATTTATATAAAAATCTAATAATTTTAACAAGCCTGTAAATTAATTATTAAATATGAATTCTGATAATATAAACTTATTCATGTACCAATTAAATCTGAAAACAGTTGAAGTACTTAAGTATTATCCTTTCTACCAAGCTTGGCACTTTTTTATTTATACAATTTTATGGGCATACAAATACTTGTTTATGTTTTTTTTTTTTTCAATTTTTTTTTAATTTAAAAATTAAAAAATAAAGCTAACTCTAACTCTAATAAAAAAATTAAAATAAATCTATAGAAGTGAATTTATAATTTATTTATTTATTTATTTATTTTTTAATTTAACAACTAATACGTATTTGGTAAAATAGTATTAACAAACAAACAAATACCTGTAGGCCCATGAAACTGTATAAGTAAAAAAAATGGCTGCCAAATTTGGTAGAAAAAATAATTCATAAATACACATTATTATAATAATTTACAAATCATACTTCCTATAAATAATTTAAATAAACTTTCAAATAATGTCTACTTTTGTACAAAGATGGTACTCTATTATTAAATTTAAAAGTGACTACTTTCATCTAACCTCACATTGATACTTGAACAGACCTTTTATTAGCAGCAGTTTTCATATTCATATTCATAATCCCAGCTTATAGTTTCAGAAGAAATTGTAACAGTTTAACAAGCCTCTAAATAAATGAAGGCTTATCAACTATATAATGCTATTAATATAAATCTATTCACAGAACAACTCTTTCAAAAATATAAGCTGGTATAACAACAAAAATCACAATAATAAAAAATACCAGCCTTTTCAAGTATCAATATGCTTTTTTACTATATATACCAAAGTGAAAGTCAGATAAATATAGTCATTTTTTGTCTGAGTAAATGATTGGCAGGTTTCAAATTTATTACTCATGAATTATAATAGACATGTTTTGGGACTTAATTATTACATGAAGATTTACCAGTATTACATATTTATTAAGCTGTAATTTGCAAATCTGTTACATTATTAGAATTTTATCTGAATTGTTGTTTAAAATTGCAAGCTGATATTGATTAATATTTCACTATTTTTGGGTATTAATGCTTGGTTTATTACTATGTAACAATACAGAGAACAGATAAGGGTTGCCATTTTTATTCAGTTAATACATTAATATTGATGCAAAAAAGTGGATACTATTTGCAAGTTTATCTTATTTAGGAATCTGATTTGTGAATTAGTGGTGATATTTTCTGATTTTATTGCTGTATGGATACATTTTGCATCATAAAAAAATGATCACATATCTCTCATGTTATATTTGGGCAACACCCTTGTGATTAAATATAAAGTCTTAACTTCAAACAGCCGACTCAAAAGGATATTCTTTTGAATCATAAGCTTCATGGATGTTATATACTGAAATTCAGATCTGTTCAAACAAAGAGCATGAAATTAAATTAGCAACAATTTTAAATTGCTGGTAAACAAACATGATAAACTTATGTATGCAATAAAAAACTAAAACATTAGTCATTTGAATATTTTTCTATTTGAATTTCAGCTAGCGATATGAACTGGAATTATTTTCTTATATATTTACATTCGAAGATAGTAAAATTTTAAATGACCAATGTTGTAGTCTTCGTTGTAGATGTAAGTTAAACATGTTTGTTTACTAGCTACTTAATATCAGTGCTAATTTAATTTCAAACTCTTTTGTTGAATACATCTGTATTTAAATGTATAACATTGTTGCAGCAAATGATTCAAGAGATAACTTTTCGAGTTAGCTATTTGAAGTTCAGATTTAATATTTATTCACAGAGGGTGTTGATGAAATATTAAAACATTTGGTAGGGTGATTTTATTATTTTATATTTAATTTTCAGTGTATTATATGTCAAATAGATTAGATGTTTTTATCTTTAATTTATAAAATATATCTCACAACTTTTTTATTACTTCCAAAAATAAATTACTTTCAAACATGTATAACTCTGATTAGAATTGTATTCTTACAAGCAAAAACAATGTCAAAATATAATTTCTAAATAGGATTAAAAAGTCATAAATCACTAAATATGGCTGATGTATATATATATATTAAGTGTCATAGCATCGGCCGGGACACAAACCCGCAACCCGGGCAACTGCCTGCAAGTGCAAAGCAGTCACACTGACCTCTCGACCACCATGTGTATTTACACAATTATATATATATATATATATATATATATATATATATATATATTGTACCCTCACTTTCAGGAAATATGTAATAACAATAAATTGATCTAGCTCAGATAAATAATTATGTTCATCTAAAATGTATCAAATTAATAATAACTATATTCTTTAATACTATCTGTTACTAATTAGTTAAAATTAACAAATAATAATATGGTTTGTTTCTTAAATTAAATAAATAAATATCTAATAAAAATCATGAGACTATGAAGTGAGTTTACAAGTGGCAAAACGAATACATTGAGCCAATATCCCACAGGATATCACCTCAATGGCATAAGAATACTATCCCTACTCCTATTACTTAAACAATAAATCTATAATACTCCTACTTCTTTAATAAACATTAATTAAGTAAATGATTCTTAGTAAATTAATCTGAATATCTCTATTAAAATAATTTAGCTCAAATTATCTCAGGCTTTTTTAAAATAATTCTAAATAACTATAACTTTTGTAATTAAGTATGATAAGGGATTTAATATCATTCCTAACTACATCTGACTACTACTACTAATAATAAAATAATAATATTCATCTTCAATTTATAATTTAATCTCATATTTTTTCTACTTGTAATCTTAACCATGTATAACAAACAATAATAATATAATGTAATTTTCTGTTATCCATATGGCATCTTAAACAAACATATATGGCATGATCTTATAATCTGAGAATATGTGGCACACTAATAATATAATCCCGTGTAAATCTTTTGTGGTTATTTTATGACCAAAATAATGATATAATAAATGAAATTTCTTTAATAAAATCATATCAACTCTTAAATAACAACTTTATTTATGTTGTGCAAATACTATGTCTTAATTCTAATTATCTGTGATTATGTAATTGTGATGTGAAGAAATTGAGTCAACACCAAGATTTATAACAAAGCTTAACAAAATTATTAATAAGCTCCAACAATAATTATATACAATATATACAACATGAATGAACTTTGTTTTACTCCCCTTTAGGTAATCTCACAAAAAAATAAATTAAATAAAAAAAATATCAGATCAAAAAAAAAAATTGCTTTATAAAATTCTTATTATTAAAATATTACCATAATATTTTTGTGATCTCCATTAAGTTTATTTAATTTAGTATATTGCAAAAGTATTATTGAAATTATTACTTCAACATACATTTATCATTTATTATTTAGCTTTTTTAAAATACTTTTACTACCTCATATAATTATTCCTAACCTATTCATAATGTAAATAATCTTAACTAACAACATTTCTATTTATCTAGACGGCTTATTACTCATCAATGTAATGTCAAATAAAATACAAGTATTGATCACTTATACTCTTCAAATGTGATTTTGTTATATCTCTTTTGCTTGTAAAAAATATGCATTAAAATTGAATTTTTTAAAACTTAATGACTAAATAATATCTTTAGAAAACACACTTTATTCATCATTATTTATTTGTAATAAACAATAATGAGTCCCAAATATAATAAAAAGTTTATGATTCCTTATTAACAAGTTATAATCTTGTATTCTTTACACTTACTTATATCCTTACTTTAAAACAATATGATTCATCTTATGTTCTTCAATAATAATTCTGCATTTTAAACTTATTCATTATTTCATATTTTGAAATACTATCCTTTACGATGCAATCCAAGCAATATCAATAGTAAATACACAAGTAGGTATATGGAATAAATTAGATTTTAATTCAATAGCACGTCTATTAAATAACCACCATGGTCACAGTGTATCATAAATAAGGTATGACTATTTTAGTTCATTACCTCTACTAATAAACATAATGTCCAAGCTATTTATTCAGCTCTATGGAACATTACAACTTCAACATACAAAAATAACACTACCATGAACATATACAAGTTATAGGGCTAAGTTATGTATATTTGCACAATAACCACTATTGTCTATACTTATTCCCATAAACCTTCTGGCTTCCATTGATTACTCTGGTTGGCACTGAGTGGCACTACTGTATGGAGAGTTTTCCCTGTTTTAATACAATATATGTAGTAGCTTAGTAAAGTTTAATAATATCACTGTAAATTAAAATGCTTGAAAAAATTACATACATGGAATGACGCACAGTAATAATCAATCTTTAAATAAAGAACTTCATATATAATGGCAAACCAAAGCAATTATCTATGAAAAATGGGCAAGATATGTCTGATATTTCATAAATAATATATGCATAATAATAACTAAATTAAGCAATATCATAAAAATATGACTAATTCACTTAAATCTATTTTTTATAGTATCTTTCTGTTCCTTCACATATTTCTATGCCAGATAGCAAAAGAGTCATTATTTCACATAAAATGTATAAAAATTGTAAAACAGATCAGATGTGACAATAACTTAGGATATAGTTTTTTCATCTAAGACTTTTCATGAATTAAGATCTTCCTTTTGGTTATTTGATGAATATACAATCAAAGAATTGTGGTGTAAAAATGGATTAAAATTATATTCCGAATATTTTTTTTCAACTCAACAATAAAACCAGCTGAATGTGATGTTTATTGTTTTCATCTGCTTAATAAATAGAATCAATCAGTCACTGATTTATGCAAATGTGACTAAATACAAACTATGAACTACATACTTAATAATGGCTAAGTTTATCACTACCAAACAGAATTGAAGGACTCAATAAAATCACTGATTTTTATTTGGAATCTCTACAAGTTTATGATAACATTTTGTTAATGGTTAAGGTGTTAATAAAAATCCATATGCTAAATAAATAAATACTTTGGTATATTATAATTCAAAAATATATATGATGGTTAAAATCATTTTGTTTACAGTCCCTTAGTTAGTATTACATTATGATGCATGTATGGAATATTTTTTTAAAATAAATTTTAAGTCAATATTGATTACAATAAAAAGAAAATGAAATATAAATTGTATTATATATAAGTTTTAGTATTGTAAGCAAATGCAGGGCTTTTTTGGTCACATGACAGGGTGGAATGGTGTTCTGGCACCTTTTTTAATGTTTCAAAAGTAATTAGAGAAAACAGTATTGCACTTATATAATTATAATTCATATTTATATAATTCAAAATGGTGCTTTATGAATCAGATCAAATATGGATGGATTCAAAATTGGCACTCTCATGTAGTAAAAAATCGACTTGTCCACATTCCCATTAGTCTCTTGTGGTCAATGACTGATTACAGTACACATGCACAGCCAGTAACATCTGACATTTGTGATTGAATGCACCTGCAATGCAATTGACAATGTGTGGAATATTTTTTTTTATTTTTACATAAATTTGGCACTATTATTTTCATTTTCTTTATTTTTTAGTGTAAAAGCTTACCCCAAGGTTAAAAATGAAAAGCATTTCTAGTTACTTCTTGATCATCAGTCCCACTAATAAAAAGTCCAAAACAACAACAGAAAATATGAAAATATTGGTGCAAGTTGATGTTCTTGAATCATCTCAAGTGGATCATGAAGTGCTGAACTTGGAATCATTGGCTGAATTCTGGTCATTAGATCAAAAAAAGATTTTTGCTCAAAGAATGAAAGGTTGAACATACCCAAAATGAAACTTTGCCGCACACCTTGCAGTAACATTAGAACTCTTGGAACTGAAGCAATGATAGGAATGAAAATTTCCAAAGAATGGGCAACAATGAAATCATCTATTTTGAGAAAGATAGCAAGTTACAATTGAGCTCACTTCAAAAAAAAAATTGATTACAGAGCATCTACTGCACACAAAGCACCATTAAAACTATTTTTGAAGCTGAAAAAAAGAAGATTGAAAACATTAATAAAAATCAAGATCTCATAAAAAAGTAATATCAGCAAAAATTTTTCAAATTGCATATAATTAGCAAAGGAAAATCAATCATTCTTTACTGTTAAAAGTGCAATTGATCTGCAAGGACTGAATGGAATTGAAATGGACTGTATTCTTCATTCAACAAACACATGCATTAATATCATGAATTATATAAGTGATAAAATGAGAAAAAATGTATTTAAAGAAATTGTTTGATTGAAAGCTATAATTTCATTAACAATTGATTAATCAATTACCATAAGCCTAAAACCATGCTGTATTAAAAGTTTTGAAATGAATTCACTGATTAATTTATTTTTAGACGTGATTGAACTTAAAAACATAGCAGCAAAATGAATATTTCAATCTTTAAGCCAATGTCTTGAATTTTATGGGATGACAGAAGATTATTTAATAATTTCAGTAGCATGTGACAGCACTTTGTGATGTTAGGATGCAAAAGTGGAGTGAAAGAATCAGTGACACAAAAATGTCCTTCCATTGCAGTTTGGAATTCTAATCATAGATTAGAATTACCAGTAAGAGATGTTGTAACAAAAATTTCAGGTATCAATAGATTAAAATCATTTATTGATAAACTTTATGTTGTATACCATGCATCACCGAAAAATAAGAGAGTTACATAAATGTGCAAAATCACTAGATGTTGAGCTGCTAAAAATTGAAAGAGTTTTAAGTAGTAGATGGTTGGTATCTAGTTTTCATTCAGTTTCAGTTATGTGGAATAATTTTGTATCTCTTGGGTCATTCTGAAGAATGAATGATCCAAGAGATAAAATTGATAAATATACTTACAATGGCTTAAAGAAAAAATAACACCTACAGCTTTTTTATTGGATCTAGCACTGATGTGTGATGCTCTCCAAGAATTGTTATAACTATGTTTGGACATAACTCGAAAAATAAATGCACTAGTACAAGTTTTTGAAGAAAGAAAACAGAATTCTGTACCCTTTTATAAATATGCTGTAGATCCTGTACATGATCTGTATTTTTGTGGAGTTTCACTTCATGCAAAAGTTTCAAAAAATGACCTTCCTATTGACCCAAAAATATTTTATGCCATGGTGAAAAAGTCAATTGAAAAAAGGATGCTAAATAGCAAAGTTGCTGAGTTTGCACTTTGGGCTCATGTATTTGACCAAAAATATTGGTCAAAGATATTGACATTTGGAGAGGTAGAAAGTAGAAACATGTCAATCAGACTACAACTAAGTGAAAGAGAAATGATTGGTGGATTTTGCGAATACATTGTTGAAAATACATATCCTAAAAAACTATTGCATTTGATATATTGACATTTGGAGAGGTAGAAAGTAGAAACATGTCAATCAGACTACAACTAAGTGAAAGAGAAATGATTTGTGTATTTTGCGAATACATTGTTGAAAATACATATCCTAAAAAAACTATTGCATTTGATATATGCTCCGAATTCTATTCCCAATTCTTCGAGTGAATGTGAACATGGATTTTTGAAATGAATCTAATTATTACCCAAATGAGATCTTCATTGATGATGAAAACAGTTTACCACCTTTGACACTTTTCGATTCTTCAAAATACATTGATCTGTGGTTACTCAAAGAAAATTATTCGGCTATAGACACTAAGACTGAAAAAATGAATCGAGACGATTTGTCAGACAAGAATTGGACAAAACTTTGGAAATCACTATAAACTTCATTTCAACAAAAATTTTATTAACAATAAATAGTGATTACATACTAATAAAGAATAAATAAATGAATAAGTTGTACAATAATATGATTATATAATGTTCTATTTGTCATCTGGCTAGATTATGTTATGAGAGCACAATTATTATACTCTTATGTGGTTAGGTATAGTGAAGAGATTCTAAGAACTTGTTTAATGGTATTAGCATTTTTAATATAAACATGAATATTTTCTTTTAGAATTGCCTATTCTATAATGCTGGGTAGGTGGGAGTTGATAATCAGGAAAAGGACAGAGCAGTTAAAGACCAGGTGTCGTCAAAGACTTTATTGGAGGCAAGGAGCTGGTCACGTTTCTTGATTTTTTTGAGCATTTGATAAAACAATGGTATGATCTGTGGTGGGGAGTAATTCCATGAGAGTTTTGCATCTCACTATCCATATGGAATAAAGGACAAAGGTAGAAAGCCTTATTATTGAAAAAAACCCATTATGAATGGCATTTTCAAGTGAGAAAATCATATCAGGTCTTAGGTTGGAATTGATTATAATTATATCTTTCAGAGTTTTAAGTCTTGGGCACTGGTCTATAATATGGTCTATGGTTTCATCTTCACGAGCACACAGACCACATACAGGGTCAATGCTGGTAAAACCTCTTCGGTGATAAAGAAACCAATTCGTGGGAAGCGCATTAAGATTTATTTTAATGATGAAGTCAAGGAATTTGGGTTCCAGACTCCATCTTTTAAAGTGAGTAATGAGTCTTTGGTTGGTTACTTTTAGGCTGTTTTTAATGGGTTGTTGATTATAGTTGATTATATTGTATGCTTCCCATAAGGTGATTTTTTGGTTAAGGTTAAAGGGCGTAATCGGGTTATAGAGTTGTAGGTGGTCTATTAGGGATGCTATCCATGAACTGGAAGAGGGCAGAGGACGATCTGTCGGTGTAATTTTTTTAATAATGTTTGAGTATCCGCAGGAGAGGGTCAGATTATGTAGAGTGTTGTGGGTTTTCTGTAAAATGATTGCTTGTATTGAGTGGAATGACAGTCCATTGAATCACTATAAACTTTTATTCAATTATATATAGTTTTACAATTTCATTTAATATTTAGTTATCAGTTGTATCTTTATATTTGTTTATTTAATTTTAGATTTGATGTCTAAAATAAGAAATATTATGATAAATTTTGTTTAATTTTTTTGTTTCATGGCATTGGAAAAGCTGCTTTAAATTTTATTTAAATGATATTTGAATATAATTTTCTTTAGTAAAAAGCTTGACAAAAATTGAGTTCCGGCATCTTTTTTTATTAAAAAAAACCCTGAGTAAATGTATAATTTGATACAATAAATATACATCTGCTCATATTCCTTCTAAATATATTTACTATCTATTAATATTTTTTATATCTTATTTTTTTATTATTTGATGGGGAAGAGAGATGGGCCATCCGCTAATTTAATATTTTCTAGATATGATATTGTAACTCTTCTTCTATATAATATTAAGCTAATGATTATTATATATTTAAATCTTGCATATTTAAACTACATATTTAATTTGTAAATAATAATAACATTTAAAAAAAGAAAAGATCATTACTAATTTGTTAACTAATTAAAAAACAACATTTATTTCTACCCGCTGGAGGTAGATATTATCACTTCGTATAGTCATTTAATGTAAGTAAATAGTTTTATTTCATAAATTTATAAAAGCCCCGATGTGAAACAGAAAAAAATTTTCAGTTTTATTATTACCAACTTAAACTGTTCATTTGGAAATTGCTATTTACTAAATTAATATTCCTATTTGAGAAGCCGTATTTATAATAAATCATTACATTAATTAAAATAAAGGCATTTTCTACTCTATAATATATGGTGTTGAAAAGAGTTGTCATTTTTAATTAAATATTCATAACTTATATTGTGAAAATGTCATTTTTTTTTTAATCTTTGGTGTCAAAATATTTTTAAAATATAATATACAACGTGATAATGCAACTAATTTATTAATTTATTTTGATATTAAGTTGTTTTAAGTTTAGACTTACGTCATATTAATAAAAAGAAGCGCCAACTATACAAAATATTGTAAATTTCCGTCAATAATCCTAAGACGGATAAGATGTACAGTATCAGATATTAGGTATTTGCAAATGGCTTAAAAATAAGGTTTAAAAAGTAGTAATTACTTTCAAGTTAAAATTGAAAATTTATAAAGAATTAATATATTTAATGACATTTAAAGCGTTAAAAAATAAAAGAATGAGTTTTTAAAAAAAAATCATTAAAATATCACATGACCTATCACATAATTTTAGCTTACCTTTTCTGTTTTCATATACCTGGAGCCTAATTGTAAACATAGGGGACTTGAACCCAGACTTCCACGCATCCACTATCTCATACTACTAATACACATAATCACACACATGTAGAAAAAGTAAATAATCACCAATATATGTAATTCTTGCTCAACCAGCACTCATCAATTGGTCCAGATTATCATCTCCCATATATATATATATATATATATATATATCAGATTATATCTATATATATATATATATATAATCAGTACTCAGTTTATATTAAGATAGCAAACCCTCATAATTTAAAGGATAGGTTTCAGTCTACTCCAACCTCCAACTCTCCAGCCATCCATATGATTGAAATTTGACGATGGAAAGCTCAAATCCCATATTGATGCCAATATTACTGCCATGCCCATGTTGACCTCAAGTCAGTCTGATCCCTCATGTATAGGACCTTATCCATTTAAATACATAGAAGAGGTATGAGCAGGGTGCAGGCTTAATGTGTAAATATTTGAAACTCAGACATTCTTCATATATCTGGAGTCTAATTGTAAACATAGGGGACTTTAATCCAGACCTATCTCATATCACTGATAATGTACTTTTTTTATCTTCTTTATGTCACTTATTGGAAACTTTAAAATATAATGATAGTTATCATATGGAGTGTTCTGAGATCCAAAACTCATCATTGATGAAAGTCATAAGCTCTAGACTGGGAATTTTCATTTAAAAGGCACAGGATATTGATTTGGTAAGCACTGATATAAATGCTTATTAAATTAAATAATAATATAAGTTGGGAAGAATAATAAAAAGAAAAAATTTAAATGCCATCTGGAGTGACCACACAAGTGTGTGTTTCTGAATGCCATACGAAAAAATTTACAAGTAATCTTAAGAGTAAAATAAATTATGCTTGGAAGTCTTTAATAATGAAACAGATAAATTAATAAATAAATTATTACAATTTAAATTTTAGTAGTTCATTAAGATTAATTATCTACTTGCACAAATCTCCATATTTGTTTTGGAAAAATTGATAGAAGATTTATGAATATCATTTTAAATTAAATTGTAAATTTATAATATGAATGTGATAAATAAATTTGTATTTCATTGTGTCTTGAATGTTCATTTTCTTATATGGATCTGATATTACATGACAAATAAGTGTTTTATGAAACATATCTTTTTATACATTGCTAAAGTTATAAAAGATTAACCTCTTTTGCTGATTATTTTATTGGCCGAGTGAAGGAAAAGTCTAAACTTTTAACTGGTCAATTCACAAACTCAAGCATCAATTTACAAACTCAAGTGTCAAAATATATTCATCTTTTAATAGTATATTCCCTTTAGTTTCATTTGTAAAAAGTAAATTAATAATTTGTTAGGTTATGAAAGTGAATGGAAGTTTTTTCAAAAATAAATTTTTATTTATAATTATAAAAATATTCGATAGTGGCAAATTTAAAATGAATGTTAGTCACCAACACAAAAGTTTCTGATGTCAGTGATTTCTTTCCCAATTTTATGTTGTGGATAAGTAAATAATTTTTGCTAAAGTCTTAACTAGTTTTCTAAAATAATTTTATTTTTAGCATATTTTATCAAAATAATTTATAATTTGTCAAAAAATAATTTTAAAATGGTCTAAAACATTTGTTTATCATTTTCAAAATGAAACAAAAGAAATCGTAATGGTGGACATTATTGACAATCATTTTTTTTGTTGTTGAAATTTATCAGCTAATCAGATTCAAGAAAAGACCACCTTATTATTTTGTTAGACCTAAAACATCAGTTTTATTGATTTTTTACTTGTAAAATAATTCAAAAGAGGGCAGCATCTTATGGCACTTTTTATAACCTTTCAAATGATGGCAAAATCTTTACCGTAATGTTAAAAATAATGGGATTTGAATGACGGGAAGCGGTCACATTTTTAGCTGTAACTAGCAAAAAGTTGGTTAAACAACCCTTTTTATTCCTTTTACAATGTTTATTTTAATATTAATAATCAGCATTAAGCTATTGCACATGCATTTTGTAGATTTTTAACAATAAATGAATATTACAGTTCATAAACATCGCACTATATAAAATAAATTGTTTATTTAATGTTTATTTTAGTAAAATTAATCAATCTGACAGTTTCAATTGAGTATCAGTCTTCTTCAGACCTAACTACTACCAATACCCACATTTTTCTTATTATTGAAAAAACTGAATAATAAGAGGGAAATGAGTATTTAGTATTAGTTAGCTCTGAAGAAGATTGCTGGTTAATCGAAACTGTTAGATTAATTAATTTCAATAAAAGAGGCATTGTAATAGTAATAATAAAGATGGATTTGGCTTTATGCAATATTAATAAATTGGCAAACTTGGAGTATTAAAAATAATTTCCATAAAAATTAAAATATGCTTATGTACTTCACTAGTAACTTGTGCAAACTTTTTGAGTCTTGAATAAAGACTATACTTTTGGCAAAAAAAAAATTATGCTACACAAATATATTTTCAAAATAGATTTTAATCTTGTGTTAAGATTTGTAAAGATCCCCACTGTTGTATCTAGGCACATAGTCTTAAGATTATAGCTTAATATATATTACTTACATAAAGAGTATGCACCTAAAAAATTATTAATTACAAAAATAGATTTCATAAATTCATGTTAAATAAAAAATTAAAATGAAAATTATAAATTTATTTTTCTTGTGAATAAAATATAACAGTTTTCCCATTACTTTTGTATTATAATTTGAATTTAAGTTCACTGTTTTAAACATTTTCAAATTTGTATAGAGATTTATAATTATGATAACCTTCACTGAAAGTGTATTCAGCATTATGTTATAAATAAGAAAGAAACTATTTCATTATGTAGATGACCAATCATTTGCAGTATAAATTAACCCTTGCAATATATAATCTAATTTGTATAAATAATTTTAATATTTTTTTCCATTTATTGGTTAAATCTTTGTCAAATAATTAATCCATTCTCATGATAATAATTCAAAGGTAAATTGATATCCTAATCTAGTATAATGAAAATTAAAAAGTGATTAAAACGATTTATTTAAAGAAATTCAGATATGAGTGCTTTCAATCAGTAATTTGACTATATATGTGCTATGTATGGTCTAATATTTAAATTTAATTGGATTCAAGATCTTAAGTGTCTGTAAATATGATGTCAATGCAATTTGCCTACTCTACATTAAACACTTTTTAGCAGAAACCTTTTATTGTACATATATATATATATACACAATCTTACGTTTCGACTGTCCTGCAGTTTTTTTCAGAGCTATGATATAATGAACAAAATAAAATACATAACTATATAAATAATACCATACAAAATATAAAAATGTTTTTTTTTTCAGTTTTACCATTAATTCAAAGTTTATATTAAAAGAAAGAGATAAAATAAGTGATTTCCATAAGACTGGAATTCATTGTGCTTCACCAGTTGATAAAACACAACACTTTCCCTTCTTATGGAGACCATTTATTTTATCTCTTTCTTCTAATATAAATTTGAAATCAATTAATGGTGAAACTGAAGAAAATAAACATTTTGTTAATCCACATATTGAGAATGCTCAACTACTTCATTCTTAACTCATTCTTTATCTCACACTCAATCTCGTAAATATTTGAGATCTAATGTTTTTCTTTGATAAGTTAACCTTGACAATGGTGGATGCTACTTCATCAAAATGTTGGGAGTTTAATGCAAAAATTATTTTATTTACATCAAATAACCATGAATACATTTAATATATATATATAATTGTGAACAAATCAAGTCATATATCACATGACCTAATTTAATAATCTTGTATTACAAATGTTATCTAATAAGTTTAAAGCATTTTGTTTTAGTTTGTTTTTTTTTACTTTTCATGGATAATTTATTAAATGAATTTTTTTAACTGTTTGCATGAAATCGTTTTTGATGGTGATTTTCTTGATTATATAAGAAAATGTTTATGTTGGAAGGGAGACGTCAGTATTTAATGAATTGACAATTGTACATAAAAATCTTTAACTAATATTAAGACTGTGTAAATATGAGTTTTTTAAAAAAAAAATTAACATAATTATTAAATTGATTGAATATTAATGTCACAGAATAATGTTTTGGTGCCTAAAGTAATGTTGTTTTTATACAATAATCAAATGTGTGTATACATGATATCTAAAACAGAGTTTGAAAAAAGCTTGAATTGCAATATGTTGCTATAATAATTGTATTTGGAGGTAGGGGGGTGAGCCTTTCCACGTGCATAACAATATCAGAACATTTTAACACACACACACATATATATATGTTGAAATAATTTAATATGTGAAAATATCTGTTATATTTTCATTTTAAAAAAATCACTGCCAGATGTTAATATGCAATAAAGAATTAAATTAGTATACTGTAAACATATATATATATATATATATATATATATATATATATATATATATATATATATATTGTGCCCTTATCTGTAGGTCATAATAAGGTAGAAAAGGTCAATTACTAAAAAATTTTAAATTTTAAGTTATATTTGTATGATATATAAATATTAGTAGGATAATTAAATTTTATAGTACAATTTAAAGCTGAAAATACCTGGTATATAACAGTGTAATAAATTATTTTAAAAGAAAACAGTTAAATAAAGCTTAATTATATTCTTGCTTATGGTTGTAAAAGCTGGCCATATAAAATAATACAGCTATAAATAGTTAAAAGTATATTAATAATTTGAGTATAATATTTTAAAACTAATAAATTAAATAAATACGATATGTAGTGTTATAAGTATATTTAATAGTCAAAATTAATAGAGTATATTTTATTATAGACTTTGGGATGGTGAGAATTATATTTAGTTCTATAAGTTTTAATTATTTTCCAAATTTTTATAAAATATATCAGTTTTGGTAATTTTAGACCGAGACATAAATAAAAAATCATTTGATAAAGTTAGTAAACACGTGACTGTATATTATATACCTTCACACACACGCTTGTTAAAATAATAATAAAGTTTGTGAATTGGAAACTGAATGTAATTGCCATCGATCCTTAAAGTATAAGTTGAAATATTAAATATTGTTTTAACAATTGTTTTTAAAGTTTAAATAATTCTGATAAAACTATAATGAATTTAAAGATAATAGTCTAAATAATATTTAGAGACATTACGTCATCAAGTCTTTATTTTTAAAAGTCTAATCTGTTATATAACTAAATGTGTAAATTTGTTCGCGCTAAAAAGTCATTAACCAATCAAAGGAGGTAAATTAGCAGACAAAAATATAAGAATTATACAAAGCGGAGGGAGAAGTAATGTGTAAGTGAAAGAGAAAGTAACATATTTTTGTAGCTGATAACACCGTAGCTGGAAAAGTGATATAAATTTAAAATTTGGTATTTATTTTAAAAGTTCTTCTGTAACATATAATATATTTTGACTGCCTCTACATGGATTGCTAATTTTAAAAGTTATCTTACCAGGGAATTTTATTCGAGTTTAACCAAAAGCCTACAGTAAAATGGAAGTACAAGGAAAAATACCTAAAAATATTGCTAAGGGAAAAATAATTGAAAATTGCTTTAATATAGCTTTATTTATGCTCAACCAGAAACTTATTATTATTATAACTCAGAGAAACATAATTGGGACGCTATATGAAAACTTAAAAGAGAAGTTACTTGTCGTCAGGAAAAAAAAATTATGACGCACAAAATTTATAAGGCTACTTTGAAGTTATTTTATTCTTCTCTATGGGAAAATTTAATATGCGTTTTTATTATAAAGAAAAATTATGTAAATGTATAATGAAGAAAGATTAGTTATCTTTTAAAAAGAGACATTACAAAAATATAGTTCCAGAATTTTAAAGTAAAGAAAAGTAAAGAAGAATATGAAAGTGCTATTATGTATTTTATAGAAAAGGAGCCGAAAACCTTATCTAATTAAAAAATATTATAAAGTATTCAATGGAAGAAATGTTTGATTTAGAAAAGATAAAATTAAATTACTTAATAAAAAATGGATCCATGGAAACCGGAAAATTATTGAAGATTTAAATAAAAAGTACCCAGAAGATGCATCGGAAAAGTCGCGCGGGAAAATACTACCAGACAAGATTAGAAGAGAATATCATGAATTAATAATTGTATACAATATTGTGGAAACCAAGGATTGTCGTCTATGAATATTTATTAAACAGAGTAATAATTGTTTTACTTAAAATAGAACATTAAGTGACTGAAGAAGAAATAATATATTTTTTTTTAGCTTTAATATGAACAGTTCAAGAAAGTTTGATGAAGAAGTATCGTAAATATAATTTAAATATTTTTTACTAATTTATTTTAAAAATAAAATGCTATGTGAGATTAGAGAAAACATATGAACATAATTTTAGTAATATTGAAAAATTAAATATAATAGCTTAATAGAATGATAGAAATATTGTTTTAAAATAAAGAGTATGTATGGAAATCATATATCTAAAAGAATCAATGGGATGGTGAAGCCCACAGAACGCGATCGAGAATATAAAGATCGTTTGGTAACTTTGATATTTATTTATAATGCATAATGTATTTTTTTTAGATCATCTATTAATTAAGAATGATGTGTGAAAGTTTAAATTATAAGTACACATTTTATACAACATTAAAACATATTATGAGATAGGAGTAATTTTAAATATGCATGCAATAAGTTAAAACCAGTATTTATAATTAATAATATAATATAACAGAAAATTGTGATTCTTTTGAACTTTCATGTTGTAAAGTATTCAGATATTTTAAAATAGTTTGTATATGATAAAAATACGAGAAAAGTAGTAAAAGATTTTCTTAAAGAACAGCGGTATAGTTTTGAAATAAAATGAATTTTATTATTGTTAGAAATGCAGATAGGAATTTGTCGATGTACTGTATAGAAAAATCATGAGAAATAAGATCGGATAGTGACTTGGTAGTACTAGTGTAGAGGAAACCAAGATGATGTTTTGTTAAGAAATAAGAAAAGTAAAGTATTTGGATCATAGTTAGTTTGTGTGATTTCAGTATAGCTAACTAAGCCCTATCACTGAACACATATATTTTGGACAGTGTTTTTGCATATTTTTAAACTTTTTGATGTTATATAAAGCTGAAGAAATAGCTTTAGCATCACTCCTATAATAGAGGTTGGTAGACAGATAAAGGTCACTCCTCTATAGTGTTTTTTAATTCACTGTGCCATTATTGTCAAGGTTTATGACGGATAATATTCTAGTTATATTTTTGATCCTATGCATCTATTTTCGCTATCCTTGTTTTTGTGAATCTGCATCGTCAGAAAGATATTTTCAAAGAAATAATGAATAAAATAGAATTGCAGAGATGTTATCATTTATGTAAGAATAATTTATTTGCTGGAATGTTTAGAATTGTGTAATTTTAAAAGTGAAAGTACAAAATATCATAAAGAGAGAAAGAATCATATAATACAGTTTATAAATTAATTCGGAAATGAATATAAGATTTTTAAAGAGAAATCCAAACAAAGTTTTTATTGTAAAAGTGATAATGAAATTTTAATGTTTTTAATAATATTTAGAAAATAAATATTGCATATTTAGTAAGAAAATAATTCAATAATGTATAATAAACATATACGTGTGCATGGTATGTTAATGATTGTAATTATATCATCCGAAATAAGGCTTTAATGAGTATATTAGGACTAATAAACATCGGATAATGAACTATAAAACTTAATACCAAATGTAGAAGAATGTCTTTGAATTTATAGGATTCCATACAACCAATATAAAGCTAGAATTTTATTGTTTTGTATAATGTTTAATACGAATGTAATTTTGTAAAATTAAAAATATAATTTTAATAATAGTAGGGATACAAAGTGTTAATAATAATTATATGAGAAACACATTTTGTAACAAGCTAACCATAGTAAGAAATCTAATAATAATAATACTGTATTTTCTTAAGCATTTTAAAAATAAGAGTTAACTAGAAAAATAAGTAGAAGTTTGATTTTCATTTTTTATAAACTAGGAAACTAAATTGTGATAGGAGAGTGAGGATATCCAATGTACATAATGTAAAATATTGTTATTTATTGATGTTATTAATAAACTTTGTTGTAAATTTATTTTAAAGCTTTGTGTCTTCGTTGTTATTTCTCCACATGGATGCATGATCTCACAATACACTTATAATTGAAACAGATATATAGTTTTTGCACACAAAAAAAAAGGTAAACATAAAAGTGTTATAATCATTTTGAGAATTTATTAATATTATGAAATTAAAAGATCATAATTATATCATTTATTGGTCATAAGTTGGTTGCCACAATATTACATTAAATTATATGCTAATGTTGCCACACGTATTCTATTGTCAGATTATTAAAATACTACCACGTATGTAATTATTTATTTCATTTAGGAAGTAATAAGATTTTATTATACTATTGTTGTCATTATCATTATTTATTATTGTTAGTTACTGCGTAGTGAATTATGACATAAAATTCCCTTTTCATAGTTTACTACCGTAATTTTAAATCAGTTAGAATACAATTAATGAACCTGAGATTTTATTTATTTTATTTATTTTCTTCATTTTTATTTAATTGAGCTAGATTCTTATTATGAAGAATATAATAGATGATTATTATTTTAATCGTAGTGAAAGAGCTTAGAAAGTCGTAAGAATACTATAAGTTAGTTATTTAGTATATTAAAAGGGGGAATAGTATTCTTATGCCATTGAGGTAGTATCATGTGGATAATATCTCAATGTAGTCTATCTCGTTCCCCGTGTCGTCACTCCATGTCTCATGAAAATAGTAAATATTTGTTAATTCATTTTAAAAATATAACCGTATTTGTATTTTAAAGATAAGAGCTAGTAATCATTTTAATTAATGCTGGATATTTCATTTATTTATTTGTTAAACTGAGCTAGAACCCGTAAATTTTAAACAGTATATAAATTTTGGAGAGGACGAGAGCGGTGGGGGAAGAGATTAGAATATATATATAACATATTAAATTAGTATTTACATAGTTTGTTCACAATCTTTATAAATTATTTTTTGGTAAATTAATTATTGGAGTTTGCTATTAATTGAAAGGAGACCCTTTGATTCCTTTTGGAGGCCTTAAAGGAACTGATCAGGGCAAATTCCTAATGTCCACTCCGTACGTTCTTGTCATTGCAGCTGTTATTACTATGTGTTTATTCATATAGTATACGAACATGGATGGGCTGCTCACCAACACGCATTAGCCAGCATGGAGAGTTTATTGGCTTTTTACCTCTGAGTTTAAGATCAAGAACCACCATGGTCTTTCTTCTCAGTGCCTGATAAGGCAGAATGAATGTTTGTGTAAATGATAAATATTTTTCCAATACATATATACAATTATGACAGACAAAAGTAAAGCATGGCCCTTATTCCCAGGAGGCTGTAAAGTCACCAACCAAAGCAGCGGTTGGTGGCCGAAGGCGGAGGGTGCTAAGAATCTCCTGATGGCAGACCCAGGCTACCATTTGATGACAACTTTTTATTTAGGTACTTACAACTGCAGATCACTTTCAAGTGAAGGAAGATTGCAAGAATTAGAAGAAGAACTCTCTTATATTAAATAGGATATTATTGGACCTTGTGAAATTAGAAGAAAAGGTGAAGAGACAATTGATTTAAAAAGTGGACATATATTCTATTATAAAGGCACAAATATTGGAAATACAAGTGTAGTAGGATTCATTACAAATAAAAAGTGGAAGAACAATATTGTGGAGATTGATAGTGTATCAGACAGAGTGGCAAGATTAGTTATACAACTTAATAGCAGATACCCAATGCAGATAATTCAGGTTTATGTCCCAACAAGTTTTCATAGTGATGAAGTAGTAGAAGATTTTTATATGGACGTACAAAAGGCTTTTGATCAGAGTAAACAACATTTTAAAATTGTTATGGGAGACTTTAATGCTAGAATTGGTAAAAAAATGAAAGATGAAAGTGCTGTAGGTAATTTTGGTTATGGTAATAGAAATGAGAGAGGACATAGACTTGTGGAGTTTGCAGAAAAAGAAAAACTTTATATTATGATGTCTTTTTTTGAGAAAAATGTTAAAAGAAAATGGACATGGAAGCATCCAAATGAAGGTACAGCAGAATTGGATTATATTTTGACTAACAGGAAATACATATTTCAAGATTGTAATGTTCTTAATAGATTTAACACAAGAAGTGATCATCGATTAGTAAAGTGCAAGATATGTGTTAATGTAAAACTAGAAAGACAAAAATTGTTAAGAAAAACAATATTTACAGTTGATATTCCTAATCTTCAGAAACATTCTAATGAATTTAAATTAGAACTTACAAATCAATTTCAAGTACTAGTAGATTTTGAACATGATTCAGATTTGAATGAAATTAATATGAATATAACTGATACACTTTTAAAAACTGCAACAAAGATAGCTGGTAGAAAAAAGCAGCAAATGACCAATAAAATTTCTACTGAAACTAGAGAATTTATGAAGAAAAGAAGAAATATGAAGATATACAAAAATGATGCAGTAAAAAGAATTGAATATTTCAAATTTTGTAAAATGGTGCGGAAAAGAGTTGAAAATGATATAAGAAAGTATAACTGTGAACTAGCAAGAAAAGCTGTAGAAGAAAATAAAAGTCTTAAGAATATAAAACAACATTTTGGTATTGGTAGGAAATTTAAATCTGCAATAAGGAAAAAAGATGGAATTATTACTAAAAAGAGAGATGACATCATGAAATTGGTAGAAAATTTTTATCAAGAATTATACAGTAATAAAGATCAAGTACATCTTATATCTATTACATCTTCCGAATTGCCCAGAATTTTAAATGAAGAAGTGAGAAATGCAATTAAATGTATGAAGAAAGGAAAGGCTCCAGGTAATGATGGAATTATAATTGATATATTAAAAGAAGCAGGTGAAGAAACAGAAATTTTTTAGCAAAGTTATATATCAAATGTCTAAATGATAAAGATGTACCGGATGATTGGAAGAATGCAGTAATAATATTAATATTTAAAAAAGGTGATAAAGAAAATATTAGAAATTACAGACCTATCAGCCTTTTATCAGTTTTATATAAAATTTTTACCAAGATAATTACAACTCGTCTACAGAGAACATTGGATTTCCACCAACCAAGAGAACAAGCTGGATTTAAAAGTGGTTTTAGTACAGTAGATCATATTCAGGTACTGAGAGAAGTTATAGAAAGGACAAAGGAATATGAGTTGTCATTATGTTTTGAATTTGTAGATTATGAAAAGGCATTTGATTCTATAAACATTTCTTCAGTGATTAAAGCATTGGATCATCAAGGTATAGATCCAGGATATTGTCATATTTTAAAGAATATTTCTAAAAATGCAACAGCAACAATTAGATTACATAATGATACTGGGAAAGTCAACATTGAGAAAGGTGTAAGACAAGGTGACTCCATATCTCCAAAACTTTTTACAGCAGTGCTGCAAGAAGTATTTTGTGGATTAAAATGGGAAACTAAAGGAGTGAAAGTAAATGGAGATTATTTAAGTCATTTAGATTTCACAGATGATGTAGTTGTTTTTGCAAATAATGCTTCAGAGCTGCAGAAAATGTTGCAGGAGTTATCAGATGAAAGTAGGAAAGTAGGACTAAAGATAAATGTTAAAAAGACTAAAGTAATGTTTAATTGAGGTTCTCAAAATATGAAAATAAAGATTGATTATGGTGAATTAGAAGAAGTTAACAGTTACAAATACCTTGGTCAGATTATTAATACAGATGGAAACATAATGGAGGAAATTAATCATAGAATTAAACTTGGTTGGAGTACTTTTGGTAGGAATAACTTGATACTAAAAGGAAATATGCCTATGTGTTTGAAAAAGAAGGTTTTTAACAAATGTGTTTTACCAGTTCTTACTTATGGATCTGAGACTTGGACACTCAATAAAAGAGCAATACAGAGACTTCAGACCACTCAAAGAAGTATGGAGAGGTGTATGTTGGGAGTAACAAGAAGAGATCGAAAACGCAATGTATGGGTAAGAGAACAAACAGGTGTTACTGATCTCATTGAAAAAATTAAAAGATTAAAGTGGAGTTGGGCTGGACATATTGCTAGAAGAGATGATAATAGATGGACAATTGAAATTTTAAACTGGATTCCAAGAGATTGTAAAAGACCCAGAAAGAGACCACATGTGAGATGGATGGATGAAATAAGAAAGTGTGCAGGGGTGATGTGAAGAAGAGAAGCTAAAGATCAGAGAAGATGGATTAAACTTGGAGAGACCTTCATCCTGCAGTGGATTGATAATGGTTGATAATGATGATGATGATAATGCTAAATCGTCCATGCACTTTACTACTGTTATGTAAGGTGCATTAAAGCACTGTGTAACAGTAGTAAAGTGTTTGGACAATTTAGTATTATATGGTATACATTTGGCAATGCAATAAGAAAGAATAGTTATTAAATTAGTTATTGTTAATCTGACTTTTAGAATATAACTTTTTTAATAGGAAATCAGGAGATCAGATGTTGGCTATTTGAAATATTAATAATTTTAGGCTTGACTTAATACCAAATAAAGACTTTCAAAAATATACTCAGTTTTGGAATAAAATAGGAGAGTGATATAAATAGCCTTCTGAGTAAAATGAAAAGTTTTAAATAGCAAATAATGAAAGTATGGGATAATAGATGGAATCCAATCTGCTACCATTTAAACTCTATTCTAAAATAGTTTATGACTTCATATACAAATATTGAAGTTGTAATTTATAAAAGTGATAAACTTTTCTTATTTTCATAAGAAAAACTATAATTACATGAAGATTTGCACACTGTATGTAAAATTACATGCCTCCATGCAAGATGCAGCACTATATATTATGGTGAATGATGGATACGCCTCTCTACTTGGATTTCCCAATACATATATCTTTACAGATGATGTACAGATAATACAAAGCATAAGTTGATCTTTCTCAAGCACCAAAACAGCACAGGCCATACATTTGAGCCCATATCCATCAACACAGTATGCATCAAGTGAAATGATTCTAAATGGAAGATCAAAAGAATGTTTCTTCCTCCTTTCTAAGAATTGGGCAATCTGATTTATATACATTTTGAATAATCTATTGCCTGTGTATATACACATATTCAAACAATTATGCACATTCTAAGGCTACGACTATGAGGATATTTAATACCTTCAAATGTGCTTAGCTTCATTAATAATTTTCATCCAATTATAGCTTTCCTTATGAGAATGTGTGTGTGCATATATTTATAAATATTGAAATTATGACTCCAATATGAAAGTAAGCAAATTATTTACAAAATATTTTTAAAAATATTTAACAAACTAATTTAAAGTTTTCAAAATTGCAAACCCAACTGCGCTTTTTGACATTATTAAGATAAGAAATAAAAACAATTTTAGGCATTCATTAAAGTAGAAATTATTCATTTAATGAATAAATATTTTTGTAGTGTAATTTTCACCCATGCAAGATAGGACTGATTTCTATCTGCTTTTAACATCTTTCAGAGGAGTATAATCATAAACATGTGACCAAAAACATGTAAAAATGATACAGTGGCTCTCTATATATACTGAATAATGATAAAGATATTTATAAGAGATTGTAATCTGGGTCAACTGATGAGTGTTGGTTCTGGATGAAATGTACATCTTGGGGATTATACATCTTTTTCATGTCTTTGGTCATATGTTTATAATTACAATACTTCACAAGGTCAAAGGTGGATAGAAACCAGTCCTGATTTTACATGAAAGTAGTGATGTAAAAATTTTACTACAGAAATATTATTTTAAAAAAAACCAAAAGTAATTAATTTTTTTATTTGTAATCAACATATACATTTAGTAACTGAAACAGCATAGGTTTATTATATACCTGTGTTTACATATGTAATATATAGGGTATATGAGCCCAGACTTCTACATGACCCAGCACTCTCCACACTATCTCGTAACACTGATACACTTATTGAAAAGATAAATAATCACCAATATATGTATTTCATGCTAGATCAGCAATCATCAGTTGGTCCAGATTACCATCTCTACACACACACACACACATATACACACACATATCATATATATATATATATATATATATATATATATCATAAGTGCTCATATATATATATATATATTAAGATAGCCAAACCTTATACTTTAATGGACAGGCTTCAATCTACTCTACACTCCAACTCTTCAACTGTCCATCCAATTGAAAATCTGATGATGGAATGCTCAAAAGTCACCCCGAGGCTGAGATTTTTGTCAAACCCATGTTGATCTAAGGTCAATCTAACCCCTCATGTACAGGACATAATCCATTTAATATATAGAGAAGGGATGGGCAGACATCTCTATTATGAAATAACTGAAACACACAGGCTTATTATATACCTGTGTTTATATATGTAATATATAGGGTATATGAGCACAGACTTTCACATGACCCACCACTCTCCACACTATCTCATAACACTGATACACTTGAACACATATAGATAGGTTTATGATATTTGACTATTAGTATTATAGATATTTTTTTAATATTTTGATATAAAAATAATTGCAATAGAATACATGTAATTAATTACAATCTAATTTTTTATATGTAAAATATTGTTTTTTTTTATTTTAATAAATGATTATATACTGTTATTTTTTGCATATATCATGAAAATTGAAAGAAATGTTTCTTTCATATAAGACAAAATTTTGTTTCTAACTTTTCATTTTTTGAGTTATTGTGTTCTTATTACATAGTATATTTTATTTTTTACTCCATAATTTGACATTTATTTTTTAATGAAAATGTTAGAGAACACCTACATATTTGTATCTACCTCAAAATAAATGAGTAAAAGTGTCATATTCCATGGTTGTTTGAAATTCAAAATATCTGAGTATTGTTCTGGCTTCATCTAACATCATAAATTCCAAAATTTAAACTGTAATAACATTTACCTAATGCTATTTACACAAGAAAAAAGACAAATGAAGACATGAGAGAAAAAAATGTACCCTATGAAAACAGGTTTAGCAATAATGAATATTACCATTTCAAAGTATATCAAATATTAATAAAGACACAATAGACATAATAACATTACATATGAAAGTAATATTTGGCAGTTGAAGAAAAGAATATAGAAAAAAAACAATCACAGAAATAAATTAGTGAAAATGACAACAGAAATGTGAAAAAGAAAATTTATATGCAATAGAAGAATTCTAGAAGTAGTGAATGTTGAACACAGTATAGTAAATAGAATAAAAACAAGGCAACTGAAATGGTATAAACATGTGTAGAGAATATTTCAGAAATATTGGTAAAACAAATATTAATCAAACATGAAACATCAGGGAAAAGTAAAACAGGGTATTTAAAAAGAAGTTGGTAATAAGCAATAGGTAGAGAAAGTAAAGAAAGAAATTGAAACCACTAAATATCATATGATCATTACTTCCTATGCATACACAAGCTGTTAAAACAGTGATAATCTCCTCATATAGTAGTGCCACCAAGTGCAAGCCACAGTAATCAATGGATACAAGGTTTGTGGATAAAATCCCTATCCAGTGCTTATTCATCTAATATTCCCAAACTTGTTTCTTGCTTGTGGCATGCATCAATGAGAATCCTTTGATCTAAGAGCACTACACCTAGATCTTAGAATTTAATGCAACCCTCCAGCAGCCACCCTTCATCTTTTTATTTAACTATAAAGCTATAAGTCCACAATGAAAATAGATCATCTTTTCAATCCAAATTCATTCATTTATATAGTCACATTGATCTGAACCTAGCTTGATATCTAAATATTTTGCTTAATTTGGTTCTTTAATATCCATAGTCACCATTAATCTCTTTGGGCAGAAATGGTATTAAACCCTCAACACCACATGATCACCATTGCCTATGCATACACAAGCTATTAGACCAGTGACACTGATCCAATATTTCCAAACCAGTGACATTCATTCAATACATTATCTCCAAACTAATTTCCAGTTTTTGGTTTTCCACAGTTAATAGTCTTGAATCTGTGAACCCTACACCCAGATCTTATGATTTAATGCAACTCTCCAGCAGCCATCTTTTACATTTTTAGTTCACTATAAAGCATGAATCCAAAATAAAAACACAATAATGTTTTTAATCCAAACTCATTTGCCTATGTAGTCTTACAGATCTAAAATCAGTTCAGTATCTGCACATTTTAGGGTCTTTGGTGATTTAATGACCATAGTCACCATCATCCCATAGACAGGATTGTTATTAGACCATTCTACATCACATGATCACCATTTTCTATGCTTAAAAATGTGAAGTATGATAATTATGAATTGATAATTTTTGTAGTGTTAAAAACTAAAAAAAAAATTTTTTTTGGTCTTAAAATATCCTTTTTCAATAAAAAAAATAACTTAGTCAAGCGTTGTTAGCCGAGAGGTTATCGCAGCCGCTTTGCAAGCAAGTAGTTGGTTGCAGACGGTTGTGGGTTCGCCTCCCGGCCGATGCTATGACACATGAAAAAAAAAATGAAAAAATTACTTTTATGAAAATGCAAAAAAAAAAAAACAAATGTGAAAATATCGATCGATACTTTGGGTAAAAATAGGAAATTTAGAAAACAAATTAAAATAGCACGAGAAAAAAATGACAAATGTTTTTTTTTTCTGATAAAATAAAATTCATATATATATATTAAGTGTGTGTAGGAGATAAAGAGTGAAAAAAATTCAATTTTAAATGTGTATTTTAAACAAAATTAATGATTGCCTACTATATGTAATAATATGAATCATTTAAAACTAGAATATTTAGTTCCCCAAATTTATCTTTAAACATTTATTCTTCAAAATTGTAAAGTTCTAAAGCATTTTTCTCAAGTAAAGCTAAAATATTGCAAATAATATTAAAGACTTCTTATCTTTACTACAAAGATACAGGAAAAGATATTTTGAAATATTTCCTGGATTACAAGAACAATGCTTCTTAACAAAAGAATGTAAAAAATAAAATCTCTATTATATAATTTCAACTTTACATTCCTAAAAGGCTTTGTTCGATATTAAAATCAATATTAGGTTATACACATCAATGTTCACAATATAAAAAATGTATATTTTCTTTAACGTTGCCTGCCATTCTAAGTAAAATAAACACGATCGGTTGAGGTTAAAACAAAATTTGCTAAATTTTGTTGTAACAATAAAAACTCTTATTTTGAATGATAATTTATTATACATTGTTATTAAATGTTGCTTCTTAATTTTTGTCTGTAAAAAATCGAATGTTTTATTATTTGGGAATTTATAAGAAGTCCGAATGCTGGAAATGGACTTTGAGTATCAGTCCTTATTTTTTATAAGAAGTCCGAATACTGGAAATGGACTTTGAGTATCAGTCCTTATTTTACCAATGCACCAAATTACACAGGGTTCTATTCATGCATATACTTCATATATATAAATATGCCCAGGTGTGCTGCCTGCAGATATATATATATATGTTTTTGCACTTTAGATGATCAATCTTATTTTAAAAAATCATCCATGATATTCTCTTAAGCGATACCATTACCCTGAGAAGGCTAGAAAATGTTCCCCACATTTCTCAGCTGAGAAGTAGTTCAGGTTCTGATTCATTATTCTCACCGAAATGTTAAACCAGACAGGAGAGTATATCATTTAAAGCACTATAATAATTGCACACCTTACTATCAGCCTAATGCTAAACATCACATGATTACTATTCTTTATGTTTAGTAGTAGTGGCACTACCGCATAGAGAGTTTGGGCCTCTGTGTGAGCCTAATGCTACTATTTACATTTCCTTATAATTATTAAATGAGACAAATAATAAAATGGATTTAAAAACTTACTATCAAATAAATATTACATTACAATAATGACTTTAAAGACAAGATTTAAAAAATAAATATTTTACATTAAACATCTACAAATGGTAAATCAATTCAATAATGGAAGAATTTTCTATGTTTTAGACTATTTGTTGTTTATAAAAATTATTAACTACACATAAACTACGACTTTTGCTAAAACAATCATGGCTACATTATGTGTAAACAACAAATAGAAATTCTATCCAAGTTGTTTGAATAGATTTTGACTCAGATAATGATAAATAATGAAACAAATATACAATTTAAAAAATTAATACAATCTTTAACTGATAATAATTTTTGTTCTGAAATATAAAATGATTCATTTCCATCTATAGCTCTTAATTAATTCTACACAATGTTGATACATGTTTGTAATGTTCACATAATAACTCATTTTCTCAGTTGACGACAAATGACATTTTGCCAAAATATAACGTGTTCTTACATCTTTAAAGTTCTACCAATTGTTCTAAAAGCTATTATAGATTATATTTATTTCATGCTTGAAAGTATTCATTTTAATATATATATATTACTAACATTATTTTAAAATGTTTAAAATAATATAATTAATAGTTTTCTTTTTCTTCTTTAAGAAATGTTTACTCTGCTCTTATAAGTAAGTAATTAATAGAAGCAATTTACTAGATTTGACATATGGATCTGAGACTTGGAAACATAACAAAAAACAATACAGAAACATCAGAAGTCTCAATAAATTATGAAGAGATATATAGTAGGAATTGCAAAAAAGGATTGAAAATGAATGAGAAAAAAGCAGATATTATTTGCCATGTTGACAGAGTTAGAAGACTGAAATGGAGTTGTGTTGGACATGTTGTTAAAAGATATGATATTAAATGAATAATTGGTGTTTTAAACTTATATTCTAAGAGATTGTAAAAAGCCTAGAAAAATATATGGGATGTATCGATGAAATGAAAAAGTTTGCTGATATGGAGAAATGAGGTTGTGGATTAAATTTGTAGAGACCTTCATTCTACAGTGAATCATAAATTATTAACTATGATAATGATGTTCTAAAAGAGGTGAAACAAATAGCAACAATGAAGAAAAAAGCAACATGTGAATTATGAAAAAAAAATCAAGTCACATTTATTTTAAGAAAACAGAAAAAAAGTAATTTAAACAAAGCATTATTTTAAACTATGTTGTCACTAAACATGAATTTAATGTCTTATGTAGCAATATACATATCTATATATATAAATTATAGCATAGAAGTAAAAATACTTTTCCATTATGCTGAATCTGTAAAATATATTAAATAGTGAAGCTATGTAAATAATTTGTAAAAATGGGACTTTCTATGTAATAATCTAAATAAAATTTCTATCTATAATGTAATCAAGTGATATTGCAAACTTAATTTGTATGATTTAGTATTTGAAATATATCAACTTTTCTGAACTCTCACAAGAAATATTTTTTTCACAGTGAATTATATAGAATAATTTAAAGATTTTCACAGACTTTCAGATAGAAATACTAAGACATAAATGGGCTTTTTTATTTAAATTTATAAATTTATATAATGCACATTGATTACGTGGTTAAGACCCATAGAGGTCCCTATCTTAGCATTTTCAAACGCACATGCTTTAGGTTTATTGCCTCAGTAAATATTTAAATTTATATAAATACTAATTCAATACAGCCTTATTTTAAATGCTTTTTATATTAACTTGCATTGTGTGTGTTTCTGTCTCTATGGCCACATTTTGGAATGAACAATGAAAAAAATCAATTCCCATTTAGAACTTGAATTCATATCCGTATGCTTTCCAGATCCTTAACAACTCAGCCAACAGAAATATGTTTGTAGAATAAAATTTTGTTAATATTGATTTAACTCATACTTAATGAAAAAGTCAATACATAAATATCTGTATATAATAGATGATCACATTTGATAGAGGGCTAATTTTTGTCAGGTCTTATTAAATTATAATTTTGGTCAGATTTTTTTTGTAGTTTTAACCATTTTTTAAAACAATCTGTAAATATAACTAAAAAGTAAAAAAGTAATTTGTGGAATAGATATTTTTTAAAATAATGCTTTTATCACAGCCATTAAGTATCACTCTACTACATATGTGCTATATAGATTTAAATACTTGAGGAACACTCTCCTTTCCAAATACAAGATAGAAAGTCTTTTGAAAAGATAGAATCAATCCACCTACCCTTTTCACCTAAACATATATGTTAGGCAAATCTTAAGCATTTTGAAATGAAAATATGGAAGATATTAATTAATCACTTCTCATTTCATTCACTAGATCTCAAAGATTGACATTTGTGAAATTTCTTCAATTTACTGCATGTAGTATTAGACGTAATATTAAACAAACATAATGAGTTATTTACTTATCTAATGCTATGTTTTTAATTTAGTAAATGGAATTAAAAGTGATTAATTGAGATCCTCATGCTCTTATTTCTAAATGCTTATGATTTGCCTATACATACACACACTTAGATTAAAAAGTTAAGATGGATTCATCTTATTTTTTCAAAGGACTTTATCTTGGGTTTAGAAAGGAGATTATCCCTGAAATGCTTAAATCCATACAGTACATGTGTAGAGGGGTGATTCCCTAATGATTGTTACAAATTAAAAACAGTACTAGATAAATAAATAACATATTATAACACTTTTTGTAAATAGTTGACTAAAAAGTACAAAATAATAATCCCCTTTTAGTTAATTTGCCACTATTGTAAAATATCAGAGATCATAAGAATCTACACTTGTTATAAAACAATTGGAAATTGTAGGAATATTGTCATTTCATAAAAACATTTGAGGTGCAACTAAATCATAAAAATGTAAAAGGCCTCAAATGCTTTTATGAAATGAGAATCTTTCAATTGTTTTATAACAAGTCTAGATTCTTAAGAGCTCGAATATTTTCCAAAAATGGCAAGATAATCAAGAGTGGATTACTTTTTTATTTTGTACTTTTTAATCCACTATTTACATAAAATCACTATTTAAAAAAAAGTTATTTTACATCTTATTTGTCCTACTTTAATGTTACTTTTTTCTATTAAAAGAAAAACATATATAAAGTTCTCTGGTGATTCCTTTGTATTATTTATAGGTATTATTATACATGCAAAAGTAGAATTTAAAATGACAAAGAAGGAAGTATAAAAGTAATGCACATTGATTACATAAGTAATATTCATTAAGGCTGTAGCCTCAAGCACATGCATATAAAATGTGATAATAGGCACCTCTACAGGTCTTAATTAGTGAAGTATTGAATAGCTTCACGCTCTCAGATTGAACCACTTCAGCTTCACCTATTTAAATAAAAAGTAGATTGAAGTAAAGAAGGGTTCCCCTCTTTTCTTCCAAAGAGTAAGCTTGTGGTTTAAGACCTGTAGAGATCCCTACTATCACATTTTATATGCATGTGATTGAGGCTACAGCCTTAATAACAATTAATAAGTATTATTTATGCACTACATATACAAAATTCCACTAGAGGATTCTGTGTATACATTTTTTCTTATTAGAATTCAGTAAAGTTCTAAAAAACTAGTTTATTATGAAAAATTATAAAATAAGCTGTATTTTAACTATTATTTTTATTATTTATATATATAAAACACATAGAGCTAATCCACACTATAGGCACAGTAGGCAGGATGCAAAAAGAATAGGGGTTCCACACATATTTATTACTTTACTTAAACATATTATGTATACATTTAGAACTGTTGCGGGTAGATATGTAGGATATTCTATGCATAAAGCATCTAGTTATATAAATAAGCATTTATTTTTATAACGTCTGCATATAATTGTAATTTACATTCATATCGGCCTTTCAAACCAATTGTGCAAACGCTTTGCGAGTGTTAAATAATAAATGAATGCCTTCTGATCAATACAAGATATAGAATTTATGCAAAAATAAAAAGAATCCCGAATCCCTCTTATTCCTACGACTCAAATATTTATATATGAGCAAATTCCTGCATAAATTTTATATCTTGTATTGATCAGGAGGCATTCATTTATTATTTAACACTCGCAAAGCATTTGCACAATTGGTTTGAAAGGCCGATATGAATGTAAAGCATCTAGTTGTAAAAGGGAGGTATTTATTAATTGGTGAAATTGCACCAGATTAAAGTCTGTTTAGGGTACCAAAAACTTCTGGGCATGTCCTGAAAACACACATACAATATACATTATCATATTTGTAGTTAACAGATTGGTTTGTATAATCATCATAAAATTTATATTTATTTTTTTTGTTACCCCTTCCGCCTTGAAGTTAAAATGATCTTACTCATTTAAAGATGGATATTAATTATGAATATATATATATTATTTAAGGGAATTTAACATATGCTAGTTAAGAAAAAAGTGAACTAAATAGCTTCCATAGTAATATTTTTATTTTTTAAAAAATATTTTTATGGGAATTTAGCATCTGCTAATTAACAAAAAAAAAAAAAAAATGAATTTAAAATAAAAAAAATAAGCATATTTCTTTTTTTATTTGTATTTTATAGACAAAAATAGAAAAAAAATCAAATATGTAATTATTACAAACGTATGGCAGTATGGCTTTGTTAGTTAAAGTGCTATTTAAAATTTAATATTCAAGAAAGTAAGGGCTCAGGTTCGATTATCATTTTAATACAGTCACTTGCAAGGCTAGCAATATATAAAAAAAGAAGAGAATAATGCCACTCAAAATGTTGTGCATATACTAACGAGTGCTATTACAAACAATTGATTGTAATAGGAAAATTTAAAGAAGTTATTTTTTTAAAAGACATTGAACACTTAATATAAGATGATGAAAATACTCCAATATATAAATACAACTAAAATATAATCATTACAAACTTTCAGGAAAACATTGCATACAAATACACATATATCTTGCAGTAATACATCAAACTACAATGTTTATACATAGATTTGATTCATAGACAGGTAAAACTTTAAGAGTGTTTAATATTCTAAACAGCTTTGGGATTTTTTCTATATATCTGAACCACAACCAATCCAAATATCTATTCAATATTGGACAGTAAATGGATCATTTCTAACTTGAAAAAAAAAAAAAGATATCAAATACTCACACTTTCATAATCTAGCATCTGGAAATAGCTATATCTTATTTTTCACTGATTTTTTACAAGAGTCTGTTAAGAAAGTCTTTACCCTGCAGTGGGATGTTTATACATACACTTAGGGCAAAACTAAAACATTTGAAATGGTTCAAATTATATATGACAATGTAAGCATGAATCATAAACAAGTTTTCAAGTGGTGTGAAAATTTTTACAATGACAGAGAGGACTGTGAAGGTAGTTGACAAAAGTATAAAATACACTCATATTTCATGCAGAAACTCTTGATCTATGCATGCTAGCACTTCACAATTTTGATAGTAAATAACTATATCATTACATAACACATGCATTGATTTGAAGGTGGCGCTGCAGACAGCTTGTATTTGGTCACTTTTTCACTGGAAAATACTGGTTACATATATGTATACTCTGCATTAAAGTAAAGAAAAAAAAATAATATATCAAACTCCATTATGAAAATATCGAACTGTTAAAAAAGGTATGAAGATGTAGATATTTACTGGATTCAGATCACGTGATAATTAAAGATTGATTTGTCCAATCATGTACAGTAAGAAAGAATGGCCTCAATTTTAATACAGAAACATAGTTATAGAATAATGGAGTTTGAGACGAAATGCTCTGATAAAAATTTAACAGATTTAAAAACCTTGATTGTTAATCATTGTTTTTTTTACATATCAAATAAAATTTCAGAATAAATATCTAATAGATAAATAAAATAAAAAACGGAATAAATTGTCACAATTTTACAGCGACTAATTTGAACTACAAGTCTTAATGTATTTAGTACTAACTGAAAAAGGAATAAAATACATACAATAGCGTTAAACAGCTTTTTTAGAAACATGCATTGCTATTAAATAATTTCAGAATTGTAAGAGGCAGCGGAGTCATGTGTCTTAGCAAGGGCACTACTCAATAGAACACGTGGGTAATAAAACTATATCGTTAATTAAATTGTTTTAACTTTACAATTCATATTATACTGCTTAAAAAAAAAAAACAATTATCTCAGTGAAAACATTGAATCAATTAATTACTTAAAGTACTTAATTTTAACGAATATTATAATCTTTTTTTTTCTTCTGTAAGACATACAATCATTAACGTGGTGAAAATAAATCAACCAATAAACGAACTCATTATATCGAAGAAATAATAAATAACTTTAATTACCTGTGTGTTGTTAATTAAGTTATCTTCTTTACCTAATCCAATTAGTTTCAATTCTTGCATTAGTAGTTTTATATATATTAGCAAATATGAAAACTTAATTTTGTTAGAAAGCCGTAAAAAATCGTTGTAATATTCCTAATAATAACAATTACGAGTTATTTCTTTTATATATTATATGCTATTAATCTTCAGTGACTTTAAAATTATAGGATTAAAGTGAAAAAAAAAAATGTTGATTGAAATAATATTTGTATATATTTTTTTTATAAAAAACGTTTTCATTTAATTCAATGAATAATGCACTAAAAATCAAATATTTTTTCTCTTTTCTTCAACCATAATTTGGATTCTTATATTTAACTTGAAATAAAAGTACGAGCATCTATAAGCTTATTAATTCATACTTTTGTTTCACGTTAAATATCTCAACCAAAAGTGTGTTCAAAGAAATATATATATATATTAGTACATTTTTCAGAAAATTAAGTGACTTTTATAAAATAATTTATATATATATTATTTTTTATTTTCTAAAATTTGGATATTTTGCAATGGACTTTAAGTAACATTCATATACGAGATTACAAATTGAGAATCTAACAAACTAATGTTACCATACTTCCAGTATTTGAAACGAAATCCGCACATATTACAAATCATTTAAACATTCTTGTGTTCATGAAAGCTGACTGTTTAAAATCCTAAAATATTACATTCTCATAAAGTATTGTTATTGATATATAATATATATTGAAAATTTGAAGAAAACCCATTCGATTACAAACTTTGATGAAAACAAAACAAACTGAATTTTTTAAATTAAATAAAAGTGTTTAAAAAGAATCAAACATCACAATAATAATGATGATGATGGTCGTTATGATGTCATTGTTAAAACATCTTGATTTTGTTCAAACAAATAACTTCCATGGTGAGTTTCTTTTTTCAATAGAATAAAGTAAAAAATTCTATTACTTTAGTCATAATCTTTTTATAATAGTAAATATATTATAGCAAAAAATATTATATCATTAAAATTTTTATGATCCAATGCTGTCATGGATTGATTATTTACCAATACTGAAGACTAATTTCAAAGTATTATGCAGAAATTGGTGTGTGAAGTGCTTGAGACAATCCATGACTGAGAATAAAAGAAATAGGATTAAGTAAAATAGTATCATAATATAGAAATATTCTAAGATGCAAATCAGTGGTGAAGAGCTTCCAGCTACTGGGACAACTCTGACCTTCAAAAACTTTCAATATGACCTGAAGACATTTTAACAAGCATATAAAAATAACCCTGTATAAAATTTTTATTTAAACACAGGGTAATGCAAATATTATTAATAATTAAGTATAATACAATCTGTATTTTCTCAACCATATCTTTTTCTCTCCCACTTTAATAATAGTTCTAGTTCATTTAATTAGACAATATTCCACCGAATTGTGCACATTGTGTAGTTTATCTGACTATGGACTTAATCGAAGATGTTGAGAACATTTTGTTTGCTTTTATAGTGATTTCGCAGAGGAATATATAATAGACAAAATAAAACTTGAATTTTACTCTGTTTTATCTACACTGAGTAAGATATGAAAAAATTGGCACAGAAAATCTGACACAGAGAATTGTGCATTTCAAAAAAAATAGACTAAATCTTATTTTCTTTTCAAGAATGAAATAGTAAATCAATGTGCCTGATATGTAAAGAGGCACTATTTACTACAGCATTCTGATTAAAATAAAAGTGTTGAATAATAAAGAAATATTAAAATAGAAGCTTAAAAAGAAGTTTCATCAAATAGCAGATGGATCAGAAAAGTCTGTGAAAGCAATTTACCCTATGTCAAAAAAAAATCAGAAAATTGAAAAACATTTTCTGAAGGGAAGTGGATAAAAGACTGCTTCCTAGCTGTGAATAAATTAAAATTTGAGAATATAAATGTGTCATGAAGAATAATTACAAGGTGAACTGGAAATGTTTTCATTAAATGTGAAACAGTCAGTAATAATAATGATGTTACTTTATTTTTAATTCACAAAAAAATTATGGTCCACATTAAAAAAGGAAAAGTTAAAATTGTCCCCAAGTTGAAATGGTTCTTCACTCCTAATGATTAGGGGTAAATTAATTAAATTTTTGATCAAATATAGTATGCTAATTTTTAGGTTGATAATTTTATATGGCCCATAAATATTCTAAATATCCAAATGGCCCTTGGCCCTCCCCCTCTTATAGATGATAAAATATAGTAAAATCTATATGCCCAAATATATAATCTGCTAAAGAATATTTTACAAAAAGAAGATAAATTATAAATATGCTACTTTAAATGAATAAGAAAGACATCGTTATAATAAGAAAATGGAAATAGTAATTGTTAAAAAAATGAAATTAAAAATTGTTTTATCTTAATAATTATTATTTCAAGCCAAAAAATACTAAACACAAATTTTCAATTTTACTATTTGAATTGTAGAAAAAGTATATTAAAAGAAAGATGGTGATGTTGTTGTCAGCTATTTTTTGGTTTTTGATGAAGTGAAAGTATAATAAAAATATTATATCACTTGACATTTTTCAGAAGCAAAGTAAAATTTATATCTACTGCAGTTCTGACATTTAGGATAGGCTTTAAAAAATGTCAGATTATGATGCTTGTTAAATTTCTATCAAATGCTGTCCTAGCAGTATTATATTCACCAATGAAGACCATAATCCAAAAACTAATCTGAGGATAAGGAAAGGAAATTAATGGATAGGGATTTAATAAGCTCTATCATCTTAACATTGTTTATCCAAGCTTACAATAATTATTAGAATCAAAGTTGTATTAATATAGATTTTGATCCTAATATGTATAATAAAACATAAAGTCCCACTACCACACTGGTTTCCAAAGTAATTCACATCCTGCCAACTGAAGCTTCATAAACCAATAGTATCCATAATCTGTTGTCAAGGTAACCTCTATAAACAAAAGATGGATTCCATCTGACAACATATTGTACATTCTAATAGTTTATTAAATGTTGGTTAGTTATCATATCAATATATAAATAAATGTAACAATTAACTACTTTAACATAACTGATGTATGCAAAAAAAAAAAAAACAGAAACATAATTCTCAAATTTTGAACCAACTTAAAAGATTTATATATAGAAAATATTTCCAAACATATACACTTTACAATAGTGGGCAAAAGTTTATCTTTTCTGAAAAGCATTTTAATTAAGTATGTCCAATCACATTTATTTATTGGCTTGAAATTTTGAATATGCAAAATTCTATCCCCAGTGTAAGGTAAAATAACTAATATAGAAGAGTCTAATAGTCCTTTCATCACCATCCTCATTGAACCTTTGTTACACAATTTACTCTAGCATTCCAATTTTAGAATTATATGGTAAACTTTGAGGTCATAATTAAATGGGTTATTGCTTGGAAATTTTTAACAAGTTTGAACATAAACATTGATTGAACCAGCTATGATCCATAGATATTGAGCTCCAAAGTCTTTTATTTTATCACAGTATCATGGCCTTGCAGAGTAATGTGTCAATGCATCATGGATATGCATAAATTTTGGATGAGATTCTTAGATCTGCAACTTCCAAATAAAAAATAAATAATATTCTTCAATCCTTTAGATGAAAGGTTGAATATGTTCATTATATGTATATATTTTAAAAATAGGTATCAACAACTCATAACTGTAATTCAAGTTGAAGAAAGTTGATAAAATAAATAAAAGATATTTAGTTTTATCAGCAATTACTAATTTTTATATCATAAAAATCTTGTTGACAACAGTTGCACAAAGTGTATTATTTTATCCAAATAGTGTGCACCTCAATAATTATTAAAACTAAAAATAATAAATTTAAAACAAAATTGAAATACACAACTCACCATAAATAAAAAAAATATTTAATACCCATGAACTACAGCAACTCCCCCAATAGACATTATTTACATTACATTTCAATAAATATAATTATTAAAATATATACAAGGATTCGAACTCAGACTTTTACATGACCCTCAGCTCTCCATACGATCTCATATTGCTGACCCACCTGATCATACACATGTTGAAAAGATAAATAATCACCAATATACATATTTATGGCTAATCTAGCATTCATCGGTTGGTCCAGATTACTATATCCACACATATATACAATCAATGCTCAGCTTTGTATTAAGATAGCCAATCTTCATACTTTAATGGACAGGTTTCAAACTACTCCAATCCACAACTCTTCAGCCATCCATTTTATTGAAAATCTGATGATGGAATGTTCAAAGCCCTTGTTAGTGCCAAGGTTGTCATTCTACCCATGTTGACCATTCTACCCATGTTGTCATCCTACCTATGTGGTCAACATGGGTAGGATAACAACCTTGGCACTAGTGAGGGCTTTGAACATTCCATCATCAGATTTTCAATGAAATGGACAGCTGAAAAGTTGTGTGTTGGAGTAGTTTGAAGCCTTCCATCAAATTATGAAGATTGGCTTTCTTGATATAAAGCTGAGCACTGATTGTATATATGTGTGTAGATAGTAATCTGGACCAACTGATGATTGCTGGTTTAGCATGAAAATATATATATATATATATATATATATATATATATATATAGGTAATTATTTATCTTTTCAACATGTGTATGATCAAGTGGATCAGCAATATGAGATGGCATGGAGAGCTGAGGATCATGTGAAAGTCTGAGTTTAAATCCCTTATATATTACATTATGTATGTGTAGGTGTGTGTAAGCATGTACAGTGTATTTATTTAAAATATATACAGTAAATATAATTAATAAAATGCATATATGTATATAAAAATAATTAAACTTATTACAGTCCTTTCACCCCCTAATATATATATGCAAATTTTTATTTAAATAATAATAATAATCTCTTCCTTTTATTTTTAAAATTATAACTCTAAGGTTTCCAATAATCTAACAATGCCCATTTTCACCCTAATTGTGCCAGACCTTTAACCATGTTTACATATTTGTTTAATTTTCTTAAATATAAAATGTTTCATAACATTTTTTTTCCTTGTAATTTTTAACATACTTTATTACTGAAATATTTTTTCACAATTCATTTTATGTCCAGTCGCCAAAAAAATGTATATATTACCCTGTTATTATATCCTTTCTGTTAATTGCCCTATTATGCTCCTTATCTCTTTCCATGGCAGTCTTTCCTGTCTGACATATATATATATATATTATAACGATCCGGATGAAAGGACTTAACGTAAACTGCACTACAGGGTGCCACTAGGCATTTGAACCTAGAAAATTTATATCGTAGGCAGATACGTAAGTTCAAAAAAAAATTATATTGGTTGATTCCAGTCATTAGCCCATTGTCACTAGCTCAGTGGAATAGCAGAGATTTATATTTTATAAATTCTTATCTAAGAATATTTTTTTAAAAAAAGAATAAAATAAGCCACTGCCAGTCATTAACATACAAACATTTATTTATGCACATATATATATAAAATTTAACATTATTCTTTTAGTATGTTTACTTTAACATTTAAAATTATTTTTAACTTTTATTTTACATTTTAATTTACATTTTAATTTTTATACTATTATAAGTTCGCACAGATGGATTTATAAAAGTTTGTTTTATAAATGTTGAGTATAGATCGGTTACATAGATTACACAGTCAAAAACATTCCAAAGTAAACATAAACAATCAAAATATAAAGTCATTGATGGAAATGTAGAAAGAAATTTATAAGAAACCCAATGGCATTCATCGTAAGATGCCGCAAGACACCAATAACTTAAAAGACATCCAACATACATACATCTTAGATACCCACCATAAGGTATCAGTATTTACCGAATGTTTAGTATATTTTGATCAAATATGAAAACCAAAAACATAATTAACCGGTAACGAACCCATGCAAGCATCTATACTCAACTTAAATTTAATGCATCTTTAATTAGAGTGTCAAGTATGAATAGACTACATAGATTTGCATTTGAAAAGAAAATATTCAATCTTTGTTTAACCTTAGGCCAAAAGTTCGCAGTCAAACCAAACTTCAATCCATCAGATATATCGATGTGTTCAATGTAATACGAATACGGCAGCACAATTAGGTTAAGAGAAGAAACTGCTTCTAGTCAAGATAGGAATATTACATCTATCTGACAATAAGAGCAATAAAAAAAAACTCCATAGGAAGGAACTGCGGGTCTCCATCTTATAATTCCTCCCATAGGCAAAACGAGTGTGTGCAGCATATAATAGTGATTCTGCCTGTAGCGAATCTCATACTACATCTACTAATTACAACAATATATCCAATCCATTGACCTAATTCAACTACAAAACGAATAACCTAAGGTTACCCTCCCCTAATAAAACTTTACAAATCTATATAGCCATTCACACCTGACTTAAGTTTAACATTTATATAACTAGTTTAATGAAAAACAGAAATCATAATAAAACTTAAAGAACAAATAAATAAATAAATGGAAATGATTTTACAAAAGAAATACATTAAATAAAATTACTTATTAAGAAATTAAGTTGGTCAGATAGGATTCTATTTCTATATTTGTTTTTTAAAATACGAAACAAGTTTTAGAAGTAAAGTTCTTATTGTTTAGAAATGTTCATTAATTATATATATTTAAAGCTGAGAGTTCAAAAAGTTCTTACGATTTTAAAATCCTTTTATCCATTGCTTGCCATTGGAACGTGAATTCAATGTTAAAATCCCTCAATGATCCTGTGGTCCTTTTTTAGGAAAAGCGATGTTTCATTTTCTTTTTTTTTTATAACAACTCCCTTCACCTCTAACCCTCTCCAACTTAACACATATCTGTCCTCCTGTAATAACTTTATAATTTCCAAACTTTTCCTTTTATATTAATTTTAGAGATTCAATTTACATTACATTATCAATGTGATGGTCCTTTCACTGAGGTCCTATTTCATTGTTTTTCTCTCCTATCTGACCTTTGTTTATACATTTTAAATGCCCAAGGCTAGTTTAAAATTGACTAATTAAATTAATCATTTCCATTTTTTCAATAACATTAATTAATTTGTTTTGTACAAACTTACGATATATTTTTATCTTTAAATCTTTACAGATAATTTAGTTTTAAAATACTTTTTCTTTTTTTTAATAAAGTTTCTTTTTTTTAATTTCTCATCTGTGCGATTTAAATATATATTTAAGTTTAGTATAGAATTTTAATTTAAATTTTTAATTCTTAAAAAAAGAAGTTTTTATTGGCGAACTTTTATTTTTTTCATGTTTACTAATAAAAAATAATGTAATGTCGTATGTGCTCGTTACAATATATATATCATATTACAAAGTAACAACTAATTTTATAAACCAACTCTACCCTATTTTTAATATTACACATTCTTTTTGAATTACACATCCATTTCCCTAAAGATTTATTATTTTTCCATCCTATCTTAATATCATCAGGAAATGTCTTTTAAATATATGCTACGAATATGGAGCAAAAATCCATTTCCTGTTTGTATATCCATGCCTTACTCTACCTTTTGTATTATTCTTATTATTTCTGAAAATATTTTAATAACTTTTCTTTTATATCCCATACTAACATAATCATTCTCAACTTCCAATTTATGTTCAAATGCTTCTTTTATATTCAATGCTAACCTGTCGTTTTTTATTTAAAACACTTTCAAAGCTATTTTCTGTGACCATGGCTGATATAAATTTGAATCAATTATATCTCTTTTTTCTTTATCCTTAACATAATGTTTAATAAGTATTTCCCATTAATTCCTTGTCTGAAAAAATGTCTAAATACTTTAATCTTTTTTTTTTCATTGTAAACTTAATATTGTATTTATTATTGTTTAATTCTTTAAATGCATTATCAATATTTCTACTATTATCTATTACAATTATATCATCAACATATCTATGATATTTTAGAATTTCCTTATATATTTATCAATTATATTTTCCTTTATATAGTCAGTCATAATCAATGATAAAACCCTACTAATAGAGCAACCCATGACCTATCCCTTTGTTATATTCCAAAAGTCTTCATTATATTTAAAATATAAAGCATCATTTATCATAGATATATTGATATAATTGGAATAGATATTAGTAGAAGTACTGTTAATCCATTTAAAGAATTGAATAATAATAAATACAATATTAAGTTTACAATGGAAAAAAATAAGGGATTAAAGTATTTAGATATTTTTAAGAAAAGAAATTGATGGTAAAATATTTATTAAACATTACACCAAGGATAAAGAAAAAAGATGTATAATTGATCCAAATTCATATCTTTATATCAGCCATGGTCACAGAATATAACAGCTTTGAAAGGGTTTTAATTAAAAAAATGATAGGTTACATTGAATATAAAAAAAGTATTTGAACAGAAATTTGAAGTTGTGAATGATTATGTTATTATATGGGATATAAAAAAAAATATTAAAAAGATTTTTAGAAATAATAAGTATAATACAAAAGATAGTGTAAAGTATGGGTATACAAATAGGAAGTGGGTTTCAGTTCTATATTCAGAGCTTTTAAAACAAATTTTATTTAGTATTATAATTTACAATGTTGATAATAGTTACATAATTGAAAGTATTAATTACAATAGTCAAAATAAAAGTCATAGATCACCTGACCCTATTCTCTTAAGCTTGTAAGTTATAAACAACGAGGATTGCCAATTCCTCAACAAGCTTTGTGATAAATTGTTAGCTAGAGAAAGCATTTAAAATATCTCTGTCAGGACCTTCCTCCCAAATCTCTGACCATGGTTTCAGGCTCTGGCACTCCTTAGAAAGATGCTAGGGTAGGTTCAGACACTAGATCTAAAAATACTAACCCAAAGCCAAGCATTTAACTAAAAATTATCTATTGAGTGGAAAATCTGAAATTTTCAGACACCTACATATCTTCAAACCCAGCTATCCAACTCAAATAGCTATATGGGGCTGATAGATCTTCAGTCATACCATATATTAGTAGTCTTAGCAATTTAACATTGCATAAGACTTAAGGCAGAGACTGTAAATAGTCAAAATAAGAGTCATAGATCACATGACCCTATACTCTTAAGCTTGTAAGTTATAAACAATGAGGATTGCCAATTCCTCAACAAGCTTTGTGATATGTGAAAAGGCTGAAAGATCCCCGTAATGCATGTTTCATGCAGAACCAGTACTCATTATTTGGTCCAGATCACAATTTCTCAGACATATATTTGTCATTGTTCAGAATATCTAGATAGTTGATTACTATGGTTTAGCTGATAAATATTAAAGTTACTACTCTAACAATTTTGACACAAATCACTTAATGGAGGTATATCAATAATTTTATTAGTTCTTTATTAGACTAGAGATTATCTATATAATGAATAATATTTCTGTACTGTGATTTTCATCACACCATTCTCATGCAAGATATGAATTGGTGTCTATCTGCTTTTAACACCTTGTGGAGGGGTATAATTATAAATATATGACCATAGACATGAAAAAATGTATTACCTCTGAGATGCACATTTTGTGCTGAATTATCAGTTGGCCCAAATCATGACCTCTTATATTTATCATATATACATAGATAGACAAAAATCTCCATACAGTATTGTGCATAAATAAAATTCCAATCTAGTGCCTAGTTATCCAATATCCCACACTATTTTCTGGCTTGTGGTCTTTGTCAGTGAGGAGCCTTGGACCTTAAAGCACAGCACATAAATTTTAGGATCTAATGCAACCCTCCAGCAGCCAGTCACCTTTTATCTCTCCTTAACTACAAAATTACATAGCTTAATTGGTAAACTAGAGATAAAAGGTGGCTGCTGGAGGGTTGCATTAGATCCTAAGATCAAGGGCAGTAATCTCAGATCCAAGACTCCTCACCAATGAAGGATACAAGCCAGAAACTAGTCTGGGGATATTGGATGAGTAGAAACTAGATGGGAATTTTATGCACAAGCCTTCTGGCATCCATTGATTACTCTGGATTGCTCTGGGTGGCAACACTGTATGGAATTTTGCCTGTTTTAATAACAGAAGCAAGCATAAAAAATGGTGATCATATGATGTTTATTGGCTTATACATAGATAGCTACTTACTAGTTTAATTAATAAGTGTCAAACATACTGTTCTGGAAGTATATTAATAATGTTATTTTTTGATTAAAATTATTACTAGATGATATATTCACTTTAAATCACATGCAGTAATGATACATAAAATTGGTTCTTTTAAAATGTTTTCTGCACTATAATAAAAAGTTAAGTGATAGAATATGACTGAAGATAGATATCTAATATTGCATTAAATAAATTTAATAATAAATTTTTTATATTAATAAAAATAATACAATATTTATAATATTAATAAAAATAATAAAATAAAATATTCAATTTAATAAAAAATACAATGTTTCATTTAATATCTTTTAAAATATAAACAAATTAATAATTCCAACAATACAATACCTAAAAGACAAAAAAGTAATAATATTTATCAAATTATACATGGATGCAAAAAAATAATCCATACATGAATTAATATTTTTTTTAGAAAAAAGTCTAAATGAACATCAGTTATTCTATACCTATACAAAGAATAAAACAAATTACCAGCCTAATTTTACTTTAGTTTGATCATAAAAAATCTTTAATTTCAATTCAGAGCATACAGAAATATTACATATAGTAAGACACTATAGAAAGACAAAAATTAAAGAAACAATTTTTATGAATCAATTTAAAGCCTCTGTTATAATGGACAGTACACCAATTCTGAAATATGCAATTTCCAGGAAATCACATTACATCTATTTCTCATTTATGTAATTTCAGTTAATAATGATTACAATATAATTAATAAAAATACTTCACAGTCTTTTATATGTTATTATATATGTTTATTGAAATAAAATGTCACCTCCAACCAAACTATCCAAATACAAATTAGGCACCTCAGTCTAAATGTTATCAATAATGGTTTTTGATCAACAGAGCAAAACTCTCCATACAGTATTGCCACCTGTGCTAAACAGAGTAATCAATGGATGCCAGAAGGCTTGTGCATAAAATCCCTATCTAATGCCTACTCATCCAATATCCCCAGACTAGTTTCTGGCTTATGGCCTTCGTCAGTGAGGAGCTTTGGATCTGAGAGCACTGCATCTAGATCTTAGGATCTAATGCAACCCTCTAGCAACCACCTTTTATCTCTACTTAACTATAAAACTATGAGAATGAAATTGAAAACAAAAAAAAATATTTTCAATCTAAGCTCAATAGCTTATATAGTCATATGGGTCTGAACTCAGTTCAGCACCCATCCATTTTGGTGTCTTTGGCTCTTTTACAACCATAGCCACCAATATCCTATTAGGCAGGATTGGTGTTAAACCATTAAGCATCACATGATCACATTTCCTATACTAGCACATTAATTGTTGATAAACAGAGCAAAACTCTCCATACAGTATTGCCATCAGTGCTAAACAGAGTAATCAAAAAGGTGGTTGCTAGAGGGTTGCATTAGATCCTAAGATCTAGATGAAGTGCTCTCATATCCAAAGCTCCTCACTGATGAAGGCCACAAGCCAGAAACTAGTCTGGGGATATTGGATGAGTAGGAATTAGATAGGGATTTTATGCACAAGCCTTCTGGCATCCATTGATTACTCTGTTTAGCACAGGTGGCAATACTGTAGGGAGAGTTTTGCTCTGTTTATCAACAATTAATGTGCTAGTATAGAAAATGTGATCATGTGAATAATGGTTTTAAAAATTACAGAATGATAATGCCTGATGAAATAAAAAAATAAGAAAAAAAAATACATAATAATAAAAAAAAAATCTGGTTTTGATAAATCAAATTTATTTTAAAACAAAGTGCAGTTTATATAAATGAAATTTTAAAAACTTGATAATTTTCTTCCTTATTTAATAATTTTAATAATTTTGGTTTGTTTTGAGTGTGTTTTACTTTCTTTTTTTAAAGTTATTAATTATAATTAGATGATAATTTTTTTCTTTTTTTTTATGCATATATAAAATATTTGTTTGAGAATAAATGATAGCACATTCATAGTCACCATTACACCATAAAATTAACCCTTTTTCTACTGAGCATATAAAATATATTTTTAAAATGCTGTTATTTTTTATTATTATACTTAATGCTTGTATCTAGCTATGCACTGTTACAATATATATATATAATATTAAATACAATTATTCAAATAGTAAATAATACATACTACCAATTTAGTACTCAACAATTTGATAATAAGAGAGCATGTCCCTTTTTTACTTGGTTGTATTTGTATATAATAAAGATTGTCTTGATAACTTAAGGCAGAGAGCATGAATCTAAATAAATTCAATTCTTTACTGTAAGATAAATATCTTAAACAAGTTGATTTTTTATTTGACAAAATATAGAAATTCCTACTTATTATAATAAATATTTAAACGATCTATATGTACAAAGAGAACTAAATAAGAAGGTCAAACTGTCTTTCCTATTATATTATTGCCAAATCCTGAAGTGGGAGTGCATATCATGTATTACAACAGCATTTATTACTTAAATGATTGTATTTGATGTTAAAAACATATGAGCTGATAGTATTTTTCAATCTAATATATGCCAAACATAAGCAAATAAGCATTTTATTTTAAATTCTTTATTTCTACTTATATAGCTAGAGTTCTGTTATACAATGCAAGGGCAGTATAATTTAATATATTAAAAAAAAAAAACAATTTTGTCGTAACTACAAAGTTTAACATTACAAAAAATATATTTTTTGTATTATATAATAATTTTTAATATAAAAATATAATATTCAATTGTATGTAAAATTTGCTTTCAAAGTATGCTGAAGAATGTTGTCATTATAAAATAAGTTTAAATAAAAAGTTTTTGTACAAAAATAAATATACAATCACAACTTTAAAAAAGATAGTTTATTCTGCTTTAAAATATGCATATAAAATTCCCTCAGACATACATTAATGCTGTTTTCGAATTAACTTATATGTGTGGTCTACTTTTTGATTTAATAAAACTTTTCTTTATCCCTCATGAGATGGCACAGTGTAGCATTAACTGTGCTGAATGAGTAATCTTAGGAAATCCTGATATGACTAGAGTTAGGTCAAACACATTAATTTACTTATATAAAACACTATATTTTATTTATAGTTCCCTTTATTTGCATATGCAATTATTTAGCATATGTTAACACATATGTGTAATAAAGTAGTTTCTATATTCACTCCATATTATAAACCTTAGTGCACTTTCAATGATGGGCACCACACTCTTAAGAGCTTTTATGATAAGTGTTATTGCTGCTGTATTTATATTTCAATTCATATCAGGTAAATCAAGTCATTTAGATGTTCCAATTATGTTGTATCTTGATCCTATTTTCTCTTTTTATTGATATTGGGATTGTCTAAGTGTTGACTGATTTAAGATTATATATGATGAATCTAGTGCCAATATGTCAATTATAATAGTGCAGTACAATATCAATGTAGATGCATGAAAGAAAATATGGAATATAAAGTCTGTATTGTGGGACCACAAGAAAGGCTATAGTCATAGCTTTGATCCACAGACAATCAATTGGGTATAGCATAGAGCTCAATAACTGGAGAGGAAGGTGAAAGAGTGGGGTCTATCACTAACCATAACAACATAATAAATAATTGAGGAACCTGCAAGCAGCTATTGCATAATTAGAACATTTAAATGACTTACTTTACATAGCATGTATTTACATAACATGCATAATTAGATCAAAGTATAAATACAGCAGAAAAACAGCTAGCATGAGAGATATGATTGTGATGCTAGTTCCTAAAAGTGCACTCAACTTTTTGATATATAAAGATAAGACAGAAACCCTTCATTATGCAAAAGTGCATGCATATGTTAAAGAATTAGTTTTAATCAATCAATTGAACCTCATCTTGCAAAAAAATTATATTTACAAGTAAACAAAGATAAATATAGGTGGAAAGACAGTTTTTCCAATAGATGCTGTTACATCTTATTATAGGCAAAAAAAGCTAAAAATGTAATAATTATTAGGTTTTTTTCCCCTTTCACATGTGTCATAGCATCAGCCAGGAAGTGAACCCGCTAACCCAGGACAACTGCTTGTAAAGCAGCTGTCGCTGACCTCACTAACAGCAATGTTTGACAAATATTTATTAGTTTTTGTATTTAAAAATATTAAAATATATATAATCTTTAATAAATAGTGTACATTTAAAATAGTTTTAAACATGATTTAAGATAGACAGCAAACTCTCGTAATATTACCTTTATTCAGATGTACATATTTTAGTGTTAAAATTGAGATATTTAATCTTTTTTAAAATAAAGAATTTACATTTTAAAAATTATTATTATTATTATTAAATAAAAATTGAATTGAATTATTATTATTTCTGATATTGCGATAACTATTTTTATTTTTTTATAGACTCGCATAAGCTCATTATTTTATTGAAAAACCACACGTTGAAAAAAAGTGACAAAAAATATAAAATAATAACAAGAAAATTAATGCACAGAAGAAAGTAGAAACTATATTTACACCTTTTGTTCCTAAAATTTTTTATTTTAACATACTATAAAAAATATATATATAATTTAAACAATATCTAAGTTAAACAAGTAATTAATTGTATGACTCAAAGAAAAATAAATAAATTATTTAAGAAATTAAATCAAGTATAATAAAAACAATGATAATAAAAATTCAACTCAATTTACTTATTTTAGTGCTAAACAACAGCATATAGTCAATTACAAATTGCATATTAAAGTAGCAGTAATAATAGTAGTAGTAGTAGTAGTAGTAGTAGTAGTAGTAGTAGTAGTAGTAGTAGTAGTAGTAGTAGTAGTAGTAGTAGTAGTAGTAGTAGTAGTAGTAACAACAACAACAACAACAACACAACAACAACAAAAAGATTTACAACATTCTATCATATATTTATGTAGTAAAATATTTTTGAAGAAAACTGAATTTGAAGAATATTTATTTTAAATACCTTTTTAAAACTAAAAGAAATATTTTGGTAGTAGCTGTATATTTTGGAAAATTGATGAATTGTACTTCTAATTTAATATTTAAAAATCATGTTAGAAATCTAAATTATCTGATACTGAAATATAGAAAAAACAATATTGAGAAACTTATATTTTGAGTTATTTCATTTGCACCTTTTTTAAAAATAAAAATAAATTTAAAATGATAATATTCTACATAAAAAGGTCATGTAAGTACAAAAATGAGTGAATTTATAAAAAAGATAATATTAATTTAAACAAATATATTAAAAAGAGTGAAAAAATAAAAAATAAAATTGTATCTATACATGAAAGAATACCATTATTTTTTTTAATATTAAAATCTTTATTAACACTAGCAAACTTTCCAAATAGTAGTGTCCACACCCAGTGCAAGCCATAGTAATCAATGAAAGCTAGAAAATTTGTGCATATAAATCCTATCTAATGCCTACTCATTCAATATCTTCAGACTAATTTCTCACTTGTGGCTTTCATCCATGAGGAGACTTGGCTACTGTTATTAACAGCTTGTGTAAGCATAAGGAATGGTAATTACATGATTTTTTGGTGATTAAAATCTATGAAAAAATATTAACATATAAACAATGAAATAAATTTAAATTATGGAGGCAAACATATAATATAACCATGGTACCTTCTAACATAGGTTATAGTATTTTGTTCAATTTCTATGAAAAGGGTTCCAAATATAAAGAATGTAACATTTTATCTGCATATATAATTAACTAATCTATTATTCATCAATCTAATTTATAATTGCTTCAAAATCTCATGGGATATTAATGGTATTAAGAGTTAAAGCTAAGATATTGTACAACTAATACATATATTAAATTGTCAAGTTTTGTTCATAATATTTCAGAATAAGAATTTAATGGCAGGTAAGTATCTATGCAGTGTACTTTTTATTATCAAAAATAATGGAACCTCTGCAAAGTACATTGTTCTAAGAGTATGAATAATTATAGATGTGTTATAGAGATGAAAGCACTTAATGTGCTTTTTAAGCAATTGCTTAAGATTTTGTGCTTTTGAAGTACAAATAGGCATAAAGATAAAGAGTAAGGGGAGATTTGAAAGATGTGTCACATATCTTCTGGTTAATTATTACACAAGACATAGGTTGGCTCCAGATTTAACTTAAATCCATTAATAAAAAAAAGTTTTAGTTAGAATTGTATCTAGAAGTAAATTAAACAGAAATTTTAAACATCACCATGGAACATAAAGATTATGGAATTTGCTTAAAGTTTTGGCACTCACTCAGAAAGGTTGATTATAGATATTTAGAAGAATATATATATATATTGAAATGGTAAATCTGATTCAGATTTGCCGTTTCACAGTCCGACCCACCTAATTATTTATTTTACTAACATTTGCTTTTTTTTTATTATTCTAAAAAAATATTTTAACATTTGTAACCATCCTGAATAAATCCTAAAATTTATTTTGGATCATATAATTATACTAACACCCTGTTATTCTATTTATTATTAAAAGAAAAAAGAATTCAAATAATTAACTTTGAATTTTTTTTATATAGTTTAGATATATGTTTAAAATGTTTTATTTTTTCAGTATAAGAATCCAAGATGGCCTTTTTGAAAAGATTTGTACCTCGATAAGAAGTTTAAAATAAATGTTTAAATTAAAAGAATAGATAAATTACCAAAATCCATTCACTGTGGAATCTCTATTCATTAATTAGTAGAGATTCTACATTGTTATCTAAATTAAAAACTAATATAAAATTAGATTGAAATATATTAATCCTTATCGAGGTACAAACTTTCTAAAATTAGAATAAAAGAATAATTTCTTTTGTTTCTAAAAGATCACCTGAGGCAGTAGGAAGTAATAAAGAGTGGCCCTTTTTAGATAAGAGAGAGACCAGACAGAGAGTGACCAGAGAACTAGACAGAGAACAGACAGAGGAGTAAAGCTTAAAAAAAAATGTCAAAAGTTAATGTTTATTAAGAATTTTTTTTAACTGACTCTTCTAACCCTTTTCTTTTAAATTATGTTTTCATTAACTCAAGCTCACTATAATTTTTAATATATATTTAATTGTTTTTTGTTTTTTATTCTTTTTTTTTTTTTTTTTTTTTTTTTTTTTTTTTTTTTTATTATTTTGTTTTTTTTTTTTTTTTTTTTTTTTTTTTATTTATTTTCCCCCCGGGGGGGGCCCCTCCCTCAAAGTTTTCTTTTTTTTTTTTTTTCCGTTTTTTTTTTTTTTTTTTTTTTTTTTTTATTTTTTTTTTTTTTTTTATTTTTTTTTTTTTTTTTTTTTTATTTTTTTTTATATTATTTTTTTTTTTTTTTATTAAAATTTTAAAATTTTTTAAAATCCCAACCAAAACAAAAAATTATTTATAAAAATCCAATTTATTATTTTTAAAAAAAAAAAAGAAAACAATTTTTTTTTTTTTTAGGGGAAAAACAAAAAATTTTTTTCCACACCCTTTTTACATTTTATCTTTTTTTAAAAAAAAATTTTTTTTTAAATTTTATAAAAAAATTTAAAATTATCTTTATGTGCGTTAGGCAGATGTTTAAATCTACCGCTATATTACAGGCTTGTAATAAATGTGCACGGGGAATTTTGAAATCCGTGGTCATTTAATTATGAAATAATTTTTGCTATTAAAAAAAAGGAGAATAAATGTAAACAAAATTAAAGATGTATAAACTTAACAAAATAAATTGTACAAACCCAATAATGTCAATGCTGACCGCTAATAAAAATAAAGTCGTCAGGAACTCATGTAATTATGAAGTTAATTTAAAAATTGTATATTTTGTTGTTTTTGAGCTTGAGTTTAAACTAATGTAAAATAACTAATGTAGAATGTCTAATGATTTTAAATATATATATATAACTAAAACAAACTTCCAGTGTTCTCGAATCATTTTATTTACTTTTATTTTAAATAAATTTTGATTGTTAAATATACCTATCAACCAATCATCCAAGTTCTCATTTAAATATAATAAAATCGAATCTCATGTTTTAAGACCCAGCTGCCGGCACAGTGAAAATAAAGGAATTTGATCTTATCGTCAAGAAAGGCTATTGATTAGATCTTTGACCTGGAGATATAGATAAATAGGGCAGAATTCACGATGTACCTGATTTATCTATCTTGTACATGGTCGGATTCGAGGTACTTTACCTTATTCAGAGATTTGTTGGATTGATGTGTGTTTTTCGACCAGTACAATAAATCTCTAACAAAGATATCAACTCGAAATTTGATATTATATTAGACCAATAGATCAATGTATTAAAAGGAGAAGATTATTAACTTAAAAATACTATAAAATACCAATTTACATGATTATATTCTTTGTCAAAATGGTCAAAATGGATTCTGTAATTTTACATTAATGAAATTGAATCTCTAATTCTATTTAATAATGTGAAAGGCTGAAACCTTCAGCAGATACACCTTGAAAATGCTTATATGACAGCCAGTCAGATGTAATTTAATATATATACATTTGTTACTATCATTTCATTAGATTTGCAAATTGCTTCTTAATAATCGAAAGATTTCACATTGTTTATTTATATATAATATTTAGTGAATTAAGTGTGAAGGTGTTTTAAGTTTCATGCTCTTACTTCGTAATGATTGAGTCTGGCTTATTTATATATAAATTTAAGTAGAGAAGAAGGTGGTTCCATCTTTTTCTCTTATTTCTGGCTTGTGTTTTTGAATTGAGAGTTCCACGTGCAGTCATTATTATATCTGATTGGCTGTCATATAAGCATTTTTAAGGTGCATCTGTCAAAGATTTAGCCTTTCACATTATTATATCATCTGCTTGTGCTTAATAAATTTAATATATTGATTCTGTTTATAATTCTCTTTAAAAAATAATTCAGAAATCAAAACTTTGTATTATATACTTTCATTATAATTCTTTTAATATGATAAGTTATTCTTCCATATTAATAAAGACATAAGATATGATCAATGTCTAGTAAAAAAATAAATAGGTATTTTAACAAGTGTCCCTTGAAGGGTAAAGGCCTTTTAAATGTTTTTTTTTTATAGAAGAACAATTAAATAGAAGGCAAACTCCATTACCTTAGTTAATTACCAGTTGGCAAAGTTTGAGTCATTTTGTTTTGCTCCATTTACTGATCAGTATTGAATGATCAGCTAGATGGACTATAGTCTAATTGCTTAATTTTCTTTTTATTAAGCCTGGATTATATAAAACAGGCACAATTACTAATATGTTCATAAATGATATTATAGAACAGTAAAATGTAACTATTTAAAAATTAATTTGTAATTTTATTGTCTAAAAATAAAAAAACGTTTGCTATAAATGAAATATATGTGTGTGTGTGTGTATTTGTCTTGAGTCTTATGTAAATCATCAATATTTCAAACACTCATAAATCAATATCACCTAATATAATGTAGTTCACCAACTGCCTGAACTGCAATAATAATTATAAGTCCATTTCTCCAAAGGTGGTATATTTTGAAACTAAGTTACTGATAAGATGTTTTGCATCTAGGCACTAATTTCATCTGGACTTAAAAAATGTGAGGGTTTAAATTTTCAATACATTAATATTAAAAGAACTCATTAAATAGACTAATTATCCAAAAATCAGTTATCATCTCTATATAATTATATATATATAATTTTATTGTTAAAAAGGAGGTTGCCTTGACAACAGTTTAAAATTGTTGATTGTTATTGATATTGGAATTGTCTATGTGTTGACTGTTTTAATGATATAAGGGACTTGAACCCAGACTTTCAAACTCCCCATAGCTGTCCAATCCAAATTTTATAACTGATACACATGTCCACATAAATGTCAAAAAATAAATAATCTCCAATATATGTATTTTGTGCTGAACCAGCACAATTACTGCTCAATTTATATTAATATAACAAATCTTTAAACTTTAATAGACAAGCTTCAATCTTCTCCATTCACCAACTTTTCAGTCATGCATATCATTAAAAATCCAACGATGAAATGCTCAAAGCCCTTGATGATGCCAATATTATTGTTGCACCCATGTTGACTTTAAGTCAATTTGACCCTTCACACATAGGATCTTAATATGTCCATTTAATTATACTGAAGAGGGATAGGCAGAATACAGGCTGAATATGTAATATTTAAATACATGTATATTGTCAAGTTCTTTATAATTACATTAAATTTAGTATAGACAATATACACGTATTTAAATATATATATTAATAAAGAGGAATTTTGTTTTTAAATCTAGTTAAAATTTGCAATTACAATGTTTTTAAAGTAGCAGCCAATCAAAATCAGCTGTGGAGGGCGAGACAATTTTGATTATATTATAGCACTGACAATATATATTGTTGTCTTAATTTGCACAGCTAGTTTTGATTAGCTATTGCCTTAGAAACATTATGGTTGGAGATTTTAATTAGAATTAAAATGGATTCCCAAGTTATTAAAATATTTTACCATCAATAATATCTATTATAAACATTAAACTATATATATAATAAATTATAAATGCTGACAGCTAAATATGATTATTTTAATCACATGACACTAATGTCAACAATTTGTTGTCAAGGTAACACCACAATTAGATAGTAAATTTACTACCTAATTGTGGCGCTGCTTAAAAAATAGATTGTTAATATTCCATTACTATATTTAAGCATGAACGCTGTGGTGATGTAATATATATATGAAATGCAAATATATATATAATGCTTCCCTGAAATCATATAAATAAATTATATAGCATCCTACCATATAAATTAATGCGAATGTGTTATCTAGATTACTAATCTTATTACTAGCAGACAAAAAATTGTACCACCTTTTATCTGCTCCTGTGATTTAAATAGTTTGTAACTCATACAATGGAATCAATAAATTCATCTTCATTGTTTTCATTACCGTGTTCTGTCTATGTAATGTCATAGAAATAAATGAAAAGTACTGTAATTTCATTTTTTTAAATTTTATTTTAATAAATTTTTGTAATCTAGCTGTACCAGTTGGTTAAGCTGATGTGATATCTAAATATACTTATATATCTATAACATCAGAGAAAATAATATATAGTAAAACAAAACTTTAGAACTATATAATTTTCAACATACCCATAACTAAATAAATAATTGCTATATCTCATATATATATATAGAGAGAGAGAGAATAATTTCAACGTTTTGTTTTATATATGTATCTGTGTCTGAGTTTAATTGTAGTTGATTTTGTTTATCAATTCTATGTAAATTTAAAATATTACTATTTCTTAATCTTTCTAACATTAAATTATTCAGGCGAGTGCGAAAATATTTTATACCATTAATATTTATAACGACAATTTATTTTTAAAAATCGTAAAAACTGATGCATGATTATCTACAGTATAAAATGTTCTTATAACATTAGATATTCATTAAATCAAAATACTAATGGTATTACAGTTCGAAAATGATCTTTAGCAGAAAACAGATTTATTTTCGCTAATAATATTTTTATGTAAGTAATGAATGTTAATATTTGTTATTAATGCTGTTTTTTTAATGTATTGATTACATTTGAGACATAAGTAAAGATGAGACATATTCAACTCCCACTAGTGGTGAAATCTATATCTATTTTAGTCTCTTTTTATTTGTTTTAGAGTCACTGCATTAAAATTCATCTTATTAATGCACATTAATCTATACCTTTTATTATCTATATAGCATAAACTAAACATCCATTTACTGACCAATAGGCGATGGCAAACTATTTTTCCTAAATACTAACTAACTTAAAAAAGTCATTGTGATACATAAAAAATTCCACTGTTCAACTAATATGGATTTAAAATCAAAGATGTATGCATGGTAGATGCATGTTTTTCTCATTAAATCATGTGTAATTTATATAAAAAAAATTCAACCTAGAGTATTCTGAACTCATTTAAAATCTTATTAAATTATAGCTTGTGCATTGGATGTATCTATAACAAAATTAACCAGACCTACGATCCCTAGTATATAAGGGGGGGAGGGTTAATTTTTTTTTTTACAAAGTTTGATAATCTGATCCATTACTATGGGGTACAAATGATTTTTTACTTAATGATCCATAGGTTTCAGTTAAGCTACATATATGCCTTAAAATCTTAATGCACTGGATAATTTTTTGAAAAGTAAAATATATAAATAAATAAAAATCTGGGAAGGGTAAATAAGTGCTAAAATGGTTGAAAACGATTATAAGCAACTCAGATGGCTATAAATCTATGATCTTTATTTTGTTGATAAAAAATTAATAAATGTCTATTTTGAGCAATATTTGATATCTGATTATATTTCTATTCACTCAGCCAAATCCTATGCCTGTTTGTAATTACTTGACATGAAGGTTGTATGCATGGAACAAGTAAATACCTTAATTATTATATTAGAAGGTGCTTCAGACATAAAGTCATGTATAAAATATTCTTAAATAGTTTCTCAAAGGTGTCACAAAAATTTTTAAACAAGTGAAATAATTTTAATGTTGAAATGTTAAGACAGTATTTTTTTTTTAATTTGTGAAAATATCTATTTTTTCCTGCTTCTTTACCTTGGTGCTTTATTTAATTATAAAGATCTTCTTAAATATTAAAATAGTTTTACTTATTTTTGTTATTAAAAATGCCAATAAAATAATTGTTTTCTTTTCAACTACAAATATATTTATAAACTTTAACCTTTTAATTCTTTCTGGATTTATACTAATTACATAAAATGTACAATTTAAAACATAACTGTTATACGATTTTTTTACAAAACTAATATATAATTCAGATATTAAATATATAGAGAGCATATTTCTACAAAAACAGATAGAGAGACAGAAAACCTGTTGTTTTTACTTTATCCTGAGGGAGTCTTGTCACAAGAAACATTCTAAAAATGCCAATTTTGGTTCTTTTTTTGATTCTATTGTGGATTTAATCGAAGGAGATATGTTGTTGATATGCATCCAGAATAACTATAATTATGTCTTACTATGTGGCCATACCACAAATGTATCATAAATATAGTAAAGACACACTTTAGGCAGACATGGAGTAGAATTTATGGCTATAATTTCTTTGTAAATGTTGTTCAGCAATTGTGACAATTATGATCCCTTGGCTATCCCTTGATTTTTTTGGAAGAATCCTGAGTTATATTGAAAGTCCATTGTAGCAGAGCATTAATAATTTCATTATACTATCAATAGGTAGAGAAGTTCTAATTTGTAGACTATTATCATCATATAAGCTTTTCCTTACAAGTGCCTCATCACATGGTACATTTGTAAAGAGACTTTTTACATAAATAAAACAAATATATCAGTTCTTTCTATTTTTTGTCCCTAATTCTACAAATTACTCAGAATCCCTGATGAAGAATTGTGTCCAGTATGCCAATGGATCAAAAACTATAAAGAAATTTCAATGTATTCTGACATGGTGAATTTCTAGAACTACCAATATGCCTTAATGGAATGTTGTCTTTATGGATTTTAGACAGAGTGGTGAATTGTACTACTCAAAACATTGTGTAATTACTAACCTGTGTTGTCTATTTATATGTTTTACTAACAAGTTGTTTGTATTTGAAATGTTTAAATAAAGTTTAATTATTTTTATACATTCAACATTTACTGATAGATAATGGAAATAGTCTAACATATCACATATTGACATTTTATCTTTTTATGTTAAAAAATGTTATTTAATTGAAAGAAAAAAAGTCTTTATACCACCCTCTAGTGAGTTAACAAATAAATAACCAAACAAACAAGCAGATTTTTCAACTTCAATGAAAGCATTTAAAAAAGCCTAAACAAAATTAGAAAGAGTATATCACTGGAACAAACCCAGAAGATAGAGTCTTATTTTATTTTTCAAAAAATCAGTATAAAAAGTCCTGGGCAGTTAATTCAATAAGTAGAATGATGTGGTTAACAACTAAAAATGTTTTCATTGACAATTAGCAAAAAATGTTCAATTTGGTTAACTGAATGGAATACATATCTTGTGTGAATTAATCTAATGGTAGAAAGATGAACTAATGAAAATATGATCCTTGAATATAAAGTCAATCTGTTGCTTCTGATATTTGAATAAAATATGACTTTTTGTTTTAAAATAAATTTATTAAAGATAGTAACATATTAATATGCAGTTAAAGTTTATAAAAAATGACATAGCATTCAGAATAAAACTTGAAAAGGTCAATGCAGAGAAAAAAGATATCTTAATAAGACTAAGAGGAAAATGAAACTTTCACCCAAGTATCATCATATGATTTCGTTAGCAGCTATTTCTTTGATTATTATTTTATAACATTATTACCTTAAATTGAAAGTTACTTATTCAATTAATATATGACCTCCTGAGTAACTGATTTATGCAATTATTGTCATTAATATTCAACAGCAGCAATAATAAAAGAAAGCTTAAATCTTCAGGACAAACACCTTAAAATATGTTGTTAAAAACGCTTATTGAACTATAACTATAAGACAACTTCCATTCATGTTTAATTTGATATTAAATATTACCATTCATTTTTTTAATATGTTTTTATTCTAAAAAATTATTTTAACCAGCCATTTGATACAAATTTAATTGTTTGCATGTATTGATTATATGATATTTTGTTTTTATAATAAAGGAAAAAAAAAACAAATTCAGTTTCTTATTTTCACTGTGCTACTTAACTTTCTTTTACTGATTATATATATACATCAAATCTTCAAAATAATAATTATCAATGAATATATATAAAAAAGATAACTAAAACAAGACATTAATAAATAAATAAAAAAAGATCTTTTATTAAAAGTTATTTTGTGTTACAAGTAATTATTTAAGTAATTGAATTAGTTTTTTAAATTATATTATTACTATTTGTGAAACTCTCTTTGCTTTTAGAAAATTAATAAATATCAAAGATTAAGTTCTTGTAAGATTAAAAATATATAATTTAAAGCCAGTGGTATTTTTTTTTTTGGTTTTAACTTTGTAAATAACCTCATCAAAGAAATCCAGACCACATGAGGATGTCACTTTCTTCCATTGTAAATCACTCTTGTGCAGCTATCTTTAGCAATATCTTGAGGTTTTGCAAACATTTGATGATAAGAGTTGGAATTAAAACAATAATTATCTATTAATTTTAAAAAATTATTCAAGATGTCTTATACAAGAAATTTTTTTACAAATAAACCACCAGTCAGCTGATAATGTTACTTATTGATAGTTATTAATTCATTCCACATGAGAGTGCTTGCAAGAGCTTTGGGCATATTTATTCTTTTGTTAGATTTTGAAAATTCTTACATGTTACAATTACTATTCACCAAATATTTGGGTAATATTTATTTCTTTAGAAGAATAATGTGATTAAGTTAGGATTTTATTAAAATTACTTTCTTTTAGAAGAAAAGTCAAGAAAAATCACTAACATATGGTGGCAACTTGTAATTATCTGACAAAAAATTTGATTGTAATAAAATTATTTTTGTCATTTTATATTATAAGTAGTATTTTCAATTTTAAATAAAAATTCATTAAAATATTCTGAACAGTAATTCATTTGCGATTTACAAACCAAATTAACACAATTCTGATTGTTTTTAGTTTAGTATTTTTATGAGCAATATATTAATCACTTAATAAAGAAAATCATTTTTAAAGCTTGCTACATAGTTCAGCTTAACCTTTTTTTTTTCAATATTTGTGTAATTGAAATAATATTTTTATGAATAATTTTCATTTGCAAACATATATTTCTAACAAATAATTCAAAATTTTTGAAAGTACAGCAAAGATTAAATGTAAATTTAATCAAATAAAAAGTTGTAAATTTAATCTGACCACCATTGTGAAATCTCAAAAAAATATGAACAATTAATATTCCAAACTAAATTACTCAGACCTATTGAACAGATTTATATTGATGCTATCAAAGTTCTTGTCCTTTTCAGCATTAACTTGTTTATAAGTTTATTGTTATAGAAGTAATATATATGCTGCAGGCTATGATTTATATGAATACAAAAAATGAATAAAATAATTCTTCTGTAAAATATTGGAATTAACAAGAGGCTGTAACAAATCTCTCAGACCATTGATAATAATAAGTTGTATAATCATATTGTTGCAAAGTTTCTTCCTAATAATCTTAACTATGTTTATAGACTAAATAAATAATTAATATACAAATAATAACTTACATTCTTATTTCCTTACAATTTTTATTATTTTTAGTTAATTTAATGTTTACAGTTTTGACTGTATAGTGGTAATATTTAAAACTGTAAAATGTAAAAAAATACATAAATATATCCTATTTTCAAAATAGATATACATAAAACTTATTAATCCATTTAACATTTATGACCATTGTTTTCATCTATTATCGATCCATTAAAAAATGAAGATCTCTTCAAATTTAATCCCCTTTCAGAATACATTGTTACATTACCATATATATGGAATTACCAAATTTGAAAACATTATTAAGATAATTAGAAAATTAGACTGAAATTGATATAAGAAAAGATGAGTGTTATTTGCAAATGTTTTGAAATAATTCTTTGAGATTCTGATTTGCCAATTATTTTAATAATGATTTTGAACTTGATTATTTTATTAATAAATTACATTCAGTGTTATATATTTGAGAAGCTTTAGAATTATTTGTTGGCTTGTCAGTAATTGTTATTATTATTACATTGTTATCAGCTATATACATATATGCATAAATATATTTTATTTATAAATCTAATTCCAATATTTTTTTATATTTAATCACACTAACATTTATTTTTTTCAAAATATTTTTTAATTTAATTTAGATCTGAAATCATAAAATAGTTCTGAAGAAAACTTTTGTGTAGTCAAAACTATGAGCATTAAATTATTTTAAAAAATAAAAATGCATAAAAATAACTACATAAAAAGATCATTATTATTATTCTTGTGTATATTGATTATAATATAACCAATGCAGTAAGTGAAAGGGGGGGGGTTATTTTAACAAATATTTAAAATTAATAAAAGTCTGAAAGTGTATATTAGGAACAATGACATATATTGGATCTGTTCTTTAAATAAAGTTTGTCTTTTTTATTTTTTATTACACTACAGAAATTATAGAACAACCAAAAATGGTTTACAATTTTAAAAATAATATTAGTTTACCTACATAATATTATAATTATTATTTATTGCAGATTAGTCAAAGAAAGTAATTTTTAAGAGGTCATTTTATCTGTCGAATAACAGACCATAAAGTTATTATTATAAAAAAAGATATCTCATAAATGACAGATAATAATTGTGCATTATTGAGAATCAAATATTAGTAAATAATTATAACTAAATGATAAGAAAACTATGATAAATTTATAAAAAAAATTGTAAGAAAGAAAAGGAATAGAAAAATAACTATATACAGAATAAACATTATTTGTATAGCCAATAAAAAAAAAGGCTGCATCTGCAGCATTCCCTATAGAGAAACAGTGAAATATGGATACTAATCACTGGACCATTCAAATGTCAAGTAGCAAAAAATTCATAGTTTTCCTTTTAATTTTACTATCGAAATAAAAACCATATTTATTTTATTACTGGAGAAAACAAAGATCAGGTTGTAAATTTTATATTGGTGGAAAAAATTAAGAAACATAATTTTGAAGTTATTTTTATAATTGAACCTATCTAGCAGATAAAGGGGGGTATGATTGCAAGACATTAGTATCAGTCATCAAAGAGGGAGTGGAAGTTCCCAAAGATGATATGGAAAAGAAAAAGCATGAAAGAGATTAAACTAAATTTGAGAATTTGTGCAAATTAATGAAAGACATTCACACAAAAAAGTTTAAAAAGTAGTTATTTCAAATTATCTAGTAACATTTCCATGCTACATTGTAACAAAATAATATGGCTAATTCATCAACATAGCAATGAATTATGAAAGCCCAGGCTTTGAGAGTTATTAGCCTCATGGGATACATGGCAGCTAATAAGCACTTGGAAATCAATCCAGACCATCTGATCATCAACACACTGAGGCATAAAATAGATGCTTACAAGAAAAGTCTTAAAGGCCTGGTTATGCTCTTTTATGAAACTGCCATTAATTTTCAGGATTTACATTGGAAGATCCTCAAACTATATGCAGTAAATTTTATATATATCAACAACCCAAAGTTACATGTATGAAAGTTCTAATGAAAATATATTATATTTATTAGATGAATGTTATTAATATGTTTTATTAATTAATTATAATTTTTCTTAAGCACCACTCTACATAAACATATAATTATATCATTATATAAAAATTAAGTTTTAACTGATAATTAGATGATAGCCAATCTTCATTTCATTTACATCAAAATGAATTCCATGAATTAAAATTTCCTGAGGTCACATTAGAGATGTTAAATTTTTTGGCAGGTATTATAAGTTCTCTATAATAAAATTTCCACTAGTATTCATGAAACCGTGAAATCATTTAATTGAGTTTGTTTTGAGTATTTGATGTCCATTTTGATAGCAATGCAAATACAAATAGGATTAAAGCAGCTCCTATTGTCTTTTGGTGACCAAACAAAAACTTAATGTCTAAACATTTTTTATGAGTTATGGTGAATAATTAAATTTGATCTTAAGATATCAAAAATAAGTCAGTAAAATGTAGAAACCATTCTTCATTTGATCCACATAATTTGTTGGAAAATGTTGTAGCTGTGAAAACACCATAAAAGAAATTGATATGATACCAATCAACAGTTCATCCAATAACAAATTTTCTAATACTTTTATGAATGAATGGACTTCCAATTGTCAAAAGACCTCAATTTTAGGATATATTCTCATTAATTAATTGAATTTTTTAATTTATTAAATATGTTCATATGATCTTTTGTATGTGAATAGGTCAGTCCCCATCTCATCAAGTATGACAGCTTTTGCAATTTTACCAAATCAGTTATCCAATAATTTGGAAGTCTAATATTTATACACCTCTTTAGTAGCAAAATAACTAATTTCAGCTGATTAGTAATATCAAACATTCCAACCTTGATTGAAATATGAAGAAATCTTCAAGCATTGTTCAGATTGGAATCTCATGTTTTAGGATTGGCAGGCAGGTAATCTGACACATCTTTGTTTTTAGAAAATGGTGTGAGATTGATCTTGGAAAAAAGAACAAATGGAATTTTGATTAAAAAGATATAAAGTAAAACAAAATCAGATGCAGTGCAGATGAAAAAATAAATGAAAAACTAAAAAATAAATATAAAGAAAAGAAATCTTTAAAAAATCAATTAAAATTCTGAAGTAGGATATCTAACCTGGGGTGCCCACACCCCCATGGAGTATAGGAAGCCTATACAAGAGATATGGTGAAGAACAGTTAAATTATTATTAATATCTTACAATTCCAGGCTATTCCACATTGGCACTATCTGTCATACATGCCAGCAGTATTTCATGTCTCTTTTTGGACACAACGAGGTTGCATAAACATTGTTTTTACTGCTGGCTCCGATAACTCAAAATATCCAGTTAAGATTCAACATAGCTAATGAAATTGTGCATTTTCACTGTCTTGAGGCTTGTCTCTATGGCATCTGCACCTCCTATGCATGTACATGGCATGGTGCACCCTCCATCTTTTATATTTCTTAATATAATAAATAGGGGACATTGGATAATTTACTAGAAGCCAAAGGGCTATGGTGACCAAAATTTTTTGGAAACCTCTGTTCTAAAGAAAAAAATCAGATTCACACAGAATTAACATAGAGAAATCAAGTCTTAGATGAAAGACAACAAGAGCAGTTCATCCGAAACAGAACTAACATTGATAAAAATAATTCATCATCAAATCAAAAATATAATAGTTTTATTTTTTGATAAATTAAGTCAGATTCTACTAATAGCTATAATATAGTTATATGTATAAGATGTGGAGAGAGTGATGATAAAGTGATCATATAATTATTGAAACCACGACCTTCAGCTGAAAGCATCCACGCTTCTAAAGATTTTTACATCTCAACCATAATAATAAACAGTATACTAAATCATATCATTTAAATAATAAAATCTTTAAATCAAACAATAAATCTAATTTATATTGTTTGGGAAGTAATAAAAAAGTTGCTTTTTAAATATACTGATTAAAAAATATATTTCTGAAAGCCTTTACAGAAAAATAAATTTTCTTAAACTGTCAAAATACACCATTTCCATTAAAGTTTATGTAAAAAATGGTAAAGTTTCTAATAGCCAAATAGTTTCTGCTTGGTAGAAAATTTTAGTAGGTTTTGCTTAGACTTTTCTATACACTAAAAGCTTAATCTAGTCGGCATTTAAATAAGTAGACTGAATACGCAACTAGATTGTTTGACTAGATATCTTTAAAATATATATATTATACTGTTTTAAGGTAAAAATGTTTAATAGTGTGCGTTATAAAAAATAATGCATTCTTTTATTTTTAAATTGTACAAGAAAATATTAACACAGAATTAAAGTAAAAATAAATTCATTGCATAAAAATGTTAAGAAAATAGGGTTGTTTTTTTCTCATGTGTCATAGCATCTGCTGGGAAGCGAACCCGCTAACCAGGGACAACTGCTTGTAAGGCGACTGTGCTGACCTCTCGACCACCAATGCTTGACAAAGACTTTTCGTTTTGAAAAATTATTCTTTGCAGATATGACAAAATAAATTAATAATAATTCTTAATTTTTTTATTTATTTTAGATTTGTACCTTATTGTTAAAAGCAATGTATGAGCCGCCATTATTATTAACTAGAGAGACAGCTTCACCTTCTAACATATAAATTCAATCATGATCTGCTATCTAGATGTGCAACTAAATAACATTTTAAACAATATAAAAATATAGCTGAAAAAATTAATTTTACGCAAGATTACAATAAATTTATTTTTCCAGATACACCATTAAAAACAGCTAGATTTTGTCTTCCTAGTTTTAACACCCATTATGATAACTATGATTATTAGATTTGCAAATGGAATTAAACATCGTCTGATTTATATAGATGTGATCAAACACATGATATGAACTATAGAGTTATGGAGTGGCCAATTAATGTCCATAATAAAAAACAAAAAAAATCTTTATAATATAAATACCTGTATGACTTTTGAAGATAAATTATATATAAGTAAAACTATTTTAATCATTTTTTTTTGGTAAGGATTATTAGAATTTGTGATCACCATTGCTTATAACCATTGTTATTTTTAAATGTTTTGCAACTCTGTCTTTTATTGTGAAATTTATAAAAATTTAAATTAACATGCTCACATCTAACGTCATATGTCATCATCATGTTTATTTTCAACCACTTTCAATCAACTTCAGAATGAAGGTCTTCAATCTCTAGCTTCTCTTCTCCATATCACCCCAACACACTTCCTTATTTCATCCATCCATCTCACATATGGTCTTTGTCTAAGTCTTTTGAATATCTTGGAATCCAGTTTAAGATTTTAGCTGTCCATCTATTATTATCTCTTCTAGCAATACATCCAACCCATTTCCATATCAGTCTTTTAATTTTTTCAATGATGTCAATAACACCTGTTTGTTCTCTCATGTATGTCATTTTTGGTCTCTTACTATTACTTCTAACATGCATCACTCCATACATCATTGAGTGGTCTGATGACTTTGTATAGCTATTTTGTTAAGTGTCCAAGTTTCATATACATATGTAAAAACTCATAAAACACATTTATTAAAAACCCTCCTTCACAAATACATAGGCATATTTCCTTTTAATATTAAATTATTTCTATCAAAAGCACTCTAACCAAGTTGAATTCTATAATTAATTTCATGCATTATGTTTCCATCTATAGAAATAATTTGACCAAAATATTTATGTTGATAAGTTCTTCTAACTTATTATTATCAATCTTTATTTCAATCTTTTGAGAAAATCCATTGAACAATACTTTTTTAATATTTACTTTTAATCCTACTTTCTTACTTTCATCCGATAACTCTTGCAACATTTCCTGAAACTCTGAAACATTATTTGCAAAAACAACTACATCATCTGCAAAATCTACATGACTTAAATAATCTCCATTTGCATTTACTCCCTTAGCTACTCATTTTAATCCACAAAATATTATTTGCAAAACTGCAGTAAGAAGTTTTGGAGATATGGAGTCACCCTGTCTTACACCCATCTCATTCTTATTTTTTTAGTATCTTTATGTAAACTAATTGTTGCTGTTGCATTTTTATAAATGTTTTTCAAAATATGATAATATCCTGGATCTATATCTTGATGATCCAATGCTATAATCATTGAAAAATGCTTATAGAATCAAATGCCTTTTCATAATTTACAAATCCAAAAAATAATGCCAACTCATATTCATTGGTTCTTTCTATAATTTTTCTCAATACATGGCTAAAATCTACTGTACTAAACCACTTTTAAATAGAGCTTCTTTTCTTGGTTGGTTGAAATTGCAACTTCTCTGGAGATGAGTTGTAATTATCTTGGTAAAAATTTTGTACAAAACTAACAACATCTTTTTTATTACCCTTTTTTAAATATTAATATTAGTACTGTATTCTTCCAATCAACTGGTACATCTTTATCATTTAGACATTTGGCATATAACTTTGTCAAAAAAATTATATTTCTTCACCTGCTTCTTTTAAGCTATCAATTATAATTTTATCATTACCTGGAGCTCTTCACTTTTTTATAAATTTAATTGCATGTCTCACTTCTTCATTTAAAATCCTCAGCAATTTAGAAGATATAATAGTTATTAGAGGTATGTATTCTTTATTATTATATAATTTTTGATAAAACTCTTCTACCCATTTCATGATGTCATCTCTCTTTTTAATAATAATTCTATCTTTTTTTCTTATTGCAGAAATGTTTCCTACTAATACCAAGATGTTGTTTTACATTCTTGAGACTTTTATTCTTTTCTATAGCTTTGTTTCTAGTTCACAATTATACTTTATATATCATTACCAACTCTTTTTTACATCACATTATAAATTTGAGATATTCAATTTTTTTTAATGCATTAATTTTATCTTGTTTCATATTCCCTTTTTTCTCCATAAATTGTCCTATTTCAAAAAAATTTTTACTTGTCAATTGATTTCTTTTGTATCAGTTGTCTTTGTCATAGTTTTAAAAGTGTATCAGTTATCTTCCTATTTAATTCATTCCAAACACGAATTATATTCAAAATCTGTTATATATTTAAAAACAACAAGTTTCGATTTAAACTCATTGGAATGTTTTTTCTTAATAATTTATTATTTCTAGTTTTGCATTAACACGTATCTTACTCCTTACTAATCAATGATTACTTTCTATGTTGAATTTATTAAGAACATTACAATTTTGAAATACTTATTTTCTGTTCACCAAAATATAATGCAATTCTGCTGTATTGGAATTTTCATGTCTATTTGCATTTAACATTTTTCTCAAATAAAGAGTTCATAATGTAATGTTTTTCTTTTTCTGAAAACTCCAAAGTCTATGTTCTCTCTCATTTCTATCACCATAACCAAATTTACTTTCAGCCCTCACATCTTTCAATTGTTTACAAATTCTAGCATGAAAGTAACTCATGTCACTTTTAAAATGGTGTTTGATCTAATCAAAAGCTTTTTATACATCCATATAAAATACTCTATCTCTTAAGCACAATGAGAACTGTTTGGGGCATAAATCTGAATTATCTGTATTTGATATCTGCTATTAAGTTGTAAAACTAATCTTGCAACTCTGTCCGATACACCATCAATCTCCACAATGTTGTTCTTCCACTTTTTATTTATAATAAATCCTACTCCACTTGTATTTTCAATATTTGTGCCTTTATAGTAGTGTACATGTCCACTTTTTAAATCAATTGTCTCTTCACCTTTTCTTCTAACTTCACAAAGGCCAATAACATGCCAGCTCATCACTGAATATCAGAATGGATTCACAATCAGGGGATTCTTAACACCCTCTACTTTTGATTGACACCATTGCCTTGGTTTGTGAGTTTAGAATCTCCTAGGAGTAAGGGTCATGATTTATTTTTATCTGTCATGATTGTAAATATCTATTAGAAGCATATATATATATATATACAAGTCTATTGTCTATACTGAACTTAATGTGATTAAAAGGGATTCGAACTCAGACTTCAAGCTCCCTACAGCTATCCACTTTATCTTAAACAACTGATACATATGACCACAAACATGTGAATAAGATAAATGATCTCCAATATATGCATTTCATGCTAATCCAGCTCTCATAAGTTGATCAAGATCATCATCTTCCATATTTATTTATATAGATAATCCACACTCAGTTTATATTAAGATAGCAAATCTTCAAATTTTAATGGACAGGCTTCAATCATCTTCTCCGCCAACTCTTCAGTCATCCATCATCAGATTATCAATGACATGGATCAGTGAAGTGTTGGAAGATGGAGAAGATTGAAGTCTTGTCCATTATGGTTTGAAGATTTGTTCTCTTAATATAAACTGAGCACTGATTATATATATGCATGGGAGATGATGATCTGGACTAATTGATGATTGCTGTTTCAGCACAAAATACCTATATTGGAGAATGTATATCTTTTTCATTGTGGTCATGTGCATTGGTTGCATAAAATAGCTGTAGGAAGCTTTAAAGTGTGAGTTCAAATCCCTTCTAATATATATATATATATATATATATATATATATATATATATATATAATATGTATTTGTAATTATTAAATTAATATAAAAGATATGTATTTGTAACTATAATTTGTAACTATTTTAATATGTCACATTTGTAACCATAATAAATATTTAGATAGGGGAAATTATTAATTATTAGATATATGCCTATCCAATCTGTACCATTTGTAACTATATTAATTCATCATAGCATAGATAAAGAAATTATAGAATCACTGTGCCACTTGAAAATATCAGCATTAAAGATTCTTGGTATTTATTTATATATTGGGGCAGTCATTTGAACAATAAAACATACTGGCCATTGTCATCTAATAAAAATAATATTAAATATAGCAACTGAATAAAAGTACCCACTGTGAGATTCCTGGAGTGCCTTATGCTTATCTCCAATACTAGGTTCTTCTAACAAAGAATCCTTCCTATTCTTCTTTCCAAATATATAAGACCATTCATGGTCATATGCACACACGGGTGCTATTCATGACAACTTATAAAAAATATATTTTATAAAACTAATATTATGAAGTTGGAAAGGGATGATATCACTCTTTATTCAGTTTAGCTAAGTACATGTGTTTTCCCATGAGCGCCACTAGATTGTTTTCAATCTAGATAAGTATCTATTTATAGTGTACTTGAGTTCAAACTCATTCAGTACATATTTATTACACATGACTTGGATGACTATTGAACAAAAATGACATTCTTACATTTTATCTATATTGATAAAATTACAAGATCCCAATATTACCAAAGTTTATACTATAGATCAAAGATTCTTATAGACATTGCTAGCTCATTAGCGTATATTGATGAACAGACATGTATAATCCTATTAATGGCTTCCAAACAAGCATGTGAAGACCATTATTGATATTGATGGCCATTTAACTAGATTATTTATCACAATAAAGGTAATAATGATGATGATGATAATAATATCATAATAATGATAATAATAGTGATATCATAATAATGATTATAATAGTGATGATGATACCAGCCATGGCTTATCAATAAACTCACAACAATAAATTCATCTTTATAAACTTATAGGCATCTATTAAAATTATCCTATTTCATACTGGGATTTAATAATACTAATGGTGATGATTGATCATCATGAATCTCTTTGCATAATATTCAATTTTCTATAAACCCCTATTTACTAAAACATATTCATTACGCTAAACATTAAATTTAATGATTATAATTTATTAATGATGATTGATGGCGATCATAACTTTTATATAGTATTATTTGAAACATTTTTAACTAATAACATGATATCCATCTTTGATGAGGATGATCTAAATTCATGGACACAACACAATTTTAGCTTTCTATGTTGAACTATAATTATCAAAATTTGGTTATTCTCAAGCATAATCCTTAAATACTTAAATATCAACATTCTAGTTTACCTATTATTTTGTGGACGCTTAATATTTGCAAGTGATTGCTCAATATATACGAATGGTAATACTTAATAACTGCGAGCAATGATGATGAATTAAAATGATAGAATTAAGACAAAAAAAAAACACAATATTCTTAATAATAACTCGGAAACCAATTAAGATATATAATTATATTTTATTAACACTACTACTCTTTCTTTCCTTCTTTAAAGTCAAATCGACAATTAAATAAATGGCTTATTAATATAAAAATTTATATAAGTATAAGCAAATAAACTTAATATATAGGTTTGTCATTTTTCTTGATATCTCAAAATAAGCTGACTTAAATCAATATTAGAAAAAAAAATACATATTCTATAAATGCTTATTTAAGACTTTTCTTACTCATCATATCATAAAATAAATTTCAGGTGAAACTTGTATATGTTATTTCATTTCCATTCAAATGTAATGCCCTACTTTTCAATTTACCATTTTAAACTAATCATATATAACCTATTCTTTGATGTGTTTGGATAAGCAGTTACACATTCACGCATTCGGTAATGTTAACATATATGTTTAAAATGTATACCCATAAATTACATATATAAAAATATCTTTTTCTTTTGCAACCTTATAGCGAAAGAAAATAAAATACATATATTAATTTTTAATATGCAACAAGATAAAATAAAAATAAAAAACATTATAAATGCATATATCTATAGGTTGCTCATTATCATTAACAACTGAAGAACAATTAAAAAAAAACATTTCAACATTACAATATATAATAAAAAAAAACAAAAAAAAAATAATGAAAAATTTAAGTTTAAAGATTTAAACTATGTTTGTGCTATGTTGTGAGATATTGCAAATAACTATAGATAAACAAGTCTTTAATGTTTCTGTATCAAAAAAGAAAATTGCTTTGACCAGTAAATTAAGGTTTACTTTTAATAAGTAAAAGAATAAAATCGGTTAAAGAAAGTTCATATTTACCCGTCTACTTTTTACTTCTTATTAATGTCCTGAGTTTGAATTTTCAGACTGCTTTTCTTTGCTCACCAACAACAACAACAACAAAAAAAGAAAGTTATTGCAGATACTTTTAAGATAATGCTGAATCAATTGACTTGCTTGTTTCTTCAATTCCATTATTATTCACTGTTGATTGGCTTCCTTCTACCATTTAAAAAAAAGTTATTATAAGTACTTTGAATAAGTAGGTACCGGTGGATTTGCTTGTCTCTCTCCTTTAAAAAAAATAATTGCTGTTGACACTTTAGATGATTGAGGTAAATCAACAAAAATTTGATTTATGGCTTCAAACTTGGTTCTACATGGCTGTTATAAATTTTCTTTTCCTCCTATTTCCTCTTCTCCATTCATTCGAAGGTAATGAGCTTTTAATAAGCCAGGAACTAGAAACAAAGCATTCCATATAGCTTGTGTGGTTGGCTTCAAAATCTATCATTTTGTTGGTTATTACTGGATACATGACTTCATAGACAGATCAGCGATTTTGACTCATTCTGTATTAACCAGGAAGCAGAAAAAATGGTTTAGCAATGCAGAGGCATAGTATTATGCATAACCAAATATGTTAATATCATTTTTATATAATTATTACTAACTTCTAATAAATTCAATCTTGTTCCATTTCTCTCCTCTTCTTTAATATTGCTGGAAATTGCTTTATATAAATGCACATTTCATTTGCTCTTTTTTTTCAACTTTCAAAGAGTGAGAAAAAAAAATTAAAGCGTTCACTCTCTTTTAAAAAAAAAATCAGAGCTTACATTTCTGCTTAAGAATAATAACAAGGAAGGACCGACTGAGTTGAGTCTCAAAATAATAATAATAATCTGAGTGACTCTCTCTCTAAAAAAATTAATGACTAACTCATCATCTCTCTAAAAAAATTTAAGACTAACTGATTAAAAAAATTGTTTCAATCATTTATATCGCGAATTTCAACCAAAGAAAAAAAAACATCTGGAAATCTTTATCTTAAAAAAAAATCAAAGCTTCACAAGTTTGACGTCGGTCACAATCAATAAAGACTTAAAATTGATCGCTATCGTTATCTACATCAAAGCACCTCTTTTGTAAAAATAATCTTAAGACACAGATAACAACAAACCTGGAATCTATAGCCATCAGGAATACGTGTAAAAGCATCTTTGTGTTTGTACAGATGTATTCATTCTTTCACACGTGTACATTTTTTATCTCCTAATCTAACAATCTTAATTGCCTTATTTTACACTTTTCTGATTTACTCTATTTTAACAAAATGAAAGTTAAATAAATTTAACACATATTATTTAATAAAAAAAAATTATATAATAAATCACAAAACTGCTTATTCATAATAATAAATCTATACATATAAATCTCTGTATGTATAAAAGAAAAAAAAATTTTTTTTAAATAATTGAATACTATATATATATATCTACAATATATATTGATCACATGACCACCTCATATGCTTGTGTATAACTTGTTAAAACAGGTAAAACTCACTATATATATTGCCACACACAGCAAGCTATAATAATCAATGGATTCCAGAAGGCTTGTACATAAAATCCCCATCTTTATCCCCAGACTAGTTTCTGGCTTATGGCCTTCGTCTGTGAGGAGCCTTGGATCTGAGAGGACTGCACCTAGATCTTAGGATCTAATGCAACCCTCCAGAAACCATTTTTTATCTCCATTTAACTACAAAAACTATGAGTCTTAAACTGAAAACACCTTAATGTTTTCAATCCAAGCCCATTAGCCTGGGGATATTGGATAAGTAGGCACTAGATGTGGATTTTATACACAAGCCTTCTGGCATTTATTGATTATTCTAGCTTGCTGTGTGTGGCAATATATATAGAGTTTTGCCTGTTTTATATACTGTATATTGAAATGGTAATCACTGTAACTTTCAATGAGCTAAATATAAACTAATAATAATATTACATACTACACTGGGAGTTAATGACTTTATTTTTAATTTCATATATGTTAGAATACAATTATTTATTTATATATAGAGAGAAAGAAGCTACAGAGATTTTAGAAAGACTGAATCTTATGAACAAATGTAATTAGATGGACAAATTTACTTCCTATAAAGAAATGTAGAAGTCAGACTTCAATAAAAAAATCTTATTATTTAATTATACTCTCACTTTCTTGTTAATAATCTGAGATGTCACATTGAAAGGTACACATTTATTAACGTTCAATTAATTTTCTATTTGTAATAAGTATAAAATTTAAGTGTACAGTTTGTTCTTATTTGGCTTTTAATATACACAATCTTAATTTTTAAAAAACAAAAATTCTACATATCTGATTCTAATATAAGCTAATATTACTAAAGAATACAATAAAAAATACAACTTTAGAACGTGGAAAATTAAGACCCTGGGCCATCTGAAGAGCAGTGGTTTGGGCAGAAATACATCTTGTGGTTCATTTATCTTTTTCAAGTGTCTGTTCATAAATTGTATGCAGGCTGAGAGGAAATTCATGTTTTGAAATATATATTATAAATGAGGAAAATGGGTGGAGTTGTATTATAAATACCATGGTTTTATGTTTAATGCAGTGAATAAGTGCAGAATCTGGAAGTCAATGTCCATAGGTCACAGCTCTGCTTGAGAATTTTTGGAACTCAAATTACTTGTGAACTGTTGAGTGGAAATTTGATATATTTTTTTATTAATTTAAACTAACATTACCAAAAAAAAAATACAATACAAAAGAAGAGGTAAAGACTTTGGCCAATTGAGGAGTGTTATTTCAGCTAAAATACATGTTGCCTGTTTTCAGATGTCATTATTTATATGTTTCAGACAGGGAACAGTCATAAAAAATAGAGATAACATTGGATTAAAGTCCCATAGAATATGTTTAATAAACATTATATATATATATATATATATATATATATATATATATATATATATATATATTCATCTTCATTATATACAGTCACATTTATGTTAAATGATTAATACTAATGATCAATGTATTTATTTAAATGATTAATGTCAAATGGGTGAGTATATTATAGATCAAATTGTAACATTTGAAGGAACAATTGAAGAGTGATGTTTTAGCCAGAAATACAGTCATTTGCCTTTCTCATATACTTTTATTTATATGCTTTAAGTAAAGTAAAACAGAAGTTTTAAAGTATAATTAAAAAAATTATACTATGTTAAAATTTGCCCTTTTGAGATTTACTATCTTATTACAGATGGTTCACTAAAGTGTGACCAATATTTAGTGAGATTGTATAATAATGTCCACATCACATATATTTTATCATTTGATTCTTTCTACATCCATTAATAATTGGCCTCATTTTTGTGTCAAGGTTTGCATGTTGATTTATTAATGCTTATCTTTGCAACTCTTAGGCATTTGGATATTGTATAAGCTCCTGCAGATTATAAAATTTATTTATTTATGGCAAGACCTGGGATTGATTTTAGCTTCTGTCATTCCAACCTCAAACTTTTTACAAATTCCTAAGCATAAAGTCATTTGACATAATACTACATTACTATTTTTAAAGATAAAAATATCCTTTAAAATAGTAGAAATAAGCTAAGAAAAGAAAATACTGAAAATTATGAATAACAAGAGATTGTTTGGTATGGTTATATAATTTCATCATAACTTAATTATCTTAAACTTATAGTTGTTATGGAATTGAGATTTCAAAATATACAGAAATTGACCTACAGTCAGATCTATATAGCTATGAAAGTTATTTGGCCTTTGTTTGAAGCATATGTTTGTAATTTTTTTAGGATATTAACTTGAATAATATAAAGAAACCAAAGATTCCTACTTGATGCATAGGTTTAATAGTTCCTTATTTGAATCTTAGACTTCATTGGCAAACATAAAATCCAGACGCCAATCAGTCTGTAGAAGGGGATTTTGTAGCAGCATACCATCTAGAGTTTATTAATTACTCAAGTTGACAATAGATGGCTCTTGAGCCGGGTGAAAATATAAGCTCTAAAAAGAATTATCCTTTTTCCCCTGTTAAAAGGCTATAATTTATGTTCTGTGTAATAAAATGGAGAAACATTTACATCTTTAACAATAAATAAACCTCCATCCCTCCTGAAATTAAATATTTCTTTTTCCATAGATATACTAAATTTAAACTGATATTGAAAAAGTTAATATAGTAAACTATATAATCTCCATTTAGCTTTGTATTATGTGGGCTTAGTGAATAAATTAAATTATTATTATGGAACAACATACTTTAATAGCTTTTCACATGGATGTAAATTTATTTTTAATATATAAAAAAAGAAATTAAATATTTGTTTGCTTAAAAACGAAAGTTTAATCCATTCAGCAATCTAGATTAAGAATGAAATGATGCGTTTATAACATTGCTAACGTTATAAATGACATCAAGACTTAGAAATTTGTGTAACCAAGCTAATACTGACATCAGAGCTTTCAAGTGGAACTTAGTTAATGACTTGATAATATTTTGGACAAATTTTCACTTTCTGGTGACAAAAAGAGTAAAACAAAAATAACATAATCGGCCATTAAAAATTTATATTAAAAATGAATTAAAATATTATAAAAGATAAAATTGTGTAAAGCAGACTTAAAAATAGCATTTAAAATGAAAGGAATTACTTTTAAAAATTCATATCAATAATTTCTTCTAAAATAAAACATTTAATTAATTTATTTTAAAATATATATTGCATTATTACCAACATTTACAAAAACTATTACTCCACTAGAAGCTATTAAGTAGGAAACACTCCTATTAATTCACCCAAAATATGTTAAATGGTAATGAGGTTTTTTTTTCACTTCCCCGTTTATTTAGCAAAAACTCAAACTTAAATTTATTGATTTAGTAGTTCAAAAAAATATCTAAAAACATCAAAAGTCTATAGCCAAAACCAAAAAAAAATTGCTGAGAATTCAAACTTGCCCACAAGGTCTCCGATTTTTAGAGAGAAATTGTCAATTCATTATACTCTTGTTTTTACTTGTTTTAGTGATGGGCAAAACAATTATATATTTTCCATAGTTTATTTAAATATTTATGATTACTTTCACAAAATATTTGTGATTTCAACTCATTTACCACATAAGTTAAAATAATAGATTAAATTCATCCTATAGTTCAAAACTACATAAAAAAAAACAACATAATAGCTAAAAATAGATTGGTATCATTCTATCTTTTCATACTTGTTGACATTACATAATTCAATAGGAGGATGTTACTTCTGTTTCAATTGCATAAAATATTTAAATAGTAATTATCAAAAAGGAATATTTGCATGATTCCATTTATTTTTTTCAAATATCTTTTATTTTTAAAAATAGAATAATGATCATGTGATGCTTGGTGGTTTAATTTTTAAAAATACTAGTTTAAAATTTGTAGCAATGATGAAATGAAAACTAAATTGTTAGCAGTTTGCTAAACATTAGTATTAAACCACTAAATGTCACATGATCACAATTTCCCATGTTTACACAAGCTATTAAAACGATGCAAAACTCTCCATACAATAGTGCCACCCACTACAAGCCAGAGTAATCAAACCTTCTTACATTCATTGAATACAGTGGCTTGCAATGGGTGGCACTACTGTATCAGTGTTATCCCTCTGTTTAAACATTAATTCAGAACTTATGAGTTATTTTAATAATTATAAATACAGTTTTAAATTTTAGAGCAGAATTATGTACATTTATGATGACGTAATATTAATTATTTAGTATTTTATGAATAAAATTCATTCGACAAAGATTGCATTAATTTATTTTTCCACTTTTTTGCGGCATACACACAACTGTTTTCATTATGTTTTCACTTTATTTTTATATTTACAAAGTTCAAATATGATTTTTAGGATATTTTTTAATATAAATTTATATTTCTAACAAATCAAACTCAATTTATTGAATTTTAATGTAAAATAAAATTTAAACCCTAAAGTCAAAAGTTGAATATTTATAAAAATCACCACCAACAAAACCGATGGAAATATCAATGTAGTGAAGTGTCAATTCTTACAAAATAAATGATCATCAGAAAAAGTTAAAATCAAATGATTTAGGGGTATTATGAAGTTCAAGCATTGGAGGTGAAACCTGGTTCATGATTTATGAATATTAAATCCTAAAATATGTCACCTTCAACAGTGCTAACTACACATAGCAAAAAAACTAAGTGGTTTATTTCTTGGGGTTCATAAAATGTTAGCAAAAAAGTGACAGAACTGACTTGTAATCCACAAATTTTGAGTTCCAATTACCACTATACCAAACTACAATATCATTAATTAATTAAGACAGAAAAACAAGATACAAAGAGAAATAATGTGTGTGTAATTAAAATATGAAATTATGGCAACACCATATATAATATATTATATTTACAATTATTGCACATAGATATAGAATAGTGAAAATGTCTTATGATAATGAGATCTTATATTAGCCTAAGTCATAAAGATAGTATTGTAACAGAAAATGGATAGGAAGAAAGAAGCTTGATATGCATTAAATATATTCACACATGTCAATTTGAGTAAGAAAGTGCATGTAAATATGTATTTTCCTCAAGACTTTTAAATGTACTTCTAATTTTAAACTCATAAGTGCATAATATACACAAAATTTTTATAATATTTATCAATCATATGTCATACAAATTGTGCACCTATCCTGCATTTAAACAAATAAATTGATGCAAATAATAAATAATTATAAATATTAATTGTAAGATTTATTGTGTATGTATCACCATACATTGTGTTGTACTTAATTATTTTCATATTTGTATTGATTCTTTTGATAATAAATAAAGTTTTTCACATTTAGTGCACTTTTCAGCATTTAATAATAATATCCATGTGAATTTAATAACATTGAGTAATAAAATTGTTCTCTCCATCCTTCTCATTTCTTAAAAAAAAATTTTCTATAATTTTTATAGCATTTATATAAATGGCCAAAAAGATCAAAGAAAATGAATTTACAGAAATTAATAATAAAATTTACCTCTATTTTGATAGCTATCACATATATATTTAAAATATATTCTGTATATTATATTACAATGTATTTTTGTAACTTTATAAACTTGGAATCAAAAAATAAATAAATAATTCTAGTGTTTAGTGTCTTTTTGTCTTCTTATTGAGTTTTAAGCAAGAATCAACTAGTTCTTAACTTTTAAACAGAAATTTGATCAAACAATCTCAAAAATTTTAACATATTTGAAAATAGGCATTCAGATCTAATTTTTTGTGTATTTAAAAATGTATTTATTTAACATATTTTTACAATTATATTTTTCAAAATTAAAATAGAAAATAAAAATATATTTTTAAAACTTTAAAAAAATAAAAAGTTTTGAATATTTGCTATTTTTTGTGTAGCATGACTATCTGTATAATGTAATCACATGTCATGACTATCTGTATAATGTAATCACATGACATTATAACTCAAGAATTTGAGCACTGGAATTGCCAGGAGGGAAATGATCTGTGGATTAACATTCTACCACTGAATTAAATCATCAAGAGCTAATCAAGTGTCCTCATTGCTCAGGAGTTTTTAAAAAGTTCAACCACCAAAATTGGGTACAATCTATAAATCTTGAACTCCAAAATCTATCATAATGCTATTACAGAATCAACTATGCATAATGGTGGCTACATTACAAACTTAAAAAATAAAAATGAAATAAGTAGTGCTGTATTATTATGAATTAGGATTAATAATAACTATAATTAAAGTTAAAAATTGTTTTCATGTAATTTTTGTCAAACTGCGTTTAAAAAAACAGCAGAATAAATTAAAGTTGTCTAGTAAAATAAAAATAATACTTATAAAAATAAAAATTTTAAATGCTACATATGATATGATGTGATACACTGTGACTTCTCCTTAAATGGAATCAGGAATCTCTCAGCAACTATGTCCAGAGAAATCTGTTAGCCACTTCACCTTCCCTTTCTATTCCCCATCTTAAGTTTTCCCATAATCTGCTCCATCCTATTTCCACAACATAATCTTTTTTAATTCTATGGCCTTTATATCTAAATCCCCCTTATTTTTTCCCAAACCCAGTATAAAAACCAATAGCCCACTTTCTGTATAATCACTTTGTTCATATTTATTTTTCCATAACTTCATTATTTGTACAATTTCTGCTTTCAAGCATTTACATTCAATTAACAGATGCCTAATATTTTCTATAGCCTTCCTTACACAATTTTCAGACTAAATCACCCATATTTTTCCATTTACATGTATATTCTCTTGTTTCTAAAGGTCCTGTTCGAGCCTTAAACAATAAAATACTTTTCTTGCTATTATCATAAATTAACTCACACCCAATGTTCTGTTTACTTCTATCTATATATTTAAACTCTTTTTACTCTCCATACTAGTTCTCCATCTCTCCAACTATCTATTCTATATTAATGCATCTATTCTTTTATTCCATTTCTTACCACTATAACACTCAACAATTCTCCTAACACAATCATCCCACCTTTGTACAAGTATTCTTTATCCAAATCTTTTGCATACTGCAATACCTTTCTCACCCCTCTTGTTGCCTGTCCTTTACTCATAATCCAATTAAATATTATTTTGGCTATTCTTTTATTATCCATAAACTGCAACCTACCAAACATTTTCATTTTATTTTTTGCATCTCTCGTATAAAAATTTGACACCATTTCTCCTTGAATTACCTCCTTTTCTGACTACACATCTGCATCTAATCCATATCTTCCTACTTCCCTTTGACCTTTTCTAAGTAATGTAATACACTTTTATGATGTGATGTGATGTACTGTAGCTTCTCTTTAAACAAAGTCAAGAATCTCTCAGCAATTATGCCCAGAGAAACCTGTTAGCTACTTTATTTTACATTCCCCAGTCTAAGTTTTCCCATATTCTGCTCCATCCCATTTCCACAACATATTCTTTGTCAACTCTATGGCCTTTATATCTAAATCCCCCTTATCTTTTCCCAAAACTCAATATAAAAACCAATAATCCACTTTCTGTATAATCACTTTTTTCATATTTATTCTTCCATAACTTCATTATATGTGCACTTTCTGTTTTCAAGCATTTATATCCAACTAATATATGCCTAATATTTTCTATTCCTTCCTTATGTGATGTGATGTGATGTACTGTTGCTTCTGTTTAAACGGAGTCAAGAATTTTTGTTTTTAAATGGCTTCATCTTTAGATGATTAATGTAACTAAAATCTACAAGGTTTTTAAAGTGATGGTATAATTTACAAATCAAGCAGAAATATTAACAGAAGCAAATATTATCACAGTATGATTTGTCAACAAGTTTTCTGAATTTTTTTTTTTTTATAAAGTATAGTTTCTCATGGAAAATTGTAATTGCCTGCAGTGTTAGGTTTTAAATTGCTTTTTTTTTCAGTCTTTTAAAATTATTAAGGGTCATTTTGGACAGAAAATTTGAATTAATATGCTTTGTGGACTACTAACATCTTCACATTGTTTTTGTAACTATTAGATCAATAAGAACAGCCTATAGAGTGTAAGATAAAAAGACTGACAAAATTAGAGGTCGCTGATTGGTTGAATTTTTTAATACCAATATAAAAACACTCTATTCTAATCTTTTGAACAATAAGAACAAAGAAAACTTTTTAGTTTATGCAATTATTTTACAAAATATTTTCAATATAATTATTCAAAATAAAATATATTTATGTTTCCACTTAATTTTTTTTTTTGTAAGATATTTCACTTTAAAAAATACAAAACCCTTGAAATAATATTATATCACAATGAGTGATAACAGTAATTATGACCAATAATGGTGAATCTGAATTTTTCTGCCAATTTAATATAATTTTCAATTTCAGATAAGTATTTCATAGATTTGATATGACTTTATAATATTTTTTTCAGGTTTAAAAATTGGAATTGATTCAACAAATTTTTTTTTCACAATATCATTATAATAAAAACTCAGTAAATGTAAAGTCATTGTTCCCATTATGGATTTCCTTTTATTTTACATTTGAATGTTCAAATATGATTTTTAAAAATGTTTTATTTGTAAACTTAAATTTGTAACAAAACAAACCCAATGTATGAATTTATAATATTAAATAAAGGTTTTAAGTATTCAAATTAAAATGTTGAACTATTAACTCAAATCTCGCTAGGTTTATACAAAAAAAAAAATGTGACAGGGTTAATAATATTCAGATAAATAATATAACGAAATAAACAAATATATTTTTAAAAAAGATAATTGTGTATTATTTTCAAAAAATAAACAAGCACATATTACTAAAATAGTTGGACAAATTTCTCTTACATTTCAAAATGCAAAATGAAACTAAATAAATAAGTAATGTGTTCATATTAATCTCATGCAATATTGTTTACTGCTTTGACAATGAACAATTTTGACCAAAAAGTTAATGATTTCGTAATTTATATTCAAATTGTTGAAATGATAATGACTATTTTGTATTAGCTTCTTTTTTCATCATCATCATCATCATCATCATCATCATTATTATTATTATTATTATTATTATTATTATTATTATTATTATTATTATTATTACTATTACTACTACTATTATTATTATTATTATTATTATTGTTGTTGTTGTTGTTGTTGTTATTATTATTGTTATTGTTGTTATTGTTATAATAGTAGTAATAGTATTACTATTATTATTATTATTATTATTATTATTATTAATGTTGTTGTTACTACTACTACTACTATTACTGTTGTTATAACTACTATGAAGTAAACAGTGACACCTATTATTTATATAATTATATCATGTGATCTGGTATTTATTGCAATTATTGTTTAACATAGGTAAAATTTTCATTAAAATTTCAATACGACACTTAAAAAAAACTTTCAATATGTTTATCTTAAATCTATAAAAGTATTTAATATACATATATTAAACAAATGTTTAGCAAGAATTTAGTTGATTTTTTATTAAACATTCCTATTTGAAGCATCACAATATTCCCTTAGATGTGTCGGTAATACCATTACAGTTACTGTATATTAACACAGCATTTCAACCTTCGGATGATAGAAGTTTCCTTTTGTTTATTCTAGTAAGGATTTTATAAATTTTCAACATCTGATTTAGTATTAAATCTTTAGTTTATATTAGAATTCAACAAATTGGGCCTGATTTGTTAGAAATATAAGTTTGCAAACAGAAAAATAAATAATCATTTTAATTATGCAAATAAAGAAACAATTATAAAGTGAAGCACATATAATATCAATTAGGTTTTTTAATTTGAGTCTTTATCTTAACACTATTAGGGAAAAAATGAAATCTATGTTGAATAAAATTTATTTTTAAAACATGAACCGACTTCTTTAAGTCATCAAGAAGCTATTAAATTCTGTTTAAACTCTTAAAAATATGTTTATTTAAATATCACAAAAGTTAAATATTATTGTCTTTAGAAGACCATTACTAATCATATTTCCATTTCATCATTACACTAAAATTTTTAAGTTGTATTTTAAGAATTAAACACATTAAAACTAAGTTGAATCAAGGAACTATTTTTTTTAATTATTACTATACAATTACTCATAAAAATATTCATAATTATTTAAATAAAATATGAAAACAACCCAATTTTTTAGCAGTGCACTGTTAAAATAATTGAGTCTACAAGTACCCTTGTAACTGCTCTCTATATATGTGCACCCTTGAGGATCCTTTATACATTTTGTTTGACTGTAGATTTCTGCTCATTTTAGATTTTATTTTTGAACTTATAAATCAAATGCAAATTCTGCTATCAAAGATAATGCAAAACCATCAAAAGAAGACAAAGAAAATATCAATGCTCTGTCAATGATATTCAAATGAAGCACATTGCATGTACTAATGAGAAAGTTAATTTTATATATATATATTATAAACTTTTAAGTATTGTATTTTCAAATATTTATATATATATATATATAAATGAAGCACATTGCATGTACTAATGAGAAAGTTAATTATATATATATTATAAACTTTTAAGTATTGTATTTTCAAATATATATATATATATATTATAAACTTTTAAGTATTGTATTTTCAAATATTTATATATATATAAAGATAGTATTACCTCAAATAATTACATAATTATAATATCATTAAATTATTTCTTTATAAATGTAAATATATGTGAACATATATTTCAGACTCATTCATGTATGTATGTTTTTTTTTGTTTAAATTAGCATCATACTAACATGTTGGTTGAGTCACAGTGGCATCTTTTCAAAATCGTTGAATTACCATTACTCCCCAAAAGATGGCTTGTGGAATCTAATAAAGATGTCAGTACAATGCTGATATCATAATAAGCAAATGTATATTTGGACAAATACAAATATATTTTAGCATTTTTAAGCTGTGAAGATCATTTTAATTAGATAGATAGATAGATAGATAGATAGATAGATAGATAGATAGATAGATAGATAGATAGATAGATAGATAGATAGATAGATAGATAGATAGATAGATAGATAGATAGATAGATAGATAGATAGATAGATAGATAGATAGATAGATAGATAGATAGATAGATAGATAGATAGATAGATAGATAGATAGATAGATAGATAGATAGATAGATAGATAGATAGATAGATAGATAGATAGATAGATAGATAGATAGATAGATAGATAGATAGATAGATAGATAGATAGATAGATAGATAGATAGATAGATAGATAGATAGATAGATAGATAGATAGATAGATAGATAGATAGATAGATAGATAGATAGATAGATAGATAGATAGATAGATAGATAGATAGATAGATAGATAGATAGATAGATAGATAGATAGATAGATAGATAGATAGATAGATAGATAGATAGATAGATAGATAGATAGATAGATAGATAGATAGATAGATAGATAGATAGATAGATAGATAGATAGATAGATAGATAGATAGATAGATAGATAGATAGATAGATAGATAGATAGATAGATAGATAGATAGATAGATAGATAGATAGATAGATAGATAGATAGATAGATAGATAGATAGATAGATAGATAGATAGATAGATAGATAGATAGATAGATAGATAGATAGATAGATAGATAGATAGATAGATAGATAGATAGATAGATAGACAGATAGACAGACAGATAGATAGACAGACAGACAGACAGACAGACAGATAGATAGATAGATAGATAGATAGATAGATAGATAGATAGATAGATAGATAGATAGATAGATAGATAGATAGATAGATAGATAGATAGATAGATAATATCCATTAAATAGAAAAACACTTTAACTTTTGATGTTACTAAGAAATTATCAATTATTACTAATTGACAATTCCTGAGTCAAAGCAAGTTTTTCTTAAAAATAGCTCTTATATTGGGTGTCTTCAAAGCAAAAGGGATACTCTTTTACTTTAAACCAAGTACTTATATAGATTTTAACACAGAAAGCTATTTTATTATAGGTGTGAGAATGTGAAAGAATAATATCTTTCTTGACATTTGGCAAATAATATTTTTTAACTTCTCCAGAGAGTTGTATATGTTGAGTGAAATATTTATACAGATTTTATTATATAGATACAGTGAGATAATATCCATTAAACAGAGAAATACTTGCCAAACAAAATAAACTCTAAACACACCCAATGGTTTTACTGCTAATAGCAGACTTCTCAAACTCTAAAACACAACCAATGGTTTTAATGCTACAAGAAGACTTCTTGTGTTTTAGAGTTTATTTTCTTTGGGTAGTCTGATTGAATTGCGAATTTGGGGTAATTTTGATTCTTTTATTGACTAGTTTATCTTTATTTAATGTTTATATATATATATATTAAAAAAAAAATCAAGTCAGATGTCACATGACCTAATTTAATAAGCGTGTATACAAATATTATATATAGAGTTCGCAAATAAGCTCTTAACAAACCTTGCCGGTCTAGGATTGGGGATATTCTGCATAACATATATATATAATACAATTATATTAATAGTTTTTAGAAGAAGAATAAAACAATTTGTGGGCTCAATATTTATCTGAACGTTTGTGATAATTGTACTTTAGTAGTATCATAGACTATTTCCATCATAAATGTCTTAAGAAAACTTCAAGCTTTACGTTTTCAGGGGTTGTTAACCTAACTAATGCCAATATAAGCATGAGAATCGAATCACGACCTTTTGATTCATGGAATATTGAATTCAAAAAGATACTCTAACCATCTGCTATTGATAGAAAAGTCTACTTGGTTATTGCCTCGCCTTAAATTCAATTATCATAAATATAAAGGTCCAGGTTCGATTCCCATGCTAGCATTATCATCGATGAAATTAGCAACATCAAAAGAAAAAAAAATACTATTCGAAACATTGTGTTATTTACTAAAAAGTATGTTATGTGAATGTATTTGAAAAGTTTAATTAAAATTTGACGTTTTCTAAAGGCATTTAACAATTAATATTAAATGAGGGAAATAGTATAATATATAATAATTAATACGTGAATTTATTTTTATTCTTATAAACCTATTTAGCATTTTCTTACTAGACTATGTTTTTATATGAATAATAATTTTAAAGTTGCAAAACTATGTAAAATCTCGTTTTATTGATAAAAACCTATTTATTGTTACAAGTTATTTAAATCCTTTTAAATGCTAGATTCGATTCATTGTCAAATAAATTTTAAAATTTTCTAGTAGACTTAATTGAATGAACAATAAGAAAGAATTTCACTTAGTTTTATAGGCTAATACAGCTATCATTCAAAGCTAGCAATTTTATAGTTGTTCTAAAACTTACAGCTTAATTTCTTTAGATTAATTAGTCTTGATGTTTGTAAGACAAACTGGTGGTCAATTAAAGCTGACCGAAAAGGTGAAAGAACAGAGAAAGATGAGAAAAACAGCAGGTAAAGGAAACAATTATTTTTATTATAGTTATCTGTTATTTGAAATATAGGACTAACCTCCTAATTCAAAACTGACATTTAAAAAGATAAAATGGCAACACAGACGTATTACATAAATAATTCAAAGAGCTCTTTATATATATATATATATATGGGTATATGTCAAATCGAGTTCTCAAAAAAAAAAAAAGACCCGCCCCCTCCCCCCCTCCAATAGTATTTTTTAACTGGCCTTTTTTTTTCCTTTTCCTTCCTTTTCCTCTTTACCCCCCCCCCACCCACCAAGATATAAGAGAAAAGAAAATTAAAAGAAAATATTTTTTTTTTTATAAAAAATTATTTTTCAATTAAAAAGAATATATAATCCCCACCCCCACCCCCAACAAAATAAAAGAATAAAGCTTTTTCCCCTAAAAAAAACCAGCCAAGAAGACAAAAAAAACATCATCCAACCATATTTTGGAAAAATTTATCCATTAATCTATCCTTTATTAGTATGTAATCACTATTTATTGTTAATAAAATTTTTGTTGAAATGAACATTCAACTTTCATTATTATTTTTTTTTTTTGTAATTAAGACATTTAAATACAAAAATCTCTTGTTTCTTAAAGTCCAGTTTTTAAATCCCTACCCCACTGGAAGGATTTCTCTTAAATTCATACATTAAATGAAAAATTTGTAAAATTTTGGATCAAAACGACATTAACAGTATCCAGCCAATTTCCATGACCCCATTGCTTATCAAGATAATTGAGTCAGTCATTAAAGATCAAATACAAACTCAAATTCTTAGCCACATCTCATCAAACCAATATGGAAAAAAGGGATCATCAACCTCGCATGCTATGTCCAATGTAACTGCACTGTTCAATTACATCAGAGGACATCGTAAATCAAAACCTATTGCTGTCCAGCTGGATGTTGCGGCAGCATTTGATTCAGTCCAGATAAACATCCTTCTGGATATTCTGTTGGAATGCGACATTCCAGCTGGGATTGTACAGATGATCAGCAATCTGCTCAACAACAGAGAGATTTTTCTCTCTCTTGATGGCAAGATCACACCAGGTTTCAAGCCATACAAGTCGATCCCTCAAGGATCCCCGCTCAGTGCCCTTTTCTTCACAGCATACATCAACCCTCTTCTGATGGATATAGAAAAAAACCTCCCTGGAATTTTCCTTTCCTCTCTCAATAAAAGCTTCAATGTATTTGCATATATTGATGACATCATGGTTGTGCTTCCCACCATTAAATACCTTCCTCATCTCATGAACATATTAAACAGAAATACAGTGAAACTTGGCCTACAAATAAATTTTAACAAATCTTCCATCTGGAAGATAATGTCTGGTAAACAAATTAACTCTCCCTTTTCTGCAAAACCCCAAAGATACCTAGGTTTTCCAATCTACAAAACTCCAACTTCAATGGCAAGAGAGATTCAAGATGCAATCCTCCATTCAACTGAAGCCATCACCACTTCACTCTCTAGAGTATACCTTTCATTATATGGAAAGGTTGGCCTCCTCAACATGATCATAATGCCAAAAATCTCATATTATCTTCCATTCGTTAAAATGTCTAAACAGTTTCAAAATAAAATTAACTGATTATGCACCAAACTTCTCTGGAGAGGAAGGACAGTTGCTATTAGCTTGCGAGGTATCCAATGACCACGCAGGTTCAATGGACTGTCATTCCACTCAATACAAGCAATCATTTTACAGAAAACCCACAACACTCTATATAATCTGATCCTCTCCTGCGGATACTCTAACATTATTAAAAAAATTACACCGACAGATTGTCCTCCACCCTCTTCCAGTTCATGGATAGCATCCCTAATACAACAACTACAACTTTGTAACCTGATAATACCCTTTAACCTTAACCAAAAAATCACCTTATGGGAAGCATACAATATAATCAACTATAATCAACAACCCATTAAAACCAGCCTAAAAGTAACCAATCAAAGACTCATTACACACTTCAAAAGATGGAGTCTGGAACCCAAATTCCTTGACTTGATCATTAAAATAAATCATAATGCACTACCCACGAATTGGTTTCTTTATCACCGAAGAGGTTTTACCAGCATTGATCCTATATGTGGTCTGTGTGCTCGTGAAGATGAAACCATAGACCATATTATACACCGGTGCCCAAGACTTAAAACTCTGAAAGATATAATTATAATTAATTCCAACATAAGACCTGATATGATTTTCTCACTTGAAAATGCCATTCATAATGGTTTTTTTTTTCAATAATAAGGCTTTCTACCTTTGTCCTTTATTCCATATGGATAGTGAGATGCAAAAGTCTCATGGAATTACCCCCCCCCCCACAAATCATACCATTGTTTTATCAAACGCTCAAAAAAATCAAGAAACGTGACCAGGTCCTTGCCTCCAGTAAAGTCTTTGCTGACAGCTGGTCTTTAATTGCTCTTTCCTTTTCCTGATTATCAATTCCCACCTACCCAGCATTATAGAATAGTCATTTATAAAAGAAAATGTTCATGTCTATATTAAAAATGCTAATACCATTAAACAAGTTCTTAGAATCTCTTCACTATACCTAACCACATAAGAGTATAACATTGTGCTCTCATAACATAATCTAGCCAGATGACATATAGAACATTATATAATCATATTATTGTACAATTTATTCATTTATGTATCCTTTATTAGTATGTAATCACTATTTATTGTTAATAAAATTTTTATTGAAATGAAGATTTATAATAAGCTTTTAAGAATTGCACGCAAATTTGAAGAATTTGATTGGTTACACATATTAATCAGGTGTCGCATTCAATTTAGCATTTATATATACATATATTTGAAATGCCCATAGTGATATTATTCCACTTCGAATTCTAATACTTTTGAAAAGAAAATGTTTTTCAATGTAATGCTAAAATTCGAGCTTTTTTTTATTTTAAGGGGGAGTATAGCTAGAATAATAAAGCTTGAGGCATTTCAATTATTTTACATAGATTTCAGCTAGCTGTATGCCTTGTTTCTATTTCATATATGTATAATTCGGTGATATTCGTAGGCTTTAAAACGTATATATTAAAAATTTAGTAGGATTTTCCCCTGTTCTTTTTATATAAATGTTAGCTATAATGTTGCTAACTTGGTCTGTTGCTGTAGGAAGTGTAACACATTTCTTCTAGAGATGGTGTATCATGTTATGCCTTTTCTTAATCAATTAGTGACTGTGTCATTATTTCTATAATGCAGATATTGCACTGCTTTCAAATGAATCATTTAAATACACTGCATGATTAGGCTCAATTGGATAGTAACATATCATGGATCTTAATGGTTCATGGATTGTGATTCAGTTATATGACTGATTAAACTCAATATGCTATTTGATTATTATTTATCATTCAAATGCACTTTCAATATAAAACTTTAATAAGTGTAATTAAAGTTAACATATTACGATAATATTTTAAGCTACATATTTTATTTTATTATATATTAACAAATCTTTGAACATTTACAACCTCTTTCTTAGGAATTTTAAATTAAACCCATTTCAATAAGACTTTGTTTATAATCAATATGGATTTCTAGTGTTATGCAACATTCTCTACTATAAAAAGTATAACATGATCATCATCTGTTATACTAGCACATAATTATTTATAAACAAGGCAAAACTCTCCATATAGTAGTGCCACCATGTGCCAAACAGAGTAACCAATGGATGCCAGAAGGCTTGTACATAAAATCTTTATCTAATATCTACTCATCCAATATCCCCAGACTAGTTTCTGGCTTGTGGCCTTCGTCAGTGAGGAGTTTTGGCATCCATTGATTACTCTGTTTGACACAGCGTGGCACTACTGTGTGGAGAGTTTTGCCTTGTTTATAAAAAGTATACTTTTTATTGTCAAAATAAAAATAATTATTATTATCTTATAAACAATTTGTATACTAAAACAAATATAACTATCTTTGAAAGTGACTATTTTTTAGTAATAACATTAATGAAGTCATATCTTGCTCACTATAATAATTATGATTTTAGGTGCTCTTATATTCGCTTTTGTTTTAATATATATCACTATTCCACATGATTATATTCATGGATTAATCTTGAAGAATTTAATCATTCATTTGAGTGTAGAAAAATTTAATTCATTTTATCTCACAACTGTCAATGACGCATTCATTTCCTTTTATAAAAATGCTTCTCATTTTTTATCACCTACAATTAGACATTTCTCTGTGATATTCAGAATTTTTAAAGTAGTTAAAAAATAGTGTGTAGACCATTTCTTAAAATAGGCAAAACTCTACATACAGTAGTGTCACTCAGTGCATTCCAGAGTAATCAATTGTTGCCAGAAGACTAGTGCTAACAACCTCTATCAAATGCCTACCCCCAGTCTAGTTTCTAGCTTGTGGCTTTCATCAGTGAGGAACCTTGCATCTGATAGTTCTGCACTTAGATCTTTGGATCCAATGCAACTTTCTGGCAACCACCTTTTATCTCTACTTAACTACTAAACTACGAGTCTAAAATTTGAAAACAGAATATTTTCAATCTAAGCTCATTAGCTTATATAGTTATATAGGTCTGAACTCAGTTCAGTACCTATACATTTTGGTGACTTTGGTTATTTAATAACCATAGCCACCACTATCCTATTAGGCAGGATTTGCACTACTGTGTGGAGCTTTTTGCCTGCTTTATTAACAGTTATGAGCAAGCCCAAGAAATGGTGATTATGTGATATTTAGACCATATCTTCATATTTTAAAAATCTCTGTACATTTAATGACTTTTCTGGATCTAGGATATGAATTATTAATTATTAAGCATTTATTTTTCTTTGTTTTAAAAGTCATTAGCTGTCTAAATATGATTATATGGGTTTCTGCATGGTTTGGCATAATTGGTAGAGTGTCTGACTTAGAATCAGGATTCCAGGATTGATTCTGGGGTTTGAAGCCTTAGCACTCAAATTTCTTATGAACTGTTGAGCAGTAAAGCCATATGCTTTTTTTAGATTATATGCTGATCATTAATTTTTAACTTTCTAAAAAATTTATATATATATATATATATTGTAAATATCGATAAATCTACCTATATTTTAAAAATCATTTGTTGTTATTAAAAAAAAATCTCTTTGATTTGATGTTTATATATGGAGTATTATTATTATTGTTTATGGTTATTAGTTATAGTTGTTTGAATTTATTATTTTATTTATATGTTGATAGTACATCGCTGTGAATATTTAATTATTATAGATAAATAAAGACATATAAATTGTTGATTATAAAAAAAGATTTTTTTTGTAGTGAATATTAAAAAAATGCAATATTATTATTTATGTATAAAAAAATGCAATATTATTATTTATGTATATATATATTTAATATATCTGCAATAAGAAAAAAAGATGGAATTATTACTAAAAAGAGAGATGACATCATGAAATTGGTAGAAGATTTTTATCAAGAATTATATAGTAATAAAGAACAAGTACCTCCTATATCTATTACATCTTCTGAATTGCCCAGAATTTTAAATGAAGAAGTGAGACATGCAATTAAGTGTATGAAGAAAGGAAAGGCTCCAGGAAATAATGGAATTATAATTGATATATTAAAAGAAGCAGGTGAAAAAATAGAAACAATTTTAGCAAAGTTATATACCAAATGTCTAAATGATAAAGATGTACCGGAAGATTGGAAGAATGCAGTAATAATATTAATATTTAAAAAAGGTGATAAAGAAGATATTAGAAATTACAGACCTATCAGCCTTTTATCAGTTTTATATAAAATTTTTACCAAGATAATTACAACTCGTCTACAGAGAACTTTGGATTTCCACCAACCAAGAGAACAAGCTGGATTTAAAAGTGGGTTTAGTACAATAGATCATATCCAGGTATTGAGAGAAGTCATAGAAAGGACAAATGAATATGAGTTGTCATTATGTTTTGGATTTGTAGATTATGAAAAGGCATTTGATTCTATACACATTTCTTCAGTGATTAAAGCATTGGATCATCAAGGTATAGATCCAGGATATTGTCATATTTTAAAGAATATTTATAAAAATGCAACAGCAACAATTAGATTACATAATGATACTGGAAAAATCAACATTGAGAAAGGTGTAAGACAAGGTGACTCCATATCTCCAAAACTCTTTACAGCAGTGCTGCAAGAAGTATTTTGTGGATTAAAATGGGAAACTAAAGGAGTGAAAGTAAATGGAAAGTATTTAAGTCATTTAGATTTCACAGATGATGTAGTTGTTTTTGCAAATAATGCTTCAGAGCTGCAGGAAATGTTGCAGGAGTTAGCAGATGAAAGTAGAAAAGTAGGACTAAAGATAAATGTTAAAAAGACTAAAGTAATGTTTAATCGATTTGCTCAAAATATGAAAATAAGGATTGATTATAAAGAATTAGAAGAAGTTAACAGTTACAAATACCTTGGTCAGATTATTAATACAGATGGAGGAAATTAATCATAGAATTAAACTTGGTTGGAGTGCTTTTGGTAGAAATAACTTGATACTAAAAGGAAATATGCCTATGTGTTTGAAAAGGATGGTTTTTAACAAATGTGTTTTACCAGTTCTTACTTATGGATCTGAGACTTGGACACTTAATAGAAGAGCAATACAGAGACTTCAGACCACTCAAAGGAGTATGGAGAGATGTATGTTGGAAGTAACAAGAAGAGATCAAAAATGCAATGTATGGGTAAGACAACAAACAGGTGTTACTGATCTTATTGAAAAAATTAAAAGATTGAAATGGAGTTGGGCTGGATATATTGCTAGAAGAAATAATAATAGATGGACAATTGAAATTTTAAACTGGATTCCAAGAGATTGTAAAAGACCAAGAAAAAGACCACATGTGAGATGGATGGATGAAATAAGAAAATGTGCAGGGGTGTTGTGGAGAAAAGAAGCTAAAGATCGGAGAAGATGGATTAAACTTGGAGAGACCTTCATCCTGCAGTGGATTGATAATGGTTGATGATGATGATATTTTTAAAGCTGTTAAATAAATTTTCAATTTAATATTTTTTTTTATATATATGATTGATATTTTATTTATCGAATGTTAATTGTTTAAAAAAAAAAACTTAAGTAACAATGGTTTTCAAAACTGCATTTGCTTGCTCATGTGGAACAACAGCAACAACAATAGAGGATTATTATTAAGATAGTTTTTTTAAAAAAAAAATTGAAGGATAAAATTAGTTGTATTTTGTTTCTTTGGAATTGCCATTCTTGAGAATAATTGAATAAGATAAATTACTGTGTAAAAACATAAACCATGATCGGCTAATATAAATATATATATCACAGCCAGGGGCTGTGCCATTTCTTTTTGTTTATTTCAAAGCAGTTTAAAAAGAAAAACTTAGCAAATTTCAACACATGAATTTCACCACGTCTGAAGCCAAAATTTGATATAGCTATCTGGAATCTATAATGATCAATTTAATAATAATCTGGAAGTAACTAAAATTAGTTAGTATATTGGATTCAACATGTTATTTTTTTTTTCAAGGAGAGAAATTTAAAAAAAAAAGAAATATATATGTGCATTTGGAAACCGATAATTTTTTCTAATGTGGTATTTCTTCAATTTAACTTTAGATAGAATGCATTCTAATATTAAACAAATATAAAGAAATAAAACAATGGAACAAGTTGACTTTTGAAAAGAAAAATAAACAAGTTGAACTTTGAAAGGTAGTAAATAATTTTGTTAATATAAATGATATATATATATATTTTTGAGATCGATATTTTTTTTGTTACTTTTATTTTTAATTATAAAAATAAAATGTTTTTATAAATGTCATTCTATTCAATTCAAGCATCTTGTTTTCTAAAAACAACAAATGCTTAACAGGTGTCAAAATTAACACTTAAGAAATTTAAAATCTTAAAGTATGGCTTATAAGTTTGGGTTGCATATGGGTTGTTATATGTATATTTTAATAAGTAAAATTTATATAAGCAAATTTTATTATAAAAATTTTTTTTTGTTATTTATTTATCTTTTTTTTTTTTAACTTCATATAATAATTCTTATGCAGACCTAAACAATAATTTATATATTTGCTGTATATAATATACTTTTATTTATTTATTTATTTTAATTTTGAATATTTGAAAAATATAAATATGGATTTTTGTTTATATTAATGCATACTTGTTGAGCACAAATATGTCTTTATCGATTTAATATATATACTTATTGCAAGTATATACGTATATTTTTTTTTGTATTTGGGTTTGTATTTAAAACTTATTTAAAACATTGATACTACCTAAAATTAAACCATAATATAAAAATAAAGGGGGTACTATTTGTTTTATAAGTAATGCCTTTGTAATTTATTTGGAAGAGTATTAATATTTTATTTTTATTTTTATTTTGGTGCCATAGTCATTATGAAATTAATTGAATTCACAATTTAATAGAGGATAACTTTGTATTTCACTTATTATTTAGTCTTTAAGTTACTTACACATATTATTGTTCATTGATATATTTAGATATACATAAGTTTACTTATTGGATGTGTAAATTAGTTTCAATAGAATTCTATTTGTTTCTAATATATACTTTGTTAGTTAGTCATATCAACCTTGAGAATAAATTATAATAATAGATCTCATTGCTCTCTATGATTTTGGATTTATTTCATGTATAGCTAGTTGGAAGGGCATATAAACAATTTATTTAAATATAACTGGGATAATTTTGTCTTTCTTCTTTTAAATCATACAATCTATTATATTAAGCTTTCTCAACAATTGGATTCATTTAGATTACATATATTCCATTACATTTATCGTCCAATGTTTGAAGCATTATTTTCTTCTCATATATTCACGTTCCATTACATTTGATGTATAATACGTTTGTATATATATATTGTCCATTACATTTGGCACCACAAACTATGGGGCCCAGTAAACTGATGATTGGTATAATGGAGTAAAAGTATTGTCCATTACAATATATATATATATATAAAATAAATAAAATATCCATTAATTAAAAACAATATTGGAATTATAATTGAAATAATATTTTTAACGGTTTATAAACAACTACAAACAATCTTAAAATCCGCAGAAGTACTTTCAGTTACTTTCTAACCTGCCTCAACTGCCATTAAATTCAAAACCCAAAAGCGGAAGCAAACATCATCAATTCAAATTCCACGAATCTCGTATTTTAATGTTAAAAGCTTGTCGATTTATTAAATGCGTTTTATTCCTGTTTATAAAAATTGCCTCTTTAATTTTTCTTTTACTATGGTTTCTCTCATCATAAAGAATTTTCACATTTTCAAAATTAAATTTAAATTTATATTTACATGTTTTTCGTGATCAAAGAAAACTAAAGAAGATATTAAATCACCTTTATTTTTATTTTTTACACGCTTCTATAACAACTCATGTTCCTTCAATCTTTTCTCAATGCTGCACCTAGATTCACCTATATATAATAGCATACAATTACAAAAAATTTGATATATGACATTACTTTTTTGCTTGAAAGGTATGACATTCTTAGAGTTATCGACTAATTTATTAATATTGTTTGGAACGTAGAATGAAACATTAAACACATTCTTATATAAATCCTTAAAATTTTTTACTTATTTCAATTATAATATATATATATATATATATATATATATATATAACAAAATAACCATAAAGACTTATAAATCCAATAAATAATATAATATTTCAACCAGAGGACTGGTTTTCATCAGAAAGAAATGGCGATAATCAAAAATCTGTAATTTTTGATTATCGCCATTTTACTGTGTATTTTTTTTCTTTCTGATGAAAACCAGTCCTCTGGTTGAAATATTATATTATTTATTGGATTTATAAGTCTTTATTTTTTTTTTTGTTTTTATTTTTTTGTTTTTTTTTTTTGTTTTTATATATATATCAATGATTTTGCTTTAATTGCAACATCTTTCACATTAACTCTATTATATTACAATCATCCATCAATTCTGAAGTTAAATAAATCTCGCATTATGGATGCATTTTGCAATATTTCACTCTTCAAGTAAGATATGTATATCACATGCTAGAATTTAATATCATAAACACATTTTTAGATATAATTCCAGTTCATATCACTACCAAAAATATGTATCAAATCACCTCAAATGTTAAGAAATTTTCAGCTATACTCCCTGTGAGTAAATATATTAAAGATCAAAAAAGGTATTTGCTTTGAACTGACTGTTTGAGATGAAGACTAATATATTTATTCATAGATGGTCACCTGAACATTTCTTAAAGTTTGAGTTTATTTGATATTTGACATTTTTAGATATACTTAAACGTTGCTTCATACATAGATAACGTTTTGAGATTAACTCATTACATCTGTTTAGTCAAATGCCCTAAAATAAGCATTTAACAATACATTTTAAAAGCAAAATAGCATAGAAGTCTTTACCCCCCCCTCTTCATTTATCTAGAGGATTGTCTAAAATTCCTTTGCTAGAAGGAATAACTATTAAATCAACTAGAATATTTTTTAACCTGACTGAGATTTTTATCTGGCAAGTATGATTTCTTTTTTAATCTTGTCAATGATTATTTAAAAATATTATGCAATATGGAAAAAGTACATATTATGTAACGTCATGTATTATGTATTGTACACATGCACAGACACATTCATATATATGTATAAAATTGAATAAACATATTGCAATAAGCAATAAATATAGAGGTCATCTCAGGCGCCTTGCAAGCAAGTAGTTGGTTGCAGATGGTTGTGGATTCGCCTCCTAGTGGATGCTATGACATATTGAAAAAAAAGAAAAAATAAATAAATAAAATTTTTCTCACAGTTATGGTTTTTCTCATTAAACAATTAGATCTCCAGAGAAAACTCCAAACAAAATGATACACAATTCAAAATAAATACCTATCACTCTTAATATTAATTAGATCCAAAATAATTAATTTAAATGTGTATGTGATTACATGTCACATTTAAAAACTAAAATTAAAAAATTAAGCTACAAATCCATCCTATCACTTTTGGTGGTTGAGCCTCTCATTCTACTATTGGTTAAAATGCACAGAGATCTTGGGTGTGATCTGTTACTATATGGATACCAAAAAAGTTGAAGTCTCACACCAAATCAATGAAGTACCAAACATTAAAGATAATCACCTTCAAATACTTAACTTTTTATACATATTAAGAACACTCATTTTGTTGATGTGATCAGAATTATGCTTTTTGATTTGCTCTTATAGTACCAACATGCACCAGTTATTAATAATGCCATTTTGTGATGCTTAAACCATATGACACACCTACTAAGTGGGTGAACTTAAACAATACTCTATTATTGTTTGAATCAATTGATTTATGGATGCTCAACCCTCTTGTTTAAAGTTACATTTAAGAATCAAAATTGTAATCCAAGAAAAAAATTTTTTTTGCTGTTTTAGTGTATTACTCGTCAAATTAAATAAAAGCATTTTTAAAAAAAAAATATTTTTTCTATACATATTATTATAAACCAGCATCCAGATAGTGCCAAAGCTATATTCAGTGAGTTCAAAAACAAAATCACAATTGACATTGTAAGCATAGGCAATTAGTAAAATTTTTATCCATAATTTACTTTCAAGATGTTTATATATATATATATATATCCACAGATGGCGTTCTACCAAAAACGCCCATCAAGCGTATGTTTTGTTTACATAAACGTCAGAGTAGTTAGTATTCACTATCTCTAACTATAATTCCACTTTCAGATCATGATTTCAAGCTATTTGCTATCATCAGCGAAAGACAGGAATAAAGAAACTAGATCTAAATACAAACTCTGAGCGTTTATGAAACAATTTCTATTCAGCTTGCAAGCGTGAATTTTTTAGACACATAATGTCTTCAAACTCAGCATAGCAAACCAGATAGCTATATGGGTCTGATCTCAGTTCAGCATCACCACATAGTAGAAGCCTCTGCAATCTATATCATTGCAAGAAAGACCTCAAAGGTACATTTATGATAAACAAAAATGCAAGTTAAAAAACTTGCTAACGCTTGTATTTATGTCCACAGAAAACATACGCTTGATAGGGTTTGTTTTTGGTAGAACGCCATCTGTGGACATAAATACAAGCGTTAGCAAGTTTTTTAACTTGCATTTTTGTTTATCATAAATGTACCTTTGAGGTCTTTCTTGCAATGATATAGATTGCAGAGGCTTCTACTATGTGGTGATGCTGAACTGAGATCAGACCCATATAGCTATCTGGTTTGCTATGCTGAGTTTGAAGACATTACGTGTCTAAAAAATTCACGCTTGCAAGCTGAATAGAAATTGTTTCATAAACGCTCAGAGTTTGTATTTAGATCTAGTTTCTTTATTCCTGTCTTTCACTGACGATAGCAAATAGCTTGAAATCATGATCTGAAAGTGGAATTATAGTTAGAGATAGTGAGTACTAACTATTCTGACGTTTATGTAAACAAAACATACGCTTGATGGGCGTTTTTGGTAGAACGCCATCTGTGGACATAAATACAAGCGTTAGCAAGTTTTTTAACTTGCATTTTTGTTTATCATATATATATATATACACATAACTCTGGAAAAGTTTAAAATATGTCAAGAAAGATACTATTTCACATTCTCATATCTATAAATATAGCTTTCTGGGATTACACCCATCTAATAACTTGGAGATCTTATTATAGGTTAATGGAGAAATGTGTTTAGTTTCAGGGAGATTGTCAATTAGCAGTAACTAATAGTTTACTGGCAACATCAAAATGCAAAAGTTATCTCTGTTGCATGGATATAAACTCCTTTGTATTGTTTATTATAATAGCAATCCACAAAAATATTTAATTCTATATATGTGTATATATTCCCTATTACACTATAATGTAGCAGATTGCTTTATGTTAAATGCTTAATATGAAGATTATCAAGAGGATAAAAGTCAAATATTTGGAATATTTACCACTATCATTTTGGAACTTTCAATATTTTTCAAACCCTTCTCATTTAAGTAAAATCAAAATATTTGGCACATACCAGCAAAAGAGAAATAGTTTCCACAACATTCAACTCTAATATATTACAAGTTAAATGTTATGAAATCCTTTGATTTCATGTCCTATAAATATCAGGTTTAATTATGGATTGATCACTAATATAAATAATAACATTGTGATTAATATTTTGTCTTTAGGATCTTTTTATTTGTTTATTAAATGTATATCAACATAATTGTGCAATATTTATGGTAGCTACTTTATTATATTTTAGTTTATAGCAATTATTCAATTCTAATCCTTTTTTCTCCTTTCCTAAGGAAGCTGTTTGAATAGATATTATAGATTGATAGCCAATTCAGAATATCTTTAGTTTTTGTGTTACTTTAAAGAAATCTTTTTGATAATTGAGAAGTATAATTCGTGAATAAGGTAGAACTTAAAAATGATATCTAGTACTGTATCTATTGTTTTTATTTCCAAATGTTTTAAGATGATTAAATTTCTAAATAAACTATGTAAAATCAAATAAAAGAAACACAGTATTGATACTGTGACTATCGATTTTAAAAAATGAATTTTATTAGGAAGATAAGAAAAATAATAGAACAGATTGGAGACCTACAATTTGACCCAGTCTTGAAATATTTCAGAAAAAAATGTTTTCTCAACACAAATTGGTATTTTTTTTTTCATGGTTGCTGATGCTGATGCTGATGATATATGAAAGGGAGTGATAATGTAAATTTGGTGGATCTGCAGGTGCTGGGCCAAGTTATACTTTTTTCAAGAGTCTTAAAATTCGTCAGGTAATTAGTTCATTTCCAACGTTAAATGGGTATTTATCTGTTCTTAATTATAAGCTTAGTAAGTGCTATTTTTTCGATTGTTTCTTTATGGTGGACTATTGAAAAGAACTATTAAAGGCTGGTAATTTCTTTATACAAACGTGCATGCACACACATATGTATCGATGTGACTTTTTCAGAGTAACGTTCTCAATTCCTTCACTAAGAGGTAAAATTATAGCCACAAGCAGCTTCTTTTATCTCAGAGAAATTCATCAGCGTGAAATAAAAAGTTTCTCTTCTGAATACGATTGAATTTCATAGGTGACATTCGAGACAATTTAATGGGCATGTATTAAGAAATCCTTGAATTAGGAGCTAATGATGCTGTCAGGCGACTATTAGCCAGACTGCAGTTACAATGAATGCTAAAAAAATATTGATAACTCAGCCACAGGAGAATCATATTGTTCAGAAAATTCCTTTTCCTACTTAACATCACTCTAACTAAATATTATCTGTTGATTAATAATATTGGCTTTATAAAAGACTAGTATATATATATGACGAGTTTTCTTATTATAAAAAACAGCTAAAAATTAAATAATTATTTTGATTAAGTAAATATGTGAATGCATTTTTTTATATTATAGACAACATTCTTATATAAACAAATGTAATTTATACTGTTGGTTTTAAATTAATTTAAATGTATATATGTTGCATTGTATACAGTAAGTTCTCTAGCTAAAGATAAGGTAAAAGTAATTAACAGATCAATATGAGATTCAGATAAAATAATTGATCATAATCAATTCATGATTTAGTGCATTGGGCATACATTAGATTCAAAAGCTAAAGACTTAACGAGAGACAACTCAGTTCCATTTCTTCTGCTGCTGTGACCACGTGATCATATGAATAATGACTTGGTTAATGATTATAATAGTAATAAACTATTCATTGCCTTAACACAATTTATTCTAGCTTCTCAACTTTTTTAAACTGTCATAAATTTTAATGTTAATATAAATATTATTAAGATATATATATATTATATTAAGATATAAAGAATTCTGACTTTCAAGCTCTTTATAGCTATCCATCTATCTTATACAACCAATACCCATGACCACATACATGTGAAAATTTTAATGATCTTTAATATACGTATTTCATGCTGAACCAGCACTCATCTGTTGGTCCAGATCACTATCATCTATACATATATGCAATCAATGCTCAATTTATATTAAGATCTCAAAACTTTTAAACTTTAATGGACAAACTTTAATCTTCTCTTCCCTCCAACTATTCAGCCATCCATATCATTGAAAATCGGAAGATGGAACACTCAAGGCCCTGTTGATGCTATGAGTATTGTCATACCCACGTTGACTTTGTCTGTCTGACCCCTCACATACAGGACCTTGATATGTGCATTTAAATATACAAAAGAGAAATGGATAGAATACATGCTGAATATGTACGATTTAAATACACATGTATATTATTTATACTAAACAATGTAATTAGAAAGGACTTTAACTCAGACTTTCAAGTTTTTTATGGCTATACACTCTACCTTCTACAACCAATACACACATGACCACATACATATGAAATATATAAATGATCTCTAATATATACATTTCATGCTGAGCTAGCACTTATCAGATGGTCCAGATCACCATCTCCCACCCATATATACAATTTGTGCTCAGTTTATCTTAAGATAGCAAATCTTCAAACTTTAATGGACAAGCTTCAATCTTCTCCACCCTTTAACTTTTCAGTCATCCATATAATTGAAATATGTATATTATCATTTATCTTTTTCACATGTATGTAGTCATGTATATTGATTGTATAAGATAGAGTGGATAGCTATAAAGTGTTTGAAAGTCTTCAATTTCTTTCTAATTACATTGTTTAGCATAGATAATATATTTATATCTGAATATTACATATTCAGCCTGTATTATGCCCATCCCTCTTCTGCATATTTAAATGGACATATTAAGGTCCTGTATTGAGATCAGATTGATATAAAAGTCAACATGGATTTGACAATAATCTTGGCATCAACAACACTTTGACTACTCCATCTTTATATTTTCAAGTATATGGATAGCTGAAGAATTGCAGGGTGGAGAAGATTGAAGATTGTTCATTAAAGTTTTAAGATTTGCTATCTTAATATAAACTGAGCACAGGTTATATATATATTTGTGGGAGATGGTAATCTGGACTAAACAATGAATTCTGGTTCAGCATGAAATATATATATTGGAGATTGTTTACCTTTTTCACATGTATGTGGTCACACGATTGATTGTATAAGATAGAATGGATAGTTATAAAGAGCTTGAAAGTCTGAGTTCAAGTCTCTTCTAATTACATTGTTTAGTATAAATAATAAACATGTATTTAAATATTAAAATATGTATTTTATAGTTAAATTTTTATTAATGCATGCCTTTTATGCTTTTATATATCCATTTGTATGTTTCATCTTTATTTATAGTCATTCACATATATTTGTGCTTCACAAATTGTTTTATAAATCAACTCTTTATTATTATTATTATTATTATTATTATTATTATTATTATTATTATTATTATTATTATTATTATTATTATTATTATTATTATTATTATTATTATTATTATTATTATTATTATTATTATTATTATTATTACTGTTTGCTACTATTACTGCCATCATCATCATCATCATCATCATCATCATTATTATTAATATTATTATTTCTTTAATAATTATATTAAATTTTCTCATTATATTTTCTTTAATAATGAATGGTCAAATTGTATTTATCCTATTTGTGAAGTGCCACAAGGTAGTGTATTAAGTCCTTATTTATTTGCACTAATTACTTCAGATTTGCATTGTTTTATAAAATAATAAGAATATTCTTTGCTATGCTGATGATATAAAACTATTTAAGACAATTTATAACTCATCAGATCATTTGAAGTTGCAAAATATGTTACAATATCTAGACAGATGGTGTATTAAAAATGGTATGATTATAAATGCTAGCAAATATAAAATTGTAACATTTACTAGGAAATCTGGTAAAAGTTTATATACTTACACATTAAATAATATGCATATTCCCCAAGATATTAGTCATAAGGATTTGGGAATAATTTTTTATGTTAATGGATCATTTACAGAGCATGTTTCATATAGTGTAACAAAAGTGCATAAAGTATTAGGTCCTATTGTGAGGATATATAATAATTTTGATTTAACTATATTGATGCTATCTAAAATGTTAGTGATTCCAGTACTTCATTATGGATCTATTATATGGAATGCAGACACAATTTCACATATTAATATGATTCAAGGTGTTGAACATAAATTTCGAAAATTAATACTGCTTAAAAAGAAATCAGGAAATTCAAGTAATAAATTGTTCAATCATAGACTTGTTAGTGACATGTTAATATTGCAAAAGATAGTGAAAGAGGAAATAGATGTTTCTCAGTTGGAGACAAAAATACAATATAGAATCCCCAAGCTGAATAGTAAATATACTGAACTATTTTATATACCTTATTTTCATTCAGACTGTTTGAAAAGATCTACACTGGTTAGATTGCCAGATTTTTTTAATAAATATTTTAAAAATATTAATATTTTTTATTTGTCTAGTAATAGCTTTAAAAAAGCAATTCAACAGTTATTGAGCTCTAATAACAACCAATTGCAAACTTTTTGGTCTTTGTTGTACTTTATGTTTACATGTTAATAAACATTGAATTGAATTGAATTATTATTATTGTTATTATTTTTTATTATTTTGTTTATCTATCCTTTTTTATTTTGAAGTTGGAATGGCCATACTTATTTGTAAATGAATGCTTTTGATGATATTCTGTGAATTATCAACATTACATTGTGCTTACAAACAGTATAAAATTATGAAAATGTAGCATATACATATATTCACAGAATGTTAGGATAAATAGAACAATAGTAGTGCATCATATATTGCATTGACCACAACTAAAATACTGCAAAAGATTTTTTTTCATATTTTAATTATAATAATTAATAAAATATTTAATGATGTGTCCTTGCACAATTTCTAAATAATTGCATTCATGCACATGAACTTGACAATGAATTATAATTGTCAAAAATTAATTTATGATAGAATTATGACTTATATAATTTAGATCAATTAAAACAGAATTAGTTTTCTCTGCCAAATAAGCATAAGTCATTTTAATCTTAAAATATATTGATAACTTACATTTTTAGTTAATATGAAAAATTATATATTTTATCAATTTAACAATAAAGAAATTTAAATCATGCATTAGTATTATACTTAAAAGTAATATTTGTCAGTTTTGAAGCACCTAGAATAAATATATTTTGTAAACAATAACATTATAATTTTTCTTTATTTTTAAAATTACAACATCAGATATATTAATTTCTATAAATTTTAATAATTATAAAATCACTTTGTATGTTTCATTATATTTATTAATATTGAATTTCATTATATTTCCAAACAATATATTTGTTTACTGAAATTATTTTTTGTTTAATGATCTAAAAAAAAAGTTACTGGCTTATTAGTAGTAGACATTCCCAAACATTTTGTTCCCTGTACCTCCTCGGTTTTTAATAAATTATCTCATACCTCCTACTCATTTAATAAGATAGGCACAGTAATTAAATTTTCATAAAGCTTTATTCAATAAATAAATCTTAATTGGGCATTTAGGGCTATCCGATCTTGCAGTGGAAAAAAGTCTATGTAACCTTACTGTGTCCATATCTGAAAAGAGACCAAAAAACTTGCTGGTGTGGTTGATAGATAGTAGTAATATGGAATAATCAGAAATTAGGAAAACTATTTTTGGAATATATTAATAACATAAGCTATTCACCATATCCCATGGACAAGCTTCCTATACCCTCTGGGAATGTGGATATCCTGGTTGGAAGTCCCTGATCTAAAGTACAAAAAAGTGTTCATAGTTTCTACTGGCTCTTATTTCATATAAAATATATGGATGCTTTGTATGGATATTATAGGCTGGAAGAATGTAAAAACACTCCACTTTCATTTTCATCTATTATTTACTTAAATATGTAACATAATGCACATTAATAACATATTTTTCTTTTTTATTCTAAATCATATATATATATATATATATATATATATATATATATATATATTATCATCATTGACTGTTCTGAGTCTAAAAGGGTTTTTTTATTTACAAATCAGGATTCTATTTTTCCATGTTGTCAGCTTCAATTTTTGTTTTTGATATTGGAATGATGAAATTAATTTCAGAAGAGGATAAATATATCTTTTTTTATTTGCCATTTAATCAGTTTCAATTAATTGGAAAACTACCACTGCATAATATGTGTATTTTTTTTTTAATAAATATATATTTTTAAAACCATCCTCCTAATTGATTCCACATATCAAAATGCATTGCTACAATAATAAAAGATGCTTGAGTTAGTCCATTATTACAAGATAAAATTTCAAACATCTTTTTAAGGCTTATTTTTTTAAAAAGTTAATTTTTCTCTCTACTACTATTATTCCTATTATTATTACTACTGCTAATAATAAAAATTATTATTATTACTAATGCTAATAAAATAATAATAATAATAATAATAATAATAATAATAATAATAATAATAATAATAATAATAATAATAATAATAATAATAATAATAATAATAATAATAATAATAATAATAATAATAATAATAATAATAATAATAATAATAATAATAATAATAATAATAATAATAATAATATCTTTATTGGATATTCAGTTTCATTATCTAAAAAAGAATGCTAAATCTTTTTGTAATCAGAAAAAATTTCAATTATATCCAACTTTAATTTAAATTCCAGGTTGTGGTTATGATAAACAGATACTCTAATTATGTATCATGTAAATTTTTATTCCATTTAATCTCTTAAAAATCTCTTTATTTATGCAAAATCATTTTCAGAAATAAATATCTGCATAATTTTGACTAACCTTATAGTTAGTCAATGTTGTCCTATCATTCTTCACAAGGAGATACATATTTAGATTTAAAAAAATATTTGTCAGAGTTAGTTTCAGTCAGCCAAACACACAGTCAACTAACTCAGCATCAACATTTGTACAATAGTTAAGCATCTGTTTGTAAATGTTGTAAAGTAAATATAAAAAAGTAAAAAGTCTTATTAATTTCAGTCAACATCTTATGTGGTTTAGAAAACACAAAGGTACAAGGATGGATGTAATAACTAAAGATTTCTAACTTGAAACTCAACTAATCCCTTTTAATGCTAATGTCATCCACCAAATGAGTAATGATTTGATTACTCTATTATTAGTTAAAAATAAGGATTCCCAACCTGGGGTACCAATATCCCCAGAGTGTACAGGAAGCTTGCCTGGGGGGATGGTTAATAGCAGGTAAATACATATGTTATAAATATATTCCAAAAATAGTATGTTATCAACATTTCCAGACTATTCCAGGTTCTCTTTCAGTCTCACCAGCAATATTTCAGGCCTCTTTTTAGGCACTGATACAGATTTGCATAGACTTTTTTTTATTGCATGGTCTGATAACTCAAAATACCTGGTTAAGATTGAAGATAGTGAAATTGCAGATTGGTGTGCCTCAAAGCACGCCTCCATGGCATCTGCACATCCTGTGCATTCACATAATGGATTACATGGTTCATTCTTCAGTTGCTTATTTCTTATTATAATGAATAGAGGTACCAGATAATTTACTAAAAGCCAAAGGGTACTGTGATCAAAAAGGTTGGGAAACCCTGGTTTAGAGAATAGTGGTTATAGCTTCAGAATTTCTCTGCACTTGAGATGTTCTGCTATTTACTTTGTTACTTTAATTTATATTTGAATGGATACAAGTATCATTTATGTACTTGGAATTTTAGATATACTGTTAATTATAAGGGGTTTGAATATAGACTTTCAACCTTGTACTTGGAGTTTTAGATGTAAATTATAAGGGATTTGAACACAGACTTTCAAGATAGTATTTGGAGTTTTAGATATAAATTATAAGGGATTTGAACCCAGACTTTCAACCTCCCTTTAGCTATCCACTCTATTTCATACAACCGATACACATGACCACTGCACGAAATACGCTTATTGGAGATCATTTATCTTTATTACATGTGTGTGGAGACGTGTGTCGGTTGTATGAAATAGAAGAATAGCTGAAGGGAGCTTGAAAGTTTGGGATCAAACCCCTTTTAATTTATTTTATGTATATAAAAGTATGTCTGTTCTGCTTTTCTGTAATGTAGAGTTCTATCATGCTTTTGTCAAAGATTTTTTTTTTGCAAATAGAAATGATTTTAGTTTCTATACCGCTTTAATAATTACTTCCGAAAACTATTACTGACGACTACAGAATGCATAAATATTTGTAAATATGTTATATGCACAAACACACACACACACACATATTCAAAAGCAAAGCAACAAAAATATATTCACACAAAAAGTCATTTGTCAAACTTTTTTTTTAAATTTTAAAATAAGATGACAAAAACGTAATTTGAAATCAATTATATTTAAATTATATTCTGTAAATAATATTTATAAAAACTTTTAAGGTAAATTATAAGTCGTATTTGTAAAATATTGAAATGCTTCTTTGCGCAGTTAAAACATCATCCAGCATAATTAGTAATCTCCTCAAACTTGATAAAAATCTTTTTCCTGTCAATAACTAATGGTGCTAATTTTTTCTTCTTGTTGTGCATATTGGAGTTTGAATATGTTAGATTCACTCAATGGCATAAAAAGCATTTTGGCTTTCAAAAACTCTAGATTGAGTGACTCTTTTCTTCAGCATAAAATTCTGAATGACAACCGTCCAGAGGTGAAAGATTTCTCCTTTGACAACTTAATGCTATTAAATAAATAAAGATTAAAAGAGAACTGTTGAGAAAAGAATAAAAAGTCATTGATTAAGTTTTAGATTGCTCATATATACATATGTTAGTATGTGCATGTACCTACTCTTTGTTACTTTAATGACGTAATGAACGATTAAAAATTATAATTTATTTTAAAATCGCTAGACTTTTTAATACTTGTAAATTTCATATTTTGATATATGATTGATAAGAAAAAATGCTGGTGAAGACATTTAAAAGAAGTTTGTGACCTGCATCAACGGAAGACCATTGGTTCTGGCAGACATGATACTGGATTTTTTTTTTTTTTAGTTTTGGAGTGTGAAGATTTAAGACATTAGGTTCAAAGTACAGTATATCTTATATAATGCAATAAAATTGCTTAGATGTTGGCATTAGAAAAACTACTACTAGGAAGATCAAGAAACTATTTGGTCATAAACTCCATTGCGGAGATAATCCGCCCCTGCAGCTGAGCTCTTACCACGAATGTAATTCTCGCGATACCTACTAACATATATAAAAAAACATTATGACGATTTGCTTATGCTGTAGTAATTTTAATATCTAATTAAATTTCTAAAGGTTTTAGCAATATTCAAACTTTATTAATATTTTTTTCCCATATGTCATAGCATCGGACGGGAGGCGAACCCGCAACAACCGTCTGCACCCAACTGCTTGCTTGCAAAGCGGCTGCGCTCTCTTTTCAAGTGTTGCAAGACTGGTCCTTATTTCAAAAATTAAATAGAGAATCCTTAGATTCATGAAAATAAAATTTAAAATGGTTGTCTAATTAATTTATCTATTCTATCGCAGCCAATGCAACTTTTATACCTTTATCTACGAATATCCATCTAATTTCTTCATTTTTTTTTCTTTTAAGAATAAAGAATGATTTTAAGCATTATGGATTATAAAACTAGATTAATTTATGAATGTTATCTAATATTGTCATAGGAAACTGTCTTTTTTTCTCTCTTTCTGTTCAATATTGTTCTTATGTTTTTGCAGTTGATCATACTTTCTTTGGTACATGTATAGTCAGTTATTTTCATCTCATCTGTATTTCCCTTTCTTACCATAGTTTGTGTTTGTCAATTATTTTAATGGACTAGTTTTACTGAATATGATCTTTCACAATTATATAGGATTTATGGAGACAAAGCTTATACATTCAGGATTTTGATTTTAGGTTTAATAAATGTTAAAATTCTTGACAGCTCTACTTATAGTGTTATGATTGCAGACACTTTTAGTTTATAAGACATTTCAGATATGTCCTGATATACTGCAGTATCTATAATTGTTTTTCTTTTGATTTAAGACAACTCATAACTCTTCTTCATGAAACTTCATTCTATGTTGAACTTTTCTTTATCCAAGTCACTTAACTCTAAATGTTTTTTATTGTTCTGTTTTATTAGAATTACTGTACTTTCATTTTACATGTTTTATCAAGATTGGAAGGATATGATAAGTATTTTCCTGTGTTTTTGATTTTCTGTAAATAATAGTTTTGATTTTGTCATATGGCAGTCTTATCTAAGGAAGCCAGTTTTTTTCTTATTTTCATTTTATTGTGAATGTAACTGAATGACAAATTCTGTTGATGTAACTTCAGGATGTTTGTAATAGTTTTTTTTTTCATGTGACCAAACAATGAATGTATTATGTACCTAGACAATCCAGGCTTTTGGTGGAGAGGAAGTGAGATTTAGGCTGTGTTTCAAGTTCTCTCATGTAAATATTATTGATCAGGGGTGACGGTGGTAACCCTTAGCCATCACTTTATTATGTTGAAAGAATTCAGTGTTGTATTGAGTATATGCTATCATTGTGCAGAAATTTTAAAAGTTTCATGATGGTACCTATAAAAATAACTGTTCTGCTTTAAGGCTATATCCTTATTCAATATATTTATTACAATAATCAATGCTTAATCATTGATTCCATTTGTAAATAAACTTTTCACTTCATAAAGATGTCCATTTTTTATCTATTTTTCTTTTCTTTTCTAATTGCACAAAATATATAAAATCCCTGTCAAAGCATGATATTTTATATGCCAAAAAAATAAAGGCCTTAAAAAGAAATTTAGATTTTGATCCCACTTAACTGGTTTCTATATATAAAATAACTTTATTGAAATACATATGTAAGAATGATACAATTGTAAATAAAATAAAAAAATCCATGTTGCTCAGGTAACCAGATGTGCTACTGGTGTTGTTGTTTAATCTAGCTTAATCAGGCTCCATGTGTTGTCAAATAAAAATCTGGACAAGTTGATACTGTCCTTATGACAAAATTCCTTCAACTTAGAAATGAATATGTCTTCAGGCTTGGGATGAGGAATGGTGAATGTGTTTCAACATCTGGCCATACTGGTGGCATAAGTGATGAAGGTCGAAAAAGTCTTCAGATGACATAATCCCTAGACAGGAAGCAGCTCTTGATATCTAATATTTTGTTCAGGGAAAGGTGGCAGTTGTAAGAAATGGATGTTCTGATTTTGTCATATGCCAGGCAATCATTTATCATGTGGTCAAAGGTTTCAGAGGTTCTGTGTTTCTACAGTGGACCAAATATGCAATGTTAAGCAATATAAATACTTCATAAAACACACATATTCAGATACATTACTATGACAAATTGCAATGGACTCTTAAAAATACTTTTAAATAAACTTACAAATATGATCATCCTTTCATGAATCAATGCCAAAGCATTTTGTCTAATAAAATGAGATGTCTTCTTTTATTTCAATTTTGACTACATATTTGTAAATAAATCAAGCATTTATAGCAAAAAAACTAAAACTTAATATTAGTGGTGATTAGTTTTCAAATCACTCAAATAAAGTATTCAGGTGTGATTGTTTGTGAAGTATTTATATTTCTAACCATTACATATTTGACCATCAATAAAAATTATTTAGGTGTAATTAAAATTACTAGTATTTAATTAAAATTAATACTTGAAATGGGTCAACTAGATTGATTGATTTGTAAACTCAGACAACCCTAACATAAAATTTCAGATTTTTCAGGTATCCAATTCTTGATTTATTTACAATATGTACAGTTTGAGGGTCATCTGCAAAAAGTATCTTTTATCAGACAAAATAGATTGGCATTAATATATGAAAGGATAAAAATATTTGTAAGCTTATTTTAAATAGTTTTTTAGATTCAGTTTGCAATTTGTCAAAGTAACATATTCATAAGTGATTGTTCTGTGAAATATTTTGCAGTAGTGAATTTCTACAATTATCAATAGATCCTAATTGAACATGGTCCTTGTGGGTATAGCATGGAGATGAAAAATTTTGCTGAACTATGTTAATTTATATATTTTTTAAAAAATACCTATAATGTTTTCCGATTTATACCTGTAGCTTTATATCTGGGGGTGTACAATTTAGTGCCACATGTTTGAGGTGGTCTGCTGTGAGGATCACTTTTATTTTGTTTTCATAGTAATATCCAATGTGACGTATCTTTAATAGCAAGGAGAATAATTATTGATTAGTCAATGATTTTTCTTTCATGATCAACAATGTTTCTCAATAGGTACTAGCATCTCTCAAGTTCTTTTATTACCTAGCATACCTATGTTGCTCTTTAGGGGTGATTTTTAATGTTCTCTTCACTTGCTCCCATTATATATAAAAAGAGAGCATTGTATGATAATCATGACAAACATTAATCATTTTTTCTGACATAAGTTTCAACATCTGTCTGAAACTAAAACTTTTAAGTGATGTAATCATTAAGTTGCTTAGTGCAGTGTGGTTTTTTTTACAGCTTTCTGTTTTGGTGTTCACTTTTTTCATGTAATATAGAATATGATTTTTTTCACTGGTTAAAAAACTCTTTTTCATCATTACATTTATTTGTCAGTAAAAAATCTATGTTAATAATGGAATGCAAGGTTTTATGCTTAAAAAATATTTGAGCATTTGGTATTCAATTGAGTAATTTCCACAGATCTTTAGGAATCCAATTGGAAGTTTTAGTTAAAAGCCTTTAGGAATAATCCCTTCAGTTTTACATTGGCATACAAAAGTTAATTGATTTTTTTTACTTTGGTCAATTTCAGCTTACTGTATAATAATGTTTAAAGGTTGGCATATTACCAGGTCTATATAAGGACTTAATGTTTGTCTGAAGGTTTGTAATGATTACATATATAGATTTGATGTTTTAATCCAATTGTGACAAACAACATATGATCATCAAAATGTAGAAAGAAGTTTAGTGCTGTTTTTAATAACATTTGAGCTAATGTTTAATAACATATTTCTCTATAGTGAATCAAAAAATTATATATATATATATATATATTTATGATCCATAAGTAGAGATATATATATATATATTTATGATCCATAAGTAGAGAAATATGTTATCAAACATTAACTAAAACTTTATTAAAAACAGGATTAAACTTATTCTATATTTCATTTATCACATGTTTAAATCTTGCATGAATTGGTGCAGTGGTTGAGCACAAATTCTGGAGCAAAAGGTTTTCAATCGATTCCAGTCCAGAAATTTAGGTGCTCAAACTTCTTATGAATTCCTGACAAATAAAGTCATTTGATTAGTTTGTTTTATTATTCAAAGCAATCCAAGAAAGATTAATTATAAATATATTTTATAAATAAGCTAAAAATATTCACTGACATTTACATTTTAATATCTATTACAATTCCATATATTGTTTTGCTGTGATAGATTATTCAATTTGAAGGCAAAACATTTCTGCATTAAACCTCAACTTATCATATGCATTTAAGTATTAATATTTATGTAATTTTTTCTGCATTAGACTTCCTATTTTACAGTGAAATTGAATATGGTTTGGGTCAGATAATCAGACCCTATTTGCATTATGAAGATTATCTCAAATATGGTATAAACATATTTAGTATTGATTACTTCCATTGTTAAGATGTGATTGAGGATATATAAAATGCAACAATCAAACATGACATTGAAGTATTTAAATACAAAATTTGTTTCAAAAGACATAAAATGTAAAGTAGTTAAATAGGTTAAAATGATCTGACATATATGGTTGTATTCACATTTAATGGATTAGTTTAAATTATCACATAATTCATCTTAAATATTAAAGTTTTTAATTTCTATTTTTGTTTTGTTTTTTCTTCTGGAATTAGAATGTGCATACTTGATTATGAATGGAAGTAAGTAGTGAAGATATTATGATGTGATGGTAAGTAGTGAAGCTATGAAAAAGATATTATGATGTGATGGTTATCAGATCTGTCGGCTACATTCATAGACACATGTTTTGAAAGAAACAAAAATATATGTATTAAACTTCAGCATAGAAAACATCAAATTATGCAATATTTTAAAAAGTGCTCTGGTTAATTTTGTTTTAATTATATTTATTCCATTGATAATTTTATTTTGGGTTTTGTCATATAGGCTAAGATATGCATTTATATGTATTTATTATTGCTTAATTGCTTATAATTTTAATCCTTTTTGGATTAGCAAATTCTGATATTTTCTACAGTAACAACTGATGAAGTTTTTGAAAGTGCTTAACTAAAATTTAATAAATTGATTTATTTTTAATTAAATTTTATAAGTGAAAAAACATCATGTTTGAATTTTGAAAATATTGAAAAAATGAGCTGTAAATAAGAACAAAAAAATGTAATACATTAAATAAGCAAATATTTTATCTAGTGCTGTGCTTGCAATTATATTTCATTCCAATATCAGCCTTTCAAGCTAATTGAGCACGCGCCTTTTGAGAGTGTTAAATAAATGAATACTCTCCTCTTCAATCCAAGATATAGTATTTATACAGGAATAAAAAGAATTCCTCTTATTTCTATGACTCAAATTCTTTTATATGAGCAAATCTGAAGAACTGTTAAAGAGAGCGTGAGTAGATTCTCACTTTAAATTACTATTTACGATGTTTTTTGGCTGAATGACGTCGGTGTAATAACTTAGAATTTACTAAACATCATTCTTACTAAAACTTAATTATGAGTAAATAAGCAAATATTTTATCTAGCACCATGCTTGCAATTATATTTCATTCCAATATCAGCCTTTCAAGCTAATTGAGCACGCGCCTTTTGAGAGTGTTAAATAAATGAATATTCTCCTCTTCAATCCAAGATATAGTATTTATGCAGGAATAAGAGGGATTCTTTTTATTCCTGCATAAATACTATATCTTGGATTGAAGAGGAGAGTATTCATTTATTTAACACTCTCAAAAGGTGCGTGCTCAATTAGCTTGAAAGGCTGATATTGGAATGAAATTAGTTAATGATGTAAAAGTAAACCCTCTTTAGAAAATAAACAAATTCTTTTTTATTTTATTTTTTTTTATATACAAACAAATAATGGTAGACTTATGATAAATGTATTAAATTTTGCCTTAAAATGTACTATTTTCTTTATAATTTTTACAATATTTGAAAAGATTCTGACACCATGATAAATGTGTTAAATTATAACATTATGTAATCACTTTCACATAACGGGTGATCAAATCTATGTTATTTTCTTTGTTAACATCAGAGTCAAGCTTATTAACTTCCAAATTTAAAAATAAAACATATATGAATAAAATCAATGTGTATACATTTATTCTTTTTGTTTTAAATAATTATCAACCAATTAGTATGTAAAAGTAATAGAAATATTTAAAAATCAAGCAAAAAATATCTTTATTTCAAAAATTTTGCATAAAAACAAAACTACAAAGAAAAAAACTGTCAATGCCTTGGGGGAGTTGTTCCTTTCTTTAACAGTAGAATAATGAAGTTTGATATTTACCATGACTTCAGATTATTTTTACAAAGCCACAGAAATAGCATTATAAAAAAATTCTACATTAATATGGGGAAACAGTGACCTACAGTGGCAGAATTATTAACTATTTCTTAAGTAAACAAATCATGATAATTAAAAGAAATGATTGCTGAAATTCAATCAATAAATAATCTTTTTAAAAAAATATTTAATTCTTAAACAATTTAAAAAACTTTACTCATCTTTATTTAAAATGCTTTTTTATATTTATGGAATATTTTACTAGAACAAAATCAAAATTAATCTGATTAAAATGATGAAAATTAATAAAACAATACAAAATATGTCAAGGATTGGTGGTCAAGAGGTCAGTGACAGCTGCTTTACAAGCAGTTATCCTGGGATAATGGGTTCACTTCCCAGCTGATGCTATGACACATGAGGAAAAAAAACAATACAAAATATTGAAACTGCAAACACAATTTTAACCCACAATGACTACAAACTGTGGGGGATATCATTATAAATTTTCAAATGCTTTAACTTCATATTATTTTTTTGATTGGGCAGGTGACATCTCAATACCTTTTTAAGATTGTTTCTACTATGCAAAAATCAAATTAGTTTGAATTTAATTCATGTATCATCAATTTTATGCTCCCCTTCCTGATTTAGTGGTATCTCATACTGCTTGTAGTCTAAATGGCTCTAATTTTTTTTATCTTTTGCAAATGATCATTATTTTTTATCCTACATTTTAAGATAAGGATTATTGTTAATATTGGCATCATTAATAAAAAGAAAATTTATTTGATTTTGATAACTGATTATAAAAAAGGAATCAACTGACTCTAGTTAAACAAAAGTAATTTTATTGCTTTATTTTTGTAATTTTATGGCTACATTTTTTTAAATTTTGTATACAAATACTTTAATACATATTGTATATTGCTTATGAAATACTGCTTGTAGTATATATGTTATAAAACAACATAGTAGCTGTACCATGTGTGAGTTTAAAAACTAAAATCCAAGCAAAAATATATTTTCTATAGAAAAATCAAACATATGTCTTTAATTCTTTATAATGAAGTAAGTTGGAGATTGAACTAGATTGAAGCCTGTCTATTAAAATATGAAGATTTGCTATCTTAATATAAATTGAGCATTGATTATATATGGGGGGAGATAATAATATGGACCACTTGATGAGTGCTGATATCAGCATGCAATATATATTTTTTTCTACATGTACATGATCATGTGTATCAATAATATGAGATAGTATGGATAGTTGAAAAGTACTTGAAAGTCTGAGTTCAAATCCCCTATATTTATAATGAAGTAAGATAAAGCAAAAAATTAGAGCATTATTCAAAATAAACTTTATTACTTTAGAATCAAAGATATTTGCTTTTTATTATTTAAAATAAAAATTAAATTTCCAATAGTTTTACTTTAAAAAAAGGATGCATTTCTTTGTTGTTTATGGGATTAAACTATTTTTAATTCATTTTTAATTCCGTGAGATTTAATAAAAATTTAATTACTATAATATTTATTCATTTCATTTACTTTTACAAGTAGAGAAATAATTTACATCATAATTATATTTCCTTATAACAGGATCTGTGTAGGAAATATACAAAATAGAATATTATACAATATTTTATATATACTACACATTATATACATATATAATGATAAATAATATTTTAATAATGAATAACTATAACAACACGTGAAAATTTTTACAAACGTATTTAAATAATAATTGAACTGCCCTCTAGCTGCAAAGTTCGATAGCATTTTATTTATAATATTTCATTATATATAAACACCTGAAAACATGATAAATATTCATAGACAACAAATTGGTGTTTACATGAATTGTATCACTTAAATGATTTTTTTACAAATTCAATCAAATAGGACCTTTTGAAAACAAGACTTTCTAATTTTGTCAACAGATATTTTAGAATCAGAAATAAATCCATTAAACAAGACTAAACCACGATATCCCTTTCTCTGCTACATCTAATCTTGTACAAGACTAAAGGGATATAGTGATTTCAATGTGTTTAACGGATTTATTTCTAACGCTAAAATATCTGATGACAAAATTAGAAATGCTTATTTTAAAAATACCCTAAGTGAGTGAATTTATAAAAATTTTAATTAAGTAATTTTATAGTTCATGTTATCTATGCATTGTAACTATTTATTCAAAATTTATTATTTAATTACATAATACTTACAATACGCTTTTAACGTATATAGGTGAAGTTAATAAAAATTTTCACAAATATCAACGTTTAGCTTAGCGTTATCATTTGTATTCGTCATTTTTTTACAAACACAAATATTTCTGGGAGAAATCTTTTAATATTAATAAATTTACCATACTGCAATGATTAAATTTTAGCATGCTTTAGGCTTCAAATTGAATCAGTCACCCACCTTCAACATTTATTAAGTTACTTAATTAAAGTGAATGAAGTTAGGTCAATATCAGATACAATAGCATTTAGAATATGATTAATGATTATTAAGTAGAATGATCTTTGTAGAGATGGAATTTAAACTTGAAACTATGCGATAATTTGATCCTTCTTCTAAGATGATTACAATAAATAAATGAGCAATTCATTGATCAGAAGGTTAAATACTAAAAGTAATTCAGGGGTTAATTTTTGTTCCAGAAATCTTTATCTCATGGATCCCAAATTCAGCCAAACTACAAAGATCACTGAAAATTAATTGCATAATTTTAAAAAAGTATACGTTATCATGAATATATGTACATATATAAAGAAAATTTAAACAACCATGATCTTTCTCCCGCAATAGAAATCTTCATTAAGCTTGGAATAATCAAATGCCAAGAGCATGGGGTTACAACATCCACTGTTTCAGATCTTGTTTTGGGATTTTACTTTCATTAGGAAAGATCACGATTTAAAACTGGACTTAATGCTCTTATACATCTACAAGCCATTTTTTACTTCTTTGTATTATTTAAGCTAATAATTTGAATTTTAAAAACCACCTATGGTTTTAAACAAAGGATAACTCTCTTGCACGGTTACATAATTCAGACATCAGATCAGGTTTCAAATATTTTGGAAACTGCAGTTCTACAGCAATGATAAATTTACACTAATTATTACCTTCACCTAAAATAAATCTTATTTACATCTATAATAATTATAAACATCAATTTCATCATAAAAATACTCACTATCAATAGTTACATTCCTAATGAAATAAAATATTTAACAACTTTTTAAAAATTACTACATTCACTACTAAAGGATAAAATTGTGTTTACATTTTTCAAGAACTACTACAATTGTAATTATTAAAGATAATTATAAACAACAATTATGTAAGATATAAAATCAATAATTTTAAAACAATCCATAGTTGATAAACTTTTATCAAATTATTATAATTTGTAAGAAAAGAGAATTAAATGATTATTTTATATATTAATTTAACATGTATTGTAAACTATCTTAGGTTTATGTTCCTTTTTAAATTAAAAAAATAGTTAGCAAATTTTTATTTTATTTTTATGTATTTACTTACTAACATACTTTAAAATGTGTTTATCAATAAACACTTTTTAAAAATATTGTTTGAAGTAACATAAAATATTGAAGTCAACTTATTTTTCAAAATTAATAGCAACATTTAATGACTTTTGATTATAATGACATTGCTTTTAGATTGTGCATACTTCAATGTTCAATAATATACATTAGTACCATCAATAAATCTACTTACAGCAGTCAAGTATGCATTTCTAGCAAGTTTTAAACTGAATAAATTTAATAGTTATTGTATTTAATATTTATAATATATTTTTGTATTATCTTTTTCTAGAGTTAATTCAATTCAGATCAGAATGGTGCTTTCTGTTGTAATTAGTTTACAATTGTCTCATGCTGTAAAATGTGTAGTCTGAATATGCCATATAATATTTGATTTGTTGGTGGTATTGAATCTATAATTATGTTTTCGTTTGTTCCCAGATGGAGGTATAATCAGAAAATAAGAACAAGTTTTAATGCAATGATTTTTTGCACAATTTATGATTTTTTACACTATGTTTGTACAGTTATTTTTTGTTTCAATATATTTCCAATTTATAAAAAAGATTTCAAAAACAAATATACAATTTATTTTATTTTTATAATTATTAATTTTTGAAGCATTAAAAGGCCATGTTTGGGACATAATAATTTTGTCTTTATTTCTAATATTACTTAAAAGTCACAGTTAAATATTTTTTAGTTTTTAAAATAAGTTAAATTTACTACTAACACCAGTAATCAAATGAAAGGTCCTAGAGAGAATTACTGATTTATTATTATGATAACTATCAATCTGCAAAATAACTTTTTTTTTAAAAAAATTAACAAAAAAATATGTTGCATATTGACATGAATGAATATTGAAAAAATACATATAAAAATTTAATTTACATAAGTTTAGTCATCAAATTTTTATCTTGATTTATTACCTTAGAAATATATTTTATATACAATTCAAAAAAGAATTCATTTTAATTCCTGATAATTCAGATTTTAAATCCCTTCTCTGAAATATTCACTCTTTATAAATGTCTTAATCTATTATTGGGCATGTCATTAATTCATTCATGGACTAAATGCTATTAGTTGTTGTTAGTATTTGTACAAGTTCAGTGTCACAATTTTAAATATGATACATTTATAGTCTGAATGGTTCAAAATTAGAAGCTCTTTGACTTGGAATATATACTGGATTTTAAATAACATATTAGCAAATGATTAAATTGCAAAAGGTATATTTATAATTGATATAGTTTTTATAATAGGATTATCTTATAAAAAAACAATCATTACCAACAGTGAACAATAAAGAAATGTTTTTTAAGAGAATTCAGAAAACATAATAATCTTATTGTAATACAAGAAAACTTGTAATGATATAAACTGAATATTACAATAGCATTATGTTCTTTCAAACAAAATATTATCCAGAGCAAGATTTAAGTGTGTTATCTTTGGCAAAGACTTGTAGAGAGAAGATATTGACCCGAATTTATTACCTACTCAAATTGTATTTTACATTTAATGAATAATGTGGTCTTTGTAACATTATAATGTATGGGAGTTCTGTCATTATTAAAAACTATATTAATATAATATTATGTTTACTTTAAATAAGTAATATAAAAAATTGTTATAATATAGTAGTTACATTAATAATTTAGTTACTATATTGTTTTTGTTTAATTTAGTATCTTTATTATAATATTCCTGTTTTTATTTTATTAATAACATTTAAATATTAGTGTTAATATGATATGGTAGTGAATTAAATATGAAAGAGTAATGATGCATAATGATATTAATAAAATAATATTATGCTAAAGTAACTTTTGAATCAATCTATTCATAATAATATCATATTGGTTTGTGCCTAATGTAAGTTTATAAAAAAGACCTATTTTAGTTAAACCTGGTTACTAGTCAGCCATTAAGGTAAGGTACTACTACAATTTATTTGTAATATATTATTAACATAGGATTATGATTTCATATTATTATTATAAATAAACAGTAATAAAACAACAACAACAATAACAACAACAATAATAATAATAATAATAGTAATAATGATGAGTGCCATATACCATCAGCAAAACATGACCATTGATCAAATAATTAAGGGTTTTAAAGGCAGATCAACACCCAACATTAGGACAGCAACCTTTGTATTATATGCTTTTTGGTGTACCAGGTGTACCTATCTAATGGGCAACAACTCCAGAAGGCATCCATCCACCTTCTACAACAAATTAAACCAGATACATAATAGAGACAAAATAATAGCAAATCCCCATATTTACGCAGCTACATGGTCTCTTATCAAACAACAATCAATGCTATAAGCACCAAAAAATTCAAGAACACTGAAAATTCAATAACATTACACCGAAATAAAAAATACAATTTTTTCCTCTTTCTACAATTAATAATTTTTTATCTAAGAATTAGATAACTTTTTATTGAAAACATGAACTGAAAACTATAAAAATGCTTGTATACAAAACCAATGGTAAAACCACTGTTAAAAATCAATGAAAAAAACTATGTATTTCTTTGATTAATAAACTTCCTTTTTTGAAACATCATCATCATCATCATCATCATCATCATCATAATAATAATAATAATAATAATAATAATAATAATAATAATAATAATAATAATAATAATAATAATAATAATAATAATAATAATAATAATAATAATAATAATAATAATAATAATAATAATAATAATAATAATAATAATAATAATAATAATAATAATAATAATAATAATAATAATAATACTCAGTTCCGAACACATATCTAAACTTGCTTGCTAACTTGCTTTTAAACCATGAGATTTATGTTTCCCTAAATGGGAAAACTTCACCACCAATAGTGCCACATCAGTCCATTCCTCAGGGCTCACCTCTCAGTGCCTTACTGTTCACTGCCTATATCAACCCTCTTATAAAAATAATAGAAAATGAATTTTCAGGAATCTACATGCCCACCATCAATGACAACATCTCATGTATCGCATATATGGATGATATAGCAATATTTCTATCATCTCAAAAACAAATTCCCAAACTTCTTAAAATACTTAATAATTTTACAAAAGAATACAAGCTAACATTCAATATGGAGAAATCGTGTGCATGGCAGATCTTCACCGGTAATAGCATTAATAAAGTTTTCAAAGGTAGACCAAGCGCATTTCTTGGGTTCAACTTTTATTTACGACATTCACCTATGAGATCGCTCATACAGAAAAATTTGATAGAGAAAGTGGAAAAGACTGTCAATTCACTCTCCAAAGCCTACCTCTCTCTATATACAAAAATGGCCTTGCTTAACATGCTAGTGATTACAAAAATCTCTTATTTTACTCCAACAATCATTTATACCAAGGCATTTAAAATAAAATAGACTCCTTATGCAGAAAATTATTCTGGGGAAAAAAGATTATTTCAATATCAATAAAACGCCTAAGAAAACCCCTTTCACAAAATGGCCTTGGCCTTCACTCAATACATGTCTTCAGGATACAAAAAACATTGAACATAATATCTACATGTGCACAAAAATTCCCATATTTAGAAATTGCTGCCAAGATTACTCCTACAGATAGACCACCTCCTTTCCAAAGATATCTGAACACACTACTTACACCATTATTAACAATTAACACTCTTAACTTTAAACTACCACAAGCCAAATATAAATATTGGGAAGTTTATCAACTTCTACATCCAAATCAAGACAATGTACAAACTCCACTTCATATTAATAATAAACAATTATGTCGCAAATTCAAACTATGGTCACTTGAACCAAAATATTTTGACTTTCTCCTAAAGATAAATCTAGACTCGCTACCTACACAACACTTTTTGAAATATCAAAGAAACTATAAAGATATAGATGATATATGTAATCTTTGTCATAGGGACTCGGAGACACAAAACCACCTTTTTTTCTAATGCTCAAGTCTAGAAAACATTCGTAAAATTATTAGCACTTCACTCAAGGGTAAAAAAATCAATATGAAAATCCTTTTTGACTCTTTTAAAAGGGGTATCTTTGCTGAAATAAGAATCTGCACATTTCTACTCTATGCTTTATGGTGTACAAGGTGTAATTTCATATACAATTATAATCCCAGAAGACATCCAAACACGTTCAAAAATAAGCTGCAAACCATACGCGAAAGAGACATAAAGATTACAGATCAATCTAAGTACATTGACACCTGGAATATACAAGAACTTATATAAAAGCACTAACAAAAAAAAGAAACTATATCTAACATGGATCCTTGTGCCAGTTCTAAAGCCAACTGACACAAACTAGATGCATTCCTGCTTTAATTTAATTGTATATCTAATTGAATATTATCATATGATTGAGTGATCATCATTGATTTTGTTGAACTTTTTTTTCTTAGAGACTTCTAGTTTGATAACGCATACAGTTACTGATCAAGTTTTGTGAAACTAATTTATATGTAAGAACTATGTGTCAAATGTAACTTGTATAACCTTATAGAATACTAATAAAGTTTATCCATTGAAACATAATAATAATAATAATAATAATAATAATAATAATAATAATAATAATAATAATAATAATAATAATAATAATAATAATAATAATAATAATAATAATAATAATAATAATAATAATAATAATAATAATAATAATAATAATAATAATAATAATAATAATAATAATAATAATAATAATAATAATAATAATAATAATAATAATAATAATAATAATAATAATAATAATAATAATAATAATAATAATAATAATAATAATAATAATAATAATAATAATAAGCATAATAATAATAATAATAATAATAATCAAATAGTTTATTGTTTGGTAGTTCATAAAAAGTTCAGGCCTCAGAGGTCACAGAGCTGGGCCAACACTATAGACATTAAACTTCAGAGTCTGCTACACTATTATTTCACCAAATTAATTAAAATTTATAATAATAACAACTGAATAATCAGTTGCTCAAGAGATCATGCGACATTTGATCCTAATGGGACTGGTTAAACTAATAATCAATCAAATTTATTTATCTCTCCAACCCAGCATTCTACTAATGCATTATGCTAGCCAGTGTATTATTTACATTATGGTATATACAACAACTTTTGTTTACAGACAATTAGAAGATCAAATTCTCACATATAAGATAGTAGAAATTCAAAAGACTAATTTATAAAAATTAGTTGATTCTATTATCCTTTGAACATAAACGTATCTGTTTAAAACCAGATTGTGGTAATATTTTCAGAGATTAATCATTTAATTAACAGAAACGGCAAGGAATGAAATAAAATATCAAAGCTATTTGATATCTAGTTACCAATGTTGACTAAATTTGACTCCGTGATCGATTGATGATAAAATTGGCATCATAAAACTATTGAATATACATATTTTTTAAAAGAGAGAAGGAAAAAATTACTTAAACTTCAAACTTTTGAAATGTTATCTATTTCAGTTTATTTCATTATAATATTGCTTTATATTTTCCAATTATAATGTAGTTCCTACAAAAAATATATTAATTAATATTACTTCATTCAACTCTGTTTTAACAAAGCTTTTCTGAAAAATAAAATAAAATAAATTTCAATTAGATTATAATATATATATATATAAAAACAGAATTAAAAGATTAAAAGATGAACTAACAATTTTATCACAATCATGTCACTGATATGAATCACAGAATCAAACTCTAAAGAAAAATAAGAATTCTCAAAACAATAACAACAAGTAAAATGATGCAGTTAACTAATGAATTAATATTACTATAATGTTCTCATTCTGAGGTTAAAGAAAAAGAATTCCAATTAAAAATGATTAGAGTTTAAAACTGGAACCTCTTTACAATGCGATAGTTTAATTAGTAAGGGATGCTCTTTATATATATATGTAATCTTATAATAAATATTAGTGAATATAGTAATCAAAATTTTTTGAAAAAGATAAAATATAATCGTCACTTAGGAGCGCTTTTGACTATTGTCGTAGTCTTTGTCAACTAGTTCTTTGAAAGGTCAATGTGCCCATAATTCCAAGATCTTAATATTTGTTGACTGCCTATTGATTAAGTCTTGTTTGTATTTATATATTAGCATAGCTTTCATTATTTTCCTTTTATTGTTATTTCTTTCAATTTGCAATATTTTTACATTATTATAATTGAAATTAAAACCATATATACATAATTTATTATGGTTGTAAAAAACGGAAGCGGAAAGATATTATTATCTTTGCAATTTTGTTTTGTATTTTGGACTCTTTTTAATAACAAGTGTTTTTTTTCTCCAATGTATACCTCAATTCCCCTATATACATCCTCTACCACATCTACATATCCATTTATAAATGATACAATTTTTATTTGTAAATGAGGTTTTATCTTTAGAGTTATTTATTAATTTATTTAATGTAGCAGGTGCATAAAATGCAAGGTCACATACACCATTTTAAATTTTCCTTATGAAATTTGCTTGTGACATTGCATTTTATGCACTTCCTACATTAAATAAATTAATAAATAACTCTAAAGATAAAACCTCATTTACAAATAAAAATTGTATTATTTATAAATGGATATGTAGGTGTAAAATGGTGTGAAAAAGAGTTGAAGATGATATAAGAAAGTATAATTGTGAACTAGCAAGGAAAGCTGTGGAAAAAAATAAGTCTTAAGAGTGTAAAACAACATTTTGGTATTGGTAAGAAATCTATATATGCAATAAGAAAAAACGATGGAATTATTACTAAAAAGAGAGATGACATCATGAAATGTGTAGAAGACTGCTATCAAGAATTATATAGTAATAAAAAACAAGTACCTCCTATATCTATTATATCTTCCGAATTGCCCAGAATTTTTAAATGAAGAAGTGAGACATGCAATTAAATTTGTGAAGAAAGGAAAGGCTCCAGGTAATAATGAAATTGTAATTGATATATTAAAAGAAGCAGGTGAAGAATAGAATTTTTTTTTAGCAATATTATATACCAAATGTCTAAATGATAAAGATGTACCAGATAATTGGAAGAATGCAGTATTAAAATTAATATTTAAAAAAAAGTGATAAAGAAGATATTAGAAATTACAGACCTATCAGCCTTTTATCAGTTTTATATAAGAATTTTACTGAAATAATTACAACTCATCTACAGAAAACATTGGATTTCCACCAACCAAGAGAACAAGCTGGGTTTAAAAATGCTTTTAGTACAGTAAGTCATAGCCAGGTATTGAGAGAAGTTATAGAAAGAACAAATGAATATGAGTTGCCATTATGTTTTGGATTTGTAGATATGAAAAGGCATTGCATTGGATCATCAAGGTATAGATCCAGGATAAAGCTAAAGAAGTGAAAATAAATGGAGATTATTTAGGTCATTTAGATTTTGCAGATGATGTAGTTGTTTTTGCAAATAATGCTTTAGAGCTGCAGGAAATGTTGTAGGAGTTATTAGATGAAAGTAGGAAAGTAGGACTAAAGATAAATGTTAAAAAGACTAATGTTTAATAGATTTTCTCAAAATATGAAAATAAAGATTGATTATGATGAGTTAGAAGAAATTAACAGCTAAAAATACCTTGGTCAGATTATTAATATAGATGGAAACTTAATGGATGAAATTAATCATAGAATTAAACTTGGTTGGAATGATTTTGGTAGAAATAACTTGATACTAAAAGGAAATATGCCTATGTGTTTGAAATGGAAGGTTTTTAATAAATGTGTTTTACCAGTTCTTACTTATGGATCTGATACTTGGACACTTATTAAAAGAGCAATACAGAGACTTCAGATCACTCACAGAAGTATGGAAAGATGCATGTTGGGATTAACAAGAAGAGATCAAAAACACGATATATGGGTAAGAGAACAATCAGGTGTTACTGACCTCATTGAAAAAATTAAAAGGCTGAAGTGAAGTTGGGCTGGACATATTACTAGAAGAGATAATAGATAAACAATTGAAATCTTAAACTGGATTTCAAGAGATTGTAAAAGATCCAAAAAGAGACCACATGTGAGATGGATGGATGAAATAAGAAAGTGTGCAGGGGTGGTGTGAAGAAGAGAAGCTAAAGATTGTAGAAGATGGATTGAACTTGGAGAGATCTTCATCCTGCAGTGGATTGATAATGGTGATGATGATGATGTAGGTATGGTAGTGGATATATAGGGGAACCGAGGTGTACAAGAGAAGAATGAAAGAACAGTTGTTATTAAAAAGAATCCAAAACACAAAACAAAATTGCAATGATAATAATAACTTATCAGCTTCTATTTTTTATGACCATAATAAAACATGTATATATGGTTTTAATTTCAATTATAATAATGTAAAAATATTGCAAACTGAAAGAAATAACAATAAAAGGAAAATAAAGGAAGCTACTATGCTAATATATAAATACAGGCAAGACTTAATCAATAGGCAGTCAGCAAATATCAAGTTGACAGAATTATGGGAAGGTTGAACTTTCAAAGAACTAGTTGACAAAGACTATGAGGATAGTTGAAAGGCTCCTAAGTGACAATTATATTTTGTCTTTTTCAAAAAAAATTGATTAGTGTATTCACTAATATTTAATTATAAGATTACTTATATTGCTTCTTCAAAGAAATACAGATATTGATTTATAATATTATTACAAATATATACATATATGTGTGTGTCAGAATTTGGATATCTTCTTTAATCATTTTTTGCAATGCAATCAAATAAAATTTATTCCTTGATATTATCTCAGAGTTTCAACAGACTAACTGCTTTCATCAGAGCTACACTATTCAGATATATGTTACCATATAATTAATATATATTTATTCACAAATACATGCAATTATATTTATACACAAATAGATATAATTACATAACATCTTTGATACTTTGCATAATGGCTGTTATATGTATATGCACTAATTGTATAGACATATATATTTGAATATTGCAGCTCTTATGAAAACTGCTGGTCAGTTGAAAATGTAAAAAAATATCAAAGAATACATTTTATTTCATTGCATTGTAAATAGTGATTAAAGAAATAGTATAAATGACAGTATTCACATATATACAAAATAATCAATGCGTAAAGGAATAAGAAACCAAGAAAAGTCATGTGTGTTTGTGTGTGTGAATGAGAGACACTTTTTTAAATACGGAAGTGCTATAAAAGTATTATTTATTATTATCTATTGTTGGAAACCCCTCTCCATATAACAATTTAGTTTAAGATTTGAAAGCTATAAATGTTGCATATTTGAACAAATGAAAAAATGTATAGGTTTAATAATACACATATTCAAAATTATTATTTAAATTGATCTATAAAAATTTACGTTCTAGTAATACATTACATGTGTACATCTAAGTAGTAAATGTGGTAGGCTAATAATTATGTCACTACTCTTTCAGTCATCTGCGACCGATGAACATTATTGTGTCTTTATTGACTAATTAGCATACTTTAATTTTCAATGAATGTAATTATTTGGATTTATTCTTTCTTTCTCACATACATACATATATAACGCATAACCCAGAAGCGCACTACATCTTTATGAGGCCTTAAACAAATTCGAATTTCGGATTTCATGTACAGGGCGAATACAGACATTTTTCTTTGAAAAGAGAGGGACTATTTTTTGGGACTTTATTTTAAAAAAAGCAACAACAACAACAATAACTGAAGAATAATTTTAGATCTAATTTATTTTATTTAAAAAACAAAATATTTTAAGTAAAGTAAAAAAAAATATATATTTAATAACAATGAAACAAAATATATCATAAATAATTTGTATATATGTATATTATAAAATAGAATTTATTTAACCATTAATAAAATGCAAATCTGATTAGCGACGATAACCCAGCTTTGTGTATAAAATATATATTCTTATATTTTAATTAAGTCACTCAAATATATGTCCAGAATTCAAAATGTTTTATCATGGATTGATATCTTTCAAAAAGCCAATTATTTCACTTCTCATTTTAGAAATTTTTCGGCCTCTGACACTGGCTTTAATGTTCGGGATCCCTATTGGTAGGGGCATCTGGAAAACGCCCCTTTGACCAAATAAAATGCTGATTTTTATGAGACTCTATATACAATAGACATATATAGGAGAAGCACATTAATTCTATTCTTATTTATAAATTGGTCCTACTGCAAAAAACAATGTTATCTCAGTTTCATATTTTATTAAATAAATGTAATGTTAACACATTAATTAGTTCTTAATATACATATTAAAACCTCTAATGCTAAGAAAATAATAAATATTTCACGACAATGATCTTATTTCACACACGAATAAATGCGTATGAGCACACACACAGTTGTAAGAAAATTTTTGTAAAAGCGAGACAAATTCAATAAACTCAGATAAATTGGCAACTATATTTTACTCTCATTTTGCAAGTCTTAAATTTTAGATGTTTTTTTTTTTTTAAACTTCAACTAGCAATATCTTAATTGATAAATTTTATTTCAAGTGAATATAAAGTGATACCAGATTAATGTTTACGTTAGCGCCATCTACAGGTTTAAGCAGTTCTGTTAAGCCTTTTTTAAAAATGAAAAAAGAAATTGCCGTTGGTTTTTTTTTTTTTTTTTTAAGTAAAAAAATTTTTTTTTTCTAAAATCACTGGGGTCTGAAAAGAATGATTAAGATTTTTTTTAAAAAATGTAGAAATATATATATAAAGATCATCTATAGAAAAAAAAGAAGAAATGCTCTATTTTGCTTAGTGGAGAAGCTGGCGAATCTAAAAGAAAAGATATATTAATGAAGATAATGGAATGTTCCATTTACTTGGAGATGTGACGTTAAAAAAAAAAAGAAATTATTAATATATATATAAAATAATTTAAAAACGAATTAAAAATCGCATAAAACTGTAAAATCTTTTATTTATTTGCTAATAACTAAATCTATATTGAAATATCATGATACGATACTAATATTAATACAATGTTGGTTAGAAACATTTAGATTAATGACTTATAATACACTGTACAGGCTTACACCTGCATTTATATATGTAATATATGCGGGCTTCGAATTCAGACTTTCACACGGCCCACTACTATATTTTTAAAATAATTTTTATAAAGTCATTTATTTTATAAATGTAAAGTCTTTTTCAAAGAATAGTCCTATAGAAAATATCTCTATAGGATATGAGAAAAATATGCTAAATTTTATTTATTTTTAGTTGTTATATGAATATGATTCCTTTATAAGAATGCTTTCTAGTTATGTATTATTAAGATGTGTGGAAATATTATTAATTTTACGATAAAATACTAAAGATTGGGAATGAAGAGTCATAAGCAAACATAGAACTTAATACGGCTTCAAGTATCTCAGGCAAAACAAGATCTATTATATAAAAGACTTTCTGCTGAAGAAATTAAAAGACTGCATGGCAAAATATCAAACAGAAAAATGGACCAGCATGTTCTATATGTGGACATATTTGTGTTTCACAGATTGGTTTTGTATAGCCATTGCAAAACTCTTTCTAGAATACCCCTCCCCCTGTGTCTTTGAGTTAAAATGGCCATATTCCTTTATGAGTGACTGATATATGTATGCATATAAAAATAATCAGTAGAATTGTGTCTTTTACATTCAATAGCCAACTGAGAATGTTTAATGTATTTACAACTCAATACATAGATGAATGCATGAATGCAGTTGTTGGATTCTTTCTTGTGTATTGTAGCTTATTATAATTATTATAATGCTATCTTTTTGGCTGAATCTTACCTACCATCATCTGAATAGTAAAGGTAGGTTAATAATGGCTGCTATAAATGGTGGGAACCAAAAATCTTCATTTTTAACACACGAAATATCCAAATATATGTACTTATATCCAAATATATGTACTTATATAAAGTAATTATATAATAAAAGTATTCAAAAAAACCACATGACATTCACACACTCTAGTGATAGATTAATCAATTAACAACTTTATTCAGTTAGTCTAAAGTAAGTTTTTGCTTTTATTTACATTATTCTACTGAAAACTAGTTATGAAACCATTAGGTTTGAATCCATGTACTAAACTCCACTGGGATATATATATATATATTAACAAATCAATACAGGTTACAGATGTTAAGTAAACACACATGATAAGTAATTGGAATGTGTGGTTAAAATAATGTGTTAATGTTTAACAAAATATTTTAAGTTTGCCTTGCATTCATATATGGGTTTTAATAATGGATGCATATATAAGTAATTTTCAATATATTTATTTATTTTTGCAAAAGGATATAGAAATACAATTTTAAATGAAGAATATACACATATTCAACCTTTATTGTTAAAAAGATTGTTGCCTTGACAACAGATACTAATTGTTGATTGTTATTCATATTGGGATTGTCTAAGTGTTGAGTGGTTTTTAATGATATATATATATATATATATATATATTGAAGATAAATAAGGTGAGAGTTTAGAATGTTACATATATCAAGTATTTATTTGTCTTTTTGGTTAATCTTTAATTTAATTTGTAATATATTTTATTCATGTATATTTATAATAAATTATATTACTTATATGGTGATCCTTATTGTCACTCTCATTCATTTGTTTCATTTTGGTTTTGATGAATCTCTGAAAGTATTAGATATTATGATACATTTATAGAACAATGTCATTATCAAATAAAAATAGTTATAGATCACATGACCCTGTGTCTTAAGCTTGTAAAATATAAACAATGAGCATTGCCAATTGCTCAACAAGCTTTGTGATAAATGCTTAGCCAGAGAAAGCATTTAAAATATCTCTGTCAGGAAACCCCCAAACCTCTGACCATAGTTTTGTGCTTTGGCATTCCTCAGAGAGGTCATAGGGTGACTTCTGACACTAGATCTAAAAATACCAACCCAAAGCCAGAATTTATCTAAAAGTTATCTATTGAGTGGAAAATCTGAAATTTTCAGACACCTACATGTCTTCACTCCCAGCTGTTCAATTCAAATAGCTATATGTGGCTAGAAAATCTTCAGCTTAAACCATATATTAGTAGTCTTAGCAAAATAACATCGCATAAGACTTGAAGCAGAGACTATAAATGGTCAAATAAAAAAAGAGTCATACATCACATGACACCATTTGACTATTTATAGTCTCTGATTCAAGTCTTAGGTGATGTAATAATGCTAAGATTACTAATATGTGGTTTGGTGGAAGATCTCTCAGCTCCATATAGCTATTTGAGTCGGATAGCTAGGTTTGAAGACATGTAGGTGTCTGGAATTTTCAGATTTTCCATTTAATAGATAACTTATATAAATGCTATCTTTCGGTTGGTATTTTTAGATCTAGGGTCAGAAGCCATTCCTGACAGAAATATTTTTAAATGCTCTCTTTGGCTAAGCACTTATCACAAAGCTTGTTGAGCAATTGGCCATGCTCATTGTTTATATCTTACAAACTTAAAACAATGGGGTCATGTGATCTATGACTATTTTTTATTTGACTATTTATAGTCTCTGCTTCAAGTCTTTATGTAATGTTAAATTGCTAAAACTACTAATATATGGTATGGCTGAAGATCTATCAGCCCCATATAGCTATTTGAGTTGGATAGCTGTGTTTGAAGATATGTAGGTGTCTGAAAATTTCAGATTTTCCACTCAATAGATATCTTTTAGATAAATGCTGTTTTTGGGTTGGTATTTTTAGATCTAGTGTTGGAAGCCACCCTATGACCTCTCTGAGGAGCGCCAAAGCATGAAACCATGGTCCAGAAGTTGTGGGGGGGGGATTCCTGAAAGAGATATTTTAAATGCTTTCTCTGGCTAAGCATTTATCACAAAGCTTGATAAGCAATTGGCAATGCTCATTGTTTAATGTCATTATGTGTTTAATTAAGTTTACCAATATAACAATAAAAATTTGACCTTATATATTGCCATGGAGTTAGTGTAGTGAGCATAAAAAGAACTAGCATGTGTATACATTGGGAAAATACCCTGGATTGCATGACACTCATAAATTAAAATTTATTGTGCAGAAGTTGTGATAAATTAATTTCTGAATAATTCTTTCCTATTACATAATTTTGGTGTTTTAAATCATGGAGTATAGATAAAACCTTCTGTCAGATAAATTTAGTATTTGTTATTTTACATACCCAGTCATTTGTTCCCTATTCCTCCTGTTACAATTTATCACTATCTGTCAATATGAGAATATAGATATTTTTAAAATATATGTGTACTCAAGAATAAATATAGATCAAGCATATATATACAATAAATTTTTCACCATATTAATACTTCATGATTCCTAAACTATATCACATATTTTTTAATCTTGAAGCAATTAATAGTATAAATGCTCTTTATCTGTGTGTATCAGAGATCAATTAAAAATTGCATTTGTGTATGTAAACACACATTTATAAATATTTAATTATTTATAGTATTACAAGAAGAAAACAAATGTATTAAATTGTTAACAAACTTTAAAACTAAATATAATTGTTTAAAGAAAATATACTATAGTTTCTTTGTATTAAACACTTATATTCTATAGAATATAAAATAATGAAAAATCCAAGTGAAAAGTATGCACGTATATCTAGCTTCAGTGTCCAATGAAGACAATTTATTTTTGACCAGTAACAGAATTCTAAAAGAAATGGAATAAAATAACAGTTTCAGCTAAAAATTTTAGAACAGTTTTATTCAAAAACGTGAAAATTTGATGGTACTTTGGAATTAGTACTGCTTTTTGCCATATTGATTCTAACTTTGCAAATATATTTGAAAGTATCAGTTTAGGTGTAGCAAAATTTATATTTTGAATGGGGTTTTGAGATTAAATTAAATTTAAAAAAAAGTATTCTGAATATGATATAAATAAAATATTTAGAATTAAATAAAACTAAATATTGAAAATTGATGTTAGTTAATTTTTTTATCTCAAAAAATATTGAATTTTTGTTTATTGATAATAATTTATTTAAAATTAAATAGAGTTCAAAAACTCATATTTTAAATATAAATTCAGTCTTCAAAATATTTTTTTTAAATGAACATGAATTCAAAAACTAACTTTTTTAAATATAAACTTTTCTAATCTTTAAAAAAAAAAACTAAACTTAAGTGTTAGTCTCAATATGGCGGAAAGCAACTAATTGCAAACTACCAAAAATTGAAATTAAAATATATTTTTGCAAATCAAAAGACATATTTAAAATTTCTGCCATTTCTATTACAAAAAATAATTTACATTTTTGCTGATGTCAACAACTGACATCATAGGCTATGTGACACAAATGTATAAAGTAAATCTGATTGTGAAGGCATTAACCTATTTACACGTTCCACTTGCTTGGAACATTAATCAAAAGAAAAGAGAAAGCCATTAAAATATTTATTACAGATTGATGCAGAGAAGATTTGTAATGAAAAATCTTGGAAAGATGTGTGGATGTTTTTTTAAAAACTGGAGATTAGAATTAGCTCTCTGTTGATGTGGTCAAAAAGAAAATGATGAAGTGGACATTCATATTACATTACATATCTCCTGCTTAAAACAAGAATGATCAGATTGGACTTATCTTTCTTTGATTCTATTATATGATATTCTACTTCATTAATAAAGTATGTAAACATTGGATTAGTTAAAAATGAAAGAAGTGAATGATTGGCCATGAGAAAAAAACTACATTATCACAATAATTAATATGCTAGTAAAGTCTGAAAACTCAAATGGTAGATAATTGTGAGTTGTAATGGAGAATTCTGCTTTGAGAGAGTTTTTATTTTGCATATGGAGGAAAAGAAGAATTAAGGAGTCCTATTTTATAAATAGTACAGATAATGTGTTGAATAAACAGTGTCATTGTGTTAATATTCACAATTTATGGAAAGTAGGTAATTCACATGAGAACGTTACTGGTGTGAGAGTTTGATCATATTTAAATATTAACGGTTTGCTACTTAAGATGGTGGAATATACCGAAGCTAGCTATAGCAAAGAATTTTAATCTTTAATTTTATACAGGCATTTTTTAAAATTTTATAGTTTTTATTCTAGTGAATATATATATATGCTTACTGATGTGTTTTAATCATCATTTCTTTATTATGGATATATTCCATTGTAATATTATGCTTTTGTTTGATAACCAACCTGGGGTACAATGATATAATTCCATCAAAGCATTCTGTTGTACATTTGGAGCAAAAATGTGTCATTTTTATAAGAAGTATAAACAGATTAAATTAATTTATTCCATAATATATTGACCAAGGCATTCTGTCACAGTGTTTATATATATATATATATATATATATATATATATATATATATATATATATATATATATATATATATATATATTAAAAGATTGAAGTGGAGTTGGGCTGGACATATTGCTAGAAGAGATGATAATAAATGGACAATTGAAATTTTAAACTGGATTCCAAGAGATTGTAAAAGACCCAGAAGGAGACCACATGTAAGATGGATGGATGAAATAAGAAAATGTGTAGGGGTGATGTGGAGAAGAGAAGCTAAAGATCGGAGAAGATGGATTAAACTTGGAGAGACCTTCATCCTGCAGTGGATTGATAATGGTTGATAATGATGATATATATATATATATATATATTGTAACGTTTTTCTTATTACTAGGCCTCTATACGCCTCAAATTTATATTTGAGTGTGAGTTGATCAAGCTGTATCAAAAGAAAAAAGAAAGTTGTATTTCTATTCTCAACACAGCTATTTTTCCTGATCAACTTCGGCCTAGAACTATTACCGAGTACTATCGTGAGCAGAACCAGTTTTTAATTTCTACTTGAGGGCGCCAGAGTCGTTAGACCCACTGAGACTGCGTCAAACATATGGTAACTCGTAAACTAAACAGAAAAAATGCTTTTAAACAAATCGGTATTACCTCCTACCGTAACGAGAATTAATAGTTTTAAGATTATTGGTCTTAGATTTTAAGAATCGGTAATTTTACGGTAAACTAGAATTATCTTTTTTTTGAGATTATTATTGCTGGGCTTATTCAAACATATTGGCAAGGTAAATTACTTTTAAATCTTATTAAACTAATAATAACTTTAATACTAAAAAGAATAATAACCATTATTAATAACGCACAATGAAAAAGGTTGATAAAAGTATAATCTCTTTTATTCTAACAAACTAAAATATTTATAAGTTAAATTACGAATTAACTAAACTGGAAAGTACACACATGCTAATCCAGATAATGAATCGATTAACAAAAACAGTTAGATTAAATAATGAACGCAATTTAATAATGTTCCAAGATCTTGTATAAAATTCTTTATAAGAAAGTCCCTTGAATACGAAAAGTCTATATCAGGATGGTAGTCTAAGCCTAGATAAATAATTGTTTGCAAACTTTTAAGTCACTATCAGGAAAATTTATTCTTAACTTACCGGTAAGTTCATGTAGGTTTATGGGATCCCAGATCATGAGAATTTCCATTGGTCTCTCCTGCCGGCGTCTTCCATTATTGTTCCATTCTATAGCTGGAGAAAAGGCACGGTTGTAGTGACCCTTTTATTGCAAAAAGCGGTCTTCACAAGTCCCGTTTCCATGCTTGCGTGACAGCTTGGTACAGCAAGGGGCATACCTGTGTAGAAGTATATTTCTTGCCACAGGTTATGCTCGTGGAAACCTCCAACTTTCAGAGACGTAACTAGAAGTAAAAGAGAAGACCCAGATTGAAGTTGTCATCTCCTTTTTATATCGCGCTCCATTTTTGGAACTTCTGCGCACTCTTTTGTCTTTTTATCAGCGTATAAGATAATAATCTTATACACTCTCTCTTAAATTTAAGTTACAAAGTTCTCTTTTTTTTTAGCATTATTCTTCCATCTTTAATTAGCTAAAATATTTTTCTTTTAGCTTATACTTTTGGAATTCTTTTAATTTATCTGGATTAGTAATCTGTATGTCATTTATTCTTTCCAATTAGATAAAAAAAAATAAGAATGACAATTTTAACCTTCATTGCACGTTTTAACAAAAATTATACTAATCAAAAAAAAATCTAAATTTACTTTTTTAGCTTTTACCAAATGCCAATATATTTGTAACGTATATAAATAAACGTTACAATACCACCAGTGCCAGGAGATGAGAATAAAATAGGGGTTTACACTAATTTTATTCTTAAGTTTTTTAAATTCATATTCGTATTTTTTTTTCCTGTAGTAGCGTGCTGATATATTGTGTAGACTCATTCACAAGCGACGTTCGGCTTTAACGCCCACTTTTAGGTCTAACACGGTGGGAATGGAAAATATTTCAACATTCATCTGTGTCCTATCCGCTTTAGTGTAATATTAACGATAAGAAGCCCAAGTTATAAGCACAAACGAGCGTTGCTCATCGTTCTGAGTCTTACAGGCTCGTGGCAACTTGGTCCAACTTGATCCGCCTTCCCCTTTATTGGGATCTCTGCTAGAAATAGTCTGACGAGCATTTAAAGATGGTCTTATGTTCATATACTGCGGATAAGGACTCGGGGCTATGTTATTCCCCTCTTCAGTAACCGCCTACCCGGTCAAATACTTGTGACTTACGTCTACATCAGCCACGATCGTGTTTTTAGACATATATAAAAAAATATACATATATATTTTTCTTTCTGGAAGTCATATTAAAAAAATATCTTCTTTCATATTTTAATAATCAGGGTTTAATTAGTTAGTTTTTTTTTATATAATTTTTTTCTTTTTTCAAAAAAATCATAATTTATTTTCCGGCTGTGAGTTTCTTTGAGTCATCATTGTAATGTTCTTTATCATTACAACTCATCTCAGGTTGTAGTTGTTAAATCGAAGCCCGAGTTGGGTCGCCATTGTAACGTTTTTCTTATTACTAGGCCTCTATACGCCTCAAATTTATATTTGAGCGTGAGTTGATCAAGCTGTATCAAAAGAAAAAAGAAAGTTGTATTTCTATTCTCAACACAGCTATTTTTCCTGATCAACTTCGGCCTAGAACTATTACCGAGTACTATCGTGAGCAGAACCAGTTTTTAATTTCTACTTGAGGGCGCCAGAGTCGTTAGACCCACTGAGACTGCGTCAAACATATGGTAACTCGTAAACTAAACAGAAAAAATGCTTTTAAACAAATCGGTATTACCTCCTACCGTAACGAGAATTAATAGTTTTAAGATTATTGGTCTTAGATTTTAAGAATCGGTAATTTTACGGTAAACTAGAATTATCTTTTTTTTGAGATTATTATTGCTGGGCTTATTCAAACATATTGGCAAGGTAAATTACTTTTAAATCTTATTAAACTAATAATAACTTTAATACTAAAAAGAATAATAACCATTATTAATAACGCACAATGAAAAAGGTTGATAAAAGTATAATCTCTTTTATTCTAACAAACTAAAATATTTATAAGTTAAATTACGAATTAACTAAACTGGAAAGTACACACATGCTAATCCAGATAATGAATCGATTAACAAAAACAGTTAGATTAAATAATGAACGCAATTTAATAATGTTCCAAGATCTTGTATAAAATTCTTTATAAGAAAGTCCCTTGAATACGAAAAGTCTATATCAGGATGGTAGTCTAAGCCTAGATAAATAATTGTTTGCAAACTTTTAAGTCACTATCAGGAAAATTTATTCTTAACTTACCGGTAAGTTCATGTAGGTTTATGGGATCCCAGATCATGAGAATTTCCATTGGTCTCTCCTGCCGGCGTCTTCCATTATTGTTCCGTTCTATAGCTGGAGAAAAGGCACGGTTGTAGTGACCCTTTTATTGCAAAAAGCGGTCTTCACAAGTCCCGTTTCCATGCTTGCGTGACAGCTTGGTACAGCAAGGGGCATACCTGTGTAGAAGTATATTTCTTGCCACAGGTTATGCTCGTGGAAACCTCCAACTTTCAGAGACGTAACTAGAAGTAAAAGAGAAGACCCAGATTGAAGTTGTCATCTCCTTTTTATATCGCGCTCCATTTTTGGAACTTCTGCGCACTCTTTTGTCTTTTTATCAGCGTATAAGATAATAATCTTATACACTCTCTCTTAAATTTAAGTTACAAAGTTCTCTTTTTTTTTAGCATTATTCTTCCATCTTTAATTAGCTAAAATATTTTTCTTTTAGCTTATACTTTTGGAATTCTTTTAATTTATCTGGATTAGTAATCTGTATGTCATTTATTCTTTCCAATTAGATAAAAAAAATAAGAATGACAATTTTAACCTTCATTGCACGTTTTAACAAAAATTATACTAATCAAAAAAAAATCTAAATTTACTTTTTTAGCTTTTACCAAATGCCAATATATTTGTAACGTATATAAATAAACGTTACAATATATATATTAATCTTATAATTAAATTGATTTATAAACACAGCAATTAGATATATGTAAAGTATAACTTTAAAAATTTTATCCACTTAGAAGCACTTTTGATTATCCTCGTAGTCTTTGCCAACTAACACTTTGAAAGGCTAACCTTCCCACAATTGCCTGTCTGTTAATTAAGTCTTGTTTGTATTTATATATTAACATAGCTTCCTTTATTTTCCTTTTGTTGTTATTTTTTTCAATTTGCAATATATTGGAATGATAGGCATGTATTTTTTATTATTTATGCTTATGAAAAAAGTTATTGACAATAATATCTAATTTAATTTTTTGATCTTTTGTCTGATCAAAACAAATTCATTCAATATTTTACTAAAAGGAAAGGAATTATAACCTATGACAATATAAAGACTTGCAGGGCCAGTTTCAAGAAAACCTACATCATCAGCTTGACAACATTTATAATTAAAATTTTGAATAGTGTATAATATCTTATAAATAATGAACTAATGTAGAGTACTTAAAATTTATTCATTTGCAGCAATATTATAAGATATAGCTTTATAAGGTGTTAATTATATAATTGATTATATTGTTACATAAAAGTCATTGATCACAAAATTATTTATCTTTAAAGAAAATAATATAGTTTTATACTAAAATTATAAGTTTAAAAGATATACTTTAATTACTGAGTATTTAAACAAAAATGAATGTATTCTAAAATATCTATTGAAGAAGAATTAGTACTTAATAAAAAAATAGCTTTGGTGAATATATAATTTATAAAAACATAATTTTCTCTGCAATTTACTGAAGTATAAGTTATACCATTATTAATGGAAATGTGTTCCAACAATCAATTGGAAAGAATAAAGTTTTGTATAATTTACAATGCCATAATAAATACAAATAAAATAGTTATATGTTGATAGATAATTATTGTTAAACTAAAATAATTATTGCCTTGCCTTCATATGGTCAATTCCTATGGCATTGAAGACCTTCTTTTGAAAAAAAAACTGTTACTGCTTCTCTAAACTTTGAGTCTATTGCTTATTTATTCAGAATGAGAGAATATCTAAATTATATAATATTATGTGTAATAAAAAAATAATAAAATAAAAATAATAAAAGTTATTTTCTTTTTCATTTATTTTTGTAATAATAATTACTAATATTTTAACCAAATTAATTATTTTTTTAATTAATGGATATAACATTTCTTTTTACATAAACATGATCCAAATGTTATTTATGCAGAAAGTCATGTGATATTCAACCAATGAAAAGCTAAAATCAAACTTAGTCTGTGACTTAACTTCTGAACTATATTATAGGATCGTGCAACACAAGACTAACCTGCATTGGCTGTAACTGGTATGAAGGACCAGTTTAAATTTTCTGATGCCTTTATTTCATTTTTTGACTGATCAGGTGTCAATATCAGTATCTTTCTAAGTATGTCTCTATTTTGCAAAAGAATTTTAACTTATGTAATATAAAGTTTGTGCCCCCAGTTTCAGATTTTGTGGTCACTTGTACCACTTTAAATGACTGTAAATTTCCTTTATATTTTGCAAATGATTGCTATTTTTTTCTATTTTTTAAACAAATATTACAAAACTTATTATAATTAATAGACATAATAATAAAAAGCAAATTTATTTCATTATAATAACTGATTATGAGAAAACAACCACCTGATTCCAGTCAGAAGTTATTCTAAACAAAAGCAATTTTATGTCTTTAATTTTGCAATTTTATGATTATATTTTTTAACTTTTTTATACAAATATTTTAATATTTATTTAAAATAATGCTTATAATAAAAACAACCAAATTTAAAACTATATTTATATAAAACAAATATTCTTCTTAGGAGCTCTATGAGCTGCTACTTGTAGCATTTGCATTGGTATACTGTTTTGTAACTGTTATAGTCCTCCTCTCAGAAGTGGACTATTCCAGATGTCTCCTTATCTGATCAGATTAAGCATTGTTTGCCACAGGCGAATAGGCTAATGTATAGATAAAAACATAGCCAATGATTATTACAGGCCATTAATAAGCAATGATGCTTGCTGAATCCAAAGGTTTTCAATAAGGTCAGGGATCTGGGTATAAATAGTCAGCCTTTTGGGAGAATCAGGGAAGAATGACTGTCTAACCTGAAAAGACTCTTTGCATTCTCCCAGGGAATCTCTGCTAACCTGAACAGCAGCAAATATTCCCATTGATAGCACTACGCTATTTAGTCTATGTAGCTAGGCAAGTCCCACAGATACCAGACACTGATAAGACCACTCTCAGCTCAAGGTAAGCTGTCATGTACAGCTGGAAGAGCCATACATCCTACCCATGAGGCAAGCCATCAGGTGGAGCAGAACCCAGACTTTTTGTTGAACTACAATATTCAACATTGTAAATATTCACTTGTATATACACTGTATATTGTATTGTATATATTTGTACATATAATAAATATATTAATTGTAATACTTGTCTTAGTATTATTTTCTGTAGTTTGCATCTGTAATCCAGACCAAAACACAACAGATTTGGCACAGTTGGCAAATTTTTTTTTTCATGGTAAAAAACAAACAAACTTGGAAACGTAAATATGTGAGTGTGCACTTACATAGACACTAGTAAGTTACGAATCTGTGATTATTAAATCGCACTTACTGTCCAAGTTTTAAAATACATGGATATGTATTTATTAAACAGTGATTATTAAAATCACTTATTTCTGGCAAAATAAAAAGTAAAATACACGAATAGTATTTACTAAACAGCCATTATCAAAATCACTTAATTCTGGGGGTGACCACAAATGTGATTGGTGGTTCATAAACCAATCAAAATTAGCCTTTCTAAAAAAGACAGAAGCTCACCCTAGCAGAGTGAAAAATCTGCCAAACATAACCGTATCGAGTGGTTACTCGCAAATATATAGAATAAATATTTTTCTCATGTTTTATTAGAGAAAAAAATGGCTAATATAATTGGCTCGATGGAAGCTTTTGATCCAGGGTTCCCTGAGAACTGGTCAAGCTACAAAGTGGGCCTGATTTTTTATATGCAAGCTAATCAGATCAAAAAGTCTGAAATAAAATTAGCGATGGTGTTAACAATAACTGGGTCGCAGATGTATAATATTTTAAAATCGCAAATAGGGTCAGAAACACTGGCTGACTTGAATTTTGAGAAGGCATTGGCAATTCTCACAGAGTATTTTTCTCCAAAACCACTAATGATAATGCAGAGATATTATTTCAATCTATGTGCTCAATCAGAAGGTGAAAAAGCTAGAGAATTCACAATGCGAATCCGGATATTAGCACTCACGTGCGATTTTAATGAATTCTTAAATGAAGCATTTCATGATCATTTCATTTGTGGCATGAACGATCATAATTTAAGACTCAAACTATTATTGATGCTGGATATAGACATTAAAAAGGCTGTAGCTCAAGCCACACTGGTAGAATCTATAGCATGACAAGCAAAGCCATTACAAAAAAAAATTATACTGTTCAAAAAATTGAGCAGAAGGCTGAGTCTGACAAGTACTCAGTCATCTCAACAACAAGGGTTAAGCATTGTTATAGGTGTGATGAACCGATGCATGCACAAACAGAATGTCCACACCTCCATACTGTATGCTCATTTTGCAAGCGAGTCGGTCATATCAGAGTGGCATGTCTAAACATAAAAAGACAAACAGACAATATGAGAATGGAAAAACCCATTCCAAAAAAACAACAAAGGCAACTATAAGGAAAATAAACAAGTTGCTTATATAAATCACATTAAGGACAATCAGTCTGGATTTATGCATAGGATTATAATTAATGATATGCCGTAGAATGGAACTAGACACAGGGTCTGCAGTGTCCATTATTTCAAATAAAACTTGGGCTATCATTAATAAAAATAATAAATATAGTCTGCATCCTAGCACTAGGACTATAACATATTATCAGGGTAAAAAATAAAACTCTTGGGTCAGACAAGAGTTAAAATTACCATGCCTAACAAAACTAGACACTTACCACTGGTAGTGGCAACAGGTGATCACAGCATCTTATTAGGCCATGATTGGTTGTCATTTAGACTTTGCAGTGACAAAGATGAACCAGATCACAACATTAACTAAAATAAAACCTGATTATGCACAAGTCAAAAAAAAAGCTGATAACAAAAATGGATATGGAAAAATTGGAATACCAGGATTGCCAGAACACCACTAGCTTTGCAGATTAAAGTGCTATGCAGGATGTATAGAAGACCCACTAAATGGATTCCAGCAGTAGTAATCTAGCAGAAAGGATTCCACACTGTTGTTGTCAAAACAGCAAATGGATGTCATCATCATCACCATCAAAAACAACTTAGGCTGGATTATACTGATGCAGCCACAAGGAATGAAGCTCCAGAGACATGCAGTACAAGCAAGGAGGACCAACAAGCTTAAGACAACAGCAAACCAGACCAGCACTGAAGCACCTTCGTTTTCCTCCAGCACACCTGCATGACTATGTTTTCTAGGGGTAAATTTTAGCCAGGGGAAGGGATGTTATAGCCCTCTCTTCTCTCAGAAGTGGACTATTCCAGATGCCTCCTTGTCTGATCGGAATAAGCATTGTTTGCCATAAGCCAATAGGCTAATGTATAAATAAAAACATAGCCAATGATTATTACAGGCCAATAAGCAATGATGCATGCTGAATCTGAAGGTATTCAATAAGGTCAGGGATCTGGGTATACATAGTCAGCCTTTTGGGAGAATCAGGGAAGAATGTCTGTCTAACCTGAAAAGACTCTTTGCATTCTCCCAGGGAATCTCTGCTAACCTGAACAGCAGCAAGTATTTCCATTGATAGCACTATGCTATTTAGTCTACACAGCTAGGCAAGTCCCACAGAGACTGGACACTGCTAAGACCACTCTTGGCTCAAGGCAAGCTGCCTTGTTCAGCTGGAAGAACCATACACCTACCTGTGAGGCAAACCATCAGGTGTAGCTGGAAATGGTAGGCAGAACCCAGACTTTATGTGAAACTACAATATTCAACATTGTAGATATTCACTTGTATATATACTGTATATTGTATTGTATATATTTGTACATATAATAAATATATTAATTGTAATACTTGTCAGTATTATTTTCTGTAGTTTGAGTCTGCAATCCAGACCAAAACACAACAGTAACCATAATATGTGTGTTAATAAGCAAGTTTAAAAAACAGTTTCCTGATGAAATTTATATTAAAAAAACAATAGCATATAGAATGATGGATAAAACCCCAAATAAATGACTGATTAATCAAATTATATTTTAGTTAGATTCTAAGGGAACATGTGAATAGTAATTTATATACTAAATGTAGAACTTAATATTTTTGGATTTAAGTGGGATTTAAAACAAATGTACTATCTATAGTCGTAAAATTATTTCACAAATTTAATTTAAAAAATATTATTTTTTTATTATTACAAATGTCAGTATCTTAAGAAAAAAATTAAATAAATTAGCAAAAAATAAATTTTGTTATTTCTGAGTAATTTTTCCAAGAAATATTTTTCTTGAAAACTTTTTTGTCATAGATATCTAAAATACGAAAATAACTTCATTTTGAAAAAAAAAAAAGAATTATATTTTACAATTACTAAATAAACTTAATACTTTCGTTTTTTTTTTCTCTTATGCTGACTAAACCAATTACATCACTATAAGTAGACTTCAGTGAAATGTTTTTTTTTACTTTATTTATTTTGCTATAGTAGTGAAAATTAAGCAAGAATTTTTAAAATTTTGCATTTTATTTTATTTCATTTACTTTCTGATTCTTTCCTAACATACATAATTACACCTTTTTTTTTTTAATTTTCAAGTACATCAATTAACATTTAGAAATGGAAATGGTATATAAAATTGAAATCCATTAGATGACGTTTTAAGGTTGTTTATTAATATTAATTTATATATAAAAATATATTCACTGGGACAATTTTAGTTTAATTATATTAAAATTCACTTTTTTAAATATTTATATTACTATATATTTTTAAATAATAAGTGTAAAGTAATCATTAAAAACCAGTCAACACCTAGATAATCCCACTTTTATTAATGATCTAATATATTTATATAGTCACTAAGGATTGTAACTTGACCAGAGATTGAAATTGTCTATTTAAGTATATTAGACCATTAATAAAGGTGGGATTCCACCTTTATTGTTAAAAAGGAGGTTGCCTTGACAACAGTTTGAAATTGCTATATTGATATTAGAATTGTTTAAGTGTTGATTGGTTTTTAATGATTACTCACAAATCCATTTGGCTTTGAGCATTATTACACTTATTATTTAAATAATACTTTGGGTATAATTTGAAATTTATAAATGCAGTTTGTAATGTTATAATTGATTATTTATTAGTGTCTACATAAGTGTATTAAGCCGTTAACAGTTTGAAATTGTTGATTATATTGATATTGGAATTGTTTAAGTGTTGACTATTTTATAATGATTACTATATATTAATTTATAATATCAAACAAAATGATATATAATACAGACTAATGGAATTATTTCTGAAACTTTAATACACCAATATATAGATTATAAACAATAATAAAAATATCATATATAATATCTATATAAATATACTAATATTAATTATACATAAAAAGCCTTTTAGCACGTGGTTTTGTGTCTTATCAAATGTTAAGAACCTATTTTAATGTTAAGCATTTTTTGCAGATAGAATGCTTTCTAGTGTTTTATGATAGAAGGAAAATAACAAAAATAACAAAAATATAAATGAAATATAATAATAATATAGAAATTCAATAAAATTCAAAATAATTGATTATATAACATAATATATTCAAAACAAAGCAAAACTCTCCATATAGTAGTGCCATCTTGTGCTAACAAGAGCAATCAATAGATGCCAGAAGGCTTGTGCATAAATTCCTATCTAGTGCCTACTCATCCAATATCCCCAGACTAATTCCTGGCTTGTGGCCTTCATCAGTGAGGAGCCTAATAGGATAATGGTGGCTATAGTTGTTAAAGAGCCAAAGACACCAAAATGTATGGGTGCTGAATTGAGTTCAGACCCATATGACTATATAAGCTATTGAGCTTGGATTGAAAATATTAATTGTGTTTTCAATTTCATTCTCATAGTTTTGTAGTTAAATAGAGTTAAAAGATGGGTGCTGGAGGGTTGCATTAGATCCTAAGATCTAGGTGCAGTGCTCTCAGATCCAAAGCTCCTCACTGATGAAGGCCATAAGCCAGAAACTAGTCTGGGGATATTGGATGAGTAGGCAGTAGATAGGGATTTTATGCACAAGCCTTCTGGAATCCATTGCTCTTGTTAGCACAAGATGGCACTACTATATTGCTTGGATGAATGGGAGAAAAAAATGGTAAATGAAGCAAAGAAAAGAAAGGGTTTGGTAAAAAAACTAATAGTATTTTCATATAATAAATATGATGTAGCTAGAATAGTATGGAAGGGAGTTGCAGTAGCAGGGTTAACATATGGTAATGATGCATTATGTGTTAGTAAAAGAGTTTTAGATTATTTAGAGAAAGCACAAAGGGAAGTAGGAAGACATGCATTAGATGCACAGATGTGGACAGTAAAGGAGGCAATTCAAGGAGAAATGGGATGGTCAAGTTTTTATATAAGAGATGCAAAAAGTAAAATGAAAATGTTTGGTAGGTTGCAGTTTATGGATAGTAAAAGAATAGAAAAAATAGTGTTCAATTGGGTTATGAGTAAAGAGCAGGTAACAAGATGGGTGAGAAAGGTAATGCGGTATGCAAAAGATTTGGATAAAGAATTTATATCAATATACTTGTATAAAAAGTGGGATGATTGTGTTAGGAGAATTGTTGAGTGTTATAGTGGTAAGGAATGGGATAAAAGAATAGAAGCATTAATAAAAAATAGGGAGTTGGAGAGATGGAGAACTAGTATGGAGGGTAAGAAGAGTTTAAATATATATTGAAGTAAACGGAATATTGGATGCGAGTTAATTTATGATAATAGTAATGAAAGTAGTTTATTATTTAAGGCTAGAACGGGATCTTTAGCAACAAGAGAATATACATGTAAATGGAAAACCATGGATAATTTAGTGTGCAAATTGTGTAAGGAAGGTATAGAAATATATTAGGCATCTGTTGATTGAATGTAAATGCTTGAAAGCAGAAAGGGTACAGATAATGAAGTTATGGAAGAATAGACATGAACAAAGTGACTATACAGAAAGTGAGTTATTAGTTTTTATGTTGGGTTTGCGAAGAGATAAGGGGGATTTAGATATAAAGGCCATAGAGTTGACAAAGATTATGTTGTGGAAATGGGATGGGGTAGAATATGGGAAGACTTAAGAGTGGGGAATGGAGAATAAAATGGCTAACAGGTTTATCTGGGCATAATTGCTGAGATATTTTTGACTTCGTTTAAGGAGAAGCCAAATACATCACATCACATCACATCACTTTGTTTTGAATTGTTTAATAAAAATTATGTACTAGTATGAGATAGTGATCATGTGATGTTTAGTGGTTTAATAACATAATATACAAATAAATAGAATGCACCCTATGCAAATGTATATATACTACCTTATATATAGTCAGCTTATGGGTTCTACAACTACATGATTATGGTATAATACCAATAAGGCTGATATTAATATAGATAATAAATTTGTATTTGCAATTATTATATATAAATAAATTTTGTAAATGTTGCTTGTAGTATTAAAATTTTATGATACAAACATAGCTATTTTTAACTAAAACCTTTATGATAGTAATTAACATGGGGTTAGTATTTTTTTAGAATGCAAATGATCATGTGATATCCATGCTACCTTGTAATTTGATCGTAGCAACTTAATAATTCATACTGTTTCTTTTTGCTAATATATTTATTTACTTTTTCCTATAAAACATTTACATTATTACAATTAAAATCGCATTCCCTATTGCAAAAATCCTAATTATACAATATTTTGCTGTTACAATACAAACTATATAGAAGTGTAAACACAAATTACTTAAGAGAACCACTTAAAGGTTAAACACTAGGGAACCTAATAGGTATGATTACTGATATAGATTTTCTCTTCCAAACACATTTGATTCTATATTACATTGTATGTATAATTAATTTTTAACTTCAAAATAACAATATATTCTACATTTTTAAAATATATATATAAAATAAGCAAAGCATTTAGAGAGAAAACATATAAAATAAGCAAAGCATTTAGAGAGAAAACATCGAGAATATGACAATTAAAAACAATTATTAAATACTCAATTTGACACTCATTTGAAAAAAAATAGCAATAGTGGATGATGTTATTGGATGATTCTAAAAAAACATTAAAGTAACATATATTTAGTCTACTGAAAATTTCATTATAACAAAAACATTTCCTCATTGTCTAAATTTAATTTTGAATCTATAATAGAGCCAAACGTTATAAATGTAATAGTAAAAAACATTCACATACCCATTTACAAATTATGAACACAAAATCAATGTTGCCCTGAATTCCAATAGTAATATTAAAAATTTAAATAAGAATAGTTAATTACACAATCCTACAGCAATATATAAATTCCATAGACCTATTTTAAGAAACACAAAATTTACATATAGATGCTGTGACACTTGACACAGATAATCTTCCTGAAATTTGGTCCACTGAATAACTTTTAAAAAATCACAGAATGATTTCATTCAACCATACCAAAAAATCTATTTATATCTTTTAAAAAGATATTTTTTACAGAATCGTCATTAATTCTTATTGTTACAGATTTCTATTGTTTTTTATACAGATTTCTTTAAGAATTACTTTATAAAATACTATCAAAATATAATTGTTAGAATAATGTACTCATAACTGCAGACTAGCCTAATCCTAGAAACCTTATATTGTAATTTCATAATGAGAAGCAGGAAATAAATTCAAAAACAACATTATAATATTTGAAAAGTAGGTATACATGGTAATTGATCAACCTCGGAATGTTATTATTACAAAATTAATTAAAAGCACATTGCATATTTTTAAAAGTGATTTTAAAAAATTAATGAAGACATCTGGTTTTGACAATCACTTTCAAGCTGGGTGTGTTATAGGTATATCAACACAAGTAACAGTTCTGAATTCAATGTTAAACTCCATAAAAGCACTAATTTTTTATGATATGCTAAAATAAATATCTGATTAAGAAGTCATATATTACTCTTAATTCATGGTCTTGAACCACAATGCTTCAACTGTGTATAAGGAAAATATATAGTAAGAGATTAACCTTGCAAACAGTGCCAGCATGGATAATGGTATGAGCCACAGATACATAAATATTTGAGATCTAATCCACAAATTGATATATTTAATTTAAGAATTAGACTCATCTTTTTTTTAATTTCTACTGTATCTGATATACAAAGACTCTAACAATCAGCATTAGATTCTAATGAAAGCATAAATATTTACAAAATCAGGAAAAAATAAGATGAATAAAAGTGTGATATCAGATAATACAGAAATAATAACAAACTCTAAAGAAATAGCAATTTATTCCCTGTATTTTAAACACTTTTTAGAAAAAACCTTTTTTGTACATATATGCATACACAATCTTACATTTTGAATGTCCTGTAGTCTTCTTCAGAGCCATGACAGTTGAAACATAAGATTGTGTATACATATATGTGCAATAAAAGTTTTTTTCTAAAAAGTGTTTGAAGTACAGTGAATGGAAACTCCCAAAACTGGAATTAATCGTAGACACAGAATAGAGTCTTTTAAACAATCGTCAGCTGCTTTTTCAGTGTGTTAAAGTGCTTATATATACTATAAGATATTATAGCAAAATAAAGAAAGTGGTGAATTTGGTTAATAGCTAATCTACCAGCTATTAATAAAACAACCCTTGGTATTATAGACAGTAAAGCACCAAATATACCCACATTAGTTCCTTCCATGATTAAACTAATCAAACAAAAATCTGGTAGACCACATAGAAAAAATCATTGAAAAAATATAATTACACAGGATGATGTAAAAATGGACTATATATAGGGTTTTTAGCAAAAAAGAGTAAAACACACTAGAGAATAATAAATTTTGTGAATGATTCAGATAACAATACCATCATCATAAGAAAACTAAATGCTAACAGAAGCCTTGGAACCTGTGGACCATAATAAAACAAATCCATTCACATCAACAACACTAAGGATACAAATGATACAAGTATAGAAATGGTAGTTTAAAACTTTTATAACAACACTAAAAACAAATAACTATGAAAGATATGATCCTTTAATGTTGCAAGACTTGAATTCATATTCCAAAATACACACAGCTTATTTAAGTGCATAGAAATAGTTCAGCAATATGTAATTGGTCTATTGCAAACCAAGATTTACAACAGTTCACAAAGTGATCCTGAAATATATTTCAATAGATAGGAATTTTATGCATTTCCTGTATGCTCCACTTCTCCTTCAGTGGATATAAGTGTGTTATTATAGGAAGAGAATGTTCATTCCAATCATTTAAAATTATATATATATATATATGTCCACAGTCGCTCCAAACCCTCCTATGTTTCGTTACAAACCAGAGTAGTTGTATTCACTATCTCTAACTATAATTCCACTAATCATTTTCAACTACAAATAGCTTGAAATCATGATCTGAAGGAATATATAGTTAGAGATAGTGAATACTACTACTCTGATATTTATGTAAACAAACATACCTTGATTGTTTTGAACCATCTGGACATAAATACAACAGTTTTTTCTCATTTTTGTTTATCATATATATATATATATCAATTTATCTTTCTTTAGCACTATGCAATTACATTCTATATAATATTTGTCTACATTCCCTCTCGTCTGAATAATCAATAGATTGACTACTGTAAAATCATTATAAATATCATGCTATCAATACTAGAAGAGAAATATAGCTGCTTCAAGATAATCAGCAAACAATTTAGTGAGCAAGGGTTATCTGTAAAATACATGTACAGTGAAAAGTGATCTGGGGTGGGGACAGGATCTTGAATTTTTTTATTCCGGTTTGATATTTGTGATCTAAATTTGATATTTATTTGTTTTTAGAACCATTAGTATTTTATGAGTATTTAAAATAATCTATTGTTTGACTTAAATATCTAAAATAATTTATGAACAAACTAATATGTTTCTACTATCTTCAGTCACAATTATAAGGTTAAATAACCACAAATAAAGTAGAAATGATTTCTTTTTTAATATAGAAAATCCAATATGGATGGAAAATATCCCAACTTCTAGAATCAATGAGGATAGCAGTTGGGCTTGAAATGGATAAAAGAATAATAGTATAATATTTTTGGTTAGAAATTGCTTTATGATACTGAAGATTTTTATTTATTTAGAATATGTTATAACTCCACATTTTAATGGGTTACAATAATATATAATGTGCTTAGTATTTCGTTAACATGAAAATGTAGAAGGAGGATATATGTTATGTATCAACCAATTTGTGTTAAATAATACTCAAAGTGTCAATAAATAACATATGAATGGCCTGTGCTGTCTTAACCACAAATATAACTCAACAACACAGACAGTTAAAAATGGTTTAATTTTTCAAGAATTGTCGATTACAAACTTAAGTAATTAGTAGAAATCATTGAATTCAGAGCCATTACACATGAGGGCATTATTCAAATCTGGTAAGGTGGATATAGTAGGATTATTATTCAGTATCTATTAATTATTTAAGTTAGATGGGTCTGAAGTAAAAAGAATAGAACTGCTTCAGAAATGAAATGTTAAAATCAAGCAGAAGATGGGAGGGTTATGAGAAATGAAGTTATAATAACATTACCATCTATTATCTGTCAATTATTCAAAATCACAATAGGTGGCTCTAAAGTAAGATGAACAGAACTGCTTCTGAAAACATGTAAATAGTAAACAGAGGAGAAAATACTAAAACACTACATAATCACTATTTCATGTGATTATCCAAGCTGTTGAAACAGTAGCAACTCTCTCTATACAGTAGTGCCATCCAGTGCAAGCCATAGTAATCAATGGAAGCTAGAAGGTTAGTGCATCAAAATTCCTATCTAGTGCCTTCTCACCCAATATCTCCAGACTAGTTTCTAGCTTATGGAGAGTGTTGTTTACAGTTTAAACAGTGGAAATAATGATGTTTTGTGGTATGAATAGAAGTTTAACACAACAAATGCTTTTAGCCATCAGTATTTGTTTGTGCAGATTACATCAACAATATAACAGAAGAGGATTGAGTATAACAACCATTCAAACTATTGAAAATAGCTATTTAACATACACAAAGATATTTGGTTACGTAGGGTGTGATGAACTTAAGAATGTACTATCATTTTTCAACACATGTAGAACATCGCTCCTTTTTTCAGCTGTTCTAATTTAATTTTTAACCTATTCATTAACTTTCCTTCTAAATTGTTATGTATTACTTTCTAAAATTTGTTGAAATCATTTTTTTTAAATAGTTAAAGCAATTATTTTCCTTTTGACAAACACTTAATTCAATTTAAATCTTTTTATTTTTAATTAGAGAAACACTATTCTCTACTTTTAAAATAGTTTAAGAAAACTCAGACAATTCTTAATTAGTTGATTCGTTTATTAATCATTTAAAATGATTAAAAGTAGATTAAGCATGAGTAACCTAATTGTTATAAAAACTAATATTTCTGCAGAAATAAATTCATTGAAAAAAATTGTAAAATGTTAAATGTATTTCTGTGGAAGTGTAATCGCATGTTCTACAGCCCACCAGTTTTTAAATTGTATTTATTTAATCTAAAATAAGATAATAATAAGAATAGACTACTAAAATGCAAAAATCCATGGATGTTTGGCTCTACTGAGACTAAAAACAGCTTGCAATATATGTTTAATAAATTGCAGAAAGATTGTATGGAATATGTAATGAGGATTAATGTAGATAAATCCAAAATCATGTGAATGGAAAAAAGAAGAGGATTATAAATAAAATATAAAGTGATTCAATTACTTCATAGATTAAAATATTTGTAGTGATTAAATAATAACGAAAGGTGTGATAATGAGATTAAAAGAATATTGACAAAAACGAAGACATTTTTCTAGTGGTATGTATGTAGTTGTAAAATGTAGATAGTGAATAAAAAATTAAAAACAGATTGGAAGCCTTTGAGATATGGGAGTAAAGAATAGAAAGAATTAATTCGCTACAAAGAGTACAAATGAAAAAATTGTTAGAGGGATAAAGAGAGAGTATAGATTGGAGAGACCGGATATTGGAAAAAATACTGGATTGAGTATATATTCAGAAGAAAGAGTTGTTTATTGAGATATATATGTTGAAAGAAATGGTTTGTGTCAATAGAAAAAAGAGCTAAAGAATATTGATCTTGCTGGATAATAGAAAAGAGGAAATCAGTTATATGAAGTTAAAGACTCAAGCAATGAATAGACTAAAGAAACAGTTGAAATAGGTGTGCAATTGTTATCTAAATCTTTCCATAGGACAGAAGATTTTAATATTAATCTAAAACAATATCATAATACTGGCAATTAATATTTCTAAAACTATCAATTATTTGTGTATATGGTTGTGACAAAATTTCATAATTATATACACAAAAGCAATAACTAAAAGTAAATAAGTCATTCTAGTTGTTTGGGTGATAATGAGATATTCAACCACTCATGGACGTTTAATTGAACTGGGGGAAATGAGATTATTTTACTTGAACGTAAATATAGCATCTTAATCATTAATTACAGAAACTGTTTCCAAATCACAATTATTTCTTACAGAATTTTTATTTTTTAAAATTGTTTAATACTTCTGTATTCCTTTCATATTACTTATATTAAATAAATCTCTTAATAATGCACTTCTATTTGCATTTTTTACAATTTCCATTGATTACCTGAGACTTTTGGTAGCTTAGCAATCTTTAGAGATTTTCTTCTTCCTTTTTCTTTTAACTTAAAGAAAAAGTACAAGTTCAACAGTCTAGCAATCTTTTTTGACAGTTCTTAATTCTGTAATTAAAGGCAAATGAAAGAAAAAGTGTTCTGAAGAAGTCTGCTAAAAAGTCAAAACTGTCAGAAATTAAAAGTATTTTGAAATGCATAAGAATGAAGATAATTACTTAAAAATTTGTTTTCTAATTGTCAAATCTTTCAAATATAAAATTATTATGATTGAAACATTATTATTATTATCATTATTATTATTATTATTATTATTATTATTATTATTAGTAGTAGTAGTAGTAGTAGTAGTAGTAGTAGTAGAAGTAGTAGTAGTAATAGTAGTAGAGTATTAACAGTAGTAGTAATAATACTATTAAAATATTACCAAGTCAAAACTGATTTTTGATTATCATATAAACAGTATTTTCCCAAAATGCACTACCATCCATTTAATGTTGCAGATTACTCAAAGGCAATCATTTCTAAACGTTTTCTTTCTCTACTAATTTTTCAAATTGTTTTACATTTTTAATGAATTAGCCTGTCCTTCAATATATAAAGAACAATTTTAATTGGATGATTTGAGCTTCAAGTTAGAGATTCAGGTCAATCCTACCAAATTATCAATAATATAAACAAACAATACAAATGTGCTCTCGTATGTCTTTAGACAAAGCAAATACAATAATTTATTATACAATAGCTGACAGTTTTGACTATCCAAAAGTCTTCTTCACAGCTCTTATTACTAATCTTCTAGGCACTTTATACAATGAAAATACAATATTTCTATTATTACAAATGTCCAAAAATAATTAGCAGTTTTGACTGTCTATTAATCTTCTTCAGAGCTCTTTCTACTTTTCAAATTTTTCATTTATTTGCTATTGTTACTGCCCATGGAATTATTTTTTTTTACTAGTTTCACAATTTAAAACCCTAAATGTTTTATTTTCAGCATCAACTTTTACATTTAAAAACTGTTTCAGCATTCTAACTTGAACAATTTTTTATCTTTGTGATTAAAGATGTGCACCCATATTTAATTTTTCTTCTTTAGGTTTTTCAACACAATTCAAACAGTACTTTTTGTGATGAATTTTTTGACTATTAATTTTCAATTGATACCTCAAAACTGCCAATCACTTCAATGGACTAATAATAAATTTGGAAATCAGTTGATAAGCTTTGAATCCTAAGTTTAACCATAATTATTGAATTCTCTCTAATTACAGCTCCAAAAAGTATTCTAAATGCAAATGAGAAAAAATATATCATTTTTGTGAAATAAATACAGTACAAAATTAGGCTATCTAATTCACTTCATACATTTGAATAAATTTAAATAAATGTATATTACACACATACTTACCCTCCTACTCAAAATTCAGTGCTATAAATATGAGCTCATAAGTAGGTTTAGAAAGCAATAAGATCAATCTAAAACATACAAATTCTAAGCTTTTCTTATTACAGCTTCCATGCTCTTGAAAGTCAAAGTATAATTACTTGTAAAGAGTATTTATATGGAAAAGTATATTATATCTCTAATCGCATCACTAAAGGAAAAGTTCTGTATTATTTTCTCAGAAAATAAATCAATCTTTTTTATGTTGTGTTAATTATCTAAGATGATAAAGACTGAATTTCTCTTTTTTGGATAACATAATAAAGTTATTCATTTTGTCATTAATTTCATATGAGTTTTTAAAAAACATGGCACGAGTTGAAAATGAAAAAAAAAAACCCTTAATATAATATTTTTCTAATTCTTGTTATTTTATAATTATTTTGTTAACTACACAATTCTCAACTATGTGGTAGGTTGAAAGGCTTATACATCATATATATTCAAATGAGAAGGTTTTATATGGTGTGATATTCTTGGGTGGTTCTTCTCTCCACTGCTATGGCATTATCTGACAAAACTTGCTGGCTATTGACATGATATTGTGAGATTGCTCATTCATGACATGACACTGTCAAAAAGAACTTGTTCATTATTGTTATACAATGGGAGGCTGCTTAAAGTTAATATTACATTGTCAAAAATACTGTGACCATTGCTGCCACAGCACTATTTAAACAGAACTTTCTGTTTGCTAACATGGTATTGCTAAACAAAATCTACTTGTTGCTAATATGATATAATTATCAGCAACAAAATTCTAACACGATAAAGTCAATAGTCTGTCACCAATATGGAGTCTCTGGACTGCCACCATTAACTTACAGGTACAAATAATCTTTAAGAGATAACAAAAACAACTCTAATAAGCAGTCATAAAACCAAACACAGAACAAAGTCCACATTTTTCTTTAAAATTAGATGATAGGATAGTAAATCTCATATAAAATTAATTTACCATGGGTATTTTACAACAACTTTTGATGTGCAAATAATGTTGAAGTAAAATGATTTAGAAAGGCTTTTAAAGGGAATAAACATTCTTAATTGAGAAATCCTTTATAATTTCTGAAATGATTTTGATAAGATTGGCATTAATAAATCCATATTTAATCTATTCAGAAAAAAGATTTAAGACAAAATAAAGTTACGGAGAATGTCACAAGATTGATCTCCTAAGTTAGAATACTATGAACTTAAAAGTTCCACAATAAGAACAATATAGCATTACTTTTCTAAACTTAATAACTTGTATGTTAACATTAATTTATTAGAAAAAATGATTTATTTATTAATTTTTGTCTTCGTATTAATATCTATTAAATTGAATTACTAAAATTTATTGTCAAACTACCAAACTTAATGTTCACACAAATTATAATTTCTCAAATAAATGCCTTAATGTTATTTTTTAATCATTTTTACACTAGAAATTAATATTTTTATATTAATGATTAATATACCTATTATTAATAAACACAACCACATAAAATATTTAATTAAATTACATTTTACTTATTTTCATTCCACTTTTATATTTAAAGTCACAATAATGACACACCATGGATATATATATATAATACATATTTTGCGGGTTCATCCGTGTTAAAAACTTTTAATATTAATATACTGACGTTTCGACTTGGTCAGTATATTAATATTAAAAGTTTTTAACACGGATGAACCCGCAAAATATGTATTTTATATATTTAACCCGTGCAAATCTTCGTTTTAACATATATATATATTATATATATTTAGATACCAACCAGTAACCACCTAAACATTCACAGTAAAATATAGTAATCAATATTTTTCACTGTTGTCAAGGCAACCTTCACACCTTTTAATAATAAGAATGGAAATCCATTCTTACTAATGGTCCATTGAATATATATAGACACTTAAAGCTTGCAACTTGACAACAGAGAATGAAATATTGATACAATGAAGTTTAAAAAACCTCTTTAAACATGAAATAAACAAGTCACTGTAATGCAGACTAATAAATAGTCAATTATAACATTACAAACTGCAATACTTTTAAATTGCCCATGTATTATTTAGAAATAATAAGTGAAATAGTGCCTAAAGCTAATCTGGGATAATGATGTAATTAGATACCAACCAGTAACCACCTAAACATTCACAGTAAATATAGTAATCAATATTTCTCACTGCTGTCAAGGCAACCTTCACACCTTTTAATAGCAAGAATGGAAATCCATTTTTACTAATGGTCCATTGAATATATATGGACACTTAAAGCTTGCAACTTGACTACAGAAAATGGAAATATTGATACAATGAAGTTTAAATAAACCTCTTTAAACATGAAATAAACATGTCACTGTAATGCAGATTAATAAATAGTCAACATTACATTTTTCTGGTACTTAAGTTGTTAATTGTGTAGAGAAGGATGTCTTTGTGTTAACTACAATCTCATAGAAGCCTCCACCAATATTATTTTACCCTAGTTGTTAAATTTTTACTGTCTGATTGTTTTTTATTTAAAAATAAAACCAAGATATAAAAACAATCTCTGGATGTATACAAGTTAAACTTACATTGATGTGCATAATGATTAATTGTTTGATAAAGACTCATATTTTTAAAGAAATTAAAAATTCAGAATTCATGATCTTACAATGTTGTCATTGTTTTTTATCAATGTATTCATTACTATTGTAATATATATTGTAGAGTTATTGATCTCTTATGTGTTTCTGTTTCAACTCATGGTAAAGGTCAATTGATTCATATTTTACCCTTTCTGTCTTCAATAATCCTATTGCAGATTTACTTAGCACCACCCATTTGGAATCTGTTCATTATGATGGATGATATTAGGTGGAAAAATTTTGGGGAGGGGAAAAATGCTCTAACCATCATGGTATTTGTAGAGTTTATGTGATACCTTATTGTTTTAAGTAAATTATGGCTACTATAAAAGCATTAATAGTTTATTTCTTCAATAAGCATTATATATTTTCATCTTTAATAGCCATTTTTATTGGGTTAATAAAATTATTAAACTTCTAATTAAGTTTAGCTTTGTTATTAATTTTTACCATTATACATGCAAAACTCTCCATACAGTAGTGCCACCCTGTGCCAACCAGAGTAATCAATGGATGCGAGAAGGCTTGTGCATAAAATTCCCATCTTATGCTTACTCATCCAATATCTCTAGACTAGTTTCTGGCTTGTATGCACTAGATGGGGGATTTTATGCACAAGCCTTCTGGTATCCATTGATTACTCTAGTTGGCACAGGGTGACACTACTATATGGAGAGTTTTGCCTGTTTAATAACAGTTATGTGCTAGAATAAGAGATGGTGATCATGTGATGTTCAGTGGTTTTTACCATTATATTAAATTTATAAAGCCTTTATTTATTGTAACAATATGCTCCTGAATTTGTTCAAGACAAATAAATGAAAACTATTTTATTTTGTAAATTTGATAGCCAAAATACTTCAGAGTTTTTTTTTTTTAAATGAGAAGGGAGCTCCTTCCCATGTGCTTTCGAACATAGCCTCATTTAATTTAGCCCTTAAAGAAAATATCACTGCTCTAGACATCCCATCATTTCATACAGTTGCAAAGACTAACTTAGTAATAAGTTTTCAAGGAGTTCCATCACAGTGCTATATATGCAAATCAAGAGACCATCTAATTAAAGACTGTCCGAAAAGTTTTTGCCAAAGATGTAATATTAAATCATCTAAGTTTCACCATTGCCCAGTTTTGGATTATCAAAACAAACAACGGGAAGATTCCTGTTTTGCATCAAACATTGATCATCATAGAAATTCTTTTTCTCATAATTCTTCTTCAATTATTAATATTCAAAATAGGCAAAGTAGCCAATTAGAAAGAAATCAACAACTCAAATCACAAGAGATTACAGGGATTCTTCATGAAGAAATAGAAAAAAATAAAAAAGAAATAGAAGATCAATGTTTTCTTAATACTTCTGAACAATTAATTAATTCTCATTTAAATAAGAGTTTACCAAGATTACATAAACGAAAAAAAGAAAGAAATTTAATTACAAATTTAGATAAAACTACTGAAATAATAACAAATGATTCTTCTAATAGTTCAAGCACACTTTGTGGCTCTGATAATGACTTAAATTCTATTACTAAACATCCTAACAAAAAAAAAAAGAAAATTAAAAAAAATCAAGAATATGAAAATGAATTAGATAATCTAATGCAAATAGAGAAGTCTAATACATCATTAAGTACAACAAATAATGTGATTGCTTATATCACTCCTACAAATTCAGGGTCACATCTTAATTTATTAACACCTGAAGTGGTAGAAGACAAAGAGAGTGATTTCCAATTCTCACCCTTAGTTGGATTTGATGTATTGGAATGATTCTTTCATTTTTTCCATTGATGCCTAATCAAATTTAATTTATATTTTAAAATTCTAGTTTTTATCAATACTCAATGAAAATTAAAATAATAGGTATAAATGTAAGAGGATTAAACTCTTTACAACGTGTCTATGCTATAAAAGATTTTTTCTTAAAAGAAACACCAGATATTATTTTCTTTGCAGAAACTAAATTACATATAAACAGCAACTGCAAAATATCAGAAATTTTATCTTCACTAGGTCTATTTAAATTCTCCATAGCAAATTCTCCATCAGGAGGAGTTGCATTCATAGTAAATCGCATCTCTAAATTTACAACCTTTAATATTATCCATTTAGATTCAAATGTTATAATAGTTAATTTTGTATTTGGTCAGACAAATCTAAATGTAATATATCTCTATCTACAAAATAATAGTAATACGATTTATAAAGTAATAAATATAATTAACTTGGCTCTTTATCATAGTTCAGCATCAACTATTCTATTGGGTGATTTTAATCTTCCTTATCACACATTTGACAGAAAATATTTACATTTAATTAATTATGGTCTCATGTCAGCTCAAGGTTTCTTTAATAATAATGCTTATTCTTTCTACACAAAACAGTATTCTTCACTTATAGATTTGATTTATTACTCTCCTGACATACATTTCAAGATTGAAACATCTCTAAAACATGTTTTTTTCTCTGATCACCTAGCTTTAAAAATTTTGCTTTGCATAAATGGGCCAATTAATATTATTGATGGTCTTCCAAGAACATCAAGACTAATTAATAAATTTACAACTCCCGAGGCTGTCTTTTCTGAGGCCTACATTTATTTTCACAAGGCAAATATCCTATCTCGGCCACCGATTGATGCCTGGTTTACTTTTACTGAAATTCTAAGAGCCATAACCAATTATTTTTGTAGAAAACAAAATGGACCATGTAAAATGCTAAAAGAAATGGATTCTCTGTCTGCCATAATGAATTCAATGCCCTCTACGACACTTAATATTAATAAAATACTTCAAATTAAAATTAAATATAAAGAATTACAAAGGGCACTAGCTGAAAATATTTCTATTAAGAGATCTAAAGTTTTTCTAGCCAGTAGACATGCCTGGACTAAAAGTTATATTCGTTGGGCATTAGGATCAAAACCAAAACTTATTACACCTTTATCCATTTTAGACAATGGAGCCAACTATGCTGGTTCTTCAATGCTAATGATTATTAGGAATTTCTTCTTCAATAAACTTCGTACAACATCCGGCAATCAAATTAGAACCATATTCAACAATAGTCAAAAAAATGATCATGAAATAACTGAGCAATTAATTTTAAACAAATTAAATTCACTTCCTGAAAAAACACATCCTGGCTCTCATGGCCTCCCAAAATTTGTACTATCACATTTGGCTCACTTTACTGTTCCAATTATAAAAGGTGTCATTGACGTCATAGCCTCAAGTTGTCAAGACATACCTGGCCTCTACCCTATTTCATTGGTGCCTTTTTTAAAAAAGAAAGGTCTTCCCTCTATTACATCAAATATAAGACCTATCTCTATGACTCCTCTTCTTATTAAGATCATAGAAGGGCTGATTAAAGACAAGATTCAACAAAAGATTTTAGATAATATTTCTTCTACTCAATATGCAAAGAAAGGTTCATCCACAATGCATGCAATTTGCCTTTTCAAAATTTTAACAGAATACATTAGAATTAAGAGAAAATCAAAGCCAATAGCTGTACAACTAGATATTATAGCAGCATTTGATTCAGTAAGAATTGAAATATTAATGAAAACACTACAACAATATGGAGTTCCCTCCATCTATCTTACTATGATAGAGAATCTTCTATTTAATAGAGAAATTTTCATTACACTCAATGGTAGAATTGCACCTGGCTTTAAACCATCAATTTCTATTCCTCAGGGCTCACCCTTGAGTGCACTTTTATTCATTGCTTATATTAACCCCCTTCTCATAGAAATGGAAACAAAACTTCCTGGAGTTTTTGTTCCTTTTCTAAACAAAGAAATTAAACATCTTGCATATATGGATGATATTGTTGTAATGCTGCCATCAGCTAAACACCTACCAGAACTTGAAAAAATCCTTAAAAAGTTTTCATCGGAATACAAATTAAATTTTAATCTAGAGAAATCTGCAGTTTGGAAACTTCATTCAGGAGAAAATGTCCCTGCATGTTTCTCATCAAAACCTCAACCTTTTTTAGGTATACCACTGTACCTTTCACCAAACAAAATGAGGAAAATGTTACAAGACAAACTGATTATATCAACAAAAAAAATAATAGATTCTCTAAAAAGCATTTACTTATCTTTATATGATAAAGTTCTCTTACTAAATTCTCTTGTTTTCAGCAGAATTAATTATTATTTACCGATTTTAAACCCTACTAAAAAATTTACTTCACAAATTAACTCATTGTGCTCTGGCCTCCTTTGGAAAAAAAAAAGTGGTCTGTATCAGTATACGTAAAATGCAAAATCCAAAAATACTTAATGGCCTAGGTTTACATTCAATTAATACATTATTAATTAAAAATATAGTTAATTTATTCTACTACATCAAGATTGAATTTAATTACCAAAACATTATTGACACAATCATTCCCACAGATACGCCTCCCCCGAATATTAAAAAAAATTGGCTACAACTTCTCATCTCACTTATTGATAAACAAATGGATTTAAATGAAATTCTTTTTAATAATAAGCACACATATTGGGACACGTTTAAAATGATAAATCCTCAGCTGATATGCCCTCCTAGTTATCTTGAAGTGACTAATATCAATCTTTTTAATAAAATGAGAAAATGGTATTTAATGCCTAAATATATTGATTTTATCATTAAAATAAATCTATCTTCACTTCCTACCAACGATTTCCTTGTTTCAAATAGAGGATTTAAAAGGATTGATTCCTTATGTATTTTGTGTAAAAAAGATAGTGAAACATTTGATCATATTCTTGTTTCTTGCTCGGGACTAAGAGAAGCAAAATATATAATTCAAAATTATTTCAATAATCACAATCCAGAACTCTTTGATATCATTCATAATATTAAAATGGGTAATTTCTGCAATATCAGAAGATGCATATTTATTAACCATGTAATATGGTTACTTAGATGCCATATAGTTATAACAAATTCTCCATTGGACTTACAACTATTTATTAAAAATACATTTAATTCTATTCGAAAAAAAGATAAGCTTCTTGCACCCAAAGAAATCTACCTATCCACATGGACTGGTTCTTAGTACAAGAAATTCAGGAAGTTATTAGTAAAAATGTAAATTTATACTAGTTTTTTTTGTTGTTGTTGTTGTCTAGAGAAATTCATTTGTAACACTTTATATAAAATAAAGTCTATATTCTTTAAAAAAAAAAGGAATTACTGTAGCCTTTTTTTTTTTTTTGTAATTTTTGAAAAGGAAAATTATTTATTACAAAAAAAAATACTGTTTGAACTTCATCTTAACTATTTTGAGTTTACATTTAACATTTGTAATCTGGATATTATGTATAGAAATTGTCAGTTTATAAATTGCTCTGGTTGTTAATCACAGAATTTGTCTTATATATCTGTTTACCAACATATATCATATTGGAAATCTACATGAGAAGTAAAATCTACTGATAGATTTCAGTACATATGTTGAGCTATGGTAAATATGTGTAGAAGCATATATGGAAAAAATTGTTGTTGCATACATACAAAAAGCAATTATATAGCATATTATCTATAAAGTTTTTACCAAATGTGGGTGAAATATCCATTTTATTTTTAAATTTTATGACTAATTATTTTCTATGCAACATTATCCTACTAAAAAAAATGGCATTCTTTTCATTGTGACAACTTTTGCCTTAGCTTTTCTATTTGATATTCAAATATTCTTTATGTGTTTGTGCTCTATGATATTTTCTTTATTACTACCAGACTTTTGCCATAATTGAAAAGTTTTTATAAACATTCCTTGTTAAAATTATGCAATCAAACTTGGAAAATAAGATGTGATATGTTGGACTATTTCCATCATTTATGAGTGAATGTTGAATGTATAGAAAATTTTTAAACTTTATTTAAACTTTCCAAATACAAACAACTTGTTAACAATAACACACAAATAAACAATTCAGGTTAGTAATTACACAACATTTCAAGTATTATTATTCTCCACTCTTCTTCAGAAGTTGCTGGACCTTATGCACAGTGACAATATTCACTTAAAAGTTGAACTCGCACCTTTAGATTCTTGAATATCAAATTTAAGGCAAATGCTCTACCAACTAATATATTCTGTCAAAGGCAACATATAGTAGAAATTTGATATATTTATATATGAGGATTGGTTCAAATCCTCCGGAGTCCTTCAATTTTTTTTGTAGCAAGGCTAATTAGTTTTTTTTCTAAGAGCAAGATTAGAGGCTTCCATTCATTGTGTATTGCCACACTGGGTTGACTTATAGGATTATTTACCATTGTCATATGAGCAGCTTCCTTGAATTTTCTTCTATTTATTTTTTTCTCTTTATCCAAAATCTTTGTCTATATGTTGCCTTTGACAGAATAGCTCAGTTGGTAGAGTGTTTGCCTTAAATTCGATATTCAAGAATCTAAAGGAGCGAGTTCAACTTCTAAGTAAATATTATCACTGTGCGTATAGGTCAGCAACACTTGAAAAAAAATGGAGAATAATACTACTCGAAATGTTTTGTAATTACTAACCTGTATTGTCTATTTATGTGTTATTACTAACAAATTGTTTGTATTTGGAAAGTTTAAATAAAGTTTAAAAATTTTCTATACATTCAACATTCACTCATAAATGATGGAAATAGTCCAACATATCACATCTTATAATATATCATCATTACAAACCTTCAGACAAATACTAACTTGGAAAATATTTTAGGGAAGTTTAAAATAAATAATAACATAATTATATAAGGCTATAACCTTAGTATAACATTATATAAATAATATGTACTGACATTGTGCTTAATAAGAATTAATATTTAATAACATAATTAATAAATTAGATTCACTCTTTTAATTTATGACTGCTATCAATATTTCAGTATATTACCACTGGGTTAACTAATTGTTATAGATTTACAACACTGTAAAATAAAAACTATCAAGTCAGTTTGTATTATGTAATGTGATGAATAGGGCTCCAAATCGATTTAATTTAATAGATGATTCCTTTTTTTTGAATTCAGGTCAGAAAATATCATAATAATGAAAGAATGTCAAGCTTTTATTGAATTTGAAAGTTATTGAATTGATTTTTAAAATAAGTAATAATTTGAAACTTTGGAGTCAAATCAAAAAATTTTAAATTTTAATAACTTACAAACTTTTGAGCCTCAAAGCCATTCAGTTATTTATTTTCCCTATGTAGTTTATGGCAGTGGTAGTGTTTCAAGCTCTGGAGCCGAACATCCTCAGATCAATTCCAGTACTTGAACTTTTTAGGTACTTCCAAGTTATAATGTTATTTGATTATTTTATTTTTATTAATCAAAATAATTTGTAATTGTTAGACTTTGTCACTGCTGCCATATTTTTTATCACTTACTAATTGCCCCTTTATTCACACTGCAGTAAATTTGAGAATTTGGTATTCTTTTGTTATTTCCTTACATAGTTATAGATATACATTATTTTTAATATTAATAATTTCTATTAGTTATTCATTGGATTAAGGATTAACAGCTTAATGAATAATATTTCTGTAGTATAATTTTCACCACCATTCTCAAGCAAAGTAAGAACTGGTTTATAATTCCTTTTAACATCTTGCGGATATGACCAAAGATATAAGAAAAGATGTATAATTCCCAAGATGAACATTTTGTGCTGAATTAGTACTCATCAGTTGGCCCAGATTACAATATTTTAAACATAATTTTGTCATTGTTCAATATATATATAACTATAACGACGTGAAAATTTTACCAGTCTATTTAAATAATAATTGAACTGCCCTCTAGCTGCCAAGTTTGATAACTTTTAACAGTAAGAGAGTGGACCACTCTCTTATTGTAAAAAGTTATTGAATTTGGCAGCTAGAGGGCAGTTCAATTATTATTTAAATAGATTTGTAAAATTTTCACATGTCGTTACAGTTATTCATTATTAAAATATTATTTATCATTACATATATATAAAGAGAGATATTGTAAATATTAAAAATAACAGGCCTTTTGGAGGCTCCACAAATTGGACCAGATAAATTGTAAATATAAAAAAATGTGTTGTCAGTATCCATGGACTGGGATGCAAAAATGTAATTGTTAGTTCGTTACAAAAGAGAGAGCAATATGTGCCTTGTAGAGAGAAAGAATATCAATGCATTATCTATATGAGATCACAAATATTAATGGCATGTGGAGTAAAAGGAATTTTATTGCTTCCAGGTAACATTTAATTCAATTAGAGATTATGAGTTCAAATTTAGCCCAAAAACGTATGTTTCCTTATAATTTTCGTATAAAAGTATTACACATGCCTGCAATTTATAAATTAATTTATACTTTTATGTTAGCATTAATCTGGTTCTTTCTTAGATATGCTCTTTGAACTATTTGTGTGAGTATTGAAATGTAATACACAAAATTTGTTTGAGCACCATGGCCAAATTTAATGTTTGTTACACATCATAGTCAACAATAATTTCTCAGAGCTCAAGAACACTAGACAATTAATTGTATTAAGTATCAATGAATTATTTATTAATGCTACAAAAAAGTACAATTTCAAATTTAAAATAAAATAATAAAGTTTATTTACAAACAAACAAAATAAATAAATAAACAACAAATGAATATATGAGTACTGCATTTAAAAATATAGATGTAAGTTAAGTATTAAACTACTGCCTTTATTATGATGACAAATATATATATATATATATATATGTGTGTGTGTATTCTTAAAGTATAATATCTAAATCTGATAATCGTATTTATTCCTTTAAGTTTGATGTCTAACATAAGTTACATTATTTTTATACACTAAAATGAATACGCAGATGATCAGAATTTTTAAAAAATGAATACACTTCTATTACATTTGCATAATATTAATCCATGAATATCATATGTGCATTGTATAGCACTATAAAAATATTATATGAGATTATTATATTATTACTTATTAAGAAATGACTTAGTCTTTTTTTTTATCATAAAAAGAAAAAAAATGACAATTATAACAATGACCTCCCCTGTTCTTTTTTATACTATACATAATTAATAAACTAAACAGTCTCTCTTTTTTCTCTACTATTAACAATATGTTGATGATATGTACATATAATAAAAATGGCAGTAATAGCATGCTGTAGTGATGCTTCTGTTCCATAAATGATTTAAAACAAATTGCTTAAAGTTATTTTGCTTATTAAGTGGATTATACTAATCATTCTTGAAATAGTTATGTAACTTTTAATAATGAAATAAAATAGATTGATATACAACTCAAGAGTTTTGATAATTCAGTTAGAATAGAATAAAAACTTTCGTTGCTAAAATTTAATAACAGGATGCTGTAACTTACATACTTTGAATGATTTTTATTTTCATTTATATGTAGGAGTTGTTGTTGGTATGATCCTTTGGTAATAATGATGATAATGACCTGGATAATATATCCTTAAGGTCTCTTAAGAACCCTAAACTATAATGAACTTATTTCTTCATTACTTGGTTGTTTACCATACTGGTTTTTAAAATATAAATCCTATTGCCTGTTGTTCATTTTCTTATATTTAAAAGTTTTATTCATGTTCAAGAAATGCTAATCCAATTTTATAATGTCTTTCATTAAGCATTTAATATGCTCATTCTTTTATTTTACATTCCACATAAATTTTAAGAAGATAAAAAAAATAATAAGTTATATTAATATTTTTTTGACAAATGCCTTTTACATTCAATTTTTTTTGTTTATAATAATATATATTACCCTTTTTATATATGTATACCATCTATTTTTAACGTATATGCATGCCAATCAATTGTACACATACCTCACTCAAATGTATCTGTATACATAACATATATTAAATTGCATATATTCTTATACTAATTGATTACCATTTTTATTTAGTTTTTAATGCAGATGATTAAAAAGTGTTTTATAAAAATAAAATATATATTATATATTACCCCAAACTTTATACAAAATAATGATTTACAGAATGTTAATAAATAAGCCTGAAATTCAAAAATATCTGTAAGTTACAACCCTAGCCAACTTACTTACATAATTATATCGACCTGACATAAGATTAGTTTCTATATATTTTAGAGACTTCAGCTATATGCCATCTTTTGGCAGGGAAAGTGAACAGCAATAATAACATCCCATGACTGTTAGAATAAATATATAAAACTATATCAATTGTTTGAAAATCTCATGTTTTTCATTTTACCTTATTTTCGCACATATATCGCGTATGCACACCAGATTATTTTAATAAAAATTTCATTTCGCTGGCGTGCACTATTTCGATACAGCCAAATTGGTTAATCAATTGATCATAGATTACCTTAATTTTGGCTCATACACAATAAATTCATCTTTTCAATTCATTTCCAGAATTAAAAACGTTCAAATCTCTCACAACTCTGTTATGGCCACGATGGATGTGAAAGAATTATATGGATCAATCAATAGAAAAGCATCCATCCAAATTATACATGAAGAGTTGCTGCGAATATCTTGTCCTAACGAGAGAATTAAATTCATTATGGCTTTTTTGACATGGCTCGACTCCCATATTTTCACTCTTTTCGAAGATAAATGGTACACAATGCAAGATGGTTGGCCCATGGGCCTCCCTATCAGTGGCGTCTTATCCAGTATATACTTAAATAAATATGAACAATCCATTATTCCAAAATATTTCAACACTAACCCAGACTTCATATATATACGATATGTAGATGATATTTTCATTATAGCATCTAAAAATAATATTTTAAATATACAACGCGAATTACAAAGCACAACTAAACTATTTTTCTCTATCATATATGAAAACAATAACGAACTCAATTATCTTGATCTTTCCTTGTCAAGAGACCGCCACGCAATAGATTACAAAATGCTTGTTAAACCATTTGAAATCCGAAGCTGCATCCATCCTAATTCTAAATCACCCGCATCGCACAAATTCGCAGGTCTTAAAGCATTTCTGTTTAGAAACCATCATTTGTGTAAATATGAAGCACATAGGAAGGAAAATGTAAACAATTACATTAAAGACCTACTAGCAGCAGGATTCAAATACAAAACTATTAGGAGGAAAGTCATGAAATTTAACAGCACAATAGATGATAAATTGCCTCGCACCAATCTACCCAGAATAACGGTCCCCTACATCCCTAAAATATCCAATAAACTAACGAAAACCTTAAGCAACAAATTCAGCATAATATTCAGAACTCCACCCAACACTAATAGGTTGATCAATAACTCCAAAGATTACATTGATCCAGCCCACCCCACATGTGGTGACTCCATTTCCTGCCCCCAGGCCGGATGCCACGCCACATATTATGGGGAAACGAAAGCCACAATTAACACCAGGTTGGCTCAACATCAGTACACCTTCAATAGAGCCCAAACTAACAGCAGTACATCTTCTGCATTTTTTGAACATACTAAACAATCAGGGCACAATTTCATACCCGCTAACCCCGTTATTTTATGCTCAGAACCAAACGACTACAGGAGAAAGATAAAAGAGGCATTCTACATTAACAGAGACATCCATGCAATCAACAGAAGAGACACGTGCTTCGACATTTCGAAAAAATGGGCTACTTAACAGTAACTCATTTGAATATTCTCATTTACATATGTCAAGTACATTTTCACGAAGGCTATGAGTATGAGGCACAGTTCCTCGAAAACGTTCAGCCATATTTATTACTAACTATATTTTTTTTCTCTAATAATTTACAATTAAGTATTTTTTATTTTTACAAATAAGGAGAAATTAAAACCACATTTATAATAATAAAAATAATACTATAAAGAAAGTATCTGTACTATATGCATATAATGCCACCCTATGAAATTAAAAAAAAAAAAAAAAGAGTTTGATATACGAATGAAATACACTAATTTTAGTCTATTAGTTTGAATAATATAAAGAAATAATATACATTTGATAGATGTTCAAGTGCATTAATTACAACTTTGAATTCTAAGTCTTCACTGATGAAGAAAAGAAGAAGAAACTGGTCTAATACTATGGCATTATACCATCTGGTGTTCATTGATTATTCAAGATTTCAACACACTAGACTGTAGACACTTGTATTTAAATATAAAGTGTATGCTAATGCTTATATTTTAATTCGGTTGGGTTAAAAGCTGAATGAAGGATTATAAACGGTATAATATTCAAAATATGTACTTTCTTTTTATTGACGTTTAACAAAATTTCATTTTAAAAATATTTTATAAAAAACCCAGAATAATATTTTCTTTTCAGCGTTTGACCTTTTACATGAAATACAGAGTTGTTGTAATTTATATTTTTCAAAATAAAATTTCTGGTTTCTTTTTTTATTTCTAAGTAATGCCAATTGTGTCGAATTGCTTGCTATATTGGCTGTTTAAAATACAGCCAGTATTTTTAAATAAGATTAGTTGAGATTTAAGATAGCTGCTTTAATTTATTCACGTCAAATTTTTGATGTGTGTAAACAAGCAAGGAAAAGTAGAAACTTTTAATGCATTATTGTTTTAGCTAAATTTTTTACGACAAAATATTTAAATTTTTGCTTATTTTTTGTTTCATATTTAAATTTTTTGTATATTTCTGACATAATTTTTTGCATGTGAAATTTTTGAAAATATGGAGCCTGCGGAAAAATAAATTTTGCTAGGAAATTTTCGTGATAATCCCACAGAAAAATACATTTTGCAATGGAATAAGGATATTTAAACCATCATTAGGACAGAAAAGAGCATACACACACGTATGTATGGCATCTGTGCATCATGGAGATGACTTCTGTTCAGATTACTGTCATTAGTTTTCAACAACAGTTTAAATTAAATGATTTTTACTACCTTTTATTTATTATTCTGAAACGTGAAGTCTTCTAATACAGGGGTGTCCAACAAGTCGATCGTGATCCACCGGTCAATCGCAAAGCCATTTTTGGTCGATCGCGGGGCTAATCTGGCAAGAGCTATTGGGCAATGAGTGAAACAAATTAAGTTAAGATTTTCAAGTTTTTTTTTGTTATTTTTGTTCTAAATTCTTTTTCAATTCTAGATAGGTGAAGTCCACTAAGTCGTATCATTATTGAAAATAATATTTTTAATCTTCATTTAATGTAGCTAATTTGAATTAATAAATATTGTTAATAATTACTCATGTTGCTTTAATTCCCTGTCCATGACTTTTTTGGCCCGTTAAATAATTGTTATTTTTACTAGGTAAATATATAAAAATAATATGTATTCCCCCCCCCTCCATTTAGACTACGCCTATGACAAGTCGATCGCGCTATGACAACAAGTCGATCGCAAAACATTTTTAATATAAAAAGTAGATCTTACGAACACAAAAGTTGGCCACCCCTGTTCTAATACATCTTTTCAACACTTATAAAATGGGTTGAAAAGAGAAAAATAAATTTAAAAGCGATTATTATATATCCTCATCAACATTATTATTACCATCATTATTCTATTTTATAAAAATCAGTTCAAATAATGTTAAGATTATATATATGACACATCTATATGCCTTTATTTCAACTTATATCAACCGGAATAATGTCATATGATGCAATAATGTCAAATGACCCGTCATATAACAATTCTGGTTGATATTAAAGAAGTTCATGTTATTTTGCAATATAATAAGTACCTTGTTGATATATGAAGCTAGTTAATAATAACAGAATCTGCAAGAAAATCACAATTGTGTAAGGTATTTGCCAATGGTAAGAGTGAAAAAATGTAATGCGAATAGAAGAGAAAAATAAGATATCTGATGGTTCAAATCAATCTCACGAAGCCATCTAATATCATATTATTATATAAATAAAATGGCATAGCTAGGTTATGGGATTACAGTATACATAACTATTTCATATAGAATTCATTAATACACACATGGGTGAATGCTCCAATTTTAAACATTTAAAACAGAATCTGATTACCATGATATAAGCATTGTTTAAACAGGAGGACATGAAAGATAGTTAATGTAAAAGAAGGTCAAATGAAAACCAATGTAATAAATCAGTGCTATATGAACTAGATTAAATATAATATCACATTTTAAGCATTCATAGGAATGAAGAAAGATATATCAGATATCAACTTTAAAACAAAGCTCTTATCTTTAGTGAGAATTATTTAAATATTTGCACTATAATCATTTACATGATCATAACTTGTTCAAATCATATAACTAAAGTGCTAAACTGGCAACAGAAAATATATACCGATATATGAAATGTGTTGCTACTTTTGCAATGTATATTATGCCAAATTATTGATGTTTTTACTATGTATGGTAAAGTTTTTTTATTTACAATTTTTTGGTGAAACATTTGAAATTCATAATATTTTTCTTGTGTTCAAAAGAATGGAGTTTAATGGATACTTCTCTTCTTTGAAATTTTTTTTTTCGCGATAATGCTCATAAAAAATATTTTGCAATGGAATTTGAATTGTTGAAAATATTGACCTATCACACATACAATGCACACACACACATATATATATCGCATTATCCCAGCTAATGCTTAAAATTAGTCAATAGATTATTAGCAAGTGTTATCATGGAAACAATCAGATAATTCCAATTATTAACTGAGCATTGCCTTGATAACATATTGCTGATATTCTATTGGTTAATTTTAAGGCTCATGTGTTTCACATTTGATAATCAATTTAATTAAGGTTTAAATGCACATGTATTTAACTGTATGTGTGTGTGTATTATAAGAATGAATTCAGCTATAAGTCAAATCACTGTTATTAAAAATACTAATAAAAGTGCTAAGCTAATTTTCTTATCCTTGTTCAAAAGTCTTCCATACATTTTCTGAATCTTACACAAAATGAGCAGAAACATGGAAAAATAAACCAAAGAAAAGATCCTTTCCCAATATATATATATATGTGTGTGTACGTGTGTGTAAATGTAATTTTAGGTCTTGACAACTGAATCAAATGCTGTCCATAAATATTTCAGCATTCTTTTATTTTACTAGATTCCTTAGCCAAAACCAAATAGAGATTTGCAATAGCTACTCTAAATGTGCTCTGATATAGCCAAATATTACATGCCTCCTCAATTAATTAAAGCTTAAGTAGGGAAATAAACCAAGTATTCTAGAACATTTGAAAGAAAGATAGTATAAAAAATTCAGTATTCTCTTGATTGATGTCTTATATTCAGTTAATATATAATTTAAATTATATGTGAGCGTTTATGTAATAACAATCATATTTTTATTCATAGAAGATATTTGCAAAATCTATAAACTTCATGTATCTTAATCGTAATATGCTATGAGTTATTAAATACATGTATATATGTCTATTGTTAGAAGAGATGATAAAGGAAAAACAGTTAAATTTTAAATTATATTTCAAAAGAAGGTAAAAGACCTAGAAAGAGACCACATGTGAGATGGATGGATGAAATAAAAAAATGCGCTGGAGTGATGTCGAGAAGAGGCTAGATTTCAGAGAAGATGGGTTGAATTTGAAGAAAACTTCAGCCTTCAGTAGATTCATAATGATTGAAAATGATGATAATGGCGATGTATATTTTATGACTTTTCTTATTAATTTAATTAAACTTACATTATATATATATAATAAAAACAAATAAATGTCCGCTAATATTAATAATACAATAACGAAACTTAAATATATTCCAAATAACGGTAAACAATGCATAATATAATATAAATAAAAACTCATAAAGAAATATTTTCGATTATATTCATAATCATTTTCAACTCAACTTTCAAAATGCAATCATCTATTACCAACAGGAAACACATGTCGATTTAAATACCCCACAATTCATTAATACTAATATTAATATTAATAATAACGAAGTCAAGTTATATACTGAATCTGTTTTTTATGATCATGATAGGAATTGTAATTTTAAATTTGATTTTGATATAAACAAAATAAAAATTTTAGGCCAAGAAAGAGATAATGAAAAAAGAAAAATTAAAGAGGCAGTTTTTATTAGTAGGTATAAAAATACGATAATAAACAGACAGTCAGCAAATGTTAGGATTAATGAATTGTGGGGTATTTAAATCGACATGTGTTTCCATGTGTTTCCGGTTGGTAATAAATGATTCCATTTTGAAAGTTGAGTTGAAAATGATTATGAATATAATCGAAAATATTTCTTTATGAGTTTTTATTTATATTATATTATAAATTGTTTACCGTTGTTTGGAATATATTTAAGTTTCGTTATATATATATAACTTAATTCTCTCTCTCTATATATATATATATAACTTATATTCTATATATATATAAGACTGATTAAAGATTATTTAAGATTTAATTAAAGATAAACTTATTCATAAAAATTAAAAAAATTGAAGGATTAAAAACAGATTGAGATAAATCACAGAAAAACGCAAAATAAAATTAAAAAAGAAAACAAAATCAGACTTTTGAGAAGAAATGCTATATAAAGAGAAAAAAGAAGAGAAGAAAAACAATATTTGTGGAAAGTCCAGGTGCATATCGCCAGTATTATATATTTCAGAAAGATTACTAATCTAGCATTAGAAAAATTATGCATCATTTTAGATAACTGTTCTTCAATACTGATTCAAACACAGCTACAATAACAAAATTCTGTGTAGAAAAAATAATAAAAATGATTTGCTAAACCCACCTATCATGTGATAGTTAATGCCTGAACAAAATAACGAGTTATAAAAAATGCTTATAAGAAATTCAGAGATGAAGAAGATACAAAATATAGCTCATTAGTCCATGGGAAAACCATTTCTCATCACCAGCACTGCATAATAATTAGGTGGCAGACCGCCAAAGCCAAGTAAAATCTAATCTGAAAAGAAAAATCTAACCTGAATCAAGTAACAGTGATTGATTTAATTTTCTATGACGTTTCAGGTATATAAACTTATGAATCTATATAGTAAGCTTAGTAAACGATTTAAAGAACCTGCTGAAAGACTTTTTATATCTATACACATATAGATAAAAGGCTTTCATAACGTACACATTTTAAATATACATTTTAATAAATATAATTATGACTATAAACAATGTTTTAAATTTGTTATTCATGAATATTACTACTGAAGCATAAATTTATACTTTTTGCAAATATGTATGCATATTTAATTTTGATATTTCCATTTAATCTTAAATATTATTTTTTATTATGTTCATTGGTTGAATTTCCATAATCAATTGAGATTATCAAAAATAAGTAATAGTTACATTATTCATCTGTTCTTTTTTTAATAGCCACATCCCCAATGTGGTCATAGGAATCGGTCACTGGTCCTGAGATTTATTTTCTGAGATGAATTGAAACAGGGTTGTTACTGCAAAAACTGTTATGATTCATAACAGAGGGTAATATATTCATAGGCGGACTTTCTTAAAAGAAAGTAGTACCGTAAGTTAGGTTTGTGCAGTTCAAACCCTACATATTTAAATAAGTACTTATGAAAGAAAATTAAATAATAGCCTCTGAAATAAGGCATGATACATGATAATCATGAAAAATAACCAGAATACCTTATATAAGCAGTTATATAAGGCACATAAGGTTTGATAATCACTATAAATATTAATTTTAATTCAATTTAATTAATTGAAATTCAAATATCAATTGGTCTTTGATAAATTGTCGAAATGCATATGATTTTACAATAACTCGGTCATATTCTAGGAATGTTATTTGTGTTTTAATGTGTGTACATGTATGAGTATTTAGTAAAAATGCCATTCTCAATAAGATATGATCTTGGTACAATATAAAACAAAAACATTATTATTCATTCTACAACATTCAATATATTAATAAATAAATAATTACTGTAGCGATCTTAAGACAAGTCTTTTATCTTGAATAGCATTTGTACACGGTGATTTTACATGACATTTCTTAACATTTATTTACATCTAATACATGGAGTGTTATCTTACTTATTTAAAAAAACCATAAATACATTTTTGAAGGAAGACAAAAATGAATTAATGATAATGCTTTAAAAATATGTACTAACTATAAATACTTTGGCCAGAAAATGAACATAGACAAAAACACAATTGATAAAATGAATCATAGAATTAAAGTTGGATAAAGAAATATACCTATGTGTTAAAAAAATAATTGACAGGTGCTTTATCAATTCTTATATAATATGGTGACTTCAGAATTCATGGCAAAGAATGGAAGACATTTCTTAAAATTAACAAGGAGTAATCAAAAGGAAAATACATGGATGGGAAAACAAACACTATTATTGATATTAATGAAAAAAATCACAGACTGAAATGGAAATGAGTTGAGCCAATTTCTAGAAAACATAGCAACAGAAGGATAACTGAAGTCATAAACTGATTTATAAGACTTAGTAAAAAAGTGCAAGTAGAATGATTGGAAAGTTATGTGGAGAAAAAAAGAATATCAGACAAGCTGGATTAAACTTGGATGAAAATTGTTTGTTTTGAATATGATGATAAATTTATATTTCTATAATCCATGATATAAATATTTTGATTCTGTATTTTTGTTTGTAGTAAAAATTAACTTTGATTCAGTTAGTAAATACTGCAAGTAAACCATGTGAAGCTAAGATATACAGGATATACAACATACACATAAAAGAAAGATAAACAATAATATCAAACTATGATAGTGAAGACATATGTGGGAAAGAATCTGGACTCAGTGAGGATGGCAGGTTCAGCCAAAATGCATCTTGACAATCATTTGTTATATATAGATGAATTGTTATATAAATGTGTAAAATGTAAGAATAATGGTGATTTAATGACTGCTTCAGTTTTCTTTGATCATGGAAAAACATGTAAATATAAACTTAAATTTGATTTTGAAAATGTGAAAATTCTTCATGAATAGAGAAACGATAATGAAAGAAAAATTAAGGAGGTAATTTTTATAACAGGAATAAAATGCATTTAATAAATACACAGCTGCTAACATTAAAATACAGGATTCATGGGATTTGAATTGATGACGTTTGCTTCTGCTTTGTTTTTTAATTTAATGGCAGTTGAGGCAGGTTTAAGAAATTAACTAAAGTACTTTTGTGAATCAAAAGACTGTTTATAATAGTTTATTACCATTATATTTCTTATTTTTATTATGATTACAATTTTGTTCTATTAACAGACATTTCCTGAATATATCTTTATCCATGTGTTTTATGAAGTGTGTCAAATTAGAGGTTTTATGTTTATGAGGTGGTTAAAGTTTTTATCTGGGCATAAACATAAGTAATTTATAATCTAATAATTTTTTTTACAAAATAATAATTATCCTAGACATTATTGTTAAAGTGAGTGCATTTATAAGAAATCAGATTTTTAAATTAAATTATAGATGTGTGCTATAAATAAATATTAAATTGTCAGTGAAAACCTGTGAGCAAAAATCTGGATTAACTCTGATTGCATATTCTTCCAGAAAATGGACCTTAGGGAATAATATAGTGTAATTTTTTAGTACACCACTCTCACACAAGGCAGGGTTTAAAACAACAAAACTCTCTATATGGATTTCTATTCAGTGCAAGCCAGAGTGATCAATGGATGCAAGAGGCATGTTCATAAAATTCCCATCTAGTGCCTATTCATCCAATATCCCCAGACTAGTTTCTGGCTTGTGGCCTTCATTAGTGAGGAATCTTGGATCTGAGAGCACTGCACCTTGATCTTAGGATCTAATGCAACCCTCCAGCACCCACCTTTTATGTCTACTTAACTATTAAACCATGTATCTTAAACTGAAAACACTATAATATTTTCAATGCAAGCTCATTAGCTTATATAGTCATATAGGTCGGAACTTAGTTCAGTACCTATACATTTTGATGACTTTGTTTTTTTAACAACCATAGGCACCACCATCCTATTAGGCACCAATAAACATCACATGATCACAATTTTTTATGCTTGCAACTCTCTATAAGTATTGCAACTCAGTGCAAGCCAAAGAAATCAATGGATGCCAGAAGGCTGTGCATAAAATCCCCATCTAGTGCCTACTTATTCATATCCCCAAACTAGTTTCTAGCTTGTGGTCTTTGTCAGTGAGAAGCCTTGGATCTGAGAGCATTGCACCTAAATCTTAGGATCTAATGCAACCCTCCAGAAGCCTCCTTTTGTCTCTACTTAACTATAAAACTATGAATCTTAAATTGAAAACATTACATTTTTAATCTAAGCTCGTAAGCTTATATAGTCATATAAGTTTGAACTCAGTTCAGTATCTACACATTTTGGTGACTTTGGTCTTTGAATAACCATATCCACCACTATCCTATTAGGCAGGATTAGCTTTAAACCAATAAACATCACATGATCACCATTTCTTATGCTTGCTTATAACTGTTATTAAAACAGACAAGACTCTCTATATGTATTACTATTAGATGGGGATTTTATAAACAAGTCCATTGATTACTCTGGCTTGCACTGAATGGTAATATGTATAGAGAGTTTTGCATGTTTTAATAAAAGTTATAAGCAAGCATAAGAAATGGTGATCATGTAATGTTTATTGGCTTACAATCCTGCCTAATAGGATAGTGGTGGCTATGGATATTAAAAAATCAATGTCAACAAAATGTATAGGGACTGAACTGAGTTCAGACCTATATGACTATATAAGGTAATGAGCTTGGATTGAAAATATTATAGTGTTTTCAATTTAAGATTCAGTTTTGTAGTTAAGTAGAGAGAAAAGATGACTGCTGGAGGGTTGCATTAGATCCTAAACTATTGGTGCAGTGCTCTCAGATCCAAGGTTCCTCACTGATGAAGGCCACAAGCCAGAAACTAGTCTGGAGACATTGGATTAGTAGGCACTAGATGGGGATTTTGTGCACAAGCCTTCTGGCATCCATTGATTATTCTGGCTTGCACTGAGTTGCAATACATATAGAGAGTTTTGACTGTTTTAATAACAGTTATAAGCAAGCACGAGATGTGATGTTTATTGGCTTAAAACACAAAATGGGGATTGGTTTCTATCTGCTTTCAACATCTTGTAGAGGAGTGTAATCATAAACATATAAGTAAAGACATGAAAAAGAAGTATGGTCTCCCAAGATGCATATTTTGTGCTGAACCAGCACTCATCACTTGGCCAGATCACAATCTCTTACACGTATCTTCGTCATTTTTCAGTATATAGAGGTAGTGAATTATTAGACCTTAATTAATAACTGCCAAACTTACTGCCTTCACAATTATGATAAAAAACTACTTGAAGGAAGTATATTAATAATTTTTATTAAAAAATTATACTAGAGATTATACACTTAATAACTAATATATCTGTAGTGTAATTTTCACTACACAACTATCAGGCAAGGTAGGGACTGATTTCTATCTGCTTTTGTATGAGAGTAATATAGTAAAAATTTACATTACAGAAATATTATTCATTAAATGGATAATCTCTAGTTTAATGAATGATTAATAATAATTATTAAGATATCATAGAGAGTTTGCTTTTACATACGTCTTTATCAATATGTTTTAAAAAGCGTGTTGAATTCAGAGGTCGTATTACATATCAGGAATAAACATCGCAAGTAATCATAACATTTGATTAATTAAACAAACAATGATAACTAATAACTTTCCCCATCGTTATCAGCATCAGATTCCTAACATCATACCACTTTTAATACCCTTTACTACAGAAGGTATTGTTTATATCTGCAACGTAAGCGTTAATGAGACTTTTGAATAATTGAAAAATTAGAATAGTTCTACAATAATATTAGATAAAAAGCATTAAATAAACAACGTAAATTAATGCATTAATGAGAAGAACAAGAAATAATAATAAATTAACTATTTTTTTTAGTAAAATAAGGTAATTAATTATTTAAAAAGAGGTGAAAGTTACTTTAAGATAATTAAATTAACCCATTAAAGAACTAGTGTGAAAGTTTTAAGAATAATAGTGATGAAAATTAGAAGAAAAAATTATTTGAAACGCATTTTAATTATTAATAAACACAAACAGTTGATGAAAAACAAGTATTTTAAAACTTAAAAGAAAAACAATAATATTTTTATTTGAAATCCTATAAAGTATTCAATTTTCAATAATATTTTGAAAAAATAATGTTTAAGGGAAAACAGATAAACTTTATAAAAAATAAATGGAAGTCTTATTTTTTTTTACTTCTTTCCAGGACCAGATAAAATAATGAAAATAATAAAAATGGAATAAAGCTTTATATTATCTAAATTTCTCAACTACATTAAAATGTTTTTCATCTAATATAAGATTATTTAGTTAATTGTTTCGGTTGTTATCAGATACAGCGAACCTTTTTTATCTTAGAAATCATTTCACTTATTATGAAATTAACAAGCAATTAGATCAAATACGACCTCAATTATTTTATTAAAAAAAAGTGAAATTTCTAGATTTTATCTGTGCTATAAGTATGGTTAAAATTGAAGCCTGAAATCACGTTGATATGTTTCATAAGTCCTCGTTCTGGTAATAAATTCAATCAATAACTATATAGGGTATTCCCTCTCATTATAGGAGCAGTTTGCCAAACTATATGTATAATTAATTTCCAATCTAAGACCAGCTTAAAAAAATTGAAATATACCATAATTTTTTATCTTAAGGACACAATGAGCACATTATATAAACAGCAAGATTTGAAGATAAGTTGAAATGTTTAATATTTATAATAAATCTTCAGAGACTTGAGTTAAGTATTTTATTTGTTAACTTCTTATCCTGAGATGATTCAAGTTGAGTAGTTAATATATATGGTAGGTTGTCAAAACGAGAACAGTGAGAAAGTTGACATGTATAATAAGACTTCAACCTCAGATAAGTTGAGACAATGGTTATATATATATATGAAATTTTAAAAAGGGACAAATTTGAACTTTTGACATTGGCAGAGTCGATGCCATGCATTTGAATGGTATAAGGGGCATAGTAAAGTTAACTGAAACAAGTATCTGAAAAATAGTATGATTGATTATATTGTTACTTTCCGATTATCACCACTCTCCTTTAAACAAAAAACTCAATATTTAAACACATGAACAGTGTGCGATATTTCAAACCATCAGCTGGAAAGCAAACATAATTTAAACAAGTGACAAATCCAGATGTGGTACTCTGCACAAGACATATGTATATATATTAAACGTGAGATGAAGAAAATACTTTAAACTTTATTATAAAATTGTAAACTTTTTATATCATTAATATATATATATATTACAAAGTTTTAAGTTTAATAGATATAGATTAACTATAATTTATTAAGTATACTAGCCCAATATATTGATGTTTAACATATAAATATATAGTAACATTATTTTAATCTATATAAATTATTGATTTTTTTTATCTAAAACTGATAAAAATATATAAAATAAACACTATTTATTAAAAAATACACTTTAAACCATATCCTCAAAAGAGTAACTAAAAATAAGTTTATTTATAGATAATCCCCCCCCCCTTTAACTACCAAAAAAAAGGTAATATAAGTAACAGATAACATATAATATAAATATACTAATAGCACTATAATAGTATAACAGATAACTGCAATTTATAAATTAATTTGAAGTCAAGTGATAATGAAAACACAATCATGGTAAAAAAAACTATAAAAATGTTGTAACAAACTCAATTCACCCTCCATGTAGATGGAGATTATTAGATGGATGTGAATCCAGATTTTCATGCTCCTTCAGTCATCAACTCCATCTTATACAATCGATACACATCTCAAAATATATGTGAAAAAGATGAATGACATCCAATACACCTGGGTCTCGTTTTATGCAGATTATTTTAATGCAATTTTGAAGTTATGTGATTCATGTTTCTTCTTAATATCTTTCACATTTCACTATATTTATTAGATATCAAGAAATTTAAATTATTAATAACTTATTTCAACTTCAAATACTTTTTCTTTCTCAAAAATACAATTTTATATTAGCAGCTAACATGAATTTGGCCTGAAGCTATATTTAGAATCTTAGCTTTTATGTAAATAACCTATTTATACTAATGAGTAAATAATAGTAATAGATTTATATGTAGGTATAAAAATATCACAATAAATATGCAAAAATTTTAAACATTTCAAATGTATTTTGTTAGATATTAATAGAAAATAAATATTTTTTTAAATTTTTAAAATAAATAATAACGAAGATTTTATTGATTTTATAAACTGAAAATAATTGTTCTAATGATAATGTATAATCTTTTTGTTTTGATTGCGATCTCATTTTTTTACTATAGAAACAGAAAATTTTTGACACAGCACAAGACTGAAAGTGGTGCTAGTTATATACATCACATCACAAATCTGATTTCTTACTAGTTCACAAACAAATGCATATTGTCAAATAGTGGTAATGATTAAAATATGTATCAAAAATGTAAAATTTAATACTGTAGTTAATAAAAAAAAAGTTTGTCTTGTATTAATTTTTTTTCAAATATTTCAAATTTTTTATTAGTCATACTTTATTTCCTTATTTTTTTTAATGCAAAATTTAAAGTAATTTTTCCTTGTTGCTTTGCTTTTATGCCGATTTCTGAAAATTACAGAACCTATCCCCCATTTTTCAAGATAAGTTACATTTATTTTTGTGTGATTTCTTTTGTGTGCATTTTCTGAGAAACCTATTTACTGCATAAAATGAGACCCAGGTGTATGTATTTTGTGCTGAACCAGCATTCATCAGTTTGTCTGGATTATCATCTTCCACATAGATTTACAATCAGTATGTATGTAGATATGAGTGGATAACTAAAGGAAGCTTGTAAATCTGGGTTCAGATCCTCTTTAATTGAATCTATCTTGAGTATATATACTATACTTGTATTTAAAATATGTAGATTATTATTAATCCAAATGTTTTCAGTTCAAAAACCTCCATTATATAGATAAAATTACAAACTAGTATTTGATTTATTTCTAAAAATTACTACTGTATAAAAATTGTGTTCAGATGTAATTCTAAATATATTCTGTATTTTAAAAAGATATATACGTATAAATAAAATAACTTTATGTATTATGCAAAAAGTACATTTATATCATTTTTAAATGTTAGAAATGTAATTGAGGCTGTATTTTTTTATAAATAACCTTTCAGCTATAATGAAATGAAAAATTATATATAAATTAAATATACATTTAATGTATAATATATATCTCTTTTGTAGAGTTTTCAAATTTATATGTGTTGCTTTTAATTAATATTATAATCATGTGATTCGTGTTCTAATTTTTTTACATTTTGGCATTATGCGATCTCATATCTATTTTGTAAAGTTTTTCTTGACCAGCTTTCTAATTCTTTTATGTTTTGACTTTTTTTTATTATGCATCTCATATCTATTTTGTAAAGATTTCAGATTTAGATGAGTTGCTTTTAATTGATATTATAGTACATGACCCGAGTTCTACATTTTTCATGTTTTGGCTTTTTTTAAAAAATTTGATTTCATATCTATTTTGTAAAATTTTGCTTCACCAGATTTCTAATTTTTTTACATTTTGGTTTTTTTATTTTATTATGCGATCTATTTCCTTTTTTGTATTATTATGCGATCTCATATCTATTTTATAAAGATATCAGATTTAGATGTGTCGCTTTTAACTGATATTATAGTCATATGATTCAAGTTCTAAATTTTTCATGTTTGGCCTTTTTTTATTATTATGCGATTTCACATCTATTTTGTAAAGTTTTGTTTGACCAGATTTTTGCTTTCAATTGATATTATAGTCACATGATCTGGGTTGTAAATATTTTATGTTTGGCCTTTTTTTTCAAGTTAGTCTGATGACCCAAGTTCTAAATTTTTTGCGTTTTCACATACTTTTTTATCACTTAGTGTCAGATGATGTTTTTAGTCATTTTTGAAATTCAAAATGGCGGAGATCACATACTAAAAGAACACTGATTATTCAATATTAGAGTATTTAAACTTGCTGAGAATGCTTTTGATCATTAAAGCCAGTATAATAGCACTCATAATTTGTAGGGTGCATTGTGAAATTTAAATAAGGTAGTCATTATATAAATGACTAATATAAATATTCTATTTTTGGACAATGAAATGCAATTTTTTTGTGTTAATAGCATGGAGATTAGATGAACCATACCTCCATTATTTTATGTTTTTTATCATCACATTAACAAGATATGTTTAACTTTACTGGATCAAATAATGGCCATATTCCTTTCATTCTTAAGAAAAATTGATTTATGCTCAAAGTTATTCATTGCTGTTTATATAAGTATGTATGTTGTACAATGCTAGTAACAATGTTTTCATGAGATTCTCCGTAGTATATGGCATTACAAGATAGATTGCTGCATCTGATTTTATATACTATTTGGGAGGTTTGATCCAGGTTGACTGACCTTTAGTATTGTTTGGCATTCTGTTTAAATTGGCAGGAATTTTCATACTGCTACTATATATGTTAATCCTTTTTTTCTCTTTTTCATGAAAGTCAAGATATATAGGGCAGACTAATCCATGGTTTCTTGTCTGCTTGTTGTGAGGATAACCATTTTATTTATATATAAAATTTATTCATGGTATTAATTACAGTATTGTGGTTGTATCTTATTTTACATAAATCATTGATTGACATAAGCATCAATATTGACCTTTCAATCTGCCTTGTATTCACAATCTAAAATTATATCATCTATTAATTATATTGATCTAAAATATTTAAAATCAAAAGTGAATTTACTTTAAATTAACTTTTTATAAAAATCATAAATAAAAATATAATACTTATTTATGTGAAGATTTATAATATAAAAAATTTCTAATTATATTCACATTTAAATAACACTTTCTTCTAAAAAGTTATAGATCAAAAATGTCTTTCATGGCTACAGAGATGTAAAGCAGTAATAACATATATATTGTAACGGGGTACCCTATCCGTGAGAATATCGCATGTATATAACATACGCGTGTTTACGTAATTAGAATGTAATAGTTTCTTTTTTTCTCTCTTTTTAAAATTCTAACACAAATATATATAAATAATTCTGCATCTGATCAGTAATTCTGCACGGTACTCTTATTCCTCATCCAGCATATTTATGGACATCATTTCTGACTCCAAGCACTAATCTTATCTACAAGTAAATAAGAATTATGCTGAGAAAGATCAAGTATTAAATTTGAATAGACAGAACTTCTATCTCTGGCTAGCTTGCTCAGCGAGGGTGGTTATTAACCATGAGAAAGATATGGGGGGAAGAAATGTGCACATATATGCTTAAATGACTCTCTTAATATATTATTTTTACTACCACTCTCTATCTCTCGGATACAATCTAAATTTAAAGAAATCAAGACAGAAATGTATACACTAGTACTTAAAACAAAGATTTAATAATCATTAATGTAAAAACAAGATGCCATAATAATTATTTACTGGCTTGTGCTCAGTATTTAAACATAATGCATGCAAATACATATACTGCATAGATACATAAATATAATAAAAATCAGATAATACAAAACAAATGAAATAACTCATTATTTAGTCTATTCATCCATATAACTACGCTTGAAGATATATCAAAGATTTTTTTTTCTTTTAGCCTTTATGCTTTATTAAGATTATTGGAAATAAGTTAGTATTTACGAAGTGAATAGCGCTTAAGAAAGTATTTGTATTACCTTTACTTCTCCCACGGGGGTGTAGATGAATGGCAATGTTTGTTTGCTCAATACTGCGATGTGGTGAATAATTGCTTTTTGGTAATTGTTTCTCCGTCAATTCCTCAATGCAAGATCATTATCATTCGGTAAAGGTCATTCTGCTTATGGTTTAGAAGGGGCTTTGTTCCTATGTAGATGACATTGATAGTATTTTCACAGGTTGTCTGGCAGAACCCAGCTCATTTTGGTCCTTACCCCAGCCTATTCATGGCTGATGTTTATATATAATTTTTAAACTTATATTTTTGTGATCCTGCTAGTAGAATCAATCTTTCTAGAATGTCTGCCAAAGTTTGACTGTCAAAACTTATTAATTAATTCTTTGTTCTTTTTTTTCTTTTTATTCTTTCTCTCTTTTCTTTCCAACAAAACCACATGGTATTCTTAGGTTTGCAAAAACCTTTTAGCAACTTTTCTTTATTGATTTATTTTCTTGATGTTTAAAAATTTTAATCAACACCTCAAAAATCCACATTCAACTGTTCATTGTCTTTTACTCCTAACATTTTCCTTTTAATTAAAATAACTTTTATCTATCAAGATAGCAATCTATACATTTTTGATTCTTTTCTTGCATTTAACATATCTTGTTAACAATTCTGTCCTCCGTCTTTCATCTTGAAAATAAAACTTGGTCATGTATTTTTTCTTTTTTTAATGAATTTATTACACTTATTCACCCATACAGCAATATAAATACACATGCTTCTAAACAAAATACAAGAGCACAAACCCTATAACCCCCTCTTTTGTTTTAATCTATTTTTATTTCTTCATTTAAGACATACACACACAAACAAAAAAAATCTAATTTATTATTGATTATGATTAAATATATATGCATGCCCATCTACTACCCTACTTTAGAACAGGGTTTGAACCCAGCTCTGTTATAATATATAAATATCTTTTAAAAAATTTCTTTATTTGATCAATAATATGCTAAAAATAAAAATATTTTTAGTCCGTTACTGATCAAATTAAAAAGAGCATTTTTTGCAAAATATTTTTATATATTTACTTTTTAAAATTTGAAATTTTGCAATGGATTTTTTATATTCAAATTTAAAAATGAACAGTCAAAACAATGTTGTTGTATTTCCAGTACTAAAATGAAGTTCATATGCATTAACATTTTATAAGACTTTTGAGTTCATAAAGGTAGCATTTTAAAAAAAATGCAAGTTACAGTTAAGCAATCAATGGAAATTAATATTTCATCCTTCATTTCTTTTTCTTTCTATTTTAATTAACTATAAATGCTTTTCAGTGAATGAGTCATGAAATTCAATGCCTTTTAAAATTTATACTGCCATCTATTGCAGATCACAGAAAACTTACTGAACCAATATCAATGTGGCTGAAATTTGCCTGGAAAATGAATTGAAAACCCTGAAAGATTGCAAAATCATCCATATCTAACATGTATACAAAATGAGAAAAAAATTGTTTTGATAAAAATATGTTAAAAATCAGTTATAATAGTTTAAGCAAACAAATAACAAACAGAATTTTTATGTTTAATAAAAATGTTTAAAATGTTAATGGGAAAATATTTATAATGTTATATTCTCCAAACTCATGGCAATAATTACTATTGTTTGATTTATGATCTTGTTTTAAGGGCCTCTTTATAGTTGATACCTTCCTTCATTATTTTATAGTCGAAAAATTATTTATAAAAGTACACCATTTCTATTAAATTTTTAACATTTAACAGCTATAAACCTATGGTAATCTTCTCTTTAAAAAAGTATATATAAATATAGTGGATTATAAATAAAGGTCTATTTTTATTGTTAAAAAAAGGTTGCCTTGACAATAGATTGTGATTGTATTAATATTGTGATTGTCTTAAGTATTCATTGTTTTTTAATGATTCTATATATGTTATATAATAAATAAACTAATAAAGTATTAATGATACTAATAAATATTCATAATAATAAATATAAAAACACAGTAGTTTCAGTTATTTACATAACTATTTTCAACCACACATCTTTTTAATTTGGCAGAAATGAAATGAAATATTTTCATATCAAATGATGACATTTAATTGCACCAAATTAAAGAGGTTTCCAGTTGAAAATAGTTATGTAAATAACAGAAAATACTTCAGCATTTTTATATTATTATTATGAATATTTATTAGCCACTATGATTTATTATTAATATAATTAACCTACAATAGTTTATTATATATATATATATATATATATAATAAAAACAATAGTTTATTTTATATATATATATAATAAAATTAGCATTAATTTAAATTTTCAACAATGCTTGGGATTATAATGTGGAGTTAAAAGTTTATTGGTGAAACCTGAAAAATTTAGAAATTCAAAAAAGAAACCTGAAACAAGCAATTCCAAATTAATAGTAATTTGCCTGTATATATCTTTAAAAAAAAAAAGTCATCTAAACTAAGGAACAAAAAGTAACATTGAAAACAATAATAATTTAGAGATATAAAAATACTATTTTTTATATTTTTCATCATCGTAATCATCATTTTTAATCACTGTCAATCTACTGCAAGATTGACTCTCAGAGTTTAATCCAATTTATCCAATCCCTAGACTCTTCACCACATCATTATTCCAACATACTTCTTATTTATCCAGCAATTTCACATAGGGTCTGTTTTTAGGTATTTAGTATCTTGGAATCCAGTTTAAGATTACAATTGTCCATCTACTATCATTTCTGTTAGCAATATGTTCATCCCAGTTTTACTTCAGTCTTTAATACTTTTAATAATGTCAGTTATACCTGTTTCTTTTTTCTTATACATTTCATTTTCAGCTCCTTTTTGCTACTCCTAACCTACATTTTTCTAAACTTTGTTGAGTGTTTTTGAAATCTCTGTACTGCTTTTCTAATAGGTATCCCAGGTTCAGATCCATTAGTAAAACATGGTAAATGCATTTATTAAAAACTTCTCTTTTCAAATGAATAAGTATAGTTCCTTTTAATATTAAGTCACTTCTATCAAAAGTGCACCAAACAAATTTAATTCCATAATTAATTTCATCCATTATGTTTCCATTTACATTCCTTGAAGATTGCTTTAGCCTTTTTAGCATTTAACTTTAGTCCTACTTTCTTACTTTCATCTGATAATTTTTGCAACATTTAGTCCACAAAATATGACTTGCAAAACTGCTGTAAAAAGTTTTTGAGATATGGAGTCACTCTGTTATATACCCTTGTCAATGTTAATCTTTCTAGTATCATTATGGAATCTAATTGTTGCTGTTGCATTTTGATAAATATTCTTCAGGATATGACAATATTCTGAATCTATATTTTAATGTCCCAATGCTTTAATTATTGAAAAAATGCTTGTAGAATCAAATGCCTTTTCATAATCTATAATTCCAAAGTACAATCAGAATTCATATTCATTCATTCTTTTCATGACTTCTCTCAATATTTGGATGTGCTCCACAATACTAAAACTGTTTTTAAATTCAGTTTGAACTTTTGGTTGATTAAAATCCAAAGTTCGCATTAAATGAGTCATAATTATCTTAATAAATTTTTTTATCTAGAACTTATAAAAGTTTGATAGTTCTGTAATTTCTAATATCTTATTTATCACCTTTGTTAAATATTAATATTAGTACAGAATTCTTCCAATCATGGAGTATATCTTTGTCATTTAAACATTCAGTATACAATGTTGATAAGAATTTTTTTATTTCTTCACTTGCTTCTTTTGAAATATTGATTTCATTATCTGGAATTTTTTCCAACTTCACAGATTTAATTAGATATCTCACTTTTTCATTTAAAATCCTGGGCAATTCAGAAGATATAGTAATTGTAGGTAATATTTTGTTTTCTTTATTGCTTTATTATTCTTTATAAAACTATTCTACACATTTCATGATCTTATCTTTATTTTAATTCCATATTTTATCTTTATTTCAAAAATATGTTTCCTACCTATACCAAAATGTTGTTTTACAGTTTGGATCCTTTTATTTTCTTCTTTAGCTTGTCTTGTTAATTAATTCACAATTATATCATTATTAATTCTTTTTCATGGTATTTTACACGATTCTAGATATTGAATTCTTTTTAAATGATCATTTTAATATTTTTTCATACATCTTTTTTCTTCACGAATTGTCTTGTCTTAATAAAATTTTTATTGATCAATTGCTGCTTTTTTCGTACCAGCTATCTGTATGGCAGTTTTTAATAGTATATCAGTTATCTTCCTATTGATTTCGTTCAAATCTGAACCATCTTTAAAATCTATTAATATAAAGTTCTAATTTAAATTCATTAAACTTGTTTCTGAAGGTTAGGATTACCAACTTTAAATATTGTTGTTTTTTTTTTAATAATTTTTGTCTCTGTAGTTTTCCATTAACATGTATCTTACATCTCAGTAATCGATTATTACTTCTTGTGTTGAATTTATTAAGAACATTATAATCTTGACGTATATATTTTTTCATTAGTTAAAATAAAATCCAATTCCGCTGTATCTTCATTTAGATGTTTCCGTGTCTAATTTTGTTCATCATTTTCCCCAAAGAAATAGTTTATAACATAGTTTTTCTCTCTCTCTCTTTTTTGTAGTTTAATATATACATATTTATTTAAAAAACAAAACATAAATTGTTTCAAATTTAAGCTCTTTTAACATGTATATTCGTGTGTGTAAAGAAAAGAATGGTTTTCCAATCTTTAGAAAACCGCATTAATAAGTAGGAATATGCTATTAACACCTGGACATCCAATTATAATGAAGCGTGTGGAGAGAAAGGAAACAATGCAATTAATCGTTTGCCATTTCTTTTCTAAAGGCTTTTTTTTCTTTTAAAAGCGAAAATATAAATGTTTTAATTCTCAATTTTAAAATTGTGACAGTTTATTCGAGAATCTATTACGTTTCAATATTGTGTGCGGGTTAATAAGTACATAACTGTTTACAATATTTCGTTTATCTCGTTTACCCTTCAAGTTAGTAAAATTTAAAAGCAAAAATAATCAAAAGGTTTATCTCTCGGAAAGTCTTATAATATCGTGGCATTGAAAATGATCTAATAGAGACGAGGTTCTTGAATCTTTAGTCCTAGAGTTCGCCACTCCCACACTGATCTAAACTATACACGGATTAATGAAAGGTATTTAATGCTATTAGTTGGTTTGGTTGATAAAAATAATCAAAGCTTAATGGCTTACATGCGTTTAATGATATATGAAGATTTCATGGTTTTATGAATAGCATCCAATCTGCAATATCATTGAACTGAATAAAAATCTGAGCTAAATAATCTTACAGTTTCAGGTTTAAAGCAAACTTAAGATGCCTCTTTTAAACAATGTACACATATCCAACTGAGATATTCATTCAAATTCTAATAGATAAATTGGAGTTTAACAATTTTTTTATAAAGTATAAGACAAAAAATGGAAAATACTACATCTCTCAATATAATCCAATTGGTTATTAATGTTTCCTTATACAGGTAATGTCTGAAAGACATCTTGCAGTGCAAGCTATTTAACCCTTTAGCTATATTTAATCATTATCAATCACTGCAAGTTAGATGTTTCTCCAAGTTTAACCCATTTTTTCTAATACACATTCTCTATTTTCCACATCATACTAACAAACTTCTTTATTTCATCTACCCATCTCATATGTGGTCTTTTTGTAAGTATTTTTGCAATATCTTGGAGTCTAAATAATAATAGTAGTAATAATAAATAAATTTGAAGAATTTTCAGCTCCAATCATCATATGTAATATATTTTAAGTATAATTGTTATACTATATGAAAAAATTGATAAATCACTCAGCAACACACTATACTTCAAACATAATTTCTTTCAAAAGCTGTCTTGGAGCACTGCTACCTACCTGGAAAATATAACAGCTGTATAACATATTAATACCATAATGGTGACTGACTTGGTGTCAAGCTTGTTATGTGTATTATGATTGGTTACTATAAATTAGTTATTCTTTAAATATTCATATACTTCAAGGTGATTTTTACTTTTTTCTTACTGCATGACAGCTATAATAATAAATGTATTATGGATGATTAGAACTTACATCACTTCAAGTTTACTTACATCTATTTCAGGGTGTTTTAACATATTTAATGATAATAACAATAAGGAAGATAAATTTGATAAAAATTCTTTCAATATTAACAAATAAAACATAATTTTGAAGTAACTCTTTTATAATTTCATTTCAGAGTCTGAAAATAATGACATGAAAAGTCGATTTTTGTATCAGTTTTGAAGTATTTTAGAATTATAACTTAATATTATGATACTGATAGCCCTGATAGTCCTTGACTTTCATATATTCCAGTTTCATGCAATTCACTATTTTGTACAAGTAACAGAAAAAGACACAACACATTATGAAACTTTTTATCAAGAAAAGGAAAATATAATTCAACTATCTCTTGATAAACTTATAAAGAAAACACCAGAAACAAATCAATAAAGTGTTATTTATATATATGCTAATACACCTCATTAAAAAATAAATATTTTAATAACACTTTTTGATGTTTTTTTACATTGTTCTATTTTTGTACATTTCAACTTCCATAGATGTTTCAAGAACCAATTAAGTACTATCTGAGCATTTTCACCATTCCAGAATGTATTATTCATGACATCCAATCTCATAGTCCACTCAATTGTTCTGCATTCATTAGCTTTAATATCAGACAATTCAGATAAATACATAAATAATTAGTAATAATCATTAAAACATTTATCTGAAGTGAATAAAGTCAAATATTGTGGATGCAGAAAGATTGACATTTTTGTAAATCAAAGTGAAACTTTAGACAGAAGGTAATCAACCTTTCACCCATGTGCTGTAATGTTATATTAAATCAATGTTTTTGTTAAATGTGAGAAAACTTTTAATCCAAGGCACATGATAGAGACATTGAAAAAATAAGAGTACCAACTTATATTTGTACCCAAATTCTATTATATAGGCCAATCTTAAGTATTTTGGAACAAGGGCAGGAAAATTTTATATTCTTCAATTTACTTCCATTTTCTTTATTAAACATATTAACTAACACTCAGAAATTTTTAATACTTACTGCATGTTAGTATTCAGAGATGTTAGAATTGATGTAATTGACTAATAGATTTACTTCTGCAACTTCAAATTGTAATTTTAAACAGAATATAATAAAAGAAAATGGAATTAAACTGAAGAATATAGAATCTTCATGTTCTCATTACAAGATATTTAAGATTGGCCTACATAATTAAATTTAGATAGAAAAATGGATGTTCTAATCTTTTCAATGTTTCTATCTTGTATCTTGGATTGAGAGTTTTTTCATATTCAGCAAAAACATCATTGATTTACTATAACAGTACAGCTCATGAGTAAGGGGTTAATTACCTTCTGTTTAAAATTACAGTTTAAAACTGCACTAGTAAATCTATTAGTCAATTACATTAAATCAAAATATAATAAATTTATATTATGGTAAAATTGTGGTTATATATTTTCAGTATAAAGATCGTAATATTAACTCTTAAATTGCAAGATTTCATGAAGGTTGTTATGTAAAGGAAACAGTGGACTTAAAAAGTGAGGAAACTAATAGCAGCATGCTTCCAAATAAAGATGATTCAGGTTGGCCAATGTAAGTGGGAGTTTAAGTTAAAGATAAGATGGCTGTTCATATCTTTATAAAGACACTATTTTGTATCGAGATTTGAAAGGTCTCTCTATTATCAATAAAAGGCATCATTTGACTACTATAAACTTTCAAAGCATATATGATAAAGATTAAAGTCTTTCTCTAAAAGTAAACTGATATTAATAAATACAGGGTCAGATTATTAATACAGATGGAATTATAATGGATGAAATTAATCATAGAATTAAACTTGGTTGGAGTGCTTTTGGTAGAAATAACTTGATACTAAAAGGAAATATGCCTATGTGTTTGAAAAGGAAGGTTTTTAATAAATGTGTTTTGCCAGTTCTTACTTATGGATCTGAGACTGGGACACTTAATAGAAGAACAATACACAAACTTCAGACCACTCAAAGAAGTATGGAAAGATGCATGTTGGGAGTAACAAGAAGGGATCGAAAATGCAATGCATGGGTAAGAGAATAAACAGGTATTACTGACCTCATTGAAAAAATTAAAAGACTGAAGTGGAGTTGATGGACAGTTGAAATTTTAAACTGGATTCCAAGAGATTGTAAAAGACCCAGACAGAGACCACATGTGAGATGGATAGATAAAATAAAGTATACAGGGGTGATATGGAGAAGAGAAGCTAAAGATAGGAAAAGATGGATTGGAGAGACCTTCATCCTGCAGTGGATTAATAATGGTTGATGATGACGATGAATAAATACTGAAAAATAATGATGATAAGTAACAGATTATGACTTGGACCAACCAATATGAAATTCACATTGGAAATAATTTTCTTTTTTTTTTTCGATATTTTTATTCACATGTTTCAAGAATGGGTGACGGAGTGAAAGTTTTAAGTGTGTGTGTGTATATATATATGAGTGCTAAAATGCACGTATAAAATAAATAGTTTATTATTTTCCAAGAATTTCAGTGCACCACGATATGGAATCAAAGGTCATGGAGAGAAGCAATGATAAATTATTATCATGAATAGATTTTTATTTAAATATATCAATCAGACTAATTAATATAATTATTATTGTTCAGAAATGTCACTAAATCTAATTCTAATTACTGTATATAAAATATTTTAATAAGAGTAAAAAGCCAATCGCTAATATAATAATTTTTTTAATAGTGAAGTACAATTTTAAACACTCTTTAAATGACAAAATATAGATAGCAAATTAACTCTATCCACTTACTGATTTAGATCAAGATTAGAACTTAATTATAGACAGTACAAAACCCACAATATAGATTCACTTTATTTCAAGCAAACTAAATAACATATGTATGCAATAAACAGTCAAGTTTTGAAAAGAAAAAAAACAGTATTTATTGAAACTTTAAGATTAATGTTAACATAGTAATCTTAACATTTTCGAAAGTTATATGACTTTATATTTTATTTTAGTAATTATCAGTTAATTGATAAAAAAGGGATACATATTTTCCATGAGCAATTATTTTTCCTCTATTTTCTACAGCCAACTACTATAAATTGAATAATCAGTAATAAATGTCAGATGTATAGTGATATCAAAATTTCCATCTCCAGACTAGTTTTTGAAAATTGCTTTCATCAGTGAAGACCAGGATTGAAACCTGGAATCAATGCATTTATGAATCTAGCAGCCACCTTTTATCCCTTTGCAGCATTCATACCAATAGTTGAAACTTAAAGCTCTTAAAGTTTCAAACCCAGGGTAACTCACTTGATTGTTATATAAATCTGATAACAAATTAGTTTTAATATATTTTAATAATGTTACTCCTATCACAACTATGTGCCTTTCTAGTCATTGGCTAGAAAGGAAATATCAAGATTAACATAATATGACATGTGATATGCTGCAAGAAGCAAAAGATCCAAAGATTAAGAAAAGGAATACAATTGTGAAAGAATTGATATCCTTAAAATATATAGATACTAAGCTGTTGTCAAATTTAAATAATTATGCAAGTGATTTAGTCTGGGTTTGAAATTTTAGGGCCTTTTAAAATTCAACTTATAATTTGAGTAGTACAAAGAAGTAAAAATGCCCTGTTAGATTTGAATGCTAATCTTCATTGGTGAAAACAAAACCCCACAGACTCATTTGAAAGTGAGGATTATATAAGCTCTGCACCATCTAGTATCCTTTAGTTATTCAGCAGATGAGTTTAGAATATGATGCAAATTCTCTTGGAAACATATGTTAGTGCTGTGATGATAAACATTTTTTTGTTGTTTTACAATTTAATCAGAAATAAAACTGATTTTTTAGCATATTCAGAGAAACACCTCAAATATCTTTACAATATATGATCTTAGATTTTAAATATTCTAATGATTGCAGTAATCTATTCTTGTAACATATTTTTTGTTAAAAAAATAATACTAAAATACTATTCACTAATTGGAAAGGCTGGAAGTAAGCCTCTTTCTTTTTTACTATTTCTTGAGGGATAAAGATGGCATTGAATAGGACTGTTCTTTGCATTGGACTATTTAAATCTTGCATTACCATCATCGCAAACCTTCAGGAAAACATTAGATAGTTCATGTTTTTGAATATACACGTGGATAGATATATAATAATTTTAACAGCCCTTAGAGAGTGACTTTCCTGTTTTGGTGCATTTTGTCAGGCATTGGAGCCTAAGTTGCTCAGATCGATTCCGTTACTGGCACTTCCGGCGTTCGAATATTTTATGAACTCCTCAGCAATAAATCCATTTAATTATGTAGTTGATATTTATCTTAGAGATTCTTAATTAATAGCTTATTTTAGTAAAATTAAAACAATGTGGTAGAGATCTATAAATAACTATTAAGCTATTTTATAATTGCTCTATTGTCTTCAATCATTTGTTGATATTTTTTTAGAACGCGCTTAAACGGGATGTCACGGACTAATCAAATAATAGTAAATTGGTGTGTGAGGGATTTGTGTAAGTATTTAGAAATACAAGTTATTATATAATGTTTTCTTTAATTGGTAACTTTATTAGCATTTTAGACATAAATGGTACACGTTAAAAATAATTATTCATAAAAAAGTTTATAATTTAAAGTTTCTCATTTATTGCAGCAAATAATTAGAACAAAAATTAAACTGACGATTTATAATAAATATAGAAGGTTTAAATGCTCTAGTTTGGTGGAGAGACAGAGGACCAAATCAACGAGCTTCAAAGGCCGTGAATCGCGGCCTCTCTCTGTCAACGCGTTTGAACTTCTTTTGACTTCCAAGCAATAAATCATTCGATTATATATATAAAGATTAACTGATGGTTTTAAAATTATGAACAAATAATATATTTTTCTATATATGTATTTTCAGGATTATAAAACAAATTCGACATCATAAAAAAAGTCGTAGCAAATATAAATAATAACTAACAAATTTATCTTAGTATATAAACTAAACGTAAAAAAGAGTATATTTGATTAAAAGCATTATTAATGATATTTACAAACATGATAGTTATCAACTATAAGTTCTTTATAAATGATAAAGTAAAAAATATATTTCTTTGTAATTTTTTGCGATTAAACCAACGTGTCAATATCAGACAGCTAGAAAATAAATAAGTCTGCAGCACATTAATCAAAACAAAAATATTGATGGCAAAAACTAGGAATATATACAGTGCGGAATATGAAATCCAAAATAAACATTTTGTCTCGTAATTTCTATTCTCTTTCAAAAAATAAGTTAAAAAGACTAAAAATAAAAGAGGAAAATCGATATAGAAATATTTAAAATGAAATAAAATCAATTCTCATATTGAAAAATTTAAATATTTATACATGTATATAAATTGCTACATATAATGTAGTCATAAAAAAAATCCAATAGTTTATTTCTTGAATGTTTGTTGAAATCTGAACACCAGAAATGATAGAGTTAAATCAGGATCTATGTAGGAATTAATCTCTAGAATCCACCATTCTATCCCGACACTAAATTAGGCACAACAGAAAACCACACAAAATGGAACATAATTCATAAAATATATAGATAGGCCGGATTTTGCTAGGATTGAATTTTTCTATTGACTTCATAAAATGACTCCAGAAATGTCTATTACTAAATAAATACTCTTCTATTTTAGTAAAAGGTGGAAGAGTATTTTGTTAATTAATAAAACAATGTGTAGAGCTATGTGTGCCTGTTGATGGACAGAAAAGCAAGAACTTAACCGTTTAATTTACGAAGTAGCTCCTGTTTTATGTATATATCTAATATAATAAATATGGCATTATTTTCCAACATTATATTCAATTTCTAGTCTTGATTATTAAACCAAATATTTTTATTAAACATTTCAACATTTCTTTATTTAAAATTCTTCACTTGGGCTTGAAAATGAATAAGAAATGGATGTACATAACAATGTTATAATTAGGCCATAAATAACATTGCATTTGCATCTAGGTTGTAATACCTTCATCTTCATCTGAAAAATTTACTAGATTTATTTCATGGACATTTGGGACAGCTTATGCAAATAGTCATTTAGATCATTTGATTGGCTGAGCAATCCAGTAATTAAAGAATTGCTGAAATATTTATTAAAGATATAAGCACACTTAACTTTTCAGGACTCTTCTTATTAGCCCCTTGAGCAAAAAGACTTCCAAGGTTTTTTTAATTAAATTGACATTTTTCAACTGTTTACAACAAATATAGTGATAATTGGTTGGATATGATTGATTTCTTGAATAACTATAATTTTTTTTTTAGGAAATTCTTAAAACTTTCTCTACTCTGGACTGAATTCATATCATGAACATGTCAGGGTTATGCATTATTTTTGCATAATGAGGATCTTTGAATTTGTTATCTCAGTGAAAAAATAGTAAAAAGATAATTTACACAAAGAAAAAAAGATGATAGTTCTGTATCAGGCTATATGCAAAGTATTTAAAGTTCCATGCAGCAACTTCAATAACAAAACAACTATTTTTATCAAAGGAATAAAGTCCAAATTATATCAGGGCAAGCAAAAAATGATAGAAAAAAGTAATTCTGTTGTATTCATATCAATAATATACTAAATACATGGCAATACATAATAAAATTTGAAAAATAACTTGTATCTTTATACTTTTTTCAATTTTGATATTATTTTCTTCTATTTTTAAACATAATTTTTAAGTTTTATTTTTTTTAATATTTTATTTGTGCATCATTCATCTTAACTCCATCATGGTATAAAGATCTGCCAATGCAGAAATTCATGCAATTCTCTCTTTTTATACATGTGTTTTACACATACCTTTGTTTCGATGCTGCATGAGAGTAATATAATGGAAGAGTATAATGTTATCAACACAGGCATGGTGATTGAGGTATTGGGTACATTTAGCTCAATTGATGAGCAAAGGTTGTGAAATGTGTATATATTTGAGAGAGCATGTGCTGAGATTTGCATTGTACTTTTTTACAAATTACACAAAATATATATAATTGTTAATCAAGCAAAGTTAAAAACAGTAAATGGTTAACAAATGATGTAGATATTTTAAAACATCTGTTAAGGATCATAGATTGAAAAGCTAAAGATTTCTGAAATTACAGCCAATACATCACATCCCTGCTAATTCACAAACATTGTTTTTTTTCATCACATCTGCCATCTACTGTACACTTTAATAACTAATTGAAGTTACATGACAGTATTTAATATTTGAATGCAAATATATTTTTATATATGTATATACTTGGGAGTTTAGATGTAATTATAGGGGATTAGAACACAGACTTTTAAGCTTTCTTTAGCTATCTACTCCATATCATACAACAAAACCCATGACCACACACATATGAATAAGTTCGCCAAATATATGTATTTCCTGCTGAACTACAGTCATCAGTTGGTCCAGATCATCTCCTACAGATATATATATATATATATATATATATATATATATATATATATATATATATATATATATAATCAGTGCTAGATATATTAAGATAGCAAATCTTCAAACTTTAATGGGCAAGCTTCAATCTACTCCAGCCTCCAACTCTTCAGCCATTCCTACCATTAAAAATCTGTTGATGGACTGACTTAAAGTCAACATGGACATGACAATAATATTGGCATCAACAAGTAATTTGGCTATTCCATCAACAGATTTTCAATGGTATGAATGGGTGAAGAATTGGAGAGTAAAGTAGATTGAAGCCTGTTCATTAAAGTTTGAAAATTTGCTGTTTTAATATAAACTGAGCATTGATTGTATATATGTGTGGGAGATAATGATCTGGACTAACTGATGAGTGCTGGTCCAGCACAGAATATGTTTATTGGAGATCATTTATCTTTTTCAGACATATGTGGCCATGTGTGTCAGTTGTATAAGATAGAATGGATAGCTGAAGGGATCTTGAAAGTCTGTGTTCAAATGATAGTTCTTAATAAATTACTATCTTCTGCTGTCTTATCCATTATTCCCAGACTAATTTCAAGCTTATGGAAATTTATTAAGCAGTATTAACTGACATTTTAGTTACTAAAATGTACAGTAGATGGCATAGCTATAATAAAAGCAAAAACATCATATATGCTGCTGAAACAAAAATGTATAGACTAAAGCAGCGGTCCCCAACTTTTTGCACTTACGAGCACATTCTATAATACTAGCCAGGTGGTGGGCACCATTTATTTTTTCAATGTAAATTTATAGTTGGATATTGTTAATGATATACCCTTTTACACTGTAAAAGTATAGTATGCCCTACAATTTGATTACAATATAATACAATAATTTATAAGAAATCTTAAAAATTAAATTTGTTTGTATCAGATAAATAGTTTTTTTATTGTGTTTGGATAGTGGCAGGCACATGTAAAATGGTCTGAGGGTGCCATGGTGCCCACGGGCATAGGGTTGGGAACCCCCGGACTAAAGCCATTTGATAATTACATAATATTTTAATGCTTGAAAATCATTTATCTTAACAACCATTGAATTACTTATATATTTATTTTTTAATACTGTAATTAATAATATAAGAAGATAATACACCAACAAAATACCATATGAGCATGAGCTTAACCTACAAATTATTTTTAAATTGAAAATCTATTTCTCCTATCTCAGTTCTGCTACTTTATTTAAGCTTGACCTAATTAATAAACAACAAGTGAAAATGGTCATGTTTAGTAAATTTCTATTCAGTGATGTCTTCTCTATATCCCTAGACTAGTTTCTAGATTATAGTATTCATCAGTACCCATCCATACACTAGGTGGTAGGACTGGAGAAGTCACAGTGCATCACATTAACATCACATCACAAGCTTGAAGCCATTTTTTTTTTAAAATATAGGGTTTCAGGGGCACACAATAAATATTTTAACAAAATGGCTACAAGAAATAATTGTATTTAATAGTTACCTTTTATTACTATTATTTTAAAAAAATAAAAATTTTGACTAAAATTAATTATAATATTTCCACTTTACTATAATTTTTTGTATGAAGTCAACTTATTAATATAAAAAAATATATATAATTAACATAAGGTGTCATTTTGTGCCCATTAACATAGACTTTTTAAAAGGGTAGGATCCCATATCTTTGGAAATACTCCAATGTATATTGCTCTGTCCAAAGAAGATTCCAAACATTCATCATTTTGCCAAAATTGTAGTTCCAGAAATAAAGACCCTGAACATAAACAAACTACAACAATGTTCAGAGTGTATAGTTGTTTTCACATTGTAACATAAATAAATAAACACTGAAATAAAGCTTCTGAGTAGAATTTTTTAGTTAATTTATCATTTTTTTAAACTTATCATATCTTTGGTAAAATAAAGTTGAAAAAAGAATCCCAAATACTTGTATGTCCCTGAAACTGTATATTTAAAAAAAATGTGCCATGCTTGGTAAACAGGATAATGCACAATTACCAAAATTTGTTATCTGCAAAACTTATTTTTCAGCATTTGATGACAAAGTATTAATTAATTGCTAATTGAACATATAAATAAATGAAATTTTGAACATATTTATTATTGTGAGATATTCTTGCACTGAAGTGGTGAAGTTGGGCTTTTATTGAAGGACTTCTAACTACCAAATTTGCTACTTTATTAATAAACCACCATTTGAATGTGATGTTGTTTAATTTAGTGAGTGAGAGAGCTGCAGACTAAGCAGTCAAAGGAGTACAGACCAAAACTCAGATGCACCTCCATTATTCATATAACATGACCTCACCTCTTATATAATGAACCCTTCAAGTATTTATTCTTTTTTTTTTACAAACATGCCAGTTAAGTTGTTATTTTTTTTTTATAAAGAAGAGGAGATATGGAAGAAATATTTTAAAATTAGAATGAATGAATCTTACTTCAAAATTGATAGTAATCTCATTATTCCATACACACTGGTAAATATAAGTGTCATTAAATCCTCGGAATTTTTTTGTCTTATATATCTCCATTCAAGTAAAGTTGCATGTTGTTTGTTATGTAATAAGAAACAGGAAAAATTCTCCATATAGTAGTGCCACTCAGTGCAAGCCAGAGTAATCATTGGATTCCAGAAGGCTTGTGCATAAAATCCCCATCTAGTGCCTACTCATCCAATATTCGTAGACTAGTTTCTGACTTTTGGGGATATTGGATGAGTAGGCACTAGATGGTAATTTTATGCACAAGCCTTCTGTCATCCATTGATTACTCTGGTTGGCACAGGGTGGCACTACTGTATAGAGAGTTTTGCTTGTTTAATAACAGTTATGTGCTAGCATAAGAGATGGTGATCATGTGATGTTTTATGTGATAAGAAAATAATAAAATTATCAACATGAACACAGATATTCGGACATGTAAAACTTTTAAATTAACTGATCAGTAAAGATTGTCCATGAATGTATGCATAAGGATGGTGGTTGCTTGAGTATCTGCTCTCATGGATGGTTATGATATGATGGAAAGATACACTGATAAATATGGAAAATTAAAAATCCCTATGTAGTTCAATGATTATTCATCCATTCACAAGTCAATAGAAAGTCCCAACCCTATATGAGAGTGATATAGTGAAAGATACTGAGCTACCAATGTGGGTATAATGATTCAGGTGTTATATATCTTTACCTCACCTGATAAGCAAGCTTGTTGATTAAATTTGTGCAAAGTGAAAGAGGGTGGTCTGAATTTCTGTATCAGTGAGTGATTATTATGTGGTAAAGTTGAGATTATGAAGTGCATTAATAAAGCAAAAATAAAACTTGCAAATATTATGTACTTTTTATAAAAATAAATTCAAAACTACTGTGACTCTGATCCATTCAGTTGAGACCAAAAAAGGGGTTCCATGTAGAAATGCTTCATCAGATATAGTAAGAGTTTTTAAAGAGTTGTTGTTTTTTTACTTTCAAAGATTGTTGCTATCTTTACTTTTGCATATGACATTCCTTTTCTGATTAAAGTGAGATTTATGAAAATGATATAAACCTTAAAGCATATAGATAGTCAGGCAAAATGGTACTACAACCAAGTTTAAGTACTTACTATTGATTGACAGTTTGGCACTTTTATTCACCTATCAACACAACATCTCAGTGCTGGGATCAAATTCGGAAAATTTAATAAGACTTCTGCATGGTTTAATGAAGAATATTATATTCTTCTGTTTTTGAATCTAAACTCCAATAATATTTAAAAATTGTTCTGTTAGAAAGATTGTGTCCATTTTAACCAGTGGTGACCTGTGAATTTTGGGTGCTTTATTACAGCATCATCTCCAAAAGTAAACAAGAAAAATAAATAGAGCATTTCTAATTTTGCAACCATACAGCCATTTTATTTTTTCATACTAAATCATTTTTAAAAGAACTAATGTACTTTTTTTTTCTTCAAGTGCCATAGCATCGGCCGGGATATGAACCCGGAACCCAGGCAACTGCTTGTAGGGCAGTCACACTGACCTCTCGACCACCAATGTAAGACTATGTACTTTTTATTTTTATTAATTGCAGTTTGACAAATAATAATATCTGGAGTAGATTGACCTTTAGTTATATAATACCAATTGGAAAATATATATATATACAGAGCTCGAAAATAACCTCTGGTTGGGGATATTCTGCAAAGCTTGTTAAGAGCTTATTTGCTAGCTCTATATTTAACATTTGTAATACAAGCTTGTTAAATTAGGTCATGTGACATGACTTGATTTTTTTGTAATATATATTCAACATCAATACTCATCATGATAAATATTTAAAATAATATTTATTTTAATATTTTGCTATATTTTGCCATAAAAAATATTTATTTGCTAATTTATAAATGTTAATGACAAGAAAATAACATATTTTATTAGTCATCCTACATGAAAAATGTAAAAATTTGTTTGAAAACCAGCATGGTTAAACATATTTCTCTCAAACAACTATTGATGCTGGTGCAGTCAGCATCTCTAGTCATCCTACTTTTATGCATTGATAAAAACAAATGAATTTTAGTGGAAGTGGCTGAAATTCACTGAATATGACATATCAAGCATTACTTGAAGTAATTCATTTTAAAAATGGTTTAATTAACTGCATTTATATAATAACTATGCAAAGTATTAAATGATTATTATATATTGATATTTTCAATCACAAATTCAATAATAAATTTGAGTGGTGGGGGTTATTTCAGTTTCAGAGTACTTATGGACTAGCCACACCTGGTTTTAACAGAAATTATTTTTGTTAACTTCAGCAGATTGGGACATTTTTCATGCAATGAGCCATATAATATATTGCTCATCGTATGGCTACTTATTTTTTTAAAAATATTTTTCTTCTTTTTTAACCAACATTCTTACCTTGTGTATGCTATAATATATATAATTTTATCTTAGTTTTGTTTTAATAAACTATGTTCTCAATATTTTCACAGACAAAAGTTTAATCAAACTTTTAACACAAAAATACACAATATAATGTAAAAAAGAACAGATAGGTAGATAGATAAGTAGGTAGGAAATTGGGTAGATAAGCAAGCATATAGAAAACACATTAAATTGTGCCACACTATACGTGGTATGCTTTCTGCACATTGAAGAATCTTTTAAGCTATTGCATTCAAATTCTAAACTATAAAACTATTTACTGTTTCAAGATTGGACATCTTAAAAGGGTTGACTTTTTCAAATAGATTTGGAGAGCTATGTAAGAATTGCATGCTGTCAGAAATCAATATAATGCATGTTGTCCTGCATGGTGTCAGGTTGTGATAGAGTGGAAGCTTCCAAAGATCTCAAGATCCATGCATCAAGTCTTAGCTGTCTTACTTCTGATTTGAAAACTTCTCAAGAACTCCCTAGTGATAAATCAATCAGTTACTTCTTGTATGGGTAATATTCTTCTTTGGCAATCATTAATTTTTGACTGTAGCAAAATTAAATTAATTACCTAGGAAAATCAATGCAGCAACACAAACTGCAAATAAAAAGTTTATACAGACAAGAAAATATTAAAGAAGCAATCAAATAATGCTAATAGAATAATGATTTTTGGTGTGGAGTATGATTTATTAATCTTACCTACTTTACTATCATTTTTTGCTTTCAAATGCAATTACGTTAGATGGATTTCCAAAATAATTTAAAATATAACCAAATTGATTACTTCCTTTACTTTGCTGTAATATCTTATATAAATGCAATCTATCCATTTGACCTTAAACACTTTTTAGAAAAGTCTTTTATTTATTATATATGCATACACAATTTTATGTTTCTACTGCCCTGCAGTCTTCTTCAGAGTCACTTTAATTTTTAAAGTGTTTTCTTTTACTTTAAAAAATTAAAGTAAAAGGGAATCTGAAGAGGACTGCAGGACAGTCGAAACGTAAGATTGTGTGTGCATATATATACAATAAAAGGTTTTTGCTAAAAAGTGTTTAAAGTAACATGGATAAATTGCATTTATAATCATGTAAAATATTTATTTTGTAATCATCTAAATCATCTTTTAATGTATAACAGTAAAATAAATTACATTAAAGGTTTAACATACATCTGAATATTGCATTGATTATCTAAACATTTTAAAGTCATTAGTTTTTTGGCATAAATATCATGTGGGCATGATTATTTCATGACCATCTTAAGTTTAAATAGAAACATATTGTAGAAGCAGACAAAGCATAATTTACATTATCTTCAACTTTTCATGAATGAACCAAAAAATTTTTCCAACTAGATTTCAATTTCGTCACTGAAAAAATGTGGAAACTATCATAAATTGGATAACTATATCATTATTTATATTCCTTTGGTTAATCCCCCAGTATCCTATGAGGCTGATGATCCACTTCATCCACACCATAGAGTCAAATATTTTTTTCAAAAGCATGAGTATGACTTTATGAATTTTTATGGCTTATATATTAACAATCTTTATGCATTTTTCATGAACCACATGTGAAAAGTCACTATGTTCCAATATATATTCAACTCCTAAATATTCATAAGTATTTTCCATTTTAGGATGGTCTTGTAATTTTTTTTTTTTTTATATCTTTAATAATTCTTTTATTTTGAAGTACAAAACCACTAAACATCACACGATCACCATTTCTTATGCTTGCTCATAACTATTATTAAAACAGGCAAAACGCTAGTAGTGCCACTGAGTGCAAGCTAGAGTAATCAATGGATGCCAGAAGGCTTGTGCGTAAAATACCGATCTAATGCCTACTCATCCAATATTCCCAGACTAGTTTCTATCTTGTGCTTTTTTCAGGGAGGAGCCTTATGGAGAGTTTTGCCTATTTTAAATTTTGAAGTACATGATCAAAATACTTCCTTTTATTTTTTTTATGGAAGCATATAATCAGGATCATTTTTTCCTTAGAATTATTTCAAAAGATATCTTCCTTTTTTTTTTCCAAACATATACATTATTAGTGTTATCTTTTCAATTTATTCCTTTCACTTTTTTTCAAATACACAACATAGTAGCCAATGATTTCATACAAAATAACACCCCAAGCAACTCTTTCAATAAATCTTTATTTTAAATGGTTGACAGAATAGTATCTTACTGTTTTTAAAAGCTTATTTATATTCTTCCTTTATCACTTTAATTTTTTAACATTATTTTCATCATCATTATATGACTTTCTTACTTTTTAAAAGCATTAGTCTTCTCTGCAACTTCAATATTTACTTTTAATATCTTCATTTCACCATCTATTTTCATTTGTTTAGTTTTACTTACATTTGTTTTTATTTTAATATTCTACAAGTTCTATCAATATTATATAATAATTTATTAAACTCAGTTTCCCTCTCTACAACCTAAGTATTGTTAGATCATTCGCTAATTTACTTTAATGGAACCTTCTATCTCTAAATGTTTATGGTAAAATTAGACTGGCCACCTTTGTAAATTTTGCTATATGGATAGTGAGAAATAAGAGAGTCTTTGACAATGGATTGAATAATAGTCCAGAAGAGTTTTTTCTCAAGTTACTTGGTGAGGCCAAAGAATATGATTGGAAAGTATGCCAGCACTGGTTAGCCAGTCAAACATGGGACCAACTGGAGATCAAAACACTTAGGTACTTATAATTCTGTCATGGCAAAATTAAAAAACTGGACATAATGACTCCTATGGAGAGTCTAATAGTTGTCACATTAATATAATCCAGCCCTTTCCATTTAATTGTTATTTATTGTTAAAACTCTGAATTTGGTGGTCAACAAATTGACCCAAATAATTCCTAAGTAGCTTATATTTATGTAATTTTTTTTATTTTTTACCATTAGTTTTCTTATTTATTGTTTTTATTGTAGAGCCACTGTACATTGTAAGCATGTAACCTATAATAAAAGTGGTTAAATGATATCCATATGTATCTTCTTAGTGTGCATAAAGTTGCTATTTGAAACTAAATGTTTATTCCACTATAACACAATATATATTAACCAAAATCAGATGAAAAACAAACCAAATCACAAGATAAAAGTATTCCTGTATTTGTGTTTTGAATAAAAATATCTAAAAGTCTTATCTGTCTAAACATTCTATTTTATTGGAAATCTTAGTTCCTTAATAACTTCCCACTACTATTAAGATTAATCTAATGATTCTAAAAAACTTCCACCTGAAGCTATTATTCCGACCAGATCATAACTGCTTATAGAAAATCAAGTTGGTGTACTCTTAGGAGATATGGATTATATTACAAATATTAATTAATTTTCTCAAACCTTTTTTTAATATCCCTTGCATTTAGTCATTTCTTATTTTATTTACAGATTTTGTAATTTTTTCCTTCATTAATGTGCAACATATTTTATTCATATCTATCAGATTTATAGCTGATGTTAATTAATTTCTCATCTAAAATAAGAGTAGTTATCTTCACCCTACTCTAGAGCCATCTATTGTAAGTTTAAATAAACAATATAGATCAGAAAACATAGTGTTATAAAATTTACATCTTCAGACTGATCATTATTGAAGAGCAAGATTCAAAACTGGATCTAATGCACATCTAGGAACCATTTTTGCTCCTTTCCATTATTCAAGCTAACATAGATTTAAAAATAAGATTTCAAACTCAAACTAATATACATGCATTGCTATATAATTGCCCAAGTTCATTCATTCCAGGTTTAAATTCTCATCTTCATTGATGATAGAAAAGTCAGAAATGGATCAGTGTGTAAATTGGAATTTTATAATGTCCAATGTTTACTCAAACTTATAGTCTATAGCTCTAGAGTAGGTAAAAATAAATACTTTCGGAAGCATATAATTATTTGAGAGGTCATATAATAATGTTGGTTTAATATTACTTCTATCTTTTTAATGCACCCCAGTCTTTAATAATAATTTCCCTCTCCATCTTAAATTTTGGTTTCAATCATGTGATTTTGCTTTCAACCAATCAAATTATTTTATTATATTAAGTATTTCTGTGTAATTTTTAAATACAAGTCTGAAACTCGAACATAACTAATGTAGCAATACTTCAACAAAATTTGCATAAAACTGACTGCTACAATTATCAATAAACGAACATAGAAATACTCTTTCTTAAAAAAGTGTACATTAACAATCATATAATTATCTAGGAGCTTTAAAATTATAAAGCACTGAAAGATATTATATGTGTATGTTAATATATGTAGGTATAATCAAATCTTCAATATGTACACATGGGTGTGTATATAAAAGTAGATGAATGAGGTTTTTATATAATAGTGATGAGCATATTTCTTTCACCAGATCCATGATATGAGATTCAGATCCATATGGAATTCAAAAAATTTTTTCAAGCTAGTCCATGATTTCAAAAATGCATTTTTTCCAGGAAAGATGCTCCTTAGCCAACCAAATGGATGTCTGGAACTGTTAGTTAAAAATATAATAACGAATAAAATGGTAATTTCTCAGAAACCAGCTTAAATAGTGCAACGAGCAACCTTTCTTTGCCTATATCTCTAGCGTCCTCTATTGTAAGATTGATTAATCAGCGTCTACCAAAAGATAGTCTGTGATTAGTGATGACGTTTTCTAGAGTCTTTCTTGATGGAGAAATGCTTTAAGAAGCCGTTCGCCTATAATGCTCTATTTGAAAACATTTTGCCTTTTACTCACACACACGCATTTACACATATTCAACTATCATATAGAAAATTAATTAATACAGAATATATAATGCAGCATATAAAGATTGCGATCAAATCTAAAAAAGGCCATAAGAAAATTTTACGAATCTTGATTTAATCACCAAAGCTTATAATAAGTACATATAAAACTCTTCACTTTCGTAAATGAAATAGAAACTTTTAAATTATTAGACCCATGAACACAATATATCTCTGACAAATACTAGGATTAAAATTTCATTTGACAGCTAACCTTTAAAATAATAATTCTTAGAAATGGTTCTCAAGGGATAAACCCTATTTTCTGAATATGAGAAATATAAAGCAATCATTACATATTTAAACACTTTGATTCGTCTTTTAAATAGAACGTAAGGTTTTTTTTCTATCAATAAAATAACATCACATCTACTATTGGGCTCGATTTTAAGCAGTATCTTTGCCTTTTCTATTATTATTTACGCTTAAAGTTAATTATCTATTTTCTACATTTTATTTTATAAGTTTTCCCAAAATAATAATAATAATAATACAAAAAAGATGCTTAAATGTTATGAATTTAAATATATATATATATTCTCTTTATTAACAATAAAATATTAACAGAATTCAAGTTTAAAAAACTAAGATATAAATAATTTATAACGAAAAACTTTTCTCATAAAATAATGGCTAACTATATGCTACCAGTCTGTATTAGGAACACCTCCTCGTGGACAAATGACAGTACCCAAAATAGTTTATCGTAATGGTAGATTGGTATCTATAAAATGTTGATGTTCCTGAATTAACTTTTTAATTTAAAAAAATCACTCAGATTGTCAAATAAATGGATTTGTTCTACTCAAGCTGTCAATTAGCTATTCAAATATCAAATGATCTCCCAGCGAACTGACTGTATTGGTATTTTGATTGGTGAAAACTTTTTTAACCCTACAGAGTTTCTAGTTGATTTGAGAAATATAAACAAATTATTTTTTTTTAATATTGTTGCATATCACATCCCATGCAGTATTTATCATCATGAATAGAGTGGTTTGTGTGTGGCTAAAGTTAAGTCATAACATTTAAACTATTAGTTCATTTATAACGTGTTTTATATGAGTGTGTGCAATGTTGACATATATATATTAATGTCCGATAGTATATTGTTTGGATGATTGTTATAAACATTTCGCAAAATCAACTATAAATACTCTGATTAATTAATGATAAAAAGTTTTCTTGGTTGTACTTTGTAGCAATATTCATATATCTGTTATTCAAAAATCAAATGTTTGACTCTATATTGTTTTGTTTAATAAATTTTAGATTGTAACTGAAAATATATATATAAATTGTGGGAATTATTATATAAATACGATAAATACAAATTTGCAATGATTTTATTTACACCCCCCCCCCCCCAGTAATAAATATATCTCTTGGATACACATAACCACATCTTATTTTTTTATGTCTGCCACCTCTGAAGAAATAATTGTTAATTATGTCAGTTGTCATTTTATATCATGCTGTAGAATATCAAATCTCTCTATGGAGTTTAATCATAATGTTTATTTCATGTTAAATTATGAGAATATAAAGTCAAGAAAAATCTCTGTAAATCGTCCATTAGTAGAAAAAATAAGACTGTTACAATTGGTATCCAATTCAAAAGATCTATTAATACTAAGAAACTTTACTAAGAAATAATCTATTGCAATCAAAGTTCTAAATATCTACTTAGAATAGAGTTTATTTACTTGATTTTTAATTCCACTAGAAATAAATTAAGATATATCTACTCTTTATGGAGTATTATAACTTTATCTTTCTTATTGCATTTCCAAATCCATATAATATTAATATTTTATGTTCTTTATTATTTTTTACAATGTGTTTTTACAACCCACTATTGACAATTTCAATTGTCCCAGCAATCTTCTTCAGAATTTTTAAGTTTGAATTGATAGCAATTGAAGATTTGGAAATTTAAATAGAAGTTCTGAAGAGGATTGCTGGGGCAATCAAAACTGTCAATAGTGGGTTGTAAAAAAACATTGTAAAAAGTAATAAAGAAATAAATGATATATCTCCTCTTGAGAAAATTACAAACTAACTACTCACATGATATTGCAAATTGCAGTATAAGATTTTTTTAATTCAGTAAATTATTACATATAAATTTGAAATAATAATCAGAAAATAAGAAATTCTTTACATCTGCTATAAAAATATCAGATTTTTTCTACATTAATCAACTTTTTGCTAGTTACAGCTAAAAATGTGACATTTTCCAGTCACTCTAGATCAGGCATTTTTAATACTACCATTAAGATTTTGTGTTATTTTTAAAGGTTAAAAAAAGTTCTGTAAGATGCTGCCCTCTCTTGAATTACTTTACAAGTAAAAAATCAATAAAACTGACATTAAAGGTCTAACAAAGGAATAGCACCACCCATTCTTGATTCTGATTGGCTGTTACCTTTCAACAACAAAGAAAATGGTTTTCAATAACTTTTACTGCTACGATTTCTTTTGTTTCATTTCGAAAATGATAAACAAATGTTTTAGACCATTTTAAAAGTATTTTTTGACAAATTATAAATTATTTTGATAAAATATGCAAAAACTAAAATTATTTTACAAAAATAGTTAAGACTTTAGCAAAAATTATTTACTTATCCACAACGTAAAATTGGGAAAGAAATCACTGATGTCAGCAAAACTTTTTGGTTGGTGAGTAACGTTCATTTTAAATTTGCGCTATCGAATATTTTTATAATTATAAATAAAAATTTATTTTTGAAAAAACTTTCCTTCACTTTCATAATCTGACAAATTATTAATATACTTTTTACAAACGAAACTAAAGTGAATATAATATTAAAAGATGAATATATTTTGATGCTTGAGTTTGTGAATTGACCAATTAAAAGTTTAGACTTTTACCTCACTCAGCCAATAAAATAATCAGTAAAAAATAGGTTAAAAGCCTTTTTCAGCACCTGATTTGGTGTCCTTTTCAAATGTTAATAATCTATTACATTAATGAGCTATTTCAGACATAAAACCATCTAGTGTTCAGTAATGCAATTAAAACAAACAATACCAATATAAATCATTTAAAAAATCAAAACCTGCATACATAAATCAGTACAGTAATTACAAAGTAACTGACTATATCATAAATCAAATAAATTACATGCATTTTTTACATTTATATAATTTGGTTAATTAAAAATGAATGGTTTTATGTCTGAAATAGTTCATTAACATAATAGATTATTAACATTTGAAAAGAGCACCAAATCAGATGCTGAAAAAGGCTTTTAATGTACAAAAAAATTTGATATTTATATATATGCTGTTGTAAAGAATTTAATATTTTCTGATTATTATTTTATGGAAGAACAGAATAAAGATATTTATTATTTTCCAATTTTGATAAATTTGAAAATATACGATTTCTAGTAAAACTAGTGGAAGATATAGATATGTGGTAGGAAAAATTTACAAGGACAAAAACCTCCCAATAAAAAGCTATAAGATTAAGATTATGAATTAGGATTAGGATACAGGTAATATTTTCACCAATACACAAAAGTTTATTGGGGATTGGGAGGTGGAGAATATCATTTACCCTAGTAATTCTTTCCACATTAGATTTATTTAAATGTATTTATAATAGTATATTAGAATATTTTATAATTAATAAATTGATAAACTTTTTTGCATATATATATAATTGAAATAATATTTTTAACGGTTTACAAACAATTACAAACAATCTTTAAATCCACAGAAGTACTTTCGGTTACTTTCTAACCTGCCTCAACTGCCATTAAATTCAAAAACTAAAAGCGGAAGCAAACATCATCAATTCAAATTCCACGAATCTCGTATTTTAATGTTAGAAGCTTGTCAATTGATTAAATGCATTTTACTTCTGTTTATAAAAATTGCCTCTTTAATTTTTCTTTTACTATGAAGAATTTTCACATTTTCAAAATTAAATTTAAATTTATATTTACATGTTTTTTCGTGATCAAAGAAAACTGAAGAAGATATTAAATCACCATTATTTTTATTTTTTACATGCTTATATAACAATTCATGTTCCTTCAATATTTCCTCAATGCTGCACCTAGATTCACCTATATATGATAGCATACAATCACAAAAAATTTAATATATGACATTACTTTTTTGCTTCACAGGTATGACATCCTTAGAATTATTAACTAATTTATTTTTTTGCTGTGAAGCAAAAAAGTAATGTCATATATCAAATTTTTTGTGATTGTATGCTATCATATATAGGTGAATCTAGGTGCAGCATTGAGAAAAGATTGAAGGAACATGAATTGTTATATAAGCGTGTAAAAAATAAAAATAATGGTGATTTAATATCTTCTTCAGTTTTTTTTGATCACAAAAAAACATGTAAATATAAATTTAAATTTAATTTTGAAAATGTGAAAATTCTTCATGAAGAGAGAAACCATAGTAAAAGAAAAATTAAAGAGGCAATTTTTATAAACAGAAATAAAACGCATTTAATCAATAGACAAGCTTCTAACATTAAAATACGAGATTCGAGGAATTTGAATTGATGACGTTTGCTTCTGCTTTTAGTTTTTGAATTTAATGGCAGTTGAGGCAGGTTAGAAAGTAACTGAAAATACTTCTGCAGATTTAAAGATTGTTTGTAATTGTTTTTAAACCGTTAAAAATATTATGTCAATTATAATTACAATATTGTTTTTAATTAACGGACATTTTATTTATTTTACACACACATATATATATAATTTTTTAAAAAGAGGATCGCCTTGACAACAGATTGAAATTGTTGATTGTTATTGATATTGGGATAGTCTAAGTGTTGATTGGCTTTTAATGATTTATATATAAATAGAAAAATCAAAAGAATTTGATGAGAATTTTTCCAGGCATAATTTTTAAATGGAAAATTTGTTTATATTAAAGTCAATATCCATTTCTATATTCATCAATGGTGGTAAACAGTTTGAACCAACACTTTTTAGAAGCTAGTAATATTAAAAGATCATCACATACAAAATATGTTGGATTAGAATTTTTGGTAAAACTCAATTTAAAGATGTATGTATAAGAGAAATTATTCAAAGATCCTTTAAATAATCTAGAAATACTTTTCCATTCACCATAATCTTCAATTTTATATAGCCATTTTTTAAAATTTTGTAGTTTTATTCTAATGGATTGTTTTATTATACTTATATTATTTGCTATATATATATATATGTTGATATGAAGATTTTCATGGGTTGCATATATAAAAGGCATATTTTGCAGGTTCATCCATGTTAAAAAATTTAAATATTGAAATACCAACTTTTCAACTTGATCACACAAGTCATCCACTGGGTGATAAAAGGTAGAAAGATGGTTGTAGAGGCACTACAAACACTGATTTGAAAAAAAATGTTAAAGTTCCATGAATAGCAAAAATGTTAAATTAAGAATGTTTTTTTAAAAAAAATCTTTCCAAATAGAAGGAAGTTTGCATGTATCATCTCACTTATTGATACAATCTGGCCTTTTAAGTATCTCAATGGCTTCTCTAATTTTGCACTGATAGAGATTATCACATCTGGATATGATCCTGGTATTAGAAAAATCAATTTTATGACTTGAATCTACAGTATGGAGTGAAAGTGCTGATGATGATGAGTGTTGTTTAACTGCATTAGCATGCTCATCTCTCCTAACACTGATGCGATGATTACTCATACCTATGTAAGAAGCTTTACAATTTTTACATGAGATTTGATAGACACCATGAGATTCAAGAGGGATTGAATCCTTAGGCTTGGTTATTATATTGCTGATCTTTTGATGAGTAGAAAATTCTGTATCTATATTATAGCATTTTAATATACATTTAATACTGTCTATAGTTCCTTTTACATATGGAACACAAATCCTAATAGCTGGTTTATCATCTTTTTGTTTCCTATTTTGTCCATTTTGGGCTTGAAATAAGACTTTTTTTTATAAATGTCGGGATATCAATATTTAAATTTTTTAACACAGATGAACCTGCAAAATATGTCTTTTATATATATAATGATTATTGCAGATTTTTCATTTGTCTAATGTCTTCAATTGTGGTTTTAAATAGTAAGATTATTAATAAGAAAAAAAAATTATTTTTACAATGTGAAATTATGAAATTTGAGCCAGACTAGAAAAAGAAACAGAGATATTGATCTTAAATTTTTGAATAGTGAAGAAAAGACTTGCTTTGGGAAGAAAAGAATGATTGATACGAGACATGACTGATCAATGGTTTTGTTGAGAGGGTAATGATAAAGTTGGATATTATTACAGGATCAGCTCAGAAACTTTTTTGCCTCTTCTCATTTTGTCACATCTCAAATTCTTTAACGCCTTCATTAATCTTTCTCTTGACCTTATTACCAAATCATACACACAACAAAAGATGTAATCATTTGAAAGATTATTCTCTACATATATCCTAATTTTAAAATGTGATTAAGAAAATGGAACTGTTTCTTGTTCAAATGTATCTATTTCTTTCTTATTACATAAAACAATCTGTCCTTCACCATATTTTTTTTACAAAATCTCAAAACTTCTATCTATCACTCAAAACCTATTATATATTTCATTAACTTACTATTTATAATAACACCACTTAGATTTTTTTTTTCCATCACAATGTCTTATATAATTCCTACCAATTTTTAACATATTTATTAACAATATAACTTTTTATCACATTACTTCGTTTACTTTTTAAGCAGTTTTATTTTATTTGGGTCAAATTTTATAATTAATTTTTAACCTATTTCTATTGAATGGATTTTCTTCAAATTTTGTACACGTATTCAGTTTTGACTATAGCAGAGTACTATTTCAAGATTATCCTGCTTAATGGTGTTGGTGGATCACACTTCAAACAATGATGGAATTGATTTGATAAGTTTTGGGTAATACTTAATAGATGGCACTATTTTTTTTAAAAACATGTTCTTTCGTTAAATGTTGAATGTCTAGAAAATTTTAAACTTTTCAAATATAAACAACTGTTAGTAATAACACCAAATAGACAACACAGGTTAGTAGACTACACAACAATTCAAGTGGTATTATTCTCAGCTTTTCTTCTTGGGGGGTTTCTGGTCTGACCAATGATAATACTAGGATAGGAGTCAAACTTACATTTTAGAGTCTTGAATATTCAAATTTTAAGGCAAGACTCAAAAGAACTAAGTTAATTGGACAAAAGTAATAGATAATGGAAATAGACCAACATAGTATTACAACTAACCCTCATAAATAAGTATATGAAATTTCTAGTGGCTGTTGCCTTTGACAAATTAGCACAATTGGTTAGAGCATTACCTTAAAATTTGATATTCATGAATCTAAAGATATATCTGACTCCTGTGCCAGTATTTTCAGTGGTTAAGCCAGTAACACCTGAAGAAGAACAGAGAATAATATCATTTATTATTGCCTATTTGTGTGTTATTACTAATAGTTGTTTGTATTTGAAAAGTTTAAATAAAGTTTAAAATTTTCTAGACATCCAACATTTAATGATAGATAATGGAAATAGTTCAATGTATTATCACATCAAATTTCTATTTTGCCTTAAATACATTTCTAATATTCCTAAAAATTCTAATTCAGCCTCATTAATTATATTCAAAAAGTTACCCCACTGTTTTTTAATCCATGTTTGTCTTTATATTTAAAACCCTCACCCTAAATCTATCCATTACTTCATTTTTTTAATATAACTATTTCATTCCCCTTTTATATTTTTTATTTCTTTGGTATAGTATTTTTACCATTTCTTTCTCGGCAGAATATCTAACAATCCAAATTTTTCTAATGCTTAAAGAATACTTATCATGTTCACCAGTAGAATTTAATATCTCTCCATAAATTTATTTTGACCATTGCTAATATTTACTTCAAAGACTTAATTCCTCCAACTTAATCCTAACTCTACTTTTTATTATTTCTTAATCTCTGTCATATTTTCTTTACATCCTTAATCTCTCCCTTCAATTTACTTTATTTCTAAAAAAATAAACATCTTTTGGACAATAATCAACTCTCTGCTATTAAGAAATGTTTAGAATAACCATTAAAAAGAATTGTTTATTACAAAATCTTTTCTCACCTTAATTTCATACATAATAAACACAATTTATTTATCTACCCATGTATCTTAATGTCATCTAGGAAATAAATATATTACTACCATCACCACCCCTCATACGTTGTTTAAAGACGCAAGCTTTTTTTTTTTGCCTACAATCTTTCTTAATTCTTTCTTATATCACCCCTCCAAACAATCAATAAACAGTTTCACTTTTTAATCTTAGTTTCGAATTTCTTTTTATTGCTCCTCCTAGTGGTCAACTAAACAAATAATGAATTAGCTAAAACAAATCTAAAAATAACAAGTGATTGCTAATTAGTACAAAGAAGAACATTTAATGTCAATCATAACATGCTTTAGTCATTATTTCCCAATTGTTTAATTTTTAAAAATTTTTACAAGTCAGTAAGATCAGACTACATAATTTAGAAAATTCAATACTTGAATGAGCAAAATTTCCAGTCTACTAAAAGAGTGTAAATTGAAGAACAGGGAAAGGAAGAAACATAACAATACTCAAAGGATTTTTTTTTTATTTAGTGAAAACTTTTTTACTCATTGAAATAGAAAAAGAGAAATATTTTTAAAGTTTTTTTTTTTACATCATAATAATATAAAAATTTTACATCGAAATAATAATTTGTAGGAAAAGGTTTAGAAGTAATTATTTTCACACTTCCCAGTGGATGTGTGAATAGAATCATCAGGACGCTTTGGGAAGGAGAGGGTTAATCATAGGATATCTAATTTATAGTTTATTGTAAATGAAATAAACCATAATGCATCATAATATTTATTTTTAATTAAACGGTCAATTTTATTTTTTTTAAAAATTAAATAGTTTTAAATTTTATATACTGCTAAATTTTAATTGTTCAAATTTATCATTAAAATGGTATTAGAGAATTAAATAATAAAAAAATCATTCTGTTAAACATTTTTTTTAGTAATATATTTATGTAAAAATTAAACACTGCATACCATTATACTAGTAAGTACTACAGGCAATTAATTTCCAAAAAGGTTATTCACTTTTGGTAAACCTCGGAAAAAAATTATCTCTATCAACTATCATAGAAACTGTAATACCTACTGACAGGCCTCCCCCCCCCCCCCCAGTAAAGGCATATGGCTTGACACCATTATTAAGCAACAATTTCTGTATATTGGGCACTTAACGGCAGGGCTTAATAATAAAATTAGCATCTGGCAGGCACATCACCTGCTGAATCCTGAAAATACAGCCATGTGTACTTACCTAGGGTGCAGCATTCATAGAATTACCACAGTATTTAAATCTCTGCTACTGGAGCCCAAACTTTTGGATTATCTGATCAAGGTTAATATGGGCTCCATGTCAACTAATACATTCTTACACTTCAAGCAGTTTATAAATAGAATAGACACAATCTGTCATGCCTGCTCTAGAGGAGAGGAGACTTATATATCATCTGATAAATATATGTCCAGGCTATAATAGTATTAGACGTGTCATCTCTCAACACTGCATTATAGCAGTGGATAAAATCCTGGACATCAGGAGTTGTCTCTCCTCTAGAGACTTTACGGTTATCAGGTTATCTATCTTCCTGACATACGCTCTTTGATACACAAGATGCAGGACAAAGTTTACACAACCAGTATCGGACCCTACTGTTATATTTCTTGACAATCTTAAAGTTCTTCAGAGCAAGGACAAGATATTATCCTCTAGATTCTTATTTACAAATACATGGCATCTGCTAGCATGGCCCACAGACTCTATATAAATATTGAACCTTATTTATTGACATTATAATGTATTGTAAATGAAGTAGTCTATGATGCAACATGCCAGATCCTCCTAGAGAGGCAATGATTTCACACCACATGGATACCAGTGCTGATATGTCAGCATTATAGAGCCAACCTTAAAAGGGGTGGACAATACCAACAAAATGGAATGCTACTTACTTATACATCAACCTGTTAGTGCAGTTAATGACTCTGCCATACATCTACCAGACCTAGGACACCCACATGACCAAGTCAGCCTTGGTGGAAGAAGCCAATACCAGCAATAGATTTGAGCCAACATTAGTAAAGTGTATTTAGTATTCATCTGTACAAATTTTATTATGTCAATAAATATATTTTTAAAATAAACATTACAGTACTAGCCAAAAAAAAAAAAACTTTAGTAAAATTCTTCCACAACTATGGTTTCATCTATTAACTAATAGTCCTTTTCAAGTGAGATTCAACAAGGTTATATATATATATATATTATAACGATTGAAATGAAAGGTGAAGATTGAATCTAACTGCAAACTACGATATCTGCTCTACAGAGCGCCTAGATAGAGTAGGCAGATACGCGCTGTTAAGATTCCACTTTATTTAAATATTCAGATCATTAGCCCAAGTCACTAGCTCAGTGGAGACGCAGAGATAAAAATCTATATCTTAATTTATATCTTAAATATAAATAAATAAAAGCCACTGCCAGAAATTAACACATAAAAATATTTATTTACGCACATATAAAATAACATTTAAATTTTGAGGAATAAATTCAACATTTTAGATTTTTCTATTAATCTTTTGTTTAACATTTAAGTAAATTACAACCATGAGTTTAATATTTATTTAGTGAGTCGATTATGAATAGACTACATAGATCTGCATTTGAAAAGAAAATATTCTTCCCTGATTTAACCTTAGGCAACAAATTTCACAATCAAACTGGCGCCAATCCATCTGATACATTTATGTATTCAATGTAGCATGAAAATACGACAACACAAAATACTATACTGTCAGGAATGTACATCTGATCAGTAAGTAGAATTAGAGAAGACATTGTCTCTCCACCACAGGAATGTCACATCTGTTGGCGAGTAGAACAATAAACATAAAACTCCATAGGAATGGACTGCGGTCCTTTGCCGTCTTACAAACCCATCCATAGGCAAACAGAAGGTGTGTGGTGTATATCTATAATCCTGCCCATAGAAGATCTCATACTACATCTACAATTACACAAATATATCCAATCCATTAAACCAATTCAACTATGAAATGAATAACCTAAGATTACCCTCCCTTAATATAACTTTACAAAACTATATAGCCATTCACGCCCGACTTAAATTTAACACTTAAATACATTCGCACAGATTATTTTTATACAATTTGTTTTATAATGTCGAGTATAGATTGGCTACATAGATTCTATGGTCAAAAACATTCCAAATTAAACACAACCGATCAAAATACAAAGTCAATCGATAACGTCAATTGCTGAGGGAATACAGGAGACCCTTTGGTGTTCATCATAAGACACCGCAGTGATATCGTTGACATATATTCTAATCGACTGTGAAAACCACCACATAATTAAGCGCTAATGAATCTATGCAATGTCTATACCCAACTTAAATATAATGCATTTAATAATTTCTACAATAAAGATTACTACAAATAAAAATGGAAATGATTTTAGAAAAACTTAACTATATAAATTTAAACAATCAATTATTAATTTGAAATCAAATAAGAGTTCATTTTAAAATTTAAATTAGCTGAATCTTTAAAAAAAACAATGATGAAAGTTCTTAATTACTTTTTTTGTTGTTGTTGTTAATTTGTAAAGTTCATAGCTCACGGTAGAAGAGTCCAGGTTTCTGCTTTTAATTCCCGCGATGCCACCATTGGAAGATAATGTTCTGGAGATGGCAATAGCTGGTTCAAGGTATCACAGTCTTTTCATTTTTTTTTTAAATAGAGAGTGTGGTATGTGTGCCCTACCACATCTCTCAAACACAAAACGCTGGAACTTCCTGAAAAAAATGTATTTCCCTTTTTATATTACCCACACGGATTCAATCAACAAAACGTCACTAATCCATCACTTTCATTAGGGTCTGAGCCAAGGCTTAGTGCTTCCATTGGTCAAGCTAATTTCTCTTTATTTTCTTATCTATCTTTCATCAGATCATTTTAATTATACAAGAGCCCAAGGGCCAGTTTGGTTTTCGATAATTCATAAACAATCATTTCCAACTTTATTTTTAAATCTTGTACTTTTTTATAAAAAAGTACGTTCAAATACTTATTTGTTTTTTAAAAAAAAAAATATTTTTAAAGTTTGGCATCTGTGCGAATGTATATACGTTTAACAAACATTTTAATTTTAGCGTTTAGTTTTTTACTTTTATTTGCGAACTTTTAAGTTTTTATTTTAAATTAATGTAATGACATATTTATATATCGTTACAATATATATATATATATATGATAAGGGTGTGTTTGCTAACAGATAAAATCATGGCTATGGAAAATTTGTGTTGTTTTTTTTTGGCTGGTATTATAATGTTATATGATTTTTCTCTTATATATATATATATATATATGAATTGTGATCTTATAAAATATTCTTTTAATTTCAGAAAATCAAAATATAAAATATGTGTAAATCTTCATTAGCTTTTAATGGTTCAAAAGTTTATTTTTTAACAATCTGCAGAATAATCCAGTACTTGTTATTATAAATTAGAAATCATAATCAAACCAAAACAGAGAAACCTTAAAAATTATTATACTTTATTAAGCAATAAATTGGAACATTTCATTATATTGGCCAAGCACAACTAATTGGAAAACTGGTTAACTTTGCATTAATAGTGTCAGAATAACTTTTTATAGCATATGACTCCTTGATCTTGCATTTTGATCATGTATTTCATACATTAACACATTAAACTCTCATGTGAGAAATAACGAATGTAATTGAAATTTAAAAATACATCATTAGGATTTAAAAAAGAATAATTAGTTACATGGCAGAATCACATGATGTTCAGTTTCGAAATGATATGTTGAGTCTCCTTAATTCGTCTACTACTGTGTCAAAATAGATCATAATTTTTAAAAACAATACTCATCTTTATAATAATTTAAACATACAAAGTGTGTTCATAGTGAAAATGACTAATTATTCTTCTAAGCTTAATGCAGTGCCATCATTGAAGCATTGAATATAGATTGGTAAATAATTCCGAAATACTATGCCTTTAATACAAAAGAGTAAAATCATGTATCAAATTTTATGTAAATGCAAGGCTTCATATGTAGGGGAATCAAGGTATAGTCTTGAGAAAAGCTTAAAGGAGCATATTTGCTACATAAACATAAATAATAATGATTTAATAAGGACATCCATTTTCTTGATCATGAAAAAAAATATGAGTTTATTTTCAATTTGGATCTGAAAAATGCTAAGATTTTTCAAGAAGAAAAAAACCATAATAAAAGAAATATTAAAAAAATAATTTTGATAAATAAAAATATTGTTAATTAATAGATAATTTGCTAATGTTAAAATTCATGAATCTTGGAATATAACATGATGATGTTTACTTCCACTAAGTTTGAATTTAAATGGTTTTTAGTTGAAAAAGGTTAAAAAGTTAAGTGAAAGAACTTCTGCAGTTTATTATTATTATACATAAAATGAAATGTCACCACTATAATTGATTGTTTTTTTATTATATATATATATGAGGTAACTAATATATATATATATACACATTATAAATGAAATAATAAAGTTAACGGTTTGTAATAGTTTGTAAACCGTTAAATTTATTATTTCATTTATAATTACAATTTTGTTTTTATTTAATGGGCATTTCATTTATTTTACATATATATATATAATAAAGTTTGATATCTGTATTCATTTCACAATATATGTAATATACAAATCAATATATATATCAAAATACTCATTTATAATTACAATTTTGTTTTTATTTAATGGACATTTTATTTATTTTACATATATATATATAATAAATTTTGATATCTGTATTCATTTCACAATATATGTAATATACAAATCAATATATATATCAAAATACAGTACAATTTACATAAATTATATTATTTTAGAAGTACTTTTGACTATACATTTTGTAGTCTTTATCAGCTATATAACATTGAATAATCAAAACGAGTCAACCTTTAACAATACCCATAGTTCAATTCAGATTTCCTACAATTCTTAACATTTTATGACTGCCGATTCATTAACATTTGACAATTTCTTGAAATCAACATAGCCTCTTTTATTTTGCGTTTATTATGACAACGTTCAATTTGAATAATTTTCATATTTTTATAATCAAATTTAAATCCATATTGACTAGATTTATTATGATCAAATATAACAGATTATGAAGGTTTATTTACATCTATTCCAGATTGTTTCTCTTTTTTGAATTCTATTATATAAAAGCATATGCTCTTTTATTCTTTTCTCAAATATGCACTTAGATTCACCGATATATTGTACGCCACATCCACATATCAATCTACATATAATAGAATTTTATTATAAAATAAAAGAGCATATGCTTTTATATAATAGAATTCAAAAAGAGAAACAATCTGGAATAGATGTAAATAAACCTTCATCATCTGTTATATTTGATCATAATAAATCTTGTCAATATGGATTTAAATTTGATTATAAAAATATGAAAATTATTCAAATTGAACATTGTCATAATAAACATAAAATAAAAGAAGCTATGTTGATTTCAAGAAATTGTCAAATGTTAATGAATCGCTAGTCATCAAATGTTAAGATAACAGAATTGTGGGAAATCTGAATTGAACTATGGGTATTGTTAAAAGTTGTCTTGTTTTGATTATTCAATGTTATATAGTTGATAAAAACTACAAAATGTATAGTCAAAAGTACTTCTAAAATAATATAATTTATGTAAATTGTGCTGTATTTTGATATATATATTAATTTGTATATTATATAAATATATATATATTTGACCGCTGAAATCAGTTTGCTGTTAACTGAATGAAGACTCTTTGATTTTTCATGGTGGGGGGGGGGGAATTTCTAATTTCCATTCCATATATTCTTGTTGTTGCAGCTGTTATTATTATGCACTTATTTATATACTATATGAACATGGGTGAGCTGCTCACCAACATCCATTAGCCACTGTGGTGAGTTTATTGGCTTTTTACTGCTAAGTTTAAGATCAAGAAACATCATGATCTTTTTTCTCAGTTGCCTGATAGTTCTTAACTCAAATATCAATTGAGCTTTTTAGAAGTCAGAATAAATGTGTGTGAATGACAAAAATATTTTTTTCCTAATACATATTTGCAATCACGCCAGACACAAATAAATTTGGCTTATTTCCGGGAGCTATGAAGTCACCAGCCAAGGCAAGAGTTGGTGACCAAATGCAGAAGGTGCTAAGAATTATCTCATTCTGGACCCAGGATGCCATCTGATGGTGAACTTTTATTTAGGTACTTACAATTACGTATCACTTCCAAGAGAAAAAAGATTTCAAGAATTGGAACAATTATCTTATATTAAATGGGACATTATGAAGTTAGAAGAAAAAATGAAGAGACAATTGCTTTAAAAAGTGAACATGTACTCTATTACAAAGGTTCAAATATTAGAAGTACAAGTGAAGTAGGATTTATTATGAATAAAAAGTAAAATGCAACATTATGAAGATTGATGGTGTATCAGACAGAATGTCAAGATTACATATTCAACTTAATAGCAGCTATCAAAGACAGATCATTCAGGTTTATGCCCCAAGTTCCCATAATAATGAAGTAGTAGAAGATTTTTATATGGATGTACAAAAGGCTTTTGATCAGACTAAACACCATTTTAAAATTGTTATGGGAGACTTTAATGCTAGAATTGGTAAAAAAAATGAAAGATGAAAGTGCTGTGGGTAATTTTTGTTATGGTAATAAAAATGAGAGAGGACATAGACTTGTGGAGTTCAGAAAAAAAAAGCTTTATATTATGAATTTTTTTTTTTTTTTTTTTGAGAAAAATGTTAAAAGGAAATGGACATGGAAACATCCAAATGAAGGTAAAGAAGAATTGGATTATATTTTGATGAACAGAAAACACATATTTCAAGATTGTAATGTTCTTAATAAATTGAACCCAGATAGTGATCATCAATTAGCAAACTATAAAGATAAATGTTAATGCAAAACTATAGAAACAAAAATTACTAAGAAAAACAATATTCATAGTTGACATTCCTAATCTTCAGAAACATTCTACAAATTAAAATTAGAACTTGCAAATAATTTTTGTATATTAGCAGATTTTGAACATGATTCAGATTTGAATGAAATCAATAAGAAAATAACTAATAAACTTTTAAAAACTGCAACAAAGATAGCTGGTAGAAAAAAGCAGCAATTTATCAAGAAAATTTATATTGTAACTAGGCAATTTATGAAGAAAAGAAGAAATATGAAAATATATAAAAATGATGCATTAAGAAGTATTGAATATCTTGAAATTTGTAAAATTGTGCAAAAAAGAGTTGGTAATGATATAAGAAAGCATAATTCTGAACTAGCAAGGAAAGATATAGAAGAGAATAAATGTCTCAAGAGTGTAAAACAACATTTTGGTATTGGCATGAAAATTTTCTGCAATAAGAAAAACAGATGAAACTATTACTAAAAATAGAGATGACATCATAAAATGTGGAAAAGAGTTTTATCAAGAATTATACAGTAATAAAAATAACACTTTCTATAACTATTATATCTTCTTAATTGCTCAGGATTTTAAATGAAGAAGTGAGACATGCAATTAAATTTATGAAGAAGGGGAAATCTCCAGTAATGATGGAATTATAATAGATATCTTAAAAGAAGCAGGGGAAGAAATAAAAACAATTTTGGCAAAGTTATATACCAAATGTCTAAATGATAAAAATGTACCAGATAATTGGAAAAATTCAGTATTAATATTAATATTTTTAAAATGTGATAAAGAAAATGTTAGAAATTAGAGGCCTATCATTCTTTTGTTAGTTTTATAGAAAATTTTTATCAAGATAATTACAACTCATCTACAGTGAACTCTGGATTTCAACTAATCAAAAGAACAAACTGGACTTAAAAGTAATTTTTGTACAGTGGATCATATCCAACTTTTGAGAGAATTTATAGAAACAACCAATGAATATGAGTTGTCATTATGTTTTAGATTTGTAGATTATGAAAAGGCATTTGATTCTATAAGCATTGTTTCAGTTATTAAAGCATAGATCCAGGATATTGTCATATGTGGAATAATATTTATAAAAATACAACATCAACAATTAGATTACAGAATGATACTAAAAAGTTTAACCTTGAGAAGGATGTAAGTCAGATGTCTCCATATCTCCAAAACTTTGTGAATTAAAATGAGAAACTAAAGGAAGAAAAGTAAATGGACATTATTTAAGTCATTTAGATTTTGAAGATGATGTAGTTGTTTTTGAAAATAATGCTTCAGAGCTTCAAGAATGCAAGAGTTATTAGGTGAAAAAAGTAGGATTGAAGGTAAATGTTAAAAAGACAAACTAATGTTCAATATGTTTTCTCAAATGTTGAAAATAAAGATAGATAATATTGAGTTAGAAGAAATTAATAACTACAAATAGTTTGGTGAGATTATTACTATAGATTGAAACATAATGGATGAAATTAATCATAGAATTAAACTTGGTTGGATTGCTTTTTGTAAAAATAACAATATTAAAATATTTGAAAAGGAAGATTTTTAATAACTGTATTTTACCAGTTTTTACTTATGGATCTGAGACTTGGACCCAACAAAAAAGCAATACAGAGACTTAATACTTCTCAATGAAGTATGGAGAGATGCATGTTATGAATAACAAAAAGAGATTGAAAATGAAATACATGGATAAGAGAACAAATAGGTGTTATTGACATCATAGAAAGAATTAAGAGACTAATATGAAGTTGGACTGTTATATTGCTAGAATAGATGATAATAGATGGACAGTTGAAATCCTAAACTGGATTCCAAGAAATTATAAAAGACCCAGAAAAAGACCACATGTGAAATGGATGGATGAAATAAGAAAGTATGCAGGAGGGATGGGGAGAAGAGAAGCTAGAGATCAGAGAAGATGGACTTAACTTGGAGAGACCATCCTACAGTGGATTGATAATGGTTGACAATGATGACAATGATATATTACTTCAAGTAATTCTAACAAAGGAGTTAGTATAGGTTAATGGAGAAAACATCTTGATAGTCAATAAGTAATAATTGATAGATTTCTCACAACGTCAATGGCAAAGTTACTTATGATTTCATGAATATAATTTCCATTGTTTATTTAAACTAAACACATATAAAAAATATAAATTCAATATATATATATATATAATACAAATAAAATGTCCATTAATTAAAAAACTATTGTAATAATAATAAAACTAATAAACATAAATGTAATTAATTATTATATATAATCTTTTGATCTGCAGAAATACTATTGGTTAATTCTTTAACCATGCTCAACTGCTATCAAATTCAAAAAATAGCATGGAAGCAAACATCATCAACTCAAACCCCAAATAAAAAAATTAACTATCCAAAAATCATAATTTGCAAAGAATTATCTTCTTTATGTAACCTTATATTTGCAATAATATGAGGACAGATAATGCAAGAAGTATATATCATATAATACACATTATTATTCAAGGTTTTGTTTTTAGCTTTTTAAAAAAATGATAATAAATTTTACTCTCTGTCTATCCATATTACATTCTTCAATAAAAATAACCATGTTTATCTATTTGTACATTAGCTTCTACTTTATTTTTTGAATTTAACTGCAATTGAGGAGGTTTAAGGAATTAGCCAAAAGTACTTCTGCAGATTGAAAGACTGTACATAATGGTTAATTACTATTATATTTATTAGTTATATATATATATACACATGGCTAGTACGTATCGAACCAAAAGTATTTATAAGTGAAGCAAATAATGTAATTCATAACAACTTCTGATAATATCCATGCATATTATTAAAATGTATAAATATCCAACCTTTTGACAACATAGCTTTTTCGTTAGCTGCGAAAGATGTTATGATGTGATCATAGCAAAGAGATAGAATGTTGTAAAGAAGTAATTATAATCTAAAGCATCACATGATCACATTTCCTATACTAGCACATTAATTGTTGATAAACAGAGCAAAACTCTCCATACAGTATTGCCACCTGTGCTAAACAGAGTAATCAATGGATGCCAGAAGGCTTGTGCATAAAATCCCCATCTAATGCCTACTCATCCAATATCCCCAGACTAGTTTCTGGCTTATGGCCTTCGTCAGTGAGGAGCTTTGGATCTGAGAGCACTGCATCTAGATCTTAGGATCTAATGCAACCCTCTAGCAACCACCTTTTATCTCTACTTAACTACAAAACTATGAGAATGAAATTGAAAACACAAAAAATATTTTCAAACTAAGCTCAATAGCTTAAATAGTCATATGGGTCTGAACTCAGTTCAGCACCCATACATTTAGGTGTCTTTGGCTTTTTTACAACCATAGCTACCACTATCCTATTAGGCAGGATTGGTGTTAAACCATAAGCATCACATGATCACATTTCCTATACTAGCACATTAATTGTTGATAAACAGAGCAAAACTCTCCATAAAAAGTTGAATTTGTAAAAAAAATGTATTAATTTTATCTAATAAAAATCAAAAACAAATCAATAATAATAATAAATGAAAAAATAAAGATCACACTCAATACAGTAAGAATTAAATAATCATATTTTAATTTAAATTTGACCAGTAATTTTGATTAATTTCCTAAAGAAAACTTCCATAAAAGTGACAGTTTGGCCATCTCAAACACTACTTTATTGAACATCATTTATGTATTTTTTCAGAAACTACTATTATTATAATATATTGTAATGAAACAATCCATTTCTCAATGAGGGACATATCTCATTCTGATCATTCATTTAATTAACTCAGTCAAGCTAATTGGGAGAGCTAATAATTAGATAGAAGGAAATTCAATTTTATATACTTTTTTCTATGTCTCCTCTACTTGACTCATGTTATGCCACAGTATTCAAACTCAGGAAGAATAAGCATGCACTCTACTACAGAGTATGATTGTATCATGTTAAATATGCAAAATATCTGGCATGTGATGAAATGGGAAGTAGATAAATAAAGAAGTTGATAGTGACTTCGATTGTGATATTAAATATTTAATAAAATCATTAACATTAACAAATTTGGTTCATTATTGTATTTTAACATTAAATACGTTTATACAATTATTAACACACAATTGGATAAGTGGTCTCATTGTTCATTTCATTTTTTGAATAACTGATAATCCAATTCCAATTTATCCCTACAAAAGATAATCATTAATTACCCAAACTTGATAATACAAAATTTACAACAAAAAGAAATTTAAACTTTCATCCAAACAATTTTATGTCTCAATTAATTTGAGGATTACTCCATATTTTGGCAGCCCTTTTCTAATGATATGATAATATATGATAGGAAAGATCAATCATGCAAGATTATAGTCACATATTCCTAATAAACAACAATGTAATAAATAAGTTAGCTGTAACAAACATTTAATATTTAACACTGTAATGGTCACAGTATAGATGTTTAATATTACACAAAGTGTAAAAGTCTTATCTTTTTATCTAAAAATAGTCATTCTATTATCATGCAAGCTTGAGATATCTATGGCTATATTTCATTAATAAATTGAAATCAATAATATTTACGTCCGTCCCTTTTATCTAAATCTGAATTACAGTTGGATGAATTTCACCTATTGCCAAAAGAAAGAAATTTTTAAAAAATACATATATAATATTAATCCTGTGTAATCAAGTCAATATTCCAATTGGCAGCAATTCTTATTGACAAGTGTCCAAGGAATTTTATTTTAGGAAAGTTGATCATCCCCTCTTTTTTTTTTTGATTTATAATCCATGGGTCATGTTTGAATGCCATGTTCATGGTTACAATTTGCATTCTTTCATCAACAGCCTTCATTTCTAAGTAGTTTTCTTGGTTTATTGTAGCATAATTTTGATGTCTTATTCTGCATGGATAGGTATATGCTGATTTTACTTGAAACTCAAATTTAACATTTATGGCTAGATGGCAAACAGCTTCATCTTGATGATGCCTTTTCTATTTTAGCCAGACATAATTGTGTATATCTGTTAGTGAATTTTCTTGAACTTCTTGGTTTTATAAAGTTACTAGTGATCTTTTTATTTTCAAAATTCTCAGACTATTATTAGTAGAATGCTTTCAAGTTTTGTAAAGTAAAAATTTTACAAAATATGTAATTTATCCATAATGATTCAAGCAGTTTTCTTCTTATGTTCTATTATATTATTTTCTTCTTTATGGATATGATATTTTCAACCACCTTCTTCATTCATTAGTCTTGAATGGTGAATTCCAAATTAGATTTTTCCTAAAGGCATGCTGAATAGCTAATGTTCTTTTCAAATCCCTATTAAGAGAGAAAGGACATTCATTTTTCTATTATGCCATTTTTTAGATTGAGGTTCCATTTTGTTTTATATTTTATTATTTTTACAGTGTCAATTTGAGCTCACATTTTATTTCAATTGTTGACGTCATTTTAATATACGCCTGGTTTCTGTAATGGATTAGTAAATAAATAAAAAATTAACAATTATATCTTTCTTTTGCCTTTGTGAATTGCTTGCTTGCCTTTTGAAGTTTGATCTTTTTTTCAGTCAGTATTGTTAGGAATATAATTTTGAATGATAAACTGAAACAAAATTATTAATACATAATTAATAATATGCTTTGGATTTATTTAAATGTGTAATAATTAATTAGTGATTATGGATATTGCTAGGATTTTAATTAAAAGCAGAGAAGTAGAGCTCTGATGAAGACTGCTGGACAGTCGAAACTGTAAGAAAAATAAAGATTAAAAAAATTTGTTTACATTGATGTATATGAAAGAAGTGTTATAAGAAATATATTGCTAGGATACTTGTTTTAATGTTTAGGTTGAGACCTAACTTGGTTTCTATTGTGATAATAGTCTTTAAGATGGATGCAGGAGGGTGGGATTTGGTGGTATGTAAGGTGTCACTTTACAATATATAATCCAATTTCCTGCCTAATTGTAAAAATGTTTTCACATCAGATTACTGATAATCTATTGTTTTGTTTAATCATGAAGTTTGTGGTGATCATACAAATACACTGGACTATTTTTTAATCTCAACCCATTTGTTATGACTGCTGATATCACTATATGGTTTTTTATATGGGACATAAATTTAGATGTGCTTTTTATTAATATGTATCAGTTAATGTTGTGAGTTTGCAAAATTTTCCAATTGATTTTAAAACCATAAATCAAACTCTGGATTTCATTTTCAGATGCATATCTTTAAATATAGTATATTTTATATATTTGTAATCATGATGATTAAAAACAAATTATAGTTTTCATAATCATCATATTGAAGATAAAAAATGATAAGGATCCACAAATTAAGAGTCTGGGCAACTATTTGATGATGATTAGTCAGTTAACTATTATAACTTTTGAATAAATAAAGATTGCATGAATTGTATGAAGAATTACATAATATTAAAGGATAATGTTAGATTTCATTAAGTTAGCAGAAAAATTAAAGATATATTTGATTTTAAAAATGACCATATATATTATTATAAGAGTGCAGATATTGCAAGCACAAATGAAGTGAGAATCATTGTAAATAAAAAAGGAAAAATAACAAGATGAAGATTGTTGGTATATCACCCAACATGGAAATATTAATTACTCAGTTTAATAGAGTATAACAAATGTAGTTCTCATGGAGAAATGGAGAATTTTTATTCAGATGGGAATACTTTTAACCTAATCAAATCGAATTAAAAATGGTCATAAGGACAATATGTAGAAATAAAATTTGGTAGCAGAATGGATCTATATTTTTGATTATAGAATATTTGTATTTTAAGACTTCAATATGCCTAATATATTCAACACAGATCCAATACAGATTATTATCTCTAATCAATAAGTTGTAAGAAAAGTATTATTGAAAAACTACAAAGACAACAATTATTAAAAAACAAAGTTAATATATTATCCTTCAGAATACTCCAACAAATTTAAACTACAATTTGAAGATTATTTTTAAATAACGACAAACTTTAATGATAGCATTAAACTGAATAAATTTAAAAGTGATAAATAATATTCTACTAAAATAAATAGCCATTACAATAACAACAAAAACATTCACCAGTAAATATTCAATTGAGACAAACATAAAGTATGAACAGAAGCAAGATTGCAAAACTATTATAAAATGATACATTTAGAAAAAGTGAATACTTCAAAATCAGTAAAATGGCAAAAAAGAATAAGAAAATATAACAGTGATATGAAAAACAAAATTATAGAGGAGAATAAAGGTTTTAAAAATATAAAATATCTCAGTATTAGGGGGGAAAAAGTTTTAGCATTAAAAACAAAAGATGTCATTTTTATTTTTAAAAAAGGATGACGTCATGGAATAAAACAGTTATACGTATAATAAAGAAAATAAAAAAAGTTTCTGTAATTATTTACAAAACATTTTCTGAATTACAAAACACTTTAAACGTAGAGATAAAACATGCAAGTAAATTCGAAAGAATAAAGAATATCTAAATAATGATGGAATTATTATTGATATCTTTAAAGAAGCAAGTAAATAAACAGAGATAATATTAATGGCTAAGTTAAATGCCAGATGTCTAAATGATAAAAATATCTCGGATAATTGGAGTGATGTATTAACATTGATATTAGGTATTTGAAATTACAAACCTATTAATTCCCAATTAGTTCTATATAAGATCTTTATTATAATCATCACAATTAATTCACAGAAAACTTTAATCTCAAATCAATAAACAAAAACATTAATTTCAAGAATTAAAAAAAAAATATTGAAAGAGCGAAGATTATGAATCGGCATTTTGCATTTCTTTTTAAAATGTATTTGACACTATAATAATTTCCAAGCGAATTAAAATTTGGGCAATGTAAAACATGTACGCAGAACATTGTTAATATTTAGGAATATTTATCAAAATGATACCGCTGTAATAATTAATCATACAGGAACATTTACAAGTGTATGATTACATATTTTCAGAAAATTTTACACCAATTCTAAAAATTTTGTTGGTTAAAATGGAAAGTTAAATAAATAAAAAATAAATGATTACGTAATTCATTTACAATTTGAAGTTGTATTTGTTTTCACAAATAATGTTTCAGAGCTTAAGGAAATGATACAAATACAACCAAATAAATAAATGCAAAAACAATAAAAATATGAGTGAAAATAAGTAAACCTAGAAAGACTAAATTACATAACTGTGTTGCTGGGACGATGCAGGAGAAGCAACACTTTATATCAAATCAAGAAGAAAGTAAACAGTTACAACCAATTAAGCCAGAGTTATCACAGCCTTCAGAACAAATGATTCACGTGATTCCACAGTCAATTGAGAAAATTCCCTGTACAGCTATGAATTCTGGCACAGATTCAGATTCTGACATGATGTTAACAGAGTTTGCAGTCATGACTACTGACAAAAGTAAGAGAAAGGTCTGCAATCAAAAAAGGAATGCCAGTGATTCCCTTTGCAACTCAGTAGTTCAAAAGATAAAAAAAATAAAGTGACACTTTCTCCGATGCTGATTTGCTGGACAGAAATATAAAAGGAAAGAAGTATAAGGTCAGCATCCATGATGAAGAGTCAATTGTGCCCCAGCATTTACCTGTCCCTGATAGTGTGGAGGAGAATTCTGCTCAGATGTTGATGTTAAAGAACAGGGAATTCATAGATCAGATAATGATCCTTGTGGAGGTCCTTGAAACAAATGAAGCACAAAGTGAGGGACATGTTCATGACAAGGATTTAGAACATATGGAATATGAAAATGGCAAATTGAATCTACAGCAGGACAATCTAGAAACCACAGGTACTAACGAGATAGACGAAACAGATTTCAGTGTATACTTTGACCAAGATCGATACCTAGGGGTCAATGATAAATATAAAGATAGATGGGGAAAAACAGATTTGAAGTATGGTTGTGACTTGTCATCACTAAGATGAAGATATTAAATGTGTCGCATCAGTTATCTAAGAATTTTAATCAAGGATATGGTAATTATGCAAGGAACATGTCAGCATGAAATTTACCATGAGAGGACTAAGTGGTCTACTACACCTCAGAGATCCTGGATAGTGGGCATTTTACTGCTACCAGCCACAGGACATGTATGGACAGAGTTTTTTATGAACTCTTATGGTTTGGACTTTCAAGTCTTTGAGAATTTCTACCCTTGGAATCCGGTTTAAGATAGAAATAACTTGCTTCTTGTGTTCTTAAGTGTATTGTGACGGGAGTCTTAGGTCAATAATCAATCATTAAATTGAAAAATGTCTATTATTATTTGTCATTTGATTGTAACATAGTGTTCTTACTAATATCATAAGTATATCATTGTAGATAACATCATGTGAGCATGTCAGTTTAAAAATTTATTCCAAAATAATGAAGTTCTATGGGATAAAATTACATTAAAATCAAAATATGCATTGTGAATCATAAATAAATTTAGTTTATCACTGTATGTAAATATGTAAATTCGAAGTCTGATAAACCTTTTTGAATAAAAAAAAAACATATTATAATTTATCGCACAAAGAATTGTATTAATATTAATTATCTATTCATTTTGTTAATTTCGTTTTAAAGCCATCTGTTGTTCATCATTATATTTCTAAACAAAAAGTAATAAATAAAATAAAATAGTATCTTAAAAAAAGTGCTATATGTACAACGGTTTTTCAAAAAAAGAAAAATGTAGAAGTAAATTAGTAATTACAAATAACTTAAACAATTCAAACAAAGCAGAACTCTCCATATAGTAGTGCCATCTTGTGCTAACACGAGCAATCAGTGGATGGTCTTGTTAGCACAAGATGACACTACTATATGGAGAGTTCTTCTTTGTTTTGAATTGTTTAATAACAATTATGTGCTAGTATGAAATAGTGATCATGTGATGTTTAATGGTTTAATACAAATAACTTAGCGTTTAATATTTTTTGCACATTGTATAGCTTATCTTTCAAGCGCTTCATACACTTTTAATTTTATATATTACATTATTAATAAAAGTGAAAACTTACTGAAGAAATTTGATCATGGAATTAAATTTGGATGGAGTCTTTTTGGCAGAAATATCTTAATATTAAATAAAAATATTCCAGTGTGTTTAAAGTGAAGGTTTTTCATACGTTTTACATATGTAAAATATAGATCTGAGACTTGTCATTTACAACATTTAGGCTTCACATTCTCCAGCAAAATATGAAGAGATGTGTGTTGGGAGTAATCAAAGGAGGTCAAAAGCAAAGAATATTGAGTAAAAAATAAATAAGTATCAAGAAAAGTATTAAAAAGTTCACGAACTGCAATGGATCAGACTTCAACATATGATAAGAATTATTTACAGTAGATGTATTACTGAAGTATTAAACTGGATTTCAAGAGACTGGGAAAAAATCTAAATGAAGTCTATGTTAGAAATGGATCGATGATAAATTTTCCAGGAAAGATTTAAAAAAGAGAAGCATCTCATTTGACAAAATGATTAAATATGGATTTTCATAATATGGTAGATTAATAATCCTTGAATGGAATTACATGTAAAATAAAAAGATGCAAATTTTGAAAAAAATTAGGCAAGCAATACGTTTTCAATATTGTTGTGATTAATGATGTTATTCATCACAATTAATGTTTTTTTTTTGGGGGGAGGGGGGATAAATCAGTGGCAAATTTGTGGACTCTAGATGTCAAAGTCTATAAAAAATAACAACGTCATTTCCTGTGTTCAATTTTTTTTTCAACTTCGTGAGTAATAAACCATTCAATTAATTTTTATTACAATTAATATATTTTGTCTTACTTTAAAATATATTTAATTATTTAATAACAGTGAAATAATTTAGGAATTTTAGTAAGTACAATATTTTTAATCTATTATATTTTACATCTTTTGTCTTTTTATTTAATATTGAGCTACTTAAAAGTAATACCTGATAGACAGCCAGTCGAGTTGTAATTAAATCACATCTGAACTCATTTTTTTCAAACAGAATATTAATACAGTTTTAAGTTTACTTTAATCTTTTAAAATTTTTAAAACTTTATTTTACATTTGTTTCAGAATAATGTTAGTAGTAATGAAATAAAAATAAAAAAACTAAGAGAAGAAACCATAAAAATTATCATATGGATTAAGAATTTGCTTTAAAAAAATTACTATTATTTTTCTCTTAATGGTATTAAAAAATAATAAAATTTAAAAAATGTAATAAAACTAAAAAATTGTCAGTGACACAAAAAATATGTTTGTGTTTGTTTATTATTTATGCAGCTTAACATTTCTTTCTTAGCAATCATTCAGATTAAGTTGGAAATGATCTACCTTGAGACCCATTATCTTAATCATTTTATGTTTAACCCTACTTCATCCAACAATTTTTCAATAAAAGCTTATTTTTTAAAAATAAATAAAAATATCTAGAAATAATTAATAATTCATAACTGAAATTTTACAAAAATTCCTACAGTTTATGCAGGCCAAACTATATAATATTTTGTTAATTTGCTTTTCATTTACATCCAATTAAATAAATAATATTTATATATTTGAAAACAATGATTTATTCATGCTTTAGGGGGCTTGATCTTTCATAATGTTTTTAAAATACTTTATGGAAAGTTGCTGCTATATTTATTACAAATGTCTTTAAGAATGAATTTTTATCATTAGAATTAATTAAAACTTGTGAATAAGTTAAATAAAATTATCATATTTTAGTTAAAGCATTTTATCAATAGATGGAATCTCTAGTTAATCAAAATATGTTGACTTTTTTGTAGATGATGTGGCAATTTTTGCAAGCAACATAGAAGTTATTCAGTTATTATTATAGAAATATGAAGAATTAAAGTAAAGTACGAAAATTAACTTCAATAATGAAAAATGTAAGATTCGGGTATTAAATGGAAAAGGTAAAACTGAAGGATAGAAAAGGTGAACTGTTTGACTTGAAGAAGTATAGGCATTTGGGTACTTTATTGGATGGAAAATACATATGCAAATTGATGGGAATTACAGTGAGAAAAAAAGAAAAAGTAAATTAGAATTTATTAAATAATGTTTCTTATATAATAAACATAGATTATGCAGAATTATTTAAAAAGAAATGTGATGCCTTATTTAATGTTTGGAAATTATACTTTTTTATTGACCAGGGAGTTCCGAAATATTGATAAAATACAAAAAGTAGTAGTTGAACACACATTTGGTCATAAATAGGAACAAAAAATAAATATTTTCTAGGAAAAATGGGGTGGAATTCTTTTTAATAATGAAAATTAAAAGTAAATTTAAATGTTTGGACAGTCATAATATATGAAAAAAATAGATTAATAAAAATAGTGTTTAATTGGACTATGTGAAAAAACTAACAAATACATGGGCAAAAATATGTTTACAGTAGGAAAAATTACTAAATAGCCAATTTATTTTCATGCATCTGAAATGTAAAATGAATGGATAAAATAAGGAAATGTACTGAAGTGATGTGAAAAAGAGAGGTTAGATATTGGAAAAGATGGATAGAACATGAGATTCATCCTGCAGTAGGTTAATAATGTTTGAAAATGATGATGATAATGATCTAAAGTATATAAAAACAAGGTATATAAAAACAAAATGGATAAGTTAGTTAAAGAAAAAGAAACAGAAGTTTTAAAAAATAAATTTAAAAAAGAAAAATAATTTGGAATTTATATAAGAATAAAAAAAAATTAATATATAAAAGGATATATGATAACACTAATGGAGCATATTGTTATTTAGTATAAGGTCAGAAGGCTTAAGCACTAGAGAAAGCAAACAAAATAAAAGGTTATAACATAGTTTATGTGGAAATGGGAGAGACAGCATTGACCCTTTATTTTTATAGTGTAGAATTTTTAAAGAGACAGCATATATCATATGTGAAGAAAATTGTAAAGATGAAGGTGACAGATGTAGAGATTTTATGATTGTGTTTATGTTTTATAAAACAAATTTGGAGAATATCATGATTTAATAGTGGAAAGGCAGTTTTTATTTAGATAAAATAGAAAAAAAATAGCCAAGACCAGAGGAATAATTAAGCAACAAAGTAAGAATTAGATGAGTTTATTGTGGTTATATAAGGATTTTCAAAGGAGGGAATATTTAACATAACAAATGGGACTTCTGTGCATATAGTTTATGCATATAGACTTCTGACTTCCTTTAAGGAGAATTGATTTTCCATCTCATCTCACTGATATTTATACAGCAGCAATATCAAATTTAGGTGGGAAGCAATAATCAATAGCTTCGATGGAGTCTATCACCAAATTGACTATTATATTACCAAAGAAGCTAAAAAGATAAGTACATTTTGTTTTTCATTTAAATACAATATTAAATATATTTATATGTACATGTTATATATTTGTAAATTATTTATATATAACTTAAGAGAGTTTACAATTTAATAGTGTTTCATAAAGATAAAAAATAAATCCTAGATATAATGAAGAATAAAATATCTTTATCTAACAACAAAATAATATATGACAATAACTGTATTATAATCATATAATCATAACATATAAAAGCTCTTTTCATCAATTTTTGCCCTTTCAATATGTCTTGGTTAACTACAAAAATAACCTATATTGCATACATAGTGACATCTACTGGCTCTATATAAAATTAACACAAGCCTATAATTTATGCTTTACTATCTTTATAATAAAACTTATTATATAATCCTCCATTTTTCATTATCCAATCATTAATTAAATTAATTGACATTTTATAAATATTCATACAATTATTAATGTTATAATTAATGTAATTAGTTTCATATATCTTCCTTCTATTAATTTCTTTAATATAATTTAATGATTTATATTCTTAACACAATCTATTTTATTTTCATATTTTAAGTAGTAAACATGTAATGCAGATCTGTCATCTCTCCTATTGATAGCATTATTATGTTCTTTAACCCTTATAATTAGTTTTCTGTATGTCCATAATAAACCATACTGCAACCCCACAAGTAATTTTAAAGTAATTTTATAAAATATCAATTAATTTAACTAATATTTGGATAATGAAAAATAAATGGAGGGTTATATAATATGTGTTATTATAAAAATATTAAAGCATAAATTATAGACTTGTGTTAATTCTATATAGAGCCAGTAGATGCCACTAGAAATATAGATTATTTTTGTAGTTAACCAAGACATATTGAAAAGGGCAAAAATTTAAAAATTTCCAAAAAGAGCTTTATATGTTATGATTATATGATTATATTACAACTATTGTCATATATCATTTTGTTATTAGATAAAGATATTTTATTCTATGTCATATCTAGAATTTATTTTTAATTTGCAAAAGCAACATAAAGGATTTATTTTTTGTATTTTAGATGTAAAGATAAAATATATATACATCTCTTCTCTACTTCAAGTTAAACATATTACTGAATATCAAAGTTAAAATTTATAATTACATTTATTTATCAAATATTTTATATATTGATCATATCTATCCCTCATAACTTTATTGTTGGTGCACATATGCATGTATCAATCATTAATTAATACACTTTTTAAAAAAATTAATATTTGTTAAATAAATCGAGTTATTACTATTAGATTTAACATAGAATACTTTGGGAAATATTTTTTTAGTACAAATAACAATTAAAATATATTACCATTTTTTTATTTATTTAATCTGAATAATATGATATTGAATAATAACAGTGTCAATTGTCCAAGTTTGTTGGGCCCATAAATAATCTACACTAAAACTTGTGATGTGATAATTGAATAGAAGTATTATATTAACCATTAGTTTAGAATATTCTATTTGTTTTTGAACAATATTTGTTTTTGTATATCACTTTTGTTTTTTTTAGATGATTGATAAATATAATAAAATATAAAGTACCCATTAATTTTAAAGAGTGATATCATTAATACAATTCACTTATTTAATGCATTAAGCTTTTGATTCAATTCCTTGAAAAAATATAGAAGCAGATGAGAGGAAGACCTCTTCCCCATTTTTATTATCTTACCAATCCATATTTTTTGATTTCTGAGCCATTAAAATATAATTAATCTAACACTTAAGCTTTAAATCATAAAATTTGAAGATAATCTCTACTTTATTAACATATTTTTATTAATAATGCCATAAAACTTTAATATTTTTTTTATTATTTCTCACATTATAAATAAATATTTTTGTTTCTGAAAATTTAAATATTTATAAAAATATGCAATAAAATATTTTTATTTGAACACATAAGCTATTATTTTTTTTATTTTTGAATAGGTGTATATGTGCAATAATTAATATATAAATTACAGTACACTTTAATTTTAAAGTATTAAATAATAATTTGTAGAAGTATTTTCAGGGACTATTATACAATTTTTTTCAAATTCTATCACTTTTGAATCAGATCCAGTTATCACCCATAACAAATCTATCACACACATGCATGCATGCACACCCATATATATATATATATATATATTGAAATAATAAAACCTCTACATATCTATCACACACATGCATGCATGCACACCCATATATATATATATATATATATTGAAATAATAAAACCTCTACATGTTATTAATGACAAAGCACCAGACTTCTTTATCAAACTAATAATAAATATAAAGTCTGTATATTACTTCCTATTTTTACAGGATTGGTCAGATTGACAAGTGATATTGTTTAAACTAATTTCAAATCAGTCTCATACCAAACTTTAACCCTACATGAGAAAGCAATGACAATTTTCATTTGTGGCTTTAAACCACTTTAAAACTGCTAATATTTATGTTATCATAGCAAATTTATGGTTAAAAAGTAAAAAGTATCATATGATACTGCCATCTTTAGAATTATTTTACAAGTAAAAAATCAATAATATTTAAATTTAAAGCTATAACAATGAGAGAAGACAGGTTTTTTAAGGCACTGATTGGTTGTGCCTCATTTGCAACAAAAGAAAGCACTTGTCAACAATTTTGACAGGTCTTAGTTTTTAGTTTTGATTTTCAAAATGAAGATGAATGTTTTAGAATTTTTTTCTTAGTATCTTTTTACATATTATAAATTATTTTCATAAAATATGCTAAAAATATAATTATTTTAGAAGAATAATTAAGATTTTAGTAAAAATTATTTACTTTTACATGAAAGTAAATTGAGAAAGAAATTACTGATGTAGTTCTAATAGGTTATGAAATGTTCATTTTGTGTTTTTCACTATAGATTATTTTTATAAATTATAAATAGAAATTTATTTTTGAAAAAACTTTTGTATATTTTAATAATCTGACAAATTATTAATTTGCTTTTTACAAATGAAACTAAAATGAATATAATATTAAAAGACAAATATATTTTTTACTGCTGATTCTGTAATTGACCAACCAAAAGTTTTCACTCAGCTAATATGAATTTGTACCAGTTTAAAGGTTAATCATCACAGGGTAGAGTTATTTTCTACTCATTTTAAGAGTATTTATAAAAGAATATTTTTAATCTGATTTATCTAAGTAATATCTCTTATCAACTTGATTATTTCTATAAGAGCAAGAAATAATAATATGGGCAAATAGTCATTTTATATTTATTGTCAGTTTGATATTTGGTATTATTAGGATGAAGATTAGCAGCATACATTTTTCTTTTCCAACTTCTATGCAATGTAATGACATGATATTTTATGGGGGTTATAGTATGAAAATATTTGGTCACTATCATATTTACAATTGGCCTTTACCACTGTATTTATTTCTTTACTTTTTGATATATAATAAAAATTTCATGAGAAAAACAGATTTAAAAAAAAAAAAAAACAGAAAATATAAAACAAAAAAATTATATACTTGTACAGGTTTAAATAAAACTTTGCTGAAGTCAAAATTCTGCATAGTTTGTTATCATAATTAATTTATAAGTAAAAATAATAAATAAATATTTTATTTTAACATAAACAATTTTGCAATAGTCAGCACTAATTAAATATTATTGAAGTAAGTTGTCTACCTGTGAATTTGCTAAACAATAGTTTATACAATAAAATGATTAATAAACAAATAATAAAAGTGTTTATCTCTTCATTTTAGAATACATTAATTATGTGTATTATTTTTATGTAAACTGGTAATTATGCTATTTTTTTTAATTATTTTATAAGTATAAAGGTATCAATAATTATACAATATTTTATTTATTTATTTATTTTTTAATCTTTAGAATAGAATATTCATTCACCTTTTTTATTCATCTTTAATACTTATATTTTTTCTATTAGTATTTTGTATTTATATTTAACATAGTATTTACCTCAGTATTCTGTTCTTTGTGGAATTTCAAATATGTATTCACTTAATCCTACTTTCTACAATATATTATAGTATAAAGTATATTGTTTTTATACATTATATCTGAATATAAATTTTATGTAATTTTTAATTATCTTTTATTTATTGTAGTTTTTTTAAATAATTTATTTAACTCATATTATTGTGTAATATATAAAAAGTGAAATTCAAGTTTAAATAATTTATTGATGGATTTATTTCTGTGCATTTTTTATTTTTTATATTTACAATTTTGACTATACAACAGTCTTCTTCAGAAGTAAAAATATATAAATATACATTTTTCATTCATCATAGCTATGCTAGAAGATAGTATATAATAAATCTATGTCATCTGCCATCTATTAGTTAAAACAGTACCAAGTCTTGCCCTACAATTGTGCCACAGAAAATAAGATATATTAATCACTGAATGTTCCCAGATCCGAGATTTTCACTGGTAGAAGCCAAAAACTTCACACCAATCTGGGGATATAGTAGATATTAGATAGGGATTTTGATGTACAGATGTTTTAGAATTCATTCATTATTATGATTTCTACTGTATGGAGATAGTTACTATTGTTTTAACAGTTGAAGTATGCATGAGAAATGGTAGTCATGTGATATTTTAGCAACTTCATCTATTAGCTACTAATACTTAGAATAGATGGCATAGTTGTGACGAAAGGAAAAAGTATGATGCAAAAACAGCAGGTATAAGATGAAGTCAGGGGCTAGAATCATGATAATATATAAATCACTATAATATGAAACTATAAATATATAGAAAAATTGTTTATATGTATATCAATGTGTATTATTATATAAAATATACATATATATATATAGTACAATTCACTTTAATTCTCGGATCAACTGTGTGCATCTAAATTTTTAAAAAGTACTAATATTTTGGTCAAATAAAATTTGCCTTTAACTTTAATTAAGAAAAGAGGGTTTATTTCATAGTTTCTGCAAAGGCATAAATCAAAGGAGACTCTGCCCAAAAAGCAAATATTCCTTGTCAATTCTTCTTACTTATAAAAAATTTTATCTTACATTTGCTCAGCAAACCTTGCTTCAATGTATACACATTGGATTTTCTATAGATCTAACCTAAGTATATATATTTTCTTTATTCATATATTTTTCGAATTAAGCCCAAATTTAATTTCATTTAAATTTAGTGATTATAATATTAGTGATATTTTAAAAGTCTTATATAATAATTCTATATACATTGGCATATATTTATTGCGTATCATTTTAAATTATTATATTTGCTATACAAAATAATTTATATTTTAACTAAATTAAATATATATTATGTTGCTTTAATTAACTTAATTTTTAACCTTAATTTCTTACTGATCACACACTATTCGTGTGTGCGTGTGTTTTTTTTTAATCTTTAACTTCTACTCTCCCATTTGATATTTTTCATAAATTAATAAAGTTAATGTATATATTAACTCACGGGAGCCCATGTTAGTGCTATATATATATAAATGTGTGTGTATGTATAATAATTAATTTTCTCTCCACTTCATATATTATTTTATCTATTTCTTTGATAAAAAAATTGTACTATTTTTGTTATCTGCAATTTAATATTTAATTAAATCTTTTCAATCACTTTTGTTTAATGGCAAGATTTAATTAATTGTAATATAATTACTTTTTATCATCAATCAAATTTCCAAATGCTTTGCTAAAAACGCCATTCCCCCTAAACACCCTACGGAAAATACAAATTTATAAAAAAGCAACTACAATATATATCTACTTTTATAAAATATAGCTTGTATATGTTTTATTATAAAAATTTGTGAATTCTTAAAACATTACGAAACAATAATTTAAATTGCCATTTGCTGAACAACGCAATCTAATTAAACATTCAACACTTAATAATAATGGATACTGGTATTTTCAAAATGGAGTCTTAATTCTATTTAAACCCAATTATAGGGCATCGTTTTTATTTAACACATACTAACAACATTACAAAAAAAATTAATATATAGGGTGTATGAGCACAAACTTTCACATGACCCACCATTCTCCACTCTATCTCATAATACTGATATACCTGAACGCATATATGCCGAAAAGATAACTAATCACTAATATACGTATTTCATGCTAAACCAGCAATCATCAGTTGGTCTAAATTACCATCTCTACACATATATGCCATACAAATATATATTAAGATAGCCAATTTTCATATTTTAATGGACAGGTTTCAATCTACTCCACACTCCAACTCTTCAACCGTCCATCTATTTGAAAATCTCATGATGGAATGCTCAAAGACCACCCTGAGGCCGAGATTCTTGTCACATCCATGTTGATCTAAGATCAATCTGACCCCTAATATACAGGACAATCCATTTAATACATATACAAGGGATGGGAAGACATCTCTATTATGTAATAACTGAAATACAGGCTTATTATATATCTGTGTCTATATATGTAATATATAGGATATATGAGCACAGACTTTCACATGACTAACCACTCTCCACTCTATCTCATAACACTGATACACCTGAACACATTAGTGCAGACAGACAATCTTTAATACACTGTGCTAAATATTGTTCTTTTTTTGACCTATAAGGCCAATCAAGATATTGGCTACCAAAATGCTTTTTTATTTTTTTAAGAAAAATATTGATAAATCTATATTACTGAAAAAAATAATATTTTCTGCAATAGATATTTTTAAATTCATAATAAATTGTCCGATAATTGCTGATCATTCACATGTACAATAGAGATCATTACAGTAGTGAACAATTCTTGTTTTATTATAATGTTTGACTGGAGAAGTGATTTGCTGCTAATATTGCTTTTAAAACAATCGTGTTTTTTTAATAAATCATCAAGTATAATTAGCGTAGATATAAAATCATTTATTGCACCAATCAAGTATTTCTCACTAAATTAGAATGATTTCTTGGCAACCATATAAAATATTATTTATAATATTTTAAGTTTTTTACCTTTTCAAAACATTTTCTTGCTGAAAGCACATATTCCAGTTTTTATATTTCTACTTCATCTGTGGTCAATTTACATGAAAATCAAGAAATTTGCAATCCAAAAGAACATGTAAATATTGGAGGAATAGATGTGCTAGATATAGGCTTTATTCTAAGTATATTTAGTTCATGAGCATAGTATTCTACTAATGCATTAATCCCCACAAAGAGTCTCATGGTATATAGGGGTGCATCTGCATTATCATTCTTATAATCTGTTTGGAATAAAAATTTTAAAAAAATTAAGATTCCATTTACGCATTACATTTTTATTTTAAATAGATTACTTATAGACAACACAGATTACCATTAGATTTTGCCTGGTAAATGAATATTTAATAACTATAGCTAGAGGCTGAGACAAGGATAAAAAAAATAGTCAAATTCTCACATCTCCATGAATTGGCAAATCTAGTAATATCTCCCTCTTGATTGTTTATAAAGACTGTAGCAAGGACCTTTGCTTTGAATTTTATTATACAAGTAAAGAATTTTTATCTGTATTAAATATTTAAATTGACAACCTCATATATGTAAATTATAGATAATCTATTATAAACATTTAATAGAAAAATAGAATTCCTACAGCAAGTGTCTTGTTGCTATTACTATAAACTTTGGCAAATAAAGAATACTATAGGGTATAATGCTATAAAATTCCCATCTTCAGATTACTTTCTGATTTTTTCTTTGTTTTTAAAAACTAGGATTCAAAGTTGAAGCCAATATGATGAAGGCAAAGGCAAAATCCAGTTTAAAATGGGGACTTTATACCACCATACCACCTAATTATCAGTTTAATTTTTTTAATTACTATAAAATATTTTTTATGTTAAAAACATATCAGATTATTATATATTTGCAAACTTGGTCTATACAGATATATAAAATATATAATACAAATATAAGCGTAATTTATGTAAATAAGCATTTATTTTTATATAGCACATGTTTACAATTGTATTACATTCAAATATCAGCCTTTCAAGCTAATTGTGCATTTATTATTATTAACACTCACAAAAGTGCATGCACAATTAGCTTGAAAGGCTGATATTTGAATGTAATACAAGAGTAATTTATATAAAATTAGTTTAAACATTTTGTCTGATAAAAGATATTTAACACAAATAGTAAATTTTTATATAAGCCTTTTAGAAGACTGGCCAGTGGTAAGATTGTATTTTACTATTAGAAAGTATTCTTTAATTTTTGAAGAGAATTATTTTGTGATCTATTCTAAAGCAATTATCTTTTCAAGAATCACAAAAACAATTTTATAGTTTATATTTTTTTAAAAAATAAATAAATAAAAAATTTTTTTTTATTAAAAAAAAAAGCTTTTTTTTTTTTTTTTTTAAAAAAAAAAAAGAATATAATATTAATTTTATTATTAAGTTGCTAATTATAATTGGTCAGTTTTTATTTCTTTTACACTTTTTTTTTTGCTTATTTTAAAAAGTGATATAAAAAATAACAAAACTTGAACAAACATAATTATTAATTTAATAATGAAGTTTTTTTTAAAAATGTGAAAGAGTAACCAATTCTGACATTTAAGGACACAGAGTGATTATAATATTATACATATATGAAAAACAAAAACAAGTTATAATCATGTTAACTTGCTGTCACTTGTATTTATGATCAATAGATGGCGTTTTACCAAAAACACCGACTTAGTGTATATTTGTTTACATAAACGACAAAAGAGTCAGCATTCACTATCTCTTTCTTTTGCCCACCCTCAGATCAGCTGATTTCAAGCTAATTTGCTATCATCAGTGAAGGATAGAGCTAGAAACTAGATCTAAACACTGACTTATTTTTTTTGTTTTTATAATATAAGCCTGAAAGAAATCTTTTGCAACTACCCATATAAAGTGCTCTCTACTTTGTTTTGAATTTCTGAAAGCTGATGATATCTAATGTTTTAATTAAAACAGTTAAAATGACTCAAAGTATTTTTAATTGATTGAAATACATTCCTGCTTTATAGAAATTATGTATGTTTGCTAAAACAATGGAAGATTCATATGAAAATAAATTACAAAGTACATCCATATATACTTTATGATAATTATGAATTATGTCACAAGGTAGCTAGGTATGGGTAGACTTATTTTGTTAAAAAATAATAAGAAATTAGAAAATAAATAACTTTGAATAAATTTGTCAATATTCATTCACATATTTAAAGAAATAATTTAATAAATAAAAGTATAAAGAAATAAATGATTTTTAAGTAAGTAATAAGATATGTGTCCAAGCAAACATGTTTTGGTAATATTTAATAGCTACTACTAATAATGAAATATTACAATGAATTATTATCGTTTGCATACAAAGTACTTTGAATTTAAAAAATCAACCCTTCTGATTGATACCAAAAGGGGGGGGGGGGCTGGAGGATTTTAATATGAGATTATAATCTTTGATTAATCTAAGTTCTCGATATTAAGAATAGGGATGATAGCAATAATAATAAATCAAGACAATGATTTTTTCAGAAATTTTATATAGTTAAGTTTACCATAAATTACAAACACACACACATATATGCATATTGCATTGTATAACATTTGAAAGGTCAACTTTTATTCTAAAAACATATCGGTAAAATTGTTTTCAGGATAAACTAAAAGTAATTAAAATTGGATTTTATCTTTCTTATTGCATTGCCAAATCCATATAATATTAATATCATCTATGTTTTTTATTACTTTTTACAATGCTTTAGTAAAAAAGTATTAAAGAACACAGATTATATTAATTAAAATTGGCTGCGAAAGGAATTTGTTTTTAACTAAAATGAGAATCTTTGATTTCTCTTTGAGGTCTTAAAGACACTGAGAACAAATTTCTAATAACCACTGCACAAGTTCTTGCCCTTACAGATGTTATTATCTTGTGATCATTCATAAGATAAATGAGTATGGACAGACTTATCATTAATATGCATCAATTAGCGTGGTGAGTTTGCTGGCTTCTTATCTCTGACTTTAAGATTGAAAAACACTATGATCTTTCTTTTTATTTCTCAGATAGTTCTTAACTAAAACATTAGTTGTGTTTTCTTAAACACATAATAAATATGTGTGTCTAAATGATTTTTATAGATATTTACACTCATGGTAGGCAAAACTAAATTATAACATTCATTTCCAGGATGCTGTGAAAATGTCAATCAAAGCAACCACTTATAGACAAAGACAGAGATTTTAAGAATACTCTAATCAGGTTCAAGGCTCTCATTCAATGCCGACTTTTGAGATATGTACTTATAACTGCAAATCACTTGCAATTCAAGGAAGATTTCCTGATTTGGAATTGTTAGACTCTGTTTAATTAGAAAAAAAGGTGAAGAAGTAATTGACTTAAAGAGGGGGCATTGATATTAGTTCAAAGACCCAAATATTGAAAACATAAATGAATAGACATTCATTATAAATCAAATGTGAAAGGACAACCTTATAAAAATTGATGGTGTACCAAATAGAGGAATAAAATTGGTTATTCAAATTATTGGAAGACTTCAAATTCAGAGAAATCATTGCCTCAACCTGTTTTCACTATGATAAAATAAAGGATTTTTATATATTTGTACAAAATAATTTTAATCACACCAAATATCAGTTTAAGAATGCCATGAGAAACTTTAATATTAGAATTCATAGATAATTTAATGATGATAGTGTTATTAATAAATTCAAATACAGTGATAGAAATGAGAAGTCTCGCAGATATATGAAAATTGAATAAAAAGTATATATTAATTCATTCTTTGTAAAAATGCTAAATGGAAACGAACATGAAAGAATTAAAATAAAGATACAGCAAATTGTATCATATTTTGACAGACAATATAAATATACTTCAAAATTGAAATATTTTTTGTAGATTCAACACAAGAAATTATCATTAATTAATAAAATATGATACATATTAATTCAAAACCAAAGTGACAAAACTACTAATACAAGACAGAATTAATAATTTATATTTCTAATCTTTAGAAATACTGCAATGAATTTAAATTTGATCTGGCAAAATTGTTTAAAATATTAAGACTTTGAAGATGGTTCAGACATGATTGAAGTCAATAAGATAATGACTGATAAGATAAATAGCTGCTCCAAAAAAATGAAAAAATCAATTAGCAAATTCTCTACTGAGGCATGACAATAAAACAACAAGAAATTTTTTTAAATAATACATTAAGAATAATTAAATATCTAGAATTTTGTAAAATAGTATAAAAAATTACTGATGATACAAAAAATATAATTTTGAATTGAAAAATAAATTTTTAAAAGAAAATAGGTCTTATAACATCATCTTAGTTTTAGATGAAAAGTTATTTCGGCAGTAAAAAAATGAAACTATTACTAAAAAGAGAGGTGATGTCATGAAATCTATGGAAAACTTCTTTAAATAGTTATATAATAATAAAGATCAAACAAATTACGTAATTACTACAAGTATTACATCTTTTAAATTGCCGAGTATTTTAAATGCAAAGATGAGATATGCAATTAAATGTGTAAAGAAGGGAAATGATTATTATTCATGTTTTAAACAAAAACAGGTAAAGAAACAGAAAAATGATTGGCAAAGCATACCAAAAATCTAAATAATAAAGATGTAGCAGATAATTGGAAGAATGCAGTAATAATATTGATATTCTAGAAAATGATGAAGAAAATGTTGGAAATTCCAGATATCAGTTTTCTAGCAGTTCACATTACCAAAGGTAATGACAGTTCATTTGTAATTAACTTTGGTTTTTAATTAACCCAAAGAATTTAAAATTTCTTTATCACAGGAAATGTTATTCAAGTATCAAAGAAGTTATAAAAAGAATTAATAAATATAAATTGCAATTATGCTTTGGATTTGTGGATTATAAAAAGGCATTTGATTCTATAAGCCTTTTCATAGTAACTAAAACTTTGGATTATCAAGGTACAGATGTAAGATATTGTCATTTTCTGAAGATTTTTATCAACATTTGACATGAGTGAGTAGATGATATGATGATACTAAGAATATTAACATTGAGAAGGGTGTACAACAAAATGGATTAAAATGGGCAGCCAAGGGAGTGAAAATAAAACGAAATTTTTCAAGTCATCAAAATTTTACTGACAATATGGGTGTTTTGAAAATACCACTTCAGAATTTTGGAAAATGTTGCAAGAACTATCAAATAAAATATTTAAAAAGATTTAAAGATAATTTCTTTAGACTCAACTAAAATTTAACAAAATTTCTCAAAAAAATAAATAAATAAATAAAGATTGATAATCAAAAATTAAAAAAATTAACAATGTCAAATATCTTGGCCATATTATAAATAGTGATGGAAATATAATGGGGTGAAATTAATTACAGAATTAAACTTGGGTGGAGGGCATTTGATAAAATTAACTTAATAGTAAAAGGAAATATACATATGTGTTTGAAAAAGAAAGTTTACAATAAATGTGTTTCACCATTTTTTATTTATGTATCTGAGACTTGAATATATAACAAGAGAACTTAATAAACAAAGCAAAACTCTCCATACAGTAGTGCGACCCTGTGCCAACAAGAGTAATCAATGAATGCCAGAAGGATTGTGCATAAAATCCATATCTAATGCCTACTCATCCAATATCCCCAGACTATTTTATGCACAAGCCTTCTGGAATTCATTGATTACTCTGGTTGGCACAGGGTGGCACTACTGTATGGAGAGTTTTGCTTTGTTTATAAACAATTATGTGCTAGTATAAGAGATAGTGATTATGTGAGAACTTAATAGTTAACTAAATAGATAAAAGATGTTTGCTGGGGGTTGCATTAGATCTTAAGATCTAGATGCAGTGTTCTCAGATCCATGACTCCTTACTGATGAAAGCCAAATTAAAACCTAGTCTGAGAATATGGGATGGGTATGCACTAGATAGAGATTTTATGCACAAACTTTCTTGCATTCATTGATTACTAAAGCTACCATTAGGTGGATTACTGTATGTAGAGTTTCCTACTGTTAGAAGAACAATACAAAAACTTCAGATTACTCAATAAAGGATAGAAAGGTTTATGTTAGAAATAACAAGAAGAGATCAAAATTGAAATACATGTATGAAATAATAAACACATATTATTGGAATCAATAGGAAAATGAAGAGACTGAGATGGAGCTGAATTGAATATATTATTAGAAGAGGTGATAATAAACATACAGCCAAACTTTTAAATAGATCCTCATAAGATGAATTTAAAAAGTTTATTAGTGTGATATAAATAAAAGAAAAGTCTGAAATTAGAGAAACTGGATTAAACTTGAAAAATCTTTATCCCCAATGAATGTCTGAAAATGATGAGAGTGGTATATTAAAACTGTTTTCTATATAGACTAGTGATAGGTTTAAGAAAAACAATATTTTAAAAACCTTTTAACATATTTTGAAAAACATTCTAAGCAGATGAATGACTAATGTCAAAGATAAGAGAAAGAGATTTTTTGACTCAAATCAATTGCAGAATTTGTTGAATCTATGAAGGAGCTTGGAATCAACATTTTCAATGAAGGGAGAAAAATGTAGCTGTTTATTGTAAAAGATGTATTTCAAAAATACTGGACAAAGAGGTTCGTATATGATCTATTGGCTATTTGCTACAGTGAAATAGGCTACAGGTTAAACCATTCAAATGACTAACAGTATAGACTATCATCATCATCATTTTCAAATACTATCAATTTACTGCAGGATTAAGGTCTCTCCATGTTCAGCCCATCTTCTCTGATATTTAGATTCTCTTCTCCGCATCATTTAAGCTCACTTCCTTATTTCCGTCTTCCATCTCACATGTGGTTTCTTTCTAGGTCCTTTATAATTTATAGTGTGGACTATAATTTTCAGTATATCCTAATTGAAGCAGTAATCAATAAAGCTTGGGTCTCCAGCTTGGTCTCTATCTCTAGTTAAAACATTGTAAAAGTACATTTACATTTTTATCATCCATTAGGGTATTATACAAAAGGAACGAGTTGCCCATTTTGGTTCTATAATTGTGTGAAGTGCATCCTAATGTTTGCCATTATTGAAAAATATGTTGACAAATAATTCTCTGTGTGAAGCTTCTAGAATATTGCATAAGTTAATGAACATTAAATGCTGTGGTAAAGCATATAATAACATTTAAGTAAACTGAAGAAAATAACCTTTAACTGCACTTGAAGCTAGAATCCTAGTAAACATAGCATTATACCGATGAAACTTGAAAAAACTGTCATATTTTAAAATGAAGATGGAACTTAAGAATAATATTCACATACTCGTATAAAATAAATCATACAAGTAATATTTTTTTCCTTATTTAATTATAACTGAAACACAAGCTTATTATATACCTGGTCTATATATGTAATATATAGGGGATATGAGCACGAACTTTCACACGACCCACCATTCTCCACACTATCTAATAACATTGATATACCTGAACACATCGACATATATGTGTTCACATGCATCAGTGTTATGAGATAGAGTGGAGAGTGGTGGGTCGTGTGAAAGTCTGTGAACACATACCCTATATATTTCTTATTTAATAACGTAAAGGTCTTTAACAAATTACTTTTTTCTCTCATTTATTTATCATGTATATATTACATTTAGTTTTCCTTTTGATTTTCTTTTATGTAATTAAGTTCTGTTTCATTTTCACAAGTATTAAAATATATATGAAAAGAAGAAAAATATATGATTAAAATTATGCATAATTCTTCCAGAAAAATATACATTGATAATGTATTTATCTTAAATTTATTCTGAAAATGTATAATAGATAGATTCATCTTTAACAGTCTGAATCTTGAAAGCAACATAAAATTTGAAAAAAAAAATAAGTGCATGTTTATACCAGTAAATATTTTGTTAATTACAGTTATAGCTCAATTCAGTAAGATAAAAAAAATGGACCGCATTTAATGGAATATTTATTAGTGATTTGCAAAGTATTTTAATTGTATATTTGTCCAGGTTCAGTTTATAAATAATTACATAAAGTAGATGTTTTATTAGAATAATAATAGAAAATTAAGGAATAAGATAAAAATTAGTTCTCAGGAATAAGAACCAATGCAGTAAATCAATAAATACATAAAGAAAAGGTCGAAATTATAGCACTTTATATTAAAACTTGTTGCTTATAGTAAAAAATATGATATACTACATTTAATTCTTAAGTAAAATTTAAAAAAACAACACAAACTTTTTTTTTTTTTAAAAAAGGAACATATCTCTTTTCTTTCTTTCTCTCTCTCTCTCTATATATATATAAAATAAATACACTGATTTACAATTTAAAATTATTGTTTTTGTTTCATGAATGAAATTAGAAAATAAAATAGAAAATATTTCTGTAATGTAATTTGCACTACACCACTCTAACCTAAGTTTGAAGACTTGTTTCTATCTGCTTTTAACACCTGGTGGAGGGATGTAATCATAAAGATATGGCCAACACTCATCAGTTGACCTAGACCACAATCTCTTATCTATATCTTTACTATTGTTCAGTATATATATATATATATATATATGACGGAATTAACATCCATTATGTTGTCTTTATAAAATACTTTAATATAAAAATATAAATAAATATTATAGACAACTATATTTGAATTAATAAATAATAATAAATTTATTTTGCATCAAATCGATTTATTTATATTTTTATATTAAAGTATTTTATAAAGACAACATAATGGATGTTAATTCCATCATATGAAATATTATTGCAGAAAATTAGAAATGGTTTTAAATTAGAACGTCATTGAAATATTTATATTAAAGAACGAAGTGACTTTAGAATTTTCATCTACTAAAGAAAAATGCAAGTTTTTATTAATTTAGTAAATATAATGTCTTTTAATTTATTTAAAGATTTTTATAAACAAAATTTAAAAAAACTGCTATATTGAGGATATACCATCTGATTTCTTTCAACTCTACAGACATTTGTGTGATCTGTGTCTTCTGATTGTTGATAGTAAATTTTATAAACTGTATTCTTTAAATTGTCATAATTTTATGAAGCCTTTATCATTAAGGTCAAAGGATATTAGTTTTTAAATTTTGCTCCAAGAATCCGTGAAGTTGAATTGTAAGTCGTCAATTAAACATTGGAAATTTTAATAATTTTTAAGGTTTGGTTTGAACAATAAGTGTATACTAAGTTAATGTAAATCGCATGACTTTTTGATTTATTCTAACATTTTGAGAAGGTTCAGAACGAAAATCGATTTGATGCAAAATGAATTTACTATTATTTATTAATTCAAATATAGTTGTCTAGAATATTTATTTATATTTTTATATTAAACTATATATATATAGCAAACTATTACAGTTTATTTGATAAGTGTCAAATGTTCTGCCCTTATAACTTTGACACAAATCATTTAATCAATGTATATTAATATTTTTCATTAATCATTCATTAGACTAAAAATTATTCAATAACGAATATTATTTCTGTGGTGTAATTTTTGCTACACCATTCTCATGCAGGGCAAGAATTTATTTCTATCCACTTTTAATATCTTGAGTGAATGATGTAGTAAAAATTATACCACAGAAATATTATTCATTATTGGGTGATCTCTAATCTAATATAAGTGATTTGTATCAAAGTTGTGATTGCAGTACATTTGATTCTTATTAAATAAACTATAGTAATTTTCTATCTGTGCATATACTGAATGATGACAAAGACATGTATAAGAGATTGTGGTCTGGGAAACTGATGAATGCTAGTTCAGCATGAAATGTACATCTTGGGGATCATAGATTGGTTTTCACATGTCTTTGACTATAAGTTTATGATTATATCCCTCCACAAGGTATTAAGAGTGGATAGAAACCAGTCCATAACTTGAGTGATAATTTTGCAGTGAAAATTACACTACATAAATATTATTCTTTATTGGATAATCTCTAAACTAATAAGTGACTAATAAATATTATTAAGATAAAATATACCTTCAGGAATAAGAATATAAAAGATTAACTAAAAAAAATAAAGAAAGAAAAAATAGAAATTATAGTTGATCACATCAAAGACTTGAAGGTTATGGAATGTAAAAAATAAGATTGGACTTACATAACTTTTAATAGGTGAATTTATGCTTGCAAATATAAATATAAAAATAATTTTGCTAGTATCTTTATTATTATATATTTTGAGATATATATATAGCACAACATTACTGTTTTATAAAATATGATATTTTTAATTGTTACAGAATAAAGATATTTCTAAGCCATTTCCCATTGGATTTTTTTTCTCCATTTCATTAGTTCATAGTATATTCTAATTGTAACATCTTCAACTTTAATGCATTAATTTTTTTTTTAAAAATCTTCTTAAATTAACATTTAGATCACTGAACAGTAATAAAATAATTTGCTTCTGATTGCGTTAAAAAAGCATAATTATGTTTTCAATACAAACATTATTAAGAATATGTTTGTTTGTTTTGAAAGGATGGCAGCTGTGATCTTAACTTATTCAGTGACCCCTGACCAACTAAGAATAAATTTAAATATAGAAAAACTATAAAAGTTTTATATAAAATTATATCAACAAATTAACATTGAGATTTAATATTTATATATATTAATATTTTTTTCATTTATATTTGTAATTCAAATTTGCAAATGGTTGTTCATTTTGTATATGAAGTAGGTTCTTTTTTCTTTATAACCTAACGCTAAGTGTACTTTCAGTGAAGTTCACCGGAACTATACTTTGCTAAAAGTAAACTTAAAAAATTATGTATAAAAAAAAATAGTTCATTATGCTATGCATAATATTTGCAAATTTGCATTTTAATATATGTATATGAATTCATAGTATTATTTCCAGGAGTTTCCAAGCAATAAAAATATAATAGCTAAATAGCTGACATTTCAGTATAATTGTAACCGAAAAGTTAGTCAACAGCAAATTGGCTCAGGTGGTAAGCCAAAAACTGCGACCAAAATGTCCTATCCTGGATGGTAACAGGCTAAAATTAAATGATACAACACAAAGCTGTTACAATATAATCCAGTCATGGCCAGGGTACATCGCGAAGACCTATCACAGCATTACTTAAAGATACATTAACTTAGCTACTATAAATTGTATGAATCTTTAATTAAATATAATTCTCCTTAACAATGTGATCTGAAAACTACATCCCCAAATCTTAATTTGCAATTTTATTTACTTGAGACTCAATGGCTCACCATGGACAAGCTGACATTATCTATGAAATCGTTAATCATTACATGGTGACTCTATGGGCCATTTAATAAGATGATAATAAATCTAACCAGCTTCATAATATAATTGGCTGTAGCTCAAATGTCCTCATGCTCTAAGTACTGAAATGTTCTATAAGGTAATGCTTAGCAATGGAAGATGAGTAATATGAACTTTAAGTTTTTTCTTCATTAGCTCATATATCAAATCAAATCAAATCAATTGTAATGAAACCTTTAGTGGAATAAATAAAATACCTGTTATAGTAATAGAGAATAGGTTCAATTGTTATACTGGCTAGCAGATTTATTATTAATTTAAGTATTTACAGTAAAATGTAAATGGAATTTTAAATGAAAAACATTCAATACTTAATATTAGATTATGGAAAAAGTCCAGTATATAAATACATCTATGGTCATTGATGTATTTAAGGAGTTAGTTATTTGTTGCAATACTTCACTTATATTAATATAGAAAAACAATTTCTTGATAAATTACTATGTGATGATGGTACCTATTTCACTTAAATTGCACTGAGATTTAAGGATAAACAATCCCCGATTACATCAATGAAAATGTTACATCAATTTATATTAATAGGAGTCATCATCAATAGTATTCAGTCCTATGGGGATAGCAAGTTTATTTATTTCTCCAATTTATTCTCTTCATTGCCCAGATCTTCAATTTCTTATATCTCTTATATCATTCAAAAAGGTTAATCTTTTTCATCCTTTCTTTTTCTTTCCATTTGCCTTTTTCTCCAAAACATCATTCACTGTACTATTTTTCCCTTTAGTATATGCCCAATCCAGTTTCACCTTCTATTCCTAATTTTCTTAATCAATTTTCTTTTTATTTACTTACTTTTTCCAAAACTTCTTCTTTTGTCATTTTAATCACCCAAATAACTTTTTCCATTCTCCTCCATCCCCCCCCATCTCAAAGGCTTCCAATCTGTTTCTAATTTTTTTTACTCATTGCCCACATTTCACAACCATACAATAATACACTTCATACATAGTATTTAATTAATATTTACTTAATTAACTCTTTGAAGGCTAATATGTTCTTTCTCTTAATAAATGTTTCCTTTGTCACTACTATTCTTTTTTAACTTCATCTTCACTTATCCCATTCCTACTCACCCAACTACCCAAATATCTAAATCCATTTACTCATTAAACTATATTATTATGAATTATAAATTGTAGTCTTTTAGTAAGTTACTTAAAATTAAATGCTAAAAAGGTTAAAATAATATTCAATGAATTTTTTGTCAAGAAAAAAAATAAAGATGTATAATCATGAATTATAGAATATTGATAACAACAAATACTTTGAACAGATTATTAACACAAATGAAAGTATAATAAATAAAATTCAGATTGTCAATATTAACCAAAATATGCCTATGGCTTTAAAAAGAAAAGTTTTTAATTAGATGACTATAAATTAACAGTAATAAGCTTTTTAACTATGATGAATAGGTATTAGACCAATTAATTTCATCTATTAATAATATTTCCATTCTCTCATTATTTTAATGGTATTAAATTTCCTAAAATAATATCTTAGCAATATTTATATTTCAAAAATCTTTAAAACTTATTGCACACTTGCTAAATTTACTGCAGTCACAACTAACATTGTCCCCAGATAAATACCTTAAAGATTATCAATAATTATTCTTTAGACTAGAAATTATCATATTATTTTTAGTTCAGATATATACTTTAAATATTAATTAAAGATTAATATATCTATTCTTATTAAATACAATCACATGGAATTATTAATTCAACTCAATTTTTGTTGGTCTCATATGAAATAATTTACTTATAACTGCCATTTTACTGCACAGTAAATAAATATTAAGATATTTACAAAAGGGAGGAGAGGTGACATTATTGTGAGTGGAGAATGTTTGATATTTTCATAACAAATATTATTAATTTGATATTGATAAATACTGAACAAGAATAATAAAGAAGCATATGAAAAGTCTAAAATGGACAAATTGATGGAACAGTAAAAAATGCATTTTGGGGACCACTTGCCTTTTTCAGATCTCTTTATTTATATGATTTAAAAATATATTATTAAAAAAATTCTAAAATTATATACATAATGTATATTTTGTTTCATTTTTATTGTATTTATAATACTGAGAGCTAACATTTAACATCCATACAGACTCTCAAAACATCACATGGTCACAGTACAGTCCTCACTGATAAAAGCCATAAGCTAGAAACTAGTTTGGGGAGATTTGGATAGTACAGCATTACATAAAAATTTATTAAGCATTACCATCTGGAACCTAGTGATTACTAAAACTTTCACTAGATGGCATAACTGTGAGATTGGAAAAAAATTTCTAATAGATAGCTAACATATATGCACGTAAATAAATCAATAAAGAAAAATTTTGTGAAATAATGGATAATATATTTTTCCTTTCATAACCATGAAGTAGCATATGTGGATTCACTGATTACTTATACTAACATAAATGGTACTGCAATAACGCAGTATAGGTAGATTATTGTTTCAAATGTTGACTAAATACAGGAACATAGGTAGCCATTATGAAGCAAACCCAAAAAATGGGCTTGGTCTACTAACCATTAAAAGCTCTTTGATTGTGATCATTAAATTAAAATATATGTTGTAAATAGTAAAAAGTATCTTTTTTTAATATAGGAGTCCAAAGTTTTAGCTATGCTTGTGTATAGGAATCAAGCTGTTTTTGGTACAAATGAAATTATTGTTATGAATTACAATACTATGTATGAGTTAATGTTTTGTTATTCAAAAACTCATGTGATATTCTAGCAGCTAAAAATTGCGGGTTAAACTTCGATCTAAGAACTTTTCTTTCTCAAATCATCATTATTCCCAACTAAAATCTATAAAACAAATTAATATCTTTTTATATATAATAGAATCAGTTGTACATTGCTAATTGAAATTCAAATATAAAATATCTCTACCACATATCGTTACAATATTTCAGCAGCGCTATCTATGAAACAAACCTAAAATTTGACTAATGCAACTTAAGTAAAAGACTTATAGGTAAGAGGTTGACCTTTGACTTATGTTGCTTTATTTAGATTTTATATTTGTTTTATAAATAGCTCTGCTGAAATAACATAACGGTATGTGATAGTGATATTATATATATATTGCATAAAGTTGAATAAACTTGTTTTAAAGATATAAAATTTTCATGACCTTCTAAAAATGACCTTTTTCTTTATTTTTTTAAATTTTACAAAAAGGGCATTTATTTCTGATTTTAATATTTAAACTTTGCTAACATAACATTTTTTTTTATTATGGTTTACTGTGTTAAAAATGTCTTGCAATTATCTTTTTTTGGTTTAAACTTTTTTTTTTTCAATTGCTTTTCCCCCCTACCTTTTGAAAGTAATAAAGTTTATTGGATGTATAATCTTATTATGATCAACTTCTTTCAAGAATCTTTCTAGCAATTCTCAGCTTCAAACAATCCATTTAAAATTTTCAAAATAGATTTAAATCTTTAAATGGTAGAATATGAATGAAGATTAGTGCTAGCCCTGAAAATCTTAATTCTATTAAAGGCTAAACTGAGACATCACCATCAACGCTTCAATTAATAAATGACACAAAAATTGCGTGTGTGTGTATACATATATGCTGTATATATTATTATAATGTGACTTATAAATATCAAACAACCTGCATTCATGACTTTAACACATCCACTTCAGATAAACACATAAATTATTATTACTAAGCAGTTATTAGGTTAGAGATAAGAAAATCATGATTATTACAATACAAATTTTAAATTCTAACATAATTAGTCCAACTTCAATCTATTTTTCCATGGGTTATTTCTTAGATCTACTTAAACCATTCACTTTACCATGCACTGAATAACATTAAATAAAATCTGATTCTGAAGATGCATTTTAAGCTGACCCAGGTCACAATTACATAGATACGTCATCATTATTTGTTCAGTATTTATCAATAATAAATTATTATAAATTGGTTTACAAGGATTAATTTTTTGCAATCACAACTTTGGCACTAACTACTTTACATAAATACGTTAATGGTTATTACTAATCATTTTCTAGGCTTTAGATAATTATATCATTCCTAATTCAGGTATAAATTTTCAGTGTCATTTGCGTACGTTTAATTACATATTTGGTTTGCAAATGTCAAACTTTCTATATTAACAAATTTACCATCATTCACTTGATATAGATATAATAATATAATGATTATTACTAATGATTTATTAGGCTAGAAATTATCATATTAATTCTAGCCTAGTTATATGTATATATTATTACTGATATCAGTTAGTAAATATATTATTCAGATATCTTTTTCTGAGAAATGTTTATTATCTCCTTTCCTTAAAACATTTCCTCTGAACATTTTCATTTCAGCTATATTTATTACTGGAGACGAGAGGTAAAATAGGGCTTATTCATTTTTTTTTCATAATAAATTTTACTTCTAAGTATTGCTTAGAATATTTATAGGAATGACTGGCCCAAAAGTTAAAGATCCTTAATCAATCCTTGGCTGGATAACATTAAAAAATGTTTGGACAGCTAATTGTGCTAAAACTATAATTTGGTTGCTTAAATATCAGATGTTTAAGCTATTAACCAAATAATTAACTTATACATCACTCAATTTTATAAATGAATTCATTTCAGTATCTTTTACTAACTTATTATTTAACTATGACATAAAATGTTATCCAAATTCAATGTCTGAAGTGTGAATTAAGACAATATAAAGATCACAGGACTGGTTTCAGAGTAATCTTTTCCATCAAGCCCCAACATCATCAACCACTCATAAGAATAGGTTTAATCTTATTTATATTAACTCATATTGGCTACAATTTTTTTTAATTAAATGGGTGTTTTGTCTCAGTACTTTCTATTTCATATGTATTTATAATTAATCAGGTATTCATCTTAGTACCTTCCTAAATATGTCTCTAGTATGCAGAAATCAAATTAATTTAAATCTATTTTCCTTAAATTAAATTTATATCCTCTTTTTCGTTTTAGTGGCATATCATATCCATCAGTTGTAGACTAGGCAATTGTAAATTCAAATTGTCTTTTGCAAAAAAAATGCACATTTTTTCTACTTTAAAAGAATTATAATAAAACTTATTAAAACTAATGGCAAATAAATTATAAGAAAGCAATAAATCATTTATAAATAAGTTTCAACTGAATTCAGTTAAATAAAAGTAAGATTATTTCTTTATTTTTGATTTTATGTTTTTAATTTTTTTATACAAATAATTCCATAGCTATTCTAAATATATATTAAAAAATCAAATTCGAAGTGATAATTATATAAAACAAATATATATCTTAGGAATAGTATAAGATACTGCAAGTAGTCTGAATGTTATTACATCACATTGTAGTTCTTGTAGGTTAAACATATTTCACTGACTTCATTTAAAAGTGTGAAAATTACACACAGGCAACTATTAATTATGATGTTTTTTATAGTTAACAAGGACTTATAATTATATTTTAGTTGGATTTAATTTATAATCAATTTCATTTTTACAAACTTATATATATATATATATATATATATATATATATATATATATATATATATATATATATACACCTGAGTAAAGAAGATAGTGTTTGCTTAGTAAATTCACAATTAATAATATATCACCTTTTGCACAATTAATAAGTATGTACAGAAAAATTATTTACAATTAAACATTTGATTATACATATATATATATATATAACACATATTTTGCTGATTCATCCATGTTAAAAAACTTAAATATTGATATACCGACATTTCAATTTGATCACACAAGTCATCCACTGGGTGATAAAAGGTAGAAAGAAAGTTGTAGAGGTGCTACCATCACTGACTTGAAAAAATGTTAAAGTTCCACCAATAGAAAAAATGTTAAATTAAGAATGTTTTTTTTTTTAAATCTTTCCAAATAGGAGGAAGTTTGCATGTATCATCTTGCTTATTGATACAACCTGGCCTTTTAAGTATCTCAATGGCTTCTCTAATTTTGCACTGGTAGAGATGATAACATCTGGATATGATTCTGGTACTAGAAAAATCAATTTTATGACCTGAATCTATAGTATGGAGTGAGAGTGCTGATGATGATGGGTGTTGTTTAACTGAATTAGCATGCTCATCTCTCCTAACACTGATGTGACAATTACTCATATTTATGTAAGAAGATTTATAATTTTCACATGAGATTTGATAAACACCATGAGATTCAAGATGGATTGAATCCTTAGGCTTGGTTATTATATTGCTGATCTTTTGATGAGTAGAAAAGATTGTATCTATATTATAGTGTTTTAATATACGTCCAATACTGTCTGTAGTTCCTTTTACATATGGAACACAAATCCTAATAGCTGATTTATCATCTTTTCATTTCCTATTTTGTTCATTTTAGGCTTGAAATAAGACTTTTTTCATAAATTTATAATTATAACTATTTGCTAATAAAACACTATTAATATGATTTATTTTTTCTTTCAGATGTGACTTATCTGAAAGGTTAATTGCTCTATTTAAAAGAGTTTGCAGAAACTATCTGAGGTGGATGATGATGAGAATGGAAATGTAAATATCTGTTCATGTGTGTATTCTTTCTGTAAATTGAAAATGATAAACTATTTGGTGTTCTCGTGAATAGAACATCAAGAAAAAGAAGTTATCCATCAGACTCTGTCTCCATTGTGAATTTAATATGAGGATGCATATCATTTAAATGTAAGAAAAAAAATCATCTAATTTATTTTTTCCATGTTGCCATATGACAAAAATGTCATCTATGTATCTGAGCCAAATGAGAGGTTTTAAAGATGATGATTCTAAAGCAGGAGTTTTTATATTTTCCAGGAATAAATCAGCTATTACTCCTGAGATAGGTGAGTCCATAGGAGTACCAGATGTGATAATCTCTATCAGTGCAAAATTAGAGAAGCCATTGAGATACTTAAAAGGCCAGATTGTATCAATAAGCGAGGTGATACATGCAAATTTCCTCCTATTTGGAAGGATTTTTTTTAAAAAAACATTCTTAATTTAACATTTTTGTAATTGGTAGAACTTTAATGTTTTTTTTTTCAAATCAGTGATTGTAGCACCTCTACAACTATCTTTCTACCTTTTACTCCAACATAAATTCAATAATTAAGACTACATTCTTTCATACTACAATGGAAATAAACTTTTTACACATATCTTTCAAATATAATATTACACAAATAAAACAACAATCATAATGGAGACATTAAACATTTAATGTATTGCTTGTATTTATTATCATGACTACAGTAAAAAAATACATATAATAACAAAAAAACCATGATTTTATCCAAAGTATATACTTTATTATTCACATATTCATTTTAAAATGAATAAAATCAATTCACAATCTTATACAACACATTTACATTTTTGTATCAATATTATCATTGTCATAGCAACACAGTTCAATGCTTCATAGGTTAATATATCCACCATCAAAATCACACAGTAAAGAAAAAAAATATGGTTGACATCTTATCACATAGTCATCTCAAACTTCAATAGATACACTTTGTATATTATTATATTTTTGATTGTGTTATTAAAACATAAATTGAAATTGAATATTTGTAATATTTTTCATACATCTTGACTTATTTGTTCAAAGGTCATTTTCATGATGTTTTTATATTGTCATTATTTTCAACGATTATCAGTCTACTTCGAGATGAAGGTCTCTCTACTTCAATCAATCTTCTCCAATTTCTAGCCACTTCCTTATTTCATCCATCCATCTCACATATATTCTTATTCTAGATCCAGCTCACTCCATTTCAGACTGTAAATTTTTTCAAAGTTGTCATAACACCTGTTTGTTCTTTCATCCTTGTATATCATTTTTGTCTCTTCTTGTTACTTCTAACATCCATCTTCCTTACTTCTTTAAGTGGTCTGAAGTTTCTGTATTTATACACACACTTATTTCTATACATTTAAAAACAATTATAATGAGAACAGTAAACATACATTAATAATCTTATTAGGAATATATTTTTATGTAATAAAACTATATGTATAAACATAATTCTTATATAAATTGCTTTTTTAGAGCTTTTTAAAAAGTTTTTTAGAATTTAAATATTTTTATAATTTTTTTTGTTTGTTTATTTGTTATGAAAATTAATGATTTTAGTATATTTATCCTTATGTTTTAATTAATTTTATATATTAAGCAATAATTTACACTCTATGTATTTTATTTATAACTAACAATAAAAAAAGATATTTGATTATTTTTTTTTAGTAGCATTTAATTTTTACTTTTATACAATGAACTGTGCTGTTATCAATTTGCATTCTTATTTTTCTCCTTTTATTTTCTTTGCATTTCTTCTTATATTCATATATATATATTGCTTACTATAACCCCTTCATATACACTTTAATGCAAAAAAACTTTTTTTAATGATTCATTTATTTTCCTGACAGTTTCGACTGCCCTGCAGTCCTCATCAGAGTGATCTTAAGATAGAGGAATTTAAGATCACTCTGATGAGGACTGCAAGTCATTCAAAACTGTCAGGAAAATAAAGGAATCATTAAAAAAAAGTGTTTTGTTTTTTTTTTTGCATTAAAGTGTATATGAAGGGGTTATAGTAAGCAATATATATCAAATTGCATTATAATTCTTTTATTCATATTTTGGAATTTAATCCAATAAATTCAGGTGTTTTAGAATCAGATCTAAAATTTCTTCCTGCTGACTTCCATAATCTAGTAACTAGTCTGGGGCATAAATTTTATAGCACTAATAGCAATTTAACAATCACTATAGCTAAAATCATTTGATTTCTCAATCTCACAGTAAGTGGTAGAGTAAGATCATGTGATGTTTTTTACTCATGTGATGTATTTTTATTGAAATGATGTGATGTTTTTTTAAGTTAATCTTTCAGCCATGAATTTGAAACAACTAAGTGGCGAATATAATAATTCCTTTTCATGCTTTTTATTTTAGTAACTTAAACTTTATTTGTTTAATTTTGACATTATTTTAAAAATTTGTTTTAATATAAGCTTATAAATGAAAAACATTTTTAAAAATAATATTTCATCTTTGCAAATAAAAAAAAAAAAAGATACATAAGATAAGCAACGAAACAAAGGAATTCATTTTTACTCTTCTCTGTAATAAAATTATATTACTCTTACAAAGTTTTTATTGGTAAAACAAATTTTGATAAACAATTCAATTATGCAGTTAAATCATTTTTAGTACATTAAAATTTCACTTATAATCTTAAAAACCATTAAAAAATAATATTGCATGGTCAATTCTTATAATAGTAGGCATTTCTTATTTTAATAATAGGGCTTTTTATATTCATCAGAACTAATTACATTTTTGCTAAAAAGTAAATAATTTCATAATAAAACTGAATGAATACATCACCTACTTTCCAAAATGCAAATATTGAAAATAATTTTATTTTAAAAATAAGAAAAGTATGCAAATAAATTATGTGTAATATTATGTTTTCCAAGTTCTTAAAAGCTATGATATACTTTGCTTGTATAAAAGTTTTTAATCAAATAATTTTCTATCAAAAACGATTATATTGAAACAAATTATTAAATACATCAATTATTTATTAAGCAATATATATTTAATTGTACAAAAGTAAAAGGGTTGTCATCGAATAGCTACTATATCCCACTCGATGGCACAGTTTTCGCACTTAAACTATAAAATATGATCATTCCCAAGCTGTTAATTACAATCATTTTGATGTGTTTTTTGTAATGCGAAAATAAAAACAAAAGAAAATCGTCTTTTTTAAATATTACTTAATTTTAAATATTATTTTTTATTAAAGTATACACATTAAATGATAATAATAAATATAAAATAAAATAAACAAATTACAAGTTGATTTGTCTTTTTTAGTTTGCTTTTTATTAGAAAAATCAAGTTTCTATCGGAGATTTTTTTACTGGGGTTACGGCTTTTTTTGTTGTTGTTGTTTACCGCTAGTTTTTATTTCAAATAGAATGATAACTAAAAGTAAAACTTGTTACGCTTACGTTTAGGGTTAGTTTTAGGGTTAGGATTAGGGTTAGTTTTAGGGTTAGAATTAGGGTTAGGTTTAAGGTTAGCTTTAGGGTTATTTTTCTGTTGTTTGTAATGTTAAAATAAAAAATATCAAAATTGTATTTTTGTAAATATTTTTTTTTACCAACATCTATAAAATAAATGATAACTATAAACGTAAACTATATTCAACAAAGTATAACAGTAGTCGGAGAAAAGAAAGAAACTAAAACTTTTTTAAACAATGACAAATATATATATATAAAATGTTTAATATATGTTTTTTTATGACATTTAAAAAAAACCGTGTACAATTAATTGTACTTTTTTTTACGGGATATTTTTGTGTTAATGCTCTTTTTTATTTCAAAAATATACACACTGTACAATCTTAAAATGTTTCTTGGAATGTTACGAACATTATGTTACTTGACTCGTTATCTAATTCCAAATAACTTTATACATATATCTCGTCAACATTTACTACTTAAAACTTCAATACACTACGGTGTAAAAAGTCTGTTAATTATTACTTTACAAAATGTGAACATTTCAATACTTTAAAATAATAAAAAAATCCAATGAAAACAACATTTCCATCCAATTCAAAAAAACACACCCTCTCCCCAAGCCGTAAACATTTTATAAACTGTGCGAATTCGCAAAATATATTTGCTGCGTAAAACATACATGCTGTACTGCGACGCGACATAGTGGCCTGCAATCTGTAGCACAACAAAAAAGTTGTATTATAGAAAATGCAGGTTTGAAGGTATCGGCCATGGAAACAGCATTTTTATGTGTTTTAGCGTAAAAACAGCACCATCCAGTGGGATATAGGGCTCCTCGACGACAACCGTAAAAAAAAAAAGGAAATTACATATAAAACGATATTTTTCAATTTCTCAAAATTGGAAAATCAGTATCAAAAAGGAGAAAGTTGAACAAGTGTACTGAATATATTTTTAGTTCTTTTAGAAACATGATAGCTTTGATATTCCTAAATTGATTTGGTTCTAGAAAATGGTGGCATCATGTAATTTTTTAAAAAACTAATAACAGTCAAAGCATATTTTAGTTTTGATTTTTGCCATCACATGTATGCAAAGCCACAAAATGAATTTTTTAGATCATAAAAAATGAAGTTGCTTATAACAGTTCTTTCATATACACTTCAATGCAAACAAATTTTATTAAAACCTTCTTTATTTTCCTTACAGTTTCAACTGTCTGGCAGTCAGCATAAAATTACTATCCAGAAATCCCAGACTATTAATCCTTACATAACTATTTCTATCATATTGCAAATTTGACATCAATGAAGAAGCATAAGATCACAGAGATACAATGACTAAGCATATGGAACAGTAAATAATGCAAGAGATAAAAATTGAAGGTCATTAAAATAATAATAATTAATATGTTGGTTATTGTTTATATAATTAGAAATCAAAAATTAGATAAATTAAATAAAAAATGAAAAATTGATGACTTATTCTATCAAGTCCTTGTTACTATTAATTACCTTTACTCCAAACATTATTCTTATTATATTATGATGTTCGTTTAAAATTTAAATATTGTAACATTTAAATACAAATGAGCCAATATTAAATTATTAATTATGAAATTTTTTGTTCAAATTAAATTTAATGTTTTAAAAATGTTTATAACCATAGGTTTTTATTTAGTTATTTATAGAATGGTTTTTCTTTTCTCTTTGCTTTCCTGCATTTAAAATCTATAACTATAGCATATGTTCTGCATATCATTATATTCGCAATGTGTAATTTAAACAAAGCCAAGCAAAACTCTCCATACAGTAGTGTCATCTTGTGCCAACAAGAGCAATCAATGGATGCCAGAAGGCTTGTGCATAAAATCCCTATCTAGGGCCTACTCCTCCAATATCCTCATACTAGTTTCTGGCTTGTGGCCATCATCAATGAGGAGCCTTGGATCTGAGAGCACTGCACCTAGATCTTAGGATCCTAAGATCTAGGTGCAGTGCTCTCAGATCCAAGGCTCCTCACTGATGATGGCCACAAGCCAGAAACTAGTATGAGGATATTGGAGGAGTAGGTACTAGATAGGGATTTTATGCACAAGCATTCTGGAATCCATTGATTGCTCTTGTTGGCACAAAATGGCACTACTGTATGAGAGTTTTGCTTTGCTTTGTTTAATAACAATTATGTGCTAGTATGAGATAGTGATCATGTGATGTTTAATGTGTTATTTAAAGTCTAAAACCTCTTGTAAATTGGGATTTTAATTTAATTATAAAAATGTTTAAATCATTATTTTCTTTTTGCTATCTTTTTTGGCACATGTTACATAATTTTATTATACTTAGTTCAGGCATAATTTTACTTACGTTAGTCAATTTAAGTGATGTCTGACAAACAAATTCTATGAAAACTTCTGTCATACAAAACTAATTTTTGTGATTGATAAAAAATAATTGCTTGTAGATTTATATTTGGTGATTTCATATAGAAATATTTCTATAAGATGGTATTCATTTGCATAAATGTCCAAGATTAGACAAAAAATACATAGTTTGGTATTGTGGCAGAATGAAAGATTCTGAAACTCAAGATCCACGAAACACAACTCACTCACTTCTAGTATCTCAACTCCATGTGAATCCCCAACACTTTGTATGATTTAGAGTAAAGGACAACTGGTGAATTCTAGAACTGTAAGTTCATGGATCACAATTTCATTCTATTATTTCCAGTGTTTAAACTTTATGCAACTCATGAAGAGCAAATTATTATTTCCACTCTGTATATTTAAAATAGTGACAAAAATTAAAGCACAAGTTACATAAATTATTTTTCAGTTGTGGCCATTTCCTTTACTCAAATACCTTATCAACTATCAAAGCTATTTCATAATTAAAACATTTGCAGTAAAGCAATTGTAACTGACAGCAATGTAATTTTCTAGTCATTCATTTTTCTAAAACATTGACTAATAGATGTTCTGTTCTTCTGCCTACTCCACATCTTGAAACGATCCTTCCAATCTTATAATCCTCATTTTATGACTGGTTTTTAATCAGCTTTTAACACCACTAAGTGAATTAAGCGAAAGTTGTGAGGACAGTAAGCTTGATACTTATCAGTTAATTTATCAGTTAATCTGTAGTAATTTGCTATCTGTATATACTGAACAATGATAAAAAATGAATGAGATTGTGGTCTGGGCCTACTGATGAGTGCTGGTTCAACATGAAATAGGCATCTTAGAGATCATAGATCTTTTTTACATGTCTTGGATCATATATTTGCAATTACATCCCTCCACAAATTGTTAAAAGTAGATAGGAACCAGTCCCTACCTTGCATGAGAATGTGTAATGAAAATTACACCATAAACATATTATTCTTAAATGAGTTATATACTTTAAAATAACAATATCAATGTCAATATTAATCTACCTCATTTCGATAAATCTATACCCAGATTTGTAAAACAAACATGTTTTTCTTTAAGATAATTGTAATTGAAATAATAAAAAAGAATAATTAAAATTTCTTTTGAAAAGTACAATTATATAATTTTTTTATTTTATTTTATATTTAATTAAAGATATAAAAATATAGCAAGCAAATTTAAATAAAATTTTATGAGTTTTTCTTTAATATTGTTATGGAATAAAATTTAAGTAAATTGCTAGAGAGATAGATGTGCATGTGTGTGTGTTTAGCACAGTTAATAATACAGTGCATACCACCTTGAATTTAGTAGAAATAAAGAGTCCTTGAGATTATAAATTTAATATCTCTATTTTATTTTTCAAAATTGAATATTAATTTCAATATATAAAGATTCTCAATATTTTTTATAGATCTTGTTTTGTTATTATGAATCATTTCTATTCATATCCATATATACAATATAAGATTATAGTTCTCCACCTACCTAACTTTTAACTATTTTTAGAGTCATTTTCAACATTTATTCTTATTTCTATACTTACCTAAAATGGTCTTCTTTGACTGAAATGAAATAAAAAGAATTTTAAAAATCTTTATTATCAAAAATTTATGATACTGAAGCAATTAACTTGTTTAAAAGTTATTTTAATATTAAAAGTATGTGAGATGTAAATGAAATTGTGGGTAATATTTAGTATAAATTTGTTATCTTGTAGTCATTTACACTCGAGAGATCTGCTTTAGCATAAAAACCTGTGGTTGTGTTTAGAATTTCCTAGTTTTGGCTAGTCTTGTTTACATTTGAATTTGGATAATTGACTTTTATATATAAGTATAATTTATATCCAGTTTAAAAATCAATTATTTTACAATTCTAAAATCTGAATATTTATATATATGATGTAAATATAGGAAATTACAAAAATATATGCCTGTAAACAACCAGAGTTGTTGTTAGCAAACCATCAGTCACTAAATGGCTGTCCTGAGGCTAACCACATTCCTCTAGTAACCTATAATAGTTTCTTTATCCTGATTTTATTTAGAAGAAAAAGGGAATCCATAAATTTCCATTATTTCATCATCATCATCATCAACCATTATCAATCCATTGCAGAATGAATATCTCTCCAAGTTCAAATCAACTTCTCTGATCTTTAGCTAGTCTCTCTTCTCCATGTCATCCATAGACACTTTCTTATTTCATCCATCCATCTCACATGTGGTCTCTTTCTGGGTCTTTTACAATCTTTTGGAATCCAGTTTAAGATTTCAATTGTCCATCTATTATTATCTTTTCTAGAGATATGTCCAGCCCAACTCCACTTCAGTGTTTTAATTTTTTCAATAAGGTCAGTAACACCTATTTGTTCTCTTACCCATATATGGTGACTTTGATCTGTTCTTGTTATTCCCAACATAAATCTCTCCATACTTCTTTGAGTGGTCTAAAGTCCCTGTATTGCTCTTCTATTAAATGTGCAAGTCTCAGATCCATAAGTAAGAACTGGTAGAACACATTTATTAAAAATCTTCCTTTTCAAACACATAGGCATATTTTCTTTTAGTATCAAGTTATTTCTACAAAAATTGCTCCAACCAAATTTAATTCTATGATTAATTTCCTCCATTATGTTTCCATCTGTATTAATAATCTGACCTAGGTATTTGTAACTGTTAACTTCTTCTAATTCATCATAATCAATCTTTATTTTCATATTTTGAGAAAATCCATTAAACATCACTTTAGTCTTTTTAATATTTATCCTTAGTTCTACTTTTCTACTTTCATCTGATAACTCCTGTAACATTTCCTGAAGCTCTAGTCTAAAGCATTATTTCCAAAAAAAAACTATATGGATCTGCAAAATCTAAATGACTTAAATAATCTCCATTTACTTTCACTCCTTTATTCCATTATTTATATCATGATAAATCCATAACTATATATATATATATGTAACCTAGTGTTATAAACACTTGGTCTATTTAGCATCGTTTCCACAGGAAAACAATGCTATCTTTTTTCTAGAAAATAAAGAAATAAAATAGTAATAATATTAAGTGATTAATAAAATAGGCTATTACTCACTTTAACGTATTTTAAGCAAATAGCTAATAAATTTAGTAATTTAATGTCATTTTGGAAAAGAGCATAAATAGTTTAATTAAAAATAATAACCATAAGAGCAATTTAATATAGTATAAAAGCATATTATAAATAGTAATTGATTGTAGATGGACAAGGGGGGGGGATAGATGAGTATCTTATCATAACAACATAGCTTCTGGTAATTTTATTTTTTAAATTATTTTAGACAATAATGTATACAGAAATATACACCACTAATAAACAGTGTCAATTACATGTATTTATTATTTTACATTATTTGTCAAATTACCTTGTAATCCATTTAAACCATACAGAACAAAATATAACTGTAATAAGTTTTTTTTTTTTTTCCCTTTCTTTTGTTTATGTATAATTAAATGATTTTTTCTCTGTAAGAGGTCGCTAAAATAAAACAAGACCGCCAAAAACTGGAGAAAAGTTTAGTCTGCTATTAGTCCAAGGAGGAGTCAGTACTGAAATTCGGTAACAAATTTTTTTTATAATTTTTATTGCAGAAATAAATATCAGTCCATTAAATGTTTGATAATATCATGTTTGGCTAATCTTAATTGATAGGATATTCTGCTTTTCTATGTCCATCGACCTATTATAAAGTTTTTATACTAAAAGATTATACTATCGTGTGCTAAAGTTTAAAATGACCGTATTGACTACAGTAATCACTGAAAGCGTCATTATGTTTAAAGTAAATAATATAAATAATTTCCAGCAAATAAACAATTATTTATTAACTTTACCTTATTTGATAATTTTTTCTTGGTATAAAAGAAAAATTTATAATTTAAAAGACATATTATAAAAGCTAAGGAAAGTTAACTATAAAATTTCGCGCTCTTTTTAACTGACATTGTCTGCATTTAAAAATAATGAAAGCTCCTCACATTAAAATATAATTTATTCAATGAAAATTATCTAGAAATAATATGAATGATAAAGGATATTTAAAAATTATGCACCTGCATAATTTTTAAAAGGAAAATATAAATTTTCTCAAGGCAAGTATTGAAAATTTTGTATGCGTGCATATTACGGAAATTCATTATTAAAGAAGACTTATAATTCCTAGAGTAGGAATAAAAATTACCAATATAAGTGACTTAATTATAACTTTATAATATAAAGATCGGAAGATTATACCTCAACTAGAGTCCTTAAAATTCTATCTACGTAAGTCAGCTGCAGTCTTTATAATTATAATATTTCCTAAAAGTCGCGCATTAGTTTATTCTTAAACCAGCTAGCTAAATAAAATGGTACGTATCGCCAATATTAAAAAGGAAAAGAATTGTATATATGTGATCGTCAAGCGTCAAAATATTCGTCATGTTAAGTTATGTATTGTCTTTCTTGGATCCCAAAATTATATAAGTTAATTCAAAGAAGAATTAATATCCAACGCTATTATGTTTTCTTTGCTTAATTATTAAATGCGCCAGAATAGAAGCAACTTTTATCAAAATGAAATAATAAATGTGTTTCTTATTTCAAAAAATTTTACTTCGTGAACTACGAAAGGATCAAATTCTTCATCTAAATAAATTGCCAACGGAAAAACATTTTTCTAGAAAGATAATAAACACTTGTTAAGTAATATTTTTTATTTGAAAAAATTATGTATATTTTTTTTTATCAACAGGTTAAAAGATGTATATTCAAGTAGTATTTAAATGACCTTGTAATCATAAAGGTATGTTTTCTTTTAATTATTCTAGGTTAAATTTATATTTGACATGGAAAATAATTTTATAAAATGTGTTTACTTATGATAGGCAATTATGGGTATAAATTTATATGTTAAATACGTAAAAGTATAAAAGTTCAGATACTTAATAGATAAAATATCTAGTTAAAATTATCAGAAGTAATTAAAGAGAAGTGCTATACAGAATCTTATTTATTTAAAGTTTAAAACAAATTTATACTATGTTAATTGCGGAATTTATTCCCAATTATTTTTTTTATTAACGCATTCACTTAATTTAGTTCAAAATACTATATAACCAATTACTTGTTGAATGTTTCTTTGGCAAAGGTGAAAATTATTATGTTTATTTTGTATTATCCATTGATTACAGACGTTGATTTAAGTATACCCCGGAATATAAATTTTGTGTAATTAGTGTATTTGCTTGTCTTGCCCCGAATAGCATCAGTATATGATTAATATTCACATTAGTAACAATTGTATGTATTTATTTGTGGGATGGAAAATAATCTCCCCAAAAGCTTTATTTTCCATGAGGGGAATAAATAAATCTAGAATTCGGGTATGGTTATAACCCAAGCGATCGCTTCCCAGAGCCAGGACAATCAGCATTTATACCGTATTTAGTTCATTTCGTTCATTAAAATCCCATGAGAGGATTATATTGGTGTGTGTTCCTATTATGCCCAGGTAAGAGGCAAGGACCCACCAAACTATTTTAAGATAGTCGTTAACTCTTCGTATCTACGGTATTATTCCCTTTTCCTCATGAGAAATAGAGATAATTCCACCACGGAAGGTGTAGAATATTGTGTTTTATTTAAAAGTTATGGCAAGATAACGGGTATACTGGAGGTAAATTCTTCACGATCCATTTAGTAAAAATAGAGTGCTAGTATATATAATCAATGTCTGGACTGTGCGTCGGAATAGTGCGGGTAATCTACACATGAGTCAATGGAGAAAATAAGTTTAAAATTGTGTGATTTATAAATTTTATTTGCCAAAGGAGGGTTCAAATACTAAGTTTAATTCAAGTTAATTATTAAGTAGCACTCACAATATAACTTATACGGAGGAAACAGTGTGTATAACAACTTCAGTTGTTATTCAGGTAAACATTAAAATAATAAATGTAATTTCTGATAAATAACCCATAAATTATAATAAGTTATTTAAATAAAAACTGTCATTTAGTTAAAGATACGATGATAATAATCGTTTGTACGCATTGCCTAGAATCCAATTATTTTTATTTTAAAACAAATAGTCAGAATAAAGTTAAGCAGCCGTTCATATAAGATACACTAAACTGATAAGTTAGTGTATCGACAATAATATTTATTTTGTTATATTTTATCTAAATAAATGTACAGCAAAGATGAAGAAGTAGTTCAAATCCCAGTCTAAAAGCATAGACTAATTACTATTAGTTATTATTTTATTTTATCCATATGGGATCAACTAAAGTGTATAATTTTGGTTTATTATGTTAATCCTAAGGGATTGTTTTTGTTAAATTGTAAGAATAAATTGGAATATTGTTAGAATTTAATAATAAATATAGTCTTATTAAAAGCTGTTTTGAGTCATTTTCTTATGTGCTAAATAAAAGTGTATCTGCATAATACTTGCAATAATTTATTGAGTCCAAAATTATTTATGAAATCTCAAATTAAATACACTAGATAGACAATTTTAAGCAGATCAGAATATTTCATTATATTTTTAATTTAATAAGAATTATTTATGGAATTGAAACTTCAGACCAAAACATTTTATTTTATGGATGTGTAAAATCACTTTATTCCCAAACTAGTAGGTTTTAATTGCACATTGTTCCATACACATGTAAGTGAATTGCTAAGTATTAAATCTTAGTTTAATTATTGTGTTGTCATGGGTGATGGAAGGACACAAAAGCACCCTTGTCTTTTCATCATTCCGACTGAGATTCTGGATTATAAATTGGCAGTATTATTCAAAATTATGCGTTGTTCTTTAATAAGGTCATCATCTTGCTAAATATTATAATAGTTGATATGTGGATGAAGACACCTGGAATTTAAATAAGTTAAATGTTTTCTATAGCCAACCAGAATGTCAGTTCTATTGGACAACACAATACTGCCGAGCATTTTGTTAAATATAACAGAGAACCCTGAGATTAGTGTCAGTATTATAAGTGCTCTTAAAGAAAGAATTAATTCAGTATGATTAATATTACAAGTGTGGCATGGTTAAAGAGATGGAAACTTTTAAATTGTATAATAATAAAATATTGAGATCATATTGACAAATTGCTGAATGTTTTATTGAGTCAGTAATATTAACAATGAAATAAAATCATCATCATCATTGTCGAACAGTGCAAGTACTTATAGCTCAGAGAATGTATTTAGATAGAGAGAGAATGTTAGTTTATTCTAAATGGTTTTATTAAATCTATTTTATTAATGATAATTATTTTTATTCGATCTCTGTCTGAGCTGCATATCTCTGTAGCCGAATTATATAACTAACCTAACGAAGAGTTTTCAAATATCATATTAGATAATAGAGGGTTGGAGGCGTCCGTATTATATTTAATAATACCGCTCACTGTTTTACTAGGTTATCGGAATGGCCCGTACGTACGTCGTTTTATTTTGTTTCTGTTATGTATCACGATTAATTAGGTTAGAATATATATATAAGGTATCTTCAAATTATTAGAAAATATTTTATAATGTGAAGATAACTAGAGAAAATGGTAAATTATGGCTTAATACATATGTGGGTAAGAAATCAAATTATAGGAATTTTGAAATATAAACTATAAAAAATAATAATAATTTTCAACATCAGGGCATAAACTGATAAATAATGTTGCTCTGAAAATTGATGATGATGATGCTGATACTTTAGTTGCATTTTCATCAAATGTTTTTAGAAAAATTCAAACAATTTATTTTTTAAAATGCATTCAGCTGTTAGTATATAATGCAATATTTTAAATATTCTTACTTTCTTTTTTTTAAGGTGTGACTGGTCTAATAAGAGAGATTATACAAGCATGGTAAATGAACCTGTGTCTTTAGATTCATGAATGTTGATTTTAAATGATGTTTTAATTCACTACATTATTCTTTCAAAGGCAACAGTTAGTATAAACTTCATATACTTATTAATGAGAGTCCTGCTTATAAATCACCACTTTTCTATAAATTATCATATTATTTATGGGACTATTCTCCATTGCCTTGCAAGCAGATTTTTTGAATTTTGTTTCTTGTACAGTTTTTCTTTAACCAATATTTTCTCTTTCCTCAATTGAATTTATTTTCATTGGTATATAAATGATTTACTAGTTTAAATACTTCTACTGTTATTCTAATAACCAGTGCTCTTTTAATTACTTTTCAATGGTATGATTAGTTTCATCAATATATTTTTACATTCACGTGGTATTTTATAGAGGCGATGTTTGTTTTGCAGCATTTCAAGTTTATAGTTGCTAGATTTCTCATAATGTGATATAGGTTTGGAAAGCTATTCTAATGTTATATTGATTGCAGATTTTTTTCATTCCATCTGCTATCACTGGTATTAAACCATTAAACATCACATGATCACCATTCTTGATGCTTACACAAGTTGTTAAACACAGAAGCAAAACTTTGGCTTGCCCTGAGTGGCACCACTGTATGGAGAGTTTTGCCTCTGTGCTATCACTGGTATGTATGGATTTACTATAGTTCTTTTTTTTTCTTTTGATGTAACTTTTTAAATTCTATTTAAAGTTTACTTACTGGTAACTGATGAATAACTTTTTTATGCATTTGATCTATGTAGGTCTTTCCTATTTGTAAATTACTGATTTTTGAACAAACTTATTTGTTTTAATTTGTAATGATATTTTAATTCCACCTTTTGTGTTGTCATGATTGGATACATGTGATAAATATTTTCCTGTGCATATGGATTTTTTATAACCAATAGTCTTAAGTTTTCCTAAGGGGGAATATTATCATGAGGGAATATTATCACAAGAATGTCTAACAATGCTAATTTTAGTTTTTGTTTTGCTTCTATTGTGAATATAATTGAATGAGGTATGTGTTTGCTGCATGTTCAAAATTGTTGTAATAGTGGTTAAACATGTAACCATATAACAAAGATATCAATCACATAGCAATGCTAGACTTTAAGTGGATATTGAGTAGTATTCATAGCTATGATTCTAGTTCTTCTACATGTAAATATTGCTAATCGGGGGGGGGGGATTGGAGAATCCATGGCCATCTTTTGATTTTTGTTGAAAGAATTCTGTCTTTATATTAAAAGAATATTGTGTTTATTATTTGAAAAGTTTAGATAAAGTTTGAAATTTCCTTAAAAAAAATTAATTAATATTAGATAATAGAAATAAAAACTGGCAAAACTCTCCATACAGTAGTGCCACTCAGTGCAAGCCAGAGTAATCAATGGATGCCAGAAAGCTTGTGCATAAAATCCCTATCTAGTGCCTACTCATCCAATATCCCCAGACTAGTTTCTAGCTTGTAGCTTTCATCAGCAAGGAGCCTTGGAACTGAGAGCACTACATCTAGATCATAAGATCGAATGCAATCCTTCAGCAGCCACCTTTTATCTCTACTTAACTACAAAAGTATAAGAATACAATTGAAAACAATATTTTCAAATAGTCATATAGGTCTGAACTCAGTTCAGTACCCATACATTTTGGTGTCTTTGGAACTTTAATAATCATAGCCACCTCTGTCATACTAGGAAGGATTTATATTAAACCACTAAACATCGCATGATCACTATTTCTTATGCTTGCTCATAACTGTTATTAAAACAGGCAAAACTCTCCATACAGTAGTCCCATTCAGTGCAAGCCAGAGTAATCAATGGATGCCAGAAGACTTGTACATAAAATTCCTATCTAGTGCCTATTCATCCAATATTCCCTGACTAGTTTCTAGCTTGTGGCTCTCAGATCCAAAGCTACTACTAACAAAATCCACAAGCCAGAAACAAGTCTGGGAATATTGAATGAGTAGGCAGTAGATGGAGATTTTATGCACAAGCCTTCTGGCATCCATTGATTACTCTGGCTTGCACTGAGTGGCACTACTATATGGAGAGTTTTCACTATTTTAATAATAGTTATGAGCAAGTATAAGAAATGGTTATCATGTGATGATAGAAATAACCCAGCATATAATTGTAACCTAAATAATACTATTAAAGTTACAACTGAAAGAAAAGTAAGCCAATAATGTGAGAGAAGTAGAAATTCATTATAAAAAATGGGGATAAAAACTTAATGTAAAATAATTATTTTGGTTTTAGAAAATATAAAATTAACTTACTTTAGTACTTTTATTGGTATGATTGACTTTCTAATTTATAAATATAAATCAAAACAGAGCAACATTACCACAAGAGTTGTGTAACACAAATGCTTGTGTAAGCAAGGCAAAACTCTCCATACAGTAGTGCCATCCTGTGCCAATGCTTGTGTAAGCATGTAACATGTAAAGAATAACCCTGAATATAAGTCCATCTTCTGGAAATATGAACAACAGTTTAGTCATGCTATTTATCCATATAATGTCAATCTAGTTTGCATGGAACAAGATGAGAGAAAAAGAAACAGTGTTATTTATTGCCAACTACAATCATGTCATTAAGAAAAAGAAAACTGTTCGACTTCCGACAATATGGAATATGTAAAAATCTAATCTCAATAATCATTCATACATAATTATTGTCATTATTAATAGGGCTGCACATCTAGACAATCAATGAGAACTATGATTCTGGTGAACCACACTGAAAGTCCACTCATCTGGATCTAAGAAGGAGTAACTTTTCATTCAAGCAAAATAATAGAACTTTTTTGGTCACAGATGTTAAAAACCATTTTCCAAATAAAATTATCATAATAAAATTATCATTACATATTTATAGAAATAAATCTTGAATATGATTATAAGAGATGATTAAAATGTATATGGAGAGATAGAATAGTATACTGTATATAAGAATATTAAAAGAAATGTTTTATAAAATAAGCAAGGTTTATAAAGAAAAAAGTATCTTAAGAATTCTTATATACTGAAATCTTAAAATACCAATAAGGTTTGTAGAATAAAGATTTTAATGATATATTGATTATTTATCCCAAAGCTGAAGAACCACAATTTACAACCCAATAGCAATTAATAATCTTAATGTGCAAGTTTATTGTTTGTTTTTAAATCTATATACTTTTAAGTACCATGCATACACAGTATATATCCTAGTAAAGAGTTGACTGGTCATTTGTTCTCTCTAGTGCTACCTTTTAAAAATACATGTATTATATAGTAATCTTTTCCAGCTACTATTCACAAATATAATAAGGTGTTATAAGTAATCAGGTTCACAAAAATGGTGACAGAGTATTTTGAACCTTAACCCCCAGTGCAACTATACGATGACATTAAAATTTTTTTGCAGATAAAATGTTACTGAAACATTTAAAATGATCCAAATTAAACATGGTAATGAAGCCATGAGTTGCAAATATGTTTTTAAATAAATGCAAGATTTTGTAATAATGTAAAGAGCATTGAAGATGTTCGATGAAGTCACAAAACACACTGTGACATTTCATGCCATAACTCATGATTCAGAGCTCCTATTGCATTAACATATTTATACTGAATAGTGGAACTACAATGTAATGTAATGCAAGCATGATTTAGAGATGCACTGCAGAAATTTGAAGAGAGAAGCAATTTTTTTTTCACTGGGATACACCGTGTAAACCAAATGCAAGACAAAAATATTTATGTGCATTTAATAACCTTGATATAAATTTAATAAACATTACTAAATAATTTATAATAACATATAAAATAATAATTGTAATAAAGTACACTTTATATTATAAGGTGTAAATCTTTGAAACCAATGCTATCATTCAATGATACACAAGGACTAAAATTATAGATTGGGCTCTAATCCAGAAATTTTTAGCCCTTGTTTTAATCAATCTACCCCAAAACTAAATTACACAGAGAATCAATTGATAAGATGTCAAATCAGTTAATAAAGCAAAATTTATTATTGAACATCTCCCAATTTCATATATCATAACAGATTGATTACTCAAATTTACAATAGATGTCTCTAGAATAGATGTAATGAATTGCTATATGTATTTTTCATCCAACTACTTTTTGTCAGCCATTGTGTTTTAAGTTCCAAAAATAATTATACAGACTTAAAGCTTCCTTCAACTATCCACTCTACTTTGAACAACTGATACACATGATCACACATCCATGGGTGAAATATGATGATCTGGACAAATTGATTAATGCTAGTTCAGCATAAGAAATGTATATTATAGATCATTTATCTTTATCACATGTGTGTGGCCATTTGTATTGATTGTATGAGATAGAGTGGACATATGAAGGAAGAATGAAAGTCTGTGTTTAAACCCCTATAATTACACCTAAACTTTAAGTATATAAATTATACTTGTATTCAAAAATTAATAATAATTATACAGATTTACAGGCCTACAAGTGGTAATAAGGGTTAGAGTTACAGTTAGAGTTAGGGTAAGAATTAGAGTTAGGGTTAAGGGTTAATATTATAATTAAAACAAAATAAAAACAAAAATAAATAAATACTTTTTTTCTTTTATTGCCAGTTGTGGGCACATGAAATTATATACTTATTTTTATGATTTAAAACAAATTGGCTGACAAGAAACAGTTGGTTAAAAAATATGTAGGTATCAAAGAATTTTAAGATTTCAATAATCCAATACACTCGTTGATTTACAGTGATATATTTAGGCAATTACGTTATTCATTACAGAAGACTTTTTATCTCACATGAAAATTATTTCTTCATGCATAATTATAAATTTTAAAAAATGTGTGCATAGGTGTGCTGTTATGATTTTCTAATGTGCAGACAATACAATCTAACTAAGAAATGCACCTTGAATTTCTTTAATAATAGTTTCCTTTGCTTTTTACACACTTAAATGGATGTAAAATCTTATATTTGATCACAAAATTTAAAGTCTATTTTAAAATTTGATGTTGAAAACTAATTTCTAATGGTAATTAAGTATAGTAGACTTATTGTTCAAAAACTTCCAACATCCAAATAAAATGTCAATAATGATGATCAATCTTAAAACAGGCAAAACTCACTATACGCATTGCCACACACAGCAATACATATAGTGTGTGGTAATACGTATAGTGAGTTTTGCCTGTTTTAAAACAGTTAAACACAAGCATAAGAAGTGGTGGTCATGTGATGTTTATTGATGATCAATCTTACATAAATTAGTTTATACCAATATTAGTAAAAAAAAATGGAAAAAAATTATTAAACAATTATATATTAATAAGCCTAATTTGGTGAGATGTTTGTTTTTTCATCCTCTCTTAGCAGTACTTTGAATTTCAATGACAGGGTTAAAGTTCCATTCCTAAAATGTTAAAAATTTACAAATTGAAAAAGATTTGAAACCGAACATTTTATTTATACATGTGACGACATGAATTAAAAAACATATTGGGTTGTAATGTACCAGAACACAAAAAAATCCAAACTTGTTTTTATAGAGAGGCTCCTGAATGTGCAGTTATTTGAATTCTTAAACTTCTGTATTGATTTTTATTTACAAAAACAAAACAAATTATATTTCTTTATGTAATACCATATGTAAATAATTCATCTAAAACTTATTATATAATGTTTCATTTTCAATGTAAAAAATAATTGCCGACTTATAAGAAAAGTGTTTTTATTATTAACAACAAAAATATAAAATTGAAATATGATAACAGAACACAGAAAAATGTAAATAGTTATGCCTATCTTACATCAATCTTTCTTAGCAACAAGTTTTCATGTTTCTTTTTCATTTTTATTATTATTAACACTCTATAAAAATATTGTAATGAGCTTAAATACGGCAAAGTCTAATTATTATAGATAAGTTTCAAGAATAATGCAAATAATATAGCGGCCATCATTAATAATTATATTAATTAGTGTTAATTTTAAATATTTATTTTAATTCAAATGCATTTGGAATCGGGAGATCCCAAGATCGCGTCTCACCTGAAATTTTTATGAACTCCCGATTTTTTTTTTTTTTTGGTAAATAAAAATCCATTAGTTTTTATTTTTTTTATGAAGGCAGCTGTAGACTATTACTGTATTTTTTTTTTTTAAGCGTGAGTCTACTTTAAAATTTAGTAGTATAAAAATAGATATTCATGCAACTGTTTAAACATTTTACACTTAAACATGGTTTCATTGAGTTTATGACGTCATTATCATTTATTAATTATTCTGAGACTTAATTCAATAACATTAAAGTAAAATTCTCGATATGTAATAGAAAATAACACACGGTTTAGCCCAAAAAGTAATAATTTATCTATATCATACAACCATGAAAACATTAAATATAATATTATTAATCTTTATGGGGAGAAAATCTTTCTTTCAAAAGTTAACCTTGACAATGGCGGATGTTAGTTCGTCGAAATATCGGTATCTAATGGAAAATAACACACGGTTTAGTCCAAAAAATAATAATTTATATATATAATGTACTTTTATTTGACTTGTTCACTATTAAATTCTCCCTCTTTTTTTTTTTTTGAAAGATTCCAGTAAGAACTTCAGTTATATCACATTTTATTTTTACAATTAAACTGTTATTCTATATTATCATAATCTTTACATTATTAATTACAAATATAAGCTTATAAATGAAAAACATTCTAGAAGTTACAATTTAGTCAAGCGTTGTTAGCCGAGAGGTCAGCGCAGCCGCTTTGCAAGCAAGCAGTTAGTTGCAGACAGTTGTTGCGGGTTCACCTCCCGGCCAATGCTATGACATATGGAAAAAAAAAGTTACAATTTAAACTTTACAAAATTGAAAAATAAAGTACTAAACTGAATCTAATGTAACCAGGATACTTTCCATTATTGGTGTAATTTTACCCATATTTTTTTTTAGAATTCCATTTTAAATATAGAAATTAGTTTTAGTTGAGACATTATGAAGGAGTGAAATATGTTTTAAAAGTAAAAATTACACTCCTTTTAAAATTTCACAAAAAAATTCTTCACTGATATTTATGAAAGTAATTGTTATTAGCCAGTAAAAACAATTTTTGCCTTTACCATAAATATGTTTTCACAACTTGTCTTTTAAAAAAGAAATTTTTTTAAATAAAATCTAACTGTAATAAGTATTTCTTTTAATTAAAATAAATATTTTTCAAATACATTGCATACATAAACTTAAATATATGAATAGATTATGTAAAATTATAATTTCTCTTTTTGAAATATTAAAACAGATGGAATTACCTTAAGATCAAATAAAATAACAATCAATGTTAACTTGTTTTGAGATTCAAATTTTGTATGATGTCTCTATGATACGGACATCTTCAGATTTTGTTTTAATTAATATTTAAATTAATAATTTTTAAGCAAAGAAAATGTATATTTGCTTATTAACATTAGAGATACATGCAAAATAGCAAAGAAAAATTGAAGCAATAATAGTGCCACCACAACACCCCAAAACATATTGAAATAATTAATTGTATAGTAATAAGAAATGAAGTAGTTAACTAAATAAATAATACATTAAAATAAAAAAAAATTTTCCTTGAATCTCAATTTTAATTATCATATGTAATTTTAAATAAAAGCATGAGGCATTGATAAATTAATTAGTTCAATCACTAGTTTTAAAATTAGGAGTTGAATTAATTAATTTATGGACATCTCATGATTTCATTTCAAGTTACATATAAAAATCAAAATTGTTGTTCAGGAAAAAAAAAAATTCTAGTTTTTAATATATTAATCATCAAATTAAATAGAAATATTTTTATAAAATATTTTTTATACATTACTTTTTTTAGTTTTTGTATATTTTTCAACTGACTTATTGTAACTATTCATATTCAAATTTAAAAACTAGCATGGAAACAATTTTTAATATTTGAAATAAAATTTGTGCACATTAAAAATCATTTACAAGATTTTTGCATGGGTTTTTAAAAACAAACAACTTTTCATTAAACAATCAAGAGAAATTAAGATTTTATTCTTCATTTCTTTTTTATTTTAATTGACTATAAATGGTTTTTAATGAATTAAATATAAAATTCAATGAAAGTGTGGTGATGTGATGTGATGCACTGTGATTTCTTATACAGAGTCAGGAATCTCTCAGCAACTTTGCCCAGAGAAAACCTGTTAGCCACTTTGACTTCCCTTTCCATTCCCCACCGCAAGTTTTTTTTATTCTTCTCTATCCTGCTCCATTCCATTTCCGTAACATAATCTTTGTCAACTACTTTAAAATATATATTGCTGACATCTAGTGGACACCACTGAAAACTTACTAAATTGATATCAACACAATGAAATTTGGCCTCCTAATACTGTCAGATTGGATCAACTGGTGGACAATATTGAAATGCTGTAATTGTCATTAATATCTAAAACATGTACAAAATTTGAAGACAATCTATTCATTAGAAGTATGTTAAAAATCCATTACAAGATTTGACTAAAATAAACAAACACACAAAATTTTTAAGTTAAACAAAAGCATTTAAAATGATAAATTTTAGTATATTTAAACTTCTTTTAAAATACATTAAAATTTAAATTTTTATAATATCTGTTTGTTTTTTACATTTAACAACTTTAAAATAAAAAAAAGTAAATAAAAAAATTTAATATTAAATTATTTTTGCTCTATTGACACTAATAAAGGGAATAATTTTTCTGCAAAAAATTAGCTTTATCCTGTTTATCATTCTTATATACAAAATTGTATCAATTTAAAATATTTAGATTAATGTGTAAACTGCTATGGTATAACAAATAAATTTATTGACAATTGAACAAAAAATAATGATTATTTGTTTAATTCATTCCTCCCATTTAACTTTCCATCTCTGCACTTGTTCTAAATGATAAAATAAATGATAAAGAGAATTTAAATATTCCTGTGTTGTTCAAATCTTTACAATTTAATTTTAAAAGCAATGACTATGCTTTTTTAAAGATCATCAATTTATCTCTTGCACAAATTATTTAAAATATTTGGTAAATAATATTATTTCCACTATTTCAAAAAACAATTGTGCTTGTAATATACTTTTAATTTTAACATAATACAGTTTCATAAATACATAGCTTTATTTTAATTTATTTTATTATATCATCATCATCATTTTAACTATTATCAGTCCACTTCAGAATGAAGGTCTCTCCCAGTTCAATCCATCTTCTCTGATTTCTAGCCTCACTTCTCCACATCACTCTATTACACTTTCTTATTTTATCCATCCATCTCAAATGTGATCCCTTTCTAGGTCTTTTACAATCACTTAGAATCTAATTTAAAATTTCAACTGCTTATCTATTACACTCTATTATATATTTCATAGTATAATTATATATATATATATATAAATTTGTGTGCTTCTGTATGACTTTTACTCATTTTCTTTTGATGATTTATTTCCTAATAAATTTTTATGAATTATGTTACATTTTTTTAGATGTAATACCATTTTTGTTTTCATGCCCTTCTCAAGTTGATGATTTTTTTCAAATTGGCCAAACTTGTTAGTATTATTTAACATCATACCTCTTTCTACCTCATAGATCTTAACTATTTTTAACCATTCAGAGGTCTTGGTCAAAATATACAAACAACTCTTTTTTTAAATACTGTTGCATGTGTTGGGTCCATATGTTCAAGATCAGAAATATCTGTGCATTGATATGAGACTAATATAAAATTGTAATATTTAAGCTGCCTGTTTTATTATAGTATATATTTCATAAGAATGCTTGGTTGTTATAAAATAATTTCTAGATTGTAACTGAAAATAAATTTTAAAAAATCATATATATTATTACATAAAATGCAAATTTGCTGCATTTAATTTTTTCCTGCATTTCTCAGATAGATGTGATCTCCAGTTCAACTTCTTTGATTATAACTTCTGCAAACTTAAAGCTGCTGAAAACTTAAGTAAATATTAATTTGTGGTAAATGATGATCTTGACCAACTGATGAGTGCTGGCTCAAAGTGAAATACATATATTGAAATTTATTTATCTTTTTCACATGCATGTGGTCATGTTTATTAATTGTATATAAGATGGAGTGGATGACTGAAGAGAGCTTGAAAGTCTGGGTTCAAATTCTCTCTAATTATAACAGGCAAAACTCTCTATACAATGTTGACACTAAGTGCAAGCCAGAGTAATCAATGGATGCCAAAAGGCTTGTGCATAAAATCTGCATCTAGTGCCTACTCATCCAATGTCCCCAAACTAGTTTCTGGCTTGTGGCCTTCATCAGTGAGGAGTCTTGGATCTGAGAGTGCTGCACCTAGAACTTAGGATCTAATGCAACCCTCCAGAAGCCACTTTTTATCTCTACTTAACTACAAAACTATGAGACAAATTAAAACACAATATTTTTAATCCAAGCTTGTATGGAGAGTTTTGCCTGTTTTAATAACAGTTATAAGCAAGCTTAAGAAATACTGATCATATGGTGTTTATTGTCTTAAAACCAACCCTGCCTAATAGGATAGTGGTTGGTATGGTTATTGAACAACCAAAGACACCAAAAATGTATAGATACTGAACTGAGTTCAGACCTATATGACTATATAAGCTAATGAGCTTGGATTGAAAATATTATTGTGTTTTCCAATTTAAGTCTCATGAATTTGTAGTTAAGTAGAGATAAAAGGTGGCTGCTGGAGGGTTGCATTAGATCCTAAGATCTAGGTGCAGTGCTCTCAGAACCAAGGCTCCTCACTGACAAGGGCCACAAGCCAGAAACTAGTCTGGAGATATTGGATGAGTAAGCACTAGATGAGGAAATTATGCACAAGCCTTCTGGCATCCACTAATTACTCTGGCTTGCACTGGTGGCAATATTGATGGAGAGTTTTGCCTGTTTTAATAACAGTTATAAGCAATCATAAGAAATAGTGATCATGTGATGTTTGTTGGCCATCTAATTATAAATATTAATTATAAATATTATATAATAAGTACTAATTTTAATATTGATAACATTGGATATACATGTGTAAAATATTCTTAATATTTTAATAACTTTAATAACTCGACAATAAATCCCAAATATAAACTATGCAATGCATATAATATAAAACATATTCCTATAATATTCAATATTTTCAATACTCAATAAGACCCCATTGAACTATTATAACAACATTGCAGTGCATGTGCTTAGAGTCTAAATTTCCTCTATTTAAATTACATATGATCTCTGCACTAGTAGATAAAATTGAATATTACAAAACTTCTAATAATTCATAATATTAATAAGTAGTAAATTGAAAAATTTTGCAAACATTAACATATAGAAAAAAATTAATGGATATAAAGAGAATAAATAAACATTTTTATGCACTCAAACTAAGATACTTTAGATTGGCCTATATAATTGGATTTAGGTACAAAAGATAAGACAACCACTCTTATCTTTTCAAAGTCTCTATCTTATGCTTTGGTTTGATGGTATTTTTAGTACTCATCATTGAGCCATTATCACAACATTATGACACATGTGCTGGGGTGAAAATCCCCTCTGTTTAAAAAAATCATGCATTTAAAAAGTTCTGAATTCATTACAAGAATTCACAAGATAAATTCCTAAAGCATCATTTTAACAAACTCGTAAACAATATCAACTCTTGTGCATTAAAATCAATTCATTGAAAGAATTAAGAGACTGAAATGAAGCTGTTATGGACATATTACTAAAAGAAATGATACTAGATGGACAGTTCATTGAATTCTTAAAATGTGAATCCAAGAGATTATAAGAGATGTGGATAAAAGATTACAAGTGAGATGGATGAATATGATAAGGACTTTTGTTAGTGTGATATGGAACATTAAACATGGACAGACCTCAATCCTGCAGATGTTTAATTAATGTTGGAAAATGATGAAATTATAATGGTCCTTTATAATATTTTATTGGTATTTATATAACATGTAAATTGTAATACAGGAGTAATTCTCTCCATACCAAGTGCAAACCATAATAATCAATGGATGCTAGTATCCATTGATTACTATGGCTTTACTTGTACTGTGCAATTCTACTACCACTGGTTTAACAGATTATGTAAAAAGAAATCATATTCATATAATGTTTAATGGATTTAAAATATTAGAAATTACAAACCTATCATCCTTTTATCAGTTTTATATAAAAATTTTACCAAGATAATTACAACTTGTCTGCAGAGAACTTTGGATTTCCACCAACCAAGAGAACAAGCTGGATTTAAAAGTGGTTTTAGTACAGTAGATCATATCCAGGTATTGAGAGAAGTTATAGAAAGGACAAATGAATATGAGTTGTCATTATGTTTTGGATTTGTAGATTATGAAAAGGCATTCGATTCTATACACATTTCTTCAGTAATTAAAGCATTGGATCATCAAGGTATAGATCCAGGATATTGTCATATTTTAAAGAATATTTATAAAAATGCAACAGCAACAATTAGATTACATAATGATACTGGGAAAGTCAACATTGAGAAAGGTGTAATATAAAGTGACTTCATATCTCCAAAACGTTTTACAGCAGTGCTGCAAGAAGTATTTTGTGAATTAAAATGGAAAACTAAAGGAGTGAAAGTAAATGGAGATTATTTAAGTCATTTAGATTTCGCAGATGAAGTAGTTGTTTTTGAAACTAATGCTCAGAGCTGCAGAAAATGTTGCAGGAGTTATCAGATGAAAGTAGGAAAGTAGGACTAAAGATAAATGTTAAAAAGACTAAAGTAATGTTTAATCGATTTGCTCAAAATATAAAAATAAAGATTGATTATGATGAATTAGAAGAAGTTAACAGTTACAAATACCTTGGTATTAATACAGATGAAAACATAATGGAGGAAATTAATCATAGAATTAAACTTGGTTGGAGTACTTTTGGTAGAAATAACTTGATACTAAAAGGAAATATGCCTATGTGTTTGAAAATGAAGGTTTTTAACAAATGTGTTTTGCCAGTTCTTACTTATGGATCTGAGACTTGGACATTTAATAGAAAAACAATACAGAGACTTCAGACCACTCAAAGAAGTATGGAGAGATGTATGTTGGGAATAACAAGAAAAGATCATAAACGCAATGTATGGGTAAGAGAACAAACAGGTGTTACTGACCTCACTGAAAAAATTAAAAGATTAAAGTGGAGTTGGCATGGACATATTGCTAGAAGAGATGATAATAGATGGACAATTGAAATTTTAAACTGGATTCCAAGAGATTGTAAAAGACCCAGAAAGAGACCACATGTGAGATGGATGGATGAAATAAGAAAGTGTGCAGGGGTGATGGGGAGAAAAGAAGCTAAAGATCGGAGAAGATGGATTAAACTTGGAGAGACCTTCATCCTGCAGTGGATTGATAATGGTTGATGATGAAAACATCCTCTTAACACACTGTCTATCATAGTAATTATAAGTTTGACTATTTGTATTATCTAATATCAATTATTTAAAGGTCTTTAAAAAAATTCAAACTTTATTTAAACTTTTCTAATACATTCAACTGTTAGTAATAGCACACAGGTTAGTATATAACAATGTTTTGAGTGTTGTTATTCTTCTCTGCTCTTAGTGTTGCTGACCTGACCAGTGACCATATTAGCATGGGAATGAAGTCTGGATCTTTAGATTTGTAAATATTAATCTAAGAATATTCATGAACTCAAAGATCCAGGTTCAATTCTTATGCTAGTAACTATTACTGGTCAGGCCAGTAACATCAAAAAAGGAGAGTATTACTACTCAAAACATTATGATATATACTAACCTGTATGCTCTTTACTAGAGGTTAAATATATTTAAACAGTTTAAATGAAATTTGAAACATTTCATAATTAATATTAGCTGATGGAAATAGTCCAACGTATAATTAGTACTGAAACACCACAATCACATACTTTTAAACAAACACTGTCTATTGTACATTTAAAATTAGTTTATTTTATATATTTGCATAATGAGTAATTGGACATTATTTTAAGCACCAAATACTATAACACTTATTAAGGCTGTAAACCTTAAGAATATGTGCATGAAAATGCAAAGGTAGGGACCTCTACAGGTCTTAACCACAAGCTTCCAGCTTCCAAAAAGTAAGCTCATGGTTAAGACCTGTAGAGGTCCCTACCTTCGCATTTTCATGCACATATTCTTAACATTTCAGCCTTAGTAAATATTACTTATGTAATCAATGTGCATTTAAATAAATTTATAATTATAGCACTTATTATAAAATATCAAAAAATCAATGGTAAACTATTACTAATATTAATTATATATTTTAACTTTTACCTCAGCAGCAGTAGATAAGAGTATCAATTACAACTCACAAAAGGGGGAGAAATTTAATACTAATAATACTCTAAAGATGACATTTGTGATGGCTAAACCAATCTACGAACTGTAAGTACATTAATATATACACACGTTGATCCCCTTAATCTTATTTAATAATTTGTGATACTTTCTTCTTGATTTTTCTGCAGTAAACATTCTTTTGAAAAGACATCAACACATAATTTAACTGAAACTCTCAATCATATTCTATCATCCATATGTTTCCAATAAAATCAATCAACATTGCACTTCATTAGAATGTCTTTGAAATAATTTTTATAACATAGAGTTCATCTCTATCATGAAAACTATGTGCAAGTTCATTATAAAATACTTTATAGGTCAAGCATTGGTGGCCGAGTGGTTAGCACAGCCGCCTTACAAGCAGTTGTGCCAGGATTTGCTTCCCGGCCAACGCTTTGACACATTAATAAAAAATAAAAAATACAATACTTTTTAGAAAGTCTTATATTTTTCACTTTATTCATATGTACAATCCAATGAATATGTGATTTGCAATAATAAAATCTGTAAGACCGCATCCAGCAAGATGACAAATATTAGTCAATGGTGTTATGTTTTTCAAATTTTACAAAAAACATCCTTAAATGAAATTTTTTTAATGCTTTATATTATAGTGATAGATGTCAAGTTTTACTTCCATGCCATAAATTAAATCAAATACTAGCTGTATATCAAATTAATTTAACTCTTTGGCACTTAATTGTTGGCCCTGGTGACAGTTTTGAAAGCTTTCAACAATTGATGTTAATATCAAACTATTATTTTATATCAGAATATAATAAATAATTTGATAGAAATTTATATTCATAAATGAAATAATTTTTACACAATGACTATTGAACTTTGCAAACATTGAAAAAATAAGATTGTAATAAAAATATATAAAAAACATTTTATCACAATGATTGGGAAAAGCAGATTAATATCATAAAATCAATTAAATATGTTTTATTAACATGTTTAATTAAAATGTGAATGAATAAATACCAATCATCTCTACATTTTGTTTTGTTAACATTATGTTAGAATTTATTATCTTATGTTTTTAAAAATAAAACATATACATATAAAATAAATGTGCATTCATTTATATTTTTGATTTTTAATAATTATTACACAATTATTGTGAAAAAATCATTGTAAATCTTAATAAAGTGAAATCTGAAAACAAAGAAACCATATAAAGGCTTGACCAAAACTGTTTGAAATCACAACAATTTGATTATCCTGACATCTTTAGATTCTTTTTGGAATTAACATCTCAGAAGAAAAAATATGTGAAATTCATGATTTAAAAAATAGCAAAATATTTCAATAGATGACTGTACAAGCAATTTGACTCCAGTGCTTGTTCTTGATTTCTCTCCATAAGATTTCTCAGTTTGATGAATTATCCAGTGTTGTAGTAATGCCACTGAGATGAAATATGCCAACTTTTATTTTTTTTTAATGAATCAGAAAGAAATTGAGTTTAGGTTGCACTTCATCCTATAGAACTGTTATTTGTTTTTAACACTAATTAATAAACCAGAAGTTATATATGTTATACTTTTAAATTAAAAAGTGTCTCACAATCATCAGCATAATGTAAATCCAATAGTCTAGATGTCTTAACTATGGAATTATGATATATGTAAAACATATTACCTTCGAACTAAACACCCTAGTTTTTCTAATAGTAATAACATCATTAAAATGCACATCACATGTTTTAAACAGATACCTTCAGTCCATTTTAAGATTAATGTTTGAAAAATAGTGAAAAAGATCTTATTTAATATGTGTCTGATTTGAAGTTCAGCCTAAGTAATATCACATATCAGAATTATCCTCTTTCTAAATATCAAAATTAGCATATGTAAATAATTTTGCATTTGTTTTGACAATGTTGTAGAAAGATTTAAAAAGACAGCCATTCCAATGCTTTTATATATATTAAAGCTGTAGTAATTAATTATTCCATATTCAACCACATTTATTATTTTACAGAGATTTAAAAATGAGCAGAAATTGTCTTTGCTATGTAAAGTGTTTTGATAGAAACTATTTTCATTTGTGCTGATGTGGAATTTAGTCTAAATAATATAATTTATCAGACTCCTACACTATATAAAAATCAAAGCTAGTATATTTAAATACAATGTGCTGTATCATGTGTAATAACCATCATGTAGTTGACAAACTTTGATTATAATACAATAAGTACTGTTTATTGTAATTCTAAAGCAGTGTGTAATTTGCTTATATGGAATGTTTCTTATATATGTAAATAGAGGGATTTGAACTCAGAATTTTTTAGTCTAGTCATTCTCTGCTCCATCTCAAACAACTGATACACCTCACCACACAGATGTGAAAAAGATATAAGATCCCCAATATACCTATTTCAGCAGAACCAGCACTCATCAGTTGGTCCAGATCCTAATCTCCTACACAGACATAGATTAAAGTTCAAGGAATTGCTATCTTAAGATAAACAAAGCACTGATTGTATATATGTGTGGGAGATTATAATCTGGCCCAACTGATGAGTGCTGGTTCTGCATGAAATATATATTTTAGGGATCATGTATCTTATTCAGGTGTATTGGGTCAGGTGTATTGGTTGTTTTAGATAGAGTAAAGGATAAATAGACTGAAAAATCCTGAGTTCAAACCCTTCTAATTATATGTTTATTGTACCGTAAGTATAAAGTGTAGTGCTTTTCAACATGCATGTATAAGATATTTTACTTTAGTAATATGGTATGCATATGTAAATTAAGATTATAATATAAAAAATTTTAAAAAAAATAATATTAATAATGAAATGAGACAGCATATTTGCATATATATTTATAGAACTGTGTATGTGTTCAATCATTCACAATTCTATTTCATCACAACAGATGACTGTTTGGTTATTTTTTCTTCAATAATGTTTGTAAATTCTAATGAAAACTTTATGACAGTTTCACTACAGGTAGATGCAGATTTTGCCAGTTGTTTTAATAACGAAATCTACAATAACTCCCTGCATGCAAAGAATAGCTTGACTTGAATGATCCAGATTTTCAGCTAAATTCTTCATAGAGATTTCTGGCTTTCTTATGCAATACAATACCATCATCTTTAACATTCTTACAATTCATATCATTGAACTATATATTTAAGGCTTTATCCATTTTAAGTAAAAAAATATTTATTACTTTAGTTACAATTTTAGCTGTTTCAGGGACACAAGTGATAATGGCATGAGCCTACTTTTTATAATTTATCTGATTGATGATTCATTCTTTTGACACATATGGCTGATTTCAGAATATGACTTCTTACTTTTCATCATTAAATCAATATTTCTTTCTCATTTAATAAAAGTATTTTAAAAGTTTTCTTGGATTTATTGTATTGTACAACAATATATTTTACTAATGATATAAAACTCATATAAAACTTTTTGGACAAAAAAGGAAAAGAACCACAAATACATGCTATGATAATGATGCTACTAAAATTAAAAAATTCATGTTTGAGATTTGAGAAGCTTATATTTAGAAAACAAAATGGCTGCTAAAACACCATCTAAAATTTAATAAGTTTATGAATTTCAAAAGGCAAAACTCTCTATACATATTGCCACTCAGTGCAAGCCAGAGTAATCAATGAATGCCAGGAGGCTTGTGCATAAAAACCCCATCTAGTGCCTACCCATCCAATATCCCCAGACTAGTTTTTGGCTTATGGCCATCATCAGCCTTCTGGCATCCATTGATTACTTTGGCTTGCACTGAGTGGCAATACGTATAGAGAATTTTGCCTGTTTTAATAACAGTTATAAGCAAGCATAAGAAATGGTGATCATGTGATGTTTATTGGCTTTATGAATTTCAATGACTTTTTTCTGTTTGTTTACTTTTTTTTTGATAGTCTATAAATGAAGTCATGTAGTTTGATCCAGCATAGTTCATAACTTCATTGTAATCGTTTTATGTTGTTTTGACAGTTTACTGAAAGATGTCGGCACATTGATATTACTAACAATATTTTAAAAGATCATTCCAATTGTCTATAAATAACAATAGTATTAATTAATTACAGAGGATGATTTAAAATATCTTTTCATAATAATAATGACATAATTATTATAATTAATTATCTTTGCAGATGTGGGTCGCAGACTGGTTCATATCGTTATTATAAAATTCATTTCTAGAACAATATTTCTATACACTACAGAAATATTATACATTAAGTGTATAATCTATATTCTAATGAATGACTACTAAAAATTATTGCTATCATTTCTAGAGCAGCTTTTTTCTCTTTCCTTTTTTCCTTTGTTTTTTTTTTTTTTTTTTTTTGCGTTGGAATTGGCTACATTTGTTTAGGAAAGGCTTTTTTTATTTATTTTTATTATTATTATTATTATTATTATTATTATTATTATTATTATTATTATTATTATTATTATTATTATTATTATTATTATTATTATTATTATTATTATTATTATTATTATTATTATTATTATTATTATTATTATTATTATTATTATTATTATTATTATTATTATTATTATTATTATTATTATTATTATTATTATTATTATTATTATTATTATTATTATTATTATTATTATTATTATTGTTTCAAAAGGCCTTTATTGTCTCAAAAGAATTACAAATTTTGCATTTACATAGTTTGTCTACATATAATATCCTAGATTGTCCATTATCATTTGAACACCATTAGCAAATCAATTACTTATAATAGAAAAGAAAAAATTGTTGCTAAATTGTCCTTGTTGCTAATTTGACATGCATATCCTTCTAAGTTTTTTTATAATGTTTAATTTCCTCAATTCACTATAACATAGATCTAATCTTAAGTAATTACCAGGTTGCTGCATAAATGTCAGGTCTGGCCAGTCTCTTATCCCTTTTCTGTATCATTTCAAGTTTATTTGAAAAAGTAACTGGATGTCTCCTGGAATTGTTACCAATTAGAAAAGTGCATCTAGTACACCAGTATGCATATAGCACAAAGGTTGCTGCCCTGACACTTGGTGTTAATCCTTCTCTAAATGCAGAAATCAATTGATGCATTGTTACATTAGACCTCCTGTAACTTCTAGTTATGAGATTTCTTATGTGCCTAAGTCCCTCACAGTGATATAGCAGATGTGATAGGGTTTCCTCAGCTCGATGGCATAACCCACAAAAGGGATCAATTGACGTATACAGTCCTTTATGGCAAAGAAAATATGTGGTAGGTAATGCAGATAGATTAAGTTTTATTAGAAAATTGAAAAACTTTGGTTCTAAGGCCCATCGTTTATACCTTTTAAGCAATTGCTTATTATTAATTCCCAGTATTGGTTCTAAAGCAATTGTGTTATTATCTTCATGCATTAATTCATAAATTTCCCAGTATTTGTATTTATTAATAAATTGCTCTGGGATTTTTGATTCTGTTTTACAAAGATGTATTAATTGTTCAAAATATGATAATTTTTTTGGTGGTGGTTTATCAGTTGGAATGACCTCTATGAGCTGCTTAATTTTTGGAAATTTTTTAATAATATCAATTATATTGTTCCTCATTCTCTGTTTTGCAAAAATACCAATATCATATAAGCCCAAACCATTTTTATTCAATGGCTGACATAGTTTTGCCATTGATATTGCCACGACTTTCCTTGACCATAGTAGTTGATTGCAAATGGTCTTAATTTTGGAGATAAAAGCTTTTGAGAAAGCAACCACTGGCATAAAGTAAACTATCTTAGTCATCATCAAACTATTAATCAATTGAATCTTGGAATATACTGACATATAGGTATTGGATAGAGAGTCTGCTATTTTCTGTATTTCATTTTTCAATTTGTTCTGCAAATGACATCTCATTCCAGTAGTCCCTAGATGGAATGGAAATCCAAGGAATGAGCCTGGCTTTGCCTGGAAAATGGATGTACATGGCCTTCCTGTGAATATAGTCCATGCTGCTGTTTTTTCTGGATTGAAACTTAGTTTAAATTCCTTTGAGTATTCTTCTAAAATCATCTGTAGTTTTGGTATCTGCCTTTTTGATTTCAGGAAAACTGTAATATCATCCATGTATGCAATGCAGGTCAATTTTTGACCTGTTCCTGGGATTTCCATTCCCTCAAATGCCTGTTGTAATCAGACAAGAAGGGGATTTATATATAAAATAAATAAGATGACACTAAGTGGAGACCCTTGTGAAAGTGATTTAGTTGGTGTGAAAGCTGGTGAATTTCTGCCATTTAGAGTAATGTGAAGCTCACGATTTAAGAGTAAATTTGTTATAACATATATATATATATGATTTTGGCATTTCAGTGTCATTCAATAATCTCAACAGTATAGATATATCAACATTGTCAAAAGCCGAAACAATATCCAGCTGTACAACAATCGGGCCATATCTTTTCTTTTCTCTAACTGATGTCAAAATAGCCTTAAATAACATAGCAGCTTGTGTGGTAGATGAATGTTTTTTAGCAAATTGAGCTGGTGAAATCATCGGTAAAATAAATGGTTCTATTTTATCTTTAATTACTTTCTCTAAAATCTTTATGGGCAATGGACCCATTGATATTGGCCTTATCTCTGATAACAAAGGAATGGGCTTCTTTTTTTTATTAAACGGCACGATCGCAATTGTATTAACTCCCTCCATTGTTATTATTCCCTGCAATAAATAATTTGCCAGCTGACACAGGCATTTGCTAGTCAGTTTGTCAAGGTGTTTTAATATGAACAGTGGAATTCCAGGGCTTCCTGGATGACAGTTGTTGTCCATTTTATTCATTATAAAATCATCTATAGTATAAGGTGATTCAGTCTCTGCCATTCCAAATACATTTGGCTGGTATTGTATCAATTTTCCTGGTCCCAGCTTATCTTTAAAATAGTTAAGAATTGGTAATATCATATTATTTCCAGTAAATGTTTCATTGTTTATTTTAATTGCTAATGGCACTTTGATTTCAGGTCCCCCCCTAATGCCCATCTAATATATTGCCGAGTCCATGTGTGTTGATGCATTAGGCATATTCTACTTTTTTTATTTTTTAAATAGCTCTTCAGTGTTTCACATGCTTTGTTATAAGCATTTGTTAGTATATGTATACGTTTCTGTGTGTGCTGATTAGGAGTTATGGCCACAATACTTTTATGAATTTGTTCTGCAAGCTTCAACAACCCTGAGGGAGGTGACTGATTTTTCACTATATGATTAATGTTAAATGACAGGATATTAATGTAAGCTAAATATTGCTGTATTGGGTTAAAGGTCATTGAAAGAATTTTATTCCACATAATATAAGTCTCTGAAAAAATAAATTCGGGTGTTAAGGTTGGAATCAACATTCTTATTGTTCTAGTTAATTGCATTCTAGAGACTTGTATATTTCTGAGGTCAATTGATATGAACTGAGCTGAGTGATCAGAAATTGCTGAAGGGATTATCTTCATGCTTATTAGATGATGAAACACTGGAGAGTAAAAACAAAGATCAATTAATGATGAAAATCGGCCATTATGAAATGAAACAGCATCTTCAGATAAGTAACCCCTTGCACTCATCAATGGAATTGATAATTTATGTATCCACTTATTTATAAACTCATCATATGTTACATTGCAGTCTCCAATCAAAATTGTTGGATTAGCTGTAGATCCCAGTGTTGAATTAATTGTGGCAATTATTGTATTTATTTTATATTTTTGCAATGGCATATAAACAAAGATTACATTTATTTTAATTATTTGTGAAATAAAGTAACGATTAATAGATTTGCATCAATGTATATGATTTGAAAATTGGTAAACTGATGGAGAGGTAGAGTCTCTTGAACATGCAACAAAGCCCTCACTATTTAGAAATTTTGCTGGATCAATTTGTGACCCTGCATAAATTTTGGTTTCAAGCAGTCCCATTATATGAGGTTTTGTTTCCTTGATCCATTGTTTCAACTTAAATATCTTTTCTATTGAATTCAAACCCCGTACATTAAAAGAAGCAATTTTAATTAAGGTTGGAGGAAAAAGTGTACCTTAAGATAAATAATACAAAAGTAAAAGAAAAAAAAAGGGAATGATATACAAATGCATGTGATTAAAGCTTTAGAAAAAAATATAGACAAACACATATTATTATTATTATTATTATTATTATATTACACTGTCAAAGAATAGCCAGGAGCCAATAAAATTGTTTTTCAACAATTCGTTTAATAAATATGAATAACATTCCTTTTTATTATTATTTTATCACTATTTTTTATTTACAACCCGATTTCTAGCATAATCTCAAAATTTAAGTTATAAAGGGTTAAACATTCTAAATATGTTATTGCATAAATTAAATTATTTCAAATTTCTGCTAAAATTTTATTCCAACTCACCTCTGCGTTTATTAAAAATCCTTTCACAACATGTTATGTAAACAATGCCGTTCAATTGATTCTAATTTCAAATATTAACAATTCAATATTAAAGAAAGTCTGATTGAAACAGAACTTCATACAAACAAATTGAATATTATCATAAATAAATGTTATTTTCACCATTTAGATTTTATGCTGCACGAAATAATTACATATCAGTCTAATAAGAAATAAATTAAAATTATATGAAAACTATCAGTAATCAGACAGCGGTGAGAATATTTATTAAACTGCAGAATAAACACAGAACAAAGTAATAATCTGTTGTTTGCAATTTTGCAAAAGAAGAAAACAACTAATAAAAGCATGAGAAAACTGCAAATCAGTTGCCTCTATAAAAGACTAATAATTTAATATAATACCGATCACAATTAAAATGCAATCTATTATACTCATTTACAAAATGTTTCTAAGCTCTTGCAAGGTACTCAAGTTTAAGATTCACTGCAGATGTTGATAGAATTTAAACCTGATAACAAAGTTTAAACTAAAAGAACAAAAAAAATCTTTGTCAGGAAAATTATTTTAAAAAATTACATGTATGTGCATATATTTTCAGTAAACTCCTCATTAGTTAGATTATAATATCATGAGTTCTCAACCATAGTAAAAAATTCCCGACCAATCTCATTGCGCATGGGTATCTCGGAAACATTTCCATTCAATTGATTGATCTAAAGAGGTTTGAAATCCTAAACATCCACATACAAACAATAGGTTGTGTATTTACATATCTTGGTTATAATTTGTTTGATTTTGAAGTTTGAATATTTTAGTAATGGACTGTGTATGTATATATATTGTACCCTCACTTCCAGAAAATATGTAATTATAATCACTTGATCTAGCTCAGATAAATAACTATGTTTATCTAAAATGTATCTAAATTAACAATAACTATATTTTTTAATAATATCAATTATCAAATTAGCTTAACTAATAAATAATAATATAATTCTGTTTTATAAAATTAAACAAATGAATATCTAATCAAATCATGAGACAATGAAGTGAGTTTACAAGTGGCAGAGCGAATACATTAAGTTAATATCCCACAGGATATCACCTCAATGGCATAAGAATACTATCCCTACTCCTATTACTTAAATACAACATTTATAGTACTCTTACGTCTTTAATCAAAATTAATTAAGTACATAACTCTTAACAAATTAATCTGAATATCTTCATTACAATCAATTTAACTCAAAGTATCTCAGGTTCTCTTAAAATAATTCTAAATTAATTATAACTTTTGTAATCAAGTATGATAAGGGATTTAATATCATTCCTAACTACAATTTAATAATACTAATAATAACAAAATAGTAATACTAATCTTTAATCTATAATTCACTCCCCTATTTTTCTACTTATAATGTTGTTCTTGTATATCACGTAATAACAATGTAATATAATTTTATCTTACTAACATGGCATCCTAATTAAACACATATGATATGATATTATAATCTGAGAATATGTGGCAATCATTACTAAGATGATTCACTGTAAATCTTTGGTAATTATTCCATGACCATTAGAATAATACAATAAGTAAAACTTCTTAAATAAAATATATCAATAAAACATTATAACTCTTAAATAATAAATTTATTTATGATGTGCAAATACTATGTCTCCTTTATAATTATCTGTGATTATGTAATTGTGATGTGAAGAAATTGAGTCAACACCAAGACTTATAAAAACACATTTAATAATTTTATTAACAAACTTAACAATAAAATTATTTACATTATTTACAATCTGAAAGAATTCTATTTATTCACATTTAGGTACTTTTCTCATATAAATTAAATGATCTAAAATATAGGATACAGAACATTTTCTTAAAATAGCTCTTATTTTCAGAATATTATATAATTTTTTGTTACAGTTATTAAATTTTATTAATTCAATAGGTTTTAAAACATATAAGGTAATACTTTTACTATGAACTTATTCTTGTTATTTAGTTAAAAAAAAAAATTATTATTCTATATAGTCATTCTTCAATAAATAATTATGTGAACGACCTCGATTAATAGCTTACCATCAAACTAAGCTGCTTACTAATTATTACTTTAAACTTCAAATATAGTATATGTATTAGTGTGTTGTCATAAAATTACTTTTATAAAACTTATGACTACTTACATTCATTAAACACGATTCACTCTATTACCTTTACTTGTAAATAAAAATATGCATTATAAGTATGTCTTTTAAAAAAATTTCTTAATAAGTAAATAATATTGTTATAAATCTCTTTTAATTATTAATTATTTATTCTATAAAAAATAAATAAATATTTTTAAATATAAAAGTTTTATGATTCTTTCACTGATGAAATTATGCTCTTATAATTCTTTTACACTTATTTTTACTCTAAGCAACATAACTTATCTTATACACTTTAAGAACAATTTTGTATTTCCAAACTTATTTATTATTTCCAATTTTAAAAACGACCATCCTTTATAATGTAATCCAATAAATTTCAATAACAAATAAACTAGTAGGCATATGGGATAAACTATAACTTCAACTTAATAACACCTTTATCAACTAACCATCATTGGCACAGTGTACAAGAAATGAGGTATGACTTATTTGTCTAATAACCTCTACTACCAAATATAATGTCCAGGCTATTTCTTTAGCACTATGGCACATTAAACTTTAACACATAGAAAATAAACACTGCCATGAATATACACAAGATATAGGGCTATGTTATCTATACTTGCATAATCATCAATATAGTATACTCTTATTCCCATATAAATAAACCCTACATACAATATTATCCTGGTCTTATGTAACCTAATACTAAGATATTATCACTAAAGATCTATCACCTAACATCACTAAATTCATCTCCACATTCCTATAACAATAAATAAATTCATTTTTAGAATAACAGTCTAACTAACTAATAGGACAAGATTATTTCATTCTTTGATAGTTCTCAAACTTAAGCATAAACAATCAGAATCAATGTCATATTTTAAATACTTTAAATTACTCAACTAAAACATCCAGTTCAGTTATAATAGAATCATATACTTATATTTCCCTTATGTTTAAATATCTTTACGATATCAATAAACTTATGCATATTCTTAAATAACTAAACAAATGATAAATTATGTGTAGGTATCGTGTTTTATATACACATCCATGCATCCACACAAAATAATAAAATACATTATAAAACTAATAATAATTTACATTATTACCATAAGTAATTTCTGTTGGCATTTACTTATCCAATGTAAAACATTTTATTATTGTTTATTCCACATTATCACACTTTAAAATATATTAAGTTTTTTTTTAAAAAAAATTATTAAAGAGATTTTTTTTTCATTTACAATAAAAATTTAATTACTAGGTTAGTAAATAATTTAATGTTCTATGTTTCTATGCTATATCTATACTATGAATAAGCATTACTATAAATTTTTAGTAAAAAAATAATTTAAAATTATATTTACAACAACTCCATTAAACTTTCTTGTGATGAAATGTTCTTTTCTCGATAATAAGTTCATTACAGGAAGTGTCTTTTTCTCCTGGTAAAATGTTAGTAACCACACTTTTGATGCCAATAATGCGTGCATGCCCCATTCTCCTCGTTGCAACATAAAATCCAAAATGGCTGTTCAAGTTAAATACGGTAAGTGTACTTTTATTCCATAATATCCAAACTGATATAATTAATATTTTTTATCTCCAAAATTTTAAAAAAATTCAGGCATTCATTACTATGTCAATATCCAATTTAAATACTTTTGATATTTTCGTTAAGATAATTTTCAAATTATTCTAACTTTTCCCTTATTTACTGAGGTTCAATGTCTTCTGGTACAAACAATGAACTTCCCCCAGCATTTACTGATAACTTAAATTATTTTCCCAAATAATTTACATACACTTTTGTATGTCCAGCATACAATAATTATTAATTTTAAATATGACATAAATCATATTTGCAAATGATCTTAATTTTTATTTTTTTTTAAAAAAAAAAAAATTCCAGTTTTAAATTATGTTCAATATTTCTTCAGAAAGAAATATCTCAGTGTTCCAAAATAAGTGCTTGGTCAAATTTAAAGGTTTTTTTCTTTTAAAAGCATTTTTCCATCATATTTTAAATAAGTTTTCTTAACAAAAATATATTATATCATTTTACTTTATATTTTTGCTGAAATTCTTTATATTTTCTCTGTGACGTTCTTTTTATGAAATTCAGTCATTAATTAATATGACCTAACAACCCAGACAAAATTATATGCTTTATACAATAATAACACTTGAATATTTCCATCAATACTTTTATATTTAGTGACAACTTCTCCATGTTTAGGTTAATGACAAATTGGATAAAGCAGATTGGCAAGTAAGGAACTACTTATTTTTTAGCCTCCCATCTCCATATCACGATCTTATAATAATAGACTACTGTACTTTTATAAAATTGAATTTAAATAAAATTGACTATTATTCTATTAATTACTTTACCAAAGTTGTAGAAATACTGATGACATTATATCAGTATCAGTATAATGAGATAACAGTTTAATAGTAATCTGCAAAATCTGTGGAGCTCTTATATATTCAAGCCTATTCCACCTCTGATTGGTCCATTAAACAATACTTACTTCAAACTACCCTGGATAACAAACACCAGATTAAAGCTAAAACTAATAATAATTTATTAAATATTTATTTTTATTATATTATTCAATTCTTAATTAATTTTCACATTTTATTTACACTCAATAAATACTTTAAAATAACTTTTAAAAATCACATTTCAATATTTATTACCATTTCTACCTTTATTTTAAACCTAACATAATTATTTTCAACACAAAACATAAATCTAATTTCATCTATTATATTTATTTTTAAAGCCTAATCTAATATTTATAACAGATAACATTATTTTATTTTCAAGAACAGGTGTTAATATTACACATGTGATTTACAAAACTAAATGAGACACTAATAATTTAAATGAAACTAAAAGAAATAATTTAATTTATAAAATATTACATAAAACAATATTATAGCACAATTTTAGAATAATTATCTTAATATTATAAAATCGAATATACACTTTACTCACTACATTATTACTTCTAATTAAAGGATTTTAAAAAATAACTACTAAATACAATTATTATTATTGAATAATCTATTCATTTAACTTTACAGCATTACTTTTAAAATTTACCCTAATTATTTATTTATAAGACTTATTAAATCAGTATTTCCTATGGCCAGTTCTCCCAACCATACAATCTTATAATGATTTTTAGTTGACTGTTTTCTTACAAATATCAACTTAATATTATCCATCAATTATTTTACTTTCCTTAACTAAATTATTCAAAGATCATCAACACATAACATACATCATCCCTTGCTTAACTTTAAAATTTAAAATTTTCCAGTAAATTAATAGAAATAATCCATTCTGACCTAAACAAAAGAGTACAATATATATATATGTGTGTGTGTGCATTGAAGTGAAAGTTTTTACTGGAAAAAGATACATTTAATTCTGGAAAACTATCAGGAACAACTAAGTAGAATATTAAAGTATATAATTATCTATGCTTCAGCAATTTAACATTTACGTAAGATTACTTAAAGGTTGTATTTATATAATGGATTATTTCCGTAATCTAATATAAGTATTGAATGTCTTGAGAAAAATGTAACTTTGTTTAAATATTCTAAATACATTCACCTTTTAGTAACAGCACACAGTTTAGTATATGCACAATGTTTTGAACATTATTATTCTCCTCTCTTCTTTAGGTGTTGCTGGCCTGTCCAGAGACAGTACTGCTATGGAAATCGAACTTGGACACTTAATACTCTAGAAAGATGGCTCAGTTGTTACCGTATTACCTTAAAATGCAATATTCAATAATTTAAGCATTTAGGTTTGATTCCCATGCTAATATTGTCACTGGTCAGGCCAACAATACCCAAAGAAGAGAGAACAAGAATACTGCTCAAAACCTTGTGCATATAGTAACTTGTGTGCTATTACTAACAGATAAATGTATTTGGAATAATTAAATAAAGTTAAATTTTTCTAAAGACATTCAATACTTATATTAGATGATGGAAATAATTCAATATAAAAATACAACTAAAAAACCATCATCACAAACTTTCAGGAAAATACTTAAAGGCATTACCATGTGATCATTGAAAAAAATATTTTTGCACTAATCATTCAATAACCTGTTTATCCAGTCGAAGATACATACTATTTTGCTGACATATTTTACAGAGACTTTCCAAAAGCTTTCAGGAAATACATATAGACTACCCCAGTGATTCTGAGTCATTGTAGAATTGTGGGTCATGTGAAACACTAACATACAAAAATTTAAAATCACAAAGATTTTATTATGACTTGCCATCTGAAAATAACAAACAGACAATATAAATTCAGATGATTTGAGCAACATGTGTATGTCACACTGGGTTACACAGAATCTGACCATGCTGAACATAGGCTGCCACATGAACAACTCATCACACAAAAAATTCATGATTACATTACATAGAGCTATCTATTACTATTTCTACAAGTTTTTTTCATGGAACACCAGTGTTTTGCAAACCATGCTTTGAGAACCACTTGTCTAATCTATTAGTGCATCAATATTTATATCACATCATTTGATAATAAACTAATAAGAAGTAAACTATATATTTAAAAGCAAAACATATATCGGATATAAATATATCTCAAGTTTATTTATCAATTTATATATATATATATAGCAGATAGCTTTACTTATGTGATTCAAGTAGGTATGGAAGAAATGAAGTTTTATATATATATATATATGTGTGTGTGTTTGTGTGTATGTGTGTGTGTGAATTTATAATACTCTTTGGAAACCTCTTATGGAAGCATTTGATGAAGGGTTTCTATAGAATACATTATTAAAAGTCTCTGATTTAAGGATGCTGATAAATTCACTACAGAAATGATCAATCATCATTTTGATGAAATATATATTCATTAGACTCAGGTTTAATGTTTACTTAAAAGTTACCATTACTGTGTGTGTATTTTATAATTTTTCTATTGTTAGAATTTTGACTAATCATAGATACTGAAGAAAAAGTTGATAAACATATAAATGGTCTATTACATCTTTTATATTTGAAAGCCTTCGCTGCAATATATATATATATTGTAACGTTTTTTGTATTACTAGGCCCTTATATGCCTCAAATTTATATTTGAGCGTGAGTTGATCAAGCTGTATCAAAAGAAAAAAGAAAGTTGTATTTCTATTCTAAAAACACAGCTATTTTTCCTGATCAACTTCAGCCTATTAATTGTTACGAATTGTGCTATTGACAAAATCAACTTTTAATTTTATTTACTATGGGCGCCAGAATTCCTAAGAATCCGCTGAAATATGTCGCCAGCACCTCTCGCAAGTTGTAAAACAAAAAAAAAATAAAAAGATTTTTATTATATTTTTTTTTAAGGGGCGGTAATTCTACCGTAATGAGAATTAATGATTTTTACGATTATTAGTCCTGGGCGTATTGAAACATATTGGCAAAGGTAACTTACGTTTAAATCTTATTACACTAAAAATAAATTTAATAATAAAAAATAATAACTATTATTAATAACGCACAAATGAGAATTGATATTAGAAATATTTTTAATTTTGATAAACTAAAATACTTCATGTTAAGTAGCTAATTAATACCTTGGAGAGAACACATTTAATTCAGGTGGGAAATATCCAGAAAATATAAATATCAGTTAAAATAAACAAAAAGTTCTTGGTTAAATAAGAGTCTCTCATATAGAAAAATTAAAGTCACTATCGGGATTCTTTTATACGTATATTTTTACGAGTAGTTTTAAATAGTTAACTTTGTCACAATCAGGATAATTATTCTTACCGGTAAGTTTCATGAATTCAGTAGTAGATAACTATGCATAGTTTTTTGGTTATAATGAGCTCGGCCTTTTGGTTATTGCTTGATCTTGTGGTCCATTTCCCCAGTCGGTCATGAAGGCTTTTCCTGGTGTACATCATTAGGTCCGATGTCTTCAGGAGCTCCGGTTCACTGCGACATGCCGAATTCCTTCAGCGAAGAGCGATCTTGGATCTATTAATGTTATCCAAGACCAACTAGAGAAACAAAATGAACAAGACGTTCCTTCAACTGGATCCCTCCTTTTTATATCCAGTTTTCAGGACTTCTGCGCATGCTAGTACCATGCCTTTTTAATCTTATCCAGTCTTTATAAATTTTATGTAATAAAGTCTTTATTTTCTTCAAGTTTTCGGCCATCTTTAATTAATTTGAGTATTTCTACTTTCAGCTTATCTTTTTTTTACTTGCTTTTGGAATTCTTTTGTTCTCTCCAATTACTGTTATTACTAATCACATAAAAAAAAATAAGAAGAATAATTCAACCCTCATTGTAAGTTTTTTTTTTTTAAAAAAAAATTACTCAACAAAATTTTAAATCCACTTTTATCTTTTAGTTTTTTTTTTTACCCAATGCCAATATAATAAAAATATAATAAAAATCTTTTTATTTTTTTTTTGTTTTACAACTTGCGAGAGGTGCTGGCGACATATTTCAGCGGATTCTTAGGAATTCTGGCGCCCATAGTAAATAAAATTAAAAGTTGATTTTGTCAATAGCACAATTCGTAACAATTAATAGGCTGAAGTTGATCAGGAAAAATAGTTGTGTTTTTAGAATAGAAATACAACTTTCTTTTTTCTTTTGATACAGCTTGATCAACTCACGCTTAAATATAAATTTGAGGCGTATAAGGGCCTAGTAATACGAAAAACGTTACAATGGCGACCCAACTCGAGGCTTACGAAAAGAAAAAAAAACCACGACCTGAGAAAATTTAAAAACGGCATAAAATTGAGAATTTAATGTCCGTAGCCGGAAAATAAATATGACCACAAATAGTGCGCAAGTCTAAAAAGTTATTGCGTACGATTACAAAAGTTTTTTTTTAGAGTAGGATTTTAAATAAGGACTATATTGAAAGAAAATAATAGCTTATAAATTATTAAATAATAAATAAAACCGATCAAAGGTAAGAAATGACGGTAAAGGTAGAGGGGGACGGGAGATTATAGGGTGATAAAAGAGAGGGGTGTCGGTGAACGAATTTATTAGCAAAGCAAAATAAAATATTATATTTATATCGTAAAAATTGATAGCGTTAAGATTTTGTTTACTGTAGCAAAAATAAGCAACATGGCCATATATGAAATTGAGAAGTAATAAAAATACACAAAATATGGCAGAAGGCGTGGAAGAATTAAAAGAGGGCTCGGAACCCTTAATAAAAAAACTTTTATACGAATGCATGACAGAATTCAAAGAAGAAATAAAAAAAGAAATGACAGAGATGGTCAGAGGATTAAAAGAAGAAATAAAAGAACCAGTAAAAAAAAAAGGAAAAGAAATAAAGTGATCAGTAGAACAACAGAAGAAAAGAGGATAGATAATCTTATTTGTGAATGGGATGGCGAATCGATTAAGTACACATCTCAAGAATGCCCAAAGGTTGTTTTGCAAATAAACGATGTCAAAGTAGAGACATTGTGGGATTCTGGCAGCCAGATATCAGTAATGTCAGAAACAATGTATGAGCGCATGCAGAGCCAACCCATAGAGATACCAACTCTACCAGTGAAAAGCACGCTAATAACATTAGCAAATAACAAAAAGGCACAATTGGGATCAAAACAGGTTTGGGTGCAAATTAAGATAGGAGATAAAATTATGCCCCACACGCTATTAATTCTAAAAGGGTTGGTACATGAAGCCATATTGGGGTCAGATTTTATGCACAAAACTGGGTGTGTGATCAATTATAAAGATGAAAAGATTATCTGTGATGGGGAAGAAGTGGAGTTTGGGTCGCAGATGAGAATGAACCATCAAAACGTATGTAATATGGAGGTTGAGACAGAACAGCCTTTAATAGAGGCACGGATTGATGAAGTAATAAAGGGAGTGAAGGAAGGATGGAAAGAGGACCTAAAAGAAGTCTTAAATGAATATAAATCGAATTTTTCAGATAAACCCGAGGTTATTAAAGGGTATGAGCACAGGATCAAGATCGCTGACAGTACACCATACCAGGCAAGATCATACCCAGTGCCACACCACTATAGAGCTGAGGTAGAGAAAGAATTAGCTAAAATGGAGGAGTGGGATATTATCACTAAGGGTTCATCAGCATATAATAACCCATTGGTGGTTGTAAAAAAAAAAAGATGGAACCATACGACTGTGTTTGGATGCCAGGCAATTGAACAAGATTACATGGCCAGATCAAAATGTTCCACCTCCAATAAATGAATTGGTAAATAAATTCCGGGGGAAAAAAATATTTTCCACGTTAGATCTGACTGCCAGCTATTGGCAGATCAGGTTACACCCTGCTGACCGGAAGTACACAGCATTTCGATATAATGGTATATCGTACCAATTTAACAGAATGCCTTTTGGTCTCAAGAATAGTGGAGCAGGCCTGCTAAAATGTCTCGATCGTGTGCTGTGCCCGGAAATAAAAAAGTTAATCACTGTTTACATGGATGATGTGATTATTGCATCCAATAACGCCCAGGAACAGTTACAACACCTCAAGTTGTTTCTACAAGAGTGCAATATGAAGGATATTCGCATTAATCTGCAAAAAAGCTGTTTAGCAGTGGAAGAAGTGAATTTCTTAGGGCACTTAATTAATGCCAATGGGATTAGACCCCACCCGGACAAAATCCAGGCAATACGAGATTTCCCAGCCCCTCAAACACCAAAACAGGTGAGATCGTTTTTGGGGATGTGTAATTTCTACAATAAATTTTACAAAAACTTTACTTCAGACATGGAGCCTCTGCTGCAATTATTACGTAAGGGAATGTCATGGAAATGGACGGAAGAGCATGAGACCAATTTTAGGGTTATTAAAGAGAAATTCCTTAGTCAAGTGATGCTGGTTTACCCTGACTTAAGGAAACCGTTTATTGTTCAGGTAGATAGTAGTGGGTATGGGTTAGGTGCTGCTCTTATGCAAGCTCAAGAGGATGGCACCTGGGGTGTAATCTATTTTGTCAGCATACCACTGAGAGGTGCAGAGATTAATTACTGTGTAACAGAGAAAGAGGCCTTGGCTGTGGTGTGGGCATTTCAGAAGTTCCGCCAATTCTTGATAGGATCGGAAACGATTGTTAGGACAGATCATAAGAGCCTAGAGTTCTTAAATCACAGTTATTTAACAAATAGTAGGCTAATCCGATGGAGCCTTTTTCTCCAGGAGTTCAATTATTCCATCCAGTGTTGTAAGGGCACTGAAAATGTGGTAGCCGACACATTGAGCCGGAATATTGTTCCTGATACCCAGGACCATTTGCAGATGGAAGATATCTGTTTGGCAAGTGTAGAAGTAAAAACAGACACTGTAGTAGAAGTAGAAGAAGGATTGAGACACTTAGGAAAGGTACAACAGCAAAGCCCGACCTACAAGAAAATTATTGATCAACTAGAAGACAAAGATGAAGCAAGAGAGACAGCAGATGCTAACACTGATGAGAGATACCGCCTGAAAGAAGGGATCCTATGGTATATCACCGATCCTCAAAAGGATCAATGGAAAATGATCATACCAGAAAGTTTACAGGAAGGACTTATTGACTACACACATCATTTGTATGGGCACTATGGTGTAAATAAAGTGGAAGCCTTATTGAGGACATGGTTCCACTGGCCGAATATGAGAGCACAGGTCACCAGGATAGTAAGCTCATGTGAAATGTGTCAGAAGACAAAACCAGCAAACAAGTCGTATCAAGGTCCATTGAATTCTATCATCCCTAAAGAACCCAATGACCTGGTGGCTATTGATTTCTATGGACCATTGCCGGCTTTTGGGAAAATGAAATATCTACTAGTAGTATATGACCTTTTTTCAAAATGGGTATCAGCATATCCGGTGACCCAAGCCAATACCAAGAATGCCATACGAGCCCTTGAGGTATGATATTTTAAAAGGGTAGGCAAACCAAAAGCTATTTTGTCGGACCACGGTACGCCGTTCACATCTTATGATTGGCAACAGTGGATAGAGAGGATGGAGGTAAAACACATATTGTCATCCATACGAAATCCACAATCAAACCCTTGTGAGCGGGTGATGAGAGAGTTAGGACGCCTCTTCAGGATATATACTGCATCCAACCATAGAGGATGGGTGAAACAACTCCCAAGGGTGTTAAATTTCATAAATTGGTCTCATAATGAATCTACCGGATTTGCACCTGTAAGACTTCACTTCAGACAAGCAATACCTAGGTTGTACCAATCCAAGTTACCCGCTGGTCCAGAAAACATTGATAAAGGGAGAGATCATGAAGAAGCAAGAAAAAAATTGGAACACTGTGCCAAGCTCCGAACCCAGCGAAAAGGAGGCCAGACTGATAAGTTTAAAACAGGGGATACAGTATGGGTAAAAACGAACCCTGTGAGTCAAACTAGGAAGCATATTTTTAAGAAGTTCCAAAATTTGTATGAGGGACCTTACCAAATCAGCCGATAGGATGGTCTAAATGCTTTCACTTTAAAGAATGGTGAAGGAGAAAGGGGTACCTATAACACTAGGTCACTGAAACCATATAAGACTAGGATGTGGGTTAGAAGTACTCCATAAAGACTTATTAAGAATAAAATTAGTTCAAGCCCATATTTTATTCTCATTCCCCTGCCCCGGTGGTATTGTACCATTTATTTATATATAAAGTACAAATTACTTTTTGATATTAGGTATTATAAAAAAAAAAAAGAAAGCGAACATGATCTTTATTTTTTTTGTAGCATAATGTTTTAAAGAAAAAAAAAACGTACAGTGAAAGTTTAATTTTTCTTTTTTTTTAGAAATAAGTTAACTAAAATAAATTCCATGTTGGAAAAGTGCATATTGAATCATTGATTCAAATAGTGAAAGGAAATTTCAAAAGGCGAAAGATTGCTATCAGAAACAACTTTCTGATAATAATTAAAAATGGCAGAAATTCTTAGCGGAAAAACAGACTTTCTAATAAGAAAAGGAGAAGAATGTAGAAGTTTATAAAGTAGAACAAAGAAAAAAAGAACGTGCGCAGAGCTTCTAAAAAGAATCTAGGAGTATAAAAGGAGCCGACAGATTTGAAAAGGGGTCTTTTTTATCTTATTGTTCCAATAGTGCTGAGCAATTGGAAGTGCTTCATATTCTTTTAATAAAATGTGTTCACTTAGATACAAACTGAAATCGCTCGCAATGAGTGAGTAGAACGATATCGTTTGCCGACACTTTCTCTCGGAAAAAGTCACCTAGATCGTCATCTGGCTACCTAAATTAGATCGGAGATTCGGAAATAAAACTAAAAGAAAAACAACTACTGTGGACTACTCACTAACTGAATTGTACGTCGGGAAGATCGATGACCTACTTAATGTTAACTTACCGGTAAGTAAATGTATATAAATTTTTTTTTTACATAAAGCTTTATGAATAGTGAATTGAATGGAAATGTTATCCCATAAATTTTTCTTGGATCAGAAGATTTGCGAACTGAGAAATGAACCAAACTGTTACTACGGAAAATCAGACTAAATAATTAATACTCCAATATTTGAATCAAATTATTGAATTCATATGCACAATCTTTTCCAACGTTGTAATTTTGTCTTAATCATAAATATTGAATGCTTGACGAGTTAGAATAAATCTTTATTATTAACTTCATTTTCATTGTACGTGTATAAAATTAATGCTATTCTATTTAAGTTTTACCTTTAGTTATTTAACTTAGATCGTATAATTATTACCTTACGGGCTACAATATTTGATGCAGTCTCAGTGGGTCTAACGACTCTGGTGCCCTCAAGTAGAAATTAAAAACTGGTTCTGCTTACGATTGTACTCGGTAATAATTCTAGGCCGAAGTTGATCAGGAAAAATAGCTGTGTTGAGAATTGAAATACAACTTTCTTTTTTCTTTTGATACAGCTTGATCAACTCACGCTCAAATATAAATTTGAGGCGTATAAGGGCCTAGTAATATGAAAAACGTTACAATATATATATAAATTCATTCACTAGCAATCTCAATCTGTTGTCAAGGCAACCTTCTTTAAACAATAACGGTGAAAATTCATCTTTATTTATGGTGTAATATATTTATATAAACCCTAAAGATTTCAACTTGACCACAAAGAGTAAAATTATTGATACAAATAAGTTTAAATAAACTTCATTAAACAGGTAAATATAACTTGTTCTGAATGCAGACTAACAAATAGCCAATTATAACAATCAGACTGCAATGTATAACTAGTTACTTATCACTAGCTGATTTCAAATATAGACATAAGAATACTACCTATGAAGCAAACAATGTTGAAATAAAGCAGTATGTCTGAAAGCTTAATATGCTGCTTTGTCCAGATTGCCTTTGTTTCACAGGCAATTCTAATAAAATAATTACCATTAAGGTAATACTAAAAGTTTCTATTTTTATATATATGCATAAATGCTAAAATTTTAGCAAGCTCATAAATCAATAATGACCTTTAAATATGTAATATAATGGGAAATGATATCATATATGAAAACCATAACTCTAATGCGTGAGCCTCAAAAATAATCAACAAGTAAAACTCTATGAGAGTCATTGTAACAAGTATGCAAATAAGACCAAGTCCTTGTATAATACTAATTATTAGTTATATCAAATTAATTAATTGATTTACCATAGAAGAACATGGTATTTGAATAAAAGTGAACTATTGAACTTTTTTGTTTAATTAATACATTATTATGCATAGAAGAAAATTAGGTAATATTTGCAGGTTTTTAAAATGGCTCTATTGGAATATGACTTATGAACAACCATTACAATGCATGCATCAAGTTAGATATACAAGAAATAATAATACATGCACTCAATTATCTGCAGATATATTAACTTATGTGCTATCTAGAAAAGTTTTTAAAAATATTACTTATAATCATACTAATAAAAAATTAACTAACCTTGGCATAAGACATCTTTCAGATGCTACCCTACAAGGTGTTTAGTAATGATTAAAAAGTCATCAACATAATGTTCTTCTTATTTGAATTCAACTACAATACAAAATTTTTAGAGCACCTGCTAAGATGTAGCATGAAACATGTGTTGTACCAAGATTGGTTGATTTTAAAATTAATATTCCAATGTTCAAAAGTTAAGAAAGTCTTCTAGAGATAGTGAAGAAATAATATAGCTTCAAATAATTATATATATATATTGTAATGATCCGGTAATATAACTTAACGTGATCTGCACTACAGGGCGCCATCTAGGCATTTGAACCTAGAAAAATTTATAAAGTAGGCAGATACGTAAGTAAAAAAAAAAAAAAATTTTTTTTTTTATATTTTGCATCCGGTCGTTAGCCCATGTCACTAGCTCAGTGGAATAGCAGAGATTTAAAAATATAATCTAAGAGTATATATTTAAAAAAAGAGTAAAATAAGCCACTGCCAGTAATTAACATACAAACATTTATTAACGCACATATATATAAGATTTAAAATTATTTTAGTATTAGTTTTACATTTCAAAATTTAACCTACATTTTTAACTTTGATTTTTGACTTTAATTTACATTTAATTACTATTATATTCTAATTTTACATTTTAATTAAGTTCGCACAGATAAATTTATGAAAGCTTGTTTATAATGTTGAATATAGATCGGTTACATAGATTTCACGGTCAAAAACATTTCAAAATAAACATAAACGATCAAAATACAAAATTATTGATTACTGACAATTGCGGAGGGAAATTTATACGTAACCCAATAGTATTCACCATAAGATACTTGCATTGTCACCAATAACTTAAAAGACATCCGAATAAATACATTTTAGATACTCACCGTAAGGTATCATTATTTATCGAATGTCTATATATTTTGATCAAATATGAAAACGCAAAACATAGTTAACCAATAAACAATCCATGCAAGCGTCTATAAACAACTTAAATTTAATGCAATTTTATTTAGTGTCGATTATGAATAGACTACATAGATTTGCATTTGAAAATAAACATTCTATCCCTATTTAACCTTAGGCTAAAATTCGTAGTCAAACTGGCATCAATTCATCTGATATATCGATGTATTCAATGTAATAAAATACGGCAGCACAAAAAGTTAAGAGAAGAAATTGCCTCTCATCAGATAGGAATATTACATCTATCTGCAAAGAAGAGCAATAAAACAAAAAACTCCATAGAAAGGAACTGCGGTATCCGACTTATAATTCCTTCCATAGGCAAACGGAAGTGTGCGGCGTATGAAGCGATTCTGCCCGTAGCGAATCAATATTACATCTACTAATCACACCAATATATCCAATCCATTGACCCAATTTAACCACGAAACAAATAACCTAAGATTACCCTCCCCTAATATAACTTTACAAATCTATACAGCCATTCACGCCCGACTTAAGTTTAACATTGATATATTTTAATTTATCGGAAAACAGAAATCATAAATAAACTTAAAGAACAAAATTAAATAAATGGAAATGATTTTAAACAAATAAATAAAAAATACATCAAATAACATTTTAACTACTTTAGTCAGATAGGAAACTAATGCAATTATTTTAAATACGAAAAGTTTTTAATTTAATGTTCATTAATTGTAAAGTTCTTACGGTTTTAAACAGTTCATCTTTATCTGTCGTTTGTAAGTTTGAACGGGAATTCCCACGCCGTCCTGAAGATATTGGTATACATTTAGCCGATGTTTTATTTATTCATTCGGAGGTTTTTTAATTTAGTTGGTCCTCAATGTAGAAAACGATAGTTCATTTCTCTTTCTTTCTTTGGCAAAACTGAAGGGATTGAATCGTGCGTCTCTTCAATTCCTTCTCCCGCACCTCCGCACTAACACCTATCTGTCACATCGTAATAATCATAATCACTAACTAATAATTTCCAAACTTGTCCTTTTATATTACTTTGAAAGATTGACTTAACATTACGTCATCGATGTGATGATCCTTTTCGTTGAGGTCCGATTTCCCAATGGATTTATTTCATTTGCTAAAAGTTTCTATTGTTTTCCTATCTGACCGATGTTTTTACATTTAAATGCCCAAGGCTGGTTTACATTTGACTAATTAAATTTATCATTTCCATTTCTGATTAATTAACCTGTTTTCCAAATCAAAGATATATTTAAAGATAAATTTAAAGATATAATTTTATCTCCAAATCTTTTTAAAATTTAGTTTTAAAATACTTTTTCTTTAATAAAGTTTTATTTTAATAATTTTTCATTATCTGTGCGATTTAATATATACGAGTTTAAGATATTTAATTTCAATTTTTAATTCTTAAAGAAAATTTTTAAATGCGAACTTTTTAATTTACTTTCATGTTTAATAAATATAAAAAAAAACAATGTAACGAACGTCTGTGCTCAAAAGTTAAGAAAGTCTTCTAGAGATAGTGAAGAAATAATATAGCTTCAAATAATTATATATATATATATATATTGTAACCGGACGCTTGGTCATCTGATCATATAGGGATTGCGAACTCCGAAACAAACATGACATAGCGTAAAGCTTTATTTATTTTCTTATATCGATAACTGTTCACTATCAATACAAGGGGGCACCAGATACGATGATTTAATTATAATTTAACTTCTCGCATCACCTTACGTCATATCAAAACGATTTCGAAGTCTAATCCTGCCCACAAGCTCAAACTCCCAGCATGGACCAATAGGGTCGCTCAGGGTCGCGATGTAATTGTTTCAAAATTACTATTCTGGTAAAGGACGCTATGATAACCAATGGAGAAGACGCTTGATTAACTAACTGATCGATCCAAGCATTGGACCGTGTCATTGGTTATTTGGGACCAATACGATTATTCGTTGATATCCCTAAACAATTAGAAGCTTATAAGATCATCCCCCTATATCATACCGTCCGGTAGAATTATTTGCTCCAGCTATATTTACAACTTATTGACATTTATTTATGTTTTATAATAGGCCCTCCCAACTCTTAAATCTATCTTAACTACGGAATAAATAAATAAATAAACATCGTGACTTACGGCACGATGTTTGTAAGAGACATTTTAAAAAAAAATAACAAGGTTTAAGAAAGATAAATCTAAAGTAATATAATTAACTATATGAATAAATGCCAACTTTATTAATAATCAAGACAAAAATAAAGCAAAGATTTAATTATAGGAAATGATTTGAGAAATGCTCGACTTGTTTAAATACTGAACAAATTTATTTAATATAAAAAAAAAGCACATTGGTTAAAAGTTTTATTTACACGCACACACACGCATTTACGCATTCACCCAGAAAAGAATATATTATATATCATAAAATATGGATGATAGAATATAAATTTCCTTTTTTTTTTTACATTTTTGAAGGTAAGTGTTATAAATTATAAAATAATAATTAGGGTCAAAGTTCATATTTGAAAAGTCCTGAGATTTAAATTTTAGGAATTGCATAGTGTTTGATTTTACGAAGGTTGAGATTACAATAATAAGTTACAATAATAAGTTTTTAAATATAATGAATTACGGAATATTTTATAGTTTAATTTATGAAATCAAAGTTAGTTAATTATGAGATTGCCTTTTTTAAAAGTTTACGTAAGGAATGAATGAAAGCATAAAAAATAAAGTGTTTACCTAGGATTTTGGCTTATTCTTCCGCTGCTTCTAATTAAGTGGAGGTTTGAACATGGGAGATGATGTTTTCCATAAGAAGGTTGTTCATTTCTTTTAAAGTTGAGCGTACTAAATCAGGGTGATTCATGTATTTCACGGAACATTATTGAACTGGTTGGAGCACTAATTTTAGATGGTAATATTGTTAAGTATTCATAGCGATGGAGATGTTCTGGTGGCGGAGCGTCGATCAATCACTGAAGGGTTTCCTAGCCCCTCATGACAGTCGACGCTCTAAATATTAATTTCATATCGATCATCTTGAAAACGGGTAGCACAAACGAAGTATTTTGAATTAAATTGAATTTTGAGAAAGTTGAACAAAAATTTGATAATTTGACTTAGCTTCTCTTAATAATTAATTAATTTTTTTTTTCTTTAGATTTTGCTTGATATTTATATGGGTTGGATCTTATCTGAGGATCGAATCTCCCCCCAGAGTTCCATGTTCTTAGAGTTGTCGTTGGGGTCCGTGTCCTACTCAATCCATGTGCTTAAGGCAATCTTATGTTTAGGCAATCTCATATTGCAATCTCAGTTAACAAACTTATATTCATTTACACCTTGGATGCATACGTGTGTGCGTGTTTTACGAGAACAATGTAATTTACATTAGCTAAAAGTCGAGCATTTAATCTTTCTCAAAATCATTTCTATAAGCTTTCACTTTTACTACAATTATAATTTTAAAATATCCCTTTTTAGTTTAAAACGAAATAACAAAAAGCAAACTTGACAAATAATGATTATAATAAATTAATTCCTCAAAAAATAAAAACTCTTTTAATTTTATTTCAATCAATCTGACAGGTACTCTTGAATATCTGCGATCTGCTTTAGACACGGCTGTTTCTCGTTCATTCTTAAACAAGATCGCTTTTATTTTTAAAAAGTTTTGTACCTGTCATTTATTTCGTTATTAATATATATTTAACTTTCCTAGGTTCAAACCCTATGTAACGCTATTCCGTTACAATATATAAACAAAAAAAGACTTATAAATCCAAGAATTAATAATATTATATTTCAACCAGAGGACTGGTTTTCATCAGAAAGAAAAAAAAATACACAGTAAAATGGCGATAATCAAAAATTACAGATTTGATAAAAGATTATAAAACTAGAATCCTCTATACTTGATAATGCTAGGCTGAAACCTCATACTTGGCTTAGATATATAGATGACATTTTCATGATATGGCCACATAATGAAGTTGAACTTCATAATTTTTTAAGTTATTTAAATAATTTTAATAAAAATATTAATTTCACAATAAACTTTTCAAAATCAATTGCTCATTTTCTTGATGTTGAAGTTATTTACACTAATAGAGTTCTTACTACTACTGTATATAAGAAACCAACTGATAATAACCGCTATTTACATTTTTATAGTAACCATCCTAAACATTTAAAGGCTAATATTCCTTATCGTCAATTTTTAAGAATGAAGAGGATTTGTAATGATGAGAAATTTCTTCAACAAAATAATAGTATTTTATATAATAGATTGGTCAATATGAGGTTTACTAATACATTGTTGGATAATGCATTAAGGAGATCTTCTTTAATTGATAGAAAGAAACTTCTTTTATCTAAAAAGAATAAAAGACAATTAGATGCCCCACCATTGGTTCTGACTTTTAATAGAGATTTACCTAATATTAACCAGATATTGGTGAAGCATTTTAACATATTACACTCCACAGATTATTTAAAATCTATTTTTTTCTGATCCACCTAAGGTTGTATATCAAAAACATAGAGATATACTTGTCAAAACAAATTTTATTAGTAGTTCTCCATGTGGGGATAAAAGATTTTTTACATGTAAACATATTGTTGTGACAAAAGTGGTCTTTAGTACTAAGAATCATAATTTTAAATGGTATATTCCTAATTATGTTACATGTAAAAGTGTTAATTTGATATATTTGATAGAGTGTAGTAGGTGTTTAAGCCAGTATATAGGTGAGTCAGCAAATAGTTTACATTTTAGAATGACTAATCATAGATTTGACATTTTGCATAAGAATGAAGATAGACCAATTTCGAAACACTTCAATTTACCGAATCATTCAATTGATGATTTAAAAGTAGTAATTCTTCAGGAAGGTTTTTCTTGTACAAGAGAGAGGAAACAAAAGGAGAGTTTTTAATTTTTAAATTCAAGACCTTAGAACCACATGGATTGAATTTAAACATTGGAACTATTACATCTCTGGGTTACCTGGTCTCCTAAATTATTTTTATATGTGAGTTTTTTACGTGAAAGTTTTTTATGTGAAAATTTTCTTATATGAGATTTTTTTTATGTAAAGATTGGTTATATGGATGTTTAATATCTGTGTTTAATTGGTATATAGATAAATAATTAATTATTATAAATTATTGTACTTTGCACTAACTATAATTTTTGATTAAAATGTATAAGTATTTTAGTTTTTAATGAATATTAGTGTGAGAACAGCTATTTTTTTTATGTGAGCATAGTCTAATTTTTGTATGTATGCACATATGTATATTTTAATTTTGGATTTTTTATTTATTTATTTATTTTTATTTTTATTTCAATTTAAATAGAATTTAAGCTTGATTGCAGGAAATGTAGTTTTTTTTTTGTTTGAGTTTTTTTTTTGTTTGAATTTTGTCATTGATTGGGTAAATATTCTGTGTTAGATTTTGTGACCAATCAGGGAGGGTTTGTTAAATTTATAATCTTTTATCAAATCTGTAATTTTTGATTATCGCCATTTTACTGTGCATTTTTTTTTTCTTTCTGATGAAAACCAGTCCTCTGGTTGAAATATAATATTATTTCTTGGATTTATAAGTCTTTTTTTTGTTTTTATATGTATTTCCTTTGGTTAGTTTTATATATATATAGTCATACATGATATTAACTTCAGGGAAAAGTTTATATTTACATATTGCATTATTTGATTTCATAATTTAAGAATTTCACAAATGTCAATTAAACTAATATAATGCAATTTAAAATATAGTTTAAAGAAATAATATGATCAATTTAAGATCTTTGTGCTTTCTTTCCAAACTGCTTCAGATTTGCCTATGTAAATTAATTTAGATAAAAAAGATAAGATTGATGTTTTTATCTTTTCAAAAGTTTTGGGATTTGGATTGAGAATATTTCATTTACTCAATAAACCAGTGTGGGGTATTAATTTAATTGTAACATAATATTGATTTCTGGTAGAGACTTAGATTTATATGCAAATATTTGTAGTTGTCAAATTGTATCAATCACATGGAAAATTTATAAATGTGAAATATATTTTTTTAATATATATTTTAAAAGAAACCATTAATTATTATAAACATATATAAATTGAACTAAAGAAAATTTATATACCATAGATAAATTGTGAGAATATATACTACATGAGTATATAGATATTTATCAACAATTATGGTAATATACTCTGTGATAAAAGCCTGTCTTAGAAAAAAAAAAAGCAAGAATTGTTCAGATTTAGAACTGTGAATTTCTGACAATTGTCTACATACTCTTATAGAATATATTCTTATGCGTATATATAAATAGAACATTTTTCAACATTAAATGTAATTTCCAGACTTAATAACATTCGAATTAATGTTTATCCTGCTACTCTACCCTGTAAACAATGGTCAGGTTGAAACATTAGTTCAAGAAACTAAAAGAATGCTTAACAAAGCTAACACTGGTAGACAAAAGAATTAAAGACTGGTTGTTTAGAATGTAAATGGATAGCAACACTATATATAAGTCACAGGCCACAAAAGAAGTCTATAATCAAAAACAGCTGATGTGTTAATGAAGACACCGGATCTACAAATGAAGATATCAGACTTACAATGAACCAGAACAACCAGATGCTTCTAAGATTTATTCCAAACAGTGAGTCAAGTTTACATTCAACTAAAAATTTCTAGAATTTAAACCTAACATGAGACAAACTGCTATGATACAACTGATATTGTGATGAACTTCCAAAAGGTAATCTCAAATCATTTAGTTTAATAGTTGTACAGTATCTCTATATTTTGTATCAATATCAATTTGGCTTAATAAATATTTAACCATATTGTATGAATCTATGTTTGGTGTGTGTTTATTCTAACTCTATATAAATACAACCCAAAGAAACAGTGAGTGAATAGGATTACATAATGTCATGTGATAAGGTTTGATTGTTTTCCCATTCTGGTTTTGGCTCTCAAATTAAGGATAACTAGATACCCATTCATTGACCAAGTTTTGCGATTAGCTATGTGTCAGTTACCTGAGAGAAAACTTCTAAGCCCTCTAAATGACTTTAACTTGGACTGGATTTGAATCTTTGTTTGTAGGTATGATAAATAGATGTCTTTCTTATGCATTACGACGCCCTTATATATATATATATATGTGTGTGAGAGATAATGGCGGAATTCGCAAGACCGATTGCAAGTTTATCAGAATACAATTGCATTTTTTTTTCTTTTAAACTAAACATTGTCTAATTTGGAATTTGATCTTTTTGCCAGATTGATAGATATCTCTTTAATATCAAACCTCCAAACTATGATTTAACAATTTTCTAAAAATTGTCATTTATTTGGTTAAAAATAATAAATAAACGAGAAAAAAACAAAACATTTTTTTTTATTTCTTTCGAAACCATTTTTAGCAAATTGCTTACTTATTACATAATCAATATATACATTAAACACAATAACTTCACTTTTTCGGTTTTTGTTTTTTTTTTAATGAAATTTCTTAAGTCTTCAAATTATTTGGACTATCAATTAATTTTACGCAAAAGACCAAAATTCATTGATCAGAATATTCTGGTGAGTATGTGTATATATGTCATCTCTGGTTGATTTGGTTGCATACATAACTAAATTTATTTCTAAATGTTTAGTATTAGACGTCGTTTATCGCATATAACAATGAAACGAGAATAAATGATTATTTGCAAATATAGGGGATTGAGCCTAGACTTTCAAGAACCTTTCAACTATCCACACTATCTCATACCACTTATACAAACGCAATAATTATCGATTAATTTTTGGAAAGCAAAAAATTAAAAACACTTTAATAATAAAAATTTTCGATTATTTTCTTTTTGGCGATTGATTGATCAATAAGAGAAATTTAGTTTTCAAGTAGGAATATTGATAAGATTAAAATGATGGAGAAAAATTTCATAAATATTTTCTGATATTCATTGTTTTGGCATAACGATGAAATAAAATGTATTAAAATAGACCCCCCCCCCAATTATAACAACAACAAAAAAAGCATTAAACTAGCTAAAGATAATAAGATAGAAAATAAATATAATATTGTTAGTAGTAATTTAATAAAAGAGAAAATATAAACTACAAAGAAAAGGAATAAATCTAAATAAAATTAAGTTGAAGAAAAAATTAAAAATAAATAATACACTATACAGGCTTAAACCTGCATATATATATATATGTAATGTATGCGGGATTCAAACTCAGACTTTCACACGATCCTCAACTCTCTATGCCATCTCATATTGCTGACCCACCTGATCACACACATGTTGAAAAGATAAATAATCACCAATACACGTATTTCATGCTAAGCCAGCAATCATCAATTGGTCCAGATTACTATCTCCACACATATATACAATCAGTGCTCAGCTTTATATTAAGATAAGCAATCTTCTACTTTAATGGACAGGCTTCAAACTACTCCAACTCACAACTCTTCAGCCTTCCATTTTACTGAAAATCTGATGATGGAACGTTTAAAGCCCATGTTAGTGCCAAGGTTGTCATCCTACCCATGTTGACATTAAGTCATTCTGACCCTTCATGTATAAGAGGATAATCCATTTTTACATAGATATGTGAGGGATGGGCAGATCTTTGATGCACTATGTTTCGAACGTTGCATCATCAGATTTTCAATAAAATGGAAGGCTGAAGAGTTGTGAGTTGGAATAGTTTGAAGCCTGTCCTGTAAAGTATGAATATTGGTTATCTTAATAAAAATAAATAAATAAGCTGAGTAGTTGCGAGATGTAATAAAACGTGGCTTCTCTTTTATCCAAGTTAAAAAAATTTTAATCTATAAGCTAAAGTGCTAATATAATGTACGAATCTATCAGCTTTATTGATTATAATACTGAACATTGGGAAAAATAAGAACTTTATTTTTGAATTCATGGCTATAGTGGTGTAATAAATAAAATCAAGCAAATCATATAATTTGCAATAAAAATAATTAACTAAATAATGTGTCATTTAATAATAAAAAAATGTAGAAATATAAATCCATAACAAGTATCTGCCTGCATTCATTTTTTGGCCAATGTCCTTTTAAGTATGGACTGTCTTTTATTTTATTTTACTTAGTTTTTTACATTATGAACATTGGCATAGTAAAGATATATTCAGTTTAATTAGTTAGTTATAATATGGGGGAGCACTTTTGCTGGATTAAGACAGATTCACAGTGCTGATAGGCATCTGGGAAAGTTACAGCTAATTTAGTAAAATTAATGATTTACATATTCCACTTTTCAGACAGTTGTATACTGTCATCCTTTTTTAATGATGTTATTGTTAGTGATAAAGAAAACATCTTTCACTTTATGTTTTCTATCATCTCTTTTGAGGCAGAACCTTTTCTTTCATTTAGCAGGTCAAAAATGTGGCCAGATGGTTGTTCATGCTCCAAAAAAAATAGATATATATATTCTGGATTATTTGTGGCACACTTAAAAAATATTTGAGTTGGGAGACCCTGATAACTATATTTGCCCTAGACTCTGCATCGTATACTGATTTGTAAGCAACCTTCCTGCACTCAAACTTGTACCCTACCTGATGAGTGTGATCCTGTAACATTTTATCTTTCATATTATTTAATAAACTGTACAAGTTAAGGGGTTCTCAGACTTATGTTATACGTATTAGTGCAGATCTTTTTTATGTAAAAGCTTAGGTATAAATGGTATAAACAGAGCAAAACTCTCCATACAGTATTGCCACCTGTGCTAAACAGAGTAATCAATGGATGCCAGAAGGCTTGTGCATAAAATCCCTATTTAATGCCTACTCATCCAATATCCCCAGACTGGTTTCTGGCTTGTGGCCTTCGTCAGTGAGGAGCTTTGGATATGAGAGCACTGCATCTAGATCTTAGGATCTAATGCAACCCTCTAGCAACCACTTTTTATCTCTACTTAACTACAAAACTATGAGAATGAAAACACAAAAAATATTTTCAATCTAAGCTCAATAGCTTATATAGTCATATGGGTCTGAACTCAGTTCAGCACCCATACATTTTGGTGTCTTTGGCTCTTTTACAACCATAGCCACCACTATCCTATTAGGCAGGATTGGTATTAAACCATTAAGCATCACATGATCACATTTCCTATACTAGCACATTAATTGTTGATAAACAGAGCAAAACTCTCCATACAGTATTGCCACCTGTGCTAAACAGAGTAATCAATGGATGCCAGAAGGCTTGTGCATAAAATCCCTATCTAATGCCTACTCAAGCCAAAAACTAGTCTGGGGATATTGGATGAGTAGGCATTAGATAGGGATTTTATGCACAAGCCTTCTGGCATCCATTGATTACTCTGTTTAGCACAGGTGGCAATACTGTATGGAGAGTTTTGCTCTGTTTATCAACAATTAATGTGCTAATATAGGAAATGTGATCATGTGATGCTTAATGGTTTAATATAAATAGTATACTTATCCATGGTTTAATTATTTGCTGAAAGTGGTTGTTCTTACCTAACTTTGTCTAAAATTTTTTAATAGTTTTTATTTCTTTTATTTAATAGATATTTTTTATTGCAAAATTTATTTACTTCCTTTAATTTTCTATAAATTTGTAACAGTAAATTCAATAATATATTCGGATAGTAACTTATGTATTTCCTATTCTATGTACATTTTTATTGTGACTGACATGTATATGTATTAATTGGTTTTGCTTTGATAAATAATTTTTATTGCAAAATATATTATTTTCTTGATTTTTTAAATCTATGCTTGTAGCTATACATTTCCTTAATAAATGCATATACTTTATTTTATCTATTAGTTTTTCTTTTGTTATGCAATGCATTATGGCTTCTCCTTTATGAAAGTCAGGAATCTCTCAGCCACTATGCCCAGAGAAACTTGTTAGCCACTTTCCTTTCTATTCCACACCCTAAGTTTTTCCCATATTCTTCTCTATCCTGCTCCATCCCATTTCCATAACATTATATTTTTCCACTCCATGACCTTTGGATCTAGATCCCCATTACCTTTTTCCAAACCTAGCATAAAAACCAAGAACCCACTTTCTGGATAATCACTTTGTTTACATTTATTCTCCCACAACTTCATTATTTGTACGCTTTCTGCTTGTAAGCATTTACATTCGATTAGCAGATGCCTAATATCTTCTATGCCTTTCTTTCTAGACTAGATAACCTTCATTTCTCCATTTATGTGTATAATCCACTTGTTGGTAATGATCCTCTTCAAGCCTTAAACAGTAAACTACTTTTTTTTTGCTATTATAGTAAATTAACTCAAACCCAATATTCTTTTTATAGTTAAACTTTTTTACTCTCCACATTACTTCTCCATCTTTCCTTTTATTAATATATCTTTCTTTTATCCCATACTTTGCCACTATAACATTCAACAATTCCCCTAACACAACCATCCTACCTTTTTTACAAATATACTGACATGAAGTCTTTATTCAAATCTTCTGCATACCATACTATCTTTCTTACCCATCTTGTTCCCTTTCTTACCCATCTTGTTGCCTGCCTTTACTTGTAACCCAATTAAATACTATTTTGGCTTTTCTCCTATTATCCATAAATTGCAATTTACCAAACATTTTTATTTTACTTTTTGCATCTCTCATATAAAAACTTGACCATCACATTTCTCCTTGAATTACACATCTGCATCCAGTGCATGTCTTCTTACTTTTCTTTGTATTTTTTCTAAGTAATCTAACACCTCTTTACTAACACATAATGTATTGTTACCATAAGTTAGCACAGCTACTGCCATTCCCTTTCATATAATTCTTGCTACATTATATTTTTTATATGAAAACTCTGTTAATTTCTTTATCAGTCCCTTTCTTTTCTTTGCTTCATTTATCAATTTGTCATTATTTAAGACAATTCCCAAATAGTTATACCTATTCACGACATTTAACTTTATATCTCCCAATAAAAATTCTTCATCTTCTCTTTCCCCACATTTATCACCATTACTTTTGATTTTTTGTCACTAAATTTAATCATCTTTTTACCCATCCTTACATGTCTTCAGCATAACTTCCATATCTGCCCTACTTTCTGTACATAAGAACATATCAGCAAATAAAAGACCTGATAATATATACATTTCCTTGTCATCTATTAATAGTATTTCTACTCCCTATTCTTTCTATTGCTATCTCCATTTCTCTCAAATATAGCAAATACAAAATAGGTGGCATAGGCCATTCTTGCCTTATTCCCACCCTATTTTTAATTCTAACTGATTCTATATTTCCTAATTGATACATATAGAAATTATTTTATACAATCTCTTAATAAGATCCACCTTACCTGTAATCTGTTTCTATTTACTTTATCATATTCCTCTTCTATGTCTATAAATATTATATTTAACTGTCTATCTATATTTCTACTCATATCTATATGTTGTATAACTACAAATAAACTATCTTCTATACACATCCAATTGAAAACCTTGCATTTCTCCCACTATATTGTTTTCTTCCATCCATTTTGCGACCCTTCCAGCCACCATATATGCAAAAACTTTATATATCACTGATGTTACTGCTATCAGTCTAAAATTGTTTATCTTTCTATATCATTACCCTATCTTTTAAATAATAGCCTTACTGTTGTATTACTCCAGCTATCTGGAAATTCAATTTTCTGTACCATATTTCCCAAATTCATCACCATATTTGTTGCCCATTCATCTAAACCTCTTGTCTTTTTACTTTTTAATTTCTTCCTTTCCTCATTTCAGTTTATTTTCTGTAAAACTTATATGACTCCATCTAATGGGTAGACCAAAAACCTGTTAACTATCACTTTTTCTCTGTTTATCATTCACTCATTTAAATATTTTCTGAAACTTCAAACTTTTTCTATCCCATTTTGTTGACTTAAGAAGTTTACTTTTTATTTTTATTTAATCACAACATTAATATTAAAACCTCCCATTTTATATATTCATTTGAGTTGCACTTATTTTTCCATAAATATATTATTCTCAGTCATTCTTATTGTGTCCCCACTTTAGTAGAAATTGAATATTTGCCACATTTTCTTTATAGTTTAGAATCATATTCTCCAAATTATATCATCTATAATCTTTTGATAGTAGTATCTCTGTGTGAGTTCTTTAAAGGAATTCCTTTTAAAAATATTATCTTAAAATTATTGTGATAATATACTTACTGCTATTTGTATTCAAACTCTGTCTGTTTTCCTAATCTGTTCCCCACATCTCTAATTCACTGCCTTTTATTAACAATAATAGTATCCTACTCCAGTTTTTATTATTAATAATTAGCAATTTCCACAACACAAACCAATGTAAAACTTTTGTAAATTTTTTTAGTATATAGCGTTGTTTTTCTTTTGATATTATTTTTTATTGTTTTCTTTAAACAGATTTAAAAACTATTTTTAGCATTTATAAATAACAATCTAAAAAACATTTTGAATTATTTATGTATAATGTGACCATTTTTTATTCTCCAAATTGCTTCAATATCTATGGCATGCTTACTTTTCTGTAAATTTTTTCTAAAATATTTAACATTCACTTACAAATATATATTATATCACTCTTATGTGTAAACCTGTATCAGTATTTTATTCTGGATAATTCTTGCTATATCATATCAATGAAGTATGAAGATATACATGTTAGGAGTAACAATAAGAGATTGAAAATGGAATATATGGATGAGAGAACAAACTGATCTTATTGACATCATTGAAAGGACTAAGATTGAAGTGGAGTTGGCTGGGCATATTACTAAAAAATATGGTAATAGATGGACAGTAGAAATCTTAAACAGAATCCAAAGAGATTGTAGAAGAACTAGAAAGAGATTACATGTGAAATAAATGACCAAAATAAAAAAAAGTTTTCTGGTGTGCTGTGGAGAAGACATTTGAGAAACTGGATTAAACTTGGAAAAAATCTTCATCCTGCAGTGGATCACTAATGATTAAAAATAATGATGATTGTGATGACTACTATTATGATTTTTGTACCATTTATCAATTTCATTTTCCAATGATACAGCATTCAATTTGAGATAAGGAGGTTCCAGGATTAATTCTGGTGTTCACAGTTCTGGCTCTAAAACTTTTTATGCACTCCCAAGAAATAATGCCGTTAGCCCTTTTTTCTCTTTTCCAATTCCCAAATAATCATTGTAATTCAATATTTCTTGCTATGACTAAGACCAGTAGATAGTTGAAAGCATGCTAAGCATATTATTTAGATTTAAATTTTTTTTATTGACAAACGTTTTTACAATCGAATTCCAAATAATCATTGTAACTAACAAAATTATGATTAATTATATTTATTGAACATCTTTGTATTTACCTCTTCAAGTTTGTTTTTTTTATCTCACATTTATTATCATTACTTTTTACTTTTTGCATTAAACTTAAAAATCTTTCTTTTTAAAAATTATCCTTACATAATTGTCTAAAAATATTTCCTATTTTTTGCCCACAAAAGTATATCATAAGTCAAGAATTATTTTCTACCTTAGTGCCACCTAGAGTAAGATTATATAATCAGTGATTAAGTTACAATGCATATAAAACCTCCACCTTTATAGTTGTTAAATTTCCTTCCTCAGAACGATTTTTGCCTTTATCAATGAGGTTTGGGACTCCAAGTTGAAAGAAATGGAGTTTGCATCCACTCCATTTTATCTGTTAAGCTAACAACATGAAATTTTAATCATCCTACGAAATTATAGGTGGTTGCTAAAAGAATTATATAAACCAATTTATAAATATTATTTAATCATAACATACTCGTATATATTTTTTTTCTTTATAAGTCAATAATTATTGAAGAATGCATTCTAATAAAATGACTGTAAATTAGATAATATATTTATCTATCTATTTATTCATGCATCCACACCTTTTTCTATTTATTTATCAATATGTATGTTTATTCAATTATTGATCCATTTTTCTATTTTATATATATATATATATATATATATCGCTAGCAGCTGCTATTGATAAATGAATATGAACATCTCAATTATAAGAAAATAAAATGAAAAGAAAGACAAATAATAATATTAATAGTATTAGTACTACTACTATTACTACTATTACTAACCATACACTACAAATGAGCTTTGCACAAACCGATCTGTAATTCGCAAGTACATTACAATTTGAACTTACTATTAATCCAAACACCACGAATTCAAAATGTTTTATTATTCAAACTGCTAATGTAAATGTAACGTATTCTATTTTTTAAAGTGGTTTATATTATTATTAAAAGAATAAATGTTATACAATATATAAATACTTTTATATATTGAATTATAAATAGAACAAAATTAATGTTTTTTTCTTAAAAAATTCGGCAGAGTTTGACGTGTAATAGGGATTTATTAGTAAAATCTGAAAAATTCACAATTCCAAAAAGTCCTGGAAACAGGGATTTCACATTAATGGAGATCTATTTGTATATACAAATTAAATATAACTGCAATCCCTTGTCATCTAGTAATTGGAAAATCTGATGAATTCTGCTTTTTCTTTTATTGTTTCTTTATAGAGGGCTTATTGGAGCAAGTATTGCCCTATGGTAACCTATTTAAAGGTTGTGTTACTTTTAACATCTTTATTCATTTTTATTCGGTTTTGATACTTTTTGAAGAAATTTTATATATAATTTTATTTTAATAAGACCTAAGACAAAACGTTATCTTAATATTGCAAAAACAAATAATTGAAAAACACTGGAATCTATTTTTTTCCCAGTTATCTCTGATAAATTTATGTATTGTTCTTTTAAAAAATAAGGAGTTACAAAACTCTTACATCACATTTATTACATTTAAAGGAATTCTTAAATTTTATGCTTTATTAATAATTTTAATTAGTCAATGAACAATAATATTTTATGGTGTAATTTTCACTACATTATTGTTACCCACAGCGGGGATTGGTTTACATCCACTTTTAACACTTTGTAGAAGGGTGTAATAATAAATATATGACCAAAGACATGCGAAAAATTCTAAAGATGCACATTTTATGCTGGATCAGCACTCGTCAATTGGCCCAGATGACAGTCTCTTACACATATTTTTATCATTGTTCAGTACAGACAGACAGACAGACGGATGGACAGACAGACTAACAGACAGACAGATAGATAGATAGATAGATAGATAGATAGATAGATAGATAGATAGATAGATAGATAGATAGATAGATAGATAGATAGATAGATAGATAGATAGATAGATAGATAGATAGATAGATAGATAGATAGATAGGTAGGTAGGTAGGTAGGTAGGTATGTAGACAGACAGATAGTTAGATAGATAGATAGATAGATAGATAGATAGATAGATAGATAGATAGATAGATAGATAGATAGATAGATAGATAGATAGATAGACAGACAGACAGACAGACAGACAGACAGACAGACAGACAGACAGACAGACAGACAGACAGACAGACAGACAGACAGACAGATAGATAGATAGATAGATAGATAGATAGATAGATAGATAGATAGATAGATAGATAGATAGATAGATAGATAGATAGATAGATAGATTACAACAGTTTAATTAATAAGTGTCAAACTTACTGTTTTAGAACTTTCATATAAATCACTTGATGGAAGTATATTAATAATTTTTATTAGTCATTCATCAATGGAAAGTTCTGTTGTGTAATTTTTACTACACTATTCTCATACAAGGTTTCTATCTGCTTTTAATATCTTGTGGAGAGGTATATTCACAGACGTATGACCAAAGACTTGTGAAAAGGATACATTATCTTCATGATGCACATTTCATGCTGAAGTAATATTCATCAACTGACCAAATCACCATCTCTTACACATATCTTTATCATTGGCTATATCATCAATAGTAGTCTGTCCAATAGACAGGTCCAGAGAGTAGTCACTACATCAGTTCATCCATTCTTCCATTCCATTCTCTTCCTTGCCCACTTCCTCAATTCCACATAACCCCTTCCATCTCGTATATCATCCAATAATGTCAATCTCTTCCGTCCTATCTTTTTATTTCCACTCACCATACCTTCCAAAACATCTTTCATTAAACTATAATCTTTTCTTAGTATATGTCCAATCCAGTTTCTCTTTCTCTCTTTGATACTTTCAATCAATCTTCTTTCCTCATTAACTCTTTTCAAAACTTCTTCATTTGTTATTTTATTCACCCAACTGATTTTTTCCATTTTTCTCCATATCCACATCTCAAAAGCTTCCAGTCGTTTTTTAATTCTATTACTCAATGTCCATGTCTCACAACCATACATTAATACACTCCACACATAACATTTAATTAATCTTTTCCTTAATTCTCTTTCCATAGGTCCACAGAATATCTTCTTTCTTTTTACAAATGTCACCTTTGCCAATGCTATTCTTCTTTTAACTTCATCTTCACTTCTTCCATCCTCACTCAACCAACAACCCAAATATCTAAATCCCTTCACCTGCTGCACCATGTCATCATGGATTCCAATTTGCAGTCTTTTTGCATCTCTCCCTATCCATAAACACTTAGTCTTTTCAATATTAATCTTCATTCCATATGCCATACATCCTTCTTCCAATTTATTCAACATATTCTGAAGATCCTTTTCTTCCTCAGCAATAAGAGCCATATCATCTGCAAATCTTATACACTTTATTACTCTCCCTCCAACATTTGCTCCTCCACAGTCCAAATAATTATTTATCATATCTTCTATATATAGAAAATAACTGTGTCAAAGTGCACAGTGAAAATTACATTACTGAAATATTATTCAAATGATATTTTATGTTCATTTTTAAGATAACACTCACATCCTGATATAAATTAATGATGAATTAAATGTGCAACTAGCTTTGTTAATTGTGTTTAATGTAAAATGATTTTACTATCCCTTTCGTAGTCAAGTTAATATTTTAACTTATATTTTCAGCCTCTCCATTTATTTTCTCTAGTTAGTCATTTAATCAATGGTTAGCAAATGGGTATTAATATATTTCTTTTCTCAATAATGAAACGAGTAATTATTTGTTTTTCACTGTTCCTTCATGTTGTATTCTGATAGACGGGATAGGGGAATGCTGATACATTTTTTACGAAGTGAGCTATTTGAAGACAATCTCATTTATAAAAAAAAAAAAAAAGGAACTCTATTTTCCAACGATGTAACATTTGCAGAGAACGATGATAGGGTTGAGTTCTAGATATGAAATTAATATGTACGAATACTTTACATATTAAAACTGGAAATGAATAAATAGTAGAGATTAAGGATTATGCAGAATAAATAGAGTAAAATTATACAGTAAGTATGGTTTTATTTTCAGTTTTTACTTTTAATGGATTTAAATACCAGATAAAATGGAAGGAAGGATTAGTCACATTTGGAGACTTTTAATGCTGTGAATATGAAAAAAGAAAGAAAAAAAATAAACTGGTTTAAAGAGATTAAATGATGAAAAAAAAGATGAGTGAAAAATAGCCACTAGTGAGAGAAAAAAAAGAATTTAAAATTAGATTAAGCACATACTTAAAGTCAAAGCATTTTAAAAGCTGTCTTAGAACAAAGCGACACTGAAAAGGAAAGGGGGGGGGTGTAAAAAGCACAAAACAAGCTTAAAATAAGATTTTTAAAACACAAAACTGTAGTCAAAAACATAGTGAAAATAATTCAAAAACTGTAAACACTTTGTGTAAAAAGAGATAACTGAACTTATTATGTTTTCTCATATATACTGTATACCAACGGCACTCAATTTCTCCCTACCATCATTCTTTATAAAAAATTTCGGCATCAAAATAAATATATATATATATGGAAAATATTTTTTTTTATAAAACCAAAACATAATTACCATAATAAAAGTTAAATATTTAATTTAATAACTGAAACACAGGCTTATTATATACCTGTGTCTATATATGTCCATTAAAGTATGAAGATTGTCTATCTTAATATATATCTGAGCACTTATAGTATATATGTGTGGGAGATGATAATCTGGACCAACTGATGATTGCTGGTTTAGCATGAAATACGGATATTGGTGATTATTTATCTTTTCAGCATATATGTGTTTGAGTGTATCAGTGTTATTAGATAGAATGGAGAGTGGTGGGTCGTTTGAAAGTCTGTGCGCAATACCCTATATATTACATATTTAATTTATTAAATCTATTATTATTACTAACATTTCTAAAACTATTGCGTAAAAAAAGTGTCTTTCGCATACCGCTGATGCTTCTACCATGGGTTGAAAATAGCTGCTGTATGCACTTAGATGCTCTAAAATGTTATAAATACTATATGAATATTATAAATATTTCCAGATTCATTATTTCTTTCATCAATATGTTTTAGAAGACTTTTTCATTGTGAATGCTTTCCACCATATATGATCATCCAAACATTTTTATGAATAGTAATAAGATTGCCATCTCCATGAATAACATTTTTGGATAGATCTATCAGTCATAAAATTCTATTATCAGGTAGAAAATAATGAGGAAATTGTTGATTTAACTAAGTTTCTGTAAGAAATGAGAATACCTCAGTTGGTAGAGTGTTTGCCTTAAAAATTCGATATTCAAGAATCTAAAGATGCCAGTTCGACTTCTAAGCAAATATTGTCACTGTGCATATAAGCCAGCAACACCTGAAGAAGAGTGGAGAATAATACTACTTGAAACCTTGTGTAATTACTAACTTGTATTGCTCTAACTTTCATATAAAAACAAAAAAGGCTTGTCATGTTATTCAGGAAATTAATGAAAATAAAGCAAATAAAAGGAAAGAGACAATAGGAAATAAAGAGAAAGTCACAGATAGACAATGAAATAAGAAGATAAATTGAAAGTTTTAAAGAATTAGCCAAACAACCATAAAAAAGTAATGGAACCACTACAAAAACATAACTTAGGAGATATTAATTTGTTGTGTTTATGTGCAGAAGAAGAAATACAAAAGTAAAAAAACTTAGTATTATTCATATTAATTTTATGACAAACAATATTAGTTTTTAAACTATTTTCAGGAACATTTTAACATTGTATGAATTAAAATTCATCTGCATATTAGAAAAAAATATCTATTGTTTTCTTTTCACTTGATATTAGAATAAATATCAGCAAAGAATCCAATAAAATTAGAATTATTCAAACTATTAAATATGTTTACGTTTTAATCATTAAAGAATGAGATGTGCTATCTTTAGTATTAGAAGATAAAAAGGAGTATCCAAAATGATGTTGCCTACAGTTAACAATATGGATGTTATTATTAACTTCTGTGCATTGAAAATGATGTGATCATGATCTATGAACTGGAATGAATTTGGAATTATCAGTAGATAATTATATATCCTAGAATTAATACACTTTAAGAAAGATATGTTAACAGAAAACTGCCTGTTATACCTTATCCTGATTAAAGAAGTATTTTGTGATTAAACATCCAGTGACTTATAGAAACTTTGCTGAACCAAAATGTTTTCCATTATAATTATGTGATTTAAATTCAAAAGAAATTATAGACTTGGGAAAGTGATTATTAACACAATTTTTCTCATGCCAGGATGAATTATAAATGTAACTATTTTTATAATTAGAATTCTTAAATATAAAAACGTGGTCAGTTTTATTATTAATAATAATAATAATAACAATAACAACAATATCACAGGATCACCATTATTTATGCTTATGTAAGCTGTTTTTCACAAATGCAAAATTCTCCATATTGTAGCACCACTCAATGCAAGCCAGAGTAATCAATGGATGCAGGAAGTCTTGTGCATAAAATCATTATCTAGTGTCTTCCTGCATCCATCGATTACTTTGGCTTGCATTGAGTGGCACTACTGTATAGAGAGTTTTGCCTCTATGAAGAAGGAGAAAAAGATGAAGGAGGAGGAGAAGAGGAAGAATGAGGAGGAGAAGGAGAAGTATTTTTTTCTATATAAGTTAGTGTTTTTAAAACATTAAACAATTTTATTAATAATTTTATATTTCTCACAGAAAAATAAATTATTATTTACTATTTTATTACTGTAAAAATAAATCCCCATGTTTTTCCATTTAAAATTAAACCCAACATTTTTTTAATTTTTTTACAAAACACTTCATAAAAAATATTTTACTGTTTAGAGTCGACTAAAAAGTTTTCTGTTCTATTATTAATAGTAACTTTTTCATATAATATTTTGTGCCTATTGTTTCAGTTAAAAGTTTACATATTTTTACAACAATTCCTGTAAAATTTTATTAAACATTATCATGTATTAATTAATTTATTGAGTGCACAGAAAGCATATGTAAATAGTGTGAACCAGTATTAACCTGTATTCAATTCGCTTTAAAATTAGTAATAATCAAACCATGACACAAGATAAAGACTTTTATAAAAATAAGGGCAGCCAACTTATCTTTAACCTAACTTTCCAGTTATATAGGTGAATCTGGAGCATTTTGATTTGGAGCAAAAATATGCTTGATTATTATGAGTTTTAAAGTTTATTAAATACAGGTTAATGTTTGTTCAAACTATTATCATATATTGAATATTATGTAATATCTTACCTTCTTTTCAATGTTTTCTAGCAATTATATTCTATTGTTGTAAATGCCTAAAGCTTTTATTTTTAAAAACTATCATGAAACTTTTGTGAAATGCTTTCTTTAATTCACTATTTTTCTTTCAAATAAATCAAGTGTAATAAAATTATAATTTATACATTATTAGAGACATAAGGTGCCAAGCATGTGGCTTAGTTCAAAGGCAGGCTACCTAAATGTAAACATTTTTCATATTCTAGTAAGGATTTTTTTTATAATTAGGTAACTGTTCTATAATAATCCAATCAATAAAACACTGGTCAGTAAATGGGTTTATTAATATACAAGGATGGTCAATTAAAAAGATTAGTTAGTATTGATTTCTTCTTAACTATTTGCCTATAGAGCAGGTTTTATCACTCAAAGGTGTATTAAAATAAGTAAATAAATTGTCAAATGGCTTTATTTCTTGGGAATTAATATGAAGTTTGGGTGTCACATGTGTCTGAACTGGTATAGATCTGGAGGGTCTTACATTCTGGAGTTTGATGCTGTACCATTGCATTGAATTATATTGGGTAACAAAATATTTAAAAAAAGGTTTTCTTATACATGATAATAATAATGATACCAAATTCGTAAAGCAGACAGTTTAAAACCAGTCACTTAAACTATAATAATTATATATATATACTGAACAAAGGATGAAGGTATGTGTTAAAGATTGTGATCTGGGCCAACTGATGAGTGTTAGTTCTGCATGAAATGTGTATCTTAGGGATTACTTATCTTTTTCACATATCTTTGATCAAATATTTCAGTAATGTGTGATGGAATAGAAGTCTGAAATATATTTAAATACATATTGTATGAAGTTAAAAATATAAAGTGTATACGAAGTTATGTAACAACATGAGCTGTATGAATTACATTAAAGAGTGTACGTTTCTAATATCCATATATCTATAGGGTGGGTCATTGGTCTGACTTCTGGATTGATGAATGCTTGTGATAGGATAGAGCTAAAGATCAAAGATGTATTGATAAAAACAAAATACATGAAAATATACTACATTACATTGTTGAAGAGGATGATCATAATGTTAATAAAAGCTTTAAATTTTAAGTTTCATTAATAATAAATGGAAAATTTAATATCACTTTGTATAAACTGATACATTTTTAAATATGCATTTTATTTTTTATACAAATTCTGATTCACCAACTAAGAGCGACTATGCATGAAACTGCTGGAGACACACCCACTTTGTCGACCATGGCAAATTTTAAATAATTACAAAAAGAGGAAACAGGATAGAAAAAATAATTTTAAAAAATCAAACTAGAAATTAAATATTCAAAACTTCGATATAATTACCTCCCCCCTCCTCCATCAAAAAATAAGTAAATAACTTAATGGAAATAAAAGCACATAAATCATTGATAAAGCATTTGTGATGTCAGTAAATGGATATTATGTGGAACGAATTAAAATCTTCACAAAGGTAAGCCAAACATGCAAATTGGCACGTTTTTTATTAATATATATTTATAGAGTATTGTTTAATTTTAAAAAATGAATTACTGTAAAAGAGAAACAAGTTTAAATAAAATTTAGCCAAAACAAAAAAAAAAAAAAAAATGGGATTATAAGAATTTTAAAAAGTAATTAATATTAATAGAAAAAAATATTTTTTATATAATTGATTACTATCTGAATCTTTATTTTTACATTAAAGTAACAAAAAACAGTTAATTCTTATATTTTTTCTGATCATTCATGTTATATATATATATAGTCTCTCAATAAAAAATTAAATGTTCCCTCCAAACTGCCTGGGTCGCCATCTCTGAATCAATGTATGGGTTATGTGCTTAGTTGTTTGCTATAAAAAGTCTAAGTGATAATGTATAGGAACCATGACTGATATCATAAAATTTGGCTGTGTGTTTTGTATCTTAATCCATGATGGCTCAAAATCAAATTTTATTTCAATTGGGCAAAATTACTACTGAAACATTTAAAATGATTTATATTATGTGCAATAGTGAAGCCATGTGTTCAAAAATGTTTTCAAATGATTTGCAAGATTTCATTTTGGCAGGGAGAGCTTTGAAATTAATTGATGAGGATGCAAAACATAATGTCACATTTTATGTTGTAATTCATGATTCAGACAAGCTAGAGCGTCAACATTTTTGAGGGGAATGGTTAAAGTACTATTACATAGCAAATGCAGTGATTCATAGATGGTAATGCAAATACCTTGGAGAGAAAATCAGTCACCTTTCAACTGAAATACATTGTATAAATAATTAAAATATAATGAACAATATGTTACTCAAAAAGAATGTGCAGATAAACAATATATCTGTAATAGATGATATTCCCAGAAAAATAATAGTGCCACTTTATATTTTTATAGCAGTAGCAACTTCCATACAGTAGAGCCACCTTGTGCAAGCCTTAGTAATCAATGGATGCAGGAAGGTTTGTGCATAACCACTAGATGGGGAATTTATGCACAAATCTTCCTGTATTCATTCATCCTAAGGTTTGAACTGGATGGCAACACTGTATGGCATATATGAATACTTAGTTAATGATATACAGAGTTGAAAAAAGAAAGAAAATAATGGGTAGAGGAGATGTGAATGGGCATATTAAAGAAATTGATAATGTAGATAACAAGAATGGACAGCTTTTGAAGAATTTTTGTCAGAGAATTTGAGCATTGGAAATTTATCAAATATTTATAAGGGATAATACACATGGTCTAGAATGATATATTTCACACAATAGATTATGTATTAGTAGAGAAAGATGGAATGGATAAAGTATGAAAAATTAAGTATTTGATAATGAAGAGAAAGTATGTAATAGTGATCATAATTTTTTTATAATAGAAATGGATAGCAATGTGATGGAAAATATTAATAAAAATGGAAATGGTAGTGAAAGATTTGGATGGAGAATGAATGATAAGAATAAGTTGGAAGAGTATAAAATAAAAGTAGAAGGAATCATGGAAGAGTTTGTTGGGGATAAATATAAGGACTGGTGTAGTGAAGTAGAAAAAGTGGCAAATAGTGTTTAGATGAGAATATTCAGAATAATAAAAGAAATAGAAAAATGAGAGTTAGTAAAAGTGTAAAAAAATGAAAACAAGCATGTAGAGAATATAAATGTGCTATTAAAAACAAAGAAAGTGAAAAAAATGTTAATATTAAATGAAAAAATTATGTTAAAAAATGTTGGCTAAAATAGATAATTATAGAGAGAGAATGAAATTAAATAGTAAATTATTGGAGTATATTAATAAACAGGGAAGAGATAGGAGTAAATAAATTTACAAATATATTAAAAGAAGGAAGGTAGACAAGAGAGAAATAGATGAGGGAACAGAGTACAACTCTAGAGAAGAATTAGAGACAATCTTAAATAAATATGTAATGGAGATTAAAAATATGTTAAAATGTGGGGGACAGGGTGATAACAAATGTAAAAGCAAATAGTAATGGAAATATTAGATTTACAGAAAAATGAATTGGATTAGGCAGGAAACAAATTAAAAAGTGGAAAGAGCAAGAGGTTTACATGGATGGGCAGCAGAGATAGTGATGAATATAGGGAATAGAGCAAAATTAAATCTATTATCATCTTTTAATAAGTGGCACAGAGGAGAGAATTTTCAGATAGCTGGAATAATACAAGAGTAAACTATTTAAAGGAAAGGGTAAGGATCATAGAAAGTTAAACAATTATAAAGTGATAATGATAATATCAGTGTTATATAAAAATTTTACATATATGATGACTGGAAGAGTCGCAAAATGGAAGGAAGAAAATAATATAGTGGAAGAAATGCAAAGAGGTTTTCAATAAGATAGGCATATAAGAGATAGTTTAGTTGTAGTCATGCAACTTATAAATATGAGTAAAAATACAGATAGACAGTTATATATGGTTTTTATAGATATAGAGAAAGGCATATGATACAGTAAATAGAAATAGATTATGGGTAAGTTTAGTAAATTGGGACTAAATGGAGCTTTAGTGGATCTTATTAAAATAATGTATGAAAATAATTACTATACATATCAATTAGGAAATATAGAATCAGTTAAAATTAAAATGTGATGGGATTAAGACAAGGATGCCCTATGTTACCTATTTTGTTTTTGTTGTATTTGAGAAAAATGAAGGGAACAATAGAAAAACTAGAAAGTGGTGTAGAGATATCATTAATAGGTAGCAAGGAAGTATATATATTATCGGGTCTTTAATTTGTGGATGATGTATTCTTGTGCACAGAAAGAAGGGAAGATATGGAAGTTATGCTGAGGACATGCACAAGGATGCGTAAAAAAATGGGAATTAAATTTAGTGAAGAAAAATCAAAAGTAAGATGATTAATACTGGGGAAAAGGAAAAGAAAACATTTCTATTATGGAATATAAAGTTAAGTGTGGTGAATAGGTCTAACTATTTGGGAATTACCTTAAGTAATCAGAAAAATTGCTTTGATGAATGTGAGAAAAAATTGATAACTGAAGTAAAAAAAAAAAAGTACTGATAAAGAAATTATCAGTGTTTTCATATAATAAATATGATGTAGGTAGAATTGTATGGAAAGGAGTGGCAGTAGTAAGATTAACTTATGGTAATGATGCATTATGTGTTAATAAAGGGGTGTTAGATTACCTAGAAAAAGTACAAAGAGAAGTGGGAAGACATACATTAGATGCAGATGTGTGGATGGAAAAGGAGGCAATTCAAGGAGAAATGGTATGGTCAAATTTTTATATGAGAGATGCAAAAAGCAAAATGAAAATGTTTGATAGATTGCAATTTATAAATAATAAGAGAATAGCTAAAATAGTTTTTGATTGTATTATGAGTAATGAACAGGTAACAAGATGGATGAAAAAGGTAGCATACTATGCAAAAGATTTGGATAAATACTTTATGTCAGTATAGGGATGACTGTGTTAGGAGAATTGTTGATAGTGACAAGGAATGGGATAGAAAAATGGATGCATTAATAAAAAATAGGGAGTTGGAGAAATGGACAAATAGTATTGAGAGTAAAAAGAGTTTAAATATATATAAAAGTAAACAATATTGGGTGTGAATTAATTTAAGATAATAGCAAGGAGAGTAGTTTACTGTGTAAGGCTCAAACAGGATCTTTAACAACAAGGAATATGCACATAAATGGAAAAGTAGGATGTTTTAGTCTGCAAGATATGTAAGAAAGACATAGAAAATATTAAACATATGTTAATTGACTGTAAATGCCTACAAGCAGAAATGCTGCAAATAATGAAGTTGTGAAGAATAAATATAAATAATGTGATTATACAGAAAGTGGGTTCTTGGTTTTTATGCTGCATTTGGGAAAAGTTAAGTGGGATTTAGATATAAAGGCCATAGAGTTGAAAAAGATTATGTTGTGAAAATGGGATGGAGCAAAATAAAGAAGAATATGGGAAGAACAGGGTAGTGAATGGAAAAATAAGGTAAGGTGGCTATCATGTTTCTCTGGGCATAGTGGCTGAGAAATTCCTGACTCTGATATAGAAGAAGATACAATGAATCACATCAAATACTGCTAATAATAGAACATATAGGAAATGGTGATCATGTCATGTTTTACCGGTTTTATATTTTCGTACTATTTTAAACGTCATGCATCATAAAAGAATTTTCATATCAAAGGTTTTTACATTTAGTTTTATAAAAAAATAATTGTATGTTAAGGATCCTAATAGACTGAAAAAAGTTTCTTAATTAACAATATTTACTGAAAATTGATTCTGAGACTTCTGTACTGGCTTAATATGCATGCACAAAAGTCTGGACAATGATATATACCATTTATAACCCAAATGAATAATGAATTTTTGAATCCATAGAAGTTGAATTTTTGTGTTCTGTTTCGTAAATTACTTTTACTCCATAAAGTTGATGCCTAAGAAAGAAAATAGCTGATAATATTTCCAAATATAAGAAATTCTCAACTGTTTAAGCAAATACAGATAAATCTGTATAAAATAGTATCTTAAAATACTACAATTAATTGTATTCCCTACATTACTATGACCCCATCTTCCACAGGTAAATATATTAAAAATATTACTAGTTATTTTTAAACTGTAAGTTATATTCTTAATCCAGATATATACTTTCAACTTCAATTAATGATGAATACATCTATTATTATATTAAACAAAACCACAATTCCATTCCCCCTTTTCCATGATATTTATAACTCTCATATTACATCAAATACTGCAATCCCATATATTTTTCCAGACTTCTTTATTTATATGATTAAAGAAATGTTTGTGGTAATATAAAAGTTATAAAAATATTATTTACTAATCTGTCTCTAACATTTCTTATTACTTTATATCATGAATATTTCAGCAAAGAATTATTTATTACCTATAATCATAATCTTCTGTAAATTATTAAAACCATGGTTTTCAAAAAAAATTATCAATTGTATTTTAAATTTAGATCCTCGGTAAAAAAAAAAAAATGCATTCCTGAAATAGACGACTGGACGTAAACACAAACATATGACAATATGATATTTTTGCAGTGTAATTTTCACTCTACCACTCTTGCCAAAGTTTTAAAAGCAGATAGAAAACAGTCCCTACCCATCGAGAGTCTGGCTAGTGGTTAGCATAGCTACCTTCCAAGTAGCTGGCCCGGGTTCACTTTCCAGTCAACGCATTTGACATAGGGAAAAAAAACCAGTCCCTACCCATCAAGAGTTTGTGACCTAGTGGTTAGCATAGCTGCCTTCCAAGCAGCTGGCCGGGGTTCACTTCCCGGTCAACGCAGAGTGTTGTAAGGAAAATTACATTACAGAAATATTATTCTTTATTTATATGTTTCAAAAATGCGCAACAGAGGAGATATTTTAAATAGACGTAATTTGGTTGTTCTATTATAAAAGCTGTATTTGCATTTTACAATCTTTATTATTTTTTTTGGCGGGGGGGGGGATTTTTATTAAATAATCAAAATAATTAATTTTAATAATGAATTTAAATGCATTCATAATTTCATTTTCACTTTCTTCACATAATTAATATTAAGGTGAATGAACCTCTAGTGAAACAATATATCATTTTTTAATTTTTGATCAAATATTATATTCGGAATTGTTATCAATTACAGGAAAGCCGTCAATAGTTCTGAAAAAATTACAAATCACATTCTCTCTATCAATCATAACTTTACGATTATCAGAAATTTTGTCAGATTTTAATTATTTTATTCTTTAATAACATTTTTAACCCACACTTTTTAAAAAAAAAAACTGAGTTTATTGTTTCGCATAATGAAATTTTAAATTATTTATTAACCACACAACAGAAGGGTAAAAATATATGAAATCAAGATAAAGCTTTTTTTTTCCTTTGCCATAATGATGTTTCATGATTAAACAACGCCAGCAGACTTATAGAGAGCTAAAACAAATAAATTAGTTCTTGTATACAATGCTTGAGTAAATAATTATTCAAATGTCTATTAGAAATTTACTCATTCTAAACTCTACGTCTCTATAGATTATTCATTACCGAGTCTGTAGTCTTCTTATTTTTGAAATGTCTGCTAGACATTTTCAGTATAATTGATTAAAATATTGTAAGATATTATGAAAAAATGGTACGAACACAAAACTTAATTCTGAATCGAATAAAATAAAAAGACAGATCCCATTTGGAAGTAAGTGACCTTAGATGATACCACAAATTTTTTGCATGAAACCTCGCAAAAAAAAAAAAAATGTTTTTTTCAAAATATAAATTTCTCTTCCAGAAATGGAATATAGAAACTACTAAAAATAATTAACTTTTCGACTGCGGTTTATTTTAAAATTAACAAAAATGCTTTGTTGTATCTTCTTTTAATAAACAAAAAAATAACGGCAATGTTTTGCATTTGAATCAAAGTTAATCTCTGTAAGTGCGTATATTGAAGATGAATTTTAAATATTATGCCATAATACACAAACTTATTTTAATATGTTATGACTGAGGCTTCAAGAGAAAACTTTGCATTGCTTTTTAAAAAGTAAACAGTGGCCCAGAAACGTAAGAGATCCTGAAATAAAATCGCATTAAAATATATAAATAGTTTTAAAACTCAGATATAAAATACAATGAATAAAAGAGTGAGAAATAATTGCAAGCTGTAAGCAGTTATATTCACTATCTATTTCTTTGTCTTAAATATTCTATTGTCCAGCCCAGTTATTTAGCTTGCCTTTATTCTGATAACTTAATCCAGTAATTGTAAAACGTTTTTAAAAAAAGTCTAATTTTTTATTTATATTTTTCAAAATATATTCAGTTGTTTGTAATAGTCCACAAGTTAGTATGTAACCCGAAGTTTCAAATGATATTCAGCAAAGGAATTGAAATACTGAATTTAAATTTAACCGGATGATTTTATCAACTTTATTATTCTATGAAAGCTATTGGTCGTATAATCCAGTTGCTTAAAGCATTACTTTAATTTCAGTATTCATGAATTTAGAGATCATCCTTTGCTAGCTTTCAATAATCAGGCCAGAAACATCTCAGGAAAAGAAATGTCATTAGTAGCATATTTAAAATTACCCCAAATTATATACATATATAGGCATACATAATCTTGTAATTAAATATTAATAAATACAGTAAACTAAATATATATAAAATACAACTTTAAAAACTTATATCCACCTAGGAGCGCTTTCAACTAGCATAGTCTTTGTCAAATAACACTTTCAAAGTCTAACCTTCTCACAATTCATTGATTTTTACGTTTGCTGCCTTTTTCATGTAGCAAACGTAAAAATCAATGAATTGTGGGAAGGTTAGACTTTGAAAGTGTTATTTGACAAAGACTAGGCGAAAGCGCTCCTAGATGGATATAAGTTTTTAAAGTCGTACTTATGAAACAGCAAACATAAAAACAATGAATTGTGGGATGGTTAGACTTTGACAGTGTTAGTTGACAAAGACTACAAGAAACTAGTTGAAAGCGCTCCTAGGTGGATATAAGCTTTTAAAGTTGTACTTTATATATATTAATGTATTTATTAATATTTAATTACAAGATTACTTATATAAGTTTGAAGAAATAAAGATATCACATGTTGTTTTAAAATTTTGCAATTTTAATTTTTAGAACCAAATTAGGAACAAACTATTGAATAAATAGTATTTTTATTTTTAAATTATTAAATATGCAAATAAATTTATTATATATTATTTTATGTGCAAGATTTTATCTTTATTTCTTTAAAAAATGTCTAAATATACAATACAATATTTAAAGACTAATTTTAAAATTAGTACACCAAAAACAATAAAATTATTTAAATTATTTACAAACGAATTGGAAAACATTTAATATATATATATTATTATTTCAATTATTCACTTTATATCAATTTTCTGTAACTAATTTATTCTTCATCAAAACAAACAACAAACTTATAATGTCATCTATTATTGATATAATAAGCAAATAATTCTTGACTCATTTTAAAACACCACAAGTTAATTTCATTGAGCGTGTGTGTATATATATATTAATTGAGAATAGTTCCCTATTTTAGCACAATTTACTGTATTCTTGGATAATCAATGATTACAAGGCATTTTATTGCAACTAAATCACCATCCACAGCCAAGTTTCTGACTTTTGTCTGTCTCAATGATCCTTTGGGATTTAAGAGAAATCATTTTGAACAGTATTCTACAATTCAAGCTAAAAATCTAAAATTTAAATCAGCCTAAAATTTGAATCCAAGACAACTTATTTGAACAATAATATATGCTAATTTGGGTTCAAAATTTTAAGCTAATTTGAATTTTAGAGTTGTAACTTGAATGGTTGCATGGTGCTGCTTAATTGTATAACTTTTAAATTTGAATCCCAAAACCTCATTGATAAAGGTACATGCCAGAAATTAGTCTGAGTAAATCTAATTTAATAGTGGATAAGATAAAGAAACTAATTTTTAATCTCGTTATTATATTATATAAAACTGTGTGGTTTTCTTTACTAATGTCATATAGAGCTATATTTTTCAGTGTGCTTCCACTTACAATGATATTTATGCAGACATATATCACAGCGCATTATACAAGCAATTACCCTATATGGTATAACAAAACAATCCAGATTAAGAAACATATACTTTGACAAATCAAGGTAAGATTGATTATTTAGTTTGGGATTAATAAAGTGGATATGATATAGTAAGAATGTTGGAACAGTTGGCATACTCAAAACATCTATGAGATCACCATACCTATTATAAGTTATTATATAACACAAATTTTGAACTCCTAATATATGAATAAGATGTACAGTCTTAAATAGTTGCCAATAATGCATAATCATCCATCCACTCTATTTCTACTTACAACACAAACTATTACAATTACAACATATGTATGCAAAAACTTCATGTATTACTATATCTATCTAGTCCAAGTATAACTGACATATTTTAATATTCCAAATTGGCTTAGGATATTTTTTCCAGGTAGTTGATGCCCAGAAATCTTGTTAACCATCTAATTAATGATCAGTAATTGGCTATTTAGCTATTTTTAGAAAACGAAAAAACTTGTTTGGAAATACTACTTTAAAAACTCTTATCATCTGGTAGTTGTCTATCTGCTGGTAATTTCTCTTCACTGTTCCTTCTTAGTGTGGAGTTTAAGACAGCTTGATTTGCAATGAATTATTAAAAAAACTACTTAGTCCTTGCTTTTTTTGTATTTCTCTCTCTTTCTCTCTCTCTCTCTATATATATATATATACATACATACATACAGAATATTACACTACTAATAAATGTGTAATGCTTGAGGATATACAAGTCCAAAGATGTAGAATACTAAACCAATGTAATTTAGCATTAGATTTTATTATATATACGACTGTAAGGTTATTATAGAATATAGCGCCTTCTCTGGTAGTTACTAAAATAGATGACACTAATAATGCTGATTAATTTACTAATTAGCTATTAACCTAATATTAATAATTAAATTACAAGTCAATTAGCAAGAAACAGTCTGTCTTTATTATGCAAATGCAAGATGGATTTGTTTATATATAGTAAATAAAAATATCAACTCGCTAAATAAAAGTAGTCAAAATATTGATTTTGTATCAACAGGATTCTCTCGATATATATATATGGAAAAACTTCAAGTTAAAAAATACACTTTTCAATATTAATAAAATAATATTTGGACTAACATATTTTTTTAAAAGTGAGATATAAAAAGTTGATTTTGAAATGCCTAGAAGCTATAAAAAGTTAGAGTTTCAATTTTACTTTTACGATTATAATTTATTTCCAATGCTAACGAAAAGGCAAGAAAAAAAAATTATAGCCATTATTTGATGAAGACGCTCGAAAATTAAGCATGCATGAATGCATTCATGCAACAATACACCGATGCATTTTATTTACAATAAAAGGACAAATGGACAGATAGTTAGGCAAACATTCACACAGAAAAATTGATAGATAAATTAATAGATAAATAGATGGATGAATGACTTAATAGATAAATAGAACAGATAGAGAGACATGTAGATAGCAGGCTGGAGATGATAGACTGATAGGTAGACGACACATATACAGATAAAAAGATGAATGATATACAGACAGATAATAGACAGATACAAATATACATAAAAATTTACACATATATTTATTTGGGTTAAAACCAAATTGGTAACACCCTGGCCAGTCGTTACTCCATTAATCACTGTATTTAATAATTATAACTAACGGATTCCACAGCATTCTATTTATATTATAGCACCAATTATTTAATCGTAAAATATGGGATAATCTCTCTTATGCTAATATTTCATTACGTTGGGTATTAATTTTAAAGTCTGGGTTCAAATCCCCCTTAATTACATCTAGGTTAAGTATATACATTATACTTGTTTTTCAATATTATATATTCAGCCTGTATTCTTCCCATCCCGCCTCAGTATATTTAAATGGACATAGTAGGATCCTACATATAAGGGGTCAGATTGACTTGTCAATATGAATATGATTATGATATTGTCATCAACAAGGGCTTTGATTATTCCATCATTAGATTTTCAATGATATGGATAGCTGAAGAGTTGGAGAGTGAAGAAGATTGAAGCCTGTCTATTAAAGTGTGTAGAATTGCTATATTAATATAAACTGAACATTGATTATATATATATATGGGAGGTGATGATTAGACCAACTGATGAGTGCTCGTTCAGCATGAAATACATATATTAGAGATCATTTATCTTTTTTGTATGTATGTGGCCATGTGTATTGGTTAATTGGATAGAATTGATGAGTGTAGGGAGCTTTAAAGTCTAGGTTCAAAGCCTCTTTAATAAAAATATAACATTTGTGAATTCTAAAATATACTAATAAAATCAGAAAAAGATAAAAGTGAATAATTTCAAACTGATCAGTAATGGCAAAGGCTAAATTTTTGATTCAACATTAAATGTCTACTAAAGAACACACTAGTATATACATTTAAAACAAATGTACTAACACTAAACTGGTAATACTGTATAAGAAACTTACTTTTAATACCATCTAATAGATTTATATATAACAAACTTTTGCCAATTTTTGTGCAATGACAAAGGGTTTGTCATATGGAAATTTATTGGCTAACATTAATTAAAACTTTGTTAAGAATAATTTGTATATATATATAATATTAAATACTAGTCAACACTTAGACAATCCCAATAACAATCAACAATCTCAAACTGTTGTCAAGGCAACCTCTTTTTAACAATAAAATTGAAATCCCACTTTTATTAATGGTTTAATATATTTATACAAAGACTAAAAATTGCAACTTGACCACAGAGATTGAAATAAACCTCTTTAAACATGTAATTATAACATTACAAACTGCAATTACAAATTTCAAATTGGACCCAAAGTATTAATGTAAGTAATCATTAAAAACCAGTCAATACTTAGACAATCCCAATATCAATAACAATCAACAATTTCAAACTGTTATCAAGGTAACATTTAGTATCTATATAAGTATATTAGACCATTAATAAAGGTGGGGAAAATTACACTTTATTTTTCAAAGGAAGTTGCTTTGATAACAGTTTGAAATTGTTGATTGTTATGGATATTGTGATTGTTGAAGTCTTGACTGGTTTTAATGATATATATATATATCCTATTTACGAATAGGATTATTAAATAATAATAAATAATATATTAATTTGAACAAAATATTAATAATAATAATTTTATATATATTCCATAAATTTACATTAAAAGTGCTATATTTTTAACAAATGTAGTATTTATAATAATCAATGTTCAATAAATATATAAATGATTTAATACAATTTTTTATTTATTAAATTAGAAAAAATAATAAAAAACATATATAATAGTCGTAGATATATATTTTAAAGTCCATATCTGAAATTATATATATATTATACCGGAAACTTGTTTGAAAACTGAAGCTCTGCTTTAAATAGCTCATGCATTGTTTGCTCATCTACATATAATTTTAATTTTATCCATTAAGGAATAACATATAATTATATAGGTCATCTATGGAAAAGAACTGCACTTTCCTAAGAAATATTGATATTAATGAGCATCAATTCAAGCACAACCCAATTACATACCCACTAAAGACTCATCTTTCGAGATAAGATAAACTATCCAATATAGATCAAAACGCTTCACAGGGCAGATAAATTTATATAATGTTACTTAATAATCAAAAACCAATAAAAAGAAAACAACAAAAATAAACAAAACAAAATTTTTAAAAAATTAATCAGTTAATAAAATATATCCACACGTACCCAAAAGATTATATTATGCACAACTACAAGAGATTAATAACTAATATTCTATAATATTAATCAAAATATGCCTAAATATTACTAAATACAATTTATGATTTATCATATACAAAATAAATGACAATTTTTTTTTCCTTACATGTAATACGCCTTTTTTCAATAAAGTATCTTAATAACGTTACCATTGCCGCTTTCTTTCAGACGAAAAGTATGATGATACAATTTAAATAAGACAGTTTCATTTAAATAAATATCTTTTAGTTTTATAATAGACAATCTGTTTTAAAGAATCCTTATTTATTTTGGTAATTCTTGAGATGACAGACAGTTCTTCTTATCAGTTAGAAATAACAATTTAAAAAAGAGAAAATTTTGATAAAACAAAATTATATTCCTATTAGATTCTGATTTGAATACACATATGATGGACAAAGGTACTCTTCTTAATAACAACTCCAATAGAGACAAAATGAATAAAATATTTCTTAATAAATTTCATAAATAGATTGCAATTCTCTTTGATTTATTCAAAGGTAGCAGAGATTTAGCACAGATAGGTAACAACTTTAAATGGCAACTTCTTGTATACTATTTTCTTCTTTAAACTCTTTTCCAGGGCACTCTTTCAAATGATTCAACAATTAAGAGCTCCAAATGGTTCCAGGATTACAGAAAGCATATATTAAAATTTAGCCGGTTATATATTTATTTCTCATAATTTAAATTAGGGAGAAAATTAGCAGTATAATTTGACAAACGATCTTCTCAAAATTACTATATTGTAGAATTCTTTTTTTTTTTTTTTTTACTTTATCGGCTTACATAGGAATGTAATTACTTCTAGTCAAATGTTACAGTTCAAAGATTGAAATTATCCAAATAATATTTAAAAACTAATAATAAAAAGCTTCAGTGTTAAGTTAAACTTTTTAAAACCTGCTACCACTTGGTCTAAATCACCACCACGCCTTCTATAATAATTTAATCCAAGGTTTGACTATATAAAAAAAATTATCATTTACATATTATTCTTATCAATAAACATTTATTTTCCTTAACATGTAGATAAATTCTTTTCTTTTTTTAAATACTATCCAATTTTTTTATACTTAAAATAATTAATATATTATTTTATCAATAAACAGTCCCTTTCATTTCCGTCCACCTCAATCAAAAGATTAATATGGAATGCATATTATCCTATTAGTACAAATTCCTTTCTCTTACCTATTACAAAATTTAAGCAATGACAATTTATAAAGACATTCTTGTTCAATTTTTCACAAATCTGGTTTTAAAAAAGTCTTTTCTTTATGCTTAAAAAAACATTCATACTTGAATAAATTTTAAGTTCAACATAGACCTTCACTAAATTAGATACTTTGCTAAGAAATTTTAAGTTCAACATACACCTTTACTAAATTAGGTACTTTGCTATTCTACCTGCTATGATAAATTAGTTCTGTCACATTTGCATCTGGTAATAATTATTCAAACTTTCTATTTATGATGTCATGTCATTCAAAAAACCAGGCATGACTAATCCATGTCAAATATACATTCACATTACCAGCTTCACATATATACATGTCACCAAGTTGTAAAATGTACTGACTTATGTTCAGTCTATAGTGATCCCCTCCCTCTTCATAATCCATCTTTCGCATCATTTTTAAGTAATATAGTTTTATATGTAAAAATATATTTACTACTAAAACTTTTATATGTGTTATTTCTTATTTACTAAAACTTTATATATATATATATATATATATATATATATATATATACTATATATATATATATATATATAGTCAAAATAAGAGTCATAGATCAATTCATAGATCACTTGACCCTATCTCTTAAGCTTGTAAGTTATAAACAGTGAGGATTGCCAATTCCTCTACAAGCTTTATAATAAATGCTTAACCAGAGCCAGAACTTAAAATATTCCTGTCAGGAACCCCTCCCCAAACCCCTGACCATGGTTTCATGCTTTGGCACTCCTCAGAAAGGTATTAGGGTAGGTTCAGACACTATATCTAAAAATACCAACCCAAAGCCAAGCACTTATCTAAAAGTTATCTATTGAGTGGAAAATCTGAAATTTTCAGACATCTACATGTCTTCAAACCCAGCTATCCAACTCAAATAGCTATATGGGGCTGATAGATCTTCAGCCATACCATATATTAGTAGTCGTAGCAATATAAAACTGCATAAGACTTTTGACAGAGACTATAAATAGTCAAAATAAGAGTCATAGATCAATTCATAGATCACATGACCCTATCCCTTAAGTTTGTAAGTTATAAACAGTGAGGATTGTCAATTCCTCTACAAGCTTTATGATAAATGCTTAGCCAGAGCCAGCACTTAAAATATCTCTGTCAGGAACCCCTCCCCAAACCCCTGACCATGGTTTCATGCACGAAACCATGGTCAGGGGTTTGGGGAGGGGTTCCTGACAGAGATATTTTAAGTGTTGGCTCTGGCTAAGCATTTATCATAAAGCTTGTAGAGGAATTGGCAATCCTCACTGTTTACATATATATATATATTTGAAAAATTAAATAGATAAAGCTAAAACTTTATCTTACAGTTCACCATTTTTTAAAGTTAAAAAGACAGCATAAAGTTAAAACGTAATGATAGAGTTCACCATTTAAAAAAAATTCTGGATTCTCTTTCAGGTTTTTTCTTTTTCCATAATGAATATGTCTATCCATCATTGGAAATAAGATGTGGTTTTTTTTTTAGTTTTGAAGTTCATTATTACATGTGTTGGGTGTTTATAATGGCAGAAAATGCTGAAGTTATGTCCGATGGGGAAGAATGGCTTTGACAGCATAAAATGCCAGAAATAAACTCCCAACTTACAAGTACCTGTTTTTGTTTAGTATCCTAATGTGTTTTTCCTTTTTCTATAATGAAATATATCTCCTTTTTTTTCAAATTGAGGTTTGATATTACATCTGGTTTGATGCATTACTCTAGTGAGGTATTATTCTAAGTTTGCAATATGCTTAAAATAATGTTTCCATGGGATCTGTGACCAAATTTTATCAATTAACTTTGTCTACACTTTGCTTGGAGGTGTTATTTCAAACATATCACAAACTTAAAATAATACATCATAGTAGGAACACCATCAAAGTACCCTAAATTAATGCAACTAAATATTTAAGTATTTTAACACCAAATACCCCTTAATATTATTGTACTTATATATTTTTAATAAAATAAAAAAAAACCTGTATATATTACAATGTTGAGTGTCTCTAGATTGAAAACTCAAATCTAGTAATACAATATAAATTTGTTGAAAAATCTTTCAGCCAACAATGTTAGAATCTCACAACACACTAATATCTAGATGTTAATAATAATAAAAAAGAATCTATTGGGTCTGAGATCCCAAAAACTTATATTGAAGATACTGTGAGAGTGAAATTTTACTCATTATGGATATAAATAAAGCCTTATTAAAAATGATTCTCCCAAAGAAAAATCAATAAGCATTTATTTTTAAAAATTTTGTATATGCTTAAAAAACGTATAATCCTCATCACTCATCATCATTTTGATGTGATAAACAAAATCATCCCAAAAAAATGTGACATATTAGCTATTAAGCTTATAAAACAATCAACCTAAAATAGTAATATGAAAAGCTTAAGATTCATGGTCGAGAGATCAGCGACAGCTGCTTTACAAGCAGTTGTCCCAGGTTAGCGGGTTCACTTCCCAGCTGATTCTATGACACATGAGAAAAATATATATATAGCCATTCATTTTCTACTATTTATAATATGTTATATATGTGTGTAATTTCCAGTCTTGACTAATTAATTAACAAACATTACAGCATTCCTGTATAGTACTATTTTTCTATGCCAATTTAAAGTACCATTTATATTACCTGTCTCAAATTATATGAATTAGCATATAAACAAATTTCCAAACAAGGATAAAATTTATTAAATCTCAGATGTAGCCACAGTGTGCATACATATATTTGAAATCAAACATAGTTCATATGCTTGGAGTTTAAATTTAATTCTGGGGGTTTGAACACAGACTTTCATGCACACTTAAGCTATTTTCTCTAATCATGCACCCAATACCCATAACCACACACATGTGAAAAAGATAAATGATCTCCAATATATATATATTTCATGTTAAACCAGCACTCATAAGTTAGCCCAGATCATCACACACACACACACACACATATATATATATATATATTAGTTTGAAGATTTGTTATGTTAATATAAACCAAGCACTGATTATATTTATGCATGAGAGATGATAATCTAAACCAACTGATGAATGCTGGTTTAGCATGAAATACTATATTAGAGATAATTTATCTTTTTCACATAGGTGTGGTCATGTGGATTAGTTGTATGAGATAGAGTGGATAGCTGAATGAAGATTGTATGTCTATATTCAAATCCCATATATATATATATGTTTAGTTATAATTTTTGTATGAGAATTTATTTCTTATTCATTTTAATACCCAACATGTGAAGGATTTTAATTAAATCAAATATTTGTAATATAATTAAACGCAGCATATTCCAGTATTATATTTCATATCTGATTGTGACTATTTGACTAAAAATTGTTAATAAACCTGGCTGCACTTCCAACCATACTAGATTGCTATGATGATTCAAAATAACTAGTTGGATTGGCTATCCCAGAATGAAAGGGATTAGAAAATCTAGAAGGTTTGTAAATAAGGGTGAAATATATAAACCTGAAGAAATATAAACTCCAATCATACATAGTGCATGAAACATATATTATTTGGTCACAGTACCACATAAAAAATTGACCAAAAGCCCTTCAGAGTGCATATTATGGCAGCGATCTTTCACGGTCAGCCGCCATGGAGTACTATTAATAATGTAGTAGCAAGGACAGACTTTTCATGTAATAAGGTGGCCTGTTGATATATGTTTCTATATTATCATTACAGTTTACTTATCTCCAGGATTATTTACAATACTTCTGGATGTACTAATATATTAATTATATATGAGATTGTTGATTATTATTGATGTTGGTATTGTTTAAGTGTCGCTTGCTTTCAAGTATTTACATATATAATTACATATATAAGAGAGATAAAGACGGTGTGTGTGTGCCAAAGGTGTCCAAATACAAAAAGTGAAACTTATAATGTTACGAACCACTGAACAGATTTATCACAATTATATTTCTTTTTGCAGTTTTTTTTTTTACTTCAAATATTTTTTTCTCTTTTAATGTAAAACGTTTTTTCTTCTCAAATTCAAAAAATTTCTGAAACATCTGTTACAAAAGTAACTTTTATCACATAAAGGTAAGAAAATGATATGAATAGAATAGATAAAAAGATTCACATTTACTAGTATATATATATTAATCTCTATCATGTTATATTAATGTGTGTATTTATTTTTTGGTGAATGATCTGATATTGTAATAAAAAATATTATTATTATAAAAATGAGAAATAAAAGATTTATAAACGTTTTTGTGAAATATTACAAATAATGATGTATTGCTTAAAACAAAAATAAAAGGGATTGTTATAAAGGTATAAAAGGAAAGAAAAACGGACACCTATTCACACACGGATAAGAAATTTATAAAATATGATTTGCAAAAAAACAAAGAAAATGCCGGAAAATAAATACTGAATGTAAGAAAAATAACATAATTTATGCTTATTATAAAAATAAAATGTTTAAACAATAAATACAAAAGGTCACATAAATAATTTATTGATCATGATTGATAAACTATTTATTACAGAATTTTATTAATCCGTTCATGTTTCTACTAATCAGTTTATAAAATAATGTAACAAATTGTTAATCTGGGATAAATTTATATTAATATCAAATTATCTACTCAGTTATATTCAAAGTTGTATATTTTTATTTAATAATTTTACTTAGAATAATTATATTTGAATCAAGATAAAAATCGTAATTAAATAAACATCAATTATTTACGGATGCCTAACATTAAATGAAAGTAATAACCATAAATATTAATTTATAGATTTATTTCCTATGATTATTAATGAATGTTCTATATCTATAAAACTAAAACTTTATTTCATTAACTATCTATAGTCATAAGATTTATTATATTTTAAATAAAAAGTGAAATACTTTTTGGAAGAAACTTCTGAAAATATGGAGAATGTTCTACTTATTAGGGTTTGCCAATTTCATGATCCTCCCAATGGTACAAATTTAGAAGTTGTGTCTTAACCTGGCATTACATTCATTATTCATCTCACTATAATTGGACCAATCTTCATCATAGGCTAATATAGAGATGAATGATAACACTAGCTAGAAGAAAGCTGGAAATAGTTTGATGAAGTTAATTATAATGTCAGCTTTACTTTTAAAACAATCACAACAAACATAGCATCTTGAAGTAGGAGTTGAAGATTGGGTTTTGCAAAAATGGAATGTTTTATGTGATCAAGAACTCCTATATGGACTGCTTTAATTGTAGTGGTATTATTTAGATCACCCTATTTTATATAAGGAAATGTTTCTTGAAATTATATGGTGGAATGTTACAAAAACATTCTTGATAAAACAAAATTTTGAAAAAAAATTGGGTTTTAAGTAATGCTTAAACATACCTTGAAGTATTCTTCCAACTATTTTGATTTGTATAGATCAGTGAATATTTTTACTAATAATAAATGTTAAATTGTATTTCATCTTTACTTTTAGTAACAAAAAATATGTTTCATCAATTAAATTTATGATAGACATTTCCATCATAATATAAAAATACCAAACAAAACAAAGGCTTGTGGGTAATGTTATTGTATCTACCTAACAAATTTTACACTCTACAAGTTCAAAGCAGTTTCACTTCTTGGACGTTATTTCAAATCACAATCAGATTTAAGAGATTGTGTTTGTGGGGTAATCATTTCATTGTTAACTCAACTGAGTATAGGTTGGTAAATGAATATGGAACTGTTAACTAAAAGAAAATGATCTGATAGGAATATGGATTAGTTAGATACATCAACATTAAAAATAAAAATACAATGATGGGATCTTCACCAAAAGTAAAAAGATGATATCTCAAGCTATTGTTTTACATGTAATACCTTTATATGTGTTTCATTGGAAGTTGATCAAAAAAACTAATGTAATAATATACTTACATATATGGAATTGGGCTAGACATGTTGTTAGAAAAGATGATAATAGATAAATAATTGAATTTGAATTGAATCCTAAGAGATTGTAAAAGACATAGAATGAGACCATAGGTGAGATGGATAGATGAAATAAAAAAGTTTGCTGGTATGAGGTGGAGAATTGATTGATAAGAGAAAGTGAATTAAATTTGGATATACTTTCATCTTGCAGTCGATTGACAATGTTAAAAGTGTTGTTGATGGTGATAATATATATATATATATCGAAGCTGGAAATATAGTACATATTTCTGCTTCACCTAGTGCCAATGTCATCAGCACTAGTATGGGTTCGAACCCAACCTTTTATATTAACTGACACCCACCACATAATAGGTGGTAGTATAGTTATAATCAATATTATAATATTTTATCTAATTAATTTGTATTTTATGATTAACTAACCTTTTATAATAGTTTATTTATTTTATAATATTTGTAAAACTGTATATTATGTTTATTTTATTAAATTGGCATTGATATGTAATTGAATCCTAGATATCTATAAAATGTTACAAATATTTTAAATTCTTTTATTAAAGTTCATTTTTCTTAAATTAATCAGTTGGTAACATTTTATATTTATCTTTTGATAAATGTACATTAACCCTTAAACCGCTAATTATATTATTGGTTGTATGAGGTAAAAATCAAATCTTTTAATTGGCCAACTCACAAACTGAAGACAAAGCCTATTGTTAAAACATATTCGCCTATAATATTAAATTCAACTCAGATACGTTTATAAAAAGTATATTACTAATTTTTCAGGTTATGAAGAGAACGAAAGTTCTTTCAAAAATAAATTGCTATTTATTTATTCTAAAATATTCAATTTCAGCAACATAAAAGCTATAATATAAACAAAAAGGTCGACTTTTATGTTATAGAAAAGTAAATATTTCTTTTTACTAAATCTTAAATATTTTTACTAAAATCTTCAATATTTTTCGAAAATAATTTTGTTTTTTTAGTATTCTCTCTGAAAATAATTTGTAATTTCTCAAAATATTCTTTTATAATACTTTAAATCATATTCGAAATGAAAATCTCAGCATTTTTCTTTATTTTCTTTGATCAGGCGGTTTCTTTGTTCTTTCCAGCCAATCAGAATGTCTTTTTCGGCTGAGAGCATGCTAACAACCAATCACAACTAATGTTCTTTCTTTGTTTAGGTTTAAATGTGTTTTTTTTTATTTTTTACTTGTAAAATAATTCGGAAGAGGGCACCATCTTACAGAACTTTTAAAAACCTATTCAATACCTGTCAAACGAATATTTTAGCATAAGAACTGGCAGAGTTAGAGTGATGTCAGATGTCGATGAGGAGCCTCGTAAGAGGCAGGAAAAGGGTTAAAGGATCAATTAAGTAAACAGTGTATTATTTGTAAGAAATATTTTGTAAATTTCTATTTATGTTTATGTCAGATATTAAATTTGAAAGTCATTGTACCAAATTCCTAAAATTTTTCTGAATAAAATTTACATTTTTTGTTAATCTAAATCTTAATTAAATAGACTTTCTTAGTACAATGACTGATAAACTGAATATGCTTGTTGCTGTTTTCTTTTAATTAGCAAATGAACCATTGGAGCATGTTTAATGCAGGATGATAGATTTCTCTCCAAAGCAGGCACCAACCTCAGAGAACTGCTTAGAGCAATTACAATTGGTGGATGTCAATGTAGATTGAATCCTATAGATAAAGCCAGATCACATAAATAGTGGAAATTTTTGATAAGAAGGGATTATTGTTTGAAGAGTTCACTGAAGAGAGTAGTTTAGATTTACAGTACATCATGATTAAAGAAATGATGTGGTGAAAAGATTGACTATTGCTTCCTGAAGCTCTGTTTCCACCAGTTCATCAATGCCATTCCAGTGCTTTCAACATCTATCCAGAGACTGTATTGTCAAGGAAGCCTGCTAAATGATCTGACTGTATAACTGCCTGTTTCAAGCCCTGGACATCTCCCAATAGGTATATTATTATAATCTCCAATTTTTCACAAGCCACTGATTCTATTTTACTTGTTTTCTAAATCAATGTTAATTTATATTTTATATATCTGTAATGTTTATACAACTTAATTATAAATGCATCTTAATTTTTCTCTTAAATTTAAAATATCAATTCTTATAAAAATCTCACATTATTTTGATGTGGCAAATTTAAATTAATTTTTGTTGGTTTATTTATAATATTGACTTACTGAAATTGCCAAGTATAAAATTCAATGAGCAACTAACTTTAACCCTCCCTCTTATTTTCTCCATTCAAAAATCATTGCAGGATACTTATTTTCCTTAAATTAATTAATTAAAGAAAGCTCATTTAGTTTTGTACCTTTTATATTATAAATTTGTTTTAGGTGATAGAAATTATTTTAAAAATTAGATGTGTTATTATTACCTCCAATTTAAAATTGCCCTCGTAAATTTTTCTGAAAGAATAAAGAATTTTAGTAAATCAGTTAAGTAAATCTATTACGATTTCTGTAAAACAAATGTCTTGAAAGAAAATCGTTGAAAGCATTTTATCAGTACATGTTTCATACATACATATTTTATTTGTCAAAAAATAGTAAAAATTCAATGTATAATTTGTTATGCTGTATATTGTCAAACTTCACCATAAGTGAGTTTGATATCCAATGCCCCATCTATGTTAGTTAAAAGACAGTTTTATTTTGTAGTCTTTAATGAGGAACTATTTAATAACTTACTAATAAATGAAATATTTGGAAAGTGTGAAAAACAATTTATATTTTAATTTTAATTCTTGCCTTCCCTTTTTATATTATATTTTATGATTCATGTATTAATGACCTAAACGTTCTGGGGACTTTCTATTTTGTCAGGGAGCCGATTATTTTAATCAGGATTTAAGATATTATTTTCATTAGTAATACACTATCTATCTATATATGTCTGAGGCATTATGTATTTATAATTACAACTATTTCTTTATTATTGTTATTCTTGCTTTAATACATACTCCTCAGGACCTTCGGAAGTTTAAATATGACCAGTCCAATCTTTCACTTTCCCTCAAAATAGATGTAGTTCATACCAAGGGATCATTTTTGGGCATTGCCATTAAGATGTGTATGGGAAGTCCAGCACATCAAATCTATTATTATTATTCAGAGACATGCTTTGGCTGGAGGGTCTGAAGATTTGGATCTTTTTCTTAATATTTAAGAATTAGATAAATGCTTGGCTTGAGTTAATATTTTGAATCATGTCCTAGTTCCTCACTGATGAGAGCCATAGCTCAAAACCAGTCTGGGATGGGGATTATCATAGATAAAAGCTTCATGTATTTTCTCTTGTAGCATTTATCATAAAAGAAAAAAAAATTAAGATTGTTTAGAGCTAGTAGCAGGCTCTTTATATATTATATATTGGTAATACAAGCTATATAGGTCATGTGATGTATGACTGATTTTTATTATTATAATTTTGCTATTATGGCTTTGGATGTATTAAATTGCTGAGCCTACTAATATATGGGATCTCTGAATTTAGTTCAGGCTCATATAGTTTCTTTAGATAAAGAGCTGAGTTTGAAGACATATAGGTGTCTGAAGATTTGGATCTTTTTCTTAATATTTAAGAATTAGATAAATGCTTGGCTTGAGTTAATATTTTGAATCTTATGTCCTAGCTCCTCACTGATGAGAGCCATAGCTTGAAACCAGACTGGTGATGGGGACCATCATAGATAAAAGCTTCATGTATTTTCTCTTGTAGCATTTATCATAAAAGAAAAAAAAAGCTTGTTTAGAGCTAGTAGCAGGCTCTTTATATATATATATATATATATATATATATATATATATATATATATATATATATAATTTATTTACAAACCTGAAATGCTCTCTACTGTGATGGCATGTCTTTCACAAACCATCCCCATTAATTAGTTAAATATGATTATCTAATTTATTTAAAATGAACTATCTTGCTTTCCATACTCAGTAGATTCAATTGATTTAAATGTAATAGTGTTATAAATGCACATCTTTCATATCTTGTTATCTATATATATATATATATATATATATATATATATACACGATATAATAGATTCCTTTGTAATCTTTTAAATAGGGCTAATAATATTTTATTGCTGATTGGTTCTTGGCAGACCAATTAACAATCTGTTACTTTGTTATCAAATGCCTTGCATTTACCTGCATCAAAAATGAATTCAAGAAAATAACCAAGTTGTATAAACAAAACTTAACTTATTTTGTAACTCAATTTCTTAATAAATTCCTGTAATATTATTTTAAATAAGCTTAGTTTGTCATCACTCCGAATCTCTAAGGTTAATTACTCTATTTATTTATAATATTTCTTTGATTTATATTCACTTCTTTGTAATGTTTCCAGAAAGAATTATAATTATTATGGTTCAAACCATTAGTAATCGATATCAAACCCCATCTGTCCCATTCTGCAATTGTCAGAACTCACTAAATAATCAATTTCTCATATAAACCCTTTATTATTTTGAGTTTCTTTGTGAACCATGACCTCCAGCTGGGACGAATAAAAATAAGCACTGCTCATGTCATCACAAAGGTTATCCATTAGTCAGAGAGGCAATGGTTCAGGCAAATAGGTTAGGATTCACCATTCCCCTGACATCAGTCTCTTGTGTATAGTTGGATTCAAGGTACTTTTGCTTGGATTATTGGTCTTGTTGAATGAATACACGATTTTGACCGGCACAATATATATATATATATAATTTACAAAAACATAATAGATGAAAGTTATATATATATTTAGCAATTTTTTTTAAAAAAGATAATCAAACGATTAATCCTTCAGGAACTATTGGATTTAGGGTCATTTAAGAGACAGGTTAGACATTGATCTAAAAACTTGTACTTATTAAATCTTATCACTATATAGCTATTCCAAATCCAGATAAGACTATTTCTGTTGTGGAGCAATTGGAGTTACATTTTACAGAATTGTACAGCATTATAGAAAAACGTTTTGGTAATAAAATTATATTAAAATTAGACAAAATTTAATTTATTTCAGAGTGATAAAAGAATCTTATGCATTGACTTCTCAGAGGCAAATATTTTGAAAAATATTTCCAAGATTTTCTGTACAGTACAAGTTTTATGCAATTTCCATCTCTGATTTTTAATTAGGAATTCTGGATGTCCTATTCTTAATTATAGGTAATCAACTTTTTTTGAACTGTAATAAGAGTACATGTGAATAATTTGCATAATTTAAATAAAAGCATGACATTATGTGTTCCCCTGCATGGTTTAATTCAATGGAAGAGTGGCATATTCAGAACTCAAGATCCTTAGATCATGGTCAAATTATATCATTTCTAGTGTTGATTATTTTGTTGTTTTATAATTCGATGTATTTAAATATGGATGGTAAATATAGTTACCACAATCCAATCCTGATAAGACTAAAATCACGGATGACAAACAACCAGTTTTTAAAAATGGGCAGAGAGTTTTATACTAATATAATTTATATCATCCACTAAATGCTAGTATTGAAAAAACATGCAGGCAGACATAATTCATGGGAAAGGAAAACTGACAATGTCATCACCAATACATGTACCTCATGCATGCCAAATTTATATATAGATGAAAGAAAAAAGTTTTTAATTTCCTCTCACAAAAAATGCACTTAACTAGTAAACTTCTAATATGGTACAGGTTTAAAATTTTCCTTCTCTATTTTTAAAAATATTTGGATACCAATTTACGAATCAATAATTAATGACTATAAATGTCAGCTATAAATCATCTGGGAAAAAAATCCTGTATCTGCTTTAAACTGAAAACTTTCAAAATGTTAGATTCAAACTCCAGTTCACGCTAACCATTAAACCATGTATATATTCCTATTAAACTCAAATTACAAAATCATATGTGCATCTGTATACAAAATGAAGATGACGGATTATTCTTTCTTTTCAGCCTAATTGTAACAGTTTTTAAAAATAAGTGAAAGCATTATTTTTTAATAACTTTCATGTTACTTCTTTTTTTAACTTGTTAACTACTTAATGAAATTGAATGGGTTTTTATTTTTAAAAAAGCGATTTATAAACTAAAACTAGTACCAATTATCAAGAGGAAATACTTCTGAAATAAATTTAAACTAAAACTCAGTTTTATTGTTGACTTTAAACAATTATTCCTTAAATTCTCAATACATTCTAGGTGTGTTAGTCTACTAGTTATATATATATGTTAAACGAAGATTTGCACGGATTAAATATATAAAATACATATTTTGCGGGTTCATCCGTGTTAAAAACTTTTAATATTAATATACAGCATTTTTTGCTCATCAAAAGATCAGCAATCTAATAACCAAGCCTAAGGATTCAATCCCTCTTGAATCTCATGATGTCTATCAAATCTCATGTAAAAATTGTAAAGCTTCTTACATAGGTATGAGTAATCGTCGCATCAGTGTTAGGAGAGATGAGCATGCTAATGCAGTTAAACAACACTCATCATCATCAGCACTCTTACTCCATACTATAGATTCGGATCATAAATTTGATTTTTCTAGTACCAGGATCATATCCAGATGTGATAATCTCTACCAATGCAAAATTAGAGAAGCCATTGAGATACTTAAAAAGCCAGATTGTATCAATAAGCGAGATGATACATGTAAACTTCCTCCTATTTGGAAAGATTTTTTTAAAAAACATTCCTAAATTTATGGTGGAATTTTAACATTTTATTCAAATCAGTGATTGTAGCGCCTCTACAACTGTCTTTCTACCTTTTATAACTCTGTGGATGGCTTGTATATTAATATTAAAAGTTTATAACACGGATGAACCCGCAAAATATGTATTTTATATATTTAACCCGTGCAAATCTTCGTTTTAACATTATTAACCTCTACGGGGAGGAAATTTTTAAACAGCTTCGTATATTTGAAAGAACATGGATTAAGAAATGTAAGTTACTTTGTAATTTATCTTTTTTATTAGTGTGCAAAAATCACAATGTTATACCCACTTGCTGTAAAATTGTGTTTCACAAGAACAATTATAATGTTAGTAAAATTCTAAGGAAAACTAGCAATATTATTTTAAACTCTTTTATTAAAGAAACTCGGAAAAATTTATCGGAAAAATTTAGACAAAATTGATAAAGTATTGCTAGATTTACGTTTATTCCTTAGTAATAAAATATATCCTTTACTGTGGACTAGTTTTGATCGTATTTCAAGTTTTAGATCGTTTAAAGATTCGGAATTTGTAACAGCAAAGCAAAAGAAAAAATTGCAAATGCTAATTAGAACACAATCCCCAAACATTATGTATCCAAATCAAAAAAACGTTTATAATTTATCTAGGAAAGCTCTCTCTACAGATGAAATTTCAGTTTTAGAAAAAGGTTTCAATTTTGCTTTAACACCTTCCCAGATACCTTTTGAGAAAATTGTTTGTAATGTTGAATCAGTTCTCGATAAAATTGATTCTACATCGGCTGATTTGGCTAGAGCTGAGATTTGTAATATTTTTAAAAAAGCTAAGCTTCCTAAAAATAATATTTCAAAGAAAGAAAGACAAGCATTAAATAATATAAAATCGGACAAATCAATTGTTGTACTTCCAGCTGATAAAGGTAATGCCACAGTCGTAATAGATCGTGACATTTACCATAATAAAATTTTAGATCTGCTTAATGATAAAACTTATAAACTATCAAAAAGAGATCATACTATGTATTTGGAAAAAACAACAAAAGCTATTATTAATAAATCACCTATTGAAACAGAGATAAAAAATAAAATAATCCCTCGTGAAAAATCTTGTGTCTGTCCAAAATTTTATGGACTTCCAAAAATTCACAAACCAGATACGTTCTCCAACTCATATTTTAGCTAGATACTTATCGGATTTCATTAAACCTACAATCCCATCTATTAAATCATATATTAAAAACTCTCTTCATTTTATTTCTGTTTTAAAAAGTTTAAAAATTAATGCTAATGACATTCTGGTCAGTTTTGATGTTGTGTCTTTGTTTACAAACATTCCAATTGATGAAGCTTTAAATATAATCTCACAACGTTGAAATTTACCAGACCATATTATTGCTTTAATTAAACATTGTCTCTTAAATACATATTTTGTATACAATGGACAGCATTACAGACAAGTTTTTGGTACTCCTATGGGCTCACCTATCTCAGGAGTAATAGCTGATTTATTCATGGAATATATAGAAACTCGTGCTTTAGAATCATCATCTTTAAAACCTCTCATTTGGCTCAGATACATAGATGACCCTTTTGTCATATAGCAACATGGAAAAAATAAATTAGATGATTTTTTCTTACATTTAAATAATATGCACCCTCATATTAAATTTACAATGGAGACAGAGTCTGATGGAAAACTCCCTTTTCTTGATGTTCTAGTCACCAAAACACCAAATAGTTTATCTTTTTCTATTTACAGAAAGGATACACAGACAGATATTTGCATTTCCATTCTCATCATCACCCAACTCAGATAGTTTCTAAAGCCAAAACTCTTTTAAATAGAGCAATTAACCTTTCAGATGAGACACATCTGAATGAAGAAATAAATCATATTAATAGTGTTTTATTAGCAAATAGTTATAATTACAAATTTATAAAAAAAACCTTATTTCAAGCCCAAAATAGACAAAATAGAAAACAAAAAGATGATAAATCAGCTATTAGGATTTGTGTTCCATATGTAAAAGGAACTACAGACAGTATCGGATGTATATTAAAATGCTATAATATAGATACAGCATTTTCTGCTCATCAAAAGATCAGCAATATAATAACCAAGCCTAAGGATTCAATCCCTCTTGAATCTCATGGTGTCTATCAAATCTCATGTAAAAATTGTAAAGCTTTTTACATAAGTATGAGTAATTGTCGCATCAGTGTCAGGAGAGATGAGCATGCTAATGCAGTTAAACAATACTCATCATCATCAGCACTCTCACTCCATACTATAGATTCAGGTCATAAATTTGATTTTTCTAGTACCAGGATCATATCCAGATGTGATAATCTCTACCAATGCAAAATTAGAGAAGCCATTGAGATACTTAAAAGGTCAGATTGTATCAATAAGCGAGATGATACATGCAAACTTCCTCCCATTTGGAAAGATTTTTTTAAAAAACATTCCTAAATTTAACATTTTTTGCTATTAGTGGAATTTTAACATTTTATTCAAATCAGTGATTGTAGCGCCTCTACAACCATCTTTCTAACTTTTATAACTCTGTGGATGGCTTGTGTGACCAAGTTGAAATGTCAGTATATTAATATTAAAAGTTTTTAACACGGATGAACCCACAAAATATGTATTTTATATATATATCACTATCATTTTCAATCATTACTGATCCATTGCAGAATGAAGATCTCTCCAAGTTTATCCAGTTTTTCCATTCATTCTCTACAACATACAAACTGTCTTATTTTATCCAGCCATCTCACATGTGGTCTCCTTCTAGGTCTTTTGAAATCTCTTGGTATTCAGCTTAAGATTTTAATTGTTTATCTATTATATCTTTTATAAGTATGAGTAACCCAGCACTATTTCAATTTCTTAATTTCTTCAATAATATCAGTGATACATGTTGGTTCTCTTATGTATATATTTTATTTTTGATCTGTTCTTGTTGCTCTTAACAAAAAAATCTCCATATTTTATTGAATATTCTAAAGTCTCTGAATTGCTCTTCTGTTAAATGTTCTCTCTCTTTATATATATAAAAGGCATATTTTGCGGGTTCAGCAGGTTCATCAATGCTAAAAAATAACATACCGATGATTCGACTTGATCACACAAGTCATCTACTGGGTGATAAAAGGTAGAAAGACGATTGTAGGAGCACTACAATCACTGGTTTAAAAAAAATCATTAAAGTTTCACCAATAGCAAAAATGTTAAATTAAAAATGTTTTTATAAAAAAATATTTCCAAATAGGAGGAAGTTTGCATGTTTCATCTCACTTATTGATATAAACTGAGTTTTTAAGTATCTCAATGGCTTCTCTAAATTTGCACTGGTAGGGATTATCACATCTAGATATGATCCTGGTACTAGAAAAATCAATTTTATGACCTGAATCTATAGTATGGAGTGAGAGTGCTGATGGTAATGAGTGTTAATTAACTGCATTAGCATGCTCATCTCTCCTAACACTGATGTGATGATTACTCATACCAATGTAAGAAGTTTTACAATTTTCACATGAGCATCATCAGCACTCTCACTCCATACTATAGATTCAGGTCATAAAATTGATTTTTCTAGTACCAGGATCATATCCAGATGTGATAATCTCTACCAGTGTAAAATCAGAGAAACCATTGAGATACTTAAAAGGCCAGATTGTATCAGTAAGCAAGATGATGCATGCAAACATCCTTCTATTTGGAAAGACATTTTTTAAAAAAAACATTTTTAATTGAACATTTTTGCTGTTGGTGGAACTTTAATATTTTTTCAGATCAGTGATTGTAGCGCCCCTACAATCGTTTTTCTACCTTTTATCACCCAATAGATGACTTGTATGATCAACTCAAAACATCGGTATATTTATATTTAAATTTTTAACATGGATGAACCCGCAAAATATGTCTTTTGTATATGCAACCCATAAAAATCTTTGTATCAACATATATATATATATAAAAATATATAAAAATTTTAATAATTTCCAAATCCCCCTTTTTTTTAAAATTTATATTCTAAATATAATAAAACCCCAAAAATAAATATCTTTTTTTTTTTTTATTTTATTGAGTTATATTTATTAAAAGAGATTATTTGATTTTTTTATTTTTTTATTATTTTGTTTTTTTTTTTTTTTATATTTATTTTTTTTGTTATAAAAATTTTTTTTTTTTATATATATATATATATATATATATATATATATATATATATATATATATATATATATATATATATATATATATAACCATTAAAAAACAGTCAACACTTTGACAATCCCAATATAGATAACAATCAACAATCTCAAACTGTTGTCATGGCAATTTTCTTTTAACAATAAAGGTGGAATCCCACCTTTGTTTATGGTCCCATATACTTATGTAGACACTAAAAATTGCAATATGACCACAGATATTGAAATTATTGATAGAAAGAAGTTTAAACAAACCTCCTTAAACAAGTAAATATAGCCTGTTCTGAATGCAGAACAATTGTAACATTACAAATTGCAATTATAATTTTCAAATTGCACTCAAAGTATGACTTAATTAATAAGTGTAATAATGTTCATGGCTAAATGGGTTTACAAGTAACGATTAGAGACAAACCAACACTTTGACAATCACAATATATATATATATATAGAGATATATATATATGGATTTGTGTGTGTAATTATATAATTGGATATTTATAAATACAGTAATCAGATATATTTTAAAAATTTTATCCACTTAGTAGCACTTTTGACTATCCTTGTAGGCTTTGTCAACTAACACTTTGAAAGGTTAACCTTCCCACAAATTTGCTGTCTGCCTGTTAATTAAGTCATGTTTGTATTTGTATATTAGCATAGCTTCTTTTATTTTTCTTTTGTTGTTATTTTTTTCAATTTGCAATATTTTAATATTGTTGTAATTGAAGTTAAGACTATAAATATATGAATTATTATGGTCATGAAAAACGGATGCTGAAACATTATCTACTTTGCAATTTTGATTTGATTTCTGAACTCTTTTTAACAACAGCAAGTGCTCTTTAGTTATTTTTTCTAATGTATATCATGATTCACCTATATATCCATTATCACACCTACATATCCATTTATAAATGATACAATTTTTTATAAATGAGGTTTTATCTTTAGAGTTATTTATTAATTTGTTTAATATAGGAGGTGTGTAAAATGCAATGTCACATATTCCTTTATAAATCTTCCTTATAAAATTTACTTGATCATTCAAAATGTATGGTATTGATATCCATATTTTTTTTATTAGCAGGAGGATCAATATTATTATTAAAATTTTTATTCTTATATGTTGTATTAAAATCATTAATAACATTATAAATATGAGTATAATTGTAAGCAACATTTAACAATTTATTCAAATATATTTCATTATTTTTGCCTTTATCCGATAAATATTTTCACGACCATAATAATTCAGGTATTTATGGTTTTAACTTCAATTACAACAATGTTAAAATATTGCAAATTGAAAAAAATAACAACAAAAGAAAAATAAAAAAAGCTATGCTAATATACAAATACAAACATGACTTAATTAACAAGCAGGCAGGATAGTCGGAAGTGCTATTAAGTGCATAAAATTTTTAAAATATATTCGTTTACTGTATTTATCAATAGTCAATAATATAATTTCATATATTGCTTTGGAGAAATATAGACATTGAATTATAATGTTATTGCACATATATATAATTCACAAGATGAGAGTCAAAGCTTAATAACCCAATAATATATCCACAATCTGTTATCAAGGTACAACTATACATAAAAGATGAATTCCACCTTTTACTTTGGACTAACATCTTTAAATAGACAAAAAATGAATCATATAACTAAAACAGAATGAGATTTTATCTGTTGATTATTTGTTTATTTAACATTTTAAATCAGGTTAAAAGATGGAATCCATTTTTCATCTACAGAGGATGCAGATATTTTATTGGTTTATGAAGTTTTGGCTATTTTACTGTCAATTACATTTAGAAATCAGTTAGATATCGACAAATTATGGTTTAATATATATATAATGTTTGGAGAATTTGTAAATAATGATAACTATATATATATATATTAATAAAGTTATTTTATGCTTGTGTAATACAATAATAGCAGTGTGGTTAATTTTTAGATTTGAAGAAGACTGGTAGCTGGTTGAAATTGCATATATATTAAATAAAGTATTGTAAAAAGTGCATTATAAAAAGTGTGTTTTTTTTTTATTAAAACTGATTATCCAATGGTATTTTAATATCTGTAATGCAAATTTGCATTGCAAATTAAGAAATTTTAAATAATCGACTAAAATTATTACACACCACCGCTTTAATAACAGAAATATGCTTGTATTTTTTTAAAATTAATATTGGCTTTGTTTAAAAAAATATTATCCAAACATTAACAGATACTGAGAGTTTAAGTGTTAAAAGTGTGTATAACTAATAATAGTTTTTATATTTTTCAATGTCTCATTAAAGTTTATTATTTTATCTCTAAATTAAGATGTTAAAAAACAGATGGCAAAAGGGTACCATTGATGTTACTTGTGGATGTTTAGAGGACTTCGGCTTCTGCTCATATTGAGAATTTTATACAATTTTACAATTTGAAAGATTTTATGTATATTTTTTATTATTTATTTTTTTTAAACATAAATTTGCAATTAAATTATTTGACCAGAGGTGCAATAACCCAGTAAGTAAAAAACACCATGCCGATATGGCTACCGTAGTGATAAGATTTAAGCATAAATATATGTGAATACAATTTGAGGTAAATATTATATTCATTAAATAAAGTCTACAAATTTATCCAATGCACCATTATGTTAAAATTATATATATATATCTGAACACTATTAATTCTATTTAAATCATTTTAAAAGCAAAATTTCGCTAAAACATTATATGTATCTATTTATGAGCATTAACGCAATAACAATAAAAAGCATTTTTTAAAGAAAGGCAATTTTTGTTTAATATATTAGAAATATCAAAATTATAATAAAAAAATTAAATTTATTACCTAAAGAAAAAAAGAACTAAAGAATGGAAGAGAAAAAATCAAAAGAATTCAGAAAAATAAATCAATTTTCTAACTACAATTGCAAGCATCGTATAATATCTACAATTACATTACAATTTTTTTTTAAAAAAAATCTATAAAATTCATTTAAATTTTTAAAATAATTTTGCATCCAAAGTAATTAATATTTTATAAATTTATATCAAATTTTAGTTTCAGAAAGTATAGTTATTTCCAAAATGAGAGTATTTATAACCATATCATCTTCATCATTATTTAAATCGGTACCAATTCTTTGCAGAAAAAAAATCTTCCCAATTTTATTCCAATATTTTAGGTCCTTATTGTTTTTAAAAGTACCAGTAGGACAAACTTTTTTATTTGATCCATCCATTCCCTGCGATCCAGTTTACGATATCAGCTGAATCACCATTTTATTTAGCAATATGAAGAGCTTAATTCCATTTCATCTTCTCAATTCTCTCAATGTTTTACTAATTCTTCTATACTTTTTGTCTATATACTTTCAATTCACATTTGTTAATCTTAGCATGCATCTTTCTGGTTTGTTATGTAATCTATATTACTCTCTTTCTGCTAGTTAATTCTGGCAAAACATTTGTTTTATAAATCTTACTTTTCATTCATATAGACATATTTTATTTTCAGAATTAGATTATTTATGTCAAAGGCACTCAATTTAATTCTGTGACTAATTTCATCCATTATGTTTATATATTACTAATTTATTTCAAATATATATAATATTTAATTTTATTAAATGTATTATTATCAATCTTTCTTAAAAACTCACTGGCATTACTGAATCTTTGCTTTGATTAAAGGGGATTTGAACACAGACTTTTAAGCTTCCTTCAGCTATCCTCTCCATCTTATATAATCAACACACATGTGAACAAAATAAATGATCTTCAATATATGTATTTTGTGCTGAACCAGCACTCATCAGTTGGTCCAGATCATCATCTCTCATGTATGTGTGTATATATATATATATATATATATATATATATATATATATATATATATATATATATATATATATATATATATATAATCAATGTATTTATATTAAGATAGCAAATATTCAAACTTCAATGGACAGATATGAATGTTTTTCACCCTCCAACTCTTCAGCCATTCATACCATTGAAAATCTGATCGTGGAATACTCAAATCCTTGTTGATGCCAAAATTGTTCTCATACCCATGTAGACTTTAAATCATATTTACCCCTCATATATATGACCCTAATATGTCCATTTAAATACACAGAGAGATGGATGGAATTCAGTCTGAATCTGTAATAAATTAAAACTAGTATATTGTAAATACTGAACTTTAAGATGTAATTAAAAAGGATTTGGATGGTGTGGATTGCTTAGGAGTTAGATAGTTGAGAAGACTGAGGCCTGTCCATTGAAATTTAAAGATTTTCTACCTTTATGTAAACTGAACACTGATTGTATGTATGTATGCATGTACGGTAGATGATGATGTAGACCAACTGATGACTGCTGGTTCAACATGAAATATGTATATTAGAGATCATTTATCATATTCACATGGGCATGGGCATGTGTGTTGGTAATAGAAAAAAGCTTAAAAGTCTATGTTTAAATCCCCTTTAATTACATCTTAAAGTTCAGTATTTACAATATATTAGTATTGATTTATTAATCTTGTCTTAAAACTTCGATGTGATCTATTATAATATACTTTTAAACCGAACTTGTTTCTTTGGTTGGATTGACTGAAAAATTCATTTTAAAGAATTATAATGTTCTTAGTATATATATATATATATATATATATATATATATATATATTGACCTTCCAGATTGGCCCATGAAGGAATGTGGGAAATTCACATTCTACCACTAGTGATCAAGAATACCTAATAAAAAAAATGAATTGTGGTATAACTTAATGTATAATTCAGTTGAAAAGTTTTTAGGATGTTAGTTGGGGTGTATTAACCATTAAAAATTTTCATGTGTATCTAATAGTGGTAGAGGGGAATGAATTGTATCAGGAGTTGTTCGTATGAAAGCTAAACTAGTAAGAATAAGTATTGTTTGTGTGCAAGGCCCCGATGAGTGTTTATTCATTAATTTTCTAATCTAGTGTTTATTGTCATTCCATGACCTAACTGGTATGTGTGGGTGCATGTCTATTCACATCATTCCATACTTCACACCTCATTCATATTTTTAATTGTCACTCAGAATTTCCATCTTACAATAACCTTATTTATTTTGGCATAGATATTGCTAATAGCTCAGTCATTAATAGACTTCTGGATTAATGGACAGACAAACACACACACTATCAGTATGATTTTTTTACTAATTATATATTGCATAAAAATCTTTCATTTGAAAATGTAAAAGTTATTTGTTTCATATATTATTAGTTAGTATTTGTAATTTTTTTTTTTTCAATACTCTATTCCTAATACTTTTTTACAAGTAATAAATTCTTGCATATTGTTGGCCTCATTATAACTAAAAAAAAAGAGGTGTGGCTAAGTAGATGGAGAATTTCAGAAAAAGTTTTAGAGAAGGTGAAATACTTATTCTCTCTATTCCCTTTACTAAGTATACTTCTCTCAAGCATAAATGTCAACATGTAATTGTGAAGTACACAGGATAGGATTGTTCAATATGGAAGGCTAAAGTTTTATGGGTATACCAGCTTTGGCTTTTATCGATTAACAATTTGAATTTACTTTTATACAAAATGCACAGATGTTATATAAAAAAATTGCTAATACAATTTTGCTATAACTTACTTATAATAAATACTGTGATACTGAAAATACATAAATTAACAATAATGATAATAATTGGAAAAGTTATGCTGAACTGTTTAATGAAATGTTTTATTGATTCTTATTTAATAAGTTTTCTATTTTTATTGTGTAAAATAAGGCTGAAACAGGGAAATTATTCATTCTAATACTTTACATTATTAGAATAGCTATGTATACCAATAGTAATTTAAAAAATAATAGGATTCTTCTACCACTGGACAAAAATTGATGATAGTTAACCATAAAAAAAAAAACTTTCTGATCAATAGTATTGAGCGATATTCTTATAAATAAATGATACTGAAACTAGAACTCTTTGTAACGAGCATCCAACTGAGATTTTAAAAAAAAAAAGGAACAAAAGGTGAATAACATTACATGTTTTCAATGCTTGGTGAGACTATTTCAAATAATATTTAAAAAAACTATGACCAACAAATGTATCTTCTCTGCACATACTACTGAATCTACTATTAATAAACGTTTAATGTTGTTTTTTTTTTAATTTCTATCACCAGTTCTTCATATTAAACAAGCAAATAAAATCATAAAAATAAAATGTTCTAATAAAACTTTTTTTTAATATATTTTCATATAGTAATATAAATAAATATAATATATTCTTTGATTCACTTTAGACAATATAAATGCAATATTTTATTGTTTGGCTTTTCATGTCAGTTTTGACTGAGTAACAATCTTCTTCAGATCTATAATATATATATATATATATTGTAACCGTAAATCTTCTCGTGGCCAACTATAGCCACCGAAGGCCATTGCCCTCTCAACTACCTATCGTGCCGAATATTAAAAGAACTCTTAAATAAGTTAATTGCTTCAGAATAATAAATTTTCAATAATAAAGACTCTTTAATTCTTCTTTTGATTTCATTTCTCTCAAAGAAGACAACCTTAGCTTCATCAAAATCAATAGTGTGGCCTGTATCTTTTTCATGGACATACAAAGCAGAACTAAGATATCTATTTTTAACTATACTTTTATGAACCTTTATTCTTTCATAAAAGTAGAGTTAAAAATAGATATCTTAGTTCTGCTTTGTATGCATGACATCAAAGGTTGATGAAAGATACAGGTCAGTCTTCATTCTGACAAATATTGATATTAGAGTCTTTGATTGTAATAGCTTAATTGGTTGTCTTCTTTGAGAGAAATGAAGTCGATAAGAAGAAGTTAAAGTAGTCTTTAATTATTGAATAATTTATTATTGACTGAAGTTACACTATATATATATATATATATATACTATATATATATATATATATATATATATATATATATATATATACTCTATTCTTTTGCATACATTAGGCCTTATGTGTAACAGAATGGTTTCTGTCTTTTTTTATATTACACAGCTGAGTTGTAAGGTATGACTATGTGCTTTCCACCAAATGTGCACTCATTTGTTTGATATAAAGAGAAATAATAAAAAAACTTCATTATGCATATAGAATAATGTATGCAAAAAATTATATAATTGACTGAAACTCTATTATAACAAGTTAAAAGTACAAATTGAAATTTTTTATACATAACTAGAATGAGATGATGATATGAAAAATATGCAGTGATAAAATTAGATAACATTGTTAAGCATTGCTGGCTAATAAATTTTACATGTAAAGGTGAATTAGAATCTCATCACTTAATAGAATAGGCTCCCACCGTGGAACAAACTATTTTTGTAGTCAATAAATGTATGCACATATTATAAATCTATAAATTTAGATTAGCTTGGCATACCAACAACAGTTAGATACCCTTATACCAACCAACAATAAATTACCTATATCCCAGCTGAGTAGAAAGACATAAGCCTATAATGCTATAAAAAATTCCAATGTTTACCATGAGCTGGACTTAAATTTTATGGGCATAGCAGACCAATGTGCTATCCACTACACTATAAGGCTCTCCAGAAAATATTTAGGTAAGTATATTTTTAAATAGACATAAAAATTATAAACCCACAAGATTACTTTGGTACCATTCCTTTAAAAAATACTTTTATTTCTAAGACAAGGTCATTTTAATCACCATTTTATTTTCAACAATAATATGAATTTAAATTAACTATTTTTATCAAACTATTTTTTAGAATTATATTTTAAATATTAAAAGATCTTCAATAGGTTATGATACATGATAACAATAGTAATAAAAATTTCTTCTCATTTAAGTAAATAAAAATAAACTTCAGGCAGTTATGAAAATATCTGCTGTGGCATGATTTTAGTCTCTCATTTTATATATCATCAAGTTTGTTTAGAATGTTTGAGATTTGAGAAATGTAGCATTTATGAAGCCAAATGAGAATGTGATGATCCTTATATTAAAAAAAAAAAAACATTCTTCATGTCAGCACTAATCAGGCTAATTAAGAGATTATGTAAGTGAACCAAAACTATTAATGATAAGATTGCTATATATTTGGAGAAAGAAAACATTTATAATGACAAATGTTCAATAATCATTCCATCGCTATGATATGGACTCATATTCTCAAGGTGCATTTTGTAGGAAAGAAAAAATTTAGTTAAATTCTTCTCATTTTGACTACGTTTATACCATCTAGTATAACCTTTAGTAATCAAATATCCATAAACAGTGCTATCCAATCAAAATACATCCAGACTATTTTCTACCTTATAACTTTCATATGTGAGGAGCTTTTTGAATGCTAGACCAGTGCATTTAGACCTTTTGACATCTATTGATTATTAAATCTTACACTATATGGCGTAAAATTACTTAAAATAGAAGAATTTGCTAATGAATAGCAATGTATCATGCGAAAAAAAAAGTATTATAACTAATACTACTTTATACTTTTTTTTTACTTGGATTACAATTTCTTCATCTTATTCCTTAATATTTTTTATCTTTTGTTTTTATCATACTGCATTTAGAAACAACACTTTTATTCTATTTTAAACGACTGTTATTTTAGAGCTAACAGTTTGTTAAAAAAGAGAGGCGCTTTATTTAGCGCGTTGACGGTTATTATGAATAAAATGCCAAAAACATTTACTCTATAAGCTTCATAGTTTTTTCTTTTCATATGCCATAGCATCTGCCGGGAGCGAACCCGCAACAACCGTCTGCAACCAACTGTTTGCTTGCAAGGCGGTTGCGCTGACCTCTCGGCTAACAACGATCATAGTTTTTAGTTTTTCCACGGCATTTGTCATTATTATAAAAACATCCATCAAAATCGTATCATTCATAAAATTGTTTCCATTATAATGACACCATTTCACCATATGAATTATTATAAAACAAAATTAACTTGTCATGTTAGTTCAAGAAAGAAAATAGGAATATTTATTTCTCTTTCTAATAATATTATTTTAAAGCTAAATATAAAATTAACAATTCGTGAAACTGTAATAGAAAATGACATTTCTTTACGCAATCACCTGCAAGAATTAATATTTAAGAATCTAATCTAGAATTATGTAAGCACAACCGATGTAACAAAAAAAATCAAGAATTTATTATTTCATAAGGCTTTTTTTTTATCAAATTTATTGATATAATATGTAAAAGATAAGGCTACTTTTTAAATCTTTACAGCAGAACAAAAATCAAAAGATTCGCATAACGCAGCAAATAAGAAGATAAGATATACCAGCCCGCACACACACATATATAAACGAAATGCACTTTGAGAAATATGTGTAAACAAATAAATATTAAGTTTATAAATAACTATACACCGGTATTCATAGCATGTATCAATGTTGAACCTTACATGTTTGGTTGCATATATCTTTACAACATTACTATTAATTATTCATCATCATTATCAACCATTATCAATCCACTGCAGGATGAAGGTCTCTCCAAGTTTAATCCATCTTCTCAGATCTTCAGCTTCTCTTCTCCACATCACCCCTGCACACTTTCTTATTTCATCCATCCATCTCACATGTGGTCTCTTTCTGGGTCTTTTACAATCTCTTGGAATCCAGTTTAAAATTTCAATTGTCCATCTATTATCTCTTCTAGCAATATGTCCAGCCCAACTCCAATCTTTTAATTTTTTCAATGAGGTCAGTAACACCCGTTTGTTCTCTTACCCATACATTGTGTTTTCGATCTCTTCTTGTTACTCCCAACATACATCTCTCCATACTTCTTTGAGTGGTCTGAAGTCTCTGTATTGCTCTTCTATTAAGTGTCCAAGTCTCAGATCCATAAGTAAGAACTGGTAAAACACATTTGTTAAAAACCTTCCTTTTCAAAAGCATAGGCATATTTCCTTTTAGTATCAAGTTATTTCTACCAAAAGCACTCCAACCAAGTTTAATTCTATGATTAATTTCTTCATAGAATTAAACTTGATTGGAGTGATTATTATCATGTATTATTTATAGTGTAATTTATGTGGAGGGGGGGGGAGTTAAAGTGGTATAAAGTTAATAGAAATTGTTCCAGTTTGAAGAAATAACAGTGACATATTAAGAATGAACAGTAATGATATAATAAAATGTAAAGTAGTAATGAGAGCTAATGAAATCATTAATTAATTATATATATATATATATATATATATGCATAAAACCATTAGAAACCAGTTGACACTTAGACAATTCCAATGTAGATAACAATCAACCATCTCAAACTGTTGTCAAGGCAACCCTCTTTTAACAATAAAGGTGGAATCTCTTTATGAAATATCTTATAAAAAGACTTTCATTTACTTAAGGAATAATGCATTAAAGTTGGTTTGTTATATTTATCTTGAAATAAAAATGGGGAGCATTAATTAATTAATTAATTCAGTCAGCAGTTTATATAGTGATTGAATTAAGTGATTTACAGATGCCCTCACTTTTTTTCAAGCTAAATACACCAATCCAAATAGTGGCCCAAGGGAAAAAAATTTTTTGGCTTTTAGTGCCTTACTTCTCAAATTAAATATAAGCATTATTTTATAAAATATTTTTATATTTATTATTTTTTTACTTTTTAGTTGAAGGATATATTGCAACAAACTTTTTGTAATGCTCCATATTTAAATACTAAAAATGTAAATAACCTGACTGTAATTACAGTTTTTGAAATGAAATTCACACATCTTAAAAATCATTTACAAGATTTTTGTTGTTAACGAAAATATTTTTACAAAAGTATGTTTTATTTAAATAATCAAGAAAAGTAAGATTTCACCTTTCATTTAGTTATCTTTCTATTTTAATTAATTGGAAATTCTTTTTAGTAAAGACTTAATTTTAGTGTACTTTTAAAAATTATACTGTCATCTAGTGTGCCTCATTAAAAACTTAATGAATTGATATTGCATATTTTGAAATTCAACCCAATACCACTTGATAATGGCTAATAACTGTGGAATATTTGTATCATATTGCATTATCATTGACACCTAATATGCATACAAAATTAGAAAGAAATCTAAACAACAAACAGAATTTCTATCCTAAACAAAAGCATTTGATAAGCTAAAATACATATGAGTTTTAATAATTGTTATTATTAATATTGGCTGCAGAAAGGAGTTTACTAGTAACTGAAAGGAGACCCTTTGATTCCTCTTGGAGGCCATAAAGGAACTGAGCAGAGCAAATTCCTAATGTCCACTCTATACGTTCTTGTCGTTGCAGCTATTATTACTATGTGATTATTCATATAGTATACAAACATGGATGGGTTGCTCACCAACATGCATTAGCCAGTGTGGTGAGTTTATTGGCTTTTTACCTCCGAGTTTAATAATACTTTTTCAATATATACAATCATGACAGACAAAAATAAATCATAGTCCTTATTCCCAGGAGGCTGTAAGGTCACCAACCAAGGCAGCGGTTGGTGGCCAAAGGCAGAGGGTACTAAGAATCCCTTGACTATGGACTCAGGCTGCCATTTGATGACAACTTTTTGTTTAGGTACTTACAACTGCAGATCACTTTCAAGTGAAGGACGATTGCATGAATTAGAAGAAGAACTGTCTTATATTAAATGGGACATTATTGGACTTTGTGAAGTTAGAAGAAAAGGTGAAGAAACAATTGATTTAAAAAGTGGACATATACTCTATTATAAAGGCACAAATATTGGAAATACAAGTGGAATAGGATTCATTATAAATAAAAAATGGAATAATAACATTGTGGAGATTGATGGTGTATCAGACAGAGTGGCAAGATTAGTTTTACAACTTAATAGCAGATACCAAATGCAGATAATTCAGGTTTATGCCCCAACAAGTTCTTATAGTGATGAAGTTATAGAAGATTTTTATACGGATGTACAAAAGGCTCTTGATCAGAGTAAACAACATTTTAAAATTGTTATGGGAGACTTTAATGCTAGAATTGGTAAACAAATGAAAGATGAAAATGCTGTAGGTAATTTTGGTTATGGTAATAGAAATGAGAGAGGACATAGACTTGTAGAGTTTGCAGAAAAAGAAAACTTTTATTATGAATTCTTTTTTTGAGAAAAATGTTAAAAGGAAATGGACATGGAAGCATCCAAATGAAGGTATGGCAGAATTGGATTATATTTTGACTAATCGAAAATACATATTTCAAGATTGTAATGTTCTTAATAAATTTAACACAGGAAGTGATCATCGATTAGTAAGATGTAAGATACATGTTAATGCAAAACTAGAGAGACAAAAATTATTAAGAAAAATAATATTTACAGTTGATATTCCTAATCTTCAGAAACATTCTAATGAATTTAAATTAGAACTTACAAATCGGTTTCCAGTAATAGTAGATTTTGAACATGATTCAGATTTGAATGATATTAATAGGAAAATAAGCAATACACTTTTAAAAACTGCAACAAAGATAGCTGTAGAAAAAAGCAGCAATTGACCAATAAAATTTATACTGAGACTAGAGAATTTATGAAGAAAAGAATGAATATGAGGATATACAACAATGATGCATTAAAAAGGATTGAATATCTCGAATTTTGTAAAATGGTGTGGAAAAGAGTTGAAAATGATATAAGAAAGTATAATTGTGAACTAGCAAGGAAAGCTGTAGAAGAGAATAAAAGTCTAAAGAGTGTAAAACAACATTTTGGTATTGGTAGGAAATTTATATCTGCAATAAGAAAAAAAGATGGTGTTATTACTAAAAAGAGAGATGACATCATAAAATGTGTAGAAAAATTCTATCAAACATTATATAGTAATAAAGAACAAGTGCCTCCTACACATATTATATCTTCCAAATTGCCCAGAATTTTGAATGAGGAAGTGAGACATGCAATTAAATTTATGAAAAAAGGGAAGGCTCCAGGTAATGATGGAATTGTAATTGATATATTAAAAGAAGCAGGTGAAGAAATTGAAAAATTTTTAGCAAAGCTATATAACAAAAGTCTAAATGATAAAGATGTACCAGATGATTGGAAGAATGAAGTATTAATATTAATATTTAAAAAAAAAGTGATAAAGAAGATATTAGAAATTATCAGTTTTATACAAAATTTTTACAGAAAACACTGGATTTCCACCAACCAAGAGAACAAGCTGGATTTAAAAGTGGTTTTAGTACAATAGATCAATCCAGGTATTGAGAGAAATTATAGAAAGGACAAATGAATATGAGTTGCCATTATGCTTAGGATTTGTAGACTATGAAAAGGTATTTGATTCTATAAACATTTCTTCAGTGATTAAAGCATTGGATCATCAAGGTGTAGATCCAGGATATTGTCATATTTTAAAGAATATAAAAATGCAACAGCAACAATTAGAATACATAATGACAGTAGAAAAATTAACATTGAAAAGGGTGTAAGATAGGGTGACTCCATATCTCCAAAACTTTTTACAGCAGTGCTGCAAGAAGTATTTTGTGGATTAAAATGGGAAGCTAAAGGAGTGAAAGTAAATGGAGATTATTTAAGTCATTTAGATATTGCAGATGATGTAATTGTTTTTGCAAATAATGCTTTAGAGCTACAGGAAATATTGCAGGAGTTATCAGATGAAAGTAGGAAAGTACAACTAAAAATACATGTTAAAAAGACTAAAATAATGTTTAATAGATTTTCTCAAAATATGAAAATAAAGATTGATTATGATGAGTTAGAAGAAGTTAACAGTTACAAATACCTTGGTAAGATTATTAATACAGATGGAAATATAATGGATGAAATTAATCATAGAATTAAACTTGGTTGGAGTGCTTTTGGTAGAAATAACTTGATACTAAAAGGAAATATGCCTATGTGTTTGAAAAGGAAGGTTTTTAATAAATGTGTTTTGCCAGTTCTTACTTATGGATCTGAGACTTGGGCACTTAATAGAAGAGCAATACAGAGACTTCAGACCACTGAAAGAAGTATGGAGATATGCATGTTGGGAATAACAAGAAGGGATCAAAAATGCAATGTATGGGTAAGAGAACAAACAGGTGTTACTGACCTCATTGAAAAAATTAAAAGACTGAAGTGGATTTGGGCTGGACATATTGTTAGAAGAGATGATAACAGATGGACAATTGAAATTTTAAACTGGGATTCCAAGAGATTGTAAAAGACCCAGAAAGAGACCACATGTGAGATGGGTGGATGAAATAAGAAAGTGGGCAGGAGTGATGTGGAGAAGAGAAGCTAAAGTTAGGAAAAGATGGATTGAACTTCGAGAGACCTTCATCCTGCAGTGGATTGATAATGGTTGTTGATGATGATAATTGTTAATATTTACCTTTAAAACATAATAGTTTTTTATTATTATATAGATAGAACACATGTACACATACATACCACAAATATATAATATATATTAAATTATATGAAATTTCATATTTTAATAAATTACCTCTCTGACTGTGAACTCATGGCATCTAAGAAAAAAAAACAAATTCATAAGAAAGAAATAAAATATTTCCAGCTATGAACATTAAAAACATTTTGCTAATTTATTACAAATAAATGAAAGAGTAAAAATCGAAACCTATTAATATTATAATTTCACATATATATGTATGGTCATATTACTATATATATTAACTCTGTCCAGTCACACACAGATTTTAACAATAAGATTAGCCTTTCATTTCATGCATAAAGATATATAATAACTACTAAACTTCAAGCTTCACTGTTTTATATTCTAATTATAAAACAAAAATACTCTTAGTACAATTTGGTAAAATATTCAAAAGCAACCATTTTAATCTGCCAATCATGATAAGGTATTCAATAAGTTTTAATTACTTATAAGTTTTGATTTTAAAAAATCTTTTTAAAAAGGGTTTCATTGAATCAATTTATCTATATATTTATTTTTACGATATATATTGCTTATTACTTTCAGTACAAATAATTTTTTTAACATGGTTTCTTCATTAAATATACAACTTTTAATTCACTAATATACAAAACTTTCCATTCTAAGATGTAGATGCATTGCTCTCAGATCTAAAGCCCCTCACTGATGAAAGCCACAAGCACGAAATTGGACTGGAAATAATGGATGAGTAGGCACTAGATAGGAATTTTATGCCAAGCATTTTTGCATTCACTAATTGCTCTGGCTTCCACTAGATGAAACTATTGTATGGAGAGATTTGTCAATTTTAACAGCTGCTGTAAGCATAGAAAATGGTGATCAGGTAATGGTGACTGGTTGAATACCAATCATTCCCAATAGGATGATGGTGATTATTGTTATTAAAGACCAAAGACAGTAAAATATATACATGCTGAACAATGAACTTTCTGGAAATATTGTGATTTGGTTTTGGATTCAGATTTATAGTTAATGAAATTAAATCAGTTAAAGATGGCTGATAGAAAGTTGCACTAGATCCTAAGATCTAGTGTAATGCTCTCAGATCTAAATCTCCTCACTGATGAGTGCCACAACTAGAAACTAGTATGGGGATATTGGATGAATTGGCATTATATAAGGATTTTATGCACAAATCTTGCATCCATTGATTACTCTGGCTTGTACTGGGTGGCACTTCTATATAAAAAGTTTGTTTTTGTTGTATTTGAGAAAAATGGAGTGAGCAACAGAAAGACTAGGAAAAGAAGTAGTGATATCATTAATAGGTGTCAACAGAGTATATACATTATTGGGTCTTTTATTTGTGGTGATATCATTTTGTGTACAGAAAGAAGGGAAGATATGGAAGTTATGGCGAGGACATGTGAAAGGATGGGTAAAGAGATGGAGATTAAATTTAGTAAAGAAAAATCAAAAATAATGATGATTAAAACTGGGAAAAGAGAAGACAAAAGAATTTTTATTGGGGGATATAAAGTTAAGTGTGGTGAATATGTATACTTATTTGGGAATCTTCTTAAGCAATAAAAGACATTGCTTGGATGAATGAGAGAAAAAATTAATAAATGAAGCAAAAAAAAAAAATAAACAGTCTGATAAATAAATTAACAGTGTTTTTATATAATAAATGTGATGTAGTTAGAATTGTATAGATGGGAGTGGCAGTAGAAAAATTAATATATGGTTATGATGGGTTATGTGTTAGTAAATGGGTGTTAGATTACTTAGAATAAGTACAAAGAGAAGTAAAAAGACATGCATTAGATGCAAATGTGTGGATGTCAAAGGAGGCAATTAAAGGGGAAATGGGATGGTCAAGTTTTTATATGAGATATGCAAAAAGCAAAATTAAAATGTTAGGTAGATTACAGTTTATGGATGATAGGAGAATATCCAAAATGATATTTAATTGGGTTATGAGTAAAGGGAAGGCAACAAGATGGGTGAAAAAGGTAGTACCATATGTAGAAGATTTGTATAAAGAATTGATGTCAGTATACTTATACAAAAGATAGGATGATTGTGTTAAGACAATCATTGAGGTTACAGTGGGGAGGAATTGGATCAAAAAATAGATGCATTAATAAAAAATAGGAAGTTGGAGAGTTGGAAAACTAGTATGGATAGTAAAAAGAGTTTAAATATATTTAAAATTAAACAGAATATTTGAAAAAGTTAATTTATGATAAGAACAAGGAAAGTAGTTTACTGTTTGAGGCTTCAACAGGATCTTTAATAACAAGGGAATATACACATAAATGTAAAATATAGGCGATTTAGTCTGCAAGTTGTATAATGAAGACATAAAAAATATTAGATATCTCTTAATTGAATGTAAATTCCTGAAAGCAGAAAGAGTGCAAATAATGAAGTTATGGAAATATAGCTATAAGCAAAGTGATTATACAGAAAGTGGGTTCTTGGGTTTTATGATGAGTTTGGGAAAAGATAAGAAGAATTTAAATATAAAGGTCATGGAGTTGACAAAGATTATGTTGTAGAAATGGGATGAATCAGGATAGAAAAAAATATGGGAAAAACTTTGGGTGGGGAATAGAAAGAGAAAGTAATGTGGCTAACAGGTTTCTCTGGGCATAGTGGCTGGGAGATTCCTGACTTCAAATAAGGAGAAGCCACAGTGCATCACATTTGCCTGTTTTAACATTCCATTCTGATTCCTATTATCTATTAAATACAAATTGTGTAACCATAGCATTTTCAATTTCTATACCTATTACTTTTGTACTGTAATTATCTGCTTTAAAATATTTATTATCTTATAATCTATGTATCAAATAATATAACTTTAAAGTGATGTCATTAAAGCATGTAATTAGTGACCTATTTTCAGATCTATATAATGATGCTGGTGTATTGGATAGGATTCAAAATTTTATGTTTGTTTGTTTTTTAATTTCAGATTGTTATCTTAAATAGCATGTAGAAGTTTAAAAGGATTGTTAAATTCATGGGAACATTAATTCCAGCTTTGAATTCCAAGTTCTTGGTAGTAAAATTAAAATTTAGAATGCAGGTTGAAGATATGACTATTATACAGTGCTATTGGAATAAAGTGAAATTGCAGTTTTATCATCTTCTTACATTATGTAAACATGATATCAAACATTCTGCAAGTTTTGTCTTTTACACAGATAGTTCAGTATTATATCTGTGACCATTTTATTTTAATCCTTCAGCAGATAGATGTTTCCACTGTTATTCCTAGAGATAATTTAAGTAAAGACCCTGTATGGATCAGTGCAGTTGGTAGAGCATTCAATGTGAGATCAAGGTATCCTATGGTCACTTGAACTTCTTTTGAAGACCAGAGCAATTAAATCATTAACATTTTTATTGGAGTAAAATTCAATATTTGATTTTAGTATTTCATTCTTTATTCTATATTAAAATTCAATAATTTTACAAATAAAAATATCCTAACAAGACATTTTTCAATTCTACAAATATAGAAAAAAACTTAAATAAAATGAAATACTAAAACATTTTTTTTCTTATTGGTTGATTGCTGTAATGCTATAGAAAAAAGTAAATTAACAAACATTTTGGTGACTGAATTTTATTTGTTAAATATGAACAAATAATTGCAAAGTTATCATAAATCTACAAAATGTTGTTCTACAATTTGTAAAATTGCATTTATAATTGTAAAGATATCACATAAGCTCTGGGTGTTGGTGCAAATGTAATGGTCATAGCTTTCATTTCATCATTACTTCAAACTTTTTAACTTGCATTTTTAAAAATGAAACATATTAAAAAGCAAAATTAAGTGCAATCATCAAAATATATTTTAATAATTACTACACAAATATTTTACAAAAATAACCATAAATATTAAAAAAATTATGAAGAAATGCAAATAATTATTTAACCCATCTTTAACAACAACAGAAGTAAACTTTATAAAAAGTATTGTAACTGTCCCCCAGTCACACTTTGGATGGAGCTTTAGTTTTTTAAAAAAAATAATTTGATTCATCAACTACTGAAATCTTCAGATTTTTTTGGAATTAATAAATCATTACTATTTTAATTCCACTTTTTTACCAGCTAATAAAAGCAATACTGACAAAATGATGATAGCAGTAGCCACAAGAGAACAATAAAAAGCGTAGAATGATCAACACCATCTCCAAACAAAGTTTTTGTACGTATTAATGAATGGGTTAAGATTACTTCTTTATATACAGTGAAAATTATTTTAAATGTTATACTTCATATATTTTAATTTGCAACTTTAATCCAGTGTCTATCTTTATCTTCATAATGTAGACTAGTAACAGAATGTAGATTATTCTAATCAAACAGGTTATAAAAACTATGTCTCTTTATTTCAAAGTGATTAACACAGGGTATAACTGTCATTATTACCACATACATTTCCAAATAACAAATAATGTTACTTATCTCACTAATTTCTTTCACTTCTAGACAATGCCTTTCCTAGTCATCTTCACTACAAAAATTTTAGTTTACTGGTTGTTTATACATCATTCAATGTTTATTTCTTTATTGCTCGAATAACATGACTTTTATTTTTTTATTTTTTAAAATAATTATATTTTTTCCATTTCTAGTCAATCTTCAGTCTTTATTAGAAGTCTATTTGATTTTCTATATAGATGGAAATAAATCTATATAAACGATTAGACAGGTTTCTAATGAAATCTGATGTTTCAGCTTAAACAGTTAGGAGGAAATAAAATAAAACAGCTTCAAAGGGAGCTCAAAAAGAGAATTGATGTTATAATTTTACTCATATTTACATAATAAAAATGTATTCATTTTATTTTTAATCTAAGCTTTCAAAAAAAGAAAAGACGATTAGTTCTCTCTATCAAGCTGCTTGTTATTAGTGCCTCTGGTTCATGAATCTCAACATGAAATATGACAGTATATTTTGAATTTTTATTGCTCATCTTAAATAATCTCTATCCCATCAAAAAATTCAGCATGGTCTCACTGTCATACACAATTTAAATCACTTTAATTGTATTGGTAGTGGTTTTATTCAATTTCAACAGAAGTTGATGTTATCACATTATTCCATCATAAATTAAGATTTAACTCGCATTGTTATAATTCATATCATAACTTAAAATCCTGATTTGCTAGTGCCTTAAATGTTTATAATGAATGGTTAAGCTATGTTGCTATGTGCTACATGCATCCATGCAAAGATAATACTATAAGTAGCTTGAAGAAGAACCAGATCTTTCTCCTTACACAAGGACATATTAGAGGTATATACAAGTGCATTAAGCACTATTTTGATATTTCAGATTGTAATGTGTTACGTCTACTTTTAACAAGTTGCAAGACAGAATATTTTAAGGAGGAAAATAATTACTGCAATTAAGTTAGCCATATATAAAGCTGTTGTTTTACCCAATTTATTGTATGGATATAAAACTTGGACAGTATCAGCATAATATAAAGACATTTGATAAGCTTAATTTAATAGCATTCCATAAAATTTTAGAAATGCAATAGTTGGATTATAAAACCAATCTATATGTTCTTCAACTTGCTGGATGTTATATCATTGAGTCTACTATTATAAAACCACATCTTCATTGAATTAGATATATAAAATGAATGAATAATAGAAACCTTCCCAAAAAAGATGTTTCATGGTGAACTTGAACATAGGTTTTACAGAAGAGGTAGATCATATCTATGTAAGGATTATCTAAAAGAGATTCTAAAGAAGTGGAATGCCAATTTTTTCCAGTGGGAAGAAAATAGAATACATTGGAGAGCTATAATAAGACATGGTGTTGAAATATTTCAGGAAGAAGTTTTCTGCTGACGAAATTTAGAAGATCACATCATAAATAACAAGTAATCAGAAAATTGAACCAGCATGTTCTCTATAAGGATATTCTTGTGTTTCAAAGATTGGCTTGTTTAATCATCATAAACCTCACTTCTGAAGATTTTTTCTTTCTCTGTCTCCTTTCTTTTATTGGGTGAGAGGATAAAAAGGCCGTAAACAGTTTAGGAAGGCTGTTTATTATTATTATTGGTAATTGGTGATACTTTAGTTTTAGATCTGCTGCGAGTCACAGCTTTACTGTAAGGCTAGAATAAGTTTAGAATTAGGGTTAGGTTAGGTTGAAGTCGAGTTTCATCCCGGCACGCCTAATACTAAAGTATCGTATATTAAATATTAAGTAAATCAATATAAACTACTTTATGTAGTATATTTAATTTTTAATTTACTCATATATTTAAAAAAAGTCATTATTGATATTTCTATTGTCAATAATAATATCGTTTGTATTGTTTTATTGTAGGTTACTTTTAAATACCAATATCAATTTTATATTCGAAACTATTTGTCTTTAATTTTCATTATTCTACACTTGAAGATTCATTTTTTAGTCATTATTTGTATTTTCTTTTACTAAACTACAGTCATTTATTTTCATATACATATTCTATTAAATTAAACATCTTTTATTGTTAATAAAATTCATTCAGAATATATATATATAGACGCAATTAAGACACGTGAAAGGAAAAATGAAGGCAAGTATTTTTAATTACCAATAACCTGACTCGAAAATGTATATATCATTTATTGTAATATCTTAAAATATAAATAACAATTAGCTAAGATTTTCACTTAGTATAATGTGTTCTAGAAACAATAAAATTTTGAAATAATCAATGAAGTCGGAGACAGTAAAAGACAAAACATTGGAAATTAATTTGGTTGCCTTTTTAAACATCGTTACTTTAACGTCAGTTTTAACCCACATTAAATAATGAAACAAATTGAAAAAAATATATAACACTGGTACACAAAGTAAATATCAAAGGTTAAACGATCAAAAGTTAGACCGTGAAGGATACTAAAAAATAAGAATATAGTGCACAATCTTTATAAAACATATGTTAAAAAGCCACTTACATTTATATAAACTGTTTGTGCTAGAACGTCATGTGACTTTTTTATTTTATTTTACGTATTAACGTGTTATTTTCATGCAGTTTGAAAAAAACACTGTATGTGTAACTATAAGTATTAATCAAAATAAAACGTTTTTATTAAAAATAATAATATATTATCTGCGTTACACATATGTATAAAAAGAAAATCTGATTTTTAAAAAATAAATGCAAGATATAATACAATTTATCATACTGGCAGAAATATATTTAATCCTTTTAAGCGCAGGAAGTATTTCACCTTTAAACTGCTTTTCACAGCTTATACGTTCAATTACAATAAAATGATATATAATATACACAGTATGTGATAAAAGTTGAATAATAACCCTTACAACAATAATAACATCCTGTAATAATAATTAGAATAGCGTTTTACGATCATTAAAAGATCTTGTTGATTATAAATAATCAAATTCTTTTTTTTTTCAATCCTCTTAAGCATTTATTTTATTATGATAATTTCTATGAAAAAGCTCCAGGTAATGATACAATTATAATCAATTTCATAAAAGAAACAGGTGAAGAAATAGAAAAAATGTTGGCAAAATTATATAACTTATGTTTAAATGATAAATATGTACCAATTGATTGGAAAAAGCAATAAGTAAAAAAGACAATAGAAATTACAGACCTATCAGTCTTTTATCGGTTCTATATAAAAATTTTATAAAGTTAATTACAACTTGTCTACTCGAATATTAGATTTTGACCAACCAAAAGAACAAGCTGGATTTAAAAGTGGTTTTAGTACCGTGGATCACATCCAAGTATTGAGAGAAAATGTTGAAAGGACCAGTAAATAGGAGTTGCCATTATGTTTTAGATTTGTCAATAATGATAAGGTGTTTTATTCAATAAGCATTTCTTTAGTGATTAAAGCATTGAATTTTCAAAGTATAGACCCAGGATATTATCATATTCTGAAAAATGTCTATCAAAATGTAACAACAACAATTAGATTATGTAATGATACTAAAATATTAACATTGAGAAGGGAGTGTGACAGGTATTTCCATATCTCCAAAACTTTTTACAGCAGTTTAAAATTATTGGTGGATTAAAATGGGAAGCTACGGAATTAAAAGTAAATGGAGATTATTTTAAGAGATCCAGATTTTGCAGATGATGTCATTGTTTTGCAAATAATGTTTCAGAGATCCATGAAACCTTTTGCAAGAATTATCAGATTCAAGTAAAGAAAAGGAGGATTAAAGAGAAATACTAAAAAGCCTAAAGTAGTGTTCAATAGATTTTCTCAAAAGAAGAAAACAAAGATTGATAAAGATGATGATTACAAATATGTTGGCCAAATTATTAATATGGACAGAAATATTGTGGATGAAATTAATTATAGAATTAAACTTGGTTTGAGTGCTATTGTTATAAATAATTTAATATCATAAGGAAATATGCCTATATATTTGAAAAGAGAGGTTTTTATAAATGTGTTTTACTATTTCTTATTTACGGATTTGAGACATGAACACTTAACAGAAGAGTAATTCAGAGAATTTGAACTTAAGCCAATAAACATCACATGACCATCACCTCTTATGCTTGTGTATAACTGTTGTTAAAACAGGCAAAACTCACTATACATATTGCCACACACAGCAAGCTAGAGTAATCAATGGATGCCAGAAGGCTTGTGCATAAAATCCCCATCTAGTGCCTACTCATCCAATATCCCCAGACTAGTTTCTGGCTTGTAGCCTTCATCAGTGAGGAGCCTTGGATCTGAGAGCACTGCACCTAGATCTTAGGATTGCACAAGCTTTCTGCCATCCATTGATTACTCTAGCTTGCTGTGTGTGGCAATATGTATAGTGAGTTTTGCCTGTTTTAACAAGAATTTGGACTTCTCAAGATGTGTATTGGGAGTAACAAGAAGGGATTAAAAATGAAATACATGGGAGAGAAAACAAACAGATGTTACTGGTATCATTAAAAGAATTAAGAGATTGAAATGAAACTGGGTTTGAATACATTATAGTAAATGACCAGAAAGAGACCACATGGGTAAAATAAGGTAGTTTGCTAGTGGGATGTGGAGGAGAAAAGCTACAAATCAAAACTAGATTAAACTTAAAAAAATCTTCATCCTGCAGTGGATTGATCATAGTTAAAAATGATAATGATGTATTTAAATTAGCAGAGGAAACACAGATTTATTTAATTTAAGTAAACTTTAAGAATAAATGTTAGGATGAAGTAATAAAATAAATTTTAGTCAGTAATAGTGAGACCTTACATATTAATTATCTTCAACTCTCTGCCCCTAGACAAATCATCCATATTATGACACTTCTGGTTTCTCTATCTTTTTCTCTTATTGTCAAACATCCCTGGATATCTATGTTCTTTAAATAACATATTAAGTTTTTCTTCCACTTTTTTTTGTTTCCCACTGTTTTTTTTTCTAAGACTCATTTCCTATATTCTGCCCATTATATAATTAAGCTTTTATTTTTAAAAAATCCATAATATACTATATTAATTTTGTTTTCAATTTTTTTTATTATTTTTACAAGGTGATAGTTTTACCCCATCCTGTATCTTTAAAGTTTCCAATAACGTTTTTATTTTTTCTTTGACTATTTCAAGTTTTCTTCTATATAAACAACACTTTGGGAGGGGACATAAAGATTCTTTCTTACATGCACTTCTAATGGGCACAAAAGCTTTTAAATTCTTTTCTCTTTCTTCACCAACTGTCAAAATACCTAAAGTCATAAGTATATTAATAAGAAATAAATGCCTAAGTACCTTGCATTTATGCAAAGAAGAAATTGGCAAATAACTTTGACATTGTATATGAATTTTGTCTAAAACTAAGAAGTGCTTCCTTCCAAATCTGCTACCTGGTGTTCAATTGAATATCAAAAAAATGTTGAACTTTAGCCGAGAGGTATCGCAGCCACCATGCAAGCAAGGAGTTGGTTGCAGACGGTTGTGGGTTTGCAGCCGATGCTATGACACATGGAAAAAAAAAGTTATTCATGTATATCTATGCAAAAAAGATGACATCTAACTTTATCCATTTTGTCTGCAACTGATAACTATTTCCAGCCATGTCTGCAACATGGTGTTCAGCTCCAAGCTAAATAAACCTTAAATCTTTTTAAGATCACAGACAAGATATGATTTTTTTCTAAGCAGGTTTCTCATAACTAATCAAGCAATGGTTGGCAAATGGATTAATAATCCAAACTAAACACAAACTTCTATATGCTTTACAGAATACAAATACAATATTTTATTATTTCACCCTTTCAAACATAGCTCACAATTTCAATCGTCCAACAGTTTTCCTCTGAGCTGTAACATAGTGTAACGGGCACATACGTACGTTACATTATTTTTTATTAGTAAACATAAAAAAAAAAGTTCGCCAATAAAAATTTCTTTTTTTTAAGAATTAAAAACTGAGAATTAAAAAATCATTTTAAACTCGCATATATATAAAATCACACATATAAATAATTATTAAAATAAAACTTTATTAAAAAAAGAATAGTTTAAAACTAAATTTTCAGAAAAGATTTAGAGATAAAAAATATATGTGTAAGTTTGAAAACAAATTAATTAATCTTTTGTAAAATGGAAATGATTATTTTAATTAGTAAACTAGCCTTTGGGCATTTAAATGTATAAGCATCGGTTAGATAGGAAAACAATAGAAACTTTTAGCAAATGAAAGAAATCCATCGGGAAATCGGACCTCAACGAAAAGGTTTTCACCATCATGACATAATATTGAGTTAATTCACAAAATTATTATAAAAGGAAAGGTTTGAAAATAAAAGAATGAATTAGTTATTATGATGTGACTATATGTGTTAGTGTGGAGTTGAAGGAGAAGAGATTGAAAAGACGCACTCTTCAATCCCTTCAGTTTTGTTAAAAAAGAAAAAGAAAAATGGCATCGTTTTTTCCTACATTAAGGACCAACTAAACTAAAAGACCTCCGAATAAATAAATAAAAAAACAACGGCTAACTCAACCAATCTTTTTAGGATGGCATGGGAATTCATGTTCAAATGGCAAGCAACAGATAAAGATGAACTGTTTTAAACCGTAAGAACTTTATAATTAATGAACATTAAATTAAAAACTTTCCGTATTTAAAATAATTAAGAAATAGAATCCTATCTGACCAACGTTATTTATTAATTAGTTATAATTTTATTTAATGTATTTTTTTTGTAAAATCATTTCCATTTATTTATTTATTTGTTCTTTAAGTTTTATTATGATTTCTGTTTTTCATTAAACTAGTTATATAAATATTAAACTTAAGTCGGGCATAAATGGCTATATAGATTTGTAAAGTTATATTAGGGGAGGGTAATCTTAGGTTATTCATTTCATAGTTGAATTAGGTCAATGGATTGGATATATTGGTGTAATTAGTAGATGTAGTACGAGATTCGCTATGGGCAGAATCGCTATTATACACCGCACACTTCCATTTTGCCTATGGAAGGGATTATAAGACGTAGAACGCTATTCCTTTCGATGGAGTTTTTTTTTATTGCTCTTCTTGTCTGCTAGATGTAATATTCCTATCTGACGAGAAGCAGTTTCTTCTCTTAACCTAATTGTGCTGCCATATTCATATTACATTGAACACATTGATATATCAGATGGATTGAAGTTTGGTTTGACTGCGAACCTTTGGCCTAAGGTTAAACAAGGATTGAATATTTTCTTTTCAAATGCAAAAATATGTAGTCTATTCATACTCGACACTCTAAATAAAGATGTATTAAATTAAAGTTGGGTATAGATGCTTGCATGGGTTTGTTACCGGTTGATTATGTTTTTGGTTTTCATATTCAATCAAAATATATATAGACATTCGGTAAATACTGATACCTTACGGTGAGTATCTAAAATGTATTTATTCAGATGTCTTGCAAGTTATTGGTGTTAATGCAAACATCTTATGGTAAATGCTAATGGGTTACTTATAAATTTCCCTCTACAATTGACGGTATCAATGATTTTGTATTTTGATCATTTATGTTTCGATCTATACTCAACATTTTTAAACAAATCTGTGCGAACTAATAATAGTATAAAATTTAAAATGCAAATTAAAAATCTAAAATAAAAATAAAAATAATGTTAAATGCTAAAATAAACATATTAAAATAATAATGTTAAATCTTATATATATATATATGTGCGTAAATAAATTTTTGTATGTTAATTACTGGCAGTGGCTTATTTTTTTTATTTTTTAATATTGAAATATAATTAGATAAGATATTATATTATTAAATCTCTGCTATTCCAATGAGCTAGTGACTTGGGCTAACGACCGGAATCTAAATTTTAAAAAAAAAAAAAAATTTTTTTTTTGACTTACGTATCTGCCTACTTTATAAATTTTTCTAGGTTCAAATGCCTAGATGGCGCCCTGTAGTGCAGATCATATTAAGTCCTTCTCCAGATCATTACAATATATATATAATGTGATGATTGCACATACTGCGGTCACACATATAAATATTAAACATTCAAGGAATATTAAATATTATGTTTGGAAGAAAAAAAATAAAAAAGGAAAAGGGAGCTTGGAAAAATTTACAGAACAAAGAAATGTTTCAACTAATTAAAAAAAGAGAGGAAATTAGAATCAAAAGATTCTTATCTTTTACCCTCCAAAGTTCGGGTTTTGGTGAAATTAAAATATAAAATTAGAGATATTGGAAATGTATGTTAAAAAATAAAGCAATAAAGAAATATAAATAAAATGCAAGTTAAAATCCGATTTTGAAAGAAAGTAAAGTTCAAAAAAAAAAAAAAACCCTTAAATAGCGCGCAAAACAGAGAAAGTTAGACATGATCAAAAGATAAGGATCTGGGTTTTAAAGTACACATTTGACCATAAACGAAATGCATGTATGGAGTGTATTTGAAGCAGGATATAGACAGAAATAATAAATGCTTGTTCAAATTTAAAAAAAAAAAAAAAGAAAAACATGTATTAAAATCTGTTTTATTTAATGTTAATGTGTTTTATAGATCTTTTTATGATTGATTTATTCTATTAAATATATTTTTTCTATTTAAATCTGTCTTGTCTCATTCTTCACCACGTCCAAAAAGGGATAGTATAGTCTTAAGGTGGGAAAACTATTATTCTTTTTGTTTTTATTATTGAATTAACACGTGGAAATTGGTGGTGCAGTGTTTGATTCCGTTAAATTTATAAATCATCCAAGTACTGTAACTCTGTCAGATCTTACAGCAATTGGGAGAAAGTTGATCTGGAAATATAACCTGGGGCTATATCCATATAGCATACAGGTTCGGTCAAATATGGAGATAGACTCGTCTATTTCCGTACTTCTCTCTGCTTGCAGTAACGGAAAGTGAACGATTTTGAATTATAGAATTCCCCATTATGTACACATAAAAGGGAAGTTTAGCCTTCGATCGTCGTGTGCCCATTACATATTTTGGGAGCCAAGTCCAGGAGCTGAAATTTCTGCGCAATTAATAATCACGTGTTAAATAATTTCATAAGATAACATAAATATTTTTTAAAATATATATATATATATATGTGTGTTTTCAATATATATAAAATTAGCGTTGTAAGTTAAAGTGGCGAGAAGCGAAGACGAAGGGGATAGGTTTTATTTTATGATACTGTATACGAGTGTTTCACGTCAAATGTGTACAAAGAATAGAAAAGAGGGGGGAATTATTTTTTTGTTATTATTATGAAAGTTTGAAATGCACAGTGAGGGATATAATCAGAGACAAGAATATTTAGACAAGTTGTAATGAACAAAGAACTGATTATATCAAATGATTGCTGTAATGTAATATAAATCGTTTCAAAAAAAAAAAAGAAAGAGAATAACACAAAGTGTCATGAAAGTTTACGCCAAATAATAGAAAAAAAAATAGTCGCATAGCCCGGTAAAGTTAAAGAATAGATTATCTGGATGTAATTAATTAACAAAAACATAAAATAGTTAAGTTAGAAATAGTGAAACAGTTTCAGTAATGTTGTAGTTATAAAAGTTAAATGATTAAAATAGTCGAAACTAAGTTAGATGAAGAAAGATATATGTGTGAATTAATAATCACATGTCCTAGTTAAGCGGAAAATAAAATATTTAATGATAAAAGGAATTCACGTGTATAAGTTAAATTGAAGAAACTATAAGTATTGTCGCGTCTTTTAGTTAAGTGAAAAAAATATATATATATGTGATTCTAGAATAGTCGCATGTGTAAGAGAAGAAAAAAAAATATATGTGTGTATGATCTTGCACAGCCGTAACCTTACGTGGCCAAATTTTATAAATGTAGGAGTAGAAAAATATATACATCGAAAGGGTAATGTTGGAGATACAGTCAAATAAAATGAATTTATAATGTATATCGTTAACAGAGGAACGAGTATAGTATTTAAATAAGTTAAATTTAAAAGAATATATAAGTGCATCATTTAATTGAGGTATAGACGCCAGAGGTAGATGAGTGGGGAAAATAGAGGACAATCATCAAGGTGGACAGGCAGTCGGGTGAATCTAAGGCAGGCGAACAAGAGGATGAACCAGAGTGCGGATGTTTGGGTTGGCTAGCGATCTGAATGCTAATCGATAAATAATACAGATACTAAAGTTAATCAAAGTGAAAACATAAAGTCAGTCGAAAGAAGTTGGGTATAAGTCGAGTCAGAAGAGGTCAATAGTAGTAATAATCATTCCAGATATAAAGAAGGGTTAAATAAAAATCATATTTATGCATACAAGGGCTCAAGCCAAAATGGAACTTCAAGAAAAGGAAGTAAAAAAAAGAAATGAAGAGGAGATGAAAGTAAAGGATACAATAGTCTATGGTAATATCATGGATATGCTAAAGCAAATGAGGGTGGAGCAAGAACAATTCATGAAAGAATTCATGGATAGACAAGAGAGAAGGATAGAAGAATGGATGGTAAAGGTAGAAACAGACAACCGGAAAAGAGTGGCTGAAGTCAGGGAAGAAATGAGAAATGAGGTCATCCAGCAATCAAAGGCTAAGGACACACGGGATGGATTTCACCAAGAGATTAAGAGGGATGAACAAAGGAATATGGGGCCATGTGCATATGAGGAATCAGAAATAGTTGAGGACAGAGGTAGAGAGTCAGCAAGATTGGATTGGGAGGACATAGGGCGACCAGAAAGGGAGATAAGACAGTTAGATGAAGAGGTGGACTGAAGGTAATAGCAGGGTTAAATACAAAAGTTGAAGAGAGTATAAGGAGGAGAGTATAAGGAGGTCAGCCAATAGCAGCACCAATACCAACATAGAGGGCATAGGACCAATAACCAGTGGAGAATGTAGAATGGTGGGATCTGGAAATTGCATGGATTATCCTGTGGGCTTCCAAAGATCCAAGTCTTCGCTAGAAACCCTGGAGAAAGCCTGATGGAGCATTTGAACAGCCTGGAATGGTACTTCAAATTCGGTAGAATGAGTGAGGAGGCCAAGATAACAGTCACCTGCAGCCATTTGCAGGGCGAATCTCAAGTCTGGTGGAACTCTCTGTTCCAGAAACCCCATCACATTTGCAGGATATCATAAAGCACTGAAGACCAGTTATTGGAGTGAGGAACTCCAAGAAGATATGGTGCATCGAATAAAACAGGATAAATGGAGACCGGAGGAATCATTTATAACATTCTTCCATCATCAAGTGGCTAAGTTATGAATGATGACTGCAAATCCATTATCTGAGATGCAGATACTCCAGATAATTAGGCCCACATTTCCAAAGGATATAGAACGAACTCTAATCAGTACAGAGAGGAAGATGGTGGACCGGGTGGCCATATTGCTGAGTGCATTGGACATCACCAGGGACAACCAAAAGGAAGAGGGTTGGCAATCTGGACCACCTCTAAAAGAATTGCCGATAGTAAAGAATGGATGGATCCTTGGGAAGGACTATGGCAAGAAAACCAGGGATATTCTATGGAATGGAACTCAAGGAGGCAGGAAACTGGATGACAGAGATGTGAGACAGAATGTAAGTGTCCATATGACAGGACAGAGGCCATGAGCCTAGGGAGCAAACCCCGCATCCCAGAGGAGGCAGAGGTGATGTCAATAGAGGAAGACAACCACCAGATAAGACTTAAGGGCAGTCACAGATAAAGGAAGGATTTACTGATAACAAGATTGGAAATGGAAATGTACCACGAGTCATGGAGAATGGACTGTAATATTGATCCTGATGGCATAAAGAAATGATGAGCCGATAAGTGGATAAGGGGATGAAGGACCTTATGATAAAATAAGAAAGCATATGATAAATAATAGTGTGAGGTCATAGATAGAGGCTGAAGGCATGTAGGTTTAGATATTGGTAGATAGGTCTGAACAGTATTTGATGAGGCCTTCTTCGTTATTCATTCATGTATGTTCTGCAGTGCACCAAATCTTATCATACAGAGAACACAGGGACAGAGATCCCATTCTCATAATGACTCACTGGATTAAGATTTCCAGTTAGATATTGGACAGATATCGCGAGTCAATGGTTCAGAGACCAGTCTAATGGGGGAAAGAACCCCTTGTATAAATTAAGAGCTATCAGAAAATATACTGAGCTTATGGATGAGTTGGATGAAAAGATGCCAGTCTCCCAACCCAACTCGGTGGCCAGAATTGGCACTTAGGGGTTTATCATTTGCAGGATGTGATGTATGAATAGGTTTAATCGGGTCACAGAGATATCCTGTGGATCCGAACCTGTATATACGAGTATGAGGCAGGTATAAAATGCATGTAATGCTAATGACAAGATTAAATTGGTTTGGCAATGCTGGTTAGGTCATCAAGAAAGAGATGTAATTTACCTGGTCGCCTCTCTAGAGATTAACCTCATCACTAAATCATATTAGAAATGCATAAATCTAAAAGGTTTGAACAGTAGTTGGGAGCATCTAGCCTTCGATGCAAAAATTTAATTTTTTTTTTACAAAAAAAAATTTAAAGGAGGGGAATGGTGTAATGTGATGATCGCACATACTGCAGTCACACATATAAATATTAAACATTCAAGGAATATTAAATATTATGTTTGAAAGAAAAAAAGAAAAAAGAAAAAGGGAGCTTGGAAAAATTTGCAGAACAAAGAAATGTTTCAACTAATTAAAAAAAGAGAGGGAATTAGAATCAAAAGATTCTTATCTTTTACCCTCCAAAGTTCGGGTTTTGGTGAAATTAAAATATAAAATTAGAAATATTGGAAATGTATGTTAAAAAATAAAGCAATAAAGAAATATAAATAAAATGCAAGTTAAAATCCGATTTTGAAAGAAAGTAAAGTTTAAAAAAAAAAAAAACCCTTAAATAGCACGCAAAACAGAGAAAGTTAGACATGATCAAACGATAAGGATCTGGGTTTTAAAGTACACATTTGACGATAAACGAAATGCATTTATGGAGTGTATTTGAAGCAGGATATAGACAGAAATAATAAATGCCAGAAATAATAAATGCCTGTCCAAATTTAAAAAAAAGAAAAACATGTATTAAAATCTCTTTTTATTAATGTTAATGTGTTTTATAGATCTTTTTATGATTGATTTATTCTATTAAATATATTTTTTCTATTTAAATCTGTCTTGTCTCGTTCTTCACCACATCCAAAAAGGGATAGTCTAGTCTTAGGGTCGGAAAACTATTATTCATTTTTTATTTATTATTGAATTAACAGTGGAAATTGGTGGTGCAGTGTTTGATTTTGTTAAATTTATAAATCATCCAAGCGCTGTAACTCTGTCAGATCTTACAGCAGTCGGGAGAAAGTTGATTGGGAAATATAACCTGGGGCTATATCATATAGCATACAGGTTTGGTCAAATACGGAGATAGAATCATCTATTTCCGTATTTCTTTCTGCTTGCGGTAACGGAAAGTGGACAATTTTGAATTATAGAATTCCCCATTATGTACACATAAAAGGGAAGTTTAGCCTTCGATCGTCGTGTGCCCGTTACAATATATATATATATATATATTATCATAACAAAATTAAATATACCAAAACATGTGTTACGTATATTAAAAACTATGTTTAAGTCAAATACAATTTATTAGGTTAATTTTATATCTACTTAGTTTTAGCTAAATCCCAAGATAATCTGAATGGGACTCATATCAATCTGGTGACCAATTTTAATATGTTTCCTTGATTATTAATGAGAAAAATACCACACCTATATGAGTTACTAATCCTCAAAGTTTTCTTTATCTTTTAGTACATTTTCATTGTTAAATATTTTAGGTATTTTAATATATCTACAATATTATTTATTATTAATAAGATTATTAAAGAGACACCATTTTAAAATTTACTAATGCTGCAATTTATAAGAAAAACTGAGTTTTTTTACGGTTGATTGAAAATTACAAGTGAAGACTGCATCTTCCAGTATAAATAATAAACATACACACCATTACTGCTTAAGAAGAATGCAAGAAATATGAAGATAAGGCCACTGTTAAACCTTAAGAAAATTCCAAGAATGCCATCAGAAGCAACTCTTAAGTCTAAAGAACAAATAATACAATTAAAGGATGCTGGTAGAGTTAAAGAAAATTCCTAGTAAGACGTTTAAAGGAAGCTACTAAAAACATCAGAGAACATAACATCATTAAAATCAAAGTAAATTGTAATACTCCAATAATTAGTGGAATAACTGAAACAGTGACCATTAACAATCCAAGCTATTGGAAACATTCTTCCTTACTTCATAAATATTTGTAGGTATCACTATGTACTTATAATGTGTATTCAGCATAAGAAGATCAAAACTTTGCATTTAAGACTATAATTCTGAGAGGCAATTCTCAGCTGGCTGTTTGTTTCATTAGTCTGATAGTGAGGAAATATATCTGCATGGTTTAGTCTAGTGACGGGGTATAAGATTCTGGGTATAAGGTCCTCATGTTGATTCTAGTTCAGGCCCTTCCAAGGTTTGAACTTTTTATCAACTTTGGAGCAATAGTAATCATTTATTTATTTTTAGATTCAGATTTTTTTTTTTCCAATTTTCAGTTTTTTCAAATGCAGCCTTTGAGCCTTTCTCCTGAATATTATTATTTTTTGACATTCTTATTAAATGAATGTGATATAAGATTAAGGGTTTCATTTTATATAATTCTTGGGGTTTAATTTGTATACAGAAGATAAAGAATTCTTTTTTAATTCTTCAATATTTTTTATCACTGTTATCTTATTTCTGAAGGTGATAAATACACGGTTGGTAAAATAACGAGATCCAAATTTTAGAAAGAGAGTGTAAGAATCAGGTTAATTATGAATAAAGTTGTTAAAATATTGCACTATGACTGTTTGTGATTTCGAAATGCTAATAAACTGGATGCCTATCAAATTTTTTATCAACATATGGATCATACTTTGATGACATTGTAACCATGGCAACATTCAAGACCTTTTAAATTCAAAATGTTAGATCATTAAGCGACACTTGTTATATATATATGGTTGCACACCAGATAAAATAAATTTTATAAAACACAATGCAGTTACCGTTTAATAAATATATTTAATAATTTTTTAAAAAAATTAAATGAAAAATGTTCTTTTAAAATTAAATTTCTTTTTTCATTTTTATAGTGATTTACAATCAGAAATAATTTAAATTATATGAAAATAAAAAAAAAAATGTTCATAAATTTTGTTTTGCAAAAGGAATATTTACTGCAGAACATTTTTTTAATATATAAAAAAAAAGATTTCAGGCTGTTTTAAAAAATACATACTTGTATATATAAACAACCTAAGCATGTAACCATTTATAAGTCAAGCGATGATAAACTTACCCATACAATGCAAAGATATTTTAATTGTTAACAACTAACGATAATGGGAAATCTTGATCGTAGAAACATTTACAGCTATATATATATTAAATAATATTTTTACTTGATAGTAATTAAAACATTTCTTTACTATTAATATTTTTACGATTAATTAATCAAAATCATTATCAGATATTGAAGATAGGGTGATAAATGAGGATAAGCTTGGTAGATAAAAAAAATGCCCTTCTCATACGAGAGATAAATACAAATAAAAGTAGCAAACTCCATACAGTAATGCAAACCTTAACATTTTCAGATCAATTTCAATTTTGGAACTTCCAACTCCCAAATTATTGAACTCCAATCAATTACTTCATTTGATTATTTTCTCATTTATGATTCATATTGCTGCACAGAATAATCTATTCTACTTTTCAGTGTCTAATCACTTTTTAAATATAAGCAAAAACTCCTCTCTGAGGAGTGCCAAAGCACGAAACCATGGTCAGAGGTTGGGGTGGGGGGGTTACTGACAGAGATATTTTAAATGCTTTCTCTGGTTAAGCATTTATCACAAAGCTTGTTGAGCAATTGGCAATGCTCAGTGTTTATAATCAATACTTCTTTTTCATTCTTTGTTCTCTAATTCCTTTTTTTTTTGTTATTTTATTTAATCTTCAGACACTTAGATTGGTATTAATACAGATCCTAAACTTTTTTTTCCCAATGGCCAATTCTCTGCACCTTCGTGGCAAAAATATTGTTTGTGTTTGTTTAAGTTTATTACCTACACAGTAATTTGACTACATTTTATTATTTCCACCTGCAAAACCCTGAGAACTAAAGAGAGGGGACACACATTCTGGTGCCTAAATAAAGAAGCCTTAATCTTGTCTTAAGAAATATCAAAAATAATATGTTTTTGAAGATTTTGAAATTCAAAAAAATGAACGCTTATGTATTATTTTTAAAGGTAAACTTAAGAATATTCATCAATAATTACATTATAACATTTATGTAGTTTACTTTAAATGGTTGGTGTTGAAGACATTCCCATAAAAAATATAAAAAAAAATAATTATGCAAATTTTAATTCCATAACCTGTTATGCAAAAGAATGTAACTGATTATGCAAGCAAATTGATACACATTTAATGCATTTATATGTCTTTTTAGTTTGGGTTGAAAATTGCTATTATAAAAGAGAGGTAAAAGATAGCGACTGGAAGAATAATGCATTAGATCCTAAATATGCAAGTGTACTGATCCAAGACCCAAAACTCCTCACTGATGAATACCATCAACTTGAAATTAGTCTGCGAATACTGGATAGGATAACATAGAATATGGATTAATATGCAATATCATCCAGAATCTACTATTACTTACTAATGCTTACAATAAGTAACATGGAAGTGGTGAAAATGACACTGCTATAACAGCAATATGTAGGCTAAATCAGATGATGGAGTAAAGTGACATTGTTATTGGTTTATACCAAATCCTGAATACAGGATAGAGATTTCCATAGTAATGAAAAAACTAAAGACATTATAACATAGAGAAACTAACCTGATGTAAGATATACATGACTATGTAAGCAAGCTGGCTTAGATTAAAAACATATATAAGTTCCTTTTACCTTTGAACTGATAGTGTGATAGTATGGCAGGGATGTAAAAGAAGATGCTGGAAAGAAGTTACATTAGATTCTAAAGATCCAGTTACATTGATCTAAAATCCAAGCTTTTCTATGATGAAAGCCATAAGATTGAAACTGGTCAGGGAATATTGGATAGGATAACTGATATGAATTAATAGGCACTATCATAAGGGGTATAAACGTGGTAAAAGATAATACTATTAAAACAGCAATATATAAGCTAAAATCATGTAATGGAGTCAAGTAATTTTTATTGGTTCATTAATCAATTTATCTTTTTTGTTGTTTTCATTTTTTTTTGCAACTCAATATATAGTGAAGGTCCACTATGCTGAAAAGCTTATTAACTTATGACCCCTTTAAAGATTTACAGCTTAGAACTGCTTTTGACCAAGCCAATCCTATTTATAGTACTAACATGGATGTATAAAAGTGAGAACTTATAAGTTAATCAGTATGCAAATTTGTAAATTTAAATATACCATCTGCATGATAATGCAATATGTGAGTCATTTTGTTTACCACATGGAGGTTATTTGCAATAAACGATGTCTCTTTATATTTTCTTTTTTAATCATTGAGCTCAGCACAAACAATTTGATATTGAGCAGATCAAAATTATGGCCCAGATTACTCCCATGCTCTAAAAGTATGGGGTCTATCTTAACATGCTTGCATAGGTATTTGTGCTGTGCTAATCCAGTAGTGCTATTGATATGGGATTCACCATAGAAAATTGTTTTGTTAGTTCATTGCATCTAATTTTATAAATTATATGCTTCCTCAAATTCTGAAAGATAGAAAGGTAATGCCAGTATTATTGTTAACCATTTTACAGTATAGCACTCCTTCTAATGATAAAGAGAAGAAGCAATCTGAAATATTTTGTAAGTTTCTGCTAGGATATATTTTATCAACTTCAGAATGTTTTGCCAAACCTAATCCAATTTCTCAGATCAATTGTCTGTTTTTTCTAAATCATATTAAAAAAACATCCTTATTTCATCCATCCAACTCACATATGGTCTCTTTCTATATCTTTTACAGTCACCTAAGATTCTTTTCAAAATTTTGATTATCTATTTATTATCATCTCTTCTAGAAATATATCCATCCCAGTTCCACTTCAACCTCTTAAATCTTTTAGTGATATTAATAATACCTGTTTGTTGTTATCATCCATGTATTTTGTTTTTGATCTTTTCTTATTATTCCATTGAGACATCTGAAATCTTTCCATTATTCTTCTATTAAGTGTCTAAATCTCACATCCATAAGTAAGAACTGGTAAAACACATATATTAAAAACCTTCCTTTTCAAACACACAGGGAGATTTCCTTTTAGTATCAACTTATTTCTGCCAAAATAACTCCAATCAAGTTTAATTCTATGATTAATTGCATCCATTATGTTTTCAACTGTATTAATAATCTGATCAAAATATTTATAGATGTCAACTTCTTTAAATTCAGGGGGGGGGGGGTTTCTATATTTTTTCTTCTGAAAAAATCCAATGCATATTTATCCTTCATCTACTTTATTTCATCTAATAACTTTTGCAACATTTTTTCTATCTCTAAAGGATTACTCAAATCATGTGCAAAATTTACTTAAATCAATTAACTTTACTTTTACTACCTTAATTTTTCATTTTAATTTGGAGGATTTTTATCATTATCCATCTTTACCTGTCTTTACCTGTCAAGTATTACCTTGACTGGAAACTTTACATCCTTCTGGGAATATGAACTATAATTTACTTTTAGTCAGTCAAGATTGTAAATATTTACAAGCTAAAAAAAGATTATTCACATCCATTTCTCCTGTCTTCAAGAAAATTTATATAATATTTCAATTAAGAACTATCTGGCAACTGAAAAGAAATCCCATAGTGGTTCTTGATCTTAAACTCAGAAGCAAAAAGTCAATGAGCTTACCACACTGGTTGATGCAAGATGATGAGTAACCTGTCCATGTTTATTAACCATGAAAATATAATAATAACAGTTGTGACAATAAAAATCTACGAACAGACATTAAGTGAAGGTCTGCTGAGTGTTTTTAAAACTCAAAGAGAAATCAAAGCATTTTCTTTTGTTCAACAACAAACTCCTTTTTTAGTCCATATTATTTATATTGGAAATATACATTTTGTTGAGGAAATAGTTGTAAGAGTTTCTACAATATTTTAACATTGTTCATGTGCCTATTAGATAGATCCTCACTTCTAACAAAATATATAAATTGTTCAAATCATTCTTCCATTGTTTTTTTAGCAACGCCCTCTATGATTAAATATAAAGTCTGAACTTCAAACAGCATGACTCTAAAAGTTACAGAGGATATTTCTGGAAAAACATAATGTTTGGAATGATCTTTAACATTTTGTCTTTGAATTTTCAGCTAGCAATATTTACTGGAATATTTTCATACATATAAAACCGTGTGTGTGTGTGTGTGTGTGTAAAATAAAAACTTTAAAGTCATAGCAAAATGTAAAATTATATTGAATAAATGAGTGTGCTTGTATAATTAATAATTATTATAAATAAAGCTGAGATAAATTCCTGATATAATATAACTTTATTAAAGCTATATATGTATTTTGAAGAATTTGTGTTTATTTCTAGGCTGAATAAATTTAAATGTTTTAATAAACTTGGATTTTTTATTGATAGTTGACTCATCCCCTATTTACCTAATCATCTAATATTGGTTGGTAAATGGGTATCTAGATATTTATAGTTAGAAGATAAAACAGAGATCACATCACAAATCTAGTGAATGCTATCTTCCCTTTATTAGTCCTCTATGAAAGACTGTTATACATAGACTTCTGCTCTGCCAAAAAAATGTTTAAAATGGTGTTATGTTCATATATATATATATATGTGTGTGTGTGTGTGTGTGATTATTATATTATTTCTAGATATGTTATCTATTAATTATATACTTCAATATACTGTTTTATGGATAAATATGATCTCATTAATGTAATAATTTTATATAACTCTACTTTAATAAGTGTTTACCCTATTTAAAGAATGACTTCAGTGGTTTATATTCATGCTTTAATATTAAACAGTCTGATTATTTTTATTAATACAAATAAAGCATCATTAATCCAAAAAGTCTGCTTTGAGAAGGTTTTGTTTTGATATTAGTGAATGTTTCCAATTTCAAGAATAGATGTGTTAACTGTTCATTGATAACTCAAAGTCTACTAAAATAGAAAAAAAGATAAAACAGTTCACATTGCAATTTATTAACTTAAAGGCATTTATGGATTTTTTAAAACTTTCTTTGAAAATATATGCACAAACTAAGATCATATTTGAAATTTAATTTGTATAATAGAAGTCTTGGCAATTGTCATTTTCTGATAAACCAAGATGGCAGCCTGTATTTTTGATAAATCTACAGTTACGAAGGCCCCTAAAAATGTTTACAAAAAAAATAGTCACAGGAAAATTCATATTTAATATTTACCTTTTATTTTTTATTACTGTTATTTTAAAAAAGCAAACATTTATTTATAGTTTATTTTCTTTTTTTTCTTGTGGATCAACTTATTGACAGAAAATAATATTTATACTTATTCCTATGAGTGATGTGCAATCATATTATGACCATTAATGCACCCTTTTTGAAAAAGCAGAATCCCATGCCTTTGGAAATAGTCCATTGCATCACATTTTGTGACAGGAAGGTCCCAAATTTTTATAGTTATGACAATTTAGAAAAAAAACTGCTGACAAAAAGAAACACTGCTGAATTAAACCAAAGTACAACAATGTTAAGATCTTCTCATCATTTCCCACATTATAATATAAGTACAAAAAAAAAATTAAAATAAAGTTTCTTGGTGAAATTTATCTAACTTTATTCCATTTTTTTTAATTTAACAATAAATTTATTAATTTTATTTTAATTTAACAACTAACACATCTCTGGTAGATTGTAAGCCCTTGAAACTGTGAATTTATCAAAAATATAGGTTGCCATCCTGCTTATCAGAAAACTCACAAACACTGAAGTCATTAAACAACAGGCATTTAATTTACATTCTACCTATATAAAATGTGTGATTGCTGATTTTTTCTATCTCTGATGGTGCTTGAAGGACTGAAGCCAAATGGATATTTTTGAATTCAAGATTGGCCAGTTTTTCTCGTAATATAATGACTGAATAGTGAAAGTTTACATACTGTGATTGGAGTTTATATTTCCCTAAATTTATCTTTATTTATCGTGATATGTTATTCTATTCATTATCTGAAATATAAACTTTTCTTATACTAATGTAATTTGATTTTCAAGCACTTGGACGCTGTGATAAGAAAAGTTTAATATGCAGGTGTTTTAAATTAAGTTTGGAAATCTACTCATAGGCTCAAATTCATATCGCTAAGCTTAATTTAAGACATGTAAATTTTAAGCTATTTCTTATCACAGCATCTAAACGCTTGAATGTTAAATTATATTCTATTTATTACAAATATATAAACCTGGGTTCAAATTTGTGTCTGCGTTAACTTGATTATTCATGTTGATTTTTAGAAAAATACAAATAATAAAAAAACAACAAATTGTTGATTGTTATTGATATTGGGATTGTCTAAGTGTTGATTGGTTTTTAATAAATAATGAAAAGAACTCAATACTATGAGCTTTTTATAAATGAAAGAGAGTCTGAACTACTCGTTTTTTTAGATAGCTTTTCCATTAAAATTAATTAATTTAATAAAACTGTAATTTATATTTAATACTTTTACTTCACCACACATTTTTGAAATATATGAATAAAGACATTCGAAAAAGACAAATGTCCCCCTTCCAAATTGTGCACTTCCTGCTGAAGTAGCAAAAAATGATCTGAAATTGAGTTATTTATTTTATATGTTTATATTTAATTCACGAATCAAATTTTAATTTTTAACTGATATTTGAAGTTTCTATCTAGACCAAGGATAAGCTTTACTTTAATAAATGATTAATAATAATTATTAATATATTTATCTGAATTAATTAATGTCAGAATTTTGAGCGCAGAAAATTAAATTTGACACTTAAGAATCAAAATATAATATATATTATCCTTGGTTTATTTGGTTTTTCTTTTTGTTTCTTTTTTTGTATTTTTTAAAAAAGGTTCTTTTAGACTAAGTATATTTTAATACATCCCTGCACTCAGATGGCAAAAAGAGAAAAAATAAATTAAATCTTCTCTTCTGAAGTTCTCTTAAAGGCAGTCAGCTCTGGAAATGCGTTTTTTCTCCCTGATGGTCAACTTTACAATAACAAAGAAATGGATCAACGGGCTGTCCACTTAAATAATTATTTTCAAAAAATGTTTCAAAAGAGTAAAAGAAAATAGATTAACTCAAATAGCTATAACTAAATAACGAATATTTATTTCAGATATATAATATCTTCATCCTCCTAACTTAAGATCCTAATAAAGTTTAATCATATTAAATAAATAATTTTATTACGCGATAGTATTAAACTATATAGTTTTATAATAAGAACAGTATAATCATTAATAATTATGAAAACTAAATACAATAGCAATAATCAAATCAGATTGTTCTAGTATTGGCACATGGCGAATTTATACAATATTTTTCATAAATCTATTTCATATAGAAATGCATACCATAGCTAGTATGAATGAGCAGTGAGACATTTCCATGAATGTGGATGTTCTAATTGATTAAATTGTCTAATTCTAGAAACCATGGAACATCTTGGGCCACAAATAGAAAGTAGTATTAAATTTTGCACTTGCATAATACATAATTTGGTACTACAGAACAACACATTAATATATATAAGAGACTTGAACTCAGCTTTCAAACTTCTTACAGCTACCCAATCTATCTTATGCAACTGACACACACGACCACATATATGTGAAAATGATTGATGATCCTTACTATAGGCATTTTATGCTGACCCTCATCAGTTGGTCCAGATCACCATCTTCAACACATATGTACCATCATTGCTCAGTTTAAATTAAGATAACAAATCTTCAAACTTTAATGGACCATCTTCAATCTTCTCCACTCTCTAACTCTTTAGCCATCTATATCATTAAACATTAAGTTTAGTATAGACAATATAAGTGTCTTTAAATATTACTTATTCAGCCTGTATTCTGACTACCCCTCATTTGTATAATTTAATGGACATATTAAGGTCCTATGTGTGAGAGGTCAGACTGACTTAAAGTTAACATGGATATGACAATATTGGCATCATCAAAAGCTTTGAGCATTTCATCCTCAGATTTTCAATGATATGGATAGCTGGAGAGTGGAGAAGATTGAAGTGGGTCTATTAAAGTTTAAAGATTTGTTATCTTAATATAAAGTGAGCAGTGATTGTATATATGTATTGGAGATGGTAATCTGGACCAATTGCTGAGTGCTGATTCAGCACAAAATATATATATATTGAAGATTATTTATCTTTTTCACTTGTATGTGGTCATGTGTATCCATTGTATGAGATGCATTGAATAGCTATGGGGAGTTTGAAATTCTGAGTTCAAGTCCTTTGTAATTAAATTAAGTTTAGTATAGACAATATACATGCATTTAAATATTATATATATATATATACAATATATCCCAGTATTATATATATATATATATATATATAATACTGGGATATATTGTATTTTAGTGATTGAACAGGACTAAATAGTTGTTTGTCCATCAATGTTTATTCATATTATACAACTTCCACACGATGGAATGAAATGTTTTTTGTACATTAAGGCATTTGAAAGGAAAATTGATGTCAAACAAGGTTGTCTACTTGCTTCAACATTGTTTTTAATTTTTATGACAGTGATATTTGGAACGAATTACAGACAGCTTAATGAATACAGATTTTATGGTAAAGTTTAATTAAAATCAAGTGAGACAAAATAAATTTTTTTATCTTTTTTGGAGTGTGGATTTATAGTAAGCTGATGATTTTATTATTTTTGGCAATTCAAATGACAATTTACAGAATGTATTTAATGATTTGAAAGCAACACACAAAAATTACAGTTTAGTAATTAACATTCCAAAAACTCATGTTCTTTATCAGTCAGATATATGAGACATTTAATCTACTGCTGCTTTTAATAACTCAAAAGATAGGAGATTTAGTCACAGTAAAATAATGGCTGCCATTAAGTTAGCTGAATATAGAGCTATTAGTTCATCGAATTTATTGTATAAAAGTGAGAAATGAATACCTTATTAATATTATAAAGATGTTAAAATATTTCACTTAAATTTTCTCTATAAAATTTTGAAAATACAATAAGAAATATATAAGGACAATCAATATTTTCTTCAACTTATTGTTTGTAAAATATAAACAAAACTCTCCATACAGTAGGGCCATTCAGTGTAATATAAAGTAATTATTGGATGCAAAAAGGGATCGACATAAAATTCTCATCTTGTGCCTTTATCCAATATCCCCAAATTAGTTTCTAGCTTGTGGCTTTTATCAGTCAAGTGTCTTGTATTTGAGAGCATTGCACCTAGGCCTTAGGGTATAATGCATTTCTCCAGCAGCCATCTTTTGGCTTTTTACTTTACTATAAAGCTTTGAGTCCAAAATGAAAACACAATAATGTTTTCAATTAAATCTTATTTGCTTATATAGGCATATAGATCTGAACTCAGTTCATCATCTATACATTTTGGTGTCTTGGGTTCTTTAATAATCATAGTCATCATAATCCTATAGGGCAGGATTAATATTAAACTATTAAATATCACATGCTCGCCATACTTTATGCATATAGTAGCTGTTAACACACAGGCAAAATTCTCCATTCAATAGTGCCACTCAATAATGATCTTGTGATGCTTAGTATGTGCTGTCATAAAATCATATCTTTTGTAATGGAATAAATAATACAAGATTTTGTAAAAAATATTTTACAATAAATTTGACAAAATCTTGATAGAAAGGCAGATAAGACTGTATCTTATACATTATTAAGAATTGTTATGTTGATTGCTATGGTTGAGTACATTGGACTTAGATATGGCATTGAAATATTTCAGATATAAAGTTTACAACTACTAGCTACAAATACTAATATTATACTATCAGATGAGACAGATGTGATATTAGTCAGATGAAACACCAATATAATTGATATACTTCTCAGTTGCAAACTGAAAAATTCGAATGAATTTTTGTTCACCACTTTCTCAATAAAATGCTTTTAATGTTTTATTATAAAATGAATAGAAAAAAATAGTATATCTGCATGTTAGATAAATTGCTCATTTTCATTTGTCTTATCTATTGGATTCTGAAATGGGTATTTGATATTAATGCTGAAGAATATTATCTCATGGTGTTACAGTTAGGTCCAAAACTATTTCTTTACTATGTGGTTGCTTTTACAAAGCAACCATATTATTGGTGAAAAGTGTTTCTGTATTTGTTTTGCAGTTTGTTATTGGATAGATCTGAGCATGCATTTAGGAGGTACTTTGAAACCTTATTCCTGAGATGATTTTCTAAATTTTTTTGTAATGGACAAGATGTTTTTTTAGTCAATTCTACATCATAAACTTTAGACTATTTACCTTCACTCTCTTTGTATGTACAAATCAGAGAATAAATTATTAGCAATCATAAAAAGTAAAACAAATAATTTATGAATCAGAAAAAGCTTTTATTTTTTATTTGTGATCACCATAGAGAAATGTCTTTGCCTCAAAACCAAACCTGGAAATCATTAGTGTGTTGTTTGGAAAAAAACAGAGACTTTTTTTAATAGAGCTGGACTTCATCTGTCATTAGAAAAAATGATAATAGATAAAATACTGAAATTTCAAATTGGATTCCAAAATATTATCAGAGATCAGCTGATAGCAGCTAAGATTTATACTAAATGATGTATTTGCAGGCATTAAAGTAAAAGAAAAATGGATAGATAAGGATAATGCAAATATCTATTTTGAATGCTGATGTATATGTTGGATCATTGGATTAATTATCCATTAAGATTAAATCTATGCTTTATAAATATATATGGCATGATCCCAGTATGTACCTGATCTTGGCATACACATTGCTATTCATTACCATATTCTTTTATTTGCACTCTAGATGAAAATTGCATTAGATCCCAAAGATCTAAATGTATGGTTCAAAAATGTTTTTTTAAAAAAAATATCACTGATGAAAGCCATAAGTTAACAATTACTCTAGGGATATTTGGACAGAATAGCCCTGGATAAGGATTTATTAACTACTGCCATCTGGCATCTATTGAATAAAAACCTTAAACTAGATGGCAAAAGAGTAGGGAAATAAAAGTGTTTGCTAATTTTATGAATATATTAATAAAGAGAAAAATTCAAAAACTTTGTATAAAAAAATTGTAAAAATTGAATCTGAATAACTTTTTAAAATCTTCCATTAATTCATGAAAATTTTTGCAAAATTAATTTATTAAAACTAAATTTGTATACATTTTTCATACACCAAAAAGAACTTGTAATCAGTAAATATAATTTTTGGGTACTTGTGAATTTCCCAATAAGCCAAGATGGTGTTCCATATTTTTAATACAGTTTCAGGGTCCACAGAGAATGGGTACCAAAAAATAGCTGCTAGAAATGTTGTATTTAATAATTACATTTTATTTTTTTGTTATTACTGTTTTTTTAAAAAAGAAATCATTATGGAAAAAATTACTTACATTATTTTACACATTATTTTTTTTTGTTTGAATTAACTTATTAACAGAAAAATGAATTTAAAAAATATTTAACTACAATATTTACACTTTATTTATGTCAGTAATATGCAATTCCTATTGGCCTCCAAAATTGTATAGCATTTTTCATTCAAATCTTAATTTTTATACTAATTGTTAATGTTATTTTTAAACATTCTAATTTTCTAAAATTAACATATAATTCAGAATGTTAAGTCATTGTGAAGTTTTTCTTGAATTATTTTTCTTCTGTCTTTCTACATAAGTTATTTACATTATACTTTTTTTAAATTCTGGTTAAGTGTGGGTACTTATATGTTTTGAATGTAAAGTTTCATATTGTGACACTTACATGTAAAATTTTAATCATTTATTTTATTATTAAATGTCAATTCAAAAATATTTGTTTTATATTAAGCCATATGTCTGTGTGCTTTCTGGTGATCAATAAACCTATTGGAACATATATGTAAATCAATGTAATCACTTGAATTTTGTGTTAAGATTGCAAATCACAATGTGATCATTTTTTTTAATTGTATGTTAATTAAAATCAGAAGGCTTGATTTATATGTGTATAGCTTTATTCTAGAGACTTTAATATCATTTTTTATTGTTGTTAATAAAATTGAATTCAATTGTTAAAAATTATATTGCATCATCTCTTGGTCACCATAACAGTACTTGAGCTTACATTCTCTGAGCTAGATTCAAGTATAATGGGAGATTATATGAATGTGGATGTATATCAGTGTTTAGGGGCATCTAGTTGATTCTAGATTGATGCTAAGATAATATTCTTTAAAGCCACTGCACTACATTTTATTTAGTTTAGTATTATCAGAAATTAAGTTTATAGATGGCCAAAACATTAATAGTACCAATGGCCATTGCATTGATGATGATCAGCTTGTTTTAATATCCCAGCATTATTGTTTTGATTATTATGTATTCTGATGGATTAGCACTTCGTTGGTGCATCCAAGTTATGTTTAAATAATTGCCCAAGTGAGCAAAGACTAAATAATTAACCTGGTCTACAGTAGACCCATTTGCAAATCCAGTCACATGATTGACTATTGATGTAATTTGATTGATGGATCATTCATGACGATGAAAGGTTATTTTGAGTATTACTTACTTATACTTCTTTTAATGCTGGTGGATTTATAATTATACTTTTATTTGCTCTCATAGAGTGATAGCTGGCTGATCTCTCATAGAGATTTTTTGATCCCATGCTCTTTAATATATAACATTTCTTATATTTTGTGATATTAAACATTACTTTAACATCTCTTATTTTAAATCTTACTTTAATACTTCATTACTTTAATATTATATCTAACATTATTTGTACTTTAAAAATATAGTTTCATTTGAAATATCTTGTTGAACTGGGGTTGATAATGATTTGCTATCACCCCAGATTCACTCCATCCTTAACCCTGATACCTCCACCCCATTACAGTATATATAAAACTTCCTGAAAATTTATGATGATTATATTTTAGATGTGACAATCTGTTGAGCTATTTCCATCATATATTATTAAATGTTGAATGTCTAGAAATTTTGAAACTTTATTTCAACTTTTCCAAATAAAACTGTTAATAATAACATACTCAAATCACAGGTTAGTAGGTTACACAATGTTTCAGGTGATATTATTCTCTACTCTTCTTCAAATGTTTCTGGTCTGACAAGTAATAATGCAAGCATAAGAGTTAAACTTACACCTTTAGATTCTTGAATAACAAATTTTAAGGCAACACTAACCACTGAGCTATTCTGTGAATAGCTAAATAACTTTTTTGAGTGGTATTATTCTCTGCTCTTCTTCAGGTGTTGCTGCCCTGACCAGTGACCCTGCTAGTATAGGAGTTCAACTTACGTTTTTAGATTTTTGATTACAAATTTTACAGCAACACTAACCACTGAACTATTCTGTCAATGGCTAAATAACTTTTCAAGTGGTATTATTTTCTGCTCTTCTTCAGGGGATGCTGTTCTGACCAGTGACAGTACTAGCATAGGAGTCCAACTTACAACTTTAGATTCCTGAATAACAAATTTTAAGGCAATGCTCAAATAAAAAGAGTTCTTCGTAATTATACAAGTTATTTTAATTTCTCTTAATTACAAAATGAATGTTTTTAAAATGATTTTTCATAAACAAAATAATTTTGAAAATGTTTTTTAATTTGTCACAAATTTCCTTTAAAATGTTACACAGAATGTGGCACAGTTTTCATTCTATTTAATAAAATCAATATTCATTAATTATTCTATTACTAATAAGTATTCCAACATTTTCTTTCCAAGTATAGTCCGTTAATTCTTAATATATATAAAACAAATTAAGTTCACATACTAAATTTTCAAATCTTCTTAATTTTATGAACCATTTTTCATTTCAATTTACTCTCTATATGATTCTTTATTTTAAATAGGAATAATTACAAGAAATATCTCAACACTAAAAAATTAAAAATAATATATATAAAATATTGTATAATAAGTCAGGCATTGGTGGTCGAGAGGTCAGTGACAGCCACTTTACAAGCAGTTGTCCTGGATTAGCAGGTTCGCTTTATGGCTGATGCTATGACACATGAGAAAAAAAATTGTATAATAAACACTTTTATTTACTATGCCCTAAAAGGTCAAAAAAATAATTTTTGTCTTCTACCACATTTGTAGTTTTTATACTTAACTTGAAATAAAAGTGTGGGTGTCCAAAAATTAATTAATTTAATCATTAATTTTTACAACAATTGATTGAATTAATAATTTCTGGATACTCAACACTTTTATTTCAAGTTAAACATAAAAACCACTAATTGTGGTTGAAAAAAAAAACAGTTATGTTTTTACTGCACAATAAATAAAGTGTTTAGTATAAAATATTTTGCATATATATATTTTTTAAGATGTTTTTTGTTTGTAAATTTATATTTTATAATAAAGTAAGTAAGAGTTAATAAGCTTGACGCATATAGTGAAATTAAATTCTTAGTTGGAATAATTATTACAACTAAGAATTTAATTTCACTATAAGAATCAAGCTTATTAACTCTTACATATTTATTAATAGTGAAACAAAATTTGAAATTACATTAAAGGAAGTACAATTTATTAATTCATAATATAGAATAAAGATTTTATTATAAAATTAAATGTTGAATTATTAACTTAAACTGCCACTAGAGTAGGATGCAAAGAATAATGAAAGATTAAAAGGTTAAAATTGAAAGACAAAAAACTCTTTATAATTTACAAGAAACAATTGTTTTCTTCTTTTTTTATACAAGAATATGCTTTAAAATACCTAATTTTTTCATCCACAGGTATTTTTTTATCTACAATACTATATATTTATGCAGATTGGCACAGTAATAGCATGATGGTCAGGAGAGTTAAAAGTCTCTGAACTGAAGTTCACACCAATGTCATTTGTGATACTCAAACATTACATGACCTTTCAATGGCTTCCCATTCAATTATATATATATATATATCTTCTGGAAACAATTTAACTTAGTCATACTTTTATTATTTTATTTTGAACATATTTCTTTATCCAAGAGATGCAGGATGGAAAGGGTTTCATCTTTGAAACTATTGTCTTCCAGAAAATGCACATTCAGTCAAAAATAGTTTAATAAAATAAAATAATACAATAAATAAATGGATTTATTGCTGACATTCGTAAAACATACAAGCATTGAAGTAACCAGGCTGGGCTTCATCTCAGGAACCTTAAGCTTCCTAGTTTTCATATTATCACTGAAATAAATCTCAGGTAACAGAAATGTGACTATTTTATTTGTAAATACTTTTTCTGTACTTGTTTTATCAAATAATTTCAGCCTACCTTTATCTGCACACAGACAAATTGTTACATTTTTTCAATTAATCTATAGAAAAAATTTTTTTTGACAAAGTTCTTTTTTTTTCGTTCTTAAAATATTACCTGAAACTGTAATAAACTTTTAAAGCAAAGACTACCTTTCTCTTATTAAACCAAGCAGAAATTTATTTAACTTTAATTGTTTTTCTTCAGTTATGACATTTTGAAAAGGTCAACTATTTCTCAGAAGTAGATCAAGTCTTACTTTATGATATTAGTAATTAAATTACATGAAGAGAATAAAATAAATTAAACAAATAATAAATTATGAAAAGAAGCTAGTAAGAAAAAAAATTCTATTTCTAAAGTAAATATTTCCTTATGCAGTATGATTAAAAAATTAAAAGTAAAATTATTAAATTAATATTTTATTTAACCCGTAATGGATACTGCATTTATTGAATATAATCTATATTATAATTCTGTGTGTATATATATCTATGTGCGCTTATGAATTATATAAACGTGAAAAAGTCTTTAAAGAACCCATTGAATGTTTTCTCTTTTCCAACAGTCCCACATAAAGAAATAAAAGAGAATCCATTACTTTCCAGGTGTTGGGGTTTGGAATGATTTTCTGTTCTGTTTTATTTTTCTAACAATCGTTGTATACCTACTTACTGTCCAGTAGTATCTGACCTTAATAAAAAAAATCTAAGTCTTTATTTGAATCTGAAACAAATTTTAAAGTTTTATCTGACTCGAGTTTGAACTCAACTGTCAGAACAGAAATAGAGTTACTACTTTATAAGATCTTTATATCACTTAGTTTGTAAAGTTATAATTGACTATTTATTAGTCTGCATTACAGTGACATGTTTATTTCATGTTTAAAGAGGTTTATTTAAACTACATTGTATCAATATTTCATACTCTGTAGTCAAGTTGCAATCTTTATGTGTCCATATATATATTCAATGGACCATTAGTAAGAATGGATTTCCATTCTTGCTATTAAAAGGTGAGAAGATTGTTTTGACAGCAGTGACAAATATTAATTACTATCTTTACTGTAAATGTTTAGGTGGTTACTGGTTGGTATCTATATATTAAAGAACAAAAACCAAAATATGGCTGATTTATTGTCGATTTGAAATGTACATAATACAAATATTTAACTAAAGTGTAACATTTAAATAGCAAACTTCTTTTACCTCCAGTTCTGCCTGCCATCTAGTGTAAGCTTGAATAATGAATAGATTATTGTTAGCAGCTTGTTTATTTATTAAATGCATTTTATTCCTATTTACAAAAATTGCCTCTTTAATTTTTCTTTTATTATGGTTTCTCTCTTCATGAAGAATTTTTACATTTTCAAGATCAAATTTATATTTACATGTTTTTTCATGATAAAAAAAACTGAAAGAGACATTAAGTCACCATTATTTTTACTTTTTACATGCTTATATAACAATTCATGCTCCCTCAATTTCTTCTCAATATTTCACCTACATTCATCTATATATGATAGCATACAGTCACAAAAAATTTGATATATGACATTACTTTTCTGCTTGACAGGTATGACATCCTTAGAATTATTGACAAATTTATTAATATTGTTTGGAACATAGAATGAAACATTAAACACATTCTTATATATATATCTTTAAAAAATTTCACTTGTGGATTTGAAATAAATGGAATAGATATCCATTGTTTACTATTAATCTTCATTTCCTTTAAATCATTATAACTTTTTTTTAAATTGACATAAAGTATTGTTTATTTGTTCCATTTTATAACCAACATCAAGCAATTCCTTAGCAAATACCTCAATATTTTTCAGTTTATAACTTTGATAATGACATAATTTTTCATTCCGAAACAAAAAGGATCTAAAACTTGCCATCTTATGCATCATTGGTACTTTTGATTTACAATTTATATATCCTCTTTTTTGCAGTGGCTTAATTATTAATTTATAATTTAATATATATATATATTAGTCCATTAATACGGGTGGAATTCCACTCTTATTGTTATAAGGAGGTTACCATGACAACAGTTAGAAGTTGTTGATTGCAATCATCTAAGTGTTGACTGGTTTTTAATGATTACTTATAAACCCATTTAGCCTTGAGCATTACTACACTTATTATTTAAATAATACTTTGGGTTTAATTTGAAATTTATAATTGCAGTTTGTAATGTTATAAATTGACTATTCATTAGTCTGTATTCAGAATAGGTTTTATTTATTTGTTTAAAGAGGTGTATTTTAACTTCTTTGTATCAATAATCTCAATCTCTGTGGACAAGTTGCAATATTTAATGTCTATATACGTATGTTAGACCATTAATAAGGGTGGAATTCCATCTTTATTCTTAAAAGGAGGTTGAATTAGCAACAGTTAGAAATTTCTGATGGTTATTGATATTGGGATTGCCTAAGTGTTGTCTGGTTTTTAAGGATATATGTGTGTAATTAATCATTATGTATGTAATGTACATGGAAATATATAAAGACAGTTTATATTGTATATAAATGGTAGTAGTATAGTAACACTGCTACTTACATAAACATGTTGCAATATATTGACTGCATAAAAGAGTGTTTAATATAATTGCTATTTATATTATCTCTTTATTATTATTAGTTTAATTTCATTTTACTAATAAATTCTTCATAAAATTATTAGCCTTGGTTTATAATAAACATAAATAAACAAGAAAGCAATAATGAATACAATCTTCCTAAAACAATAACTGCTGAATCTAATTATGAAACTTAGAAAAACATGATTTTATCCATAAATAAAATGATTATCGAATTTCAACCTAGCATAAACTTTCAGAAAGACCAAAATCCCCTAAGAAGAAAACAAGTTATGCATTGTAGAATCTTAAAAATTTATATTACATCATATTATTTGTTGAAAAATCAATGTATTTTGGTATATTTCCAAAAATAGTTTTTTCTGCCCTATTTTAGAGCCATCATGTATAAAGTTATGTAATGAAATGGACATCATGTGATATGGTGCTATAATACCTAAATCTCCAGATTAGTTTGTGGTTTTTGTCTTTGTTAATGCTAGGATTCTGAAATAATGCATCTAGAAATAACTATCACTTGATTATATGATCTAGGTGCTGCACTCTCGGATCCAAGGCTCCTCACTGATAAAGGCCACAAGCCAGAAACTACTCTGGGGATATTGGATGAGTAGATGGGTATTTTATGCACAAGCCTTCTGGAATCCATTGATTATTCTGGCTTGCATGGAATGGCAATATGTATAGAGAGTTTTGCCTGTTTTTATCTACAATTGAACTGTTAATCTTTTAAACCATTCCTGAAACAAAAAAGCCAAGATTTTAAACCCAAGTAACACACTTGATTAGTTATATAGATATGGCACAGATTTTTTTTTTTTATTAGAACTCACAGTTTTAATCCAGTGGTAGATCATTTTTACTTTTTTATCTAAGAAAGTTAATAATTATGTATGATTGGGTTCAAATATAAGTTTGGTCATAATTTACCTGTAATTATGTGTTGAATTGTTTTCATCACCTAGAATTAATTATTAAATGTTTTGAAAAAAATTTAAACTATGTATATTTAAACTTTTCAAATCTATTTATCTGTGAATAATTGCATATAGATTAGTATATAGCACAGTTTTGAGTAGTATCATTCTCCAATTGTTTTGAGTAATATTATTCTCCTATCTTCTTCAGATGTCACAGGCTTATCCAATGTCAGTAATAGCATAATTCCTTTAGTTTGGTGAATTCTGAATTTAAAATGACAATGTTGCAATCTAGACTTTTTTTATCAAAGGCAACAGTATGTTGAAAGTTTATATATTTATTTAAAAGGGTTTTTTTTTTGAATTGTACCATAGCCTTAAGAAAAATGAAAAAATCAAGAGAAGCTCCAGGAGAACCCTCAATAATAAATTTACAAAACTTTTTGCTGAAGGTTTGCCTTTGACAGAATAGCCTACTTGGTTATAACATCATCTTAAGTTGAGTTATCATGAATTTAAAGATTCCAGATTTTATTCCCATGCTAATATTGTTATTAATCAGATCATCATCACTTAAATGATATCACTCAAAACATTGGGTTATATACTATAGTATGCTATTACAAACAGTTAAGTGTAATTGGAAAAGTTAAATAAAGTTTTAATTTTCTAAGGATGTTTAACAGTTAATTCCAGATGATGGAAATAATTTAACAAATAATTACAAATATGATATTGAAATCAATATTTTGGTATATCAAAAGAAATAAACTATTAAGTACTTTAAGAGGCAGTTTTATCCAAATTAAAGATATTTGATGCAAATTGTATGACTGACGTCCAGATTATTCAGATAATTGTGGCATAATTTACTTATTGGAATAAAGCAGATGTTGTTTGGCACAGTTAGAAAGTCAATTATTAATAATAATAATAATAATAATAATAATAATAATAATAATAATAATAATAATAATAATAATAATAATAATAATAATAATAATAATAATAATAATAATAATAATAATAATAATAATAATAATAATAATAATAATAATAATAATAATAATAATAATAATAATAATAATAATAATAATAATAATAATAATAATAATAATAATAATAATAATAATAATAATAATAGAATTTATATTAAGGTAGTTTTAAAATCAGCATAAATAGCATTAACAGAGATATTCATAAATGATTATGATCATTCTAACTTTTAAAAAAGGAGTACAAAAGAAAAGAACAAAAAAGCAACATTTAATTACATTTTTTATGATCAATAAATATGCCCATTTATATCATATTCTGATACTTGGATCATTTACCTGGAACCATGTGATTCTTTTAACTTCTTGTTTAACTTTTTTTTTTCTGAAAGACTTCAATAACTCTATCACATCCTATCCTCATATATATCCTTTAAATTAAAACAATCTATGTTGTATCATTTTGCATCATAGATTTAATCCAGTGAAGATATACCTGTACAATAATAAATGCAATATGTCAGTTGGTGTTATGATTTTGAATTTTCACTTGTATAAAATTCTCCGACTGATTTCATATTATTTCAGTAGCATTTTGCTTTGCTTCCGTTTAATTAATGTGGATAAATATCATATCTATATGCAGCTAATGTAAATAGATCATTAGAATAAAATAATCTCTTTTAGTTTAACTAAGTGTAAGAGAACATCTAAGACCCCCTTTGTAACTAAAATGCAATTAATTATATGTAGATAAATCCACATTCCAAAACAATAAATATCCATTACATATGGAATGCTAAAGACCATCCTCCTCTCCCACTCCCTGATGAAGCATTGTATATGTTCGTCATTAATTAATTTCGAAATACAATTTATCATATATAGTATATAAAATGTTATAAAAAGATTTGAATAATCTTTTAATAGCGAGTTTAAAAGGATAATACGATAGCTCATTCATTGATATTTTTTTAAGTTCATGTCTCTAACATGGGTGTAACTCAGGCCTTAATTTTAATTATAAAGAAATTGCTTCAATATTTTTAGAATATTATTCACCTACATATCTTTGATTTATGCCCCACCCATTTAAAGAATTCAATTTTTAGAATAAAAATTCTCAATTACAATTTTTTTTTAAAAATAATCTGCTTCTGATATGCAATTTTCTCACATTTTTTTAAAGTAAGGATCATTTAAAAATAATTTTATTTTTTATTTTTTTGCAGCTACAAGTGATTTTTTTTACCAATTCACTTCACTCTACGACTACGTTTGATGCGTTTTCTTTCAGATTTTAAAATCTTTCCAATTAACTCAAATAGTGACAAAATAAGACTTTCATTTTAAAACGCACTCCTGCTTTTCAGAATAAGAGCTCAAAGTGAAGGAATCTAAACTTCTTTGCTAATTTAAAATGTATTACGTAATCAGACTGAAGGGATTAATTTAAATATTTTTGTTTATATTAATTACAAGAAGTCTATTGTCGAAAGACATTTTCCCAATATTTTTTTGTTCCTTTTTAATTCAACTAACTTTAAATAACAACAGCAATTTAATCTATAACTCCTAAGTTTTTTGTGTCACACTCTTTCACACCATCCACTTTAGAAAAAAACACATATTTATTACTAATCATTTATTACACTAGACATTATTCTATTAACTTTAGACTAGGTATAAACCTTAAACTTAATTGAAGGTTGATATACCTACTCTCCTTAAAAATAATCACATGGTAACATTAATTTAACGCTGTGTTTTTTCTATATGTGAGGCTGTAATCTAATCCAATTGAAGAGTGTTCGTTCATCTAAAAATATATTTAGCTTTTTCAGATGTTTTTGTTCACGTGTTCAAGGTACGAATAATATGTTCAGATATTAAGAAATTGATAAAGCATTACATGTTGTTGGATTATTATATTCTTTTCTTTAACATTGACTTCATATTACACTATAGTCAGTTATCTGGCCAAGTGACATTCATATCATTATTATACTATTAAGACATCCCATAAATAACTAATTATCATATTACAACATTAGTATATCTATTGATTAATAATATTTACACTATATGGCATAAAAGGTATGAAAATAAAAGTTTATGTTAATGATTTTCTTAACGTTACTATTAGTGAAATGTAATAATATGTAAATATAATTTTAAAAATGCAGATAAATAGATTCTAACCGGCTTTGAAACATAACACTTTTTGTCTTTACTCCTATTATATATAACTTTTTAATAAACTGGATTTCATTCACCGTTCTAAATATTTTCATTTTAATTTCCAAGATTTAGAAATAATTATCTTTTGTAAATATTTCAAATTTTTGGTCTTTTATTGAGTTAGTTGCAAAAATAATGAAAACTAACCATCAACTGTTATAATCATTTTATTGATATTTAAACAGATTTTGGAGATTTCATTTTTAAATTACATCTATGTAATTAGAGGGATTTGAACTCAGGATTTTCTGTCTAGTCATTCTCTACTCTATCTCAAGCAACTGTTACGCATGCCCACCCATGTAAAAAATATATATGATTCCCAATATAAGTATTTCATGCTGAACCAGCACTCATCAGTGGGGCCGGATCATAAACACCCATATATATACAATAAATGGTCGGTTTATATTAGGATAGTAATTTCTCAAATTTTAATGGGACTTCAATCTTCTCACCCTTCCAATTTGGAACAGTATGATCTGCCCCAACTGATGAGTACTGGTTCTGCATGAAATATAAATAATGGGGACCATATGTCTTTTTCACATGTTGGGTGGTCATGTGCATCGATTGCTTGAGATGGAGTGGAGGATGACTAGACTAAAAAATCCTGAATTCAAATTCCTCTAATTACATACATACGAGATTTTCTATATAGGCAAGTTATACACTGCTTTGGAATTAAATTACATCTGCAAATTTCCTATTCCTGATTTCTTCTACTTCATCATTCCTGAAACAAACTCTTTGAAGCTGCAACGAATTCATATTTCATAATCAGAAACAAGTGAACTTTAATTTGCCTTTTTTGTATAAGTGCCTGTGAGTATATATTATTTCTTATATTCTAATGATTTAAGCAAGGCCACAAATAACTTACATTTTAAAAAAATGTGACTCTAACAAAATAAACCTATTCATGAATCAAATAAGTCTAAAAACATTACTACAATAATTCACAGGTCATATTTCCAAAAAAATATTTAAATAAACTTGCAAATATTACAAGTTTTAAACTAAATGTATTCCTGAAGGTTTGTGATGGTTGTGTTTTAGTTATATTTATATGTTGGACTATTTTTATTATCTAATATGAGCATTGAATGTCTTTTAAAAAATTTAACTTTATTTAAATATTCCAAATACATTCAACTGTTAGTAATAGCACACAGGTTAGTATATGCACAATGTTTCAGGACATATTATTCTCCTCTTTTCTTCAGTTATTACTGACCTGACCAATGACAGTACTAGCATGACAATCAAACTTGGAACCTTAGATTCGAGTATTGAATTTTAAGGTAATGCTCTAACCAATGGAGCCATCTTGCCAAATATCTGGTATTGAAGAATGATTAAAATAGAACCATTTACCAATATTAGTTCCAATAATTCTTCATATAATAAAATACTTTTTATCATCATGAATTTCCGTTTTTACAAGATACTGATAAAAAAATCATATTTTTTATAAATTTAAAACATCTTTTCAAGAAGAATATGACATTAGATTACAAAGGTAAAACTAGAAATATAAAATTTGATAACATATATAAATTGTTAAATAAAAGTAAATATATTTAAACAATTCATCATCATTTTCAATAATTATCAGACCCCTGAATGATGAAGATATCTTCATGTTCTAATCCCATTTCTCTGATCCATAACTTTTCTTCTTCAAAACATTATAAAAAATTGAATTATCTATTCATTTTATGAATGTTTTTTTGCAGATCTTTTATAATCTCTTAGAATCATGTTGAAGATGATTATTAATCATACTTATCCATCTTATGAGTAATTTTTTTTGTAGATATTTTACAATCTCTTAGAAACGAGTTGAAGATTATTATTGACCATTATTTTTTTTTTTTGGAAACAACAAAATTCGAATAACTTTCCACCTTAAACATTGTACAGTGATTATAAAAAAATCAGCATTTTTAGACTGCATGGTTTAAAGTTTTTGATTCCTAGTTGGTTAATTTGATTGATATTTAGCTGAAGCAAAATGTGTAAATAAAAATGTAACATAAAACATATATATATATTCACTTTTTTTATAAATGTATTCGGAAATATGTAACATTTGTAAATAATTATATAAATTTCCATATTTTCTCTTTTATTTATAAGTGTATTTCTGTAATGGAATTTACAAATTGTCTTTACCGTTGGAAACAACACTTTTTTACACCCAAACATCCCACAATATGTTACTGTTAAACATAAAAGAGTCTGAAAATTTATCACTATTTATTGGTAAGTCATGAGCCTAACCATCTTAAACTTAAGAAGGCTTTCATTATTCAGTAGAATAATAATAGTTGAAGGTGATGATGATTGGAGAAATCAATAGGATCGTAAAATTATTATTATTATTATTATTATTAATTTAAATTTGCTTCAAATATTTAATTCATCATCATCAACCATTATCAATCCACTGCAGGATGAAAGTCTCTCCTAGTTCAATCCACCTTCTCTAATGTTTAGCTTCTCTTCTACACGTCACCCCTGCACCCTCTCTTATTTCATCCATCCATCTCACATGTTGTCTCCTTCTGTGTCTTTTACAATCTCTTGGAACCCAATTTAAGATTTCAATTGTCCATCTACTATCATTTCCTCTAGCAATATATCCAACCCAACTCCAGTCTTTTAATTTTTTCAATGAGGTCAGTAACATCTGTTTGTTCTCTTAGCCATATATTGTGTTTTCAATCTCTTTTTTGTTACTCCCAACATGCATCTCTCCATACTGTTTTGAGTGGTCTGAAGTCTTTGTATTTAATTATAACTGGTTAAATAATTGGTTAAATGTATATTTTTTTAAAATATTTTTTTACAAAAATTATATTCATATGGTTCTTTTGATGGAGAGTTCTTAAGAAGTTCAATGCTGGAAATGATAATCCTGGATATGGTCTGGGGACCTTAACTCAGTATCTGGTCCTCTACCACCATTTCAAGTCCTATAGGATTATTGAATGGCCTTATTGCTCAGGACATTATAAGTTTCTTGAGTGCCAGAAGAATTAAGAGTGAAATTGATTCTAGAATCTTATGCTCCTCAATTGACATCTTACTACTGAACTAAATCACTATTCAGATAGATAGTAATAATAAGGATAATGAACAACATATGGATGAATTATGTCATTATTCCAATAAATATTCATTAAAACGGTAGATCTAAGAATAAGATTGCTATGAATAAAGCTTGTGTCATAATCTAATCTTGGCTTATATAGGATATATTTAAATTCAAATTGAAAACTGAGAAGAAAAAAATATAAAACTAAATTTTATATCAAAAGCATCAAACATTTCTCAATAAAATTTAAACGTTTATTAATGTCAGAACATATTAGCTGTATGCTTAAATTCATGTTTTTCTGGGAAACTGAATAAAAATTTCTAAATAAAAGCCACAGTCATAAAAATAATAAAAAAATCACTGATCAGTTTATAAATAATTTTCGTTTCTGCCTTCACTTTAATATAAAATTAATATATGTTGAAGATTGGTATAAAATAATATAAACCAAATACAAATAAAACTCACATATTTAAAACTTAACATGTTTACAAATAATAATAATAATAGTAGTAGTAGTAGTAGTAGTAGTAGTAGTAGTAGTAGTAGTAGTAGTAGTAGTAGTAGTAGTAGTAGTAGTAGTAGTAGTAGTAGTAGTAGTAGTAGTAGTAGTAGTAGTAGTAGTTGTTGTTGTTTCCTAAAATGTTTCTAAAGTTGGTTAAGACAAGTTTAATTATATATCTTTATTTTATTAATAGTAGCTGAGCAGAGAAGCTAGATTATTAGCACTTGTAATGGGGTAGTTATGTTATAGTATTTATAGGTGAAATGCTAAATATTTAAATGAGTTATTTAAATATTCCATTTGTTTAAGAGTTAGATGCAATTCTCTTTCTTATTAACGGCATGGCTGCTGTTTGCAATGTACCACACCTCTTTTGCCTTTCGTTTTCTGCAATCTCACTCTAAGAAAATAATTTCATGCTCCCAAAAGTCAAATTTATATTCCAGTTTGTTTTTAGCCTGCTTATGTAAATATTTATGTTCGGAGACTAGTGACAATATTTGACCTAGATTCATCATAATACACAGATTTGCAAGTGACAAAGCGACATTCTGTATTTGATTTTATATAAAATCTGAGGAGTTTGATTGGGGGGGGGGATTTTATCTTTGGTATTGTTTAGTAATTGATTCAGGTTAGTGGGGACTTTGAGACTTATATTACATGTGGTAGTATAAATCCTTTTTATTTTGTGTGATAGTTTTGGACTATATGATATGTTTGCTCTCTGCCTGAAATTGCACTGTTTGTTTCATTTTGTTTTTATAGATGTTTTAGTAGAGTATTTTTACTGTGGCCTATTTTACATAAGTCAATTCTAATAAATTGAAAGTATGCTAGCCTTTCTCACATGCACAATTATAACAGAGAAAGCCAATCAGATTTTAAACAGATATCTACAAGCATAGACACGAGACAGAGATTTTGATAGAAATACCAACCTTTTCTAAACTTAACTTTTATATATATAAGCCAGTCTTAAGCATCTTAGCCTGAAAGCTTTAAATATATAAACAAATACAATTATCATTCATTGTGTTATAAATATAATATATTACGGCACAAAATCTCAGATTTACTATACCACAATTTTCATACCAGCAACGTTTGTAAACAATATTTATCTAAATCACATGTTGAAAATTGATAATAAATTGAAAGTATGCTAGCCTTTCTCACATGCGCAATTATAACAGAGAAAGCCAATCAGATATTAAACAGATATCAATTTTCAACATGCGATTTAGATAAATATTGTTTACAAACATTTCTGCTATGAAAATTGCGGTATAGTAAATCTGAGATTTCATGCCATAATATATTATATTTATAACACAATGAATGATAATTGTATTTGTTTATATATTTAAAGCTTTCGGGCTAAGATGCTGAAGACTGGCTTATATATATAAAAGTTAAGTTTAGAAAAGGTTGGTATCAACCTTTTCTATCAAAATCTCTGTCTCGTGTCTAAGCTTGATTATTTATTAGATATCTGTTTAAAATCTAATTGGCTTTCTCTGTTATAATTGCGCATGTGAGAAAGGCTAGCATACTTTCAATTTATTATCAATTTTCAACATGTGATTTAGATAAATATTGTTTATAAGTCAATTATGTACATCTCTATATTTAATTTTTGATCAATTTCATATTTGCAAAGTCTGATGTTTTTTAAGAAACATTTTATTCCAGTGAATTTGTGTGTTACAGGGGTGAGAGACTGTGTCGATTTGCACATTGGATTTTGAATGGCTTAATAATCATTTTGAAATCCAATTGGTTCTTATTTCATCTAATGTGTCTAGAAATTTCAGACCTCTGGAGATGATGATGATTATAATAATAATTATACTCATATTTACTTCATTTTAATAATAACAATGATGATGATGATGATGAATGTGCATCCATATTACTGTAAGAGAATAAAATCAGCCAAATACATTATTCCTGAACTAACATTTTACAAATAATTTAATGACTAATTTGTTTAAAGTATACAGCCATTCTATTTAATATCAAAGCTAAGCATGTCCAGATGGAAAATGAATATACATTTTCATCTATATCCAAACTCTTAAATAGATTTTAATCATTTCATTCAGAATTTCATGGCACCATCTAGTGGCTGTTTGTGTTAAATTTTCAATTTTTTATTTTAATGAATTTATCTTTGTTCGTCATTATATTTTCCCAATTTTTAATTCATTCCTTAGAAATATAAGTTTAGAAATGAAAACCACTTTAACAATAATATTTCAATTTGTAAATATAGAAAAAAATTCTAAACCAAAATAGACAATGGGAACAATGGCTTTTATTCTCTTGCAATTTCCAACAAAAATCTTTAATGAATGAAAAAAGAATATGTTTAACTCCATTTTCTAATGTCTGAACAAATTCTTATAAAACATCATAAAGTAATAAAATGGCTTCTTTAAGGTTTAAAATGCCACTAATGACAAACGTAACGCCTTCTGGCATCCATTGATTACTCTAGCTTGCTCTGTGTGACAATATATATAATAAGTTTTGCCTGTTTTAAAAAGTAACTGTGATAGTGAGTATGGAGACATTCCTTTTTCAGCCAACCATAATTGACTATTTTACATTTTAACATGTCTGTTGATTTATATTTCTAAAAAAACAAAAATTGTCAAAAAATATAATATACTCAAATATTTTATAAAAAAAAAAAAAAAATATTTAAAAAAAAACTACAAAAAAGAAATACCTTTCTTTTTTCAAATGTTATCACAAATGCTATTGAGGCTTAAGAACAAAGATGTTATCAACCATAACCATTTTTGACTTATTTCTGTCATATTCTCAGACATCTTCAGATTTTTTTAAGTTAAAAAATTGATATTATTTTAGTTCCAATTTTTAGCATCAAATGCATACAAAAACCAGCATTGACAGTTGGAAGAGAACAAATCTAAGACAAAGGACTAAAAGCATCCCCATATTGCATTAAATAAATACTTCTAGGAAGATCATCATTAATCATCCTATGATGAAAAGTATATTTATTTTTGATTTGGACATCATTAACCTTGATTCTAGATGGTGTGGTTGAATAACTTATTTTAAAATTTGTTTGTTCAATAATTGGTTTTAATACTAATAAAATATCACATGAATCTATTTTTGTTTCAGCAGCATATTCATTTTTTTTCATCACTTCTATGCCATCTACAGTAAGATTTTGTAACTAAGAGATGCCAGGTGATTATGCTTAATAAATCCCTAACCAAATCTCCTTACTGATGAAAGTCATGAGGTATAAATTAGTCTTAGGATATTGTATAGAATAGCATTAGATAGACATTTATTAAGCAAAAACAGCTGGGATTTCTACTTACAAAAGCTTGATGGAAAAAAGAGTCATTTGTTTTAATCACATGATTTTCTTTAAAAACCATTAAAAAGTAATGCTGCAAATAAAATTACTACAAAGTTAATTTATTGATGTAGTAGAAACTATATTAGTCTGAATATTCTGTTTAACATAATAATCACTCATTGCTAAGAAAACACCCAGAATTGAATTTCAACTGAAAAAAATAACAAAATTATCTCAATCTGTCCAATCAAGGAAAGAGTATGATGTCCCACTGCTAGCATGCTTAAACATTATTTGTTTGTAGATTATGATGCAATATAAAAAGGGACATATGTGATATAGATGAATAAAATAAGGAAGTATGTAGGATAATGTGGAAAAGGGAGGCTATAGATTAGAGAAACCAGATTGAACTTTGAAAGATCTTCATTCTGAGTGGATTGATAATGGTTGAAAATGATGAGGATAATTACCTTGCAATACTTTTTGCAAAACAATATCACAATCAATCACTTGGTTTTTGTCTTAGATTACATAATTTTATGTAAGTAATATTTGTTCTGTAAATCCAGAAATTATAAAAATTGATTGAACATTAAATAGGGCTGATGAAATACAATGTATTTCAGCTATGTAGAAACTCTCATTTTCTCTCTGTCTTCTAATATTAACTTAAAATTAATAGGTGAAAAAACTGAGGAAAATAAACATTTTGATAAGTCTCATATTTTGAATGCTGAACTACTTCAAGTTGAATCTCATTTCTCATCTCACACTCAATCACATTACTGTTTGAGATTTAATGATTTTGCTTTTAAAAATTAACCTTGACAATGGCAGATGCTAATTCATCGAAATATCAGTTTGTAATGGAAAATAACACATGATTTGGCCCAAAAAGTAATAATTTAACTACATCATATAACCATGAAAATATATATATATATGTGTGTGTGTGTGTGTGTCTGTGTTGTGTTACATGTAAAAAGTTATTGAAACTCTAAAAGATATGGGAGATGCCCATAAGATATAAAACAATCAATATGTGTAGCAATTAATCTCTAATTCATTAAAGAAAAGAAGATTATGAAATCAATATTTTAAATAATTTTTATACATACAAGGTGATGATATTTATTTAGTAAGTCATCAAAATCAAATATATTATTAAAGAATAATTAAGAATGATTCTACATACGTGTTGGCCAGCCAAATAGGAAAATGCATGATATCGATTTGATATATTTTCAGTAATACATACTATAGATGATAGCATATTTTTTTAAAAATATACCTTTATTAAAAACTCCCTAAAAATCATTTAGAATTAATGAAAAGGAAAAGAAAAACACATAAACTCTTGATTGATTAATGAAAATTTGTATTTTAAAAAATATTGTTTTCATAAACCAAAAATAAAAATATTTGGAAATAATTTTTAATGTACATGCATTTCATTTCAAAAACTAGAAATATAATGATATTGTTTCCATTCTTAGTATTTAAATTTAATTGTGAACAATTTAATTATGAGAAATCTGCTGCAAAATGTTCAAATACTCAAAAATAAAACAATAATATATAAATAAAATAGAAGTGCATGCACTAAAAACCAAAAAATTATATATTTTTACTACAATTTATGTTGGTATAATTAACTTGCAATAGAAGTTTGAGGCATTCATAAATTAATTAATTCAATTACTAGTTTTAAAAACTACTGATTGCTTTAAATAATTTATGAATACTCACTCCCTTCCTGCTTTTATTTCAAATTATACTGATCAAACTGCATCCAAAGAAAAAAATATTTTTTTAGTTTTTTAGTGCATAATTCAACCAATTAAATAAAAGTGGTGTCATAAAAAAAAAAATTGTATATATTGTTTTTAACTTCATATCACAAAAAAAGTTCCTAAGAGAATAACAACAAGTATTTTAATTTACTTAGCAAGCAATTATCAAGTTGGATTCCTAAAAGATAATAAGAGGGTTGCAAAAGTAAATGATAAATTTTTATCAATAGGCTTAAATTTCCTGTAAAAATTATTCAAATTTAGGAATGATTACAGATTGTATTTGTAGAAATAATCACACATATAAATATATTGTTATTATAAAATAAATAGTACTTTTGATATTTTTTAAAATAAATATATCCACACACACATATAGATAACTAACCAGATCATTCATATTTTCAATACACTCATTTAAGTTTGTTGTAAATCTTGAACTGTCACTCAATGTCAAATGATGAAAATTACTGCCCTACTACTTGTATTCCACAAGAAACTCTTGTCAGAACTAAAGATTGAAAACAAATCATTAGATTTTCTATTTACAGGTCTAGTTATAACCAATTTAATTTTGAAACCATGATCACCATTTCTTGTGCTTACACCGGCTGTTAAAACAGTAGCAAATTCTCCATACAGTCATGCCATCTAGTGAAAGCCATAGTAATCAATTGATGAAAGACTTGAGCATAAAATCCTTATATAGTACCTTTTCATCCAATATTTCCAGACTAGTTTCTAGCTATAGATATTCATCAGGGAGGAGCATTGGCTCAAAGAGCATTGCACCTAAGATCTAGAGTCAAATGCTCTCTGATCTAAGGTTCCATACTGATGAAAGCTAAAATATAGAAACTAGTCTGTAGTAGGCAATATATACAAATGTTATGCACAAACCTTCTTGCATCCACTGATTACTAAAGTTTGCACTGGGTGACACTACTGTATGAATAGCTTGCTACAATTTAATTTTGCCAACTGAATGTTTTAACAATCAATCATAATAACTTTAGAAGAGCATTCGACAGATATAATCAAACTGAGTATTAATGCATAAGACTACATTTTCTGGTGATTGCAAATATTATCATAGCATAATCTTCTATTCTCACCACTTTCATGCCATCTAGTGTAAACTTTAGTAATTAAACAATGTCATATAGTACTGCTTAAGAAATCCTATTCACTGCTTTCTATCCAATATTCTCAGACTAGTTTTTAGCTTATGGCTTTCATTAGAAGATATTTGGATTTGTTTGAACTGTGCAGTTGAACTTTGGGATCTACTGTCCCTTTTATTCAGAAGTCATTAGTTACCTGTTTGTTATACTTTTAATAAAAAAGTGGTTACTAGAGAAAAGGTGTGTTAGGTCCAAAGTCTAAGAGTACTGTTGTTAAAAAAAGATCCTTACTGATGTAAGTGATAAGCAAAGAACTAGTCTGGGATGTCTAAATAGGATAACACTGGATAATGATTTATTAAGAACTACCATCGGGCATCTATTGATTCCTAAAGTTACAGTAGGTGATATAAAAGTGGTGAAACCAAAAATTATACTAATTGGTAGCAGAATGTAAGCAAATGTAACATTGAGACTATTAAACATATGATGTCTTAATTGTATAGTATTAAGAACTTGTGTGTTTTCAAGTAAACCAAGATGGCAGTCGTATTTTTGATAAATAAACAGTTTCAGGGGCCCCAAAATGTTTATAAAAATGTCTGCTAGAAAATGTAGTTAATAATTACATTTTATTTTTTATTATTGTTGTTTTAAAAAAAGAAATCATTGCGGAAAAGTTAATTACAATATTTACAGATTATTTCCTTTTTTTGGATTAACTTATTAACAGAAAAATGAAAAAATATATAAATACAATATTTACACTTTATTCATGTTAGTAGTGTACAATCATATTATGTCTATTAATGAACACATTTTGGGAGAGTAGGATCCCATGCCTTTGGAAATAATTTACTGCATTACATTCTGTGACAGAAAGATCCCAATTTTTTATCATTATGACAATTTACCCCCAAAAATGCTGACAAAAAGAAACATGCTGAATTGAAACAAATTATGACAATATTAAAAGTGTCTCATCATTTTCCACATTATGCTATCAATAAAATAAAAAAACAGAAATAAAACTTTTTAATAAAATTTATTGGAATTCATTTTTTTTTTTAGATTTAACAATCAATTTATTAATTTTGTTTTAATTTAACAACTAACACAGCTTCAGTAGAATATAGACCTTGGAAACTGTGCATTTATCAAAAATATGAGCTGCCATCTTGGTTTACTTGAAAATGCAGAACTACTAAATATTATTATACTTCTTTGATAATAAATGCCATTTAACATTCAGTTTTAGTTTAATATATATATATATAAAATATACAAACCATTATACAATTACAAATATCCAGTAACACCCTCTGTTTAAAGTTCTATATCTCAATAATAGCAAACCGTAAAATGATACCACTTTACAGTTGTATGCTAAACGATGTTAAATATTGAAATACAGACCTACTCAAACACAGAGCATGAAATTTTAAATAAGCAAACGATCTTAAATTTTGCTAATAAACTAACAAGTTTACAAAGTTATTAAAGACAAACTAAACATTAGATTTTAATCTTTAAACTCCTCCCAAACTATAAATGAAAAGAAAGTTACTGTTAACACTAACTTTGTAAACTTGTTATTTTATTAGCAAAATTTAAGATCGTTTGCTTATTTAAAATTTCATTCTCTGTGTTTGAGTACGTCTGTATTTCAATATTTAACATCGTTTAGCATACAACTGTAAAGTGGTATCATTTTACGGTTTGCTATTATTGAGATATAGAACTTTAAACAGAGGGCGTTACTGGATATTTGTAATTGTATAATGGTTTGTATATTTTCTATAATTATTTCAGTTAGTGTTAACAGTAACTTTCTTTTCATATATATATATCATATCTTTTGCATAATCCCAGATAAACAAGTTTTTTGCAACAAACAGTGTATTAACATGTATCCAACCATAGTATTAAAAGAACAGCTCTTAATAAACAGAAAAAAAGATCTCTCTCTTCCTGAAATTATAAATAGACTGTAATTGTTACGCTATAAAATAATAGTGAGAAATATTTAATGAATCTTAAGAATAATATAGTGTCAAAGTTGACAACATTCTAATTGAAATGATAAAGTGAAATCAATTATTCATGATCTTATTAACCTCATATTACAAACCTATTAACTGCATTTCAACAGAAAGGCAAATATATTGTAATAAAGAGCATAATAATAAGCAGCTACTCATACATGAGTATGGTCATTCTACCCCCCCCCCCGCCTAAAAACCAGGGAGAAAAATACCTACTCTAAAAATGCATTTTATGATGATTATTACAAACAAATCTCATCCACATACAGAACATGTTGGTCAATTTTTCTTTTAACTTGATATTTTATGATGTTGTTATTTGATTCTTTCAGCAATTAATTTTCTTTTCTCAAATACTTCAGCACCATGTCTAATTGTAGTTGTCAAATGTATTTTATTCTTTGCCATATCTTCCCAACAGAAGAAATTGGCATACTTTTTAAAAATATCTTTGAGATGATCCTGATTATAGGATGAGATTTATCTCTTCCCAAAAATCAAGTTAAAGTTCACTATAAGACTTCCACTATGGTCCAAACTATGTTGATATATTTTTATATACATATACAATTATCCCACATGTTCATTATAATAAATAAATAAAAACGTCAAAACAAAAGTGTTTATGTTTATATCTTGTTCAACATATCTTTCATTGTTTGCAGTACATTATTTTAGGAGTTTATGTGCGTGTGTTATGAACAACAGTAATACATGATTCAGAAAAGAACATACATTTATCAATTTGAATTTTTTTAGCAGGCAATAGTATTTTTACAAATTCGATATGAAAGTCATCTTTGCTCAATTTGTCAAAGAGCCCAAGTTTACATAAATGTCATCTTTGAGCTTTAAGAATCAATGGTAATTGTTTTTGGCATTCAAAAGGCAGTCATTTGAGAGACTTGTTTTAGAAAGGACAACACTTATCTAATCACCATTAGTTCACTTTAAAGATTCACTATCACTTATGAATCTTGTTTGTTAAACTATACATCAGCTATTTAAACTATTTATGAACTGTTCAGTCATATTATAAATACAATCTACTTAATTTCTTATCACTGGAATTATTTGGATTATTTTTCTTTGTTCATGTTCAGCAAAAATTCAAAATTATATATTAATCCTATAATCATAAACGAATGGACGCTTTAAATATATACATATATATTAACAAATCTGTGGCATAAATATAATGTAGATACAATAAAACGAAAATCTCTCAAACAGCTGCAGAAACCAATATAATAATCACGTCGAATCTCATATGTCTGTCAATCAAGCAAATTGAGCCCCACTTCGTCTCAAGTTCCAAGATTTTAAATGGCAGTAAAGTTTAAACAATGCTATCTACAAAAGTGAGATTCAACGCATGTGTGTGTCAAAGAGAGAATATTAAATAGTTATTTAGCAAAAATTTTATAATTCAGAATTATATGTATTATAATGGAAATTCTGTACTATTTAATTACCATTAACTTCAAAGTTGATTTTGGATAAACACTTAGAAATATCTCTTAACACTTTTGAAAAGGAATCTCTTAACTAGATTTACATCAATCAATTACACATTTTCACAACCACTCAAATAAAATAGTTTTTAAATCTGCAAGACAAGTTTTCTCAACATTTCATTTAAATTGAAAGTGAGAGAGAGAGAGAAATAAAAATGATATTCCTATTATTGAAAATCTCCAAACTCAGGCTTACGAAATTAAAAGACCTGACTGCGTAGTGCATATGTATAAAACGAAGGTAGTGCACATTTTTAAAAAAGGGCTTTTAGCACAGATTGGGTGCTTGATTATTCTTATTAAGGTAAATAACGTAAATCAGACTTTTAAAAAATAAATCTCCAATGACACTTTATAAAAACTAATAAATAAGAAGGTCATATAAATCCCAATTAACAATTTGGATATGTTTTCATCCTTCTTTTATCTAAGAAAATCTAAATACCCATTTACTGATCAATGATAGATGGTTATCTGGATTGATTGTAAACCAGTTACTTGAAAAAAAAGTTGTAATCTCTTTGATAAAAATTTCAATTGTCACGATTGTGAAGCTATTCATCATTAATGCTTTTATAAAATATTAAAAAATTCAAACATAATTCTCAGACCATAACCAATCAACGAATCTAATAAAATTATATAGAAATGATGTGAATTCATGGTTGATAACTATAAAAAGTAGGATAATCAACGTAGTTAAAAATTGTAGAAAGTTTAAAAATATTGAAGAAATAACTAAGAAAGATCACAAAAAAAGATATTATTTAAAGTGTTTCTATTGCAAAAAAAAAAAAAAAAAAAGTTGTTTAGAATGTTTTTTTTTTTACATTTCATGAATATCTGCCAATTTTTCAGAAATAATGTAAAGAAATTTTTTTTACAATAGCAGTATTTACCTTGTGCTATGTTACTTATTTTATATTTAGTACATTTTTTATCAGCTAACAATTCAAAAGAAAAATTGTCCTCAATTTTTAGCTTGAGAATGAAAACAGTTTAAATATCTAAATAGTTTTATAAGAAGAAAGATGGTCGTAGATTTTGAGGCAAAATACAGACTTCAATATAAAAAGATAAAATATTTTATCACAAAAAAATAATTAATTCAATTAAGCTAAATATAAAATGTTTTATTTAATTTATTATATGGATATAACCCTTGGACATCCTATTAGCACATTGTAAAAACATTAGAGAAATTTCATTTAAGAATGCTCCATGAAAATTTAAAAATAGTATGGCAAGATCATAAAACCAAACCAATGTAATTTTCAACTTGCAGGATGTTATGCTATAAAATTGACAGTTGTAAAATCATACCTTCCTTGCATTGGAGATATGAAATGAATGAACAACATAAGCTTTTAGAAAAATGTATTTTATGGTATCTCGAGAAATTCATATGAAGTGAAATGTCAATTGTTTCCATTGGAAAAATATGGTGAATAATAGAATACATTGGAGAGTTACAATCAGGCATGGAGTTGATGTACTTTCAGGAGAAAAGTTTTTGCTGAAGAAATTAAAAGACTACATTGTAAAATGTAAAGCAAACAGAAAAATGGATTGGCATGTTCTATATGTAAATATATTTCTGTTTGACAGATTGATTTATATAATCTTCACAAAACTTATTTTTACAAAAGATCTTTTGTTCTCTTCTTTTCATTTTTTTTTTTGGAATTAGAATGACTCTTTTTATTCTATTTTTTATTTTATTATTATTATGATTATCATCGTCATTATCATCATCATCATCATCATCATCATTATTATTATTATTATTATTATTATTATTATTATTATTATTATTATTATTATTATTATTATTATTATTATTATTATTATTATTATTATTATTATATGGTAATTTGGCCAGTAAATTAATACTTCTTGATTGATTTATCAATATCATTTATAAAAAAGTGAATATATATATTAATTTATTTTTTTTGAATTTGGGTGGTTTTTCTTGTTTTTATGCCAAAATTAGAGGAATGAGAACTAAATTGAGTCAAATAAAACTTTTTTTTTTGTTCAGAAGATTATGATTTTATCTTACTCACAAAAATTTGGCTTAATGACCAAATTTATGATGATACATTTTTAGATGATAGATATAAAGTTTTTCTTGCAGATAGATGTCATGAAGAAATTAAAAGAGGAGGGGGCACTCTTATTGCCATTAGGAAAGAAATTGTACATAAATATATGCTTTTGAATTCTAGATATTGAAAATCAATGTGGTGTAAGGTTTCCCTTGATCATCATAAAAAATTATTATTAGGGAATGTTTATATAAGGCCGGCCTTGTTTATACTTTTGAAGAATTTTTGATTGATTATACAATGAATATTATCATTACTGGGGATTTTAACATTCCTGAGTTATTTGATAATGCTTCTTTTGATATTTCTTGATTATCACACAAAGCATATAGGATGTTGCAATTTTTTAATTTTTTGAATTTAAAACAGCATAATTACCATTTAAATTTTTATAATTGAATACTTGGTTATGTTCTAAGTAACTTACCTGAGAGAAAATGTTTTTGTGTTTCATCTCTTAATTTTTCTATTGATTTACATCACCCACCTATTGAATTTTTTGTTAAAATAAATTATTTTAAGTGGCATGTTTCTTTAAATATTAAAAGATGTTATAAAAAGAGGAATTATATGGGTCTGTGTAAGACAATTTCTAATTTTGATTGGAGCGCATTATATACCTCAACAGATGTTAATTATAATATAGACTTTTTAAATCAAGTATTTAATGATCCGATTAATTTTTATATACCAAAAAACTTGACTCTCACAAAATTATTATTTTCCCTTTTGGTTCTCAAATAAACTTAAAAAAATTATTAGAAGGAAATTGTATTATCACAAGCAATACATTAAAACACAAAATATACTTTTGACAATAATTTTGTTAATTATAGAAAATTGGTTCAAGCTATTCAGAAAATTGATTATCAAAATTACATTAAAAATATGGAGCTCAATTTGTCAAATAATCCTAAAGAATTTTGGTCTTTTATTAAAACTTCTGGCATTACCAAAAGAAAGTCCCAAATGGATTATAATTTATCTTTAAGTGCTAAGACTTCTCAGTTCACTTTTCTGAATTATTTGGAAATACTCAATTGTCTGGGTTTAATTTGACTAAGGGATGTTTTAATGATAGAATTTCTATTGATTGTTTCAACAATAGTGATATTATATCAGCTGTCAAAAACTCAAAATACATTCAAGTATAGGTTATGACAATATACCTTCTTTCATTTATTAAGGTTGTGCAGAATATATTACTGCTCATTTATGTTTTTTCTTAATTGTTCCATTAAAAATTGTATTTTTCCTAACTCTCTTAAACTTGTCAAAGTTATACCTATTTTTAAAAATGGTTCAAAAGATAATGTTAATAATTATAGACCAATTTCTGTGCTTCATACAGTTGCATGCATATTTGAAAGATGTGTTTATAAAAAAATTATTAATGACATAAATAAGATTTTGGTTCTTGTGCAACATAGTTTTTTACCTGGAAGATCAACTGGAACTAATCTTTTAACAATAACTGATCACATTGCTTATGCCTTTGAGAATCAATGTCATTTAGATGTTGTTTATATAGATTTATCCAAGAGATTTGATAAAGTGGATCATTTCAGGTTGCTTTTCAAAATGTACAAATTAGATTTTTCCTATAATTTGTTTGCATGGTTTGAATCTTTTATTAAGAAGAGAACAGATTATGTAAAGTTTAAGAATAATTTTTCTAATCTATATTATTGTAATGTTGGAGTACCTCAGGGCAGTATTCTTGCACCATTATTGTTTAACATTTATATTGATGATTTGGGAGAGAGTTTGGAATTTTCACATATTTTATGCTATGCAGATGAGTGTAAAATTTTTAGGAATATCAACTCTATTAATGATTGCATACTATTACAAAAAGACATTAATAATTTTGTGAAATGGTATAGAGATAATAAAAGGAGTATTAATATAGATAAATGTTCAACAATTTCTTATTCCAAAAAATCTGAAATGGTAATTTGTCTTTATTATATTGAAGATCATAATATAAAATTTGTTGATATTCAGAAAGGCCTTGGCATTATTTTTGCAAGCAATGGATCATTTCATCATCATATAGAAATGTAGTAAATAAGGTTTTTAAAATTATGGGTGCAATTTTAAGGCATGGAAGGCAATTTAATAGTTTTATAAAATATAAATTATTTTTCTCTTTGGATTTGCCTATTTAGAATATGGATCTGTTGTTTGAATCCCAGTTCCAAATGAGATATTAAAATTCAATTAGTTTATGATAAATTTTCCAGTATACCAAGTTAAATGACCATTATATACCTCTATCCATTAGAAAAAAAAGAATAACCTTGTCAATCAGAAAATTATATTGTATCTTCTTATGAAGGTATGAGCAATTGTCATATCAGTACTGATGATGATGATAATGGAGTGAAGAAATATTCATCATCAACAACACTCTTGATCTGTGCAATGGTTTTGGGTCACAATATTGATTTTTCTAAGACCAGGATCCTATCCAGATGTGAAAATCTGCATCAATGTAAAATCAGAGAAGCTATTGAGATACTAAAAAGACTAAATTGTATCAACAAATGTGATGACATATGTAAACTTCCTCCTATTTAGAATATTTTTTGATGTTCATTTATTTTATTTATTTTTCAACTTATTCAATTTTGTACCCCTTTTTTTTTCTAGTGGTGGAACTTTAACAATTATTGTGAGTACTATTTACAACACCTCTACAACTATATAGACACAGTTTACAGTGCTGCCACAATTATATAGTATTCATTTCCCAATTGAGGGCTTAATCATCAACTCAAAACATTGGAATATCTAATTAAAATCTTACTCAGATGACATCTTATATATATATATATATATATATATATCAGATATAACATATCCTAATATATATATATATATATATATATATATATATATTAGGATATGTTGATAGACCAAAGCAAATAAAATATGGTTGCTAAAGAAAAGCTGCATTGGATTTAAAAAATCTAGGAGCACTAGATACAGATATAAAACTTCTCAATAATGAATATCATAATTTATAAACTAGCTTGCAAATATGGATAAGTTAGTATAAGATTGAGATTTATTAAGCAGTATCATCTCATATTTATTGATTATTCAAGCTTACACTAGATGGCAGAGCTGGAGTAAAAGAAATAGATTGTTACTGTATAAGTCAGAATTATATGATAGTGTTTTATTGGATTAATTATAATTTCTAACCCAATAAAACACCACATCATGCCACCTTAGACAATACTTTAAATAGAAATCTCTTTTTCTAATTCCAGTTCTTCCATCTAGTACAAGTTTGAGTAAACAATGGATGCCAAATGGTAGTGCTTAGTAAATTCTAATCTGGTACTGACTTACCTATATCTCTAGATTTAATTATTTCCCTTTGTATTTTAGTGCAGTGTAAGAATTTGGAATGTATGACCACAGATGGATTCCGTTTTTGGCAATTCTGACCCTCAAATCCATATAAACTCTAGAGCAATTTACCCATTTGCTCATTTATTTTATTTTTTTATTAATTGTATAAATTACAAAGCATAAATATTATGAGAAAGTAATTAATTCAAATTAACTTATTGTTTAGGTGTTCATACGAAATTTAAGAACTGAGAGTGACCAAACTCAATCATAATCCATGAGTCTGAGATCCAGATTCCATGATTCTATTATTGCATCAAACTATGCAAAGCAAGTTGCTTAATATATGTCTTGATATAATGCTTTTGTTAATTTGAATGTTTTGCAGAAAAATTCTATAAAATTGTCAAGCATTGGGGGTGAGAGGCCAGCAACAGCTGCTTTACAAGCAGCTGTCCCAGATTAGCGGGTTTGCTTCCTGGCTGATGCTATGACACATGAGAAAAAAAATTCTATAAAATTGCATAATGTACCATTTCTAATGCTATTCTACTGATAATGGAATCCAATTTGCATTAGAATGGGTAGCCATTGATGGATATTTCAATATTACTTTTTTTTTTACATTTTTTAGATTTTTTAAAAACATTCTTCAAAACCTTTTTTTTTTAATTTTTTTAAAAATTATTAAAAAAGTATCAACTTTAAAATAATATATTGCAATTAGCAAATCTCAAGTCTTAGCTAATTTAATACATGACCATCAACACACATTAACATAGATAAGTGTTAAATGATTTATTTTTTTTACCATTAAAAATAAAGTGAAAAAAATAATTAATTAAAATTTTAAAAGTAACTTAATATATATATATTTTACCAAGTATATATAGACTTTTTTCATTAATACTTGTGAAAAATATTTATTGCATAATTTTAAAATCTTACAAAAATAGTTAGTATTTAATATCTGATTAATGGAATGAATTGAAATGAATACATATGGACATAATATAAATCAAATATAAAAATGTAAACAAGTTGTGTTGTATATATTAACTGAAATGAAATCCTTTGATTCCTCTTTGAGACTTTAAAGGAACCAAAGAGGCTAATGTTCATTACATATGTTCTAGTCTTTGCAGCTGTTATTACTATATGGCTATTCATATAGGATATAAACATGGATGGAATGTCCATATACATTCAACAGACAACATGGTGATTTATCTCTGAGTTGAAAATCGTAAAACATCATGGCTTTCTTCTCAGTTGCCTAGTAGTTCTTAAATGAAATATCAGTTGAGTTTTATAATGGCAGAATGAACATATATGTGAATGATCCCTTCTTTTCTAATCAATAGTTACAATCATAGCAGACAAAACTACATTATGGCCTGTTTCCATCACAGCCTATAAAGTTACCAGCCACAATAGTGGTTGATGGCTGAAGGTGGAGAGCTACTAAGATGACTCTGTTTCTGGATCCAGGCTACCAATCACCAACGATCTTTTATTTTAAATACTTAAAACAGCAGATCACTTTAACATGAAAAAAGATTACCAAATTGGAAAAAAAAAATGAAATGAAAAATTGTGAAATTAGAAGAAAAGGTGAAGAAATCAGTGATTTAAAAAGTGGACTTTACTACAAAGGAACAAACATTGGAAATACAAATGGAATAGGATTCATTATAAATAAAAAATGTCAGAAAAATATTATGAAAATTAATGGTAGATCAGATATGAATTGCAAGATGTGGTATTTACATTAATGCCAAGATTCCAAATTCAGATAATTTTATATTTACATTCTCATTTTGATGAAAAAGTAGAGAATTTTTATAAATATATTAACTGTGCTCTGAATAAACAGTCTTTTTAAATTGTCATCAGAAATTGTATTATTATAATCAATAAATAATTGAAATATAGAAGTTCTGTGGGTAAATTTGATAGAAATGAGAAACAGTAACACTTATGAAAATCCCAAGAAAAAATTATACTAAAATTTATTTTTTTGAAAAAAAATATGAAATGGAAATGGACAGGAAGTATCCAAATGAAGGTACAGTGAGTTTGAATTATATTTTGGCTAACATAAAATATTTTAAGATTGTAATGTTTTTAATGGATTCAACACAGGAAGTAATCATTAATTGGAAGCAACTACTTAGTGCAAGGAAAAGGAATTGTAGTTATCAAAGTTTTTAAGGTTTTATCATTAATTAATGAGATGTAAGCTACATATTCATGAAGAATTAGAGATACAAATTATTAAGAAAAACAATATTAACAGCTGTTATTCTAAATATTCAGAAATACTCCTATAAATTTAAATTTGAATTTGCAAATCATTTTAAAATATTAATAGATTTTGAAGGTGATTCAGATTTGACTAAAATCAACAAAGCAATAACTATTACACTCTTATGAATGGCAGAAAAGATAATATTAAAAAGCAACAGTTTGCCAATTGATTTTTAAAGACAATGTATAAAGAACATTGTATGAAGATGTTCAAAAATGACTGATCAATAAGAGTTCAATATCTAAAGTTTTGTAAAATGGTACAAAATGAAATTCATATCGACATAAGAAAATATAATTGGGGAAAAGGTTTAGAAAGATAATAAAGGTCTCAAAATGGTACAACAATATGGTATTAGAAGAAAAGTGATTTCTGCAATAATTGAAACGATTGAACTCTTGCTAAAAGAGAGATGATGTTATGAAATATATGGAAGAATTCTATGAAAATTATAAATTAATAAAGAACAAAGAAACAAAGCATCTTCTAGAGTATATTTAAATTAACCAGTATTTTAAGTGAAGAAGTGTGATATGTAATTAAATCTATAAAGAAAAAAACATTAGAAGATAAGAAAATTATAATTGATATCTTAAAAGAAGCAGGTGAAAACACAAAAAAATTGTTAGTAAAGTTACATACCTAATGTCTTAATGATGAAGATGTACTACTAGATGGTTGAAAGCATGCAGTAGTAACAATGATACTCAAAATGGTGATAAAATGTATTAGCATTTGTAAATCTATCATCATCTCCTATCAATTCTATGCAAAATCTTTACAATGATAATAATAACTTATCCAAAAATATATAAATTCAAACAGGGTCTTAGTACAATAAATGAACCATATGCAACTACTGAACAAATTTGTAGAAAGGATTAATGAATATGAATAGCCAATATGGTATGGATTTGTAGATTATAAAAAAAAACATTTCATCCTATGAGATTTTCCACAATGATCAAAGTTTTAATCACCACAAATAGATCCAGAATATGGTTATATTCTAAAAAATGTTTATCAAAATGAAACAGCAGTGATTCAATACATTGTAATACTAATATACTGAACATTGAGTAGCAAATATGACATTATGATTCCATATCTTCAAAATATTTTGTGAATTAAAACAATAAACTAAGGGGTTAAAAGTAAACTGAGATTATTCAAGTCATCAAGAATTGTTCAGTTTATGTGGGTTTTTTTGCAAATAATATTTTATGCATTCCAAAAATCTTGCAATATCAGATGTAATTAATAAATATCACATGATCATCATTTTCATTGATACCATGTGGAGTTTGTTACTGTTGAAACTAATAAATGAATAGTGAAATTCTAAAATTATTATTTAATGAATTTTCTCAGAAAAAGAAAATAAAGAATTGAGATAATCATAAATTAGAAGATGGTGGCAAGAAATCAAATTATTACTAGATATAGAAACATAATGGATCAAATTAATTATAAAATTAAACTCTGATGGAGGAATTTTGATAGAAGTAATTTCATATTTAAAAAAAATTATTTATGTTTGAAAAAGAAAATTTCAATAGTATGTTACAGGAATTCTTACTTATAAATATGAAATTTGAACCCTTGACTAAACAGAAATAAATACACAACTGTCCATACAGCAGTACTACCTAGTGCAAGCCATAGTAATCAATGTACATAAAATGCCTATCTGGGATCTATGATCAAATGTCTCCAGACTAGTTTACAGTTTGTGGCTTTGAGCAGTGAAGAGCCACAGGGTAGAAAAATATCTGGGATATTGGATAAATAGGTACTATATAGGGATTTTATAGCATCTATTGATTACTATGACTTTCACTGAGTAGCACTACTGTAGAGAGAGTTTCAGCAGAAAGGAATTAGGTGGGAGCTCATAGAGTGTAGAGTATGTGCTGAGGTGTATCACTTGAAATGTTTGAATAAGAATAGAAAGGAGGTAACAGGTTTCTGGTTATGTAGTCAGTGTGTAAATATTATAAAAGAGGTGAGACAGTGGTTTCTAAGTGTATCTAGTCTAGAGAGAAAGTCTGGAGAGAAGGAGCAAAATATAGTTAATGAAGATATGACAGTTTTACTGGAGTATCAGGAGATATGGGTGGAGAAAGTAGTAATACAATGGAGGTGGTTAGCCAGAATATAAATAAGATAGAGGAACAAGTGAACAATATAGAAGTAAAATTAAAATTGTTAGAGATGAAGTGTGAACAGATAAAGAAATTATTGAGTAGAAATGATAAGGAAGAAATAAATAAAGAAGGTCCAGAAGGTGGTAGAAAATGTTACAGATGGAGTAGAGAAAGTAGACTATGAGACAGTATTTATAGGAGATTCACTAATCAGAGAATGTGGAATATAATTGCAAGGGAAAATAGAAGCAGGTATGTAATAGTATGTTTGCTTGGATCTAGAATTAGGGATGTGACAGATAAAGTAAGAAATCAAGGTAGTAGAGATGTCTATGTTATGGTAGGGACTAAAAATTTGTCAGAGCCATCAGAGCAAGTAATGGATGGGTACATAGAATTGATTAGGAATTTGAGTAAGATTAAAGAAAGAATAGGGGTAGGGGTAGTTGGAGTATTACCAAGATTTGACAAGAGGTATTTGTTAGATGGGGCATGTTCTATAAATAAGAGATTGAAAAAATTGTGTGAGAAAAAATAATGTTATGTTTGTGGATGTAGGGGAATGGTTTATTGAAAAGAGGGACTTATATAGTAAAGATGGATTGCACTTAGGAAAACAAGGAAGTGAAGTTTTAGGGAGTCTGATATTTAAAGAGTATAATTTGGGAAATTTTTAAAGGGGGTGGGCTTTTAAATTGTAATATTATCAAAAAGAAGAAGAATGGATGGAATATAAAAAATAAGCAAAAGATGGCTGATTTAGATATAAGTGTAGATGTGGAGAGGGAATGGATCTGTAAGATTAATGGTAAGAAAGTTTTTTTATAAATGTAATGGAGAAGAAAGAATCAAAAGAATTTAGTTAGTAAAAAAGAAATTGTTAAAATTGGGTCTTTGAATATGCAAGGTGGTAAGAGACCAGAAAAGTGGCTGAAATTAAACAAAACAATTGAAAATTAAGAACTTGAGATATTAGCAGTAGTGGAAACACATCTAAAAGAAGAAGAAGAATCTATTTTGAAAGATGTGGTATGGCAGGATATAAATATGAAAAAAGGGGATGGGGGTATAGGTGTTATATCGAAAAAATATTTAAATATTCTTAAATGTCAAGAGCATTTGTGGTTTGAAATAAGTTTGGGTAGACAAAAATGGATTGTGGTTGTAGTGTATATAGCCACTGGTCAAACTGTAATGGAGTGAAACAGTAGTATACATGAATGCCTAGCTAAATATATACAGGATTTTAAAGAAAAGGGAATGAGAATAATGGTTATAGGAGATGTGAATGGACATATTGAAGAAATTAATGATGTAGATAATAAGAATGGTCAGTTTTTGAATGAATTTTGTCAAAGAGTAAATTTGAGCATTGGGAATTTATCAAATATTTATACAATACACATGGTCTAGGATTAGTATATTTCACACAATAGATTATGTATTGGTAGAGAAAGAGGGCATGAATAAAATACAAAAAATTAAGGTGTTTCATAATGAAGAGAGAGTATGTAATAGTGATCATAACTTTATTGTACTAGAAATGGTTAGTAATGTGATGAAGAATAAAAATAAAGGTAGAAACAATAGTGGAAAATGTGTATGGAGAGTGAATGATAAGAATAAGTTGGAAGAGTATAAAATACAAGTTGAAGAAGCCATGGAACAGTTGGTTGGGGATGATTATAAGGACTGGTGTGGTGAAATAAAAAAAATGGCAAATAGGGTTTTAGTTGAGAATATGCAGAAGAATAAAAGTAATAAAAATGAGAATTAGGGAAATGTGTAAAAGAGAGGAAAGAAGCATGCAGAGATTATAAGTGTGCTATTAAGAACAAAGAAAGTGAAAATGATATTAATGCTAAATGGGGAAAGTATTTAGAAAATAAGAAGTTGGCTAAAATGGATAATTATAGAGAGAGGATGAAGTTGAATAGTAAATTGTTGGAGGATATTAATAAAAGTGAAAGAGATGGAGTAAAAAATTTTGGAATCACAGAAAAAGGAATTATGTAGGGGAGAAAGAGATAGTATTAATATATGCTGAGGAAATAGAGTGTAGCTCATTCTAGAGAAGAGTTAGAGAGAATATTAAATAGATATGTAATGGATATAGAAAAGATGTTAGATGTAAAGGAATTAAGTGATAGAAAACATGAAAGCATTCAGTAATAGGAATATTAGGTTCACAAAAAATGAATTGAATGAGGCAGGGAAAAGATTGAAAAGTGGAAAGGTGAGAGGTTTAGATGTATGGGCAGCAGAGGTGGTAATCATGTTTTAATAAGATGGCACAGAAGACAGTTTTTCCGGGTAGTTGGAGTAATACAAGAATAAGATTATTATTTAAAGAAAAGGGTAAGGATCATAGAAAGTTAATTATAGATTGATAGCGGTAACATCAGTTTTATATAAAGTTTTCTCACATATGGTAGCTGGAAGAGTTGTAAAATGAATAGAAGAGAATAATGTAGTGGGGGAAATGCAAGGAGGTTTTAGGTCAGATAGACATATAGGAGATAGTTTATTTGTAGTTATACAACTTATGGATATGAGTAGGAATTCAGGTAGATAGTTATATATGACTTTTATAGATATAGAGAAGGCATATGATAGAGTAAATAGAAATAGATAAAGGGTAAGTTTAACTAATTTGGGAATGGATGAAGCTTTAATTAAAAAATTACATGAAAATAATTATTATACTTACCAATTAGGGGATATAGAATCAGTTAAGGATAAAAATGGGTGGGATTAAGGCAAGGATGCCCTGTGTCACCTATTTTGTTTTTGTTATATTTGAGTGAAATGGAGAAAGCAATAGAAAGACTAGGAAGAGAGATAGAGATACCATTAATAGGTGGCAAGGGATTACATATTTGGTCAGGTCTTTTTTTTGCAGATGATATTTTTTTGTGTGCAAAAAGAAGAGAAGATATGGAAGTTATGCTGAGGACATGTGCAAGGGTGGGTAAAGAGATTGATAATGGGGAAAGAGAATATGTAGAATTTTTATTGGGGGATATAAAGTTAAGTGTTGTGGATAGATATAGTTATTTGGGGATCATCTTAAGTAATCAGGAAAATTCCTTGGTTGAATGGGAGAAAAATAGGTAAATGAAGCAAAGAAAAGAAAGGGTTTAGTAAAGAAATTAACAGTGTTTTCATATAATAAATATGATGTAGTCAGAATTGTATGGTAGAAAGTTGTAGTAGCAGGGTTAACATATGGTAATGATGCATTATGTGTTAGTAAAAGGGTATTAGATTACTTAGAGAAAGTATAAAGGGAAGTAGGATGACATGCATTAGATGCAGATGTATGGACAGCAAAAGAGGCAATTCAAGGAGCAATGGGATGGTAAAGTTTTTATATGAAAGATGCAAAAAGTAAAATGAAAATGTTTGATAGGTTGCAGTTTATGGATAATAAAAAAATAGCCAAAATAGTATTTAATTGGGTTATGAGTAAAGAGCAGGCAGCAAGATGAGTGAGAAAGATAATGCAGTATGCAAAGGATTTGTATAAAGAATTTATATCTGTATACTTGTATAAAAGGTGGGATGATTGTGTTAGGAGGATTGTTGAGTGTTATAGTGGTATGGAATTGGATAAAAGAATAGATGCATTAATAAAGAATAGAGAGTTGGAGAGATGGAGAACTAGTATGGAGAGAAAAAGAGTTTAAATATATATAGAAGTAAATGGAACATTGGGTGCAAGTTAATTTATGATAATAGTAAGGTAAGTAGCTTAATGTTTAAGGCTCAAATGGGATCTTTAGGAACAATAGAATATATATGTAAATGGAAAAATATGGATGATTTAGTGTGCAAATTGTGTAAGGAAAATATAAAAAATATTAGACATCTGTTGATTGAATGTAAATGCTTTAAATTAGAAAGGGTACAAATAATGAAGTTATGGAAGAATAAATATGAACAAAGTGATTATACAGAAAGTAGGTTTTGGTTTTTATGCTGGTTTGGGAAAAGATAAGGGGGATTTAGATATAAAGGCCATAGAATTGACAAAGAATATGTTGTGGAAATGGTATGGAGCAGATTATAGGAAAGCTTAGGGTGGGAAATGGAAGGGGAAGGTAAAGTGGCTAACAGGTTTCTTTGGGCATAGTTGCCAAGAGATTCCTGACTCTATTTAAGGAGAAGTCAAGGTACATCACATCACATTACTATTTTAATAGCTCATGTAAGTATTGGAAATTGTGATCATATGATGTTTTAGTTGTTTTAAAAGGAAATACAAAAACGTTAGCTTTCTCAAATAAAATATAGAGTTGTTCTATTGGAAATAACAAGAAGTGATCAAATATAAAATATTTGGATGAGAAAAGAAAACAGTATATTTAACATCACTGAAAAAAAATGTAGAATGTGATAGGACATATTTTTAAATGAAAATTTATGGATAAAGAAAGACTTAATTTGAATCCCAAGGAATTCTGAAAAACCCAAAGAGAGACTACATGTGAGATAACATATTATAAGGAGAATTGTTGCTATGATATGGAAAACAGATGCTATGTTAAAAAATGGGATTAAATTAGGAGAGCTCTTCATTTTACAGTAGGGTGATAATGGATGAAAATGGTGAATAAGATATATTAGGAATTATAATTTAAATAAATAAAAATTATAGCAGTAAAAATACTATAAAAATAAAAAATGTTTAAAATGTTCTTCATGACGATCGTTTTATCTATTAAACAAATAAATCTTTTTAAATAAAAACAACTAACCACATTTACATACAAATATACCTATATAACTATCTACAAATTAAAACAACTGTTGATCACCTTTAATATAATTATAAATTAATTCTCACAGAATTAATGGCCTCAGTACTAACAGATCAATCAAAAGAATCTTTTTGACTTTATTTTTTCCTACATTATACTCATAAAAGATAACCTATGCATCATCAAATAATATTTTCTTATGAGTTCATGAATGCATAAAAGTGAGATGTTTGTTTTCAATTCTATTTTTATGAACTTTATTTTTTTATAGGTTTAATTTACTTTCACTTAAATATTCATGGAATGTTTTTACCATCTATAAAGTTTTTAAAATTATTTAATAACATTTCAAATCAAGATCATTTTTTAAAAGCTATTTTAATATTCCTAACAAATGACTATTTTCAAATGTTTTTATTTAACTTAGAAATTCTGTTTATTCATTTGTTGTTGTTTTTTTACTTTCTATGAATTAAATCTTGTGATTTTTAATATACTTCTATCTAATGGCTTTTCTTCAAATTTGTACATGTTATTGATGACAATGTAATATAATACTGAAATATTTCAGAGTCGTCCAATCATTTGTCCAACATAACAGTGTTAGAAAGACAATTTATGAATAATTGCATAACAGTTAATCAGAATAGATAAAATGAAAGATAACATTTTAAATTCTTTTGTATGTTTAAAAATTTTTTAAAAATATGTATGATATTCATTACCAAGAAGTTTTAGATATGTGTCTAGTGCATCTAAATTTTGTAAATATAATGCAGCTTTCCTTTAACAACCATATTTAATTTCCTTTTATTTATTAAGATATTTTCCTGAAATATATATATATATAACAGACATATTTTGCAGATTTATTCACGTAAGACTTTAATTAGATATTCCAACATTTTGACTTGATCACACAAGCCCTCAACTGAAAAATGAATATTGTATAGATGTAAACAGTGTTCACAATAATGTTAAAGCCCCACAACTAAAAAAAAAACAGGTGTATCAAATTGAGCAAATTGAAAAATAAATAAACAAATAAAAAGTTCTAAATCTTTGGAGTAATTGATTTTGCAAAAAAAAATTTCAAATAGGAGAAAGTTTACATATATCGTCTCATTTGTTCATACACTTTGAACTTTTCAGTATTTCAATAGCTTCTCTGATCTTGCATTGATGTAGGTTTTCACATCTGGATAGAATTCTAGTCCTAGAAAAATCAATACTGTGACTTGAATCCATGTCATGAATCAGGAGTGCTGATGATGATGAATGTTGTTTTACTGCATTAGCAGATTAATTCCTTTTAGTACTGATGTGATGATTGCTCATACACACATAAGATTTACAAATTCCACATAGAATTCTCATAAACTCCTTGAGCCACAAAATGGATTGGATCTTTAGGCTGGGATAAAAAATTACTAATTTTTTGATAAGCAGCACATGCTATTTTTATGTTGTACATTTTAGAATATGGCTGATACTGTCTGTTGCAAAATATCTAATAACTAAAAAGTAAAATAAGAAGTTCACTAAAAACTAAAAAATATTTTTCCCTTTAACCACAATTTGACAGTATATTTAATTTCAAATGAAAACAGAGGACATCCATGAATTAATTATAATTAATTAAATTTCTTTTTAAAACTAGTGATTGAATTATTAATTTATGGATGCTTCCTTTTTTTATTTCCAGTTAAATACTCCAACCCAAATAGTTGTCCAAGAAACATGTTTGACCTTTAGTACATTAATTCTCAAATAAAATAAAATGATTTTTTTTTATAAAATATTTATATAGGTAATATTTATAGACTTAATTTACTTTCACTTATATATAATATCAAATAATTTGATATATAATATCAAATAAAGTAATTTGTAGTGAAGAATTCTGCTTTGATAGAGTTTTTATTTTCTATATGGAAAATGATTTGAAAAAAAATTAAGGAGTCATATTTTATAAATAGTACATAGAATATATTGAATAAACAGTGTAATTGTGTTAGTATTCACAATTTATGGAAAGTAGGTCATTCACATGGAAACGTTACTGGTGTGTTAATTTAATAAGCATTAAATATTAATGTATTGCTACTCAAGATGGCAGAATACACCATAAGCTGGTTATAGCATTTAAAAAATTTTGTAGTATAATTCTAATGAATTTTTATATATATAATTCATAGTATTATTTCTGAGAGCTTCCATGTAATAAAAAATATAATAGCTGAGTCTCAGTACAATAACAAGTACTTTCCTCAAAGCTTCTTCTTTCTCAAATCATAAGAATGGGTGTGATGAAATTTTAAATTATTTTTTTCATCTGTTATTTTTTCCTCATTCTCAAATTCTATTGGTTGCCTAGTTTTAAAAAAGATTTTATCCTCCAATAGCCTTTTCCAAATATTGTTAATATTTTTTAATTAATGCTTTTTATTTATGTTGTTAGACCTTTTAAAAATTTCTAAAGCTTCTCTTAGCAGTCTCTGGACATATTGTTCAATTTTTGTGAGAAAGTGTTTTATTGAAATTGATGTCATGGTTAGTTAATATAATGTGTGAATAAATTGCTGATGAATTGGATTTTTCTCTTACTGCCAAATAATGTTCTTCGTTTCATGTGTTTATTCTACAATTGGTCGGACTAATGTATGAGTGTGAACAAACTCCACATGGAATTTTATATACACCATGACAGTCCAAAGGAATTTTATCAGGCGGAAATACTTCATTATATATATAAGACATATTTTGTGGCTTCATTCATGTTAAAAAATTTAAATATTGATATACCGACAATCACACAAATTATCCACTGGGTGATAAAGGGTCACCCACAAAATATGTCTTTTATATATGCAACCCGTGAAAATCTTCATATCAACACACACACACACATATATATATATATATATATGTTAAGATAACTGATAGAATTTTATAAACTATTCCTGAAATGTTTTTACCATCTATAAACTTTTTTCTATTATTTAATAATAATCCAATCAAGTCCTTTTTATTAGACATTCTCATTTCCCCAAAAAATAATTGTTTTTATTCTATAAATCAATGATTTAAACAGTAAAGGAATAAATTCTGTTTTCCCATTACTATTATATATACTCTTAAAATAAATATTATAATAATTCTTATCAAATAAAATACTTCTAATGGATTTATGAGAGTAACCTAAATCAATACAATTATTATAAAATTGCTTACTTTGAATCAAAGTAAAATTTGCAAAATTATTGAACCTTATATTTCTATAACAAAAATTCTTAAAAGAAATATTTTTATAAATAAGGGACAGGTATTATATCGACACTTAATAGCATTTCTTAATTTCTTAATTTTAGTAAAATGATTACAACATAAACATACAAATCATTCTGTTTTTAATAATAATTAAATCTAAAAATGTTAATTTTATTAAAATATAAAGTACATTTTTCTTATTAATTTCTTACCAATGCAATTTTTTTAAAAAACTACCTTAAATTCCCCAATGTTTATTTAATCTAATCTACCTTTATTGTTTATTATATCATCTGAAATTTTGAACTATTTATTAAAAATATATGTATTTTCAAATAAAAATTATTCTTATAAATGACATTTCTATTTTAGAAATATTGATAAAATATTAAAATGAAATAATCAATAAGATTGATAATAATAATAATAATAACTTTATTCTTTGGACATTTTCTACAATGCTTGCAAAAATATTAAATTTTAAAAAAATCATATTTATTGTTATTCAGTTTCTAAATCCAATAAATTACTATTTAGTCATCTTAAATCTAATAAAATTTTATTTAAAATTTTACTTACAACTTTTAAGAAATTACAAAAACCTGCTACAAGTCAATACTACTGGTTTATTTTACAACTATTTGCAAGTGGACAGCATACATTATCAATTCCTTTTGACTTCTCTTCTAAAACTTAATATAATCTTAATCTATTCACAGTATTTTTCTCAAATAATAAATATTACATAAATATTCTGAGAAAAAAATCATAAAATCTATAAAAAATATATGTTTATTTTTTTTTAAATGGAACACAAAAAAGAAGTATTTTCAAATATCAATCACGAATCTTCTCATGCAGAGAAAACAAGAAAGTACCAATCATAATAATGTAGGGGATTACTGGATCATTTACATGACTTTTTAATTACCCTAATTCTGCATAATACTACAGTCTTTAGATTAGTTTCAGGTTAAATCATTAAATAAATGCAAAACCACCAAATTAATGAAGGGAAAATGCATTAACCAGCAGATATCTTATTCTGAACAAATGTTTTCTAGAAAAATCATTTATAAGACTTTCATATAAAAATCAAAGATATTCAAAACATTAAAAAAATTTCTCATTTCATCTTTATCAATAAGATGACAAATGGCTATCTATTTATCTAACAAAAATGTCCTAATATTGACTAATAACACCCTCCTCTAAAAAATTAATAAAGAAATATATTAAAGGATAAGTGTAATATTCAATAACCCAACCTTTCTTAATTTTATCATATTTATCTAAAATACATCAAATCTTCTAATAATAAAATCAAATCATGAATAATGTTAGTTTTAGTAGAATAATTTTTGGCTTAATATAAAAACAATTCCATCAATACTTTATAATCTATTAGCAGATAGATATATATAAAGTACATCCTAGTGAACAGATGATTGGTTATTTTTTCCAAACTGCCAGAAGTGCTATCTGTGAATCAATGCATGTGTAAAGTAGACATAGTTTAGCTATTTACCACAAACATTTTAAGACACTTGTGTATCTGCATCACATAAAATATGAAAAATCAGAGTTCAGTTCCAAACTATCCTTGCCATCACAAAATTTTCAAATCACTTGAAAACATTATTTTGAATCGTGATTTTGTTCAGAAAAAATTTGCCCAATTTCTTCAAAATTTAATGTTAGTGTAATATTCCACTGTTGGTTAAGATATAAATATGATAACATTTTATATCTAATTTATAATTCAGTCATGGTAATCAATATTACTGCATAAATATGCACTGGTTCAGAGATGGCGCTGTTAGAAGTTTGGAGAGACAGTTACTTTTTAGTTATGTATTTTTGATATCAAAGAAACAAAATTCACAACTCTAATTTATTAAAACAGGCAAAACTCTCTATATGTATTGCCACTCAGTGTAAGCCAGAGTAATCAATGGATGCCAGAGGCTTGTGCACAAATACGTATAGAGAGTTTTGCCTTTCTTAATAGCAGTTATAAGCAAGCATAAGAGATGGTGATCATGTGATGTTTATTAACTCTAATTAATATTAAACCCTGCAATTCTACTATCAAAACATCAAGATGAAGAATAATCGTCAGCAATAAAAAAAATAATTAAAAAAACCTCTTACAAATTCCGAAGTTTTATTATTAATCATTTTGCAGTAAAATCAAGAATATACTTTGAATAAAATTATTTTTATGATTGAAGAAAACATGCAATATAAACACTATTTACAGTGATTCATGTAAACTTCTCTGTCAAATTTTTTTCATTACTTTTATAACAATAAGTGCTTATACTTCTCTTTGATATGGTGAGTGCGCTGAGACGCAGTAATAGAGAAGCTGATACGCAGTAATAGAGAAGCTGATAAGAGTAATGATACAACGACTGAGCACTTTCGAGAACTTATATTATCTTGCTATGATTATGAAAAGTTTTTGAAAGCTATTGCTGCACCTGCACTCAACACATACTTTTATAATAACTAATAATTCTCCCCCACAGTCACTGGTTAAAAGCTTCTTAATATCCATTACTTAATTCTACTAACAGTTTATCTCTAAGATCAATATTATCCAACATTGCAAAACAGCCTTTGTTCTTCTTTTAGTAAAACAACAGCATTAGCCTCAATTTCTTTAGGCTGAAATAAATTGGGGTAAAAGCAAATCTTTTTAAACAAGTAATTCTTTATTTAAAACAAGTTCTCATCTGAATTTTGAGGACTGGATTGAAACAATAAAATCAATAGTTCACTAAAAGTACAAACAATAAGCTTTCTTTAAACTATTGAGATCAGATTACCACAGAATTTCTATTAGATTATATACAAAATTAAAAAAATATGATGAATGATTTTTGGGTCGGTCTTAATAAAAAGTTCAAACAATGAAGTAATGTGACAGAGTTAGATACAATCCATGGGCCTTAATTCCAGAATCTGCCAAAGCACCCTGCACCAAACCACACATGGAATCCCACACTCTCTATATACATAAAGACAGACAACTTCAGAAGGTCAATGGGGTTGTGTAATGACTTAGAAGTTTTAAGTAATTCTAGGATTATACATGAGGAAAAAAGAATTGGAGTTTGTTAATGTTATCATGTGATTGAGTATAAAGAAATATTAAATGATTCTGAGGAAGTCTGTTGAACAATTGAAACAGCTATTTTGAAAATGTGATAAAATGTTATATTTAAACAAAGGAAGTAAATAACCTCCCACCCATTCCCAGAATATGAGTTAAAACCCTCTAAATGTTGAACAAGGCTTCAAGGATAGAATGAGGTCTTCTATACTTAGGTGTTCTGACATTTATAAGCATACCTTTGACAACATTGTTGGTAATTCAGAGTGAAACTAACTTATCATTTAGCTGAAATATGAACTTAAGAGTTATTAAACTCATAATCACTCAATCAATTATATAAGGCTGGAGACATAGCCCATCTGGTTGATAAATTAGCTTCACTCTGAATTATCAATAATGGTGACAAAGGCATGCTTATAGATACCAGAACTCCCAAAATAGGGTATATTCATTCTATTCTTAATCCTTTGTTCAGCATTTAGAGTGCTTTTAGTTCATAAGACTGCAGGAAGGTAATTTATTGCTTTTGTTCACATATACTTTGAGTTATGTTTAATTAAAGATTTCATATTAAAGTGTTATATTGTATAGAGTGCATAAAAGGTTAACAAACATAGAAATATTAATTTTTAGTGAAGTTTATGCTTTATATCAGGGTTAAAATTATAATAAATTCTTGCCTAATAAATGATTAGTTATATTCATCTAAAGTGGATGTTGACAAATTTAAAAGTGCAAGGAATTTTACACTTGTAGATTATGTATATGTTGAATAGTTTATTCTTCAGAAATTGATAAAAAATTAAACATTAAAAGTTTTATGGTCAGGCTATAACTCATGGACTTTGAACTTCAGAGCTCACTATTATAACAATTACACTGAATTACATAGGCCTATAACATATTACCACCAAAACATAACATGATCACAATTTCCTAGGATTATACAAGCTGTTAATAACAGTATCAAGTTCTCATACAGTAGTGTCAAACAGTGAAAATCTTAGTAACCAAATGGATGCAAGAAGGTTTGTGTAAAATCTCTATCTAGTGCCTACTCATTCAATATCCCCAGATTAATTTCTATATTAAAAATTGTTAGTTTGGAAATAACTAGATAACTGTATAAAATAAATACTAATTTTACATTAAATATATTTGCAACAGAGAGGAATTTATTTATTGCTTCAACTAATTTTTTTAGTATGAATCCATATATTTTATTAAATAAATATACGTAAAACAATTAAGACAATTAATTACTCAGCTATCTTTCAAAGCATTGACTCCTAAAATAAGAATTGTAAATGAAAAGTTTTCACTCTTAGTTCCAAGTCAAAAAATCTGTATCAGAGATGGACAGTATACAATCATTAAACCCCACATGTTCTCAGAATATTAAACTCATCCAAAAATGTTAGAGTAACTTTTAAAGAGTCCATCTAAATGTATACATTTTAAAAATGATCCACTTCTAACATTACCACAGGAAAAAGAATATTAATTTATCACGAATCACATCCAACCTTGCATAAAGTTATTCTAAACCATTAGAAACTACTCCAAATTGATCATTTTCAATATAAAGTATATTCTGTGTCATATTTTTGGGTTTCGCATTAATTTAATAGTAAATGGTATGCTAGAAATAAACCCAGTTGCTAAATGGGTATGTGCAATCAAAGTATATTACTGAAACAGATGATTATCCAGAAGATAGGAATATGCTTAGCACTTCAATATAGTGTCAATTGATAACTTATGTTTATGTAGATAGTTCTGAAGTACAGTAATGTAAAATTGATAATTGTCATTAATATGGATATTACATTTAGGTTTAGGCAGTAATATAACAGTTTGCTTTGGTGTATATTATTTCTTTTGAAAAGAAAAAATACTGTGGTTGCTACACCACTGAGATCATTAGAAATATAATTATTAATCCAGAATTTGTGTAATTAAATACCAATAAGTTTATTCAAATTCTTATGGCAATTGATATGTTTAAGATATCCAGATGAGAATACCAGAAGTAAGCTCCTTCTGAATGGATGTGTACAATTCCATACTTTTACATGATAAAGATTAATTACATGTTTGGATATTGGTCTTCACTACATTATCTCTGCTGATCACATTGTATGCTCATACTATTCTATGGTATAATAATATCTAGTACCTCATTGCCATTGTTACAGATGTGTAAAATGTCATTTAATAGACTAAAAATAATTGTATATTGCTCAGAAGTTGTTAAGAGATATAAGTACCCAAATGGCAGAGTTGAGCTATCATCTGTGGATTTTGAGCTTCAGATTTGGTCCCTCTTTTATGACACCAAACTACTTTATTTTGTGTTAACTAAAATATATTATATATACAGCACTTAAATAATGTTCAAAACATGACAATATCCCAAGTCTATATCATGATAATCCAATGCTTTAATTACTGAAGAAATGATTGTAACATCCAATGCCTTTTGATAATCTATATCCAAACATAATCACAACTCATATTAAGCCAATAAACATCACATGATCACCATTTCACAACTCATATTCATTGATTTTTCATAGCTTTTCTCAATACCTGGATATGATATATTGTACTAAACCACTTTCTAATCCAGCTTCTTCTTTTTTTTTTTTTTTGGTCTGTTAAAATCCAAAAATTGATGAAGAATAATATTCTTTAAGAATATTTATTAAAATGTAGCAGTAATGATTAGATTATATAAAAATATTTAAAAGATCAACGTTTGAGGAAAATGTATGGAAGAGTGACTTACAACATTTTAATAAGAAGTATGTTGTGGATTAAAATGGAAAACTAAAAAATAAAAGTACATGGAGTTTACTTAAGCTATCTACATTTTGAAGATGATGTTTTTTTTTGCAATTCTGCTTCAGAGTTTCAGAAAATTTTCCAAGAGTTATTAGATAAACGTTAAGAAAGTAAGACAAAGATAAATGATAACAAGATTAAAGCATGTTCACTGGATTTTCTCAAAAAAAGATTAAAAAAAAGAGTGATAATGTTTATACCTTGGGCATATTATTAACACAGATGGGAACCTAAGTGATGATATTAATCATAGAATTAAACTTTAATGGAGAGGTTTGGGCAGAAAAAAATTAATATGAAAAGTAAATATGCTTATGTGTTTGGGGGAAAAAAGGATTTTAATAATTGTGCTTTACGAGCTCTTACTTATGGATCTGAGACTTAAGCATTTAACAGAAGAGTAATACAGTGACTTCTGATGACTCAACAAAGTATAGGCAGATTTTTGTTAGGAGTAACAACAAAGGATTGAAAACAAAACACACACATATAGATAGATAGATAGATAGATAGATAGATAGATAGATAGATAGATAGATAGATAGATAGATAGATAGATAGATAGATAGATAGATAGATAGATAGATAGATAGATAGATAGATAGATAGATAGATAGGTAGGTAGGTAGGTAGGTAGGTGGGTGGGTGGGTGGGTGGGTGGGTGGGTGGATGGATGGATGGATGGATGGATGGATGGATAGATAGATAGATAGATAGATAGATAGATAGATAGATAGATAGATAGATAGATAGATAGATAGATAGATAGATAGATAGATAGATAGATAGATAGATAGATAGATAGATAGATAGATAGATAGATAGATAGATAGATAGATAGATAGATAGATAAGAGAACAAACAGCTTTTACTGAAAATATTACTAGAATAAAAGAGACTAAAATGGAAACTGGTCAACATTGATAACAGATGGACAATTAATGCTAAACTGGATTTTAAGAAAGTGTAAAAGACCTAGTAAGAAACCACATGTAAGATGGCATGGATGAATTAAGGAAGTTTGTTGTTGTGATGTGGAAAAGAGAAGCTAAAAATCGGAGAAACTGGGTTAAACTAGGAGAAATATTCATCCTGCAGTGCGTTGATAACGATTGAAAATGATGATGATGATGATGATAAACAGCACATAACTGTTTTAACTCGTTTCATTAATACCATTATCATCAATCAATGAAGTACAATTATCGATATACGACTGTTTGTAACACATTCTTCAAAATACAGCTTCAATTATTATCTTTTTATCTTATCCATTCTTTTTAATTATGTATAGAAACAACATTAGCCAAAGTATTACGAGTTTTATACTCTTATTTGAAATTAAATCACTTTGTGCTTTTACTTTAAGTTGACTGTGTTTATCCAGATATCCCTACAACAAAGGATTACGTCACAACTGATCTATTATTCTTATAAACAACAAGAAAAAGCAACTCTTTATTTATGCCTTGGAAATCTTTCAGGCTATCGGTTTCCTTATAATTTAACATAAAAAAAAGATTTTAGGCTTTTTTATATATTTATTTTAAATGAAGTAGTCTTTATTGCGCTTTCCTTTTGCTATCTTTAGATTGAATATATATATATGTAATTTACGTTCTTATTCCTTTATATATAGTATAAAATAAAATATATACAGCTAAAGATTTTTTTCACCACTTTTTAATCAAGTTGCTATATATATAATGTTAATAGTCTTCTTCTCTTTGAGTTAGTCTATTATTATGATATTGATCATATGGCGAGAGTCTGTCATATGACGTTTAAGCATTCTAAAGGCAGATTGAACATGTAACAATTTCATTCTCAGAAACTTCACCTTAGATTTTATCATTTTATAGCTACATTAAGCTGCAAAAAAAATTATTATATGTACATATAGGATAAAATTGTTTAAAATTTATAACCATTGATCCTGAATACTGTCAGTATTTAAATATTGTTAAATGATGTTTAAAACAATTGAAAAATCTTATAGAGCATTTAACATTTAAACATCTTATATTAAGTTTACATATAAATAGGCATTTTCACTTTTTAACTTCTGATCAGAAATATCTTATATTGAAATCCTTAAGAGTAATATCTCCTTTCCTTTAATAAATTTCCTAAGGTCATCACTTATTTTACCTTTTTTTTCTTTGTTCTTGTTTTATATTTTTATTTTTTTTGTTTTTGTTTCATTAATCATCATCATCATCCATTATCAATCCACTGCAGGATGAAGGTCTCTCCAAGTTTAATCCATCTTCTCCAATCTTTAGCTTCTCTTCTCCACATCATCCCTGCACACTTTCTTATTCCATCCATCCATCTCACATGTGGTCTCTTTCTGGGTCTTTTACAATCTCTTGGAACCTAGTTTAAAATTTCAATTGTCCATCTATTATCATCTCTTCTAGCTATATGTCCAGCCCAACTCCACTTCAATCTTTTATTTTTTTCAATGAGGTCAGTAACACCTGTTTGTTCTCTTACACATACATTGCATTTTCAATCTCTTCTTGTTACTCCCAACATACATACTTCCTTGAGTGGTCTAAAGTCTCTGTATTGCTCTTCTATTAAGTATCCAGGTCTCAGATCCATAAGTTAGAACTGGTAAAACACATTTGTTAAAAACCTTCCTTTTCAAACACATAGGCATATTTCCTTTTAGTATCAAGTTATTTCTACCAAAAGCACTCCAACTAAGTTTAATTCTATGATTAATTTCCACCATTATGTTTGCATCAATATTAATAATCTGACCAAGGTATTTGTAACTGTTAACTTCTTTTAATTTCATCATAATCAATCTTTATTTTCATATTTTGAGCAAATTGATTAAACATTAATATCTGCATGTATATAGTTGTATGCGTATAATACGATAGATATGTAAATATATGTAAGTGTATGTGATTCAATCAAAGGTGTTAATAGATCTTAATATATCGGCATATTTGAATATTTAAAAATCATGAAAATACACAAATTTAGTATATATACATATAAATGAATCCTACAATTAAACTTTGTTGGGGTGATTTTGATAAAAATAACTTTATATTTAAAAAAAATATTATGGATCTGAAACTGGGACACTTAACAGAAGAGTGATACAGAGACTTCAGATCACTTATTGAAGTATAGAGATATATGTTAGGAGTAACAAGAAGAAATCATAAATGAAATACATGGATGAGAGACCAAACAGTTGTTACTTACATCATTGAAACAATTAATACACTGTAATTGGGCAGGATGTATTGCTAGAAGAGATGATAACAGATGAAAAGTAGAAATCTTAAACTGAATCCCAAGAGATTGGAAAAGACCTAGAAAGAGGCCATATATGGAAATGGGTGGATGAAAGAAGAAAATGTGCTGGGATGGTGTGGAGAAGAGAGGATGGAGATTAGAAAAGAAGCACTGAATTTGGAGAGACCCTCATTATGCAGTGAATCGAAAATGGTTAAAAATGATGATGATGAAATTTAAATGATAGTTATATATGTATATTATTTGTGTGCAAATGGATTTAAATATGTTAAAGGTTAAATATAGTCATTATAAATTTATTTATATGATTATTGATGACTTGTAATTAATTTATTGAGCGCACAGAAAGCATATGTAAATACTTTAATTAGGCTTTAACTTGTATTCAAGGTGATTTAAAATTTGTAATAATCAAGCATATTTTGCCAATAGAGGGACCTTCCAAACCATGACACAAGATAGCGACTTTTATAAAGATAAGAGCAGCCATTTTATCTTTAACATAAATTTCTACTTATATAGTTGAATCTGAAGCATCTTGATTTGGAAGCATGAAGTAGTTCTTTTCTCCATTATTTAAGTCCACTATTTCCTTTACAAATTAACTTACACAAAAACTTGCAATTTACAGTGAGTTAATGTTATGATCTTAATGTTGGAAATTCTATAAACTATTGAAGAGTAATAATTAATTTATTGAACACACAGAAAGCATATGTAAATATTTTGATCAGGCTTTAACCTGTATTCAATGTGATTTAAAATTTGTAATAGTCAAGCATATTTTGCCGATAGAGGAACTTTCCAAACCATGACACAAGATAGGGACTTTTATAAAGATAAGAGTGGCTATCTTATCTTTAACCTAAATTTCCACTTATATAGATGAATCAGAAGGATTTTGATTTGGAAACATGAAGTAGTTCTTTTCTCCACTGTTTAACTCCACTATTTCCTTATTGTACATTATCTTCATTTTCAATTTTTCAAATTATATAATGAAATCTGTGAAGATCTAATGGAGTTTGGTTGAAATATTATTTAGTGTTTGTTGAATAAAGTTCTTCTATTAAAAAAAACAGGAATACAGTAATTTGGTTTTAGAATTGAGCTTATGATTATATAATGAACAATGACACCCAAATTAATACATGGAGAAATGTATATACTAGGAATGCTTTGTTTAAATAGTTTAAATTTACTATCACTAAATAAAAAGCAATTAAAAATATTTAAACAATTTGAAATGTTAATTGTATCCAACAGAATTTTGATTACACCATAAAAAATGTAAATTTTTCAGAAATAATCCTTGGTCTGCTTATATTCACAGAATCATGCCCTCTTCAATTTCAGAGAAACAGTAGCATCTAAGAAAATGAACGCTTCACCAAAAAGCAATTCTCATTTTTTTTATGTATAAAGAATGAGACGTGATGGTTCCAGAGACTCCTATTACTGAAGGCGAAAAAGCATAACTCAATGACCAAAGCAAATCATCAAAAAATGAAACAGAAATCTACTGGAAAGCATTAGTTCAAACTTCACATAACAAAGGCTTATAAATTACTGTCATAAGATGTTTTCCTGAAGGGTTGTGATGATGATGTTTTAGTTGTATTTATATATTGGACTATTTTTATCATCTAATATTAAATATTGAATATCTTTAGAAAAATTAACTTAATTTAAATTTTCCAATTACATTCAACTGCTAGGAATAGATAAGTATATGCTGTTTCTACTGACTTCTTTTTGGAAAGATGGATCAGTTGATTAGAGTATTACCTTAAAATTCAATATTCAAAAATCTAATGATCCCCGGTCCATTTCTATGCTACTACTGTCACTGGTCAGGCTGCGACACCTGAGGAAAAGAGGAGAATAATACCTCTTCAAATATGCATATACTAACCTGTGTGCTATTATCAACTGTTGAATGTACTTTGAAAATTTAAATAAAGTTTTTTAAATACATTCAGTTCTTAATATTAGATTATGAAAATAGTCCAATATATTAATGCTGTCATAAGATGTGCTAAAAATCTTATGAATAAGAAATAAAAATATATATTATGTTATGCTATAATGTTGGAAAATGGGTCACTCAAACCAATTAATCATGCTGGGAATATTCTCTGAGCACACTCTGATATATGAGTACAAATCATGTGATAAAATTAAAGTGATTTGAGAGTCTGATCAAAAAACAACATCCAAAATTGTCAAAAGAGGATCACCATGGGAACTGAGAATATATTAATTGTGAGGCAAAAATTCTTGATGTGAGATAAATAAAAATAGAGTGCTTGTCCACTGCTATTTGTTGTTTTATTGTGAAAATGTAAACATTGGGATAAAAAATATGCTATTGGCCAGGAGGGTTTAGTGAGTGACTGAATGGCAGATTCTGGAGTTAAGATGATCATGGCTCAGAAACTGTCATTTCAGTGCCTGAACTTTTTATGAACTTCAGAACAGTAAACTATTTGATTATTATTACTACAAAATAATAAGAACCAGAGAATAAAAATGAAATTGAAGTATAAATAACATTTTGTGTGAACTAAGGACTCCAAAAGCTATCAAGGAATAAATATGACAAGAGCCACTTACATTACATTTTAGGAAGCTAGCTGTGACAAATATCAGCTTTAGTAGTGAAAGCTTGGAGAGTAGTTGAATATACTGATAATAACCAAAAAAATATGGAAATATCTTTGCAATGTAATGATTATTCACCATTCACAAGTTGTTACATTTGGATTTAAATGAGCCTCCACCTTGTGTGCAAATGCTATATGAAAAAATATTAAAGTACCAATGTGGGCATGAAAATTCAGGTATTTGATTCATTTAGTTCACTTGGCAAGTGTAAGTCATCTGATTTTTAATGCTTGGTAGATGGTTGAGATGTAGTGAGTAATATCAATAAGGGTTACCCTGATAAAAGCCCAAACGACTTCAAAGCAGATAGATGGTTGATCATAACTTTTGGTTGAAATACAAATGACTATCTTAAAGTAGTCTCCTTCATTCAATAAGATTATGAGACAATGTAATTATTTAGTTATAATATAATTTTTATATTGGTAGTATACAAAGAACAACCACTAACTAGATAGATGGTGTTCATTATCACAATAATAAATATGTCCTGAAATCAACTAAAAAACTAATAATGAACTAATATAGAAATACCACAAAGAGAACATCAATTTAAAGGCACCTAATAATAATAATAATAATAATAATAATAATAATAATAATAATAATAATAATAATAATAATAATAATAATAATAATAATAATAATAATAATAATAATAATAATAATAATAATAATAATAACAACAACAACAGCAGCAGCAATAATAACAGTAGCAAACTCTTCATTTAGTAGCACCACCCAATGCAAGCCTTAGAAATTAATAGATACCAGAAGATTTTGTGCTTAAAATTCCTGTCTAGTGCATAATTACCCAATATCCCCAAACTAGTTTCTAACTTGTGGTGTTCATCAGTGAGGAGCCTTGGTTTTGAAAACACTGCACATAGGAATTTTGTACACAAACTTTTTTGCATCAATTGATTACTAAGGCTTTCACTTGGTGGCACTACTGTATGAAGAATTTGCTAAAATTGGATAATCAATTACAAGATTTTGAACTCAAGTCACCATGCCCCAAGTCTCATTGATAAAAGCAAAAACCAGCCAGAAATTGAGCTAAGAATGGGCATTTAAATACAGGGATTTTATATGTATCTAATACACTAGGTGGCAGCAGAGTAAATAGCTTAATGCTAGGTTTGGGAAAAGATAAGGGGGATTTAGATATAAAGGTTATAGAGTTGACAAAAATTATGTTGTGGAAATGGGATAGAGCAGATTATGGGTAAATTTAGAGTGGGGAATGTAAAAGAAAGTGGCTAACAGGTTTATCTGGGCTTAATTGCTGAGATATTCTTGACTTCGTTTAAGGAGAAGCCATAATACATCACATCACATATTAATAATTGCTATTTATTAATATTAATTATTATTGTATAAGAAAGTGTAATTAATGGTTAAGAGTATTTGAAAGATTGAAAATTGTGTTTTCTATTTGTTTTTATTTGTTTTAAAGTTTTTTCGTTTGTTATTTATATACAGAAATTAAAAAAAAAAAAGTTCTTTTTTTCTGTTTTGTTATTTATATATTATTTTGTATATAGAAATTTTTTTTAACAAAGTAAATTTGTTATTAAAAGATTTTTAAAATTTAAGAACACATTTAATTTTAAGAAAAAATATAACGTTCGAAAAATACGAGAAATAAAAAATATGGATTGCATTTGTATTTCATAATGTGTATATAATCAGAAGAAAGAAATTAGCTGTCCTTTGGTAAAATGTAATGTATGTGATGAGGTTTATCACTTGAAATGTTTAAATAAGATTAGGAAGAATGTAATAGATTTATGGTTATGTAGTCAGTGTGTAAATGTGATAAAAGAGGTAAGAAAGTGGTCTCTAAGTATAGATACTCTAAAAAGAAATATGAGGGGAAAGAGAGCAAAATGTAGTTAAGGAAGATAAGATAGAGTATGGGTTTAGTGGAGTGTCAGGAAATATGAGTGGAAAAAGTAGTAGTACAATGGAGATGATTAGCCAAAGAATAAATAAGATAGAGGAAGAAGTGAAAAATGTAGAAGTAAAATTAAAATCATTAGAGATAAAATATGAGGAGATAAAGGAATAATTGAGTAGGAATGATAAGGAAGAAGTAGATAAAGAGGATCAGAAGGTGGGAGAAAATGTTATGGATGGAGTAGAGAAAGTAGATTATGAGACAATATTGATAGAAAATTGTGGGGATATGATTGCAAGGGAAAATAAAAGCAGGTATGTAAGAGTATGTTTGCCTGTAGCTAGAATTAGAGATGTAGCAGATAAAGTAAAAAATCAAGGTAATAGAAATGTGTATGTTATGGTTGGGACTAATAATTTGTCAGAACCATCAAAAAGAGTAATGGATGAGTATATAGAATTGATTAGGAAGTTGACTAAAATTAAAGGAAGAGTAGTAGTAGTTGTATTATTACCAAGATTTGACGAGAGGCATTAGTTAGATAGGGCATGTTCTATAAACGAGAGATTAAAAAATTGTGTGAGAGAAATAATGTTATGTTTGTGGATGTGTGGGACTGTTTTATTGGAAAGAGGGAGTTATATAGTAAAGATGGGTTGCATTTAGGAAAACAGGGAAGTGAAATTTTAGGTAGTCTGATTTATAAAGAATATATTTTGGGAAACTTATAAAGGGGGTGGGATTTTAAATAGCAATATTATCAAAAAGAAAATGAATGGATGGAATGTAAGAAATAAGCAAAAGGAGTTTTATTTAGATATAAGTATAGATATGGAGAAGGAATGGGTCTGTAAAATTAATGGTAAGAAAGTTATTTATAAATGTAATGGAGAAGAAAGAATTAAAAGAATTTATAAAAGAGTAGTTAGGAAAGAAGAAATTGTTAAAATTGGGTTTTTGAAAATGCAAGGTAGTAGTGACCAGAAAAGTGGATGGAACTAAATAAAACAATTGAAAATGAAGAGCTTAAGGTATTAGAAGTAGTGGAAGTACATCTAAGAGAGGAAGAAGAACCTATTTTGGAACAGTTGGTATGGCAGGGTATAAATAGAAAAGAAAAAGAAAAAAGGGGTGATGGTACAGGTGTTATATTAAAAAAATATTTAAATATTGTTAAATGTCAAGAACATTTGTGGTTTGAAATAAGGTTGGATAGATAAGCATGGATGGTGGCTATAGTTTATATAGCCACTGGAGATAGTCAAATTATAATGGAGTGGAACAGTAACATATATGAATGTCTAATTAAGGATATACAAAATTTTAAAGAAAAGAGGAAGAGAATAATGGTTATAGGGAATCGGAATGGACATATTGAAGAAATTGATGATGTAGCTAATAAAAATGGACAACTTTTGAAAAAATTTTGTCACAAAGTGAATTTGAGTATTGGAAATTTATTAAATATTTATGAGGGACAATCTAAAAATAATATATTTTACACAATAGATTATGTATCAGTAGAAAAAGAGGGAATGAATTAAATATGGAAAATTAAGGTGTTTGATAATGAAAAAAAGTATGCATTAGTGATCATAACTTCATTGTAATTTAAATGGTTAGTAATGTGATGGAGAATAGAAATAAAAGTAGAAATAATAGTGAAAGATGAGGATGGAGAGTGAATGATAAGAATAAGTTGGAAGAGTATAAAATACAAGTTGAAGAAATCATGAAAGAGTTGGTTGGTGATGAGTATAAGAACTGGTGTAAAGAAATGAAAAAGTGGGAAATAGGGTTTTAGGTGAGAATATTCAGAAGAATAGAAGTAATAAAAAATGAGAATTAGTAAAAATGTAAAAGAGAGGGAAGAAACATGCAGAAAATATAAGTGTGCTATTAAAAACAAGGAAAGTGAAAAAGATATTAATGTTAAATGGGAAAAGTACTAGAAAAAAAGAAGTTGGCTAAAATAAATAATTATAGAGAGAGAATAAAATTGAATAGTAAATTGTTCTAGGAGATTAATAAAAGTGGAAGAGATGGGAATAAAAAAATTTGGAATTACATTAAAAGGAGAAATGTAGAGAGGAGAAAGAAGATTTAGAGAGAACTTTAAATAGATATGTAATGGATATAGAAAAGATTAAACCACTAAACATCACATAATCATCATCTCTATACTAGCACATAATTGTTGTAAACAAAGGCAAAACTCTCCATACAGTAGTACCACCCTGTGCCAAACAGAGTAATCAATGGATGCCAGAAGGCTTGTTTAATATAGAAAAGATGTTAGATGTGAAGGATAGAGTGATGGAAAACATGAAAGCATATAGTAATGAAAATATTAGGTTTACAAAAAATGAACTGAATGAGGTAGAGAAGAAATTGAAAAGTGGAAAGGCAAGAGTTTTAGATGGATGGGCAGCAGAGATGGTAATGAATTTAGAATAAAGGGCAAAAGTAAAGTTATTGTCCTGTTTTAATAATATGGCACAGAATAGAGTTTTTCTGAGTAGTTGGAGTAATACAAGAGTAAGATTAATATTTAAAGGAAAGGGTAAGGACCATAGAAAGTTAAATAATTATAAACAAATAGTGGTAATATCAGTTTTATATAACATTTTTTCATATATGGTGGCTAGAAGAGTTGTAAAATGGTTGGAAGGGAATAATGTAGTGGGGGAAATGCAAGGAGGTTTTAGATTAGATAGGCATATAGGAGATAGTTTATTTATAGTTACATAACTTATGGATATGAGTAGGAATTCAGGTAGACAGTTATATATGAGGTTTATAGATATAGAGAAGGCATATGATAGAGTAAAGAGAAATAGATTATGGATAAGTGTAGCAAATTTAGGAATGGATGAAGCTTTAGTGAATATTATTAAAAAATTATATGAAAATAATTATTATATATGTATCAACAAAGTTAAAAATGGGGTGGGACTATGTCATCTATTTTGTTTGTGTTGTATTTGAGTAAAATGGAAAGAGCAATAGAAAAATTAGGATAATGGATAGAGATACTGTTATTAGGTGGTAAGGGAGTATAGATTTTGTCAGCTCTTTTTTTGGATGCTATATTTTTATGTGCAGAAAGAAAAGAAGATATGGAAGTTATGCTGAGGACATGTGAAACGGTGAGTAAAGAGATGGGGATTAAATTTAGTGAAGAAAAATCCAATATCATGATGGTTAATACTGAGGAAAGAGAAGATGTAGAATTTTTATTGGGAGATGTTAAATTAAGTGTGGTGAATAGATATAGTTATTTGGGAATTATTTTAAATAATCAAAAAAATTGTTTGGATAAATGAGTGAAAAAATTGATAAATGAAGCAAAGAAAAGAAAGGGATTGATAAAGAAATTAACAGTGTTTTCATATTATAAATATGATGTAGCCAGAATTATATGGGAGTTGCAGTAGCAGGATTAATATATGGTAGTGATGCATTATGTGTTAGTAAAGGGATATTAGAATACTTAGAAAAAGTTCAAAGGAAGATCTGCTTCAGATGCAATTATATGGACAGCAAGAGAGGCAATTCAATGAGAAATAGAATGGTTAAGTTTTTATATGGGAGATGCAAAAAGTAAAATGAAAATGTTTGGTATATTGCAGTTTATGGATAATAAAAGAATATCCAAAATACTATTTAATTGGGTTATGAATCAAGTGCAGGTGACAAAATGGGTGAGAAAGGTAATGTGGTATGCAAAAGATTTGGATAAAGAATATATATCAGTATATTTATACAAAAGTTGGGATGATTGTGTTACGAGGATTGTTGAGTGTTATAGTTGTAAAAAATGGCATAAAAGAATAGATTTATTAATAAAGAATAGAGAGTTAGAGAGATGGTGAACTAGTATGAAGAGCAAAAAGAGTTTAAATATATATAAAAGTAAACAGAATAGTAGGTGCGAGTTAATATATGATAGTAGTACAGAAAGTCATTTATTATTTAAGGCTTGAATGGGATCTTTAACACCAAGATAATATACATGTAAATAGAAAAATATGGGTGATTTAATCTGTAAATTGTGTAAAGAAGAAATAGAAAATGTTAGGCATCTGTTAATTGAATGTTAATGCTTGAAAACAGAAATGGCACATATAATGAAGTTATGGAAGAATAAATATGAAAAAAGTGATAATACAGAAAGTGAATTATTGGTTTTTATGTTGGGTTTGGGAAAAGATAAGGGGGATTTAGATATAAAGGCCATAGAGTTGATAAAGATTATGTTATGGAAATGGGATGGAACAGAATATGGCAAAACTTAGAGTGGGGAATGAAAAATAAAGTGGCTAACAGATTTCTCTGGGAATAATTGCTGAGAGATTCTTGACTTCATTTAAGAGGAAGCCACAGCACATCACATCATCACATCACATCACATTACTGTTTTTAACAGCTTGTATAAGCATATATAATGGTGATAATATCATGTTTGGAAGTTTAATAGGAGTAATAATAATATTTAGCAGTTGCACATATAAATATAGGCATAGCATAGAGAATCTATGACATAGTATTCATCTTATAACTATAACATCATGTGATCCTTTCTTATACTTATATGTGTCATCCTTTTATAATACCAACACATTTAAACTTGAGTATTTAAAAAAAAACCACACAATATAGTTCTGTAAAATTTATACACCCAAAAACTAGTTTCTGGTGGATTTAAATTAAGGTAAAAAAATTCAGATTAGTAGTTTGAATAGTACATAAAAGAGTTACAAAAAAAATCCATGTCAGATGTCACAGGACTTAATTTAATAAGCTTGTGTTTACAAATGTTATATATAGAGCTCGCAAATAAGCTCTTAACAAGCTTTGCAAAATGTTTCTAACTCCAGACCAGTTTCTGCTACTGGCTTCATCAGTGAGGTGCTAGGGTATTCAAGCATTAGATTAAAAATACCAGGACAAGCCCAGCACTTTATCTAATGTATAACTATTAAGTGGAAACTTTGAAATTTTCAGACATCCATATGTCTTCCAATTCAGCTATCTAACTTAAATAGCCATATGGGACTGAACTAAGTTCAGATATGCCACATATTTAAGTTAGATAGCTGGATTCGAAGACATATGGATATCTGAAAATTTCAGAGTTTCTACTTAATAGTTATACATTAGATAAAGTGCTGGGTTTATCCTGGTATTTTTAATCTAATGATTGAATATCCTAGCACCTCACTGAAGACCAGTAGTAGAAACCAGTCTGAGATTGAGGGTATTCTACAAAGCTTGTTAAGAGTTTGTTTTGTGAGCTCTATATATAACATTTGTAAACACAAGCTTATTAAATTAAGTCATGTGAAATCTGACTTGAATTTTGTTGTAATTATATTTTTTGCTATGATGGCTTTGACAATTTTATATTGCTAAAGCTATTAATATATGCTCTATATATAACATACATAAAAGAGTGAATGTTAGCGGTTAGATACTTAAGAGCCTTAGATAGGCTTTGAATCCTAATTTTCACTGTTAAAGATCAAAGTCAGAAACTATTCTGGAAATGGTCATTTTATAGAACTAGTCTACTGATGTTGAGCGATTAATCAAACTTATAGTAGGTTGCTATAGAATAAAGTAAAGATTTTTTTCTTAAAATTATTCATTATCATTTAAATTAAGTAAATGTCTTTTAATGCTATCTAGCAGAAAAACATCATTCAATAGTCTTTAGATAAGCTTTCATATTTCTTTGCAGGGAGTTACTACTATAGGGAATCATTCATTTATCATTTTATGGGTTGTTTTAAATTATCTGCTTTTTCAAATACTATATACTGACTCAAGTTTCAATAGATGAATGATTCTATTGCAATTAATTACAATCTGTCACAACGTCTATAGTGATTTGATAGCAAACAGAAGTAACTGTCTCTCTCAAAATGCAGACAATATAACCATTTATTGGCAATGCAGTAGATAGGGATAAAATTTCATTATGATTTATCAATATGGACAATTCTTTTACAACCAACCCAATACGGTTATCAACATTTTAATATGTTAGCAACAATCCATTATATTAAACCTTATTATGAGAAAGGTTTTTATTTCGCAAATTAATAATAAAATTCTGTCAGCCTGAGTACCAGTTTTCCAAAATTTTATTTTTCTCTGCAAAAGCAATTTTACATATATGTATCTCTATGTGTGAGCTCAATTTATTATTTCAATTATTGTGTTAATATTTTTTATAGTTTCTGATATTTTTATATACAGTACTTTTTTTTAAAAAATGATTTTTACTTCCTTTTTTTTTTGTTTTGCATTTTAAGTTCGTTTTAAGCGTATCTCTAGATTTCAGTCAGGTTTTTTTTGTTTATTTATTTGCTAAATTTTAAGCAGATAAAATGTCAATAGTCTCTAGAAAAATTTTCACTTAACAACCACTTAGTTTATCTAAAGCAAATTATTTGCTTAATAATAAATAATGAAATTCTTAGCATTTTGTTAAAATTTGAAATATTTTTTTTATTCGAAAAATTGCTAAAAACACTTTTGAAAAAACTTAAAATTTTAATTAAAAATTTTAAACATTCACAAAAAGCCACTATATAATAACACTTGAATTAATTAATAGTACTTATTAAAATTACTTTTACTATTATAACTCTGCTACTCAAAGGAAGTTGGGCTTTCTACTTTTAAAAAAGATTTTGGCCCTATAAAAAATTGATGCTATATATAACAACAATTTAGAGTATGAGGAAGCACAGGATGTCATCTAAAGCTTAAAAGTCCAATGGAATATCCACAGTTTGTTGCCAAGGTAACATCTATGGATAAAAGATGAATTTCTTCTTTTATCTATAAATATTGCCTTGACAACGGATTTTGGATAATTTTATTGGTTTATTCAGCTCTGACTGTTGCACTATGAATTCATTATTTGTGAACCAGTTAATTAAGGGCAAGTTATACTTTAAACTTTAATATACATATATATATATAATAGCTTTAAATTATAATAAAGATTAAAAACAAAACTAATTACATAAAAATTATACAGAAATACTTTTGATTACTTAAATTAAAATCACCATCAATTAATCTTATGATTAATTCAAATCATACAAAAACATTACATTAAGAAGATCATCATAGAAAGAATAAAATTTTGAAGCCAATTCTTATAAATTCTTTTAAAGTTTCTATAATATAAAGACAATTTGCTAATACTGAAATAAACAGTTCACAGAAATCATGATATGTGTTTCTTGTTTACTGTTTGAGAGTTCAAATAATATTTAGATCCCAAAGAAAACAGTTTATTTATAACAGTTTCACTCATATGAGATTTTATTTGCATTTCTCATTTGAATCATAATTATTGAACCTATTTGAGTCTTCCAATATATCAGAGAGATGAATGAAATGCACTGGACAGCATTTTATTAATGTGAGTGTTGAAATGAAGTTTGCAACTTTAAGGATATTCTCGAGTGGGATTGAAATTTAAGTAATCATGAATTTAAATATGGAGTTTATGTGGAAGGTATTGAAAACTCCCATACAGCTATATTTGTCAATAAACAAAAAAGTACAGTGAAATGACCTATGTTTTGCTTGGATTATAGTAAGGTTTCAGTTTATTGACATATTATAATGCAGAGTGTGAACTATATTTGTTAATTTAATTTCAGGACAATTATAAATTGTTTTGAAATCATTATAACTAATCAGAAGGTAAATATCTGAATATCAAATTAATATTCAGAAGTTGTTAAATATAAGATTGAACCTTTCCCTGTAATTAGTTACAGTGATTTTAGAAGAGCTTATAATTGTTCTAAAATTACATTAATATATATAATTTACACTCTATTTCATAATATGTCAATAAATTGAATACTTATATGTGAACCAGACTAAAATACAGGTGAATCCATTCTGTAATTTTTTATTTATTGATAGAGTTGTATTGGTTTACAACTTCTTTATATATGTAATCTATATTTGAGCTATCACAAATTATATTGAAATGTGAATACAGTGTTAAGGAACTCACAATGCTAAATATAATATGAATAAGACCAAAGTAAAACTGATGAATTTTAAATATCCTGTATAAAATAAATATTTAAAAAAAGAACAATTGAAATTGACTTTATTATCCACCTCTGATCATGTAATCATCATTTAAATCATGCATAAAATTTGTGTGTCTTTCTTTTGTTGTACTTTGTTCGAACTCCTAAACTAAGTAGTATTAACTTGCTAATGTAGACAAGTATTTCAGTGAAAAGATGATTGATTCTATCTTCAAGCTGCCTTTGGTAACATCTGTGAATAAACCCATGTATTAAAGAGTAACATAGTATAGCTAGCTATTCACCACAAAAATATAAAAAATTTTGGCATGACTGGATTATGAGATAAGGATGAAATGATAGGATGATTCACATACCAATGTACAAAAAAATCCATGAATTACATACAAGTTCATATATAATATAAATGTAATATTAATTTTTCTTTAATTTTTTTAATTTCAAATTTGCGTCTAAGTTTATTTGTATGTATAACAAAGTTGTTTCTTAAGTTATAAAAAAAACCTACTTTATTACATATATAAACAAATGTATGCAAATTTAAAATAAAATAAAATGATATATAAATCCATGCACTTATGATCAGGGCTAATAAAATAACTATCAAAATCCATAATGCAAGAATATTAAAAGTATATACTACAAGTTATATTTTGCTACAAAATTATATTTTCATTACCTTTATTAATATTACTACATTTTAAAAAATATATTAATTAAAATAATATTTTATTCAACTTATTTTTTGATCTTTAAGCATTTGCACCTACTTAGACAACATTAAAAAACGATAAAAAATTCTACAATGAGTTTTGTATTGACAAAATATCCATTTAGAAAATATGTAAAAAACTGATTGGTTGTCTCTCCAGGTCATGTCGCACCACCTCTAAATCTAAGCATGCATTACATAATGACTTGGTTTAGCTATTTGCTGAAAATGTCTAAGACAGAAAACACTAACATATCTGAATTACTATAATGATCAAATATCCAATACAATTTATTTGTCCAGAATATTGCCACAAATACATAAATAAATAATCAAACTAAATAATATTGAAATAAATAACTATATTATAATATTTATTGAACCACTTTCATCTCCATTGAATCCTTCTCAAGATATAATGATGTGATGTATAGTATATGTATACTATACAATTCATCGCATCTCAAGAATATCCAGCAATATGCCCAGATAAACCTGTTACCACTTTCTTTTACATTCCCCACTCTAAATTTACCCATAATCTTCTATCCCATTTCCACAAATTTTTTCAACTCTATAACCTTTATATCTAAATCCCCCAACTCAATAAAAACCAATAATTCACTTTCTGTATAATCACTCTTTTCATATTTATTTTTCCACAACTCATTATATGTACCCTTTCTGTTTTCAAAATTTACATTCAATTCAAATGCCTAATATTTTCAATTCCTTCCTACATAATTTACAAAATAAACACCCATATTTTTATTTACATGTATATTCTTTTGTAGCTAAAGATCCCGTTCAGCCTTAAACAATAAACTACTTTCCTTACTATTATCATATATTAACTCCACACCTAATATTCTTTTTTTCTATATATATTTAAACTCTTTTTTCTCAACTATTTCTCATTCTCTAACCCTAGTCTTTATTAATAAATTTATTCTTTATCCCATTCCTTACTACTATAACACTCAATAATCCTCTTACACAATCACCCCACCTTTGTACTATCTGATATAAATTCTTTACAAATTTTTGCATCACATACCTTTTACCCATCTTGTTACTCCCTTACTCATAACCAATTAAATACTATTTTGCTATTCTTTTATTATCCATAAACTAACACAAATTTTCTTTTATTTTTTCACTTATTGAATTACCCTTATACCATTCTATTCTTGCTTTTTAAATAATCTAATATCTTTTACTAACATATAATGCATCATTACCATATTTAACCCTGCTACTGCAACTCCTTTCCATATAATTCTAGCTTCACATATTTATTATATGAAATACTTTAATTTCTTTTCAATCCCTTTTTTTCTTCATTTATCAATTTTTCTCCATTCATCCAAATAATTTTTCTGATTACTTAAAATAATTCCCAAATAACTATATCTATTCACCACACTTAACTTAATATCTCCCAATAAAAATTCTCATCTTCTCCTCGTATTACATCATTATATTTGATTTTTCTTCACTAAATTTAATCCCCATCTCTTTACCCACCCTTGCATGCCTCAACATAACTTCCATATCTTCTCTTTTTTCTGCACATAAAAATATATCACTGCAAAAAAAAGACCGACAAAAATATATCCCTTATACTATTAACGTATTTATCATCTTCCTAATCTTTCTATACTCTTTATTTCACCAAAACAAACAAACAAAATAGGTGACATAGGGCATCCCTGAGTAATTTTTAACTTTAATTGATTCTTATTCTCTAATTGATATATATAATAATTATTTTCATATAATTTCTAATAATATTTAGCTTCATCCATTCCCAAATTTGCTAAACTTATCCATAATCTATTTCTATTTACTCTATCATATGCCTTCTCTAACTATAAAACTATATATAACTGTTTATCTGCATTCCTACTCATATCCATAAGTTATGTAACTACAAATAAACTATCTCCTATACGCCTATCTAATCTAAAACCTCCTTGCATTTCACCCACTACATTATTCCCTTCCATCCATTTTACAACTTTACTAGCCACCATATACGAGAAAACTTTATATAAAACTGATGTTACCGCTATCGGTCTATAATTATTCAACTTTCTATGATCCTTACCCTTTCCTTTAAACAATAACCTTACTCTTGTATTACTCCAACTACTTGGGAAAACTCTATTCTGTGCCATTTTATTAAAACAGGATAATAACTTTACTTTTAATATACTATACAATTCACATCGCCATCTACTGGACATTATTTACAATACTGATATGGAAGGAATACTACGCACTAAATTTACATTTAAAATAAATATGTTGATATAATTTAAGTTTATATTTTACCTATTTTTATTTATTAGGTAAATATAAAATCCTAAAAGAGGGATTGCAGAACTAATTTTTTTAAAAAACCTGAAATTTAAGGCAAATAGAGCTTTTTGAATTTAAATTTATTACTTTATTATGTTTAAATGAAATTTATGATCTTTTGAAATGGTAAGAAATTTTTTTACTGTTTTTTATTTTAAAAGCTTTTTTTTTTTTTTAAGTTTTTATTGTTTGAAATGATCTTAATAATTAATTAGAATGAATAATTTTGATTAAAAAAATTGTTCTACATTTTTTAATTTAAAGAGGAAAACATTAGCGGAAAGATTAATATTTTTTAAAAAAGAACTCAGGTACAATAATTGATATAACTTTTAAAAAATAGGATTATGACATACAGTTAAATAATATTAAAATACAGTACAAACAGAAAACTTGAGTACAATATCAGAAAGAATAAAAACATCAAATATACGCCCACAGGTACAACAAACAAAAAGATGGCATCATAAATCTTATTCTTGACATTTTCTAAATATACGTTTTTGATCATATTTAACTATCGCTCATGATTAATCATAAATAAATATACAACTTCACAGATAAAAATACTTTTATTTCTGCAAAACAATTATAATTTTAACTTCTTACATTAATGCCAAAGATTTTGTTATCTATATTAAAATACGCCAATAACTTTAGGAATTTGATGTGATGTATAATGCAATAAATACAGCATTATTTAGCTGTCGTATGAATTTCTATTCCTAACCAATAAAATGAAATACTATTGAAAAACATTTAAGCAACCTCAATGTATTAGATTGCGTAACCAATACACAATATAATGGTTAATAAATAAAGTTTTGTGGGGTGATGTAGTGTTTTTAAACAGTGTGTGGTTTAATTAATCAAGATTGAATATACATATATTGCCTTGTGAAATTAGACTATTAGTTGTAGTGAATGAGATTTATGAACATCTAATCCAAATGTGTGAATTCACCCCTGTTTGATATTGTTATTAAATCTGCTATCCATAAGAGCTAGGGAAAGCAAATAAAAAAGAACTCATTTTTTATTTGCAAAGCGGAATGAACAATAGAGGGCACTGTAGTGATATAAAGGCCATGAAGTTGACAAAGATTATGTTGTGGAAATGGGATGGAGCAGGATAGAGAAGAATATGGGAAAACTTGGGGTGGGGAATGGAAAGGGAAGTCAAAGTGGCTAACAGGTTTCTCTGGGCATATTTGCTAAGACTTTTCCTGACTCGGTATAAAGATAAATCACAGTGCATCACATCACAATGGAATGTGCTTCATTTTAATGATTAGATATATATTCATTTTTATTGAAATCTGCCCACATAATTTTATATTTATATACCTGTAAATAATTTTTAATCTATAAATAATGTGTTCACAAAATGCTCTAAAACACTAAAAATCAATTGGAAATAAAATAATTGCTTATGTTTACCTCAAGAAAACTTTTAAGAAAAATTATAGTATATGTAATTTCAAATATTAAATATTGTTAATCAATAACAGACAAATAGTACTAGACCTTTCACTGAAATACGTGTGTACAACATCTTTCTAAATTATATAGCTTAATAAAATCTATTTGATCATGAAAAAATTCACAATCAATATTTCACCAAAATGTTTAAAATAATAACAGTATTACTTTTAATAGATTATTGAATATAAATAAGGTGTAAAAGACCCTTTGATTTTTAACTAAAAACAGATTAAATTTAGATAAAAATGTCATTGCTTCAAATAAATTGTCATTATCAAACGCACTAATATTTTTCAAATCCCTCTCTTATAGCTAATTCCTATATACATAAGATTCTTAACTGTTCAGTAACTAGATAATATAATAATTATAGATTAGTTTTATATATAAATTGTTTGCCCTTGTCTTGGTATCTGATGAATTCACAATAGATATAGTGAAACTGCAAATTACACTGTACCAAAGTACTAATAATAATAAGTCAGATGTCACACGACTTATATATAGCTTGCACTTACAAATATGTAAAATTAAGAGCATGCTAATTAGCTCTAAACAAGCTTTTTTTTTTAATTTATGATAAATGCTACTACAAGAGAAGGCATTCAAATCATTTTTATTTTGGATTGTCCCCATCTCCAGACCGGTTTTGACCTATGGGTCAAGTACATAACTTCAGATATACATTATCCCTCAATAAATGTAAACAATATAAATATAAAAACACCATTAAAATCCACAAATTTAGTACCTTTTCTATCGTGAATAGCCATTTTTCATTTCTGAGTGCCATTTGTGATATATATATATATATATATATATATATATATATATATATATATATATATATATGAGTGCCATTTGTGATATATATATATATATATATGGATTTCCATTCTTGCTATTAAAAGATGAGAAGGTTGCCTTGACAGCAGTAAGAAATATTGATTACTATCTTTACTGTGAATGTTTAGGTGGTTACTGGTTGGTATCTAATTACATCATTATCCCATTTAGCTTTAAGCATTATTTCACTTATTATTTCTAGATAATACATGAGCAATTTAAAAGTATTGCAGTTTGTAATGTTATAATTGACTATTAATTATTCTGCATTACAGTGACATGTTTATTTCATGTTTAAAGAGGTTTATTTAAACTTCATTGTATCAATATTTCATACTCTGTAGTCAAGTTGTGAGCTTTAAGTGTCCATATATATTCAATGGACCATTAGTAAGAATGGATTTACATTCTTGCTATTAAAACGTGAGAAGGTTGCCTTGACAGCAGTGAGAAATATTGATTACTATCTTTACTGTGAATATTTAGGTGGTTACTGGTTGGTATCTAATTATATATATATATATTAATGTTTTCACAATTATATGAAGTAAATAAAGTAGTTTTTAGATTAACCCATACGTAATCAAAAATAATACATGGTTTAACCCCCACACTACTTTATTTATATATATATAATTTGTAAATAAATTTTAATTAATAGCAGGAACCATTTTTCTATTTAGGAGTATAATTAATATTCATGTTACTTTAAAAAAAATCTTTAGTTTCTGTTAAAAGCACATACATTTTATTTTTTCTTTGTTATGCTTTCTGGCTTTGATGGGTAGTATTTTGTCTAATAAAATATTTTCTAATCATAATGCTAAAAGTTTTACAATATTTTAAAACATGTTTATTTTTATTACTGCCCAGCATGCTCTTAATATATCATGTATATAATATCCATGGTTTATAGTATGCATGTTATATTGAAAGCAATAAAACTGTATTTTTAAAAAAAATAATTGTCTTTTCTGTGGATGTTTTCATTTAACAATCATATATGACATTAGCTCAAAAGATAAAAAAAATATTTATAGTTGGATTACAAAATTTCAGAAGTAAAGTTAATACTATCTTTAAAAATCATTAAAACAATTAGAAGCATCATAATTTTTCATAAAAAGATTAGCCCACAAAATAAAAATTAGTTATATGTATATTGCAAGACCATATTTACTTGTGATGTTTAATTTTTTTTGTGTGATTTTTTCAATGAATAACAAAAATATATTTAAATGTGTCCCCTCAAATTATTATTAATAACTATATATTTTATTTAAAAAAATGCATTTATGCTATAATTTTATTTTATATATGCATACTATCCATATAAAAAAGCAACTGTGTTATATGCATGTGAATTTTAAAAAATGATGCATAACTGTAATTCAATAAACAATATGTACTTTATTCTAATCGATGTTTATCAACAAAACATTAACTATTATACGCTATATACATTTGTACATGAGCGAACTTGGAACAAAATATAGCACAGTTTAAAGCTCTATTAAATCAATAAAGTGTTCTGAAGAGTGCTATTGGATAGTCAAAAATTATTTGCTATTATTGGAATTTTGTAACATTTGCATTATGTAAAGTGTATAGAAGAATATGTTAATATTCTATGTTTAGTACTTATTACTATTTAATAACATTTTATCTGAATCTTTGAACTCAAAGCAATAAAAATAACATTAAGAGAGAATAAATTTTCTACATTTACAGTTCTTTAAATTTTAAATTAAAAAAACAGTTCTGACATTAAGTATTTTATTATGCATAACTTTTGTTTTGTACAGACAGAAATGTTTAATGATTTGAGTTGCACAGAAAGAAGAATTTCTTAAGACATTTAGATATTCTTATTTAAAGGAGAATGCATCTACTTTTGTCTATCTTTATTAAGTAAATAGCAATAAATGAAGATAAAGATATGCTATTTTCTGAAAGACACACTGAGGAATTGTGCTATGAAATACTACTATGAGTTAACAACTTACCATTAGTAATATTTAGTAATACTGATTATCAATTCTTCCATGCATCCCTGTTTAAGAACTAGATAATGAAATTTAAAAAAAAAACTTTTAAAACTCATGATTGTCTTATTGACTTCATGTAAAACTTTACATTATTTAGTCCAATCAGACTGATGTACTCAGGAATTCAAGACCCATGGATCATGTTTCCAATGGCACTTCTAATCATATGACTTTTGAGCAATAAATCATTTTATTATTATTATTTATATTATACCCTGTGTGTTGTGATATAGTAATACAGTGGCAGATTTAGACTTCAAATTCCATGGAATACAATTTCACTCTGTCCCTTCTGGGTTTGAACTTCTTATCAACTACATAGTGATAAACCTATTTTATCATTACTACTATTTCAGCTATTACTACTACTGCACATATTGCCCCATGTAGCTTTATGCAGTGGCAGAATGGTGGATTCTGCTACTCAGTGTCCATGGATCAAAGCGATAATCTGTCATTTCAGACACTTGATCTTTCTATAAACTCCTGTCAAACTGAATATCAAGGTCCATGAATCACAACTCAATTTTATCAATACTGATGTTTAAACTTTTTATAAATTGCAGAACAATAATCTATTTATTTAGTTCATGTAGTCTTTTTGCCATATTTATATTATAACGGTCCGAAATATAGTGGAAGAGTCCTAGTCTTACTGTATCTGCACTACAATAGGTACCATCCAGGCCAATTGAACCTAGAAAATTTATAAAGTAGGCAGATATGTAAGTTAAGATTCACACTTTACATGTTTTATTCAGACCATCAGCCCATGCCACTAGCTCAGTGGAACAGCAGAGATTTATATTTTATATATCTTTATCTAAGAATATTTCAATAAAAAAAATAATAGAAGCCACTGCCAGTAATAGCACACAAACATTTATTTAAACATATATAAGATTTAAAATTATTTTAGTATCAGTTTACATTTTAAAATGTAACTTACATTTTTAACTTTGATTTTAGATTTTAATTTACATTTTAACTTTTATAAGTTTGCACAGATAAGTTTAATATATTTATTTAAGTGTCAAGTATGAATAGACTACATAGATTGCATTTGAAAAGAAAATATTCTATCCCTTATTTAACCTTAGGCCAAAAGTTTGCAGTCAAACCAACGTCAATCCATCTGATATATCGATGTATTCGATGTAGCATGAATACAACAGCACAAATTACCATACTGTCAGGAATGTACATTTGAACAGCAGGGTTAAGAGAAGAAATTGTTTCTCACCCAGTACAGGAATGTGACATCTGTCAGGCAAGAAAAACAATAAAAAAGAAAACTCCATAGGAAGGGACTGCGTTTATTCCCTTCCATAGGCAAAACAGGTGTGTGGCGTATAATTCGATTCTGCACATAGTGAACCTCATACTACATCTACTAATTACGCCAATATATCCAATCCATTGACCTAATTCAACTACGAAATGAATAACCTAAGCTTATCCTCCCTAATAAAACTAATATGACTTTACAAATCTATATAGCCATTCATGCCCGACTTAAGTTTAACATTTATATAAGCTATTTAAAAGAAGAAATCATAATAAAACTTAAAAGGAACAAAAAAAAATGGAAATGATTTAAAAAAAAAAAAAAAACAATACATTCAATAAAATAATAAATAATTTAGTCAGATAGGGAATTCTTGTATTTAGAATATTAAAAAGTTTAGCATTTATAGTTCTTTTTGTTTAGAAATGTTCATTAATTATATATTTCTTACTGTTTTGAAAAATGTCCGTAGTCTCTAATTTCTTGTAATGGAAGGTGTTAATTCCTACAAAGTCATGAGGAGATTGGTGTGCAGTTAACCGTTGGTCCTTTATGGTTGATGGTATTCTTCCGGGCCTTGATGTCCTGTGGTCTGCAATATCAGAAAACGATGTTTCATTTTTTTGAACAACTGAAGGAATTGAAAGTGCGTCTTTCAATCCCTTCTCCTCCAACCCTCTCCAACTTAACACATATCTGTCCTCTCTTAATAATAATTATCTTTTTTTTCCAAACCTTTCCTTTTATATTAATTTTGCAGATTAACTCGACATTATGTCATGATGATGAAGACCCTTTCGTTGAGGTCCGATTCCTGAGGGATTTCTTTTTATTAGCTATTAGTTTCTTTTGTTTTCTCCTATCTGACCATTGCTTATACATTTTGAAATGTCCAAGGGCTAATTCACTTGGACTAATTAAAATAATCATTTCCATTTTTCAATAACATTAATTAATTTGTTTTCCAAACTTAAAGATATATTTTTATCTCAAAATCTTTTTAAGTTTTCATTGAAAATTTAGTTTTAAAACTTTTTCTTTTTTTAATTTCTAATCTGTGCGATTTTATATATATATATTAGAGTTTATATGATATTTAATTTCTATTTTTAATTCTTAAAAAAAAAGAAGTTTTTATTTGCGAACTTTTCTTTTTTCAAGTTTAATAAAAAAAATAATGTAACGGCGTATGTGCCCGTTACAATATATTGAGCCATGAAACAATAAATAAAGTTGCATATGACTATAGTAAGTATTGGAGATTTGAACTCAGATTTTCAAACACCCTTCAACTATTCACACGACCTCATACAACTGATACACATGACCACACACATGTAGAAAAGGTAAATAATGAAATAGTATAAATAGTTGAAGAGTGCTTGAAAATCTGAGTTCAAATTCTCTATAGTTACACTTAAGCTCCAGGTTTGGGAAGAGTGCATGGTTTTTAAATATATGACTATAGATTTTCCTTATCTCCAATAAAATTTTACATGATCTCCACCTGTACTTTACTTTCAAGTAGCAGATCTATTTCTTTTATTTCAATTCTGTCATCTTGAAATCCCTATTCAATACCATTCTTTCTATATTCCTGGAGTAGTTTCTAGCTTATGTCTTTCATCAAGGAGGAGTTTTCTATCTGGATCTAATTCACCCGAGTATTTTGAATTCAGTGTATCTTCCATAATCAATCATCATTTAGCTTGATAATTAAAAATAAATAAATAATGGCTACGAATGGAAAAGTGCATTAGACTTTTAATTCAGGTGTAGTAAAATCAGATCTTAAATTCCTCACTGATAAAAATCATTAGCTATAAACTAATCTGGAAATGGGAATAAAGCAGATCTGGATAGGGATTTATTAACCACTAACATCTAGCATTTATTGACTATTCAAGCTAACACTAGATGGCAGAACTGAAATAGGGGAATTTTTTATTAACTCTTTTTTTAAAAAAAAAAAAAATATTTTTCATACATTTCTAAAATTATTTTTTTAATATTTTTATTTTTCATTTTTTTAAAAACAGAAAAAATAAAATTAAGCCCCTATTTTAAATAAAGCATTTCTACCTTTCCATTTATTATAAATATTAATTATTAAAAGTCAGTTACATTTATAATTTAAGTCCAATTAATTATTTACAATTCTACTTTAAATAGCAGTCAATATGCGGTCTTGAGCTACACAAGACAACTAAATATTTAAATAATAGTCAAAAATACCATTTATAAAGCCAACGAGAATGCTAAGTATGGTATTTTAATTTTTAATTTTAAAATATATTAATTTTAACGAGTGAGTCTTTATTTTTTCAAATTCGTTGCAAATAAAACAAATTAAGAATTAGGAAAGTATATTTGCTTGCTTATAAAACGTTGTTTGTATTTTCTCAATTTTTGGGCAAAAAGACATTTTAGTTTAATAAACAATGAGGATTGCCAATTCCTCAACAAGCTTTGTGATAAATGCTTATCCAGAGCCAGTATTTAAAATATCTCTGTCAATAACCCCCCACCCTAAACCCCTGACCATGGTTTCGTGATTTGGCACTCCTCAGAGAGGTGCCAGGGATGGTTCAGACACTAGTTTAATATGTTTGAAAAAGTTTTTTTTCCGTTTTTGAAAAATTCCAAATAGTAAAAAACATGTTTATCTTCATAATTTTTAATATTATTACTGTTAATCTATAGGTTTAAAAACGAAAGCTCATTTTAAAAATATTTTTTCAATTTTCTTTCAGTTTTCAATTAATTTATTTTGTTAATATGTGAAAGTTAAAAATAAAGATTTTATATATATTTAAAATGAGTAGAATTTTCGAAAGTTTATTATAAAAGTAATTTATTTCACATATATTTGTAATATCATATTCTATGCACATGTAAAATGGTAATATTACTATAGTAATTTGAAAGCATGATTTCACTTCTGAGTAATTTGAAAATGTTCGAGTAATAATTTATTTCATTAAAATGAAACTATACTGAAAAGAAATTAAAAATGCATAATTATTAATAGATTTTAATTTTTTAGCAACATTTTCCTGATATTGTATAGTTTAAATATTACATTCCTGAAGAAATTGCATAATAAATTGTACTTATATATTGGACTATAGCTTAATACTAAAAAAAATATGCCTATGTGTTTGAAAAGGAAGGTTTTTAATAAATGTGTTTTACCAGTTCTTACTTATGGATCTGAGACTTGGACACTTAATAGAAGTGCAATAAAGAGACTTCAGACCACTCAAGAAAGTATGGAGGGTTGCATGTTGGCAGTAAGAAGAGATCGAAAACATAATATATGGGCAAGAGAACAAACAGGTGTTACTGACCTCATTGAAAAAATTAAAATATTGAAGTGGTGTTGGGCTGGACATATTGCTAGAAGAGATGATAATAGATGGATAATTAAAATCTTAAACTGGATTCCTAGAGTCTTAAAAGATGCAGAAAGAGACCACATGTCAGATGGATGGAGGAAATAAGAAAGTGTTAAGGGGTGATGTGGAGAAGGGAAGCTAAAGACCAGAGAAGATGGATTGAACTTGGAGAGACTTTCATCCTGCAGTAGATAGATAATGGTTTATGGTGGTGATGATGATTTCCATCATCTAACATTAAATCATGAATATCTTTAGAAAATTTTTAAAATTTATTTATATTTTCCAATTACTTGCAGCTGTTAGTAACAGCACACAGGTTAACATCTGACAAACACTTTGAGTGGTAGTACTCTCCCTTCTACTTCAAATGTTGCTGACTTGACTAGTGACAATACTAGCATGGGATTGGAATGGGAGCTTTAGGTTCTTTGGATCATAAATTTTTAGGAAAATGTTCTATCTATTTATGACATTCTGCAGTGTTTCCTTAAAATTCAATATTCAAAAAGCTAAAGCTCCAGGTTATGCTAGTACTGTCAGACCATAAGCACTTTAAGTAAATAGGAAAAAAATACCCCTTACAATTTTGTATAGATGCTAACCGTGTGCTATTACTAACAGTTGAATGCAATCAGAAAACATTAAGTTTAAAGTTTTTCTAAAGACATTCATGGTTTAATGTTAAATAGTTCAATGTAAAAGCACAACAAAAATTTCATCATCACAAATCTTCAGGCAAATTGCATGATAGTACTAAAGTTGGAATCTTTCTCATCTACTTCAGTGCCATCTATTATCAGATTGAATTATCACTGATTATCAGATATTAGTGCTATTAATGACAATCTCCAAGTCTATCACAGACCTTTGTCTTATAAATAATGACTCTCAATTCAAATCTGCAATCAGGGCAGTTTTGCATCTGATTGAAAACGCAAAATGATTAAACTTACCTTTTTCGGCAGTCCTGTTCTGATAACAGTTAATACAATCATTTCATTTGAATTTGTATGTTTTTATTTTAAAATACTATATCACATAATTTCTTTAATATCTTATCTCTCTTCTTTGCATTTATAATTTTAAACACATAAGTGTTCAGACTTTTATAAAGAAAAGGTGGACATATTATTTTTAAAAAATGCCTTTATTTATGTTGAGCATGCTTTCAGTACAATGTTGCCATCATCAGTGCTATCTTACATTATTATTATTGGTGGCATTTAACTATACTTGTTTATATTCAATTTCATTTTATTTTTTATTTAATTATGTAAATTTTATTTGAAATCTTCTCAGAGAGCCCATTTCTTCAAGATAGGGGTGCTGGTATTTTTTTTATTTATCATGAATTTATCTTTGGCTATGGCCTAAGCCTCTTGACTTTTTCTACCCTCTTTCTCAATACAAACAATTTTTGTTTTAGATAAATCGAATTTACGATAGGGTATTATTTGTGTTTTATGAAGATGGAGTAGTATTTGTTATTTCTTTTAGCTCTGTTATAAAGATAGTAGTGCTGGATCTATCTTGTGGACAGACTGCTTTTTGATTCAGCATAATATGTAATTGGGTTGAGTGCAGGAGATTTTGTAAACTATTTGATGAGCCTATTTAGTGGATCATTTATCTTTCAAATTGTTTAGTAAGTTATTTAAAGCTGGGGGGGGGCATAAATTAATTTAGCCCAAGATTGAGATTTATGGTTCTTTCTACTAACCTATATTTAAATCCTATGTCCTATCTCACTCCTTTAGTGTAAATATATATTTTATTTATATATTTCAGATGCATGCCTAAAGTTTACAAAGTTTAACTTTACATTTTTTTATTAATTATTATTAATTCATTTTTATTAAATTAAAGTATATTAGGTGCAGTTCATATATATATATCATTTTAAAGTTCACTATTATTGAGATATAGATTTTTAAATAGAGGGTGTTACTGGATATTTGTAATTATATATATATATATATGTGTGTGTGTGACAGGAGCAAACATACTAACAAAATATTAGCTTTATAAATATTTTATTATATCGTTGTTTATAAAACTTTTTTTTTTAAATCAAACTGTATATTTTGTAAAATCCAAGATGGAAGATTCAACCATTAATTGTCCAAAAATAATTAAAAGGTTGAACACATAATATTGTTTTAATCTTGGGAATGAATTTTTAATTAAGGTTTTACTGAAAATAAAATGGGGAATGGGATTAATAGATTTTACTTTTGTTATAAACATTTTTGACAAATCTATTTCCAATCTGGAAATAGATTTGAATATAATTTTGGATTGTTATCAAATGAATGCATCTTCAAAAACAATGGACAAAGCAAATGTATGATCATAGATTAAAGTTGGAGCTAGAAATAAAAAATTAAAGACATTCCATAAATACCTGAGAGGAGTATAAAATGGGTTAATTCTGACCACCAAAGGAGCTGCTATTGAGAGAACTGTGTTGTCAAGGTAATTCACACTGGTTTGAAATTTAAAATGATTGAATAGAAAGCTCATCACCTTTCCGACCTGTGATGGTCATCTTTTGCTGCTGTATCATCCTGCTGCCTAAAAATGAGATAAAAGCCTGACTGGAGAATTATGGAGTGCTGAATAGAAGCTTGCTGCCACCCAAGAACTCACAGGTGAACTGCCACCCATGAGCTAAACTTTTTAAAATGGACTCTTAAGAAATGTACAAGGTAAATCAGTATGTTATGCTGCAACATAAAAAGTAAAGCTAATCTAACTAATCTCAAATTTTACTATCAAGATTTCTCCTGATGTATTGTTTAATTTTATCACTTTCTAAAATGTAAAAATGTAATTTGCTCTCACATAATTTTGATAAATCTAATTCTTTCTTGTATGCTCTAACTTTCTTTAATTTTGGTATGGTCAATTATTTATATGTAGTTATTACTGGATTTTGTATATCTATTTTAGTTATTATTAATATGCCAATCTCAAGCAATCTAATGAATTGAATTTCCAAAACCTTTTCTTTCTTCTTTTTAAGTAAACCTCCATGAATTAATATTATTACTGTCCCCTTAAAACATAATGCATTATTAATTAATAATCTCACCAGATTGCTTTTACAAGTCAACATTTTGTTTATGTTTTGGTATAAGGATTTGTTGTTTGTCCAACTCTGAATAGAATAAAGTAATTCTACTCAGGGTAAATCCAGAACCAAGGCTAATTAGGGCTCTGAAACCTTATTTATTTTATAAATGTTATTTATTAAATTCTGAAATGGTGACTTATTAGTTGTTTTCTATAACTGCTAGTTTTCTTTCATTTTTCATACTCTTAAAATTTCAAATGTTTAAATATTCTAGTTATTATAAAATCAACAAAGGTGGGGTTGAATTATTTTTAAATTGCAGAAAAAGGAGGGGGTAAAATCTTAATATATTTTATTAAAAGAAATCTTATATATATATATATATATATATATATATATAATATATAATATTTCTTTTAATAAAATATATATATAGATATATATATATATATATATATATTATAGCGGCATTGCATATTATTTATCTAAATTATAGCATTCAAACAATTATTTTAAAGCAGTAAATCCTATTTCATGTCATTAGTGACATTCATCCATACTGTGTTACTGACATTTGGCTTATCTTCATAAATTTATATATATTATGTCCTTCTAATCTGGGGGTTATGACAGGATCGAACCCATAGATTTATTTTTATGTCCTGTCCCATGGATAGTTGAGCTTCCCGGGACTTATCCCATATAAAAAGGTCTCTCATATGGGTTATTCCAGTAAAGTCTGGGTGACGCCATGCCTCATCACACTTCTCTAAGCACTGCCCTAAAATGGGAGTCTTACATTTTGTTTTCCATCCAGAAGCACAATCCTTCCCTTTGATTTCTCCACCATTATGTCAGTACTACCACTTCTTCATATTATTATTTCTTTTGCTTATGACCCAATTTTAGTGCTGTAATAATATTAAAATTGTGCTCTGCTCAATATATATATATATATATGCACCAAATATTACTAGTTTTATTAATTAATGTTATTTTAGTCTTATTATACAATCTCATCATCGTAATTTATTATTTCTGTATTTAAGTGTATCTATCTGCCTTGTGGCAAATAAAGTGTTCTTCTTACTAGTGATAATCAAAAGAATTTTTAATAAATATTTTGTCATAGATTCAAATATAATATTTCAAATGTATTTTATTTATTTTCACTATCTCAGTGGCATGAAAATAGTTTCTATTATATCTGTAATGAATCCTGGAATGCTCCTCGAAATTATATGTTAGTCACCATGTTTCAGAACTGTAAATCAAAGCATTAATGGCAATCTTATGTAATCTTTTTAATAATTGATTGTCATCTTAATACCATACCCACCAAATATGTGTGTTAAATTATATAGACTATTTAGTTAATGAAAGAGCATATGAGAACCCTTAGCATGAATTTCAATATGTATTTATCTACCATATGGTAGATCACCCATTCATGCACACATTAATGAATATTAATAATTTGTCATTATATTAAACTATTTTTTATTGTCTAACTTATTTGAGTAGTTCGAATTCGTTTTTCTCCACTTCCACATATACAACCATAGGTATGAATATTATAATTAAGTTCTAATATAGTTCATAACAAATCTCATCATCTGCACTCTGCTAGTGGGCCAGACTTAGAGTTAAATTCTCATGTACCATCATTATATATTATTCATTAGGTGTTTAATCTGGGGCTTAGGGTATGGGTTCAAATCCAGGTTGGTCCCTGACCTAAATCTCAGGCTTGACTGGGTTTGAAGTACATTTCATTGAGTTTCATCTCATGTTAGATGGATCAATATGTTTTGACCAGTACAGTATATATGGTAATCTTAGCCATTTCTTAGTTTCTTCAGATTTGTACTGCAGCAGTTTTTCATTTTGTTGTAGAATCTATCAATTATACTATAAATTTTATTGATATTGTATCCCATATTTTGTAGATCCTTACAATACACATCTATGTTGTTTGTTTGATCAATTTTAAATTTACACAATTTTGCATTTTTATGTAGAAAGCCTTTAAATCCAGAAAAGTTGTAGGCCATGGGTGTTTTTGATTTGGGGTCAATCATGCCTCTAATATTTAATGGTTTTAGTATCATTTTAGAATTTAGTGAATATGACTGTCTTTGAACATAAACATCCAGGAATTTGATACCTTGGTTCTTATCTTCTTTATCAATAGTCCAGATTAATGAATATGCCTGTTTTAATTTGTGATGAATATCCATGATTTGAGTGTCAGTTGTGCATAACATTGTAGCATCTACATATCTGAAGTAAAATATGTTGGAAGTGGGAAAGTATATTTAGAAATAATTTTATTTTCTATATTTTATAAATATAGGCTGCATATAATGCTACTGAATGTAAGGTCCATTGGCCATCCATATTGCATATGATAAAGTTTTTCATGAAAACTGCAACAATATCCTTGCTAATCCATTTCAATGTTTCTATTATGAATTATTTTTTATGCATGTCATAGTTTACATTTTGTAGCAATTCATAAATATTTAAACAGTAAAAACCAGACATGGAGCTGTAAAGCTCTTTAACATATAATGATTCTATTTTGTAATTATTGTGTACTTCTAATCTTATTTATAAATTTCTAAGACGATTTGACTGCGTATATATATGCCACAACCTAATTTTTCAGTTAACTAAGTTATAATCATTTTTGTGCATTATCAAAGTACAATCCTCCAAAATCTATATTAAGTCTTAACAGACTCTTCCTTTGTGTAATGTTATATTTACCAATATCCTTAGTACTATTGCAGTTGACGGATACATTTTGAGACATTCAAATTTCGTAAATGTTTTCCAAGTATAGATGAAATAAATTAATCATTTTTATATTTTAAATTATAGAAGGCTATTTTATTAAATTTGAAATTATTAATTTGCTGGTTCAATCTCTCTCTATAATCATCTTTATTGAGCAAAATGAGATGATTGCTTTTGTTTTTTTAACATATTAATTTTTTTTCATAAATATGTTTGAGTTAGTATTTTAAAACAGGTGAAACTCTCCAAATAGTAGTGCCACTCAGTACAAACCAGGGTAATCAATGGATGCCGGAAGGCTTGTGCATAAAATTTCTATCTAGTGCCTACTCATCCAATATTCCCAGACTAGTTTCTAGATTTTGGCTCTATGCACAAACCTTCTGGCATCCATTGATTACTCTGGCTTACACTGAATGCTACTACTGTATGGAGAGTTGCCTGTTTTAATAACAGTAATGAGCAAGCATAAGAAATAGTGCTCATGTGATGTTTAGTGATTTAATAACAATCCTGCCTAATGGGATAGTGGTGGATATGGTTATTAAAGAACCAAAGATACCAAAATGTGTGGGTACTGAACTGAGTTCAGACCTATATGACAACATAAGCTAATGAGCTTGGATTGAAGATATTTTTGTGTTTTCAATTTTATTCTTATAGTTTTGTCGTTAAGTAGAAATAAAAGGTGATTGCTGGAGGGTTGCATTAGATCCTAAGATCTAGGTGCAGTACTCTCAGATCCAAAACTCCTGACTGATGAAAGCCATATGCTAAAAATTAGTCTCAGATATTGGATGAGTATGCACTAGATAGGATTTTTATGCACAAGCCTAATGGCATACATTGATTACTCTGGCTTGTACTGAGTGGCACTACTCTATCAAGAGGTTTGCCTGTTTTAATAACAGTTAGGTGATCATGTTTAGTGGTTTAATACCAACTGTCTTTGTTAGATTCCTGTACTGTACTTATTGCTTTAGCAATCTTCTCAATTATTTTGTCTTTAGAAGGGAAAATTCTCAAATTTTGATTTAATACCAGTGATGATTTCTATTTTTGGATTTTTCCATGCTCCTCCTACAAATTTAGAGTCATTGTTTAAAAGATTTTCCACCATTTCTGGAATTTTATGATTTGATAAGTTGATCTAATTGTCATTGTAATTCAGTGGTTTTAATTCATGGTGTTGTTTATTGGCTAAACTGCAATTTTTGTAATATTTGTTCTTTAGATTACTGGCCAATCAATTGTATTTTATATTAATATCTTCAGGTACTGTGTAGCTTAATGTCATTCATTTTTGTCTTTTATCTATTTACATTTTTTTATCAAGGGATGGAGCCACTTACAAACAAAAATTCGTATTTCCCCATTTTTTTATTTATTTAGACAATAATATATAATGGACTGTTTCTTTCAACAACCAATGAACTAAACAAGTTATAAATATTGTAACTTGCTCTTAGGTTGCATTTTATGATCACTAGATGAAGCTTTACCAATAGCTCCTAACAAGCTTTTGTTTACATAACTTGTTTTGTTTATCATAAATATAACCTTGAAGGTTTTTGCAATGATATATATTACAGAGGCTTTTACTATATGGTGAAACTGAACTGATTTCAGACCCATATAGCTATCTAGTTTGTTAAGCAAGATTTGAAGACATTATGTGTCTGATAAATTTCATGCTTTCAAATTGATAGAAACATGTTTCATAAATGCTGATTGTAAAGTTGATATTTAGATCTAGTTTCTGGTCTTTCTACCCTTTTACTGACATGATCCAATTAACTCAAACCCATGATCTAAAGGTTGGAGACAACAAAAGAGATATTGAATTCTATCTCTCTCAGCGTTTATGTAAACAAAAGCTTGTTAGGAGCTATTGGTAAAGCTCCATCTAGTGATCGTATATATATATATATATATATATATATATATATGAAGCAAAGAAATTTACTTTTACTTTGATCATATATGATGACTTTAAATAAAAATATTTTAATAGCTTTAATGTCACCCTGCAAGGAATAAGTTATTCAAGATATTGCAGAAAATCTTATGTAAATTGTTGCAAATTTCTTTGAACCACTAACCATGATACTGTGGTCATAGTTCATCTTATATAACTTCGTGAATGCAAATTGATAATTGTTTATATAAAAGAGAAAAGAGTATAAGGTAACTTCTGCTGTATCATAATGGCAAACAATAACATAGCTTATTAAAATCTTTATTGAATGGATTTCATTTTTTAAATGTGAACACATTTGTTTATAATCATTATAAAGCTATAAAATTCTGATATAAAATTTAAAATTACATTTACAGTTATTAAAATGTTCTGTACTCCAATCCTTGATGATGTGAAAGACCATAGTTCCCTTTATATCATTATTTCAAAATTTGTAACTCGGTATTTTTAAAAATGAAATACAATTTTAAAAAATCTAAGCATAAATTAAAGTATATTTCTTTTTATTAATTATTTTATGAATATTTTATAAAAATAATCAAAAATATTTTAATAAATTATGAAATAATAAGTTTTTTGTTCAATGGTAGAAATAACCAATAGGGTTTAATAAATATTTTATATGCCCAAGGTCAAAAAAACTACCAATCAGTAATGTTCTAAGCTTTTGTCAACTCATTTATAATTTTTTTCTGTATATACTACTGCCATCATCTGATTTTTTTGGATAAATTAATATTTACTTTATTATCAACTGCTACCACTAAATGAACATAAAATCAGCAAAGTAGTAATGATGATATCCACACGAGAGTGATTTAAAGTCAAATCACAGTAATGCTGCCACAGAACATTTGATCTCAAAATCATTAAACTAATATAGTATGTATTTTATTTAATTAGATGCTTATACAAACTAGATGAGAAAGTGTGAAAAATATTATAAGAATTAAGCACTAAACATAAAACATAAAATTAAAGAGGTCTAATTGATTAATAATATAGATTTAGTGATAATCAGAAAATATAATAATGTTCAGTCAAGTGTATTTTTGAATATTTATCTTTAACATTTCAAGGGACATTTTATTATCATTACAAAAAGTTATTGTCTTTTTTTTATATTTTATTTTTAATTAAAATAAAATTCTTTCACATTATTACTTTAAATTTTTACTATTTATCAAAAACATAAAAAAAATGAATTTAGTTAAATTCAAAATATAATCTTTGACAACAAATAAAAAACCTAATAAATAAATAAAAATAATAGATCAAAAGATATCTTTCTATTAGTGACAAACAAAAATAAGTGTTTACCAAAAGATAGATTTTGTTTTGACAACATATAAATATTTATTTTAATAATTTATGTATACAAATTATAATACTGAAATAAAACTACAATGTAAACATTAAATAATTAAGGAGAAATAAATATCACAACTTTAACAGAAAAATAATAAATGAAGAAATTAGACTGTAAATTCATTTCTGATCTAATAAAGATAGTGCTGAAGTGCTCCTAGCAAAGTTTCAACTTGCTTGAAGAGACCCCATTGTTTGTTTAGTCTTTGATGTTTCACAAAGACAATAGTAGCATCTATGAAATAGAATTGAAATTGAAATCTGAATTTTTAATAAACTACAAAAACCTTTTGGCATTTATTTATTACTCTTAACAAATACAATGGGAGCAACAATAGCATTCAGTGCAAACATTTCATTGCATTCCATTCAGTTGAAATGCTAAGATTTTACACTTCTTTTTATTGTTTTATATACAATGGTTTTTTTTTTGGCAATAGTGTTAAATAAGAAAAATACATTAAGGTAGTAATTTTCAATATTTTCTCTAAATATAAAAAATAATACTATTGCCTTAATTTATATTCAGAATTTGCTTTTCTTTCAGTGACTGGATAAAAAATAAATAGTTGGATTTTCTCATTTTTATAAATAAAAAAATGGTAATATATGAATGCCTGATTTTATCATTTTTTAGTTTAAAAAACTGAGAATACTTATAAATATTATAAACATAAAAATGTTTTATAAAAATATGCAAATTACATCAGCAAAACCTATGCTCAAATATAGCAATAAACATAATTCTAAGTAGAACTAATTTATTATCTCCATCTAAGATCTTTAATAGACAATGATTAAAACCAATGTTTAATACAGATTAAGATTAAATCTGCACAGTATGTTTTGAATATATTTCATTCAACAACTAAGAATAAACTGTCCTTTTGACCCTTTTTTAAATAAATTATTACTCAATACTTTAAATAAACAATAAGTACCAACAACTAATTGGTTATAATATGTTAACCACATTATTACAGCCAAAGTTTAAATAAGCCTATATAATGTCAACAATTTGTAGCCAAGGAAACATTTTGGTATTGTTTTGTTAATGTTATTAAAATTCTACAGGTTCATTAAGCATTGGATGGGTTGATAGAATTTGCATATAATAAACAGCTATTAGCACCAGTTTATTATCCAAAAAGGTGTAATCATTAAACAGAAGCAGTGTGCATTCATGGATTCCATGCAACTGCCTTTTCCACCAGCCCTATTTTCTTTAATTTCTCACACACAAACTAAATATTCAGCATTCTTTTATTTCATTTCATTTATATGTTATAAGTTTTTTTTCTTTTGTTTGTATCTAAAACATTACCAATATTTTATAATACAAACTGTTTTATGTGTGTATAAATATTAGTTAATGCATTTTGAATTGGTAAATTTTAAAAAAGTATTTTGGATACGAATATTTTTACCCCGTTTTCATGAATAATAATAATTTCTATTATGGTACACCAGTGTTTCCAATTTATTGCATATCTAAATATTATATGTCTTATATGCTACAATGGCATAGACATTTAGTAAAACACTAAAAATTATAGCATTTCATCTTCTTCATTAGGAATATTATCCATATTTAAGATGCTATTTAGATATTAACAATTAAAAAGTTTAAATCTCATACTTTGAGATTTAATTTTGAGCTGATAATGAATTGGATTTTAGATTCTAAAGCTTTGTTTTAAACAAGAAGAAAAAAGCTTAGCCTTTATAAATTAATAGATACTTAAGTAAAAAATTTTCTGATATATGTATATATTTATTTAATTAGAATTTATCAAGCAGCAAATCTTAAATTGTTTTTTATTGGCTGTTAATTAATTATTAAAATTAAAATTGTGTTTTTTTTTCTTTTTTCATTTCCACTTTCTATTGAATATTATGACACAATGTTAAATTGTGTGAGATGAGAATTTCATTATTTTATGTTTTTAATGATTTTTATTGATGGTTTTTTTTTTATTTCAAAACAGAAAATGACAATATATTATTTTAAAGCTTTTATAATGTTCAACTAAGAATACTCATAATAAAATTATCAATTACAGATTTATTACTTTTAGATAAGTAATTCGTAGTGCAGTTAGCTAGTAAAAATGCCAAATTGAAGTAATTTAGATTTACAAAACAATAAAGGACTTTACACAAATCTATAGAATAATTTTGGTAACACTAAATAACATTTTTAAATTGACATTGAAAATTTTAATATATGAGATGTAAAAAAAAAGATTTTTTTAAAATAATGCTTTTATGTAAATAACCGATTAAAAAATTACAAAATAACAAAGTAACTCATCCTCTTAGTTAATTTTCTATTTTTGGAAAATTTCAGAGATTTTAAGAATCTAGACACATTATAAAACAATTGAAAATTGCAGGAATATTGTTGTTTTATAAAAGCATTTGAGCTCAAACAAATCATAAAAATGAGAAAGGCAAATTATCTGAGAGGAGATTATTTTGTTATTTTGTACTTTTTAGTTATCTATTTACTCTAAAAAAAACTTTTTTTTTACATCTTATTTTCTTATTTTTTGGTTGTAATTACATAATATTTTAAAAAATGGTTAAAACTGCAAAAAAATCTGACATAAATTATAATTTAATAATAAGAAATGAAAATAAAAAAATATGCTCTCTAACAAAAGAAGTCTAAATTTAAATATCATGTGATGCCTACTATATAAAAATATTTATGTATTGCTTTTTTAATCAATTTAATCAACTATGTAAATCAGTATTAACAAAATTTTATTTTCCAAATGTAATTTTTCCATCATATATATATATATTTTAATTAATTTAATAATATTTTTGAAATACAAGCATAATTCATGTACTTAGAGTTTAAATGCAATACAGGGGACTTGAACACTGATTTTCAAGCTTCCTTCAGGTATTCACTCCATCTCATACAACCAATACACATGTATTAGTTATATGAGATAGAGTGTATAGTTGAAGAGAGCTTGAATGTCTGTGTTCAAATTCTCTATATTAATTTAATAATGAAATCAATATTAACAAAATTTTATTCTACAAACATAATATTTCCATTAGCTCAGTTGTTAAGGTCCTTTCCTGGGAAAGATAAGGATGAAATTTTGAGTCTAAATAGAACACATTTCTTTTTCATTGTTAAAAATTTTAAAATATGAATATCTCAACAGAAACAAAGACAGGGCAAGTTAATATAAAAGCACTAAAAATGAAAAACAATTGAAAGTAAAAAGTAGTATGGGGAATTTTTGATATTAAAACATGAATAAGAAAGAGTTTATATAGGTATATGGAATTTTTTGAAAACAAAGAACAATCTTATAACAATTGTAGTTTACAAAAAATCTAAAAAAAAAGTATACATAAAAACATCAACATGAAAGTATGGAGAGTTGTATTATATTTTGCACAACAGAAACAAATTGTACAGTGTTTAATATCTTTAAAAAGAAGAAGGAATCTTAATTAGGTGTAAAAGATGAAACAATGCAAAACAAAAGAGGAAAAAGTTATTACAAAAATTTCTAAGCTTTGTAATTATTTCACTGAATTTATATTAGAAATTTAAAATCATTTTTAAATATGAACAGACTTTGAATATTGCAGAAACTTTAATGAGACAATAGAAAGATGGCAGATATTTTATTCAAAACAGCTACACAGATAAGCAGAATCCCACAAAAATTGGAATGTATAGTTTCAACTAATGTATATAAAACAGAAGACATATTAAAATATTTAAAATGAAATATTTACAAAAATTGAATAATTGGAAAATATGTAAAAGGAAATGAAAAAACATTAATAATAACAAAAAAAGATGGCATAATGGAAAAAACTTACAGAAGAGAACAAATTTCAACCATAATAGCTTGAAATTTAAAAGTAGCTGTTTCAGTTATGAGAAAATGGAACTGTTACAAAAAAATGTGATTCTGCAAATTATCCAGAAAAATTCTATAAAGGACTACATTTTGAATTATAAGAATCAAATTTACTCTACCACAAGTTTGTCATCAATCACTTTGGATAAATACAGTATTAATTATCACTAATCATTCATTTAACCAGACATTGTCTCTAACCCAGATATCAACTTTAAACCTCAGTTAAAGATTAATATATGATTTCTAATTTAAACACACATACATGGATTTATTCACATTGCTCTGACCCATGTGTAATATCTTTATAAATATATTAAACAACCTCCAAACCACAACATATATGAAAGGAATATGTGGGGTGGTCATGAGGTTATTTAATTTATTTATAAAAGTATGTGTTTATAAAAAAATTAGAAAAGAAAGTAACTCTTATAATTTTTTAACTGCCACTTTTATTCAAAAAAATTAAATAATAGTTTTGAAGAAGACTTCAAATTGATTGAAACTGAAAATGGATAAAAGATTATAAAAGTTTTATACTTAAATACATAAAGAGAGTGCTTTTAAAAGACTTTAATTCCTACAATTATGTTATTTTTTGAAATATCAAATATTATAAATGAAGAGGTGAGACATGTAAACAAAACTATAAAATTACCAAAACCCAAAAAATGATGGGATCAGTACAGATATTCTAAACGACATGTGTGAAGGGATAGAGAAAATGGTAATAAGTCTATATATTAATATCTAAATGAGAGTAATATACCAGCTAGCTGGAAGATTTGTAATAACAATAAATGATATTCAAAAAATATGAAAAAGTAGAAATAATCACCTCTATATAATCATCAAAAGAAAAAAATGGATTTAAATCTTGGATTAATATCAATGTCAATTGCTCATCAATACTATAATGAACAATATGTACCCAATATGGCATGGATTTGAATTGTTAATCATAGAAATTTTAATTTAAAAAAGTTTTTGCATGACTTATTAGTTCTAAATAAAATACCTACATGCCATGAGCTATCAGGAATCAAAAAATAACAATAGAAAGAGTTCTGAGCCAATTAAAAACCAAAAAAAGATCTATCATATTCTGCAGAGATGGAAATATATTACTACATTTGCATTCCTTTGACTTTTCTGTATATCATGAAAATAAAAATAAAAAGTTTATACATTATGTGCTTATCTTTTTAATTTTTTTTTTTTTGTAAAATGATTAAATATTTATTTCGGTACTGTTTTATTAGTATGTTGAAACTTCTTGATGGTGTTGATCCCATCCAAACAAATGTAAATATGCCATTTAGTGGGCCACTGTCAAACCAAATAACCACAACTTTTTTTTCTGTTGTAACTAACGGCTTGCTTTGCCTTGGGCAGTTTGTGTGAGTGCACAAAATCCTATCTTTTAGCAATGCTAACACTTCACTACCATACAGTTTGCAGAACTATTGCAATCTGCATTCAAAAGTAATTGTGGTACAACTTACCTAACATAGTATTAAAAAGTAATAAATATAAGCCCATTACCCCGCTTCCAAACCCAACATGTAAGGTGTAAATAATTAGAAACGGTTATGGGAAACAACAATTTCACTGTTCTCCCAAAAAAACTCATGGTTCACAAAAACACCTATGAGAATTAAAATGTCTGACTGTAAAATTTCTCATACTTACATCCAGAGATAAAAACAAATTGTAAAAAGAATACATTTCTTAATCATAAAAAAACAATCGAGTTGGAAAATTATTAATCTTTATTAATAGGTGTTAATTTTCATTTCAAAAATGATCCCCCCAAAAAAAGTCAAATCCAGTTCAGTAACTAAAGCATTTTCATTTCTTTCACCATGATGTAGTTAGTTATCTGTCAAGCAATGATAGTATACTTTTTAAAGTTTGCAGAGGGGGGGGGGATTGGCGTACATGAGGATTTTCTACTAGAATATAATATTTGCAATAACATGTTAATTGATGTTTTAATTATTGTAGATGTGAAAAGGCATACCATCTCCCCCCTCCTAACATTGCAGGACTAATATAAAAATTTTAGGCACTTGTTAAAGGTTTAAACTTATCATCATAAAAGTGTTAATCTAATAAATTTGACAGTAATTTATTAAAAAAATCAATCAATGAATTATGTTAACATGTATGGTAAAATATCTGATAAAACAGGCAAAACTCTCTATACGTATTGCCACACACATCAAGATAGAGTAATCAATGGATGCCAGAAGGCTTGTGCATAAAATCCCCATCTAGTGCCTATTCATCTCCAGACTAGTTTCTGGCTTGTGGCCTTCATCAGTGAAGAGTAAAAAATTTCTCCTAGTTATATCTAGAGACAAAAACAAATTGTAAAAAGAATTACAATAATTTATTAATTAAGGAAAATAAATGAATTACGTTTACCCACATGATTATTCTTATTATTATTTTTTATAAGTTGGTGGGCCCAGTAACATTATATTTATGTGTGTTTTTTTAGACACAATGCCATCAAGCAGTTTCAACACACTAATAAATAAATAATGTTTATATTTATATTTTGTTTAAATATAGTACATTTCTAGCATAAAATTACTCAACTAAAAACTTATTGATGTAAAACAAGAAATAAGTTGGAAATACCTCGTGCAGTAACATTTTTATATCTTTTTACAGTTCAATTTTAATATTTTTAATTTTTGTTTTCACTAACACATTTCTTAGACTAAATATTATATATTTTAACAAAATCTGTATAAATGAAAAGATAAAATGAAAAATAATGTTTATTCATTAAAATAAATACAACTAATAAACCTGAACACAGAAGACAGGCAAAATGGATTATGACTTTCATCAACCAAGTAGCATTAAAAAATTAAAAGCAATTATAGTACAATAGACTGTATAGAATTATTAAAAATGTTGTAGCAGTAACTAATATGAGTCATCAATATGTAGATTATGAAAAGGCCTTTTATTATATAAGCCTTTCTCCAGTGTTCAAAGATTTTGAATGTAAAGACATAGATCCAGAATAGTGTCCTCTTCTGGAGAATATTTATAAAAAATAAATTTGGATAACATGATAATATATGTGTGTGTGTGTTTTAAGTCTACAGTTTATGAACGCTATGATTCAGATGTCAGTTGTCGAAAGCAAGCTCAGAAAGTTTTAAAGTTTCTAATATGTGATAATCTTTTCTTTTTCAAATGTTCAAAACATATCCCGAAAATAATAATAATATGAAATCACCATTTATCCGTGAAAATATTAGAATTAACAGTAATATATATATACATTACAATTAGCAGAAGAAGAAAAACGTTTTTGAAAAAAATAAACAATGAAAATGTTTGCGATAATTTCATATCTCCGAATCTTATTACAGCAATTTTATGAGAAGTATTTTGTGGATTAAAATAAATAAATGGAATAGAAATAAGTGGATAGTATTTAATTCATCTAGGCTTAGTATATGATGTGATTATCTTTACAAATAACGCTTCTCAAACTTTTTAAAATGTTACACAAGCTATCGATAAAAGCTGAAATAAGACTCGTGATAAACGTAAAGAAAACTAAAGGAATGCCTGGTGGTTCTTTAAAAAAGGAAAAACAATGCTGATCGTAATGAATTAAAAAAAATAGCAACAAGAAATAATAAGAATGAGTTATAGTTATCATAGGTTAAACTTGGATAAAAATATTTTTGGTAGAAATAATTTAATACGAAAACCAAATATATTCATAACAACATGCCAGGTCGAAATCTTTAGTTAATTTGTAGTATTGTTAATATTTCCTCTGTAGCAAACTACACTCTGTATTGAATTACAAATATGATGATGGATTTAGAAAAAAATTAATCTATTTCACCAGTGCTTACACATGAATATGAGATTTGGACACTTAATAGAAGGATAATAAAAAAAATCATTAATTAAAACTGAAATTCATGGTTGAGATAACAAAACTGTTATATCCTTTAAAGAATTAAAAGTTAGGAATCCATATTGCTGAAAGATAACGAAAATTTTATCTAAATTACAAAAGATTACCAGAGACTTCTTATTAACGATGTATGAATAACATAAGAAAAATTAAAAGAGATATTAGGACAAGAGAATATATGGTTCAAAAAAACTGGATTAAATGTAGAGACTTCAGTCCTGTAGTATAATATTAATGATTCACTATGATGATGATAGTCAGTTATTTAGGAGGTCATGTAATGTTTGAGCAGCAATATGGCAGGCTGGACATAATTTGTTCATTCAAATAATACAACTGAAATAATTGGAATTAAATCTGTAACCTTTTATTGGCTCTTAAGTTTAATACGTCATCCCCGAGCTATGTACACAGGGCATGACTTATAATTATTTAAAATACTTGACAAAATTAATTATATTGTAGTATATAATTAATTTTTAAAATCATAAATATGTAATTAATGATTTTATTAAGAATATTAGCAATGTGTATGTTATAAAAACATTAAAATTATATGAATAATCCACTAAGGATTTATTCCTTTTAAAAAAAAATAATGGTAAAGAAATATATCAAGGAAAAAAAATGAAAATATCTGACGTTGTAAAGTCCAAGCATTTTAATACGTTAATATTAAACATATTATTAACTTTATCAAATTTATATTTTAACCATTACATCTCTTTATATTAGAATCAATTATACCGGGGCAAAATATGATTGAGGTGAAGCTGATCATCCTAGTACTATTATATCCTAGATTACTATATATACGTACTTTATATTAATCACAGTCTGTAAAAGTAAAAATAAAATTAAGTAATTTTAATAAACTAAAATTACATCTTTGTTTCGATACTTTAAAAGCATATCATCTATCAGAAAAGAAGCATATATGTGCGTATAATTGATATAGTTAAATATTAGTGAATGACGCCATGCTCGCGAAAACATAATAGCTAAGGATTTTGGAGTAGAAGTCACTCTTATAAATATATTATAGTGAAAAAACGGTTGAATAATTAATAATTAAAAGACTACAGGAGGGGAGGTAAACTATTATAAACATATAATATTGAAATGTTTTAAAATTGTTTTATTTTTTTTAGAAATAACTAAATATTTGCAAAAAAAATAACAAATTTAATCAATTTTCCTGTCTAGAGCAAGGATTTATAACTTTTTGTTCAATATACCCTTTTGTCAGATAGATTAAAATCTTGGACTCATTTTCAGATTGTAGTGGCAGATAGATGCCACCCAATATTTACATATCTTTAAATAATTTTTTAGGATTATTCAATATTATATTTTACCACTTCCCTACAACAATTATCGAACTATCAAGATATGGATCTACAACAACTATAATGTAATATGAAATAAATAATACCCTAGTTTATTATATATTTTTATATATGAAGATGGTGTTAGATTTAGATTAAAGTTGAGAAAATTGATTTTTTTAAAAATTCAAATTCATGGACCCTCTGAAATTTTCCATAGACCCCTGGTTAAGAGATTTGACATAAATTTCGCATCTATTTATGAGTTAATTCGTTTTCCATAAAGTACAATATATCGCATGATAAAAGATTTTCATTCCAGAAATAAAACTAACACACGTTGATTTAGCATAATTTCACTTCCATTTAGACGTTCTCTTTCCTAAAATGCAATGTAGGACATGGTAAAAGATTTCAACCCTAAAATAAGGATATTTAATTCTTTTCTAAATAAATGATGATGAAGATGATGATGATTATTATTATTATGGATTATAACTAATGATAATGAAAAACTTTTTATTTGTAATTAATTATTTTATAAGGTTATAATCTTTTATGTTTTTAAATGTTCGCATGCATAGCTCATGCATGATTTTTTCATCACATGGAGATTATTTGTTTTAATAAATTAAATTAAAATTATTATTATTACTACTACAACATTACCTCGCAATTCTAATGTTTATGGCACGTTTGATCATATCTCTAGGGACGATATTATTGTAGCCATGAAGTGACTTAAAACTCATTCTAGATTAGGAAATAATATTTCTTTATTTATTTACAAAAGTCTAGTTGAATTTACTGCAGCACCTTTTGCTTTTATTTTTAATTTATCACCTAATTCTCCTGTTTTTTCTAATGTTTTTAAAGGTGCCAAAATGATCCCATTTTTTAAGAATAGCTCAAAAGACTGTGTTAATAATTATAGATCTACTTTACTATTACTGAATTTGTGATCATATAGCATATGTGATTCATCACAGATTTGATGTTATTTATTTTGATTTATCAAAAGCCTTTGATAAAGAAAATCACATCGTACTCTTTACAAATTACACAAAATGGGATTTTCCACAAACTTTATTTATTGATTTCAATCATTTGAGTCCTACAGTTAATGTCAAATTTAACAATAATATGATATCTAAATTTTAATATGATTTAGATGTTTTTCAGGATATTTTAGCACCCATGCTTTTTTTTATTTATATTAATACCCTTATGGATTGCCTGAAATCTTCTTCTATACTATGCTGATGACTGTACAATCTTTAGAAGAATCTCATCAGTGATTCATTGCACTTTCCAGAAAGATATTGATAACTAATGTTTAGTGTAATCTAAATAAGATGTCAGTTAATTTCAGTAAATGTTTTCTTGTTTCATATTCTAAGAAATCTGAAGGTTTAATTTTTATTTTATTTTATTAATTCTCCAAAACTAATTCCTTTCAAGCCCAAAACGATCTAGGAGTCTTATTTTTTAATAATGGATCCTTTGTACCCCATACAGAAATGATTGTTAGTAAAGATTTTAAAATCATGTCTGCCATTTTTAGACATATGCTATCATTTCAATGATGATACAAAATTCAAATTATTTTTGTCATTGGATTTTTCTATCATTGAATAATGTTCAATCATTTGGAATCCTAACTCTAAACAAGGATGAAATTTATTACAATCAGTGTTTAATAAATTCTCCAAATATATTTTATTGGCGAGTAAAGTTATTCATATTTCTTCTAGTCAGAAATATAGAGATCTTAAATATCTTTACAAAATCATTGATCTGATATAATTTCAATTATTATAATTAGGTCTTACGAGCATGATACTCCGTCTGCTTTTGTCTGTTATATTCAATCTTGTCCTTAATTATTTTCTTTATTCAGAATACTCTCTTTATATAATCAGATTTTTACTAATAGTAATCAATTTAATTTAGATTATAAGCAATTTTGTAATATTTTTAAATCAAAATGTCATTGTTGATTAATTTAAATTTATTTTATTTGTTTATATATATATTATTTTTTGTTTATCTTCTTTTTATTATTTTCTTGTATGTATTGTGTTTATTCGCTTTAGTAATTGCTATATGCTGTTGTTTAGCACTTAAATAAATAAATTGAATCATCATCATCATCATCATCATCATCATCATCATTATTATTATTATTATTATTATTATTATTATTATTATTATTATTATTATGTTTCAAAGGATTTTCTTGATCAAATATTACATGATTTTTTTACCCCTCCGCATATATAGGATAGTAATAGAACTTATAGGAATATTACATTTAATGATATTTGGATTTACATATCGTTATATTTTGCATATTTACATTAAGAAAAAACTAATGTAATAATTAGCTCTTCTAAAATTAAAGATTTCATGCTAAGGTCTCAGATGCTGTCGCATTAGGGATCATATATTATTATTATTAGTAGTAGTAGTAGTAGTAATAGTAATAGTAATAATTAAATTCAGAATTTTTTTTAAAAAATTAAATTAATAATAATCCAGTTACTTAACCACCAATTACTTTAAAATTAGCAAGTTTATATCATGCAATTCTCTTTCTAGTTGACTTTAGAGAAGTTTTTGTTCCTATCATAAAAATTTAAATTACTCAAATCTTAATAGATGTCATGTCATCTTTAAAGGACATTTCAACTCGATAATTCATTATCTTTTTTCAAAAGAAAAAAAAAAGCTAATACATAAAGATTTCAACAGAAAAATTATTTTTTATACAAGTCATCACCTCTCTATTAAAACTTGAGAATTTTGTCTTCTCAAGCCTATCTTGGAAGTTCTTTCATCCAGGTAAAAAAAAAAAAGACATGAAGGTGTCACAGAAAATTATAACTCAAATGATGAGAAGATCCCTACTCCATTTCTATAAACTTTAAAAATTCAGATGAAAAAATATAATTCATTATCTGTTTATAAGAGATTAGAAAACTATATAGTAAAAATTATAATACAGGTAGTTTATTAAACTGAAAACTTTTAATTGCAGAATTTGATTTATTGCTATATTTTAGTTGTGTGCGGATAAAAGGGTTATATTATTATTAATAAAATAATATTTAAAATTTCAGTATAAGTAAACTATAGATAGTAAAATTAATGTTTACTTAACTCATTTAAAGTTCAATTTCTCTCACTCTTATTTGAAAGATCCTAGTAACAATTCTGTCTATATTTGCTTTTTTTATATTGGATCATAATTTTGCCTCTTCATAAAATTATTGAATGAAATATTTCTTATTTGCATTCCATTTTAAAAATTGGAAATGAATTTTAGTTGAGATATAAAAAATGAAAGTATGTTTTTAAATTTAAAATTAATCTTAATATTATCAAAATTTCATAAATAATTTCTTCATTGGAGGCGTTTATAAAAGCAATTCTTGTTAGCCAATCTTCTGCTTTATTGTAATTATGTTTTTATGACTTGACTTTTTAAAAAAAAATACTTTCAAATAAAATCTAATTGTGTTCATGGTTTAAAATAAACATTTTCCAAACATGTTGCATAAAAAATATATGTAAATAAATTACTGAAAATTATAATTTTTTTTTGGAAATACCAAACAATAAAACATATTCCAGAATACCTGGGATCAGTTTCTTTGTATTATAATATAACCAATCAGATTGCTAATTTGCTTTGAAATATGAATTTACATATTTTTATAATATCTGTATTACATTGAACAATTCAGATTTTTTTAAAACTAATAATTTTACAACTGATTTCTACACACACACAAAATGTGTGCAATAAACTAACATTATAGACAAGCACTAAATAATAAAAAAAAAAAAAGCTGAAAACGATAACAGCACCATTATAACACTCCAAATATTTCAAACTTTACCAGAAAATCACTGACTTTCCTCAAAGATATTAATTTTTTAGCATAGCTTGGGTTTGTAATGATGGAGAATTTGAAGTGTAAGAGATTATTGTTTAAATTCATAAATCCACACCATAAAAAAGCAACAAATCAGGGGCTGAATAGCAGTGTACTTTTACTTAAATATGACAACACATACTTTCTGGATTCATTAATCTTTTCATTTGTAATATACAATATTAATTATTTATTAAATTATTATTGTTTCACATCTCTCTCCTCTTTTATAAGCATATTGAATCCAAAGAAATCCAATATATCAGCCAAAATATTCTAGTTATATATCATTGAAATAATAGTAACAATAACAACAATAAAAATAGTTGTAGTAGTAATAGTAGTAGTAATACTATTATTACTATCACTATTATAACTAATAATAAAAAGCTATATAAAATTCCACCTCTTTTTATATTTTGACAATACAATAAATATTTTGCTCATTAACCTCATATATAAAATTAAAACTCAAAATTCTTCTTAATTTTGTCAGACCACTGAATAATCATTGTTGGCTAGCCAGTGACCCAGGTCATCACTATCATTCATATTATTCGTACATAAACATATATTTATTCTCTTTTTTTTTTTCACAAATTAATTTTTCTCAACAAAAAACAAGATTTAAAACAATATCAAAAAGTAATTATTCTCAAAATGTAATTATATAAATATAAGTTTTAACCATGTTTATGTTACACTTTGATATCAACAAAGCAATACAGAAAACTATATATTTGAATGTGTATATATAATTATAACGCACTCACACATACATTTTAGGTACCATTATAATAATGTTCACAGCTAATTATGATATTTACAAACCAATAAGTATACACTTAAATATAAGTTAGAAGAATAATTTTGACATGGGTATGCTTGGTTTTCAATCATCATTCTGTAACCTCTTTTTTTTTCCTTCTTTCTACACATAATTCTCTCATGCTCCTTTTTTTTTTATTTGGTTAAGTAAAAATGCAGGTACTAAACTCTTTAAATTAAACAAAAGATATATATTTTATTACTATATTACTGTAGGATTTAAGGCATAAAAAATAACGTTCGTGATTTTTCATTTAACATTTAATAAAAATAATATAAAAATATTGTACAATTAAACCAAGTTATTTGATTTATTCTTTTCATATACATTTAAATCACTCTAATGGAATAATTACGAATAGCTAAGAGAAGCAAAATTATTTTATTAATTTCACTGTAATATGAAAATGAAGATCACCCCTTAATAACATATTAATATATATTAACATCTCAAATTTTAATGCATTCTAATTTATTTGATCGGTTTCAAAATATAATAATTATAACTTACTAATAGTGTTTATTGCTATTTTTTTTTTCTTAGTATGAGAAATTAATAATATTTACCAAAAATAAATAAATAAACGAAAATACATTATTTGCAAATTCATCAGCTTTTTACCTTTTCCCATTATTAATTTTTAATTACCACACTTTTTTTTTTTTTAAAAAAAAAGTGTAATTAGTCTAAGACTATTTTACTTAGATAAACTAAACATATTAGTCAATGTCTAATATAAATATATAGCTACGTAATATTCTAATAGAAAACTTATATCTAAAATAAAAAAAATAAATTAAAGATGTCGACGAAAATAGGATAAAATATTAAATCAGTTCGTTTTTATACTACATATATATATGCGTGGGCGGGAGTAAGCATATATGTGTGCGCATATTCAAAAATAAGGTTTATATAAAATCAAAAAAAAGACCTTAATTAAATAATACATACATACAAGCATATATAAATTTATATCAGTATATACGAAAATAAATATGTGCTTAGATAAATATATATAACACAAGTGCGTGCGTGTGAGCATATGCATACAATTTTAAAAGCATGTAAATCCAATATAAGCTATTTTATTATACACATATTTTACTTATACATATATATGAGAATGTAGTTTTGAACAATTTTGAAGATTTACATATACGCGTATATTTACATAAATATTTGCATAACAGGACAAATAAGTTTAAGATATAAATTTTCAGCCACTCACAACGCTCTTAGAGTGTATTTAAAGCCATACAAAAACAATATTTTTTCGTTACAATAGTATCATTTTAAAAATAGATATATATGTTATTGTGTGTTACATTAATTTAATGAAATATAAGAGAGATATAAATTCAATTTTAATTTTCCAATTTTGTTGTAAAAAAAAAGAGTAATGTGGCAAACACACACGAAATAGTTATTAAATGCGGCTCAAAAATTGTGTAGCGCCCTCATATGTCAAAAACAAGAAAGTCAACGTTATGATTTTTTTCATTCATTCGATTTTTAATAAAAGAGAGAAAAAAGAAAACATTTAAATAAAATGTACTCACGGAAACGCATCCTTGCCGTTCCTGTGTGTTCCGTGACATACGCCAAGAGTTTTTGAAAGGCGTGTAAATGCTCCTCTGTTTTGATAGACATAATCATCTGCGTTAGGCAAGCGGTCCCCAGATTCAGTAACGTCAGTACGGGCCTCCTTTTCGGCATTGCGTACGCCGTTGGTGTTTCCCGATATCCAAATCGTTAGACTCCAAACCTATGCATTAATGTATCTGTTTCACATCCTACGTTATTTAAAATAATTATTTTCATGATGATATAATATGGTGTGAACCGCAATATCATTAAATTGAGCATTCTGATTTCTAAGGAATGTGACAAACTGGTTAGTGATAGCTCCCGCTAGATGACGTTTATAGCAACTAAATAGGCCAGAGCTGTCCAACTACTTAGGATAGATTTTCTGCTATCTTAATATTTCATAAATTATAAAAATCGCTGTACGCATTTCTTTTAATGGTTAGAATCGATCCTTGCAAATGAAGAGGCAAGTAAAATCTTAAAATAAGACCGATATTCAAAATTAGGGATAAGTCTATCCTTCTAAAATCAATAAATTAACGCTTTGCTTGTTGAGAACAGAAACAAAACAGCATGAGTGTAATCCTTTAATTTAATTTTCAGTAATGAAAGATATTATAATCGCTAAAGCAAATTTCAATTTGATTATCAACTTTTTACCAATTATTAAAAAGATTTTTTTTGTTGTTAATTATCAATTTAGTTAATTTATCAACTTATGCTAATCTTTCTTGCTTTTTCTAATAATCTATTTGTTTACTTATCTATATATCTAATTCATTCTTTCTTTTATCCGTCCATCACATCATTCATTTATACATAGATCTGGGAAAAGATTATTTAATATATTCGCATTAAAATTATATTACATGCAAAATGAATTAGTTATGTAATACAATTTATATATGCGGTAACATGGTATATATATATTGGTACTACTGACTGCTAAATAGATAGATTATTTTAATAACAATCTGTTGCTTCATATTCCGAAAGATTTCGAATTTTTTTATTAAAAAAACATTTCTTATAGAATCACCCATTTAAATGAAAACTCTCCATCTGAAAAAAAAAAAATTCTCTATCAACAAAAGATATATATACAGTTCACTAGTCATTTGTATCCTTGTATTTTAAAAATTTAAAGGTAAAAATTTTCATTATTAACTATTAAAATCACGTGTGCGCGTGTGTATGCGTACACGCTTGCTGATTTGATTCAGTCAACAAGCGAATCCAATTCATCCTGTTATTGCTTAATTCAAATATAAAAAGCTAAATATTACTTTGTAAATTTCTTTTCTGATAATCTTAGTAAAAAAAAAATTATTGTACCATTCAGGTGCTACAAGTTTCATGGTTCAAACCTCATCTTGGCATTTTTGATAACATCACATATCCTTATTAAGAATATCTTATATACATTTTTGAGTTAAATTGTTATTTTTTCATATAATACTCATTAACTTTATATTTAAATTATTGTTTAATTTCAAAATTATTTTGATTTTTAAAGGAAATTAGTCGTTACTACACTTTGCTATAGATAAATACTGAATCATAATGATGAAAACATATGGAGGGTAAAAGTCTGGGCTAACTAATGGACCACTTCAGCAAGAATTATATCTTGGGTATCATTAGCTTTTTTTCCCATATGTCTTTATTCATAAGCTTTAAAAAAAGTGGGGGGGGGGGGTAAAAGTTTTATAGTATAGTTTAAATTTGTTAACAATAATAATTTATTTACGTATATTGGTGATTATTTATCTTTTCAACATATGTGTTCAAGTGTATCAGTGTTATGAGATAGAGTGTGAAAGGCTGTGCTCATATACCCTATATATATAATCATTATTTATATAATTTTTCATAATTTCATTCGTTCTATTTAATTGCATGCATGTATTTTTATTATTTTAAAAATTTGGTTACAACTGTTAGAAAAATTTTACTTAAATATATTCTTATCATTCCCTGCCAAAATATTATCAGTGGTGTTACAAAAAATTAAAATAAGTGATAAGTAATTGATCAAAGATTATCACCATCTTTTAATATGATCAATTCTTTTGTAGAATGAAGTTGTTGTTTTTTTCACATTTATTCCAGTTTCTCCAATTCATAGCTATTTTATCCATATTCTCCAACAATCTTTCTTATCCCATCTGTCCATCTTAAATATGGTTTGTTTCCAAGTCTTTTATAATTATTTAGAAGTCTTCACAGCCTCCTTTATTGCACCTTTTAAATTTTTTCAATGATGGTTATGATACTTACTTGTTTATTCACCTTTGTATTTTCATTTTCAATCTTTCTTTATTATTCTCTCCATACATCTCTTCATATAATATTCTTTCTTCATCTTTTTCATAATTTTATGCATTGATTTATTTAACAAATTTAATAAATAAATCCTTTCATTTACACTTTATTCAATGCAACATATTGTTTTTATATTTCATTTTATTTTTCTTTCCTTACAGTTTCTACTATTCAGTAGCCTTCATCAGAACTATAAATATATTTAAATGCACATGATTACATAGAAAAACAATACTATAATTTTTAGGCATATTTTTAATTTAATTATATCTAAAAGTATACTATATTTTAGATATAACTAATTATAATATTGTTTCTCTATGTAATCCTGTGTAATTTGTAGCTCTGATGAAATCTGCTGGACAATTGAAATTATAAGGGAAAAAAGTAAATGTAGAAAACGTATATTGCATTGAATAAAGTATAAATGAAAGAAGTTATTTATTACATCTTTTCTTACTTGGTTGTGTGGTCTGAAGTCTCTATATTCATCTTCTGTCGAATGGTCATCTCAGATCCATATACAACAACTGGTAAAAGCCATCTATTAAAAACTCTTTTAAAACTCATAGGCATAATTTCCTTTTAATATTAGATTATTTCTGTCAAGAACATTCACTCAAATTTAATTCTTGGATGAATTTTTTCCTTTATATTTTATTAATAGTCTAATCAAAATGTTTGTCATTAAAATATAATTCATGATTATTAATGTTTATTCAGATTAATCTTGTGGGTTCACTAGATTATACTAAAGTTATTTGCTTAATGAAGAATCATTTTATAAGACTCTCATTAATTTATGGAGCAAACTTATGTGATACATAATTTTAATGGATATGAATAATCTGGTTAAAGAATGCTAAAGATAGATTTGGAGAAATGCAAAATATGTGTATACCTAAACAGAAAAAAATAAATATATACTTTTTATATAAGATGATATCAATCACTTTATTACTTCAGATGAACAACTAAGATAATCCAAACCAATCTCTCTTTTTCAAATCATTTTATGTGCAAATATTAATTCTTCATGAGTTATACTTACCAATACTACAAGACTAATCACCCCTGATTATAAACAAGAACTTTATATTACACTGTATATTTAACTTTTTGTGCAAATAAAGGTTATTTTGAAAAAAAAATTAAATAAATTATACTCCAGACATTTTTATCATTAATGTTTTAAATTTTCTACTACTACTGCTACTGCTACTACTACTACTACTACTACTACTACTGTTGTTGTTGTTGTTATTATTATTATTATTATTATTATTATTATTATTATTATTATTATTATTATTATTATTATAATTATACATTGCTTCTCCTCTTTTGCATATTTTTAATTGCTCTTTAGCAAATGGTACTTTCCTACATCCCTTAAATTGCTAAAGTTCTTCCTATTTTTAAGAAAGGATCTAGAGATTTGGTGACTATAGGCCTATTTCAATTCTACACACTGTTGCTCAAATATTTTAAAGATATTTATGTAATAAAATTATCTTGGATGTCTCTAAGGTTTTGGCACCAGAGCAGCATGGCTTTTTGCCTAATAGGTCCATTGAAACAAATTTGCTAACTATTTTTGATCACATTTCAAATTCAATTGAGAATCAATCTAGGTTGGGTGCTGTTTATTTTGATATGTCCAAGGCTTTTGATTGAGTTAATCATAAAATTCTTCTTTAGAAGCTTTGTAGATTAGGTTTTTCCAAATTATTAATTAATTGGTTTGACTTTTTTTCTTAAGGATAGATTGTCTTATGTGAGGTTTAACAATAAATTGTCATTACCATATTATTGCTTCACTGGTGCGCCTCAAGGCAGTGTTCTTGCACCTTTATTATTTAATGTTTACATTGATGACCTAAAAACATGCATTAAATTTTCACATCTTCTATGTTATGCAGATAATTGCAAAATTTTTAGGTATATTTATTCTATTAATGACTGTTTTTTACTTCAAAGTGATATTGGTGACTCTAAAATTATAACAAATGATCATCAAAGAGATCTAGGAATAATATTTTCCAATAATGGATCTTTTCATAATCACATTAATTTTATGGTGAATAAATCTCTTAAAATTGTAGGAGCTATTTACAGATATGGAAAAGCATTTAATAAATTTACAAAGATTAAACTTTTTATATCTTTAGTACTTCCCATTTTGGAGTATGATTCAATTATATGGAATCCTCATAACAGGACAGATATCATAAGAATTCAGTCTGTTTTTGACAAATTTGCAAAATTAAATAGTTTAAGTAATGAACACTTTATTGATTTACTGCTGAGACGAAAAACAAGAGATCTCAAACTTCTTCATAAATTTATTTCCCAAAATATTTCTGTATCTAATTTGCTTTTTATTTTAGGTATTAAAAAACAGAATTATAATACTCGTACTCACAATATTTTTGAACTGAAAATTTGTAAATCTGATGTATTAAGATTTTCCCCTTTATTTCGTTTACCTAGAACTTATAACAAAGATTTTGATAATGGATATTTTTAATTTGGATTTTAAACAATTCACTAAAGTCCTCATAAAAAATATTATCCTTAATTTCATTTGATATATTGCCTTTTTATTTATTTGTGAATTTTATGGGTTTTTTTATTTTATTGGTATTTTTTTTTTGTTTGTTTTTTAATGCTTATTTAGATTAGTATATAATAATTACATTACTGTGCAATCTATAATTGGCTAAATGCTGTTGATATGTACATTAAATAAATAAAGAATTGAATTATTATTATTATTATTTTTTTTTTTTTTTTTTTTTGAAGCTTTCAAAAGCTCATCCTGATTCGAATTCTATTGTTTTAAATCACGAAAATGAAACAGATTACATTTTGTGTGTGAAAAAAAAAAACGAAAACTAAAAAAGGCTTAGTTTATTTTCAATTCAAACCATCTTCTCAACCCATGTTCCAATATTAGGCTAATTAAACTACAAATGGCTTTTTAAAATCTTTGAGTGTTGACTTTCATTATATCGTTAAGATTGTATTCAGTTTAGAAGTTTTATTATGTTTAATAACTTGGTTGTGAAATTTAAAATACTGGTATTATTTATGAATATCTGCAAATCGAATTATATTTAGCTAATATAAACTTTAATATTTCAAGAAGAGAAGTAAAGATTCCTTCATATTTGTTTTATATATTATCAGTTTGTATTCTTATTATGTATAAACAAATGAATTAAATCAACAATATTATTCTTGGCAAATTAATATATTCAAGGGAATAGTGAAAATCAATTTAATTATGGCATGAAATCAAAATATAATTAAGTACTTATATTCAAAGTAAAGGCCTGGCACTTTTATTACTTACTATAGAAAACATTATTCATAATTAATATAAATATTTTACTAAGATTTTTAAAAACAAACAACACAAGTTGCATAAATATAATGGTCAGTTGCCTTTTAGTTCTTTCCTCTATTTTAGTTTCTCATTTTGATTAATTTAAATCAAAAAAGTTTTCATTCTAATTCATTGCCCAATATTGCTTTCAAATTTATTTTTAAACCGTTGAAAATGGTTTACATTTACACATATTCACAACATAGCAAATATTTTCCTGGTTATATCAAGCTTTACCAACTTTTAGTAATATTTTTTGGCATGATTGTACCTTTTCGGTTGTGAATTTGCTTCCCAAAATTCTGGACTATCTCTTTTTCTTACTATTTATATTGTATAAAGAGAAAATTCAATATTTTGTAGGTTGGAACATTTACTATACTCTTCCCTTATTAAATGAATTTCATATTCTATTTTTCCCCCATTTATTTTCATATCATTTATCTTATTGATGATTTTGTCTATAATTGTTTTTATTATTTTCTCTACATACTTCATACCTCATTATTTTGCACAATTTCTTAAATAAAATGTATTACAAGATCTTTTTTTCCATTATAATATTCAATCTTTCAAAAACTAAAATAATAATTAACTTTTTTTTTTCTTTTGTTTAAATAGACCCAAATTCTTACCCTGTCTTTTTTTACTTTTTTCCTTAAATCAAAGCTATTCCAAGACCCATTTCTACAAGTTTGACGCTGTAATTGATAACTATAGGAAACTGAATTGATAAGTAGTTAAGTAAAACGAAGTCAACTATATCAAAGTTTTGTCTACATTTTAATAATAACTATATCAAAGTTGTCGCTAAAATGCTATATTATAAACAATTATTGGATCTTGTCTGTTTTAATTAAAATTTTTATAAATACTATAATTTTTTTTTTTATGATATTTTTAAAATTCCTACTAAACATAACTAAGAGTTGGATTCTAATAATTTGATAACTATATTGTATTTATTATTTTGGATACGGACTTGGATAAATATATATATGTGTGTGTGTTTAAAACGGCCGTTGAATTATTCAAGATTGGTTTATCGTCTTGTCTTAAATAATAGATTTGTATATTTATTCTGTAAGTTGCTTTTAATATATATATAATTAGATACCAACCAGTAATCACCTAAACATTCACAGTAAATATAGTAATCAATATTTCTCACTGCTGTCAAGGCAACCTTCACACCTTTTAATAGCAAGAATGGAAATCCATTCTTACTAATGGTACATTGAATATATATGGACACGTAAAGATTGCAACTTGACTACAGAGTATGAAATATTGATACAATGAAGTACTCATATGCACAAATGTACCATTTCTTAAAATACATAGGGTATATGAGCACAGACTTTTACATGACCCACCACTCTCCACACTATCTCATAACACTGATACACTTGAACACACATATGTTGAAAAGATAAATAATCACCAATATATGTATTTCGTGCTAAACGAGCAAACATCAGTAGGTCCAGATTACCATCTCTACCCAAATATACTATAATGATTGCTGGTTTAGCATGAAATATGTATATTGGTGATTATTTATCTTTTCAACATATGTGTGTTCAAGTGTATCAGTGTTTTGAGATAGTATGGAGAGAGGTGGGTCATGTGAAAGTCTGTGCTCATATACCCTATATATTACATATATAGACACAGGTATATAATAAGCCTGTGTTTCAGCTATTTCTTATAATGCAATTACATAATGACCATAAGTACATTTGGTGTAAGTCAGATATATGCTGTAGACAATATAAAAATCGTTATAGATTATTCTTTTAATTGTTAGAATAGCTACTAATAAATAAGAAGTTAGCGAAATCTTAAAAAAAGATTGATAAGATGTAATTAGGTGCAAGATTAGTTTTCTAAATCACACACTACAAATGTTAAGTAGAAACAAACTAGCGAGAGTTTAATCCGTTAATATAATTTCGTAATGGAAGATATAATCGTTGATTATCTCTTATTTATAGGTTATTTAAAAAACAATGCATTTTTGTCTAATTATCAATTTCGACGATTTATCACTTTACCTAGTATTTTTTGATGCCTTATCTAACAATCTATTTACTTATCTACATATTTAATGGAATTTATTCTTTATCTATAATCTTTCCAGTGGAAAAGACTTTCACGTTAAACGTGAACGCACATAATGAACTTCTTTAAAATACACACATCATATATAAAGTACATATACTTACTAATACCTTTAGTGTGTAGTTAAATCACCTTAATAATAATCTCGACTTTTACATTTAGAAAAATTTAGGATTTTTTATTACATCACATTCTCTTCAGAATTATCCATTTTTGTCTGAAGAAAATTCCATCAACAAAAGAGAAATCGCTAGTTGCTTCCTTATATTTTAATGGCTTATAAAAGCTAAAGATTTCATTCTTTTCCATTAATAAATATATGTCTGTGGATGCTTGTTTTGTTTTAGGCAATAACTAAAGCAAATTCTACAGTTTCTTTTTTAATAATCAGAAATAAAACGCTAAATACAATTTTACAAATCTTGCTTCCGGTATCCACAGATACTAATTGTGTAAAGGAGAGATTAATATTAGAATTAACAAAGAGAGTTAAATAAATGAAATATATAGAAGAAAAGGCAGACTAAAAAGCTAATATGAATGTGGACGTTACTAGAGATGAAAATAAATGAATAATTAAAATTATAAATTATATTCAAGAGATAGAGATGGATAAATGAATTTTATGAATAATGGGGAGAACCTATCAATAGTACGAGATCTTCATCCTGTTGGAGATCGATGATTGTCTAGTCAATGCTATGAATAAATCGGGATTAAGATATCAAAAGCTGTTCTATAATAAAACTAATTTTAAGCTTTTGTTACTCTGTGGTCCTAACGCTTATGTCAGTTAAATGCTAATAATATAAAGAAATGAACTATAAAAAGAGATATAGATAGACATTCTAAACATTAATATATTTAATATATGATATTTAAGAAATCTCTGTATATACATATGTGGTAATGTGGCATATAGTCTTTATCTTTACCTCACAGGAAAGAGTATAATCAGTGTTGGGTACACACATTTTTTTCTACATTCTGCAACCAATAATTTTAACATTCATATATTAATTTCATAACATATATAAAGACATCTGAAAAAAGTAGATGGCCTTTAAGATGCATTTCATGTTAAACCAAGACTAATAAATACTTAGCAATAATTATTAAAGTATTTACCTAAAGAGGAGGAGAATATTATCATAGTTGTGATTATAGGAAATTTATCATCTTTAGATTAAATTATAAGTTATATTTATATATTACTATTCTACATAATTTATTACTATATTTTCAGCGCCATCTATTAATACTATCTAATAATAGATTTGCGTTCAGCGCCATCTATTAATACCATCTAGTATAAGAGATCTGTGTTTTAAATGATAACATGCATTAATGACTTGCAATATTTTTTTTTAAATAAATAATTTTTAACAGTTTTTAAACTTTAAATCCAAATGGAATTTGAATTGAAGATATTAAATATTCATTTAAAGAAGTTATTTCAATTTAGTAATACCTTATATTATTGAATATTATAATATGAATTAGACTGCATACCATCTTGTAATGTAACAATCAAATATTTAATTTTATGTACAGAACATTATTCTAAAAACACCATTAGCAGCCACCTATAAATATATGTTATAATGCTAATCCTAGGGGAGAGGGAGAGATAAAGGAAAGCTCATGTCAAAAAATCAGATGGATTTTGAGATGACTATGTAAATGAGATTAATCTTCAAACCACTCATATGGTCTCCTGCACCTTACATGAATCCTTAAGTCTATTTATTTGATATCTTGAAATATTGTCTCTTAATTTCTTCAGCAATAATTTCTTTTTGGATGACTTCAAGCTTTAACTTATTGTGATACTTTATTGTATTTCATCTTTCATCATATCTTAACAAGAGAGACAGTTGTTATGGCAACTTTTTAATAATAATGTCCTTAAGATAATCTTGTAAATATAAGTAATGTCTGCTCCTTCCATTAAAACTAAGTTTCAAATTGTTTTTAGATCATTCATTGTTACTCATTTTTGGTTAACTTAATCTAATGAAGCTATGCCTTTACAATTGTATATCCAATGTCATTATTAATAAAACTAAAATATGCAATGAACAGTGATTTTATCATGTCATTGTGTGTACCTTAGTAGTATGGAGTAATATTAAAAAATTTTCATTGCCTTTATTTTGCTGATAGAAATTCATACGTCAGTCCTACATAATAAATTTGAACAATAACTCTATATAAGTATTTTATATAAAGTAGTTAAATTACTATCTTTTTTTGTTGTTTAATACAATAGTATATTGAAATCTCTGCTTAGCTCAATATCCAAGTTTCCTTCTAAGACCACTATATTTTTTTAAACTGGCTCACTATCATCGTAGACTAAATTTAAATCAGAAAATAAAGTCTTCAGGTTTGGCTTTAATTAGCATAAATTTTAAAAAAACAAAAAAGAAAAACAAAGCAAAGCAGAACTCCATATAGTAGTGCCACCTGTGCTAAACAGAGTAATCAATGGATGCCAGAAGGCTTGTGCATAAAATCCCTATCTAATGCCTACTCATCCAATATCCCTCGACTAGTTTCTGGCTTGTGACCTTCATCAGTGAGGAGCTTTGGATCTGAGAGCACTGCATCTAGATCTTAGGATCTAATGCAACCCTCTAGCAACCACCTTTTATCTCTACTTAACTACAAAACTATGAGCATGAAATTGAAAACACAAAAAATATTTTCAATCTAAGATCAATAGCTTATATAATCATATGGGTCTGAACTCAGTTCAGCACCCATACATTTTGATGTCTTTGGCTCTTTAATAACCATAGCCATCACTACCCTATTAGGCAGGATTGGTGTTAAACCAGCAAGCATCACATTATCACATCTCCAATACTAGCACAAAATTGTTTATAAACAAAGCAAAGCAAAACTCCATATAGTGGTGCCACCTGTTGCTTTATAAGCTATTGAGCTTAGATTGAAAATATTTTTTGTGTTTTCAATTTCATGCTCATAGTTTTGTAGTTAAGTAGAGATAAAAGGTGTTTTGCTAGAGGGTTGCATTAGATCCTAAGATCTAGATGCAGTGCTCTCAGATCCAAAGCTCTTCACTGATGAAGGTCACAAGCCAGAAACTAGTCTGGGGATATTGGATGAGTAGGCATTGGATAGGGATTTTATGCACAAGCCTTCTGGCATCCATTGATTACTCTGTTTAGCACAGGTGGCACTACTATAAGGAGTTTTGCTTTGCTTTGTTTATAAACAATTTTGTGCTAGTATTGGAGATGTGATCATGTGATGCTTGCTGGTTTAAAAAAGAAAAACCATAACATCTTAATTCCTGCTACTCAAAACTGCTTAAAATAGTTCTAAACCCCACTTCATAGAAATAAAAAACAAAAGTTCAACCATGTTTAAGATAAATTTATTTTATTTTACAAACTTATAAACTTTATTACCAGCAATAAGATTTTTATCAAAATACAATGTAGTAGCTGGATAATTTGAATAAATTAATTCCATGGACAACCAAATATTTTAAACATCGCCAACTAATCTTCATACACATTTTCACATTTTCAAATCATTCATTAGTTTGATACTTTTTTGCAATATTCTGGCAATGAAAACCATATCAATAATTCCTCTTAATTCTTAAAACTATATGAAGTCTCTGATAATTATTCATCTGTGGTGGGAAGCAATCTATTCAATAAAATTCTTAAAAGCATTTTTATGTTCCATTTGAAGAAAAATATCTTTTTTTAATTATGCTCAATTGCAAATAAAATGGAAACACTTCCTAAACCTAATGTGAATTACAAGCATCTACCTTAATCCACCCACAACTTTGGCACCAACCACTCCAGATAAATACAGTAATGATTATCATTAATCATTTACTAAACTAGAGATTACCCCTAGCACAGATATAAACTTTAAACTTTAGTTAAATAAAATATTTAATATTTTAATTAAATACATTATTATGCCATATCTTCCAGATGGTTTTAAAAGAAACAAAATCTTTGAACGGATCCCATTAGCAACTGCAATTTTCTGGCTTTTAAGGCTATGTTATTTTGGCATTTTTTGAATAATATCAGGATATCTCTTAAATGCAGGTATATGATATTTGTATCCAAAGATGATCAAAGTATTTCATCCATCTTTTCAAAAATAACACTATCATCTAAATAGAATTTAGTGCAATATGATAGCTTATTCAGATCCTTATGGTATCATCAATTCTTTAGGGAATACCTCTCAAGCGACAACAGTCAGTAAAAGATTATTTTTTACAATTTTAATCTATCTTCTTTTGTTGTTATTAAACAATTCAAAACAAAGCAAAACTCTCCATATAGTAGTGCCATCATGTGATGTTTAGTGGTTCTTTTGTTGTTGTTGTTATTTACTGAATTTATATCTTTAAATCTCATATTATTTACGAATGTTAACACAACACGTGTTATATTATTCATCTAAGTGGCGAATAGCCTGTTTATATATATATATATATATGTAAAAAATACTAAAACAGAGTTTAAATATTAAATTTAGAATGATTTATTGTACTAAGTGTACTTTCAATGCTTTCACGTCATATTCATAGTTAGTCTGCTGAGAACATTCATTTTTTGCTGCTTTGAATGCTATTTGATTTTTAGTTCTTTACATAATCATTTTCTGTAATGAACTACATCTTTTTATCAAGCGTTGGTGGCCGAGTGGTTAGCACAGTTGCTTTACAAGTAGTTGTCCCGGGATCTCTTCCCTGCCGACACGCTTTTTCATAATTATGAAAGACAGATGAATTAATAGTTTCGGGTTTAATCTTAGACTTTTATGCATTAGTGGATGTTGAATCATTCTAGTTCTAAGATTTGCCCTGGTCTCACCATAATATACATTTGAGCTATCTTTTTAATGGCAGTTTACAGAATTGGGCTGGACCAATGTTAAAATTTTTTGTGTGTTGTTAATAAGCTTGTTCAAATTTGTAGGGATTCTCAACAGACTACTCATGAACATGGTGCAAAAGCGTTGAAAATATACTTGGTACAATAAATCTTTCTAAATTTTATATTTAAATTCTGTTTTAGTATTCTTTTACATTAATATTTAGAATAACAGAATATCAAAACGTAATTATATATATATATATATTGGTACCAATGCTATCATGGTCTAAAAAGTTTGAATTGTTAAAAAGTTTTTTTGATTATATAATTCACAATAGATAAGAAGATCAAATGATGGATATAAAACCCAGGGTCAATTACCTTAAAGGCAATGTGCCAGGGGATAATCGTTTTTATTTTTTTTTTACAGTTCAACTATTAGTTTTTTTTTAATTACATATTATGTAATTAAAAACTATTAGTTTTTGAATATTTTCAAGCATTAAATATTGCATTTCTTTATAACAATTTAACAAACAATTAATGGATGGTTTTAATGATTGTTCAGGTACACTAGAATGGTGTTTGTGAATTAACAGTGAGATTATAAGTAGCCAAACTTTGCTAAATTCAAAATTCACAAATTATCGATTAAATCAGAAGAAGTGCTAGTAATTAGAAATATATAAAAATTTTATTCTAGCACGTGTGCGTGTGTGACGCAATTGTTCTCAAAAGCTATAAAGTGTTAATATAAAATAGATAACTAAAAGAAATGGAATTAGCATATTTGCATATCATTAAACGTAGTAGCAAGCTATGATTATGAAGGCAAGATCCTTTGAAAGCGCTCAGCTCATTTGTTTTTAGTTATCTATTTTATATTAACACTTTATAGCTTTTGAGAACAGTTGCGTCACACACGCACACGTGCTAGAATATATATATTTCCCAAAAGTAAAAAAATTATTTGACTTAATCGTATAAAATTTTTGTTATATTTACGTATGAATGTGTGTCGGGGGGGGGGGGGCATGTGTAAATAATATTCTGAAAATTAGAAAAATGTGTTAGAAAGACTAACAAAATAATTATTGAAATTTTAGATAATTAAAAGTTTAAATTTAATAAATATTTCTAAAATAAAAGAATATAAAGCATAATGAAATTATTGATATTAAAGTAGTAATAAAATTGTATTGATCTAATAATATTTATTGCTCTAATAAGGTTTCTTCATAACTAAATAAATGCATTTTCATTTATTTGTTTATCAGAAATTGATGTTAAACATTTTTTAATTATTATTTGATTGTTTTATATTTCAAAATGAATATATTTTCCCAACCTTTGAGAGAAAAAATTATAGGATCTCATCCGATTATTTACGGTACTATGGTGACACTCTGAAATCAACTACAAGAGAAATGCATTGCGGAACATTTTGATGTCATAGGAGAAAACCTATAAATACTAATAGGCTATTAGTGCAATATGATAGTAAAAAAAAAACTGCAAATAACTAATTAATAATACGCGGATGCGTTGCGGTGAAACTTTTCTATATAATAATTTCTGTAGGCTTTCAATAACATAATTTCTGTAGGCTTAGCACTTTCAGAGTTGTGTTACTCCATAATCATAGCCTCTTTAGATTATTAACGTCATTATCAACTACAAGAGAAATGCATTGCGGAAAATTTTGATGTCATAGGAGAAAACCTATAAATACTAATAAATTAAAATAGAGATCAATCTATAAAATTTTCAGTGTAGTGTAAGATATCCAAAATCACCATTTTTAGACCTAGAAGTCTGCTCTAGACAGGGTCAGGTCCACTCCATTTCAATAACACTAAGAAAAAATGCATTTTTTTTTAATTTTAAATTAAAAAATATTGCAATTTGCGATACTGAAATCGTAAAACATTGACTAAAATTTGTTTAAAGGATTAAATGCTAAATTGTGTTTCTCCAATTTCAAAGGAATATACTTTTAATATGCGTTCCAATAAAATTTTGAGTGATTATCTCTGAACCTTAGCCAATAAAAGAATCTTTTTTGGTGAAGGATATTGGAAGTGTTTCATATATAACTGAATAAATAATATATTGGTATTGAATAGAAATGATTGAAATAATTTTTTTAAAACATCATAAGCATAAAAGCAGCATAGTGATTGGAGTACTTGTTTTGACAAAGAGTCACTAAAGAGATTTTGTGTTTATACATGTGACTATCAAAAGAATTAAGGAGCTTAAGGGAATTGAAAATATATATTTAATATTTGAGATAAATATTTTCCAAAATGGATTCATATGATTGTGAAAATTTTAATCTTCAGTAAACTAGAATAATAGTGCTACAAATCGTTAAATGTATTGTCGTTTGCGAGTCCTATCAACGATAAATTTGGGAGTGTGCGAGATTGGATTGACATAAAAACTTTATATGAACGATGTATTAGTTATGTTTTAATTAATAGTTTAATAAATTATAGACATATTAAACAACCTCCATACTTTCGCATTATTTTTAAATTCATATAAATAGAGATACAATAAAAGACAACTGATTATTAGAGTAGTAAATATCCCAAATCTAATCATAAAGCTCCGTTAGAAATCCAAGTAGTATATTTTATATTCAATGTTTAAAGATATAAGGCGATAGATAAATGAGAATAATCAATAAAGCAAGTCATATATAGCGTGGCATTGTTTTTATGAGCTTGTATTTACAAATATGTAATATAGAGGGTGTACCAATAGCTCAAACAAGCTCTTAATTGATAAGTGCGGTAAGATAAAATATTTAAAATCTCTATCTGGATCATTCCCATCCCAAGACCAATAGATTTCAAGCTTTTGGCTCACCTCAGTGAGGAGCTAGAATATTCAAATACTAAATCCAAAATATCAACTCAAAGCCCAGAACTTATATAATACATAAAATTTAAGTAGAAACTCTCATTTTCGGACATGAAAATATCTGTAACTCCTAACTATCTAACTTAAATAGCTATATGGGACTGAACCAAATTCAGGTCTACCATATATTAATAGTCTTATCATTCCCAAGGTTTTAAAGGTAAAATTACAATAATCAATAACTCAAACAAGCTCTTAATTGATAAATGCGGTAAGAGAAAATATTTAAAATTCTCTATCTGGAACATTCCCAGACCAATTGGTTTTGAGCTTTTAGCTTACTTCAGTGAGGAGCTAGAATGTTCAAATACTAGATCCAAAATATCAACTCAAAGCCCAGCACTTATTTAATATGTAACATTTAAGTAGAAACTCTGAAATTTTCAGATATAATAATGTCTAACTCCAGCTAACTTAAATAGCTAAATGGGACTGAACCAAATTCAGATCTACCATGTATTAATAGCCTTAGCATTGCCAAGGCATTAAAGATAAAATTACAATAATCAATAAAGCAAGTCATTTATAGCAGTGGTCTTCAACATTTTCACACCTGCGGACCGGTAAAAATAAGGATAAGTTTCCATGGACCAGCAAAAATAAGGATAAGATTTCGCAGACCTGCAGAAGTCTATAGATAAATTTTCTTAAAGATAAGCATAATTGTTATAACTGATCAAAACAACAATGTTAAATATATAAGATAAAGTTATATATATATATATGGAGTTTATATAATAAAAAACTTTTTATTTTTTTAGAAAAGTAATAAAAAATTTAATTCTACCCCCCCCCCCCATAAACATCTGTGATAACTAGAAAAACAAATTAATTTATGAATGATTGATTAGATTTTATTTTCGTTCTGTTTTCTTTTTTTTTTTAATTGAGTAAAAATGAGATGAAAAAATAAATAAAAATTGGCTATATTAATTAAAAGTTTAAACTCTTATTATTTATTATTACAAACTTTTTACTGCCCATCTAGCACGCGGACCAAGAGTTGAAGAACACTAATTTATAGTGTGATATTGTTTGTATGAGCTTTTATTTACAAATCTGTAATATAGGGAGCGTATCAATAGATTAAATCTTTGTTGGAGAGAGATTGCAATTTTTTTAACTACCATTATTTAAATTTATTTAAAATACAAATATTAAGTTATATTTTAACATTTGTCATAAATTGTATAATTTTTTTCTTGGTCTATATTTGAGTAAAACTAACTATAAGAAATAGTACATTTTTCAGAATAAGGTTATTTTATATTTGGTTCATCAAATACTAGGTATTAAAATATATGTTAAAATTAATTTAAAATTACAAGTTGTGATTTGCTGTTGTTATATAATTTATATGACAGTTTCAATAGTTTGATGGAAAAGTATTAAAATAGTCTATTGTATAGGTGTTTGTAAAATAAACCTTACAATAATAAAATTTGAATTCAAACTCCTATAGATAAAGAAAGCGACAAATGTGGAAGTATTAAATTTATAGTTTTGAGATACTTAATTCGATTATATGTTCAAAGTAAAAGTGGAATGAAATATTGCAATCCACCTCCTATAACATGTATATTGTACTGTCATATATACCGCGGATTTATACATCAAATATAGATATAATCAATATACCACACACACCCTTTTTAGATCAAAGACATTTATCTTTAATATTTGTTGTCTTACAGAAATAGTTCATATTGTAAATATTTATCTTTAATATTTGCTATCGTATAGTAATGATTTGTATTTTTTTATTATTATTATATTGTTTTGTTATTTACATGAAGTAAATAATTTTGTTATTTTTGTTCAAGTAATTCTTTAATCATCATCTTAACATCATTTAAGTTCCAGTCAAGATATCACACTGCTGTTTCATGTATGGTTATTTAAATATTTTAGGGTATTTTGAACTCAGACTTTTAGATGATCCTCAACTCTCTACACTATCTTATAACATTGATACACTTGACCACCTATATGTCTAAAAGATAAATAATCACCAATAAACTTATTTTGTGCTAAACTAGCACTCATCAGTTGGTCCAGATTACCATCTTCAGACATGGTAAAAGATAGTATGGATAGTTGAGGGTCGTGTGAAAGTCTGATCTCAAAATACCCTATATATTACATTGTTTGTGCAGGTATATATATATATATATATATAGTCTGTATGTTAGATATTAAATAGTAGATTGAATGTTGGCCCAGCCTTGTATATATTTAAATGGATTAGGTCCTGTACATGAGGGATCAGAGTAACATATGGTCAACTGGTTATGACGATAATGTCGGCATCAGTGTGGGCTTTGGGCATTCCATCATCAGATTTTTAATAGGATAGATGACTGTATAGTTGGAGGATGGAGTGGATTGAAGTCTGTCCATTAAAGAATGAAGATTGGCTATCTTAATATAAATTTGAGCACTTATTGTATATATGTGTGGAAATAAAAATCTGGACCAACTGATGAGTACTGGTTTAGCATGAAATACATCTATTGATGATTATTTAATCTTTTAGATATATATGTGCTCAAGTGTATCAGTAGTATGAGATAGTGTGGAGAGTTTGGGGTTATGTGAAAGTCTAAGCTCAAAATACTCTATATATCACATTATTTGTACAGGTGTGTGTGTGTATATATATATATATATATATATATATATATATATATATATATATATATATATATAGCTTGTATGTTAGATATTAAATATTTTATTATATTTGTTATTTGAATCCAACAAATTAAAAATAGAATGCGTACATAAAAATTCCTGATACACATATTCATTTTGATAATGTTTATTAAAGAAAAACCCTGAGATAATTATTAAGATAAGTCTTAATAAATATCTATTTATAGAAACCCTGGGAATATTTAATTAATGAATAGATAAAACAAAATTATATGAGAATGAAATCCTTTAGTAATAAACCATTGATTGTTGAAATATTATAAAAATTATGTATTAAATATTTTAAAAGTTATTCTAATCAATAAAAAACTGAAAATAAACAGTACCAAAACACTCCTCATGGACAATGAACTAATTATCACAGAAATAACTATCGGGAATTTCACCCTGATCCTAGCCTATGTATACTTGAGAAGAGGTGCTGAAGCAGCAACATCATTAGTTAACAAAATCAATTCCATTGTGGCATCAACGGTGTCACCAGTCATATTGTTTGGTGATTTTAACATGGCATATAGTAAATTCACACTTAAATTCTTGCACTTGATCAATCGTGTGCTGCTGAGTTGGGAGGGATGCTTCCCAAAAAACTCCTACTCCTTCTACACTCGGCACTATCGCTCACTTATAGATTTATTGTTCTATAGTCCAGAACTTCATCATATCTTACATGCTTCATTCCAATTGGTACCATATTCTAATCACTTGGCCATGTTGATATCTCTCAACTTAAACCAGGTGCCTTTAACTTCACTTCAACAGTCTAGAACCATCAGAATGCTAAATAAAGCCAACACATCTGAGTGGATTTTCTCTGAGGCCTACATTCTGTTCCATAAAATAGGCCTCCTGTCACTACCACCTGTCCATGCCTGGTAGGCCTTTGTAGGTATGCTGAGTTGGTCTGATCGACACCTTCACCGTGCACACCAAGGGTCCGATCAGGCTACTCAAGGAATTGGACACAATAGGCAACCAGGTTGCTCAGCTCTCAGCCATGGGAGCTAGTGTCTGGGAGATCATGAGTCTAAAGGGTCAATATAAAGAAAGATAGGGGGTGCTGGCACAATACATAGCGGTAAAGAGGACCAAAGTACATCTGGAAGCACAGCACAACTGGACATGAAGTTATCTCCGGTGGGCAATTGGTGCCAGGAAAAGACCCACACCCTCCATGATCATCATAAACGAATACAGTTACACAAGAGAAGCAATGTTACACAAAATTTTCATGCATTTTAAGGATAAGTTATGATGTGAGCCATTCAGTATAGGAGACTTTTGGTGGGAAGAAGAAGAGGTGGGCAATCATGGAATTACACAAGACCTCATCATGCAGAAGCTGCTGGATTATCCTGAGAAAACACATCCTGGACTACATGGGATCCCAAGGTTTGTCCTGGTCCACCTATGCAGGTTCACTGCACCTGTGGTACAGGGGTTAATTGGGGTATTGTCAGGGAGGTACCAGCCCATCCCTGACCTGTATTCGATTGCCCTTGTGCCCTTCCTAAAAAAACAAGTGAACCCACCTGATTTTACAAACTTGCATCCAATCTTTATGTCACCACTCTTGATTAAAGCTATCGAATCAATAATAAAAGACAAGATTCAGCAGCAGCTGCTTGATAAAATTTCCAGGCATCAATTTGCCCACAAGGGTCATTCTACTGGAGATGCTGTTTACAAATACATGGTAACACTTGACTACATCAGGGAAAAAAGAAAATCTTTACCAATAGTTGTCCAGTTAGAATTTGCAGCAGCCTTTGACTCTGTGGTGCTGGCTCAACTCTTTGCAGTTCTCAGGTGCTATGGAGTTCCATTGGTCTACATTAATATCATCGCTAATTTGCTCCTCAACAGAAGTATGTATGTATCTTTAGATGGATATCTTGCACCTGGATTCCAACCACACATCTCCATACTACAGGGGTCACTGCTAAGCACCCTGTGTTTCATAACATATATTGACCCCTTCTTGAAAGAGGTGGAGAAAAGGCTGTCTGGAGTATTTATCCCAGCACTGGGGGAGGTAATTCACCATATATCATATGTAGATGATGTAACCATCATCCTTCCATCTGCAAAGCATCTTCCCCAGCTACACATGCTTCTAAAACAATGTGCCATCAAGTACCATCTGAAAGTGAATCCAGCAAAGACAGCAATCTGGAAGGCCTGCAGTGGCAAAACCATTACATCTAATTTCACAGGCGCACCCCAAAATTTTCTGGGGCTGCCAGTAGCGTTGTCATGGTCAGAAATGAGATGTCAGATAGAATCCATGCTACTAGAAAGGACCAGCAAAATGGCTGGCACCTTATCCTCAATCTCCCTGTCACTCCCAAGCAAGGTGACACTTGAATATGCTGGTCTTCCCAAGAATTGCATATTATCTACCATTTATTAGGCCAACCAGGACCTTCCAAAATAAAATAGGGTCACAGTGCACAAAAGTGTTATGGAAACCATCACCTGGTAGAATTGTTTGTAAAGGCCTCAACAGAATGAGAAAATCCAAGGACTTAAATGGTCTTGGTCTGCATGACATTCAGGTGCTGTTTATGCAGAGGACAATAGCTACTCTGAGGGTATCTAAAGATCTACAAGATAGAAGCCAACATTACCCTTCAGTTGAACCCACTGACACCCCACCACCAAACAATACCCCACCGCCTAACAAGAACAGGTGGGTAACAGAAATGGAGGATTACGTGGCAGGGCTCATATCTGCCAAAGAAGATCTTTTTGAAAGGAATATTAGGTACTGGGATGCTTACAAACTTATGCACCCCAGTCAGCAGAGTACCCAGTCAGGCTAGAATTAACCTTAAAGTTATTGATAAAAAAGTCCAGACACTGGTCATTGGACATCAGCCTACTAAATTTTATTATCAAATTCAGTCTGGACACTCTCCCAACAAGTCAATTCTTGGTAGATCATAGGGGATTTAAGTGCATTTCTCCCATCTGCTCATTGTGCAACCAGGAGGAGGAGGATACTGATCACCTTATTTCTCGTTGCTCAAAATTCAGAGACATGGAAATGAGATTAATATCTAGTATCAGGTTGGGATGCTCTCAGATACTGGACATCAGTGGGGCACTGAGAACTGGAGAATTTGCTATAATTCAAATGGCATTCATAATTCTCTTTGCAAAGTGGCTGACCAGGTATCACAGTGTTTTTCGAGACAACTCGGTGGACCCATGGCCAGTCTTCAAGAAACACCTTTGCAGTCTAAAAACCAGAGACTTTCTAATAACACCCCACAAACTGTAATGCAGACACATGGGAACAGATTATTCTGGATGAGCCGACAAACATAGACAAAGACAATCGCATGTTTGTGTTGATTTCATAAATGTAATGTCATAGTTTCTTTTTCTTTCTATGTTTACCTCAACAACAATCATGTAACTGTCAATTGATTTTCTTGTTATGTAAACTAATGAATAAATAAATTTTATTAATAAAAAAAAATGTTAAAAGTTTAGTAGTCAATATTTAAATCCCTGAGAAATTATGTACATTTACATGGGTTATTTATTTTGTTTGAAAATCAAGTGAGTGCATTCATGTGGGTTAGAGAAAGGCTCAACCGTATGCAATGCCATTTTAAGTACACACACAAACACAACCAGATGTGAGTTTTCAGTTTCTCTCACTCTGATTTTCGTTTTAGCATAATTAACTTCTTATTTACAGAGACTCTTCCAAACAAATTTAGATTAAAATGTTACAATATATATAATTAAATTATTCAATGGACTTTACAGATGATAAATATTTTTAAGAAATAGGGAGTTCCATTTTTAATACTAGTTAACGTCTATAGTTCAGATCATAATAAATTAGTAGCTGAAATAAGAAAATGAGACCCTGCCAGTGGGGTAACTCTTCTAAATATGACTCTTGATGTAATCTATTTTTATAACTATGAGAAATCAAAGTATAACAAACTATTCTTAATTCCTATCTAGTAAGAATATAGCTATAGACTTTTAACTAGTATTAAAATTAAAATTTCCTATTTGTTAAAAATATATATTGATTTATCACAAAATTAGATGGTAGAATAGATGTGAATCACATGACAATATCCCAAGGTTGTCAACATCAGAAATCTTCAATATATTGATAATGTAACCTATATGAGGTTACCTTGACAACAAAAAGATTTCTAGCACTGATAAGCTTAGGATATTACAGTGTTTATATATATGTAAACTTATAAATAAATATTAGAAAATATAGTAATTAAAAATTATAAAAATAACAAAAAATATAAACTTCACTAAGGAGATCCTCTTAGTCTTTGTCAACTAATACTTTGAAAGGTCAACTTTTCCATAATTCCGTGAGCTCAACGTTTGTGGCCTGCCTATTGAGTAAGTCTTGCTTGTATTTATATAATAACATAGCTTTCTTGATTTTTCTTTTATTATTATTTCTTTTACTTTACAATACTTTTACATTATTATAATTAAAATCAAAATCATATATACATGATTTATTATGATCATAAAAAACAGAATGTGATAAATTATCATTATCTTTAGAATTTTGTTTCGTATTTTGAACCCTTTTTAATAACAACAAGTGCTCTTTTTGTTGTTATTAAAAAGGGTTCAAAATACCAAACAAAATTCTAAAGATAACGATAATTTATCAGCTTCCATTTTTTTATGACCATAATAAATCCTCTATATATGGTTTTGATTTCAATTACAATGATGTAAAAATATCGCAAACTGAAAGAAATAATAAAAGAAAGATCAAGGAAGCTATGATAATAATATATAAATACAAGCAATTCTTAATCAATAGTCAGGCAGCAAACGTTAAGATCACGGAATTATGGGAAAGTTCACCTTTCAAAGTATTTGTTGACAAAGACTTAAAAGGATAGGAGGATAGTCAAAAGCGCTTCTAAGTGACGTTCATATTTTTTGTTCTTTTTAAAAAAAATTTAAGTACTGTATTTTCTAATATTTATTTATAAGTTTATGTATATTATTTTGAAGAAATACAGACATCGGTTTGTAATATTACTATATATAAATACTGGGAGAAAAGACTCTACCAAAATAGAAATAGTGTGCAAAAACTCACAAAACTTCCAATCAACTGACAGACAAAAATAAGTCCTCACTTTACCTGCAGTCAAAGAACATATATGAAAGCAGTATAGATAAATATAGCTGTGAGAAAGATATATTTATTGCTTAATCATTTATCTACATATTTATTTTGTGGAAGGAAATTAATCTTCATACATGGCTATTAGATTAAATTTACATGCACTCCACCCATCAATAAGTGTTTAAAAAATATAACACTCATACTTAGAACTTATTTTTTCCATATAAATCAACCCTTATTGACCGTGCATAAATCATGACTTGAACTTATTATAAGCCTGATATTTCAATTGACAAATTATTTATACAAATTTAGTTTATATATCACAGGGAAAGAAAGCTTCTCCTTTTTAAGTATCTGTCTATTGTGAATTATATTTATTTGAATACATAAAAGTAGAAAGATTAATTCCGTAGGCAATATGTAATATACAAATAACCAAGTAAATAATAATTATGGTAAGGCAAAATAAGCATAAATAAAATATAAATAATTTAGCGAAATATATAATTGTAATCTTGTGGAAAGAAATTAATCTTCACACCCTACAAGATTACACTTATATACATCGCTAAAAGTATTTATTTACATATATTCAAAACTAATATATTTCAAAATCGCAAGTAATTAAAACCGAGAAACTTTCTCTTCTCTGTAATATATAAACTAAATTTGTACAAAGAATTTGTTAAATGAAATATCAGGCTTATAATCAGTTCAAGTCCTGATTTAATCACGATCAATAAGGGTTGGTTTTGACGGTGGGCGCATGAGTGCACGTAGATTTAATTAAGATTCATTTCTTTCCACAAGATTACAATGATATACATTGCTAAAACTATCTATCTATTTATATATATTAAATGACACATACTTAAAATAAATATATTAAATGGCATATATTTAAGGTAAATATTGGAGTACTCCCAAAATAAATAGATCAAGCATATCAATATAAAAATAAAACACCTCATCAAGACATGTCTTGATTGGAAAAATTCCTTTCCAATTGATCCTAGAAATAAAAATTAATTTCAAACATTTACTCAAACTTAGTAAATACTTAAATTAAAAAAGTGTTTGATAAATTAAATTTCAAAAGAGAGAAATTTGAACTCTTGAAAATGCAAATCTAAATTTGCATAATTTAAATAGTATGTGCGATTTAGTTTATTATTCGCTAGATTAGCTTTATGCATTTAATTTATCAATAATATAAATTAATATTGAGCATGTAAATAAAAATATTTACAACATATAATTTAGATAAATATAATTCTGATTAGATTGCTTAGGTCATAATTATTATCAATTGAACAAGAAATCAATGCAAGTGATAAATATATATATATATAAAACAAATTTCAAGTGATTATCCAGGGACTGTATATTTCAATATTGACATATTATCAATTTATTACCAAATCTTTCAATTGATTCTTCTTTTTCTGTGATATCTTTCTTCATATCATACTTTGATGTCATTTGAACTGAGGTTAAAGTTACGGTCTTTAATGATCATGAATTTCAATTCAGATCTTAGAAAACAATTCCATGAAACAAAGACATGAGAGAAAAAGACAAAATAAAGAAGCAATTCTTAGAAATCAATTAAAAGATTCTGCAATAAATAGACAATAAAGCAAATACTGAAATGTATAGTACTTGGAAAATTACGTGACATCTGTTTCTTTTCCATTATGCATCAATTGTTAACAAGTATGCCCTAATTAATCTAATAAAATAGATCTCTATAAAATACATCTTATTAAGATATAATTAACAATTTAAAATAATCACATATAACCAAACATAGTACATCAATTTGGGAAACTGAGGAAATATTCTGCAAAATAACGGTCAAGCATGCTTTGGGGGCATTGTACACGACTCGTGATAATCAATTATTAAAATGAATAAACTTATTTAACATCAAAATGGCAGAATACGTTTAGTTGCATATTACTAAATTTTTGATTCAAAATAGGTTTCCTTATTTTAATAATAGATTATTCTGGATCTGAGGCACTGAAAGGGTGCTTAACTGTTAATATTTTGTAAAATATTGCACTGATACCAACATGTATGTGTTTTGTTATTTACAGCTTATATACATAGTTTATTTCTAATAATTATCTACGTTTGTAGATAAAAAATTCACCAGTCTTTAAGTAACCTATTCAGACTCACAATCTCCCCAACAGCCTTTGTAGAAAGACAAACATAGTATTTATCATGCATTTCGATTTTTGTTTAACCGCTGACTTATCCACCTATGAACATTTGTACTGACATAGTATTACAGTTCTTCAGCGTTGCTTCCCTTTTCTTTGGCAACCTTTAATATTATATTTGCCTGTTTAGACTCATCTTGCAGCAGTAACTTTGTATAGATTATTAGTTCAAAAAGAATCTAAAGATACTTCAAAAGAAAAATATCAACTAGGCTTTCATTGGGATGGATTCTTTGATTTTTGAGTGTATCAACAAATTTGTAAATCCCCATTCTATTATTATTCACAATCAGAAATAAAATTATTATTTTGATGATATACTGATGTATTTAGAGAGCAGTCGACTGACAACCAGAAAACACTATTAATTAATTTTGCTCACCCTATATTGAAAAGTACTACACAGAACAAAAGAAAAAATGGCCGCAATGAAATATGATACAATTTCTGTTGCTGATTTAAATATTTATCATAATTTTTTACAAAATATACATATAATAATTACTAAAAAATAAATGCATTTATGTTGATATTTAAATTTGTTTGAAATATGTCATATGTTTCATTTTCAAAAATAGAAGTTTAGAAAGTTTGAGTAAAGATAAGCATTGTCAAAAATAGTTAAACAATTATTTTTTATAATATTCTAATAAATATAAAGTAATTTTAGATTTTATAATATTTCATATTATCATGAATTAATCAAAACTTATTCAAGTTTTACAAATCACATTCAAATAGCAAAGATTTTGTTAATTTACTTTTAATAATAATGTTAAACAACCAAACCAACAAACAAAAATCTCTAATTGTTAGAGTTAATTCAAAGAATAGAAATGACTCATATAATATAATGTTTAATAAATTAACCATCAATAAAGACACATAAAAAGAAATAGTTATTCTCTCAAATATAGAGATTAGTAATAATGGATGATATATATTGTAATGATATATAAATATGCCATTACATTAAATTGAAATAAAAACTTTTAAGTTCGCAAATAAAAATAAAATCTATTAAAAAACTAAAGCTAAAATGTTTGTTAAACGTATATATATATTCGCACAGATGCAAAACTTTAAAAATATTTTTTTTATATATATAAATAAAAAAAGTATTTGAACGTACTTTTCTATAAAAAAAAATACAAGATTTAAATACAAAAATATTTTAATAAAGAAATAACATAAGTACAAATAAAAACAGGTATTAATTAATTCCTGTAATCTGTAAATGGAAATGATTGTTTAATAAATTGAAAAGCAAGCTAGCCCTTGGGCCTATTGTATAATTAAAAAAATCTGATGAAAAATGTTATAAGAGAATAAAGAGAATTTAGCTTGACCAATGGAAGCACCAGCCTCTCGGAACCTTAATGAAAATTTGGATTAGTGACGTCTTTGTTCATTCAATCTGGAAATTTATTATAAAAAGAAAAATATTGAGTTGCAGTTAGTTTCCAGCTTGCTTTTGTGAGAAGGGCGATAGGATGCACATATCACTCTCTCTCTCACTTATCTCAAATGAAATGACTGTAATACCAGGATTGTTCCAGCTAAGGCTGCCTTCAGATAGACCGGGTTTCAAATAAAGACTCCATGGAAATTAACACCAGGAACCGGGAACTCTTCTACCATAAGCTATATGAACTGAACAATTGTTAAAATCATAAAATTAATTAAGAACTTCTGTCAAGAGTTGACAAGTTTAATAAACAAGCTAACATAAATTTTGAATGGACTTTTATCTGACTTTTGTAAGTTTTTGGATCAATTAATAATGTTTAATTTTATATGTTTTGCGTTTGATAAAAATCATTTCCATTATTTTTCTTATTGTATAAATTATTTAAATGCATGAAATTTAAATTGGGTATGGACATTGCATGGATTCATTAGCGATTAATTATGTTGTGGTTTTCATATTCGATTAGAATATATAGGTCATCGATGTCAATGTGGCATCTTATGATGAATGCTATTGGGTTGCTTGTATTCCCTCTGCAATTGGCATTATTGATGACTTTGTATTTTGATTGGTTATGTTTATTTTGGAATGTTTTTAACCATGGAATCTATGCAGCTAATCTATACTCAACATTATAAAACAAATTGTATAAAATTCATCTGTGTGAATGTATCTAAATGTTAAGTATAAGTCGGGCGTGTATGGCTATATAGTTTTGTAAAGTTGTATTAAGGGAGGGTAATCTTAAGTTATTCATTTTGTAGTTGAATTAGGTCAATGGATTGGATATATTTGTGTAATTAGTAGATGTAGTATGAGTTTCGATACATGCAGAATTGCTGTATATGCCGCAAAACCCTTTTGCCTATGGATGGGATGGTAAGTCGGCAAAAAGGACTGCTGTCCCTTCCTATGGAGTTTTTATTTTATTGTTCTTCTTGCCATACAGATGTAACATTCCTGTATTGGACAAGAATCAATGTCTTCTCTAACTATACTGTTCAGATGTCCATTCCTGACAGTATAATATATATGTGCTGTTGTATTTTCATGCTACATTGAATACATAAATGTATCAGATGGATTGACGCCAGTTTGACTGCAAACTTTTGGCCTAAGGTTAAATAAGGGATAGAATATTTTCTTTTCAAATGCAGATCTATGTAGTCTATTCATACTCAACCCTCTAAATAAAATATTAAACTCATTGCAATCTATTTAAATGTAAAATTAAAAGTTAATATAAAAATCTAAATGTTAAATTTATTCCTTAAAATTTAAAATGATTCAAAATTTATATGTGCGTAAATAAATGTTTGTTTGTTATTTACTGGCAGTGGCTTTTATTTTGTATATATATATACAAACTAAATAAGTTATTTTTTACCTCTGTGTCTCCATGAGCTAGTGACAATGGGCTAACGGTCTAAATATTTAAATAAAGTGGAATCTTAACAGTGCGTTCTGCCTACTTTATAAATTTTTTTAGGTTCAAATGCCTAGATGGCACCCCTGTAGTGCAGATATCATAGACTGCTGTCTCCACTTTCTTTTGGATCGTTATAACTGGCTACCCAACTTGGACCGATCTTTAATAAACCACGAGTGCCCTGAGAATTTTAAAATTGAATCATGCCAGTAACATTTTTTTTTTCTGATATAAGTACATTTTTGTATTAACGTAAAGCTATAGCAAGATGTTTAGTAAAACACGAGTACTTTTAAAAATAAATCACGCCCATAATATTTTTCTGAAATGTGTATGTATTGTTTTTGTATTAATGTAAAGTTATACTTTGAATTTTGTTTTAAAGATACTGCCAGTAAGAAAAATTGTGCATATGTAAAAATAAATGTGAGGAACAAAACGTAATAATAAATATAAATTATAATTTTTTTTTAAAAAAAGTTTTGTTTAAATTAAAATCTAATCATTCAACTTGAGTAATAGTTAAAAGTAGAAGAAAAGAAATTTGGAAGGGAGGGGGCAGAAATTTAGCTGATAGTAAGGAATCAACAGTCAACATTTTTTTATCATTATATTTGTGTGTAATTACTGTTTTGTCTTATAAAAAAAAAGTTTTGTCCTTTTGAAATTTTCATATATAATCAATTTGTGTAACGTAATTACTAACACTAAGTAAATTCTTTTTTTTTTTTAATGTTTTTGTTTTTTGAGGAAGTTTACTGATATGTAACAATATATAAATATGCCGTTACATTAAATTGAAATAAAAACTTTTAAGTTCGCAAATAAAAATAAAATCTATTAAAAACTAAAAGCTAAAATGTTTGTTAAACGTATATATATTCGCACAGATGCAAAACTTTAAAAATATATATTTTTTTATATATATAAATAAAAAAAGGATTTGAACATACTTTTTTATTAAAAAAATACAAGATTTAAATACAAAAATATTTTAATGAAGAAATAACGTAAGTACAAATAAAAACAGGTATTAATTAATTCCTGTAATCTGTAAATGGAAATGATTGTTTAATAAATTGAAAAGCAAGCTAGCCCTTGGGCCTATTGTATAATTAAAAAAATCTAATGAAAAATGGATAAGAAAATAAAGAGAATTTAGCTTGGCCAATGGAAGCACCAAGCCTTTCGGACCTTAATGAAAATTTGGATTAGTGACGTCTTTGTTCATTCAATCTGGAGATTTACTATAAAAAGAAATATATTGAGTTCCAGTTAGTTTCCAGCTTGCTTTTGTGAGAAGGGCGATAGGATGCACATATCACTCTCTCTCTCTCTCATACACTTATCTCAAATGAAATGACTGTAATACCAGAATTGTTCCAGCTAAGGCTGCCTTCAGATAGACCGGGTTTCAAATAAAGACTCCGTGGAAATTAACACCAGGAATCGGGAGCTCTTCTACCATAAGCTATATGAACTGAACAATTGTTAAAATCATAAAATTAATTAAGAACTTTCATCAAGAGTTCACAAGTTTAATAAACAAGCTAACATAAATTTTGAATGGAAGTTTATCTGATTTTTGTAAGTTTTCGGATCAATTAATAATGTTTAATTTTATATGTTTTGCGTTTGATAAAAATCATTTCCATTTTTTTTCTTATTGTATAAATTATTTAAATGCATGAAATTTAAGTTGGGTATGGATGTTGCATGGATTCGTTAGCAGTTAATTATGTTGTGGTTTCCATATTCAATTAGAATATATAGGTCATCGATGTCAATGTGGCATCTTATGATGAATGCTATTGGATTTCTTGTATTCCCTCTGCAATTGACGTTATCGATGACTTTGTATTTTGATCGGTTATGTTTATTTTGGAATGTTTTTAACCGTGGAATCTATGCACCCAATCTATACTCAACATTATAAAACAAATTGTATAAAATTCATCTGTGCGAACGTATCTAAATGTTAAATTTAAGTCGGGCGAGAATCGCTATATAGTTTTGTAAAGTTATATTAAAGGAGGGTAATCTTAGGTTATTTATTTCATAGTTGAATTAGGTCAATGGATTGGATATATTTGTGTAATTAGTAGATGTAGTATGAGTTTTGCTATGTGCAGAATCACTGTATATGCCGCACAAATTCTTTTGCCTATAGATGGGATGGTAAGTCGGCAAAAAGGACCGCTGTCCCTTCCTATGTAGTTTTTATTTTATTGTTCTTCTTGCCATACAGATGTAACATTCCTGTATTGGACAAGAGTCAATGTCTTCTCTAACTATACTGTTCAGATGTCCATTCCTGACAGTATAGTATATATGTGCTGTTGTATTTTCATGCTACATTGAATACATAAATGTATCAGATGGATTGACGCCAGTTTGACTGCAAACTTTTGGCCTAAGGTTAAATAAGGGATAGAATATTTTCTTTTCAAATGCAGATCTATGTAGTCTATTCATGCTCAACCCTCTAAATAAAATATTAAACTCATTGCAATCTATTTAAATGTAAAATTAAAAGTTAATATAAAAATCTAAATGTTAAATTTATTCCTTAAAATTTAAAATGATTCAAAATTTATATGTGCGTAAATAAATGTTTGTTTGTTATTTACTGGCAGTGGCTTTTATTTATATATATATACAAACTAAATAAGTTATTTCTTATCTCTGCATCTCCATGAGCTAGTGACAATGGGCTAACGGTCTAAATATTTAAATAAAGTGGAATCTTAACAGCACGTATCTGCCTACTTTATAAATTTTTCTAGGTTCAAATGCCTAGATGGCGCCCCTGTAGTTCAGATATCATAGACTGCTGTCTCCAGTTTCTTTTGGATCGTTATAATATATATATGTGTGTGTGTTCAACTATGATTATTTGTGTTGTTTTTCATTTGTAAACTTAAATTTCTAACAAATCAAACCCAATTTATTAAATTCTGATATAAAATAAAGATTTAAATATTAAAATTAAATGTTGACTATTGACAAAAGTGCCATTAGAGAAACTGTGACTCTACCAAAAAGTTAATTTTCTTTTCCCACAATATTGTTTTCTTCTCTACATAAAGTGATATCAATACCCATTTTTTTACAAATATAGAATGAGTAGCTGGGTTAATTATAGGTAGCCTCCTAAAAATAAAATAAGAAATAGAATACCAAGCTAATAAGTAAAGATGTATATGAAATTCACATGATCATATATATATATATCATTAGAAACCAATTAACACTTAGACAATTGTAATATCAATTACAATCAACAATCTGTTGTCAAGGCAAGCTCTTTTAACATTAAAGATGGAATCCCTTTTTTTTATGGTTCAATGTGTTTATATGGACACTAAAGATTACAAAGAAAATTATAACATATACCTATGCTTATTGTAAATTATTGATCACATATATTTACCAATATAAAAACAATGATTTAGTAATCATTTCTTTATTTTCGGCATCGGTGAGCAGAGAAATTAGTATAATATCAATTATGTATGCTGTTGTATTCTCTTGGAATTTATAATTCCAAAGTGTTTTCTTAAAATGGTCAAGGTATATAATAAGCAAAAACTGCATAAAGACAATTATAGTGAGATAGTTTGCCATTATTTCTTACCTAGCCTAATAAAAATTATGTTTTATTATTGCAAAAAAAATACAAAAAGATACTCTATAATGTGGGGAAGAGGAAACAGACTTATATAAATACCGCTTCAAAAATAGGAAAGCTGCAAAATTTTAGAGAGATATCTGAAAGAGCATTATATATCTGTAACGATACAGAGAAATCCCATGAAAATGTTTTGTGATGAGACCTACTAAAGTGGAAATACTAAAAAACCAAGAATGGCGTGCATTAATAAATTACTTACAAGTCTATACTTATGTTAATACATAATTCTAGCGATCTACTAAAAAATTAAACTAGTCTGTTTTGGAGAAAAACTATAATTCGACTAGTAAATTTATACATCGCCGTCAGACGCGGTGAGAGAAGATGGAGGTGGGATTTTAGATTCTATTTGAAAAATACAGCTTTTAAACGATCGTTTGTTTTGCTTTTCCAATATAAGGTAATCTCTTTAGCAAATCTGGATGAATAAATGGTTTGTTTTCCTGACGATAAAAATAAGAGGGAAATTTATTCATAAGAAACCAGTTTTTATTAGTTAAATTATATGGATGAAGATGGGTAGACATATCTTTAGGAAGAGCAAAGTGTTGAGTAACAAGCGCATTTCTTGGAGGAGGCTTAAAATCATTATTATAGGATGAAAGTAGCGGGACACGTTTTTTTTTCTCTCTCTCTTTTAACTCCCCTGCTAATCCATATTTAAAGTTTCCTTTTGGTGGATAATCTAGTTTATCTGGTAACCAGAGATCTTTTTTAGAATCAAAATATCTAACGGGTATGCTCACTTTAGAAGGCTCAATGAAATCACCTTCATATAGAGTACTCATGTTGTTAAGATAATTTTTATCTTGTTCGAATATTCTTGTTTTTAATAAACCTGAACGTAATTTTACATAATTTTTATATCTTGTAGCATTATCAGGTTTTACACCAGAAAAGTCAATATAATTCTCATTATATTCACTGTTATGGTGAAATTGTTTCCTTTCATAATCTGAACGTTCTTCGAACCAGTTTCCTACCAAAGTGCGATTAGAATAAAGCTTTGCATTTGGAAAAGGAAAAATTCTTGGAGAACAAGGTCTGTCACAACAAATTTTTACCTCTGGTTTAGAAGTAGACATCTTCAAATAGCATATAATTAAAAAAAGAACAAATTCAATATTAATTTTAAAATAATATCGTTCATCTTGAGATAATATAATTGTTTATCTCGAGCAGGATTAAATTTAATTCTATTGAATAATTCGCGACTTGTATTTTGAGGTGTTAAAATTTTAATTGAAAGTTATGTTTATCTAAGATTTAAAATCTATATATTTATATATAGATAGATTTCACACTGTTAAAACTATATGTTAAAACATTTCATTGATATATGCTCATATTATAGTTGGTGCACGCTGTTAAAGATGTGTTTGTAATTCGTATGAGTGCCTACTTGTTTTGGCAGTAATTTTATTAAGATAACTTTATTTTCAGTAGATTAATTTAAAATTCAGAAAATATTCAACATAGACAGATTAGATAAACTAAAAAAAATGTTCCTCAGCATTGACAACGAAAACCAAAAAGGCGAGACAAAAAAATATATGTCTGCTCATGTTATATTAAAAATATGTGGATTCTTCACCTTCAGATATTTTAATTAATATCATAGATAACTAAGGTCATTAAATGTTCTACTTTAGGAGAACAATGACTTTCAATTTTACCTGTAATTCTCTCATATTTCATCAAGCATGACAGTTGTCTTTTTACAGTTTCTTTATTTTGTCAGAATAAAAAGCAATGTCGTCATTCAAATGTTAATTTTGCAACTCATCTTAAAAAAAAACTGCTACTTACACCATTGCTTAGTATTACGATGGTTATCTTTGAAATGTTCCCGTTGGGAAAATATGCATTAATGCCAAGATGTAGTCTACTTTTCAAACCACTTTTAGAACTTTTTTCTATCTTTACTATCCTTGATATCTTGAATGTCATCAAAATATCTTCATTTTTATATTTTATTTTCAAGTTAAAAAAAGTCATTGAGGGTGTGATATACTAATTAAACCTGACTTGAGATACTACCCAGAACAATGGATACATTTATGTCAAATAATTATTTGCTAGAGATCGACTGTAAAATTATTAGAACAAACAACAATAATAATTGTTTAGTATTCGTTGTTGCTAATACTTACGTGCTCGCGTGACATTAAATATAGGTATACGGAATTTTTAACTTGAAAGCTTACACAGGAACTATCTGCTAATAGTATTTATTAATTGTGAAGTAGAGCGAACATTAGTTAGTTCAAAACCAGTTGGACGTTTTAAAGGTTGGCGATAAATAAATTAATCTCGCTAGTTAAATAAACCAATTTAGTGCAGTCAAGGATAGAACCTGTAAAAGAAAACATTAAACGTAATCAGCAATGGCCGCCATGTTCCAAATGTCAATAGGTGAATTTGATATTGAGAACACTACCAACTGGTCACTATAGGTTAAACATGTGGGAAAATTTTTTCTTGTTAACAATATCAAGGAAAACCACATAAAGGTGGCCACATTACTAGTTTTTTCTGGAAAGAAAGTGCTTGAGATTGCAAACCATCTATGTGAACCGTCAGAGCCTTAAACTTTTCAATATGATGAAATTGTTCAAAAATTAACAGCACACTTCTGCCCTCTTCCGTCGAAACACATCACTAGACTGCATTTTAGAAATAGAAGGCAAATGAAAACAGAAACTCTTAAAGAATTTGACACAGCGCTAAGGGAACTAGCAAAAAATTGTGTCTATGGACAATTTTTAGAAGAGGCCCTGTTGGAGCAGTTATTATGGGGCATATATGACACTAAATTCTGTGAACAACTACTAGCTGATTTGGAGTTAACTTACAAGGATGCCATTAAAAGAGGAATCGCACGTGAGTTTGTGATGAACCAAGCTAAAGAATTTCTGGATACCATGCCATCAGTACATTTTTACCAATCAATTAATAAAATCATTGAACAGGGAAATGAAATGTCAAAACAGCAAAGAGTAAACAATATAAAAACAAACTGTTACTGCTGTGGCAAATTGGGACATATCACTGGAAATTGTAAGAAAAATTCAGGGTATTGTACAAATTGCGGATCGAAAGGTCATCTAGTGAAAGTCTGTCGTAAACAAAAACCAGAAAATACAGACAAAAGAAACCTTAATACAAGCATCAAAAATTTAAAATGTAACGAAGCAGAATTCAAACTGCCAATACTCATCGAAGGAAAATACGTTAAAATGGAAATTGACAGTGGCTCCGGAGTTACACTAATGTCCCTTAGCGATTGGGAAGTTCTCACTGTGCAAAGAAACGTTACACGTAAAATGGAAAAAACCAATGTAAGCACCAAAGACGTAAATGGCAATACAGTCGAAATAGTTGGAATGGTAAAAGTAAAAGTTAAATTAAACTCAAAAATAAGAAAATTACCTCTATACAGTCTATAAACAAGTAAATCCATTAATAGGCCGGAATTGGTTTAGACCACTCGGAATTAACATAAACGAGATAAAAAAAGTCAATATGAAAATCAACTACATAGACAACTGGAATTCACAGATAAATAGTAAAAAAGTAGCAGAGTGGACAGATAATGATCCAGGATATCAATTGCTTATAAAATGGATTAATAAAGGTTGGCCCAACAAACGACCAAAGAACTTGCCACTGGCTTTCTGGAATGCTTGTTCAAGCTTATCAGTCTGCAAAGGGTGCATACTAAATGGAGACAGAGTTATAATACCCTCACAGGGCTGGAATCAGGTGCTCAAAATGCTGCACAATGGTCACCCAGGAGTTGTTTGGGCAAAACACTCGCCAGAAGCTATGTTTGGTGGCCTAAGATAAATGAGGACATTGAGTCCTTCACAAAAACATGCACAGCATGTCAATCAAATGCCCACAAAGAATATAGTTCATGGCCACCAACTAAAAATGTGTGGTCTGAAACAGAAAATAAAACATTCATAGCGGGAGAAAAAGTATGGTTCAGAGATAGTTTACACAAGCGAGACATAAACTACATACGCATCGCAGTTCTCCAAGCTGGAAGAACAATAAACCCAATGGAAATAAAATCATCGAATTGGCACAGATAAAATCAGAGATAGATAAACTACAATCACCAAGACCTCAGAGAAAAAAAACAGTCTCCCAGATTCTTAAAGGAGTATGACTGCTAGAAGAGAGGAGAAAAGAGAAAATGCTCACTCCTAGTTCTGTGTAGTGGGAGGAGAAGTGTGATATACTAATTAAAACCTGACTTGAGATACTACCCAGAACAATGGATACATTTATGTCAAATAATTATTTGCTAGAGATCGACTGTAAAATTATTAGAACAAACAACAATAATAATTGTTGTAGTATTCATTGTTGCTAATACTTACGTGCTCGTGTGACATTAAATATAGGTATACAAAATTATTAACTTGAAAGCTTACACAGGAACTATCTGCTAGTAGTATTTATTAATTGTGAAGTAGAGCAAACATTAGTTAGTTCAAAACCAGTTGGACGTTTTAAAGGTTGGTGATTAATACATTAACCTCGGCGGCTAAATAAACCAGAGGGCCAAATCAGATGTATAGAAAGGGTGTTCCAATATAGTTATTTGCTAACTGGTTAAAAACTCCTTCTCAGACAGTGCTGTATGAGTTAATGCATTTTTGTATGCCCCATTCTTATGTCAAGATTTTCAGTTAAGCTTTTACTGTTTCTGTATCCATGTTTACTTAGTCTGCTATGCTTCTGAAAGTTAGGTGATTTTAATGACAAATTTTCATTGCTTCTAACACTACAGCTTTCTTCATGGCGTTATCCCATAATCATGGATGAAAATGTCCATGGTTTCCAATTCTTCCTTTTCCCAGTTCAACAAGAAATTTGATGTTTATTTGTTGCTCTAATTCAAGCTGTGACCTTCTGTCAATGGTATACAAAAACAAATAATAATAATGAGTTCCATTTACCCAACATGAACATGGTTGTGAAGTCAAATATATTAAATCTTATTGGAATTATAAAATTATAAGCTTAAAAATAAGAAGAATGTATAGAGAAAAGCTTTCATAAAATATGTTTTTAAATTGTATATGCTTAGCTGGGTTTTGGCTATTACAAGTCATAGGCATAACATAAGTTGGGAAGTGGGAGTGGGTGTATATATGTGTTGTTATTGCCAATTTACATGAAATTTAAATATGAAAATTGATTTTGTAGAATAAGCCATCTCTTAGAGAGGGATACACATGATTCTTATCTTATGATGGAGGTTTTGTCACCTGAGATATGTCATGCTTCTTTAATTTTTCATTTAATGTTGCTGCATTCAGTGCACATGTGATGATGTGATGTGACATACTATAGCTTCTCCTTAAACAGAGTCAAGAATCTCTCAACAATTATGCCCAAAATAAGCATCTAGTGGTAAGTTTATAAATTTAACTTCCAGACTTCATGTATCTGAGGTTTTTTTTTTCTTTTTAAAAGCAACTTTATCATATTACAACTATTCACCAGTTCATGAATTTGGATTACTCTAACAAGTTATATTTTGGAAACAACTCTCACTCATCAGATAAGTAGAAGAGTCAAACATCTCCATGTTTTATTGACATCCCAATATCCCTCTATTGTTATATTTTTATGGTTTGAACTTTTATTCTTTATGAGTGCATTCATCATCTCAATTCAACACATTTCAACTATCTATTAGTAGAAAAATCAATCCACTTTCTTTCACTGTATATGTTTTTACAAATAATCTTACTCATCAGATAATTAGAGATATCAAACATCTGAATCTCCATCCCCTTGATGACAATTTAATACTTCTTCATTTCACCACTTTCACAAAACAGAGACTGGTTTACATATGCATTTAACACTTTGCAAAAGGATAAATCGTCATCCCATGCAAATTTGCTTATGGTTCAATATTTCAGATTAGTCCAAATACACATCTTCTTGTTATAAATTTTACCTTTATAACATTCAACCAGATTTCTCCATCTAATAGTCGATATTATCTAGAAATATTTAAGATATGTCTACAAAAAGGCCTGACTGATCTCTATTTCCTGAAAGATGAAAGATTGATTTTAACCAAGCCACTAATACTTACTATTAGCAAATGGACAAATCTAAAATATATGTTCACATCTTTTATTCAGAATAAAATTTATCTTTAATATTTGTATAATGAAAATAATTGAGAAGTTATAAATGATTATTTATTAGTCTTCTTTCAGAATAGGTTATATTTGCATGATTAATTATGTTTGTTCAAACTACTTTGCATCATTAATTTCACATTCAGAAGCTAAACTCTCTATACTGTATTGCCATTCAGTGAAAGCCAGAGTAATCAATGGATACAAGGTTTGTGCATAAAATCTCTATCTAGTGCCTACTCATCCAATATCACCAGACTAGTTTCTGGTTTGTGGATTTCATCAGTGAGGAGTCTTGGATGTGAGCCTGCATCTAGATCCAAGGTTCCTCACACTCGTTGATCATGTTGCAATCTTTAGTGTTTATATAAACATAGGTGATACCACTTTTATTATTAAAGGAAGTTGCCATGACTACAGATTGAAATTGTTTATAGCTGCTTAAGGGTTGATTGTTATCACCTTCTTTTATAAACCTATTAAAGCCAGGAATAATCGCCTTTATTGTCTTAGGAATTATAATGAAGAAAAAATACTGCACTAAATTAATTTTTATGATTAAATAAAAATTTTAATTAAAAAAAAATTGCTGTTAATAATAATGTTTACCTATTATTTATGAATGAGATTAGATTGTTAATAAGAATATATCAATAAATCATGAGTATATAGTTATATATGTTGTTATAAAATTAAGCACTTTGCATCCCGTGAATAATGTAGACATTGACAATCAAGAGAATTTATGTTGCCATATATATATATAATCAGCAATTAAAAAAAGAGTAATTATAAGTTTATTTAAATGCACATTGTAAGTATATATTTATTAAAGCTGTAGCCTCAAGAACATGCATATAAAAATGCGATAGTAGGGACCTCTACAGGTCTTAAACCACAAGCTTACTCTTTTCTTCCAAAGAGTAAGCATGTGGTTTAAGACCTGTAGAGATCCCTACTATCGCATTTTTATACGCATGTTCTTGAGGCTACAGCCTTTAAAAAAGAGTACAAAACAGGTAAATACAAGAGCTTAATAGTCTGTATTTAAAAAGTAAAACAAAAGAAGAGAGATCACTTCATGCATAAAACGCACTTCCAATTTTCAACACAAAGATTGTGAATGAGATTTATTGAATTTGATGCTTAAATCAGAAGTCCACTTCTTTTGTCATTATGATCATCTCTTTTTTAAGATAATGTCTCATCATTGCTACCATTTCACTTGTCTTTAACCATTCTTTTTATTCTTGAATATGAACTTCGTCCATTTTTATTGATTACTTTTTAAGTTAAGTGTTTCTGGTCTGCTTCTCAACCTTCTTCCCAAAACTTTACAAAGTATTTTGGATAAAGAAATATGCTTCATACTGAACACTAGGATTTTTATTTTCATCGATTTTTTTTATATTCAATAGTTTTCTTTCCACATCGACTTCTCTTCTCTCGATATCTTTCATTGGTTTTCTTTGTCATCCAATTTGTTTTAGTCAGTTTTCTCCACAGCCACATTTTCATGCCATATTATTTCCTGCTTTCCCGAAGACCAGGTCTAATATCCTTACATCTGTATATTCCAAATAAAGATTCTAAAAAATTGTATCAATATATTTTTTTACTAGTAAGGTTTTTTTATTATTTTGAAAAGCTTCTTTTGTTAGCTTTATTACCTTTTCAATCTCAGCTAGCACCTCTTATCATTCCTAGTCACATCTTTCAAACAATAAAATTTCTTGGCTTCCTCCACAATTGGACTATTTATTAGTATATCAACAATCAACATAATATTAGTTCTATAAAATTTAATCTTAACTTAAAAATTTCTAAAATTGTGTAATATCTTAAGCATTATATGAATTTCTTTTTCCAAATCCGCTACTAAAACCAAATCTGCATACTGAACCCTATTAATGTAATATATAAGGGATTCGAACTCAGGTTTTCACTCAAACCTCAACTTTAATTTCTTTGATTTCCTCTTCTATAATCTTTATTATATTTTCAATAAAAAAGTTGAACAAATAAGCTGATGATAACAACTTTGTTTCACACCTTTCTTTACAACTCTTAATATCTCACTGCTTGTTAAACAAACCAAAATGTATTTGCCTCAAAGTATATGACTTTGGCATTTTAGTTGCATTAAACTATTTTCATCATCTGACATTAAATATTGAATGTTTTATAAAAATTTGACTTCATTTAAATTTTCCAATTGCATTCAGCTGTTACAAAGCATATTCCAGTGGGATTATTTATCTCTTTTTCAGATGTTTCTGGCCTAATCAGTGACAGTACTAGCATGAGAATCAAATATGGACCTTTAGATTCTTGAATATTGAATTTTAAGGTAACATTCTAAACAATAGAGTCATCTTGCCAAGTGCGTCTGTCTGTAGACATTTTATATACTTATCTATGAGATTCCTTATGATTTCTTCACTCTTTTTTTCCAAAGAGCAAAGTTGCCGCATTGAAAAATAAACGCAAGAGCACAAAATGATGATTAGAAAAGAGAAAACAGATGTGTCTAAAGCAGCATACTATGCATGTACCAAAAACCATATGTTCAATTGGTAAAATACAAAAATGTTGGATAGAGAGGAATAGGTACAAAAAAGAAAATTCAAAGAAGCTGTTCATCTGACAATGGAAATCTCTATAAGTCAACCTATTGTTACTTTACATAATGTTTCAAAACCACTAATTAACTTTGCCCTTAGAAAAAAATGAAAAAATTAAACGGAACCTCATAAATACGTATATGAAATTTCTACTGACTGTTGCCTTTGGCAGGGTGGTTTAGTTGTCTAGAGCATTGCTTTAAAATTCAATATTAAGAATCTAAAGGTCCAGATTTGATTCCCATAATAATACTGTCACTGGTCAGATCAGCAACACCTGAAGAAGAGGGAGAACAATACCATTTGAAACGTTATGTATACACTAAACGTATGCTATTCCTAACAGTTGAATGTAATTAGAAAATTTAAATAAAGTTAATTTTTTTCTAAAGATATTCAGTATTTAATATTAGATTGTTGGAAATAGTCTAATATATAAATCCAGACAAAAATGTAGACTAGTTTGATGTAATTATAAGATGGGGAGGGGGGGTTTGAATAGTAAATTGCAAAATCTGTTCATATCCAAAGTGGATGTAATTAATTTTATTATAAAATATATGCTAAATATTACGACCTAAAACAGGTAATTAAAATAATGAAATATATTACACTTCTAACTGAAAAGAATGTTAATAAAGGGTCATTAACAATATGCGCAAGTATGTTTAAATAAAAAAACATGCTCTTCAGAATTTAATGCACTTGGGGAGTGTCCAACTCTGGGGTTAAGGTCCTTAGGCCAATTAAAAGTTATTCGATTATTAATAATAATTATCTCACCTATTAATCACTGGATTAATAAAGTAACGAAATCATCATAATAGATTAGTTTTAGCTGAGAAGATTTTTCTCTAGTCCTCAAATAGGAGTTTATGCAGAAAGTTTTAGCTCTAAAGTTTACACCATCTGTATGTCAAACTGCACAGGGTTGATTTTTAATCTAGAGTCAGTTTATCAGAGGACCATAGAGTCGGAAGCACTTACTTATAAAGCTACTAATAGCCAAAATATAGTAAATACCGTTCAGGAAACATACCCAGAATTAAACAAAATCTTAGGATTAAAAGAAAATGATAATTTAGAAAACCAAATATGAAGAATTATTTAAAAAGGAATTCCATTAATTGAAGATCTTTTTATAGAAAAAAAATGCTTGAATAGCAATTATTAAAAAATAAATATCAAACAAAATAATTGACAATAAAATGATGAGTTTCTGCATAATGATATAGGAAACAAATGTCTCAAATATGAGATGAAAATGTATAGGATAAATCAAGGATCGAAATCGTTTTGAAGAAAGGGACATTTAATTTAAATATTGCGATCAAAATAAAAAAATTTAAAAAGCGGACAAGGGATGAGGTGAAAAGTAGGTTGATAAAAAATATAGATTTCTGAATGATTAGGTTTGAATCTCTATTTTAGTAATAAACACAAGAATATAACGAAAATGGAAATTCTCTTAAAAACAAACAAAAACAAAAAAATTTAATGAGATTTTTTAAGATTCTATTGCGATTCAAAATTAGTTTAATTTCGGAGAATAATTTGGAAATCTCAGTTTTGATCAACTTTGCTTTTCATAATCTTAATATTGAAATTTTTTCTATTCTAATAAAAATTAAAATTAAATTAAATAATAACAATAGCATTGAAATAGAAATCCAAAGAGTTTTTATTACATATTTTTGAAAATATCTGAAAACTCCTATCAATAAAATTTAAAAATCTTTTTTAGAAGAAAGTTAAACTGGAACCTATAAAGAAAATGTTTATTTATAAATTACATATGTAAAGACATGTATGTATATTTATCAGAATAAAAAGAGTGCACATTTGGGATGAAAGAGTCTGCAATCGAGTTCCAGCCCCTGGGATAAACTCTAATCAACTGCAGAAGATAAATTTAAAAAGAGACGATTTTAAATACCAGCTGTCTTACAAAGAAAAGCATAATAATGCCACAAACGTAATAGAAATAAATAAATTAATACAAAACACAAATAGTAATATATTTTACAGAAGAAGCAATACAGAGAATTCTGATTATTTAATAAATTAAGGAGAAAGATATGTTGGGAATAACGAAAAAAGATTAAAAGAGCAATAAGAGAGTGAGAATAAAGAATTACTAAAAGAATTAAAGAGCTGAAGTAGAGTTGAGCTGGACCTGTTTCTAATAGAGATGGTAATAGATGGACATGTGAAGTCTTAAACTGAATACCAACAACTTGTGAAAGACCTAGAAGCAAATCATATATGAGGTTTATAGATGAAATAAATAATCTTACTGGTATTATGGGGGGGGGGGAGCCATTAGATTAAACTTAGAATGATCTTTATCCTGTTTTAGGACAATAATGGTTGAAAATGATAATAGTTAAATAAAAAGAAAAGAATGAATTTTAAAAAAAGGAGCAATGCTTACATATACGATAATGTCATTGACTTCAATATTTTTAGTAGATAAACATTATAGAGCTTTCAGATTATATAGTAGGAATTCACAGTGATGGAAAACATAATATAAGGATGAGAAAACAAATAAATATCACTGTTATCTTTAAATGAATTCAAGGGCTGAAAGAGAATTAGACTGGACATGTCATTAGAAAAGATAACTAAATATGAAATAACTGAAAATTATAAACTGAACACCAACAATCTGTGAAAGATAAGAGACTATATATATATAAGTTTGATGAATGAGATGAAAAAGTTTATTAGAATAAAATAAGGAAACAATGTATGAGTCAAAGATATTCACTAGATTGATAACAAATACTGATAATGGTGCAGATTACATGAGAACTCTTCATCAAGAAAAGATTAGAAAAAAAAATTGTGTAATAAGGGAATACTTGGAAATAATCTAAAAAGATAAACAAAAAATAAATAAATGGCAATGCCAAAAAAGTTTTTTAGAAAATGCTAAAAATGTAGAAAAGACTTTTGTTTCTTATAAAATGAAATCTAAAACGATAACTGTAAAAAAGATTAGCTTACTAAGAAAAATAATTTAAAATTATCGTAATCCAAGCCTGAATCATAACTTATTAACAGATTCGCAACGGTTTTAAAACCATTATATATATCATTTTTTTAAAACCATTATATTAAAGAATATTTTTATTTATTTAATGAAAATAATCTCTGCAAACGTCAAAAAGGATGAAGTAACAAATGTTCCCATCGAAGGAAGAAAAATGTGACTGTTTCCAGAAAATGTGTTATAAATGCTGTTGTTAAGACTGTTCTGGTATTAGTAGAATCACTACCAAATCAAATAGAAAACGGCCTTAAATAGAAAAATATATTTGAATTAAAGGCTTAGAGCATTAATGGGACGGATAAATCATTAACAGATCTCCCAACGTATAAAATTATTACCATATATCTTGAAAAAAGGTTAAAGTTGGACCACTGAAATTTAAAAAGTAAACAAGTTAAAAATCAAAACAATAATGTTATTAGCATGAGTACAAATGAGAAATTAAAGAGAATCAAAATGATAAAGAAAAGACTATAAAAATATATATAGCAAAAAAAGAATCTTGCACGTACTTGTCAAGAAGCCATATGCCCTTTTAGTGGGTAACATAAAGAGGCATTTATAACTAAAGTATTTTTAAAAGTTATGTTGTAGTAAAAATAACAATATTATTTTAGAAAATAACATCTTAGTGGATACTACTCTATATGGAAATGCAAGAAGAACAATATAAAAAACTTCATTATCATCATCAACCCATGATCTCTCATTGCCTTGCAAAGCTTAAGTCAATACTTCTCCATAACCCTCATTCATAATACTTCCTTTTTTATAATAATTCAGCAATCTTCCTTAATCACATTTCATTTCAAAGAACATCTTCAAAAATTATTCTCATATTTTTGTATCCAATTAGAATTCCTCTAGTTCATTAATTATAATTTCTTAAAGTATGTACTTAACCCATCTTCATTTAATTTATGCAATTATTATACTAAAATTAATACTACTAATTTAAGACCAAACCCATAATTTTTTTTTTTTTAATATTTTGAAATATATATATATTTTTTGTCTTTGTCATTTGCAATCTTTTTTTATATTTTGTAATTCAAAGTCTACATTTTACAACCCTAAGTAATGAATGCAAAATGTATGGGTTAAACGCATATTAAATAATGGGGTAGAGCAAATGCTCTTTACATATTTTAAATTTTGAGGTTTTTTTTATTTTATTTATTTGACTGATATGACATCAACTAAGCTAAAGCTAATACTACGTACCTCTTTCAAAAGTTCATTTTTACATATTTATGCAAAATGTCTCTAATTCATTCACAAATTCTTGATTGCAAACCAGCAAGTGCAAAACTAATTCTATTATCGGAAAATGGGATCATCTAAATGCATACCATTTATTTTACATCTCACTATACATCCAACTTTTAAATTCTTTTCTTGTTTAAAAAATGTGGAAAAAAACGAATAAATATGTCTTAAATTTTCCATGATTTTCACATATTTTCATTAATATATAAAGATTCAAACTCAGACTTTCACATGACCCTCAACCGTCCATGCTATCTCATATTGCTGACTCACCTGATCACACACATATTGAAAAAATAAATAATCTCCAATATATGTATTTTGTGCTAAACCAGCAATCATCAGTTGGTCCAGATTACCATCTCCACACATATATACAATCAGTGCTCAGCTTTATATTAAGATAGCCAATCTTCATACTTTAATGGACATGTTTCAAAGTACTCCAACCCACAACTCTTCAGCCATCCATTTCATTGAAAATGTGATGATGGAATGTTCAAAGCCCCTGTAAGCGACAAGATTGTCATCCTATACTTGTTGACATTAGTCATTCTGACACCTCATGTACCAGAGAATAATCTGTTTTACATACATATATGAGGTTTGGGCGGACCTTTAACAAATTCTTTTTCAATATGTAATTTAATACATTATACAGGCTTACACATAATGTAATATATAAGGGACTCGAACTCAGACACATGACCCTCAACTCTCCCCACCTGATCGCACACATGTTGAAAAGATAAATAATCACCAATATATGTATTTTGTGCTAAACCAGCACTCATCAGTTGGTCCAGATTACCATCTCCACACATATATAAAAGCACGTTTGCAGAGTAAATGTTTAATAAAATAAAACAAACTTATAACCGATAAAGTCACACTTTGAGAATAATTGTTATCTTATTGAAATGTTGTCGGATAATAAACATCTTGCACTTTGAAAACTTTCATATATATATATATATATGATAAACAAAACAAGTTATAAAATTTCATAACTTGCTATAGCTTGCATTTAATGATCACTAGATGGAGCTTTACTAATATCCCACAATCAAGCTTTGTTTACACAAATGCGGAGAGTGATAGAATTCAATATCTCTCTCAAATTGTCTCCAACCTTTAAACCATGGTTTCAAGCTAGTTGGCTCACATCAGTAAAGGATAAACTCTACTAATCAGCATCTATGTAACACTTTTCTATCAGCCTGAAAGCATGAATTTTTTCGATACATAAATATCTTCAAATCCAAGTCAAACAAACTAGATAGCTATAGCGATATGGGTCTGAATTCAGTTCAGTTTCACCATATAGTAAAAGCCTCTGCAATCCATATCATTGAAAAAACCTTCAAGGGTACATTTATGATAAACAAAACAAGTTATAAAATTTCATAACTTGCTATAGCTTGCATTTAATGATCACTAGATGGAGCCTTACCAATAGCCCACAATCAAGCTTTGTTTACACAAATGCTGAGAGAGATAGAATTCAATAACTGTTTCAAATTGTCTCCAATCTTTAAACCATGGTTTTGAGCTAGTTGGCTCATGTAAGTAAAGGGTAGAAAGACCAGAAACTAGATTTAAACACCAACCATTCTAATCAGCATCTATGTAACACAAATTTTATAACTTGTTTTGTTTATCATAAATGTACCCTTGAAGGTTTTTGTAATGATATAGATTGCAGAGGCCTTTACTATATGGTGAAACTGAACTGAATTCAGACCCATATAGCTATCTAGTTTATTTGACTGGATTCGAAGATATTTACATATGGGAAAAATTCATGCTTTCAGGCTGATAGAAAAGTGTTACATAGATGCTGATTAGTAGAGTTGGTGTTTAGATCTAGTTTCTGGTCATCCTATCCTTTACTGATGTGAGCTAACTAGCTCAAAACCATGGTTAAAGGTTGGAGACAATTTGAGAGATATATTGAATTCTATATCTCTCAGCATTTGTGTAAACAAAGCTTGATTGTGGGCTATTGGTAAAGCTCCATCTAGTGATCATTAAATGCAAGCTATAGCAAGTTACGAAATTTCATAACTTGTTTTGTTTATCATAAATGTACCCTTGAAGGTTTTTGCAATGATATAGATTGCAGAGGCTTTTACTATATGGTGAAACTGAACTGAATTCAGACCCATTAAGCTATCTAGTTTGTTTGACTGGATTTGAAGATATTTACATATTGGGGAAAAAATCATGCTTTCAGGCTGATAGAAAAGTGTTACATAGATGCTGATTAGTAGAATTGGTGTTTAGATCTAGTTTCTGGTCTTCCTACCCTTTACTGACATGAGCCAACTAGCTCAAAACCATGGTTTAAAGGTTGGAGACAATCTTGATTGTGGGCTATTGGTAAAGCTCCAGCTAGTGATATATATATATAATAACGTGAAAGCTAAAATTTTCAACAGATATGCCTTAAACATGCTTACGTGACAGCCAACCAGATGGAATACATATATATCCCGCAAATAGTAATAATAATATGACATTTTTTATCCATGGAAATATTAGAATTTATATATATATATATTGTAACCCTCTACCTCGTATATTGTATGTGGTCCCAACTACGTAACGTAAGTGCACTGAGAATCGTAACCTCGATCACTGATCAATTCCCGCTACACATTGTCAGCTATTAAGAGCTGTATCCAAAAGCATATTATGCTATCTATTTTATGCACCAAAGACCACAACCAACATCTGGAGCAACTTACCACAGACCAAACTAATGATCTAACATAAACTTTTTATGATTTAATTTGATCGCAGCCAGGGTGTACCGCGATGACCTATCATAGTAGTATGATAAAATACAGTAAACAAATTATAAGTGCAATGTTATTATGTTACAAACCTTAATTTGCGATTTTTATTGTATGAGACCCGATGGCCGACCATGTACAAGATGGCATAATTTGTGGAACTACATAAGATTATGAAATTTTAAACCATCTATATGATTTTTAATACAAATGCTAGTCCAGGTAAAGCTTTGCAATAAATAAACATAAATACTTGGGTTCTTTTTTTATAGTTTACTATATCACTGAGACTCTTTTTATACTGACAAATGACAATTTAAAATGTTAAGTAAATATATTCAATCATATCATTATTTGGTAAATCTGTTTACAGGTTTAATAATCAATTTGTATTGTATACTAGAATCAACTACGCAAAGCCAAAATGATGGAAAAGGTAAATGGGATTTTATTGTACCCCACACATCATAAACTACCAAAGACTAAAAGCATCCAAATGTTTTTTCAAAATATCACTAAACTCTTATATCATGTTGACGATAGTATGTACTTCAATGTATGCTCTATCCAAGGTTTATGATTTCTGATTTTAAGAATGACACATAGCAACGGCACAGTAAGTTTAATTATAAATCAACGTTTATTTACAAATTTATGAATAATAAGTAATTAATTCCAATGTTATAATTAAAGACATAAATAAACAAATAAAATAAATAAATTATAATTCCATCGACTTTCTTCAATAACATATCATAGGTACGGTTTTAAAAACCTAATCATACCTTATTTCAATTTGATATAATGAATCTTGAGCAAATTATACTAAATTCAACATCAACTCATGAAATATTTAACGTCATTTCCAGATTCAATAAATCCATACCGTAAACTTATAATAATATAATAAATAATATTATATCTGTAGGATTTAGCTATAATGCAATCATTAAATAAAATGAAAATTTAAACTTACACTCCGGTAAATAATAATCAACCGACAGTTAATTATTATGAAGTAACTTGAATAGAATGTCCTGCTACAATTTGACGATCTAACTTATGAATTATACTTACAAATGGAAGAAGATGATTTAGCAGATTAACTAAAATACTTTGCCCAACTTATATCTATGAAGTAAAACATATTCCTGTGGATGCGTTCATCTACACATAGGAATTAAATAATACTAAACGCTTTGTGGATTGATACACCATCATAAAGTAATACGTATAATTACACAATTCCGCGGATTAACCACCAGCGCTGGAATGAGTGTAAAATACAAAAATGGCAATTAAATAATCTGCGGATTAACCACCGGCACAGATTAATGCCTTTCAACATTATAAAACAACATTACTATTTACTTCACATTAAAGTGCAAAATCATCCTCCTCAGTTATTCTGATCATTCAGAAAACACTAACACTTTAGCAAATGTGGGTTCTTGCATAATAAAATGTTACACTAATCAGGACAACTAATGTACTAACTTATCTTGCTTAAAATAAAACATGTGTAATACAATATAAGTAATATTAGTATAGGAATATAAATCTGGAAAGACTCACAAAATACCTCATGAAAAATTGATACATCTCATAAATTCATTTAGTACTTTTCAAGCCTTTTCGCAAGCGCTATTCTCTTGAATAAATATTTTATTCAACCCCTATTAATTTAAACTTAATAAAATATAACTTATGAACTTCACATGCAAGTTCATATAACGATAAAATTAAAGTAATGAATTATTCATCAAATACATAAAATCTAACAGGTGTGTGTGTGATATAAATTAAATGTATAGCATTTTATAGTTCAATACATGAATTTTAGCAGGTGTGTGTGTCACAAATTAGATTGTATAGCATTTTATAACTACAAATATGATCCGTGAAATCCATGTACGATGTGTCGAACAATAAATGTACGAAGTAATAGCTATAATTATAGTTGAATTCCATACATGTAATTTTATCCATTTGTGTTAGTTATTATAATCACTATTAGATTAACGATTTTACGTGGCTCCATAAACAAGAAACAATTTCAAAAACATGACACGCAGAACTTAAATGAAAATGTTTTTCATAAGTTATTAATTTCTACATTTCTCTATTAAAAATGTTCCAAGTTTATCACATCCATGCTAATATTTATTTATCCACGCTTAAATCTAGGAATAATAATTACAGCAATTAATTTAATCATTCCAAACTGACGATAAAATTAGAAAATAGCTTTGATCAATTATTTGAAGACTGTTTATTATCCAAATGGCAAACAAATTAACTAGCAAATATATTACTGGCATTATAAAGTTAAATATCAATCAATACTATATTTTTATTAGAATTAGAAACGGAAATATTAAACTATGTTGATAACTTTAACATTTTACTTTAATTTAAACTTCTTCTTTTTTAAAAAGCAAATTTTCATATTTATAAAACTTCTGTAATTAAAATACTTATTTAATTTTTCCAAATTGTAGAACAATAAACATTTTAAAACATACCAAACTCTTGCAATTAATTCTTTTAAACTGGGAAGCTCCGACATTTTAAATGTAATATTGGGAAATTATTACCGGTGATTTGATCCACTTGGCCAGCCGACTTGAACAGACTTTTAAATTTAGCAATTCATCTTATAATTAAATACCACGATATTATTTTTACGTTTATAGAAAATTTGTGGTAATCCGTTTACTTGTTAACTATTTTAAAATAAGCTTATCAAATTTACACCATTTGCCTTCTTACCATTTTCTTTTCTTTTTCTCTCCCTCCAAAAGCAAACTAACAGACGATCTTCTCTTAAATTCGCGCTCTTTTCTTTTTTTTACATTGAGACGCATACGTAATTACTGTATTTATTTTTAATAATTTATTTTAATTGAACAAATGGTTTTTTGTTAATTCAATAGAAATAATTTTTAAGATCATTTTAAACAAATAAAACAAAATATTATATTTTAATACTATTTTACCAAATTTAATGTGTTGTCAAAAATTTTTAAAAAGTTAAACATTCTGATATGAATTAGTATATGGAACGAAGCAAATTTAAATTTATTAAAATAATATAAGAGAGTAATCTGTTCAAAGTGCAAATCAAGCCAATCAAATCACCAAAGAAGACAGAGAAATTTTTTATACTAGTTACATCAATTATTATATTTTATGCTAAAATATATGGTTACAGTTTACACCCCCCTATGGAAAAAAATTATCTTTCTTCAGAATTCCATTTCATCAAACTCTACTAAGGTACATCATAAGTCACTATTTTTATTATCCTATCTATAATTTATCATCAATCTGAATATGGTATAACATTTACACGATATAAATCCCCCTAATTTATTGAAGGTACAGGTTTTAAACTACGTGCATTGTAGGTGCCTCGGATTCCTTCAGGGGTTGAGAGCATAAATGCATTCTCTCCCACCTGGCTTTCAATCATGAAAGGTCCATTATATAAGCTTAAAAATTTTCTAAATTCGTTTTTCTTTAAGTTGCTAACATGAGGAGTACGGACAAATACAAAATCTCCGACCTTAAAAGGATGTGGTTTACCTTTATACTGTTTAGAGCGCTTTTGGCCCATTTTTCTTAAATTCTGTCTGGCTTTTTCTATATCAAGATTACTATTTATTTCTTCTAGAATGATGGGTAAAGGAGTTTTAATTAGTAATGGCTCCTGTATTCCAAATTGAAGCCTAATAGGAGCAAATTTTGTGGATTCATTCATGGTAATGTTTATGTAATTGATAACTTCAGGCAACTTTTTTACCCACAACCGGTGATTATCCTTCACATAGACACGAAATAGCCTACTCAATTCCCTCATCACCCTTTCACATGGGTTGGATTGCAGATTCCTGATAGAACTCATAATATGTCGGATATTCTGTTTTCTAATCCACTTTCTCCATGTGCTGGAAATAAAAGCAGTAGCATGATCTGTAAGAATAGACATACGTTTTCCCACCAAGACGAAATTGACTATTGCTAAGACTTTTAATGACATTTTTTGCATCAGTCTTAGGAACTGGATATGCACATACATATTTAGTAAATAAATCATAGGTAACTAGGATGAATTTTTGTTTATTAAAGGGTGGAAGAGGTCCATAGAAGTCTAATGATAATATCTCATTAGGTTCTCCTGGAAGAATAGGTTGAAGTACCCCAGCATGTGATTTTCCAGAATGTTTTGACTTCAGACAAATCTCACAGTGTCTTAACTCTTTGCCTGTCTTTGATGCAACCTCTCGTAAGCAGTTGACGTCACTCTAACTCAGCCGATTCTTATGCTAAAAAAATTCGCTCGATACGTTTTAAAGAGATTTTTAAAAGTTCTGTACGATGGTGACCTCTTCCGACTTATTTTACAAGTAAAAAATAAAAAAAACGCATTTAAACCTAAACAAAGAAAGAACATTATTTGTGATTGGTTCTTAGCAAGCTCTCAGCCAAAAAAGACATTCTGATTGGCTGGAAAGAACAAAGAAACCGCCTGATCAAAGAAAATAAAGAAAAACGCTGAGATTTTCATTTTGAATCCAATTTTAAGTATTATAAAATTATATTTATGGAAACTAAAAATGATTCTCAGACAGAATAATAAAAAAACAAAATTATTTTCGAAAAATATTGAAGATTTTAGTACAAATATTGAAGATGTAGTAAAAAGAAATATTTACTTTTCTATAACGTAAAAGTCGATCTTTTTGTTTATATTATAGCTTTTATGTTGCCGATATTGAATATTTTAGAATAAATAAATAGCAATTTATTTTTGAAAGAACTTTCGTTCTCTTCATAACCTAAAAAATTAATAACATACTTTTTATAAACGTATCTGAGTTGAATTTAATATTATAGGCGAATATGTTTTAACAATAGGCTTTGTCTTCAGTTTGTGAGTTGGCCAATTAAAAGCTTTGATTTTTACCTCATACAACCAATGATTTAATTAGTGGTTAAAAGGTTAACTGACTTACAATTGATGTATACATGTTTGACCAATAAAAATACTTTTTCAATATGTGCTCTAATTTTGGTGAGCCATAATGACCATATTTTCAATGAACATAAGAGATTAGCCGCTTAGTCATAGACCTAGGTATCACTACCTTCCACGAGCTATCATTGTTAGGTATAGTCTGATACATCAACATACCCTGATATAATTTGTATCTACTTTTAATTCGGGTAATATTCCTATTCTGGCTTCTGGATACAATAGGATCAGATAGTAATTTAATTATTCTTCCAAATTTCACATCTTGAGACTGTTCTACTGCAAGGTTCTTATAATCACCTTTAATAGCTTCATCTGTAACCAACTCAATATTTTTAATTACAATATTGTGATGGTTGGGATGAAAAGACAATGAATCTACAGGGTTGCGGCTCAAAGCATCTGCTATGACATTTTTACCTCCCTCATAATATTGAATTTTGTATTGAAATTGTTGGAGATAAAGACTCCATCTTACCAACCTTTCATTGTTTAAATAACTTTTATTAAGGAACTCTAAGCTCCTATGATCACTTAAAACCACACCCTCCGATCTCAGCAAAAATTGACAGAGTTTCTGGAAAGCCCAGACTACAGCTAAGGCTTCCTTTTCGGTAACAGAGTAATTTAGTTCAGGCCCCTTTAGATGCCTGCTCAAAAAGTACAAAATTTGAGGTTTCTGAAAATCATCTAATTGGTATAGAACTACTCCTAATCCAAAATTACTGCTGTCAGTCTGTAAGTAAAATATCTTGCCAAAATCTGGATAAGCCAAAATGACCTTTTTTAGGAATGTAGCCTTTATCTTATTAAATTCTAATGTATGCTCATTGTTCCACTTCCATTTCACATTTCCTTTTAATAATAATGACAGTGACATGGTATCATTAGAAAAATCTTGGTAAAATTTGTGATAATAGTTACACAAGCCTAGGAATGATTTAAGCTGTTTCTTAGTTTTAGGGATAGGAAAGTTTTGAATGGCTGTCACTTTATCCGGATGGGGTTTAATTCCCTGATCACTGACCAGATGCCCCAGAAAAGTGATTTCAGTGGCTGCCAATGTACATTTTTCCAAATTAATTTTTATATTATTAGTGTGACATTCAAAAAAGAATAAACCCAAATCATTTAAATGTTCATAGATGTCTACAGACGCAATAACGATATCATCTACATACATAATTATTTTCTTCTTTAATTGAGTGGAAAAAATTCTATCCAAACACCTAATAAGTCCTGCTCCACTGTTAATTAAACCAAAAGGCATCCTTTCAAAAACATAGGATTGACCTTAAAAATGGAAAGCAGTGTACTTTTGGTCATCAGTATGCAATGGAATTTGCCAGTAACTGGCCGTCAAGTCAAAAGTTGAAAAAATATATTTGCCCTTGAATTTGATCAAAAGTTCATGAATAGGTGGAGGCACATCACGTTCTGGAATGGTTAATTGGTTAAGCACACGTGCATCTAGGCACACCCGAACTGATCCATTTCTTTTTCTTACAATCACAAGAGGATTGACATAGACTGACAGGCTTTTCTTGACAATATGCCATTCAATCATTTTATTGATTTGCTGCTGTACTTCTGCCTGGTATTGGTATGGAATGGGGTATGATCGCTGCTGGAATGGTGCTTCATTCCTGAGTTTGATTCGATGGACGTATCCTCCAATAATACCTGGTATCTTTAAAAATATATCCTTGTACTGGATCATCAATTGATGTAATTGTTCTTTATAATCAATATCCAAAATGTTAGAATCATCAAATTTAATTTTTATGTTCAATTCAACCGATGTATCGTGTATGACCATTAACTGATTCAATTGAACATCTATATTATCATAAAAATGACAAGAATCATTATTAAAGGCAAAAAGTTTGTTTTTAAAATCAATATTGCATTTATTTAAACTCATGAAGTCAGAACCAATGATAACTTCATGAATAAGATCAGGCATTATTAGGAAAACATGTCCAAATTCAGATTCACCAATTTTTACGTTAAGCCAGGTTTGCTTATTCATAAGTTTTGCTTTTCTCCCATTTGCAAGCGTAACCTGAATTGGTTTTACAGGAAACAAAGGTACAGATTTATTTGCATCTACAATTTTATCATAAACAATCGAGGACAATATTGATGCCTGACTTCCAGAGTCTACCAAAGCATTAACAAGAACACCTTCAATATAAATTTTGACAATAGGACAACTATATAATATAGGAGGGTCCACAACCTCATAAGGCTCCAACAGATCAATATTAAGGTCTATACTATTTACATATGCTTCTTCATTGTCTATATGGTTCCTCCCCAAGTTAGCAACAGGCACCCACAGCGAGGAACTTTTCCATGAGGCCCCTTCTAGTTTAATGCACTACTTTTAACATTTGTCTTAATATCCTTTGTGTGAGGTGGTTTAATTCCACTAACAGAAGGTTGATCTCTATCTTGGGTCTTATTAATTAGACTAGGTTGACCATTAACTCTATGATAAAATTTTGGTCGTTTATAACTACGACTCCTACTCTGGTATCTGTTATCACGATAAGGACTTCTTATGGGAGCAACATTAACATTAGCAATGGAACAGTTATGAGAAGCTCTAGCATCCTTTCCACCTCTATATCTGTTTTCCAGGTCACATTCACTTGTCTCTAGTGCATCTAAGATCTCTGACACCTCATCAATTGTATACTTATCCGCAGCAATCAAAACTTCTTCAATCTGTTGAGGTAAGTTATGTCTTAAGATCCTGACTATATGATGCTCAGACAATGAAAAAGCAGTTAAAGTTTTAAGTTTGACCGCTTGTCCATGAAAAAATTGAGTATAGCTACCTTTATTAGCATTGTACTTTTCTCGAGTGATTTGATAACGCATGTTATCCTGACGATCTTCACCCCAGAAACTTGACATTATTAAATGTTTAAAATCTCCATATGTTTGAGGACAATCAAACAAAGACTGCCACCAATCTTTTGCAGCAGCATAAAGATGGTTGCTGGAGATAGCCAGTTTTTCTCTTTCTGAAAATGCACATAAAGTAAACAATTCTTCCAGATTTTGAAGAAATTCTAGAGGGTTTTCCAAATACTCCCCTTTAAATGGCTTAATCTTTAGAAATTTAAGAGCTGTAGATCCACCCATAGACATATCTGTGTTCTTGACATCATTTGCCACAGATTCAATTTCTAATGGTTTTTGGAAAATGGGAGTTGTGCGGATACCAGTAAAATTACCATCCGATACAACTACTTCTTTAACAGAGGTCTCTGCCCCCTCTACATAATACTTGGTGTTTTGACCAATGAAATTATCATTTTTCTCTTGAGCCCTTTGAATTTCCAACACTTTTAGCTGAAGATTTTCAATCTTTGCCTCTAGTTTCTGTCCTTCTTTAAACTCATTTGATTCATTTGGCCACTCTTGACATTTATCCCTCATTTCCTTCCACTCTTTTTGCATCATTTCTAAATCTCCACTAAATTTAGCATTAGTCTTTTTCAATTCTTTATTTTCTACTTTAGACCTATTGATAGTTTCCTCCAAAATATTTTTAATGCTACCCCATTCTGCTCTGCTCTCTGTTACAGATTCACTTATGGATTTAAATATGCCTTGTTCAAAAGTTGAATGACTCTCATTCATATTCTGAAATTTACCTTTCATTTCAGTTTTAATTTTATCAATAGATTTGGCAGATTGAGACACTACTTCTTGAACTTTGTAGTTCATTTCACTAACTATTTGTGCCAACTGACTCCTTGAGTCAACCATTGCCACATCAAGCACCTTGAATTTAGTGTCCACATTCTCCTCGTGGGTTATAAACTTATTTCCAATTTCTTCTATCTGAACTTCCAAGTGCTTTTTATAATCGAAGAAATTAGCTTTAATTTCTTCTAATTTAATATCGGACACCCCTTTAGCTGCCTTGCAACTATTTTCTAAGGATTGAAATTTTTGATTAAATTCCTCCATTGTTTTTACCCTAGCAGCTTCTATTTTTTCTTTCACAAATTCCTGAACTTCAGCCATTTTATTCTCAAAACTATCTAATTTTTCAGTCTGTTCATTCAATTTTTCAGTCATCTCTTTTTGAGAAAGAGACTGTTCATTTAATTTTTCAGTCATCTCTTTTTGAGAAAGAGACTGTTCATTTAATTTTTCAGTCATCTCTTTGTGAGACTCTAACATCTCTTTTTGGGAAAGAGACTGTTCATTCAATTTTTCAGTCATCTCTTTTTGAGAAAGAGACTGTTCATTTAATTTTTCAGATTGTTCATTCATTTTTAGAGACTGTTCATTCAATTTTAGAGACGGTTCATTCATTCCAATCTCTATGCATTGAAACATCAACATAAACCGATTTTTATTTGTATGGGACCCGATGGCCGACCATGTACAAGATGGCATAATTTGTGGAAATACATAATATTATGAAATTTTAAACCATCTATATGATTTTTATACAAATGCTAGTCCAGATAAAGCTTTGCAATAAATAAACATAAATACTTGGGTTCTTTTTTTATAGTTTACTATATCACTGAGACTCTTTTTATACTGACAAATGACAATTTAAAATGTTAAGTAAATATATTCAATCATATCATTATTTGGTAAATCTGTTTACAGGTTTAATAATCAATTTGTATTGTATACTAGATCAACTACGCAAAGCCAAAATGATGGAAAAGGTAAATGGGATTTTATTGTACCCCACACATCATAAACTACCAAAGACTAAAAGCATCCAAATGTTTTTTCAAAATATTACTAAACTCTTATATCATGTTGACGATAGTATGTACTTCAATGTATGCTCTATCCAAGGTTTATGATTTCTGATTTTACGAATGACACATAGCAACGGCACAGTAAGTTTAATTATAAATCAACGTTTATTTACAAATTTATGAATAATAAATAATTAATTCCAATGTTATAATTAAAGACATAAATAAACAAATAAAATAAATAAATTATAATTCCATCGACTTTCTTCAATAACATATCATAGGTACGGTATTAAAAACCTAATCATACCTTATTTCAATTTGATATAATGAATCTTTAGCAAATTAAACTAAATCCAACATCAACTCATGAAATATTTAACGTCATTTCCAGATTCAATAAATCCATACCGTAAACTTATAATAATATAATAAATAATATTATATCTGTAGGATTTAGCGATAATGCAATCATTAAATAAAGTGAAAATTTAAACTTACACTCCGGTAAATAATAATCAACCGACAGTTAATTATTATGAAGTAACTTGAATAGAATGTCCTGCTACAATTTGACGATCTAACTTATGAATTATACTTACAAATGGAAGAAGATGATTTAGCAGATTAACTAAAATACTTTGCCCAACTTATATCTATGAAGTAAAACATATTCCTGTGGATGCGTTCATCTACACATAGGAATTAAATAATACTAAACGCTTTGTGGATTTATACACCATCATAAAGTAATACGTATAATTACACAATTCCGCGGATTAACCACCAGTGCTGGAATGAGTGTAAAATACAAAAATGGCAATTAAATAATCTGCGGATTAACCACCGGCACAGATTAATGCCTTTCAACATTATAAAACAACATTACTATTTACTTCACATTAAAGTGCAAAATCATCCTCCTCAGTTATTCTGATCATTCAGAAAACACTAACACTTTAGCAAATGTGGGTTCTTGCATAATAAAATGTTACACTAATCAGGACAACTAATGTACTAACTTATCTTGCTTAAAATAAAACATGTGTAATACAATATAAGTAATATTAGTATAGGAATATAAATCTGGAAAGACTCACAAAATACCTCATGAAAAATTGATACATCTCATAAATTCATTTAGTACTTTTCAAGCCCTTTCGCAAGCGCTATTTTCTTGAATAAATATTTTATTCAACCTCTATTAATTTAAACTTAATAAAATATAACTTATGAACTTCACATGCAAGTTCATATAACGATAAAATTAAAGTAATGTATTATTCATCAAATACATAAAATCTAATGGGTGTGTGTGTGATATAAATTAAATGTATAGCATTTTATAGTTCAATACATGAATTTTAGCAGGTGTGTGTGTCACAAATTAGATTGTATAGCATTTTGTAACTACAAATATGATCCGTGAAATCCATGTACGATGGGTTGAACAATAAATGTACGAAGTAATAGCTATAATTACAGTTGAATTCCATACATGTAATTTTATCCATTTGTGTTAGTTATTATAATCACTATTAGATTAACGATTTTACGTGGCTCCATAAACAAGAAACAATTTCAAAATATGACACGCAGAACTTAAATGAAAATGTTTTTCATAAGTTATTAATTTCTACATTTCTCTATTAAAAACGTTCCAAGTTTATCACATCCATGCTAAATATTTATTTATCCACGCTTAAATCTAGGAATAATAATTACAGCAATTAATTTAATCATTCCAAACCGACGATAAAATTAGAAAATAGCTTTGATAAATTATTTGAAGACTGTTTATTATCCAAATGGCAAACAAATTAACTAGCAAATATATTACTGGCATTATAAAGTTAAATATCAATCAATACTATATTTTTATTAGAATTAGAAATGAACATATTAAAGTATGTTGATAACTTTAACATTTTACTTTAATTTAAACTTCTTCTTTTTTAAAAAACAAATTTTCATATTTATAAAACTTCTGTAATTAAAATACTTATTTAATTTTTCCAAATTGTAGAACAATAAACATTTTAAAACATACCAAACTCTTGCAATTAATTCTTTTAAACTGGGAAGCTCCGACATTTTAAATGTAATATTGGGAAATTATTACCGGTGATTCGATCCACTTGGCCAGCCGACTTGAACAGACTTTTAAATTTAGCAATTCATCTTATAATTAAATACCACAATATTATTTTTACGTTTATAGAAAATTTGTGGTAATCCGTTTACTTGTTAACTATTTTAAAATAAGCTTATCAAATTTACACCATTTGCCTTCTTACCATTTTTTTTTCTTTTTCTCTCCCTCCAAAAGCAAACTAACAGACGATCTTCTCTTAAATTCGCGCTCTTTTCTTTTTTTACATTGAGATGCTTACGTAATTACTGTATTTATTTTTAATAATTTATTTTAATTGAACAAATGGTTTTTTGTTAATTCAATAGAAATAATTTTTAAGATCATTTTAAACAAATAAAACAAAATATTATATTTTAATACTATCTTACCAAATTTAATGTGTTGTTAAAATTTTTTAAAAAGTTAAACATTATGATATGAATTAGCATATGGAACGAAGCAAATCTAAATTTATTAAAATAATATAAGAGAGTAATCTGTTCAAAGTGCAAATCAAGCCAATCAAATCACCAAAGAAGACAGAGAAATTTTTTATACTAGTTACATCAGTTATTATATTTTATGCTAAAATATATGGTTACAATATATATATATATATATATATATATATATATATATATATATATATATATATATATATATATATATATATATATATAAAAGAATAAAAGATAAATATTTTGTCATTTTTTCCTGATATTGCTACAAGCTCATCCAATATGATAGAAATAAAATAATCAAATGTCTCAGGAGTTTAAGCACTGGAACCTATTGACTAAGGTGGATATGTGGACTTTAAAATCCAATATCTGAGTTTGCCATTCAATATGGCTCATTGAGTAACACACAATCGCACTTCTCAGTTGGCAGGTACTGAAACATCAGTTGACTTTCTGAAGGCAAATTTGAATACATGTGTGACCACTGTAACATTTTAAATTTACTATCATAGCAGAACATTACAACATAGATCTAAATATCCTGAAGATTGTAAGATTATCACCCAAGAGGGAAATAAACAACAGGAGGCAGTTTATGCCCTGGGGATTATGAATCCAAGCTATTACTTGATCATGGCTTTCATTTAACTATCATTAACTGTTGATTATTCTAAAGAAAAAAAATTATGAATTGGATGTACTTAATATTGAATGAGATATTATCAGATTTTGGAAAATAAAAAAAGATCCATTACATAAAGGCATTATTGGAAATTCAAATATAGTATTCTTTCAAAAATAATGTAATAAAGGAACAACACTGTGTAGAAAGAAAACAAACAAAACTTTCCATAAAGTAATTCCACTCAGTGCAAGCCTGAGTAAACAATGGATGCCAGAAGGCTTGCAAGGCATAAAATCCCTATCTAGTGCCTCCTCATCCAATATCCCTCAGCCAGTTTCTGGCTTGTCACTTTTGTCAGTGAGAAGCTTTGGATCTGATAATATCTCTACTTAACTACAAAACTATGAGTCTAAAATTGAGAACAATAACATTTTTTAATCCAAGATCATTAACATAAACAGAGCAAAACTCTCCATACAGTATTGCCACCTGATGCTTAATGGTTTATCATTAACATATATGGCTGCTGGAGGGTTCCACTAGATCCTAAGATCTATGTGCAATGCTCTCAGATCCAAAGATTCTCACTGACAAAATCCACAAACTAGAAACTAGTCTGGGGATATTGGATGAGTAGGCACTAGATAGAGATTTTATGCACAAGCTTTCTACCAATCCATTGGTTACTCTGGCTTGCACTGAGTGGCACTACTGTATGGAGTTTTACTTGTTTTAATAACACATATGAGAAAGCATAAGAAATGGTAATCATGTGATTGTGTAGAAAGAAAATGTTAATCTAATTATGTGAGAGCAGGGAGAGGTTCCAAATGTATAAAAAATAGATGAATTTTCAATAATTATTTTTCCTGGTGAAAAGTATAAGCTTTTATTTGGATATACATAATTTTGATTAGACTAAAATATTTTTTAAATCATGGGACATTTTAATGCTAAAATTGCAAAGTAATTAAAAAATAAAATGTGAATAAATTCAGGTATTGACTCATATGAAAAAATATATAGATTTGAAGAATGTATGATGGATGGAAAGTTATCTGTTTATTATCTTTTTTGAGAAAACTCCAAAAAAGTATTTAATCATAAAAGCATTCAATGAAAAATAAGAATAATTTGAATTATATTTTGGCTAACAACATACACACACACACATATTAATTAATCTTTACATATAGTCTAATATGTTTATATGGATACTAAAGATTAATAATATACTCAATAGATTCACCATAGGAAGAGAATGTAGATTGGTAAGATGTGAGCTAAATATTAATGCAAAGCTAGAGACAGCTGACATACCTAACATTCAAAAATATTCCAGAAAATTTACCTGAAAATTTAAATAAATTTATCCAGGTAATGTAATTTGATGATGGTTCAGAACTGAACAGGTTAAATGAAAAATATGTTGTCAATATTATTGCACATATGGACAATGCAAAAGAGCAATAATTTAGCAATAAATTTTAAATTGAGGTAATGCATAAAGAAAATATTAAGAAATGATGTCTATAAAAATGTAAAGAATTTGAAATTCATTAAAATAGTATGAAAAAGGGAATTGTAGCTTAAGAGAATATAACTAAAAATTGAGAAAGAAGTCCAACATCCTTCTTACTCATCAGAATGTTATTTTTAGCAATAAGCCAAATAAGTGGTGCTAATATTTTAAAAAATGACATAATGAAGTGTATGGAAGATATATAAAAAATAAATGAACAAAACACTTGATTTGAAATGCCAAGAATTCTGCACAATTAAGTCTATAAAGAATGAAAAAGCTAGGAAATGAAACTATTATTTCTTTCCTAAAAGAAGCAGGTGTAGAACTAGGAAAACTATTAAAAAAATTATATACACAATTAAATGATAGAAATATACAGATGGATTCTAAAAATTAAAATATTACTTTTATTATTCTAAGGTTTTACATTTTACTCAGTGGTTATAAGTGTTTACAGTGTAAGATCTGATATTTATATTATTAGTTCTTATATCTATATCTTCAGCCAATCCAAGATGAGCTTCCAAAACAAGTTAACTGGCATCTGGTAAATCAAATAATTCCCATGTGGCCTTAAATATTTCTGTTACCACTATTGATTTGTTCCTCTTATTGATTTCCTTAATAAAGTTTATTAATAGTTATTTAGTGTTATTTTGTGATTGTCCAAGAATTAGTTTACATTTAATTTTTCAAATGGAGAAGGTCAGGAATGTTGAGATTCTTATAGGTGGTATATTCCTTTTTCAATGCAGTCCTTGAGGGATAAAATGATGTGCTTATTTGATTTTATATAGACATTTATTATATTTCTATGGATACTGAGTCCTTGGCATACATAAAGTATATACCCTATGGTCTGTTCTTCCCTTTTGCAAATTTGGCATATGGGTCAACCTTAGCTAACCATCTTTTGTACACCAGCAAAGCATTTGTAGGGAGCACTGCTAAATTCATTTTGACTATGAAGTCTAAGTATTTAGCTTCTAGATTACAATACATGAACCTTGAGATTATCCCTTTATTTATTATCTCCAGTGTGCCGGGGTGTGCCCTATCCCTCCATTGGTCAAGTTGTATGCTTCCCAATATGAGATTTTGTTAGCAAATGTTAGGGCTGAGGGCTGTATGTGTTTTCCTATGTGCTCCTAAAGTGCAGCTAACCATGTACCCTTGTTTGATAGGGGGGTATCAGTGGGGATTACTGTGGTTACGCTTTTTGAAAATAGTATATTGAAATTGAGTGTAAGGACATTCCATTTAGGTTTCAAGGCTTCTGCTTTTTCTTTATGCTGACAGCCATTATTCTCTCCTCCCCATAGTAGCTTTGAGCATTCCTCTGTAAGGCTAATCCCTGGTAGGTAATAGTTTATCCTGGGAAATACTAGCATATTTAGCAGTGAGACCCCACTTCTCATTGCTGATGAGGATTTTGCTATCAGGAATCCTAGGAACTTCTGTTGGCCTACTATAAATTTTGAGTGTTTTTTGCTGCCCAAGATCAGCTTCCATGCTGCAGATTTGTTCAGTTAAATTCTAACATGAATTCTTTTGTGATACTCTTTTGTGTACTGTTCCAGTATTCTTTCCAGTTTTTTTATGTACCTCTTTGATGCTAGGAATACCACTATATCATCCATGTATGATATGTGATTAATTTTCTTATTTATTGTGAGTATAAAGATCCCTGGTAGATTTTCTTCTATTTTTATGAGCAGCTCATTTATATATGCTACAGTATATAATGCACTTAGAGGAGATCCCTGGGAAATTGAGAATTGTTGTTTGAAGCTGGGTGCTATACTCCCATCCAAGATTAGAAATATCTGCCTATTGCACTATAAATTGTCTATAAATTTGGGTGAACACATCTGGTGCTGAATACTTTTTCAGTATATCCAAGTTGGACTGCAGTAGGGCATGATATTTTTTGTCACCTTATATGATCTATTATTAATTTAAATTGGCATCGATGGTTAATGTACCCATTTTTGAAAACTGTAATTGAGATGTATAAGCATGGATTCTGTCTTGGACTTGTCATTAATTATTGATTCTATTATTTTTTATCATTAGTAGTGTCATTGATATAGGTCTCAAGTTAGAAAGCTCTGAGGGAATAATTTGTTTTTGGTTTTTTAAAAAAGGGACTAATAATATGGGGTCAATCCTTCAATGTTATAATGCCCCACTGCAAATTGGTCAATCATCCCCTGAATTATTGGAGCTGAAAAATTGCTTAGGTTCAGGAGCAGGAATTGGGAAATCACATGAGATCCTGGATGAATTCTCTCTAGAAGGGATCTCAACTTGCCTAATATAATCTTTTGTGTTACCCCAAGTTCTCATGTTTCTTTGTATTCTTCCCACATCTGTTCTTCCTTGCCCTCATTTTGCATTTTGACTTTGATATCTTTTGAAGCATAATTGGACCAATATAGTATTTTCCCATTGCTAACAGCAATGGTGGCATCAATTTGTTTTTTCTTGTCCCCGACACCTATCTTATATAATTTTTTAACCAGCAGTGTTGGCTGGACAGAAAAACTTTTGCCCTCTTTACTGTGGTGTATTCTTCTAATGTCCTTTGTTTCTCTCTCTGTAGTCTTTTTAGTTTCATTATTGCATTGACATTGTGGATATCAAATGGGAACCTTCCTAGCCTGTCACCAATCTCTTCCAAATCCTTTAGTATTAATGTAGGTCCTCTTGTCTTTAATGTGTGACACTTTATTAATGATTGTAGTATTACCAGGAAAACTAACCAGGATTCAATTGATGGGCCTGCCATGATATTAATTTTTTTGGAAGTAAATATAAGCTTCCAAAATTATCGATTCCAGTGTAGAGGACTTCCCAAGTATTTTTAGTTTTATCATAACTCTCTTTTACTAAGAATCCTACATCTGCATTGGTTTCACCTACTAGTTCTAGATGGTCTGAGAAGGCAGCAGATACAAGAGCTGCCTCTACCATGAAATTTATGTCTAAAAAGTAGGATAATAGGGCAATTAATGAGGCATATACAAAAACCTCCTGGGGGTAAGAATCCTTCCCCACACATTAATTTTCTGTTCAATAAGTGAATGTATTTTGCATTAAAATTCATTGTACTCTACATTGAAGTCTCCCAGCAGGATTGATGGAGACGTATTTGTTGCCAGTACTATATTGATTGTGTGTATTACTCTGTGTATCACTGATGGGATCTCTGAAATATATAGATATATTATAATGAATTTTAAACCCACCATATTTTAAGTTAATGATTAATATGTTACTATCTATGTGTATGATTTGGAATGAAGAGAGGGGGAACTTTTTTTGTTTATCAGCATAGCTACTCTACAGAAGCTGTGCTGGATATTGAACATTTAAGTTCTATTTTTTTACTAGAATTAATGTGCTCTACATGCATAGTATATGGGGAGAGTGCTTTTCTATCCAATTCTTGATGGCATAGGCTTGTTCAAGGAAATTTAACCCCCTAACATTGATTCTGACTATTTTGAGTTTGATAAGATTCTCAGTATAGCACACAAGGGATCTAGCATGTTGGTTGAGTTGGTTAGAGCTAGATCAAGCCCTCCCTCCATCGAGTCAGCCCAACTTTCTTCTCTCTAACACAGGTTCTTCCCAAGTTGTGGTCTTTATATGTTGGGGCAAGTCTCCTGAACCAGGGGGGTATTAAGTTTATTTGGTCCAAATCTTTGGCAACATTTTGTCCTTGTATTTGATGATCTTGGTTATAGTTAGTTCCACTCAGCTTTTTGTGTTAACCTTCTTTCATTGTCTTCTTTTTTTTCATATTCCCCTCATCTGAGATTTCAGAACCAGATGTACTAAGGTGGTCATCTTTTTATCCTACCTCCAAACCTAGCCAGCTCGTTTTCCTATGTCGATTTTGACTTTTTCTTAGGTTTCCTTTTGATAGATTTTATTATTGTGATGCTTGAAGACATGCCTTGCAAATTGTCCATAGGTTTATTTATTTCTGCCACTCTATTTTTTGTATCTTGTTCTATAGTTTGATCATTTCACCTTTCTTCTCTGATTTTTTAATTCTATTTTTTTGTTAGTCAACCCCTCATTTGTTTCTTTTTTCAGTTTTTTACTTTCTATTGGTCCAACTGAGTTGGGTGTTTTTCTTTCCTGAGTATTACATTGTTGTAATTTATACTTTCTTCCTTTACATTCATTGCAAATTCTGGCCAGACAATCTCTGACCAGGTGCATTTTTTTCTTACAAAAAACCACTGTTGTCATACTCTAAAAAGTGAGGTCACCAGTGGCAAACTATCTGATGCATGAACCATGGGAATATTCAGTGGGGATATCTTTCTTTAGTGCAAAATTAAATGTTGTCATGTTTGTATGTACTGGTATTTCTGCTCTTTTCTCCTGGAGATAACTGAAGTTTGAAACAATGCTGAAATTGTTTAGTATCCTTTGTAGATCACTTTCTTTAAAGTTGATATAGTAAGTTTTTACTATTTCTGCCAAAACCACCGGTCTGTTCATGTTTATTTTGCATAGAAATCTTTCATTTAACAATAGTATACCTTTCCTAAAAATATCTTTTTGCATGCAATTATTAAATTCGATTATTAGATATGTACTGTATGGATGATTAAGAACTTTATACAACATCCCCCATCATTTCTTGGTCTTTAGAATCTCATAAAAGTCTTCTACTGGGAACTAGAATAACTGACATTGCTCATTTGTTTTTATGTTCTGTAGTCCATTTTGGAGTTTATTTTAGTGTTTCATTTACTTCTAACGTTTCAGGGCATTCCACAATGTTTATGTACTGTTTGTTTCCTCATGCTCACTAACTTTGAATATAGAGTGGTTTAATTTCTTCTCAATAATTTCAAATTGCTCTACTTTCTTTTCTTCTGGAAGTGGTTTCATCAATTTTTTATTCTTCGAGGCACTTTTTGCCTCTTTATCTTGCATTTTCCTTGAAGTGTTTCCTCCATTTTTGTTTTCACAACAATGTTGGAAACTTCTTCATTAGTGTAATTAAAAACTAAAAATCATATCTTCTATTCCAAGTGTAACTTTCATCTTTTCTCACTTAAAAGTCATTTTAATCCAATATTATTTGGAAGCTTAGTACTAGCAGTTTATTTTAAAACTTTGCTAAGATTATTACAATCAATTTACTGATTTGCACTCAAATTAAACAAGATAAATTTAAAAGTGTAACATTGAAGAATTAAGATATTTAATAGAAATAATCAATGATTATAAGTTGTCATTGAATTTGTAAATTATGAAAATTTTTTAATTTTATAAGAAATTCTGCAGCATACACCAGATCATTGAGTACCAACCAAACCCCCCAATCGATCCAAAGTCAAATACTCTACCAACTGTACCAAATTATGCAGATTATGCAATATCAGAATTATAAGTGACACTAAGAAGATTAAAAATTGATAAGAGTAAATAATAATTGGATACCCTCCATTCAAAATTTTATTGTATTTTTATAGGAAATTTTTTGTAGATTGTGAACTAAGAGAATTAAAATATACAAAGATTATTTAAATTATTCAGACATTGAAAATAGTACTATTTTTATAAATAATGTTTTAGAACTTTAGGAAATGTTATAAAAGCTATCAATAATTCTAAGGCAGTGTGTAATTTGCATATACTGTTTGCTTCTTATATATGGAAATAGAGAGATTTGAACTCAGGATTTTTCAGTTTATTCATGTTCCACTTTATTGCAAGCAACCAATCCACATGATCACATACATGTAAAAAGAATACATGATTCTTAATATATGGATTTCATGTAGAACCAGCACTCAACAGTTGTGCCGGATCATAATCTTCCATACATATATACAATCAGTGCTCAGTTTATATTAAGATCGCAATTCCTCAAACTTTAATAAACAGGCTTCAGTCTTTTCATCCTTTCAACTATTCAACCAATCCATTTCATTGAAAAACCTATGATGGAACACTCAAAGCCTTTATTGCATTTGATATTATAGTCACATAAACATTATGTCAATCTAATCCTTCCTATTATCAGACAACTACACATCCATATATATTAATAGGAGATAGAAAGGCTGAACTTATTTTCCAAGCAATATGTAATTCTAAGGCAGAATGTAATTTTTTATACTGACGCTAATCACTGATTGTGTGTGTATATATATTTATATATATTGAAACTATCTGGTTCAACTAATGAGTACTGGATCTGCATAAAATGTTTATTGGTGTCATGCATGTTTTTCACATGTGTATTATGTGTTTGAGGTAGAATGGAAAATGAGTAGACTAAAAAATCCAGAATTTATATCCCTCTAGCAAATTCCATACTGCCTTACAATTACTTATTATTTGGAAAATAGATTATATCTTAGTATAAGATTAGCACATCTTTCTTCTGTTATTCATATGGACACATAATGACCAATAATATGGGGGGGGGATACAATAATATCATATCAATAAGGGCTTTAAGCATTCTAACATCTTTTTCAATGAAATAGATGGTTGAGTAGTTGTAATGGTGAAAAGATTCGAGCCTGTCCATCAACGTTTAAGAAATTGTTATCTTAATATAAAACAATTCTTCTGGACCAACTGATGAGTGCTGGTTCTGCATGAAATATGTATATTGGGTATGATACTTCTTTTTCTCATGTATGTGGTCATGTGTATCAGTTGTTTGCGATAGAGTGGAGGATGAATAGACTTAAAAGCTATCAGATAAAAGAAAAGCAGTAAAATTAAGATAAAGTTTTAAAAAATAATAGTTTGGGGCTTTTCAAAAAATATAGAAATAAAGTTTTCAATTACATTAAGACTTTATATTCTTTTCATTGTCAGTACTACATTTTGTTTTAGGTTTATTAGGGCTCAGGTCTGGTTGAATGTCCAATTCTGAGAAAATTTTTAGTCTAATTCTTTAATTTCTTTTAGTAAGTGTAAAGACATTTTCATCATGTCATATTCTTCTCCACTCTCGAAGATAGTCTTATTTCTCAATGACCAAATGGAAAAATTTATAAATGTTACCAATCTTATGACCCCAAAATATCCACTCTTGAAGGCCTTAGTCAACTTTACACAAGCTGATTCTTTGTTTTTAATGAAAGATTTAAAAGTTTTCTTATGCTATTCCAAATTTGACACTCCTCCAATATATGTGCCATTGTCTCATCACTACGCCTACATAGTGTGCATATAGGGTCCAGATTATAGTTCCTTTTACTATGTAGGAAGTGAGAAGTAGGCAAGGCCCCAAGGTTAACCTTGATTTAAAAATCAACAAACCCTGGTTCCAATTTTAGATGTTTGGTCAACTTGGAGAACCTCAATATTCCAATCGAAAGAATATTGTCAATTTTAGTTTTTTTCCAGATTCATAAGATCATATGTGTTCCAGTAGTGTAGTTTGTTATAATGTTTGAATACAATTATATTAAAAGTCATACAATTAAACATAAAGGATGTAATTAATTATAGAATTAAACTTGGATGAATTTTTTTTAAAAAAATTTACTGTTAAAAGAAATACAAATAGAGCAATTTTGTAGCTAGGAAGTTCATAAAAAATTTAATCCACTAGAAGTGGAGTAATCCATTAATCTTGAATTTTAGAGTTAACATTTCTCATTACCCTAATATATGCTAGATACTAAAAATAAAATATACCTATGTATTGAAAAATGATTTTTAATAAATGTGTTTTAGCAGTACTACATTTGAGATTTGCATCTTTATTAAATTCAGAATATTAGAGATTGAAAATTGTAAAATAAATTACAGAGATGTATGTTGGGGATAGCAGAAAGGAATTTAAAGTGAAATTCATGCATAATAACACAAACAGGTATGTTGACATTCTTGAAAAAAATAAAAGACTGATCTGAAACCGGACTGGGCATATTGCTAAAGGATATTGCAATAAATGGGTAGTTGGATCCCAAGAAATGATGGAAAAAATAAAAAAAATTTTTGAAACAATGTAAAAGGAACATTATAAATCAGAAACAACTGGATTAAATATAGAAACCTCTATCCTGCATTGGATAGATGATTACCAATTGAAAATAATATATATACAATTTTTGATGACCTGTTCATATAATTGTGTCACATGGCAAACACTAAACAACATAGAGACAGTCAACCCATCCCACTATGAATGATTTTTATGAACATAGCAAACTGTCCATAGTAGTGACTTCCAGTACAAGACTTAGTAATCAATGGATGCAAAAATGTTTGTGTGCAAAATCCCTATCTAATGCCTACTCACCTGATATCCCCAGACTATTTATAGCTTGTGGCTTTCATCAGTAATGAGCCTTGGATTTGAAAGCACTGCACCTAAATCTAATATGAAAACGTAATGATTTCAATCTAAGCTCATTTGCTTATATAGTCATAGAAATCCGCACTCAGTTCAATGTCTATATGTTTTGATGTCTTTGGGTTTTTAAAAGCCAACAACTTGTGTAAGCATAGAACATTATTATTATGTGATGTGTAGTGGTTTTATACCAATCTTGCCCTTAGGATGATGGTGACTGTGATTTTTTAAAAACTACAGAGACTAAGATGTATAGATACTGAATTGCATTTTGATCTAGATGACAATCCAAGCGAATTAGCTTGGATTGAAAATATTGCCGTGACTTCATCATGGGCTCATAGCTTTATAGTTAATTAAATAGGTAAAAGATGGCTTCTGAAGGGGTGCATTAAATTGTAAGATTTAGGTGCACTGCTCTTAGATATAAGGCTCGTTGCTAATGAAAGCCACAGACTTAGAAACTAGTCTGGGATATTGGAGTAATAGCACTAGATAGGGATTTTATGCAAACATCTACTGTATAGAGAGTTTTCTACTGTTTTAACAACTTATGTAAGCTAGGATATGGTGATCAAGTGATGTTTAGTGGTTATATACCTACATTCATCAGGTGCATTAGAGGCATCAATCACTTGAATCTCTAGAACCGCGTTGATAGCACGATATCTTTCAATAAATTATTACCACGAAATGTATGTACTGACTTGCATTCTTATTTAACCGTTTGTGGAAAAACAACTAATTTTTGTGCTGTATATAGAAATATATATTCATGAAAATAATAAGAAAAATATTAAATAACTAAAGGAAATATGTACATAAATTAAATAAAGGCCAACATATTTACTTCTCTATCCAACCTCTTTCATATTTCAATCAAAAGATTGGTGGTTTTTTTTTTTTGTGTGTGTGTGTGTGTGTAAATATACTTGTGTATGGGGTGGGGAGGAGGCTGTTTAATGTTTACTTTTTTTTGCCAGAGAAAAACATGCCTTGATATAATTGTATAATTGTGTGTCTGTGTGTATATATATATATACATACACACACATAGAATCGAAAATATTTTTATATGGAAAGCTGGTATTTATTAAATCTTTGAATTATTTAAATACTTTTGGTAATCTTTGATAATAATATATATATACTAAATCTTTTCTATTTTCTAGCAGAACTAAATTCTGTTTTCCTCTACATTTTCTTTTTAAAGTTTACAAAGAGTTAATAACAAGCTAATAGGCTTTATAATTTTGTAAATCTTTTCCATTACATTTTTTTGTGTGAAATAACAATACTGGTTCTCCAATTTTATTGTTGAAATGTCAATTTATCTTAAGCAAATGACAAGATTTTTATTAATATAGACCATTAAATTTAATTTTTTCTTTATCATTTTTCTACGTGACTTATCATTTATCTTTTATCAATATTATTATTATTATTAATTTATAAGGGTAATTATTTATTTATCTATATATATTATGTATAGTCATCATTAAAAACCAGTCAACACTTAGACAATCCTAATATCAATAACAATCAACAATCTCAAACTGTTGTCAAGGCAACCTCCTTGACAACAGTTTGAGATTATTGATTGTTATCGATATTGGCATAGTATAAGTGTTGACAAGTTTTTAATGAATTACGTGTACAAACCCATTTAGCCTTGAACATTATTACACATAAATGTATAGTATAGAGGATTTGAACTCAGATTTTCAAATATTTACATATATGTATAGGCACATATGTAAACAATAATACTAAGAACTGTACACATCACATGCACAGACAAGCATCTTAAATTTCATATATATAAACAAAGAGAGTAAATACTCTTCTCCAGGCTATAAATTAAAAACACTTTAAATATGGGTATGTGTACCTATAGGCATATATCTGTACGTTTTATAAACCAAATATTTTTTGCGATTGCAAATATATATTTACATAAATAAATATGTTATATACATCTAAATAAACATGTTTATATAGACAACATATTCAAAGAAAGTGAAATACAAAATTTAAAAAAATGACACATATATTGTCATGAAATATAGTGTTTGATTAAGATAATGATGATTATATATGGTTAATAATACTAATGATATTCACACTTTAGTGAAGCAAATATGTAATGATAATCATCATCATCATCATATTCAACTTTTGATGACTGACTATAGGGTAAATGTTCCTCCAAGTTTAATGTATTTTCTTCTAGTCTTAGTCTTTCCTCTTGAAAATACTCCAGAAAATTTCATTACTTTGTCCATCCATCTCAATCTTTTTTTTGGATCTTTTTCACTCTCTTAGAATACAATTTAAAACTTTAGCTGTCCATCTATTATCTTTCCTAGCAATGTATTCACTGCAGTTCCGTTTTAGTTCTTATAATTCTTTCAATAATTTTCTTGATATGTGTTTATTCTCATACACTCATATTTCATTTTGATCATTTTTTGTTACTTCTAAGATACATCTTTTCATATTTCATTTAACCAGATATCTCTGTACTGCACTTCTTTAAACATCTGAGATTTGGATCCATGAGTGCAAATTGGTAAAATATATCTAATAACAAAATATTCCTTTTGAACTATATAAGGATAATTGTTTTAATATTAAATTATTTCTATCCAGGTTCAGTTATGTCTACATATGTACTAATAATCTGGCCAAGATATTTGTAATTGTTAATTTCTTTTAATTAATGATTTTCAAGTTTTATTTTCTTCTGTGAGAAGCTGTAGAATATTCCTTTAACTTCTTTAGTATTTTATATTATTTACAAAAACCATCACTTTATCTGCAAAATCTACATGAACTTTGATTTCTTTAGCTTCCTATTTTGAACCACAAAATATTCCTTGCAAAATGGCAGTAAAAATTTTGGAGTTATGAAATTATACTGTCTACACCAGTATTGGTGAACATATGGCATATTCGATTTTTTTATTGGCACCCGAACTACTTATATATCATACTTTTTTTCAATATTTCTTTTGTTGCTAAAATCTGTACTATTAAAAATTTACTGTAAGCTAAAGGTAAAATAAATAAATATAATATTATACTAAAATTCAATTTACAATTGAACTCGGATTAGAAACAATAAATTATGATGTTTTAAATAAAGTGATACCAGTATACTGGGATATCATATTCTATAAACCTGTCAAATGATTTCAATAAAACTAAAAAGTAAACTCAGTAAAATATTTTGTAACTTTTTGAAGTAAGTTTTTTTTTTTCAAATCTAAAGTAAAAGTAATCAAATGATTTTTTGTCCTAATCTTTTTTTAGCTAAATTTGTTGTCACCATTATTTTTTTTTAATGTAAATCGTGAAGAAATGAAATGCATTTGCAGTAAAAGTGAAATGATAATTTTTTTATTTATAAAATTATTAAACCTAATTTTAATTTACTTCTAAATAAATTTGTTACCATTATACTAATATAACTAGTGAAAATAAAAAAACAAAAATTATCAAGCAGTGGCGAATTTCAAAATTGGTAGACCGATGAGTAGGGAATGATTAATAAAGGCACCAGGGTAGCATGTAATTTATATTCTGGAACAGTTGTATTGTGAACATTATCGGTCAAATGGCATTATGAGACCAATCATAAATTGCTCTGTGAAAAAATTAAAAATTAGCAAAAAGAATATGTGCCCAAGCATTTAGAAATAGAAATATTCAATCAACATCTATAATGAAATTTATCAAAAATCATTCAAATATAACTACCGCTAGTTTTTTTTTATTTCAAATGTAATTGCCAAACATGGAAAACCTTTTAATGATGGAGAAAATATGAAAGAAGTTTGGATGAAATGTGCACCAGTTATTTTTGAAGGTTTTGAAAACAAAGCAAAAATTATTCAAAGCATAAAAAATTTATCATTGGTTAGAAATACAGTTAAAGAAAAAATCCTGCAAATGGCTAACAACATAACTTAACAACAAAAAAGAGATATAAAATCTTCTAGTTTAATTTCTCTCTGCCTTGATGAAAGTACAGATATAAATGGATCAGCTTGTTTGGATATTTTTATTCGCTATTGTTTTGGGAATAATGTCAAAGAAGAATTGAGATTAATCTCATTAGTAACACACAACAAAAGGAATAGATATTTGCAACATAGATATTGCCAAAATTATATCAGTAACTACAGATGATGCTTATGACTGGAAAAGAAAATAGTTTTCTCACTTTATTTACCAATTGTATTGGACATTCAATTTTGGGTTTTGATTGCATTATACACTGGCAGATTTTATACATAAAGGCCTGCTTTAAGCCACTGGATGGTATTATGAACACTGTGACTAAATTAATCAATTTTATATCTACACATACTATGGTTTACTTATGTGCAATAATGTCCGATGGTTAAGTTGAGAAAAAGTTCTTCAAAGATTCATTGAGTGTTTAAAAGAAGTTAGACTGTTTTTACGTAATGAGAAAATCATTGAAAAATATAGTGAATTAATGGATGTTGTATGGATTTCAAAATTAATGTTTTTTACTGATATGTGTTCACTTCTAAATGAATTAAATGTGAAACTGTGAAGTTATATTATAAGACAATTGTTGACATGTTTGACTTAATTAAAGCATTTCAAGTTACATTATAAATTTTTAACGTGATGTTATTTTTTACACGATCAAATATTTTCCAAGTCTAAAAAAATATTGACTGATTTAGAATCTCATGAGAAACCAGATCAAGTAAAATTGATGCAAGAACTTTGTGCTGTTATTTAATCCATAATTGATGAATTTTCTTTAAGTTTTATACAGATCAGACAATTTTCAGAAATATCAAAAATTTATTTTATACCCAGATATAACATCAATGGATAGTCTCAAGTTAGAAATTTTTGAGTGGCTTAATTGAAAGATATGGAAATGTAATCAGTCGATTTTCTATATGGAAACAGAAATTTGTTGATTTGAGGAATGGGTTAGAAACAATGAAAAATGGGCGATTATTGGATTCAAGCAAAAAGAATGTTGAAGAGAAAATATTGATTGCCTGGGATGCTATTTCTGAAACATTTAATTGTTTAAAAAATTAGCGACAGCTATATTATCATTTTTCCCTCTACATATTCATGTGAATAAAGACAGTTACAGAAATAGAATGACAGGTGAATCTAATTTAGCATGTACATTATTAAAAATAACAAAATATAAACCAGATATAAAATATTTGGCATCCAATATACAATAACAGATTTTGTATGTTTATTTCCAAAATTTTGTTTTAATCATTATTAATTTTTTACTATTACATTTTATTCAACTTGCGCTCTTCTAAATAAATATTGTTTACTTGTATTTAGCTTATTTAGAAATTTTGTTTAATAATTACGTCATGTATATGAGGGGTAGGTGACTTATGGGCAACATGGGTAGGATGAGAAGGTTGGCACCAATGTGGGCTTTGAGCGTTCCATTATCAGACTTTCAATGATATGGATGGCTGAAGAGTTATGGGGTGGAGTGGATTGAAGCCTGTCCATTAAAGTATGAAAATTGGCTATATTAATATAAGCTGAGCATGGATTGTATATATGAGTGGAGATAATAATATGGACCAACTGACGAGTGCTGGTTTAGCACAAAATACGAAAATTAGTGATTATTTATCTTTTCGAAATGTGTGTGATCAAATGTATCAGCAGTGTGATATAGCATGGATAGTTGAGGGTCGTGTGAAAGTCTGAGTTCAAACCCTCTATATATTATATATTGGAGTGCAGATATGAAAAAGCATATACTGTAGAAAAAATCATATATTTAATTATTATTATTATTATTATTATTTTGTTTTATAAACTTTTAAAAAACTACAATATGACAATCATTCAACAAATATTTTTTTGAAATTTTTGGCACACACATTTAAAAAGGTTTGCCACAACTGTCCTCATATATTCCAGAGTTCAATGACAACAAAACTAAAATGTTAATACACTACTAATGACGAATTTGAAATTCTTTAGACTGATGTAACAGATTATTTGAATATAAACAGATCAAGAAAAAGGAAACTAGGATCAATGTTATCTGTAAGCATGTGAATGACTTGGAGTTGCCTTGGACATCCTTTTCTTTTTTAGAGGAACCTAGTTGTATAAGGACATTATTATTATTTTTGGTATTCTTTTGGGCTAAATTAAGTTAATGTTATTTAATGTTATGACAGTAGTTATATCATAAAGCCTGTGATTTATTATTTGTCTGGTAATTAAATTGAATTTTAATTTTAAAAATTAGTATTTCAAACACTTAGATTCCATACAGAGTAGTTATGTTTATATTTCTGTCAGAATTAAGTTTATTATAGAAAGACCTAAACTTTATATTTAGTTGCATGCATATAATAATACAATCAGAATTTGTATAAATGTAGTTTCTATACATCTCACAACTAACGATTCAACAATAATATCACATAACTTTCATATATCTTTAGTAATAGGTTTCCAAAAACAGTTATTTTTATTCTACTTTAAAATTGCCATCTGTAAGCTTGAGTGAATCACTGGAACCAGATGGTATATTGCTATATCTTCATTCCTAGACCGATTTCTGAATTTTGCTTTCATCAGTAATAGTTAGCAGAGTTGGTTTGGGTTCAGATTCCTAATGAATAATTTAATTAAAGCTATTAATTTGAATAGTATAAAGGAATAAAATATGTGTAGTAGATAAATATTTTAAGTCCAAATTTGAATCCTATTTTTCACTGATGAAAACAAACTAAAAACTGGTCTGAGTATGGCTATACTATAATAGCATGCCATCTGGTGTCCAATAATTACTCAAAATCACAGTAAAAGGCTCTATAATAAAAAATGGCATATGGCTTATTGCTCTGGAGTTCATAAGAAGTTTGATACCAGATCTGTGAACACCACAGTCGATCCTGTGATCTTCCAATACCATGTCAGACATTTTACCAACTGTGCCAAGTCATGCAAAGTACCCTAGAATAAAGTGAAGATAATTGTTATTTGATTTAAAATCATATTTATTTAACATACTATTTATAGACATTAAATTGTGAATAAAATATTTCTTAGTCAATAAGATTTTAATTACATGAAAGAACTTAAATATCAAATGAGGTTACTTTGTATCAGTAGTTAAGACTTTTGAAGCATAGAGCAGCATTCTATAAGAAGTTCCATGGCAGATACTTAATTACTCTACTACAGTAATTATCAGAGTTTAAGTGAACAAAGTTTGAAAGTTAGTTGAGAAAATTACTTTAGATACTTGATCTTCTGTCTTCAGAAGCTTCAAAATCAAAAAAAATCAAGCATTATGAAATACTTATAAGATTGTTAACATCATTATTAGAAAATTTATAGTTGAAAGAAAATCAGCTTTGGCTTTGTAAAATATTCCCAAATAGTTCTATGTTGGATTACCTCCATCATTTAAAATTGTTAAATGTCTTTAGAAAAATTCAAATTTTATTTAAACTTTACAAATACTTTCAGATATTAGTACTGGCACACAGATTTGTATATAACAACATTTCAAATGATACTATTTTTCACTTTTCTTCAAGGATTTCTGGCTACTAAGAGTGTAATCAAAACTAGCTACTAAATTGAAGGTGATGCTGTTTCTAGATAGGCCATTCTTATAAAGCCTTTGACAGAATTATTTACATGTTAGTTCTGTCGTTGTTCAGGTCAGCAATATCTCTAAAAGAAAGGAAAGTAATATCACTTGAAAGATTGTATTCTATAATAATCTGCATACTAGTAAGAGATTATAGTTCAAAAGTTTAAATAAAATTTAATTTTTCCTGAAGATATTTATTAATAAATTGTAAATTATGAAAATAGTCTAACACAGTGATGGATAACCTATGACATGCATGTCAGCGGCGACACGCTGAGATGCTTTTGCTAACATGCATATCATGGCACCAAGTTCTTTGTTTTGATATTCAAAATGAAAATGAATGTTTTAGAATACTTTTCTCATATTTTTTTACAAATTAGAAATTATTTTGATAAAATATGCTGAAAATATAATTATTTTAGAATAATAGTTAAGATTTTAGAAAAAAATTCTTTACTTTTATGTGATCATAAATTGAGAAAAATATCAGCAATGGCTTTACTTACAATTTTTCCTTCTATGTAATTTTGTGAGACCTTATTCTCAGCATTAACCTTTTAACCGCTAATTTTATTATTGGTTGTATCAGATAAAAATCAAATCTTTTAATTGGCCAACTCACAAACTGAAGACAAAGCCTATTGTTAAAACATATTCGCCTATAATATTAAATTCAACTCAGATACGTTTATAAAAAGTATATTATTAATTTTTCAGGTTATGAAGAGAATGAAAGTTCTTTCAAAAATAAATTGCTATTTATTTATTCTAAAATATTCAATATCGGCAACATAAAAGCTATAATATAAACAAAAAGATCGACTTTTACGTTATAGAAAAGTAAATATTTCTTTTTACTACATCTTCAATATTTTTACTAAAATCTTCAATATTTTTCGAAAATAATTTTGTTTTTTTATTATTCTCTCTGAAAATACTTTTTAATTTCCATAAATATAATTTTATAATAATTTAAATCGTATTCGAAATGAAAATCTCAGCGTTTTTCTTTATTTTCTTTGATCAGGCAGTTTCTTTGTTCTTTCCAGCCAATCAGAATGTCTTTTTCGGCTGAGAGCATGCTAAGAACCAATCACAAATAATGTTCCTTCTTTGTTTAGGTTTAAATGCGTTTTTTTTTATTTTTTACTTGTAAAATAAATCGGAAGATGGCACCATCTTACAGAACTTTTAAAAACGAATTCAATACGTGTTTAACGAATATTTTCGTATAAAAACTGGCTGAGTTAGAGTGATGTCAGATGTCGACGAGGAGCCTCGTAAGAGGCGGGGAAAGAGTTAAATAATATCAAAATCAATAAAAGAAACTGACTTCCAGATGAAGTTAGTAGCACATGCTTGGGCTTGAAGTGTACAAAATACCAACCTTCAATTGAAGATTTAGCCAATAAAATTCAGCAACAAAAAAGTCACTAAGCATGTAAGATGAAGAATTATTTACTTTTAGTTTATTAAATATAGTAAATATATTAAAATCATAACTTTTAGTTGTTAGAGCTACAAATATCACAAAATTATGGATTTTTCTTGAAATGGCACTCCACCTGAGTTATGCTCAGTTTTTTGGTAAATTTTGACACACCGAGCTCAAAAGTTTGGCCATCATTGGTCTAACATAAACTTTCAGGTAAACTTCATGTAATACTGCAGTCTATTTATAACTCTTTGAAAATAAAAGGAATAATAACTTTTTCTGTTTATTTGTAGTCATTATCTGTGGGGAGGTTAGCAGGTATAGTTTAAAATTAGTTGGTTGTCTCTCTATATACTTAAATAATAGGTGGCACTTTACTATTTTTATGCATAATAAATAGTACCCTACCATCATATTAGTGCAATACCAATGAAAATAATCCATACTGTACATATTTATTATTTAGCTTTGAACAAATCGAATGTATATTGATTTTTAGTGCTGCATACCATAATCCTAATTTTTAATTGCTGTTAGAGTCTTGAAATATTTGTGAATCGTAAAATTTAATATGAAATTTATAAAATAACATATACTTTGATATTATTTAAACAGTACGGCTTTTAAAATAAATCATAATAAATCATTTGCTTAACATTGTAGACAGTTTTATACAATTTTTAAACAACGTTCTATAAATAATTAGTTAAATTTGCGGGTATTTTTTTTTTCGAAACTAAGTTGGATAAATTTTTTTCTGTAATTATTTAACAAAATAATCCGGATTATTAAAAGAAAAATGTAAAGTATTTACTTATTAGATTAATTTTTTAAAAAAGGAAAAACAATAAGGATATTGAGAGGATTTTTATATGTGGAAAGTAAATAAATTACATGAGGGAAAGTAATCAGGCGGATTAAAATTTTTGAAAGGTAGAAGAGATAAAAAGTAAACAAATCTGTGTTAGTAAATTATAAACTAATTAATCAGCTATGACCGACTATTATAGAGGAATGGTGACCCATTAATAGTTGAGTAATACTGCCAAAGATAAAAAAAAAAAAAAAAACATTGAAAGAGCCTCTTAAAAGGCTACTGGAATAAGTTATCAAAATTATAATGACTCTGTACTTAAAAACTATGATTTTTTTTACAATGGTCGATTTAAACATAGCTAGAGATGTACATAAAGCATGTAACCTATTAACCTGGTGACATAATTGGGAAGCTGCCCACCTTTGAAGTTCTAGACCACAAATATGAATGTTTTTCCAAAAGTAGATTAAATAACTGTGTCAAAATAATAAAGTTTCTAATCTTTGATAAAAATAATATAAAGGAAGAAAGCAGAAATAGAAACTTGCATAAGTTTAAAAAAATGTGATAAAAGAAAAATAAAGTACTGTCAAATACTAAGAAAAAATTTGGTAGTAATGTATGTAAATATATTCATGGACATCTTTTCACAAAAACATCGGTTCAAAGTAATTTAAACATTTTACAATGAGTTAAAGTATACCAGAATGTTAATTTTATTCATATTCTATAATGTTAAGCTTTTGTTTTGTGTTTTGTTTGCATAAACTATCTCACGGGAAAAAAATGGTGGTTCTATATCCAAGCTGCCTATAGTGATATGACATGATACATAACAATATAATTTAGCTGTTCAGCATAAAAGCTTTAAGATTTTAGCATGACTGCATCATGAGTTACAACATGTAATGTGTTGGTGCATTTTCTATCTTAGTGGTCCCCATAAATGCTGTCCCTTCCAACCCAAAATCTTGTGAATTATTTGGAAACATTTTTACAATTCATAGCTTTATGGTCATATATAATTTAAATTATTTCAAAGGTTTCACTAGCAGTTTTTCCTCATTTGAAACAAAATTTAATATTAGTGTGTTATTCCATTATTAATTAAATTACAAAAACATAGTCATGTTTCATATTTAAAATCTTTATGGTAAATAGTTAAACTATGTCATCATATAACATGTTTATTTATATATGCCACTGTAACCAGTTTTTCATGATGCACACTAATATATATATATATATATTATAATGATCGGGGTTTGTTTGAATCTTACTGTATCTGCCATACAGGGGCCACTAAGCCATTTGAACCTAGAAAATTTATAGAGTAGGCAGATATGTAAGTTAAGATTCAATTTTTACACATATATTTTTTTTTGACCGTCAGCCCAATGCCACTATCTCAGAGAGATGCAGAGATTTATAAAATATAAATTCTTATTAAAATATATTTTCAATATTAAAAAAAATAAAAGAAGCCACTGCCAGTAATAACACACACAATCATTTATTAAACATATATAAATTTAGAATTATTATTTTAGTATAACTTTAATTTTTTTTTTCTTTATAAAACATTATTATAACTTTACTTTAGCATTTAATTTACATTTTTAACCCTTTATTTTGAAGTTCACACAGATGAGTTTAACATTTTATTAGAGCATCGAGTATGAATAGACTACATAGATTGCATTTGAAAAAGAAAATATTCTATCCCTTAATTTAATCTTAGGCCAAAAGTCTGCAGTCAAACCAACATCAATCTATCTGATATATCGATGTATTCAAGGCAGCATGAATACAACAGCACAATACCATACTGTCAGGAATGCACATCTGAACACCATGGTTAAGAGAAGAAATTGTTTCTCATCCAGTTCAGGAATGTTACATCTGTCTGGCAAGAAGAACAATAAAAAAAGAAAACTCCATAGGAAGGGATTATAGTCCTTTTTGCTTCCTTATGATCCCATTCCATAGGCAAAAGGGGTGATTCATGGAGCATAAAATACAGTCTGCCTCCAATGGTCAATAAGAAATAGGCTTATTTTGCCCAAGTGCGGCATATCATGTGATCCTGCATGTAGAAGACCTCATATTACATTTACTAATTACACCAATATATCCTATCGATTAACCCAATTTAACTATGAAACAAATAACGTAAGATTAACCCTCCCTTAATTAAACTAATATAACTTTATAAATCTATGCAGCCATACACGCCCAACTAATTATACATTTATCAAAAGTTTAGTTTAACAGCAAAAAAAAAATCATAATAAAAACTTAAAAGCACAGAAAAAATAAATTAATGGAAATGATTTACAAATAATAATAATACATTCAATAAAACAATTATTACTAACTGATTAAGCTTGGTCAAATAGGAATTTCTATTGCAATAATTTAAATACTGGGAAAGTTTATACTTAGTGTTCATTAATTAACTAATGTTCTTAAGGTTTTAACATCCTGGAAAAGTTTCTTTTTTAGAATTAAAGTTCATTATTTAGAGTTCTTATTGTTTTAAAAATCCATGCTTAGCAGTTGCTTGCCATTTGGAGCCAGTGTTAATTCCCCCAATGTCCTATGGTCCTCAATATAGGAAAAACGATGTCTTTTCTCTTTCCTTTTAGCAAAACTGAAGAGATTGAAGAGTGCATCTTTTCAATCCCTTCTCCTTCAACTCTTTCCATGCTAACACATATAGTCACATCTTTATCTTCTCTCCCAGCTCTTTCTTCACTAAAATTTATTTCCAAACTTTTTCTTTTTATATTAATTTTGCAGATTAACTCAACATTACATCATGATGATGATGACCCTTACATTGAGGTCCATTTCCTGAGGGATTTCTTTTATTGGCTATTAGTTTCTATTGTTTTTTCTCTCCTACCTGATCTTTACTTATACATATTGAAATGCCCAAAGGCTAGTTCACTTGGACTAATTAAAATAATCATTTCCATTTTACAATAGCATTAATTAATTTATTGTATATTCTTAAAGATATATTTTTATCTTTAAATCTTTTAAGTTTTTGCTGTAAATTTAGTCTTAAAACTTTTTCTTTTTTTTAATAAAGTTTTCTTTTAGTAATTTTTCATCTGTGCGATTTTATATATATATAATGTTTACATGACTTTTAACTTTCAATTTTTATTTCTTACAAAAGTTTTTATTTGCGAACTTTTCAATGTCTAATTTTTAAAATAAATAATGTAATGGGGTGTGTGCCCATTACAATATATATATATATATTATTCGATGTCTGTATTTTTAAAGCAATATATGTAATTATATAACTGAATATTTGTAAATACAGTAACTAAATAATTAAAAATTTTATCCACTTAGGAGCGCTTTTGATTATCCCAGTAATCTGTGTCAACTAAAACTTTGAAATGCTAACTTTCCCACAATTTTATGATCTTAACGTTTGCTGCTTGCCTGTTAATTAAGTCATGTTTATATTTATATATTAGCATAGCTTCCTTTATTTTTTTTTTATTATTTTTTTTTTCAATTTGCAATATTTTTACACTGTTAAAATTGAAGTCAAAACCATAAATACATGATTTATTATGGTTGTAAAAAACAGCTGCTGAAATATTATTATCTACTATGCAATTTTGTTTCGATTTCTGAACACATTTTAATAATAGCAAGTGTTCTTTAGTTCTTTTTTCCATCGTACATCTAGATTCACCTATATATACACTGCCACACCTACATATCCGTTTATAAATGACACAATTTTTATTTATAAATGAAGTTTTATCTTTGGAGTTATTTATTAATTTGTTTAATGTAGGAGGTATGTAAAATGCAACATCACATATATCTTTATAAATTTTCTTTATAAATTTTACTTGATCATTTGAAATATATGGGATTGATATCCATACTTTTTTATTAGCAGGAGAATCAATATTATTATTAAAATTTTTATTTTTATATTTTGTATTAAAATCTCTAATAACATTATATGTGTGGTTATAACTGTAGTCAACATTTAACAATTCATTCGAATATATTTCAATATTTTTGCCTTTATCTGATGAATATTTGCAAAGACTATTATTTTTAAATAAGAAGGACTTCAAACCTGCCATTTTGTGTGACATTAGCACTTTTGATTTATATGGAATATAACCTCTTTTTACTATTGGTTTAATGGTCATATAGTAGTCCAGTATATTATTGATATGTTGATGATGTTTTTGTATGTGGTAAGCCAAATACAATTAATGACTTGTTTAAAGAATTAAATGGTTTGAAAGGCCTAAGATAGATAAAAACAGATAAAGATTTAATGAGTGTTCAGTTTCTTGAGCTTAAAATAACTAGAAATCAATGCATGCTAGATTACTATATGACCATTAAACCAATAGTAAACATAGGTTATATTCCATATAAATCAAAAGTGCCAAAGTCACATAAAATGGAAAGTTTGAAGTCCTTCTTATTTAGAAATAATAGTCTTTGCAAATATTCATCAGATAAAGGCAAAAATATTGAAATATATTCAAATGAATTGTTAAATGTTGGCTACAGTTATAATCACATACATAATGTTATTAGAGATTTTAATACAAAATATAAAAATAAAAATTTTAATAATAATATTGATTCTCCTGCTAATAAAAAAAATATGGATATCAATCCCTATATTTCAAATGATCAAGTAAAGTTTATAAGGAAAATTTATAAAGATATATGTGATATTGCATTTTACACACCTCATACATTAAACAAATTAATAAATAACTCCAAACATAAAACCTCATTTGTAAATAAAAATCGTGTCATTTATAAAGGGATATGTAGGTGTGGCAGTGGATATATAGGTGAATCTAGATTACATTGGAAAAAAAACTAAAGAACACTTGCTATTATTAAAATGTGTTCAGAAATCGAAACAAAATTGCATAGTAGATAATAATATTTCAGCATCTGTTTTTTACAACCATAATAAATCATGTATTTATGGTTTTGACTTCAATTTTAACTGTGTAAAAATATTGCAAATTGAAAAAAATAGTAATAAAAGAAAAATAAAGGAAGCTATGCTAATAAACATGACTTAATTAACAGTCAAGCAGCAAACATTAAGATCACAGAATTGTGGGAAAGTTTGCATTTCAAAGCTTTAGTTGTGACAGATTACTGGGATAATCGAAAGCGCTCCTAAGTGAATAAAAATTTTAATTATTTAGTTACTGTATTTACAAATATTCAGTTATATAATTAAAGACACACATATATATATATAAAATAAATAAAATATCCGTTAATTAAAAACAATATTGTAATCATAATTGAAATAATATTTTTAACGGTTTACAAACAATTACAAACAATTTTTAAATCTGCAGAAGTACTTTTGGTTTTTGAATTTAATGGCAGTTGAGGCAGGTTAGAAAGTAACCAAAAGTACTTCTGCAGATTTAAAGATTGTTTGTTATTGTTTGTAAACCGTTAAAAATATTATTTCAATTATAATTACAATATATATATGTTGAAATGAAGATTTTCATGAGTTGTATATATAAAAGACATATTTTGCGGGTTCATCCGTATTAAAAATTTTAAATAGTCATATTCCGACATTTCAACTTGGTCACACAAGTCATCCACTGTGTGATAAAAGGTAGAAAGATGGTTGTAGAGGCACTACAATCACTAATTTGAATAAATGTTAAAGTTCCACCAATAGCAAAGATGTTAAATTAAAAAATGGTTTTTTAAAAAAATCTTTCCAAATAAGAGGAAGTTTGCATGTATCATCTCGCTTATTGTTACAATCTGACCTTTTAAGTATCTCAATGGCTTCTCTAATTTTGCACTGGTAGTGAGATGATACATGCAAACTTCCTCCTTATTAAATATAAATTATTATATGTTAACAAAATCATGATTCTCAAAAATATTGGTACTGGGAATAATTTAGAAAATTATAGGTTAAGTAATTAATTATTATAATGCTTATGACATGGTCACAAAGTTGAATAATGATGATATGTTCAACCCTAGAGTTGTAATTTGTATATTTTGCTTGGATATAATATTTTTTGATCTTGGATATTGATTTAACTTTAATAGTCATAACGACTAATTTACTATTTTATGTTTTTTTTAATTTTATCAAGGTTATAGCCTCAGTAAATATTACTTACGTAATCAATGTGCGTTTAATAAATTTATAATTAAACCTGTTAATATATATGTAAACAAAAGAAAAAAAATCCTTCCCCAGGATATGACTTAAAAATATTCTAAATGGTGAAAAAAGGATCAAGAATAAAATAAATCCACCTATTCTTAGCAGCTCTGATGTTTATAAGCATACCTTTGTCAACATTGTTAGTAATTCAGAGTAAAATTAATTTATCAACTAGGTGGAATGTGGCACATAAAGAGTTATTAAACTTATAATTAATAATACAAGGCTGGAGACAGCATCTGACTTTTAACACCTTGATTGTATAATTAAACAAGATTTAATATGTAAATTTGAAATTAAACATTGCTCAATATATATATGTAAACAAAGGGAGTAAGTCGTGCTTCTCCAGAATATGACTTAAAACACTCAAGGTGTTAAAAGTAAGATGTTATCTCTAGCCATATATAATTAATTATAAGTTTAATATCTCTTAAATGCCTTATTTCATCTGGTTGATACATTAATTTCATTCTGACTTACCAACTATTAAGACAAATGTAAGCTTATAAGCATCAGAACTACCAGGATTAGATGAATTTATTCTATTCTTGATCCTTCATCCAACATTTAGAGTGCTTTTAAGTCATTTCCTGGAGAAGGTGATTTACTTATTTTGCTTACATAAACAATTATTGATAAATGAAATCCAGAGATTCTTTGAAACTATGTGTGTAATGCATGTGTTTGATTTAAAAAGGTTATACAAGAGTCATGTTTGATCTAGTATAGCATTAGTCTATTTAAATGGATTATATTGACCAGATGGTATTGAAATTTTCATAAACTTTTTTTAATCAATACAATCAAAAAAGTATGAATTAGTTAAGAGAAAGAGTAGCTCTATTAAAATTGATAGTTATTTAGTCACTGGGTTAATATCAGTGGTAGATTTTTTTTAATTGTGATGAACTTTTCAATATGTAAGTTAGGTAGATAAGAAAAATGCCCTTTTATTATATCTGTACAATAATGTGTGTTTATAAGAGAAGTGTAATGGAGAGTATATATCTTTTCTAAATTATAATATATGCATGCAAATGATAATATGTAATCACTATTTTGACTGAATGCAATAAGAAAAGTGGAAATAATTAGCAAATAGATGCAATGTTAAGTAATAAAACTAATAAGGTTAGCATTCTATCTGATTGAATTTAAAAGATGTGTACTGTGAAATCTTAGGCTATTCCTCATTGAGCCAATATCAGTCATAAGACATAATATAAAAAATAATCATCAATATTTGTTGCTATATATATATATGCAACTTCTATACATATATCAACAATGTTGGGATTGTTATCGCAATACTGATGCATATTTCTCATAGTTTATTTATATATTTATAATTATTTTTTCAAAATATTTGTGAAATATTTATTTATTGAGAAGAATATTTTTAATTCACTCAGATTTTATTCGAAAATATTTGTTTTTAAAGAAGACAAATCAAAAACAGCAGTAAAGACAAATGCATGTTATTATTGGCAGATAAAAAAACATCTCATATTTATGACAGCAGATATTTTTGATCATTTTTAAATAAATTATAAGTAAAATTTTAAACTTAACACAGAATTTTGTTTTTACATATAATCTAAATAAGGAATTTATTCAGTTTTTAGAAATAGGAGTAAAAGATCGTTTTTTAAAAAAAGATTTTTAACGGCAATTGTGAAAGAACCAAAATAGCTGCTGTTCTGATTGTGTATTTCAATTTATAACTTTTTTATATATTTGCAAAGTTGAAATCTTATTATTTAAAATGATATTCATATCTAAACGTACATTTTTAAGAAACAAATTAAATTTTAACTAACAGTCAATAATTCATTTGAAATTAAAATTACTTTGTCCTTTTAAAATTGCAAAAAAAAAAAAAAAAAAACAAATGGACTAGGCATGTGCTGGTACCATCATTTTCTGAAGCTCAAGTTCCTTTTTAAAATGGTGCATAGCATGTTAAATTTGGACCAAATTCTGATTTTTTATTAATACATTTATTAATAAGTTCATTTAATTTTTTTTGCTCAGTTTATTAGGTTACATGGAGAAAGAAAAGTCATACATTTTTCATTGGCCAGACTGATTAATAAAATGTATTCAACATCCTTCAATAATTTTGAAATTTTAAGGCCTTCATCCTGAAAATAAATATAATATACATAAGTATTCAATTATACATTTTTTTATTATATGAATATTACTATTTTAAATTATTTATTATTTGACAAATGTATAATTTATTAATGTGTTTGTGTTTGTACTATTATAACTGTGTAGTACATAAATTATACTTGTATCTGCATATAATGAAAGTAGTGATTTATGTACAATGTAATTTTGGGGCTCTGATCCGAGTTTGAGGCAACATTATTTTATAGACATAATGATTCTCAAAAGATTAGTAATTTATTAGAGAGTCTATATTTGTATTAGTATGTTTGTGCTTGTATTTGCATGTCTGTGTTTGTATAACAAATAATGATTTTTATATATAAAATTAGGTTATTATAGAGCAGTGCAATATAAATTTTGAGACTGATTATCAAATGCACAGAAAGGTTGCAGTTGATGAAGCAATCACATAATTTACTAGGCATAGTACAAAGTGAAAATATAAACTCTTAAAACCAATAAAGAGAGGTGTCAATTGCTGTGTGTTTATGGTAATAGCCATAATAGTTATGTCTCCCACATGGAAGTATGTGCAGGCAAAGAATCAAATTCTGATTTTTGTCCATGCCTTGATATTCATGCTGTGGAGTCAGTAGTTTTGCCATATCTTGCATTATATTATTTTCAAATCTACCTAGCAAATGAGCTAAATGCAAGTGAATTATATTTCAATGGGAAAATAAATATAACAAGATAGCATCACTGGTATGCATAAAGAATATAAACATCACTGGTGTGCACAAAAATATAAAATAAAGAGAGGGGGCTCATTTTATCAGTGATACAGACAGTAGTCTTCAATTTTTAGTTTTTGATAGACAAGAAGCCAATTGCTATTATTACAAATACATATCCACCTTCTGGAAATAATTTATTTTGTATCTTTTATTAGAATGAATCTTTTTTATATAAACACTTCCAGATTTTTTAGCTTTTAGAGTGCAAGAACTTTTATCATTTCTGAAGCTATGGTTATTTTTGATAAGAAATATTATATATGGTTTGAGTGGGAATTTGTTGAGAAATACAAAGAAATTAGCAATGAAGATGTAATTTTAAACTTAGTTAATGATAAATTAGAAATTATGAACAGACAATAAAGTAACAATATTTTTGGATAATTTCTTTTTTCCTTATCTTTTAATGGTAATCACTACTTATCTTAGTCTTAGTTTTTACCTTAGTTTTTCTAGTTTCTGTCAATGTAAAGCTTTTTGCTCTAACATTATTAAAACTGAAATTATTGTGAAAATTGGTCTCAAATCAATTTTTTTTAAAAATTCAATATGGTACAATTGCCCTGAAGGGATTAAGGGCATTCAATAAAAAATAGAGATTAATTTATTAAAAATAAAAAGTGAAAATTTAATTCAAATGACTGCTAAGAGTCATTAAAAAAGTATTTCTAGCTGCAAGGCTAATTAAAATACAAAAACATTTTGTGATATTGCTCTCATTAAGGAGATTGTACTTTAGTGAATTTTTAAACACGATATACTAAAATAAATTATTACTATGATATGACAAAAATGGATGATAATTGGTCATTTTTATTTCTCTTTTACTCTATCTTTATAATCAGCTCACCCTTCCTGCTTTAATTCTTACTCGTATTTGTTCTATTTGCATTGTTATCATTTTTCTAAAATAAAATTTTGTGATTATATCTATTTAATTTATATGCATCCTACAACAGTATCAATGGTATATATTTAGATATAAATATTAGTTTGAAATAAATATCACATTTACAAAGAGTAATGAATGTTATGATTAGACATTATAGTATTTGCTTAATTTTTATTGAAATTTACATGTTTGTTCATCTGTGTAATGAAGTGATTTCTTTCTTCTTCACAACCTAAAGCTGGGTGCACTTTTGGTGAAGTTGATCATAATCATATTGAATGTATTCTATTAATATATATGCCCTGAATGATTTGAGAATAACAAACTCTGGAAGTCGAGAAACCCAAATCTCAGCCTACTTCCATCATTTCTGTGTCTTTTCTTATGAATTCCTGACCAGTAGACCATTTTATTTGTTGTTATTAATTCGTGCCCTCTGTATTAGTTACTGAAGATCTCCCAGTAAAAGGGTGACTAAAACCCCTTCTCTGAATCAATAGTTGTAGTTTTGCTCTTCAACACAAATGTTTTCAGAGACTACATTGGCTGGGTCACAAATTATGCAATATGTATGTTTTTTATCTTAACCCATGACAGAACCATGTGCTAACATTAAATTTTGTTTTATATTGGCAAAAACTTCTACTAAAATATTTAAAGTAATCAAACTTTATATAGCCAGGAAATCATTAAAGGTGATCTATGAAGGAACAAAATACACTATAACATTTCTTGTTATAACACATGATACAGGCATAGTAATGTCTTAAATGATTGGTGCTAAAATGCTAAACTAGGTCACTGTGTAATATATGTTGTACATTTTTTAAATAATGTGAAACTTATTCACATTATCAATTTAGCAAACAGTAGGAGAGCCAGAAAAATGCAAATGATTTTTACTGTGAATTTTGATTGAATCTTTCTCATCAGATGCCAAATCACCTGAAACCTCCTAGTACATATTCCTTTATTTATCTGCCAATTGTTATATCATCCAATTTCTAGTTTACTATAAGTTTATGTGAAATTTACCTAATTTGTTCTAAATAATAATTGAACTGTCCTCTAGCTGCCATGTTCAGTAACTTTTACTGTAATTAAACTGCCCTCCTAGCTACCATGTTCAATAACTTTTTACTCAAAAAGTTTTTGAATGTGGCAGTTAGAGGACATTTCAATTATTTAAAATAGACTTGGTAAATTTCCTGGGTCATCAGACGCGGATTAAGATAAGCGGACTAAGTGGCCGCATAGGGCATCATAATCTAAGGGGCCCTGAAGACTTTAAATGTCTTTTCATTAGGTTTCGAAGAAAAGTATGTTTTCTTGTATACAATCAACTCACCTATAACGCGATATTATTTAAGCTTTTGAAGGGAATTTATTTGACTTTTACCGGGTTCTAACTTTTAACTGGACATCAGAGGGTGAAACTAAGATAGCATAAATAAGTCTACATTAAGTAAATATATATTTTTTTAATTACACAAAAAATTCGACCCCTCCCAAAATAATAATTTGATTTAAATTTAAATACTTTGCTTTTGAAAAAATATCGTAAATAAATTTTGCTGTTTTCCTAAAACTTATTTATCTCCAGAGGGTTTTTTCTAAATTATATTTTGATTGGAGACAGGTAAAAATGAATTTTCTTTGTTAATATCTTAATGCCAAAGAAATATATTGCACATTTCCGAATGTTGAAATATTGTTTAAACTTTTTTTAACAATTCTTTTATCTAATGTGTGAGAAGAAAGATCGTTTTCTGTTTTAAAGCGTGCAAAAAATTATTTAAGGAGTACTATGGGAGGAGAAATATTAAATAATATGGCCATTCTGTATATAGAGGAGGAAATTTTAAGCCGAATTGACTGCAAAAATAATTGACAAATACGCAAGAAATAAAGCAAGACGGAAATTCATGTAAAAAACATGTTTTTTAATAAATTCATTTAATATGTTGTGGTGCGAAATTTTTGAATACTTTTCTTTTTTATTAATAACTTAATGAGAGATTTTTTGAAAAAAAAATTTCTATCTTTAGTTTGAGACCCCGAAATTTTTACCGCTTGGGGACCCCCCATATCCTGTGTTACATATATATAATACATCTATTGTTTTAATATATATATATATAATATTCGAGATTAAGACACATATCACTGTACAATAAATATTTGTAAAACTCTCTAACATAAGATAATAATAAACAAGAATACAGTAGCCTTCTCGTGCCTCCATTTGTTAATATAGACACTTTCCTAAAACACTTTGGTTTAAAAGAATGAATATTTAAATCAAACGTTCATTGTATCTAAATGTGTTTCAAATTGATTTCTTTTAATAGTTGACAGATCTGACAGTTTTATCAATATAAACATTGTCAGCAATGATTCAAACAAATGAAAATATGTAATAGAATAAACTCCAGTGCTTATATATATATAATCGAGATAAAGACTCATGTCACCGCACAATAAATGTTTTAAAACATTCTCTAACCTAGCATAAGGCAATAATTAACAAGAATAGAGGTGCAACCATCTATTCTAATGCCTTATTTATTAATAGAGCAGCATCAGAATAGATGGCTGTTCTATTTTTGTTAATCATTGCTGTAAAATGTTTTAAAATATTTATTGTACAGTGATATGAATCTTCATTTCGATTATGTATATATATAGACACACATGTATCATGATTCAGGTTTCATTTATTAATAAAAAAGATATTTTAAAAATTTAGTAATCAAATAGTCAATTTCTTTTATAGAAAAAAGTTGAATCTTAGTAGAAAAGCTGTTTGATTCCTTGCTTTTTTATTATCTAAGAAAAAGATTTTCAATAAAGACACTTGTGAGAGATTTTTTTTGTTGTGGATGAAAGGATTTTCAACTATACAATCCCAACTGCTAGAGATATTAGTCATTTGAATGAATCGTTTTTAATTGGTTGCTTTTGGTTTCTTAATGTAACATATACTTATATATGTTAAATCTTTTGTTATGTTTAAAATTGATTAGATAAATAGGCTATTTTATGAAAAACAATTATAATTTGACATATCTAATTATTTTATTTCTTCTTCTTCAATATCTAATAATATTTTAGAGTAGGAATAGCAATTTATTTAATTGCATTTTTCAATTGCAAAAATGTCATATTTAACACTTTATTTCTTTTTTAATTCATTATTAAACATCAACAGACTTCACGTGTTTGCTTTGTTGACTTCATCTTACAAAACATTGTTGCTTTTAATGGATATTTTTTGTCTTTAATATCATATTACATGTATTTGATACTTTAGCTAAAGTTTCAATATTTTCAGATTAAACAACAAGATCATAAACAGAATTTGCATATCACCATTAAATAATATGAGGCACTGCCCAAAATAATATGAATCATTCTCTGGAGGGTGAGCACATGTTTCTGCTGCTATATCCCTCTAGAGGGGGACCCTTTGCACAGTATGAAAAACTGCCATCATCAAGATATATCATGTTGCAGTGTAGTAAATATTTTGGTTAAAGCATCTTTCTTATTTGTCCAAAAGTTGGAATAATTTGAAGTTATTTTTCTACTAGGGGAAATAGTAGGGAAAACAGTTGTAATGCTTTAATCGACTTACAAGCAAACTACTCAGAAAAACACAAGTGTATGAGTGGTTTAATAGAAATGTCAAATTGACCACATCTCAAAAATGCATGGTGAGAGAAGTTTAATATCAAACAAAACTATTTTTAATGCAAGTGGCAATTGGTTGATAATGGTCAGACATTACCTTGCATGATGTGATAAAACCAAATGTCCATATTTTTGGTTTAATAGGGGGTGTAAGCTTTACCAAAATAATTCACCAGTGCACAAAGCCTTGAGGGTGAAACAATTTTTTAATTAAATTCAGAATGACCTAACTTATCTATCAGCCATATTTGCCTAATCATGCTCCATGCAACTGCTTTTCATTCTCTTGAATGAATAAACGCCTGATTTTTTTTTACTTAAAAATGATGAAGAAATAAAGCAGGCATTAAAAGGCATCACTTTACAAGAGTTTTCAAACTACTCTGCAAAGTGAAAAACACATTTAGACAGTGAACTGTGTTAAATGGATTGTACATTAAAAGGGATTCAATTTGTAACACCTAAAGTAGACCATTTTTATTACAAAATTTCAGTTATTTTTGGGCCCCCTCATATATTATTCTTCTTTATAATCTTTATCTTAATATATTTATTTTGGTTGCACATCAAATCTCTATTTATTTTGGTTGCACATCAAATCTCAAATATCTTCATATTTTACAAACTTAACTTGCTCCCACTCCTATTGCATACAAAGTACTTCATTTAGAAAAAGTGTTGTCTGGGCCTTTGTTTTTATTTTGTCTCCTGCCGCTATCTGTAGATCTACTTTTCTTGTTTTCCATTCATTTTCATGGCAAAAACTGGAATTAACATTATTAGTTTATTGGTTCAAAAAAATCTGAAGAGGTCAGAAGTCTACAGGCAATAGAAACTACAAAAGAATCAAACTCCATCTACAATGTCATTGAATTGCAACTTCTTTAATCTTGAGCTTTAAGAGCAGTTATAAGCTTAACTGATAACTACTTTCTTATTGTTCTTAGTGGTGAACAGAAAAGAGTATATTTTCATAATTAATTTAATTATTTATGATTATTTTACAAAATGTTTGTATAATAATTATTTAAAAACAAAACATATATGATTGCATGATCACCATCTCTTATGTTAGCACATAACTGTTATTAAATAGTCAATGGTGGCACTACTGTATGGAAAGTTTTTGCCTGTTTAATATATGATTACACTTTCATTTTAGTCAAGCATGTTTTAATTAAAGAATATAATTGTAATGGTAAAAATAAAACTGTAATTGGTAATGGTTTGCTCAACACAGTAATATGAAGTTTGTGTGATATTTAAATAATTATAAATACAATATTAAATTTTAGAACTTAATTTCATAGCTTATGTTTTAATAATAATTTGTTACTGTCTTACAAAGGAAGTTCAACCAGCTAGTATTTTGTTAATTTATTTTTGTTGTTATCATATATTTAATTTTTTTTTCTAAATTTGAAAAATTCAAATATGATATGTTAGAATGTTTTTCACTTGTAAATTTATACGTCTAACAAATCAATTCAAATTTATTTAATTCTAATATAGAATAAAGATGTAGATATTAAAATCAAATGTAAAACATTTATGAAAGCACCATCAAGGAAAATAAAATAATTGTCAACCTATTGAAGATTTAAATATATATATATATTATATTTTTTTCATGAATTTTTACTTTGATAAAATATGGAAATTAAAAGATTGCATCCATGTAAACAGAGATAACTTTTGCCTTTTGATGTTGCCAGAAAGCTGTCAATCATTATAAAGTGACAATCCTCCTAAGGCTAAACAAGTTTTTTTCATTAACCTATAATAGTTCTTTTGTTGTACTTTATTGAATTTAATTTTTTTTTAAACTTAGATTAAGAGTAATTGTTAAGTCATGGGATTTATGAATTAAAAAAATATATTTTAAGAAATACAGTTAATTAGTATTCTGCCTTGAGAAATTTATATGATCAGCAATAAAAATATTGTTTAATGTCTTTGAAAAGGTTCCTATCCCATAAGACAGAAGTCCTCTCCAGATAGAGTTGTTTATTTCTGGTATAGCATTAACAAGGAGGAATAAGATTTCATCAAAATATTGAAAGGCTACTTCTGGAGAGAGTATTTCTGTACCTTTGGATAAATAAAATCTTTAAACAGGATTATTTTTATTGCTATACATAAAAATTCTCAATATGAAAAACTACTGATATCTTGTATTTTCCAAAATCAGAAATCTAAAGGGGAAAACATTTACTCACCTAAACTTGCATAGTTAGGTTTGAATTATTTGTAATATTTTGCTCTGTATCCAAAAATAGATAAATAATCACTTATATATCAATTGAATAACTAGATATGTTGGTTGTGACATAACTAAAAACGTTCTAGATCTGATTGGAAATTAAATATATTTTCAAATTTGTCCAATATGAATTTAAACTCAGGTCAAAAGCATAGCAACTACTACCACTATTCTTATATGGCTTCTATATATTATATATGTCAATAATATTTAGTAAAATGTAAATAATTTACATAATAATAATTTTAACTATTATGTTTCCAAACATCTTTGGATTATTATAGAAGTAACTTTGCAAAGTGCAGCAGATATCATTGAAGAAAACAAATGATTTTTTTATTTTTCAGATTTTTCTTGATTGTACTTTTTTAACAAAAGAAATTTTGGTTTTTATTTTATCTTTCTATTTCTTTTTTTCCAACTTTATTAAAAACATAAATTCAATAACAAAATTAATCAAAAATAAAGAAATATACTAAACAACAAAAATAGGCGAAAATATAGTAATCACAATAAAAGTCTTTATTTTAGGCAGTGATTAAAAAATATATTTTAATTAAAAAAATAACAATTCTTTTTAAAGTGTACATAAATAAGACATACTTTATTATGGAATAAGTTCACAAGAAAAAAAATTTAAATTATTAAATTATTTATAATTACAAATGATTAATCAAAATTAATAAAGTTTATTGAAACAAAGTATTTTGTATCCATTTTCTGCTCTATGTCAATAAATTTTTAATTGATTAATTTTTTAATAAAAAATATTAGAATAAAATTCAAATGTAAACATCAATACTTATTAAAAAACAAATATTTAATAATTTTACTAAAAAATAATAGAAAGATAAAAATAACAAACTTATTTTGTTGTGCAAGTGTTATATGGTATTTTGTCTTTGCGCAACATGAGTAGACTCTCTTACTGTCTATAGTTAGCTGAAGACTTGTTGTTTGATCTTCAATAGCTTCTGAACTTTACATATTTTAGTCTACTGATAAAAAACATACTTTGTGAAAGGTGAAAATTCCATGATGTTTATGAAACTTCATTTTGTGTTTTTCTTTTTATATATTGGATAGACAATAATAAAATTAACATCAAAAAAATAGAACATACTTTTTTCTTTGAAGGAATCTAATTCATTTGCAATTATGTATCATAATAAATTTACAAAACATAACATCACTTCTAATAAAACATCTATTCTCAATAGGTAGAGTTTAAAATGAGATATGAATATATCTTCCATTTGATTGAAATTATTTGTTGATGTCAATGATAAAAGTTGCTATTAATAATTGTTATATGACAAAAGAAGTATAAAAATATTTGATTATTTCTAACTGGTAAAAATAAATGTTTTATTGAATAATGTCTGTAAATGATTTTGTTTTAAATATTTTTATTTATTATACTATGTGAAGATGGGATATTGATAATTATATAATACTAATTTCTATCTAAATGAATATATTCAAATGGAGGTCAATCTCCGATAATGCACTATTTGTTAAATATTATAAATTTCCCTGTATGTGCCTGCCAGTAAGAGTTTAAAAAACTTAAGTGAATCACTTAGAGCATACATTCTATATTCACTAACTCTTACAGACCATGCTCAAATCAGTGTTTGAATCTATTGTGTGCCTGATGTTATAATCAAGTATTCAATTGTACAAATTAATTTAACCCATCACAGGAGAAAGACAGTGTCTCATTTTTAACTATCTACAATTAGACAAACATGACTTATAACTGTAAATCTATTATTATAAAGCACTGAAAAACTTTAAAATTATTCAAATGGTCAATCTCTGATAATATGCTATTTCTTAAATGTTATAAATCTCCACACACAAAGCCATGTGATACATGTGGCTCCTATGGTTACTTGGCAATACACTGCAGTACCAATCAAGTACCTTAAGTTCAACCAGCCATAAATCAAACCTACACAAGCCACCAAGAAAATAACACAAATACAAATTCAATCACCACTGATCTAGGTGGAATGAATAAGGCCAGCTCTCAGCTCAGAACCAAAAATTCTAGTCCAATCACCAATGGAATACATGCATATTCATTGTCTCACTATTACAAGATCAACCAATGCTAATGTTATTGTTGTAGACCCTGACCAGGTGGCCCCATATCAAGCATATAACTTACTTACCACAACACACCCCAATTGTTACAACCAATTTCAAACCAGAATCTAAACAAAGAATCTCCAATGTATCAGATCAGTATATCCAAACAAACCACTTACCAATATTCATAAATAAAACATAAAGTAATGCCATGGAAACACTTACTCATTGCCTTTCATCCATAGAACTGGCTTCAACAGTGACCAGAAGATCACCTGGATGACCAAAAAAGAAATGACAACTAATGAGAGCCAAAACATGGGTTCAATGCAGCTCTAGACACAATGGCCAGCTCTCTACTAAAAGATCTCATACAATAGATCTCTTGCACAATAAAACCATTGACTTATGCCTACCAACTAAAGGTGTATATATATATATATATATATATATATATATATATGTATTATAACGGTCAGGGTGTTTTGTGGTCTTACTATATATGCCATACAAAGGTGCCACCAGGCCATTTGAACCTGGAAAATTTGTATAGTAGGCAGATACTTACAGTTAAGATCCTATTTTTAAATAAATACTACCACAATGCCCCAGTAACTAGCTCATGGAGCAGCAGATATATATATAAGATTATAAAAATAAAATAAGCCACTGCTAGATTAACAATACACAGAAACATTTATTTTACACATATATAATATTCAGCATTATTTATTTATGTATAACTTTTACTTTAGAACTTAATTTAATTTACATTTTAACATTTTATTTTAAAAGTTCGCACAGATGAATTAATTAATATTTTATTACAGTGTTGAATATGGATAGATTACATAGATTGCACTTGAAAAAGAAAATATTCTATATCCCTTATTTAACTCTAGGCCAAAAGTTCACAGTCAAACTAATGCCAATCCAACTGATATATCAATTTATTCAATGCAATGTGAATACAACAGTACAAAACTGTACTGTCAGAAATATACATCTGAATAGTACAGTTATTTAGAAGAAATGTCCCTTGTCTAGTACAGGGATGCTACGTCTGTCTGGTGAGAAGAACAATACAAAAAACAAAACTCCATAGGAAGGGATTGTGGTCCCTTTTTGCCGAATTACGATCCCATTTCATAGGCTAAAGGGGTGATCCAAGGAGCAGGGAATACCATCTGATTCCGATGTTCAATAAGAAATGGCTTATTTTGCCCAAGTGTGGCATATAATGTGATTCTGCACATAGTGGATCTTTATGCTATGTTTACTTGATACATCCATCCCATTAACCCAATTTAACTGTGAAACCAATAACCTAAGATTTACCCTCCCTTAAACTAAGATAATTTTATGAATCTATGCAGCCATTCATGCCTGACTTAAATTTAACATAATTTAATTAAAAGTTTTAGCTTAATAAAAAAAATCATAATAAACACTTAAAAGAACCGAAAAAATAAATTAGTGGAAATGATTTTAAAACTACATATGATAAAAATAATTATTAATAAATGATTTAGTTGGGTCAGATAGGAATTTATATTTCTCTTTAAATACTTGAATAGTTTTATAGTTAAATTCATTACTTATAGATTTTTTACGGTTTTAAAAAGGAAAAGTCTATACTTTCTAGTTGCTTGAAATTTGGATCCAGTGTTGTTTCTAATTCCCATGATGTCCTGGGGAGACAGGTATGCCATTAGCCATTCTGTTGGTATTTATCCAGAGGTCCTTTACTGTAGCTGGTATAGTTCTTTGTAGGGTTTTATTGCAGGACCCTGATGTCCTGGGGGTCTGCAATATAGGAAAATAATTTTCATTTCTTCTTTTGGAAAAGCTGAAGGGATTGAAAGTGCATTTTATCAATCCCTTCTTTTTCAACTCTCCCAACTTAACACATATACCACACACATAATATTTTATTTCCAATCTTTTCCTTTTTATCATAATGATGATGTTTCTTTCACTGAGGTCCATTTCCTGAGGGATTTTTTTATTGGCTATTCTGTTTTTATTGTTTTTCTCTCCTATCTGACCATTAATTATAAATTTCGAGATGCCCATGGGCTAGTTTACTTAAGACTAATTAAAAATAATCATTTCCATTTTTTGCCTTTTACACAATAGAAGTAATTAAATTTTGTACATTTTTAAAGATATATTTTTATCTTTAAATCTTTTAAGTTTTTGTTGAAAATTTAGTTTTAAAATACTTTTTTTAAATAAAGTTTTCTTTTAATATTTTTCTATCTGTGTGATTTTATATATATATACGAGTTTAGATGACTTTTAATTTTCAATTTTTAATTTTTAAAAACAAATTTTTATTTGTGAACTTTTTTATTTTTGATTTTATTTATTAGAATGTCACAGCATGTGTGCCTGTTACAATATATATATATATTGTAATGATCCGGAGAAGGTAGACTTTCGTAATCTGCACTACGGGGCGCCATCTAGGCATTTGAACCTAGAAAAATTTATAAAGTAGGCAGATACGTAAGTCAAAAAAAAAAAATTTTTTTTAAATATTTTGGTTCCGGTCGTTAGCCCATGTCACTAGCTCAGTGGAATAGCAGAGATTAAATAATATCATATCTTATCTAATTAGATTTCAACATTAAAAAATAAATAAAATAAGCCACTGCCAGTAATTAGCATACAAACATTTATTTATGCACATATATATAAGATTTAAAATTATTTTAGTATTAGTTTTACATTTTAACATTTAACATTATTTTTAACTTTGATTTTTGACTTTAATTTACATTTAATTACTATTACATTCTAATTTTACATTTTAATTAAGTTCGCACAGATAAATTTATGAAAGCTTGTTTATAATGTTGAATATAGATCGGTTACATAGATTTCACGGTCAAAAACATTTCAAAGTAAACATAAACGATCAAAATACAAAATTATTGATTACTGACAATTGCGGAGGGAAATTTATACGTAACCCAATAGTATTCACCATAAGATACTTGCATTGTCACCAATAACTTAAAAGACATCCGAATAAATACATTTTAGATACTCACCGTAAGGTATCATTATTTATCGAATGTCTATATATTTTGATCAAATATGGAAACGCAAAACATAGTTAACCAATAAACAATCCATGCAAGCGTCTATAAACAACTTAAATTTAATGCATTTTTATTTAGGGTCGAGTATGAATAGACCAGATAAATTTGCTTTTGCAAATAAACATTCTATCCCTATTTAACCTTAGGCTAAAATTCGTAGTCAAACTGGCATCAATTCATCTGATATATCGATGTATTCAATGTAATAAAATACGGCAGCACAAAAGGTTAAGAGAAGAAATTGCCTCTTATGAGATAGGAATATTACATCTATCTGCAAAGAAGAGCAATAAAACAAAAAACTCCATAGAAAGGAACTGCGGTATCCGACTTATAATTCCTTCCATAGGCAAACGGAAGTGTGCGGCGTATGAAGCGATTCTGCCCGTAGCGAATCAATATTACATCTACTAATCACACCAATATATCCAATCCATTGACCCAATTTAACCACGAAACAAATAACCTAAGATTACCCTCCCTTAATATAACTTTACAAATCTATACAGCCATTCACGCCCGACTTAAGTTTAACATTTATATAATTTAACTTAAAGAAAAACAAAAAAAAATCATGATAAAACTTAAAGAACAAAAAATAAATAAATGGAAATGATTTTACATAAATATATAAAAAAGAAATACATCAAATAACATTATTAATAAATTAAGTTGGTCAGATAGGATAATATTGCAATCATTTAACTCTGGAAAGTTTAATTTAATGTTCATTATTTATAAAGTTCTTACGGTTTAAAACAGTTCCTCTTTATCCGTTGCTTGCCATGAACGTGAATTCCCACGTCGTCCTAAGATTGATATTCTGTTGGCCGATTTATTTATCCATCCGGAGGTTTTTGTTTTAACTGGTCCTCAATGTAGAAAAACGATAGTTCATTTCTCTTTCTTTCCTAGCAAAACTGAAGGGATTGAATCGTGCGTCTGTTTCAATCCCTTCTACACTTCCGCACTACCACATATCTCTCACATCGTAATTAATCATTACCTCTCACTAATTAATAATTTCCAAATTTTCCTTTTATACCTATTCGAAGGATTGACTTGGCATTATGTCATCGATGCGATGATCCTTTTCGTTGAGGTCCGATTTCCCAATGGATTTATTTCATTTGCTAAAAGTTTCTATTGTTTTCCTCTCTGACCGATGTTTTTACATTTAAATGCCCAAGGCTGGTTTACATTTAACTAATTAACAATCATTTCCATTTCTGATTAATTAACCTGTTTTCCAAATCAAAGATATATTTTTATCTCTAAATCTTTTTAAGTTTTTGTTTTAAAATACCTTTTCTATTTTTAATACAGTTTTATTTTAATAATTTTTTTTTTATCTGTGCGATTTAATATATACGAGTTTAAGATGATATTTAATTTCAATTTTTAATTCTTAAAGAAAATTTTTAAATGCGAACTTTTTAATTTACTTTCATGTTTAATAAATAAAAAAAAAACAATGTAACGAACGTCTGTGCTCGTTACAATATATTGAAGCAGTCAGATCTGAGTTCGATCCTAGCTTCATGACATCTAGCCATAAGCCCACTTCAAACCCTAGTACTAACCTTAAATTTCCGATGCAATGGGGCTTTATACGTTCAATCCACGCTAATTTCCATAAAGAATAACTTATTTCATAAATGCGTATTAAAATTAATTAGTTTCAGATTTAAATTGATCAATTCTATTAATAAATTCATGATAGAATTATTCATGAATTTATATATTATAAATGCGTGGATTGTGCGTATATATTTGTAAATTTTTAAATATATATAATTGTTTAAAAGTTTCATTGCGTCGGGAATGTTTGATTTTATTTTTAAATAATTTGTTAAAGTTTTATTGATTAAAAGCTACATTCTTTCGATAAGCTTTCAGATTTTCCCTTTCCAAAAACAACAGTTAAAGTTTTATTAATTAGAAAAAAAGATAAGGATTTCCTAATTAAAATCATTTTCTGATTTTAAGAATTCATTTTCTAATTAGAAAATGAATTCAAGTTAATGAGTTTGAAAGCCTTATCGAAGGAATGTATCTAAAAACAACCAGTAAATCTAAAAACATTGATAATGAAAGAAGCGCTAGCCTGAAGGCATCAGAGGACAGTATATATAGCTCTGAAAAGTTTGGAGAAAAAAAAAGCCATCTTTGTTGTAGAGAAGTGCAGTAAACTCTGTGCATTTTAAATAGTGTTTCGATCATGGTAAGGGGCTAAACGTCAGGAATCTGGCTATCGGTTCCTGAAGTCCCCTGAAAATCTTCAATGGAGCTGCTGAATCTTTTCCGGACCAATCATGCTGCTAAAATTATGAAAAGCCACTAAAATGCTGTTCAAGTAATCGACTAAATGCATGCCTACGTTTTTACCAACCTGGACGTGTAAACTAAGAACCAGCCCCGGAAGAAATGGGTAATATGTTTCCATAATGAACCTTAAACTTTCTGGCCAGTTTCGAACTTTACTTTACACTCCCTTTTAGAGCTCTTTTATTCTTTAATGTAACAATCTTTATAAAACCTTTTATTCATGCTACTGTAAATTTATATCGTAGTTCTCTCAACCTCTAGTCTTTAAACTTTCTCTTTTCTTACTTGGTGGTTCATTTATTATATTATATATATATATATATATATATATTTGTGTAATTTATTAATGTTGTTATTTTAATTATATGCCAATAATCTTTCGACTCGATAAACTCCTTTGTTCTATTTGCCTTACGTAGAAAATATAATATTAAATCTGATAATAATTCTCACCCATTAGAACTAGATTTATACAGTTCTATCAATCATCGAGTCGAAAGAAATTATTAAATGTGTGTTATTTTTATAATTGGCTAATAATAAATTATTAGCTCCATTTCTAATCTATGCCACTGCTATTTTCTCATTTCACTAATATTTATTTATTCATATATAATCTTAAAATGTTTTTATTGCAAAAGGGCCGATAAAGGAATCAAATATATTCTAATTCAAATTTCTGTTACTCGCTATTAAGATTCAGGAAGGGCACGATGATTGGGGCATAATTAATATGATTTACAAATACTTTAAAATAGTTTTCGTTAAAAGCTCGTTTGACTTTAATTAATTGATCAAGTCATCATGTAGAGCATTCTATATGGGTTTTAGTATTCAAACGATGACTATCAAGTCATCATCTTCGAACGTTGCTGACGTAGGGCAATCTTCCGCTCCGTTAGGCTGGTCGGTGATAATATTTCTGTTATTTTAAATTATCGAGGAAGAAAGCACTTCCTCTCCTGTTCATATTAGTCAAAGGGCATAAGACTTGTCAGATGCAAGCCGCCATAGGACTTCGATCATCGACTAGCTATCGTCTTTCAATTTCACTTTATAGCTCATAATTCGTCAGCACCGTTACCTCTCTGTTCCAGTAAAGCCCGCTCTGATGCTCGTAATTCGTGATGAAGTGATTTCAATTAAAGTCGAACAAATTATCAGATATATTTAATTAAATAAGTTTTCCAATAAAGATTAAAGTTATGCCCTAAAATACGTATCTTGCTCTTCATGAATGGATTTGCGAATGTGAAAATAAATATCACATTCTTTCGTATAAAATTAGAGTAATAATTTCCTTTACTAATGAATACCTTTATCTGCCTTTATTTTCTTGTTGGGGGCATAGACATAGAATTCCAAATATTGCGTAATATTCATTGGCATATAATAAGGACCGCCACTCTTATTATAATTATAAACTTTGTTAAAGGCTAGAGGTGATTAATATAATCATTATTTAAAATTCAAACAAAACAAATTATTATTATTAAATATTTTCTAAACACACTTGGTTTCTTAGTTCTTAATTCTTTTATAATTATTTTAATGTTAATACTCGCTGTCTGTGTTGGCAACCCGAACATATACATATGATTCGATTTAAAATTATTTTAGTCAGTTTATTATCAAATATTAATGTCAGTTCAGGGATCTCTGATCCTCACCAACCGTTGAGCTAGTTTCTTGGCACATAGCACTGTGCCGTCGATTTCTACTAATCTGAGCTGGTGATTTGGGTTTGAATTCAGTTTGATTTAGCTGAGTTTGGATCCGACTTGCAGTTCTTTTGGTGGGTTTTTCGACTTGTACAATATATATATATATGCACATTACCATCACAGCATTACAAAGATACCATGGCTAATCTTCCACCTGAATACTATACCCAGATGGACATAAGTTCTCCTATATAGCTGTACTGATATACTGAATAATACTTTGCTAGAACTAACTATGGGCCATTTATGTTTCTTAAAAATAGAACTAGCCTCAACCAAGATAATCAAAAAAGAATGACTAAATAAACCCTATTTATATACAGACATATACCAATTTAACACCAACTTCAAACCCCCCCCCCCATTTATGTCATCACTCATATTACCAGGTGTTTCCATGTATTTTTTTTAATATTACATTCATAAACTTTAGATAAACCTAGTTTGACACATGTATCATTATGTAATAATCTTTATTCTGTAAATTACTGTAAATCATGTTTTGTTTTTTCTATCACAAATCCAGATTTTAAACTGTTATTGCATATGTAATATCATATGTCAACTTGTACCTAAGAACTCATGTTTCTTCATATGAATCATTATCATCATCATAATAATAATAACAACCACATTAATAATAGTATTAGTAGTAATAATAATAATCATCATCAGCCATTTAAAAGTAAATATGGGTATTACAACTCAAAAAAAAAAAGAAAAAAAACCCTTCTACACATGAGATTTAGGTTGACTGTACAAATAAATGTCCAGTTATAGAATATGCTGATTCATTTTTCTGTTTACTTTATATTTTATGAAGTTGTCTTTTAATTTCTTTGTTATAAAACTTTTCTTTCTGAAATACTTCCACATTATGTATATATTCTATTCTCCACCATATTCTCCCAATGGAAATAATTGGCATTGCATTTATTTAAAATGTATTTGAGATAATCCTTAAAATGTAGACAGAGTCATCCTCTTCCATGTAACCTATGCTCAAGTCCACCATAAAATGGTCTTTTAGGAAGTTTTCTATTGTTCATTTGTTTAATGTCCAATCCAACAAAAGTGTGGTTTTGCAGTTGTGGACTCAACAGTATCCCATCCAGCAAGCTGAAGATCATATTGATTGTTTTATGATCTTGTCACTGTCTTCTTAAAACTTTACATAGTATCCTATCCATGTTTTACATCTATACAATAAATAAGGTAAAATAAACAGTTCTATACACAGCTAATTTAGTTATGGTTATTATTTCCTCAAGATGAAATACTCAATCTTAACTTATTAAAATCAATAGCATCATACTGGAATCTGTACTGTTTGAACATCTAAGTCCACTTTCCTATTTATGAAACTATAAAGATATTTGAAATGATTTACATTCTCAAGTTGATAACCATCCAAGCTAAAATTTGGTGAGAATTTTTCTTCCATCACTGGTTGATACAGAACTTGGGTTTTTTGAACATTAATTAATAAACAAAGATTTTCAGAGGTTGCATTCAAAACATTAAGAACACTCTGTAAATCATGTTTTAAACTGGAAGAAGTACCACGATTATCAGCATGTTGTACTCAATCTTGCAATAGATGGTGCTGGAGTAAAAGGATAACACTCTTATTAATGGAGTAGATTTGAGAATTAAGTGATGTGTTGATATTCATATATTAATCCAAAAAGAAGTTCCTATAGTTAAATTAGAACTAAGGCTACTACAATATGTAGGTACTGACATAGTGTTGTATCTACTCAACCATACTCAAATTTGGCTTGTTTTAAAATTGTAAATTTTGAAATTAATCCAAAAGCTTAATAGTAAAAAAGGAATTAAATATGAATGTCAGATGCATTGGTTCCAGTTATTAATCTCAAATTCTCATTGATAATGGTAAAAATTAGAAACTGGTGTAGAGATTAAATTCATTTTCACTTCTTAAACAGTTAACTTGTAAATAGGTAATGTGAGTGGAGACAAAGAAACACTCATGTTTATGTAATCAGCTTTGAGATGCAAGTGATGTTTGCATTAAACTACTATAATGTCAAAAGCTGACCTTTGATTTAACATGTATTAATAATGGGACAAAATACCTCTTGACTGTTGTATGTTTGATATATATATATTTTTCATGATCTCATTACATACAGCTTTTGTAGACAGCTGGTGAAAGTGAGATTAAGAAATGAATCCTAAACTTTGTCAAGATCTTCTACAGTTTTTTCTGTCATTGTTATTTTTAACACACTAGAGATTTTAACATTAAATTATATTTTCTGTATATAAATTTTATATATATTTCAAACAAATAAGTGTTGTTTCCATTGTAGCTTAAACATAAATAAAAACATTACTATTATTATTTATAATATTTTAAAACTATTTTTAATTTTATAAATAACTCTTCTTCATAATGTCTCAATTCTTTTTAAAGAAACATCTAGTAATGCTATTTTTACTTTTATGTATACAATACTCAAAAATACCTCATGATTCAATGGTAATGCATCTATTTGCAATGTCTATTACCTTGGTTCGAATCCATGTTAAACATACTTGAATTTTTTTCAAACTACAGTTTAATTTATTTTTAAGTTGCCAGTCCTTAGTCAAACATTTCACACTAGCTATAAAATAAAGATGGAAAAGTTGCAAATGCTCACCTTCTGAAAAATAGCGAATCTACTAAGTAATGGCATCAACTGCTTGCTTCCTCTCTAAAACGTTTTTCTCCTGTAGTGGGATATTAAAAGGCTGTTGTATCTACCTTTCACGAGATATACAGAATACATTTTTTTTATTTTAATGCATCCTTTAATATTATTGTTGATCTGTATTGTCTTCCCTTTTTATATACGCCAAAATGATCACCTAGAAACAGCGTCCTTCATTTCCGTAACGTGTTCAGGATATTTAACTTAGTTATAGAATTAGAGCATCAATCTGTCTCTAGTGTGCTAAAACGTCATATGATATTTATAATCTTAAAATCTTGTCCGTTTAAAATTAAAGAATGTAAATCGACATTAGAAAAATAATAATCACTAAAGACGTTAAAAAGTTTTCATTTCATTTATAAATTTTCGATCTGTTTTTTCTTTTTTTTAGCTAAATAAGTGCCCTGGGTCGATTAATGCAATGGTTAGAGTCTTAAATTAAACCCTTGGATCGATTCCAGTAATGACACCCGGTGTTCGAACTCCTTAAGAACTGTCAAGCCGTAAAACCGTTTGGTTTATTTTTATTTTAGCTAAATAAACCAGCATAGGACAGCCCCCAATTCATACAATAATTATTTAAGGATGTTTTATACAGTTTAATTTGCTACTTATATATAAATCAATCTCTCGGTTCAGTGTCTGTTGGATCAAATGATTTCTCCTTCTATTTGGCTGTTTCTCTGTCACATGACTTGCTAAGCAGTAACCGTAAAATTAACATTTAATCAACTATTATATTAGGAGTATTAAATTGCTTCACTATCCACCTGCTTTGATTGTTAATATATATATACTCTTTGTTAAAATTTAGTTTACAACTCAAGTGAACCCATTATTTTAACGATATTTAATTAATACATATTTTATCTTTAAAAGCGTAAAATTATTTTTCATTTTAATTAAATATAATAAGCAGTATTCTTATGAAAATTTTTAAATCTTTTGAATTGAACTAAGTGTTGTTAGCATTGCATATATTTTTTTTCTTCCAGTTCTTTTCATTTGGGTTTGCAAAAAGACGCAGAATCAGTTCATATACCGTTCATCGCCATGGTAATAGTAATATTATGGGATAAGTAGAACTATTCCAAGATATTGATGCTATGCTTATGACGTTTTAAGAACATTCCGCAAACAAACAAATACCTAAATCATGTTTATATCCTCCATTTTACTTGCTTAAAAAAAAAATACAGAATTAGAAGAGTCAATAAAGAAAATTTTATATTTTTTTACATATTGTCGGTTTATCCAGATTTAAAATGCCAACGGTTTCAATTTCTATCGATTCATTCTTTCTTCGGTTATCGCTTTACTCTAATGGCCACCTACTTACGGGAATCATTAAAATGTTAAATTAACTCTGTTTTTATTATAAGAGATCGAAGGTAAATGTTAAATAAAATTGCATCTTCCTAAATTTTAATTCTTAATAAGTAGGCGGAGAAAATGCGGTTCAATCGCAGTACAAATATAAAAATTTGAACGCGTCAGCAAATAATTTATGGTCAGTATTTATCATGATCAACCTCAGGTATACGCAACAACATTATTTCTCCTCCATGAATAATTAATTATGAATATGGCTATTATTATTTAAAAAAGAAAGCAAAATATACATAATATAAAGAAATTTATTTTATAATCACTAATGAAACTCTAATCACATATAGATGTGTGTGTGCGCGCGAAAGAAATACAACTGGTTTATTCTATCATTATTTAATAAAGAAATCAAAATATACACAATATAAAATATATATTTTATAATCATTAATAAAACTCTAATCATATATAGATGTGTGTGCTCGTGAAAGAAAAATAACTGGTTTATTAGTTGAAACACTTCTGGTGAACACAATTTTTTGGTTCATATCCCTACTCGTAGAAATCTACTAATATATTCTTCCACCCTGGACAACTGTCATAGTTATAATTAACCATTTACCCACCTACGCCTAAATGGAAAGGAATTTTAAAAATCACAATAATCAAACAGACACACTATACATTTAAAAATGAAGGCTATAGACGAAAGATGTTGATAACATTATTGTAAAAGCGTGCATATAGATGAAATGTTCATTGCAGATTATATTGTAATAAAATGTATTACCCGTCAAGCGTTGGTGGCCTAGTGGTTAGCATAGCTGCCTTCCAAGCAGCTGGCCTAGGCTCGTTTCCCCGGTCAATCTATTACCCTGTTAATTACTCTCTGAAGTAGATATTTTTCTAACTTATCATTATCATTTCAACATTATTGCTCAATCGCAGGGTGGACTCCATAAGTTTAATCCAGTTTATATGGACCCATACCTTCTTCACATTTACTACAGTCGACGTCTTTATTTAATCATCCATCTCACACGGGATGTTTTTCTTGGGCTTTAAAATTCTTTTAGCATCCAGTCTGTTAGCACTTTTCCTAGCAATATATTCAGTCCAGCTCAACATTAATCTTAATTCTTTCAGTGAAGGCACCCAAATCATAAGCCAAGAATAAATTATTCATATAAAATTTACATGTGCTTATGCTAATATGTGGTTTTCACCTGAAAGCAAAGTTTATTATTTAATTAACAGCGGCTACTTTACGCAAAACATCACTGCTAATCAAATATTTAAAGCAAGGTTTTATTCATCACTCTCACCAATTTCATAACTTTCCTATTTCATACTTTATTCTTTAAATGCTTTTATTTACTTCCTGTTATTAATATTATCTAAATTTTTACACCTTTTCAATTTGTTGTTCCTACATTTCTCTAATAATAGTATCCCTATTTTCCCACAGAATATTTTTTCAAAAAGAAGCAGCAGCTGATCAATAAGAAATCAGCCCAAATAATACCACTGATATCAGAAGATGTGTCCTCTGTATGTTTTAGATAAATTGTTAGCTAATAGGCTTTAGAGGTTTAAGGTGTAGTTAATCAATTCTCTATTCAGTCATAAACCCTTCTTAAATTTGGAAATTAAATGGAGTTTCACTCCATTTTCCATTTGACCACTCAAAGATGACTCCCAAATGACATATCATAAACTTTTATAATCGTAAAAAAAAATTCCTTGCAGCTAATTAGCATCTCATATTTAAAACTAGTCATAAAATAATGAAGCTTCTATGTCATTAAGATGTATATTCATTATTTTTATATGATTAACAATACACAATATTTTGTATTTTTCTAAAAATGTATTTCTTAGCAATGCTTTCATCAAATGTTTTTCAAAGAGATTCAGTTTATTTTTATGAATTTGATTTATTAAAAACTTATTCACAGTATGACCCATAAGACAGTGACTGATGACTGGGTCTCCCTTCAAGTTGTCTGAAGTACCTCTTTGATTCAATGAATGGGTTACCTAATGACATAATGAAAAGAACACAAATTATGATGTGTTTCATATCTTAATACAATATAATGACAGCTATGATTACATTTTGTTTTAAACTGGACAAAACTACTGTTGAAATGTTTGAAATGATTCCTACCATATCTGGTAATAAAATCATAAATCACAAGTATATTTACATGATTTTTCAAGGTTTTTGGCAGGGAGAGCATTGAAAATGATCTGTGAAGATACAAAATACACTATCACATTTCATGTCATAATTCATGATTTAGACATAATAATGCCTTAATCTTTTTATGCTAAATAGAAAAACTATATCACTTTATCACACAGCTACTAATTTAGAGATGATGTTTCAAGCAGCATAGAGAAAAGACCACTGAGATATATTGTATTTTAACTTTTCTACTCTTAGCAAAAATTTCAGTTCTCCACAAAGCCAGTTTCAGAGAAATATCTTTTATGTTTTTAACCAATTGTAATTCTGATTCTCCTTATAATTCTGTGATTAATTTAATCATCAATAAATTTTTATCATGATTATCAAAGGAATTAAATACCATTATATGGTATTTAATTATTAGAGAAATACTAAATCATTCATGCACTTTACTACTGTCACACAATGCTTTATTTACCATCTTTTTTAAAGTTTATAGTTTCAATTGCCCCAGTGATCTTCTTCAGAACTTTATATCTCCTAACCTCAACTACTAAATTCAAATTAAATACCTTGGTAATTTAATAAGTACAAACTGGACTGCCAGTGCTTTTAACAGCTTAAAAGATAAAGTATTTCACCACAAAGAAGTAATTCATCATAATCATCAACCAATATCAAACCACTGCAGGATGAAGGTCTCTCCAAGTTCAATCTATCTTCTCCAATCTTTAGCTTCTCTTCTCCACATCAGCCTGCACAACGAGAACATATGGAGTGGACATTAGGAGTTTGCCCTGCTCGGTTTCTTTAAGACCTCCAAGAGGAATCAAAGGGTCTCCTTTCAGTTAATAGCAAACCCCTTTCTGCAGCCAAAGAAGTAATTACTGTAACTAAATTAGCTGCATATAGAACCATTATTTTATCTTATTTATTGCATGAAAGTGAAAATTCACCATTCTGTCTGCATACTATAAAACTTTAGAAAAGTTTCATTAGAGAATTCTTCCTGTAAATTTTCAAAAATCGTGACGAGATTATAAAACAATCAACATGTTCTTCAGCTTACTGGCTGGTCATAATACTATTGAACCCATTAATGTAAAATCATGCCTTTAATGGATTTGACACATAATACCAAATGAAGACTTTCTAAAAGAGCGTTTTATGATGAATTTGAGCATGACTTTTGTGGAAGTATTATCTCAAAGATGTTCTAAAGAAATGCAATGTTCCATTGTGAAGATATGACAGAGAATGGAACCATTTGTGAGCCACAATTAGATGTGGGATTGAAATATTTCAGAAAGAGTTTTCTGCTAAAGAAATTAAAATCCCACATTGAAGACATCAAGTAAACAAAAAAGTGGACCAGAATAGTTCTATATGTGGATGTAATTTTTGCTCACAGATTAGTTTGTATATATCATGAACCTTATTTCTAGAGTTTCTCCCCCTCCCCTTATTTTCTTTTTTGGAAATTGGAATATTCCTAGTCCATTATTAATAGCTGTTTTTTTATTTTATTTATTAACTGTTTTGTATTAATATTTTTCTTCTTATTTTACTTGCAAGATGAAAGATATTTGATATTCAAAAACTCAGTAAATGTTGTAAATAATTCTAGAATAAAATTGTGCATTGAAGAATATGATTAGATAAATAATTTAAACATATTAACAATAAGCACAATGAATTAAAAAAGTATTTTAAGAAAAGACAAGATTCGTGTAGAAAGTTTTAAAACTCCAAGGCCAATAATAATATTTATGGGAAGAGGCAAACAAACTGTATAACAAAATGACACAAATGAAAGTGATTGGAAAAAAAAACCTTTGTAATTTTAGATGAAATGTAAAGATCAGGTCAAAGGTCATCATCCCGACTTTGATTAAAAATCTTGGGATAACAATTTTGGCATCAAAGCAAATAAGTCCATACCTAGAAGGGAGAATCAAAATGTGATAAAAGCATAGAAAAAATTTTAGAGCCAAAGTAATTTTAAAAAATGTGAAGAAGCAGATAGAGAAAAATACAAGCTAAGTTTTATAAGAATTAAAATTATAATATTTCAGTAAATAAGTTATAATTCAAAATGTGGATTTAACATCTGCATAATGAAAAGATTTTTATTAATCTTTTGTGGTACTAAATCAGCTGATTGTACTTTTGGTGAAGAATCATAGCTTTTGTGTATAAATAATGCATATTGCTCAATTTATTCAGTCAGGTGATAATTAAAACAGGAAAAACTCACTATATATATAGCCACTCACTGCAAGCCAAAGTAATCAATGGATGCCAGAAGGCTTGTGCATAAAATCACCATCTAGTGCCTACTCATCCAATATCCCCAGACTAGTTTCTGGCTTGTGTCCTTCATCAGTGAGGAGCTTTGGATCTGAGAGCACTATGCCTATATCTTAGAATCTAATGCAACCCTCCAGCAGCCACCTTTTATCTCCACTTAACTACAAAACTATGAGAATAAAATTGACAACATCTTAATATTTTTAATCCAAGCTCATCAGCTTATATAGTCATATAGGTCTAAACTCAGTTTAGTACTCATATTAGGCAGGATCGGTTTTAAGCCAATTAACATCACATGATCACCATTTCTTATGCTTGCTTATAACTGTTATTAAAACAAGCAAAACTCACAATATGTATTGTCACTCACTGCAAGCTAGAGTAATCAATGGATGCCAGAAGGCTTGTGCATAAAATCCCCATTTAGTGCCTAGTCATTCAATATCCCCAGACTACTCTAGCTTACAGTGATTGGCAATACGTATAGTGAGTTTTGCCTGTTTTAATAACATTTATAAGCAAGCATAAGAAATGGTGATCATGTGATATTTATTGACTTAAAACCAATCCTGCCTAATAGGATAGTGGTGGCTATGGTTATTAAAGAACCAAAAACCCCAAAATGTATGGGTACTGAACTGAGTTCAGACCTATATTACTATGTAAACTGATGAGCTTGGATTGAAAATATTAAGGTGTTTTCAATTTAAGACTCATAGTTTTGTAATTAAGTGGCGATAGAAGGTGGCTCCTGGAGGGTTGCATTAGATCTTAAGATCTAGGTGCAGTACTCTCAGATCCAAGGCTCCTCACTGATGAAGGCCACAAGCCAGAAAGTAGTCTGGCATGAATAGGAACTTTATGCACAAGCCTTGTGGCTTCCATTGATTACTCTAGCTTGCAGTGAGTGGCAATAAATATTGTGAGTTTTGCCTGTTTTAATAACAGTTATAAGCAAGCATAAGAAATGGTGATCATGTGATGTTTATCAGGTGATAATGTTTGTATTTTATCTAAATTAGTAATTTAAATATTTTAATTGGTGATTACATATGTAAAAGTTTCACTGTATAACATATATATAAATAAGGAACCCCAGGTGATGAAAAAATTTGATTTTTTGGGGGCAGATATTCCTCAAGTAGGTACATAATAATAAATAAAGCAAGGTACATTTAATTAACTCTAGTAAATATGGTTAACTAGATAAATGCATAGTCTCATGATCATGAGCAGTAAATGCTGAAATATTAGGGTCTAATATACTTATGGGAGACAGTACTGAGTTGCTAACAGAAAAACACAACCAACAAAAGACAATGACAGGAATATCTTCACTGTTGCGAAGTTAGATCCAAATTTCATAAAATAAATGAGTCATAGAATGAAGAAATGAGGGTATTCATATAACCCTAAATAATTTTCATTAATATGTAGAAATGATCCTCTACACTGGTAAAAAGACCCTCTAGATCTGAAAATGAAAGAAATGTTACCACATTTGTGTGGTACTTAGACAAACGGAACCCATCAAATTAAAACTTCCAATGCAGAGATATACACCTGCTGAAGAAATGCAATAAATTAATTATAAAATTAGACAACCCAGTAATACTATATAAATATAAAACAATAAATAATTGACCTTAAAATTAAAGATAGGTATAGAATAAAACATGAACAGACATGTCTTAAGTTTATAACATGCAGATATCTATGATATAAGACTAAATCAGGGCTTACACAGTTATATTAAAAAAAATTATAAGAGATTACTCCCTATGTAATTAGAGATCCACCCCATAGGTCTTACATATAAAAGGAATTATTGATGCAATAGCCTACTATGATAATATTAAAATTGAAAAAAAAAGTTTTAAAGAATTGCTATGTATTCAAATGCACACATTTCGAATACCAACAAACAAAATAATATATAATCAGAATAGTGAACAGTCTGTGACTATGGCAACATGAATATCTCTACAGTTTCCTGTGGTTAATTTTTCCTTGATGCACCCTTAAGACTGACAGCTTCAATAATGGTTTCCATGGGCTTTGGTTTCCCTAACATTTTGGCCCCAGTCCAATTCAGCTGCACCAAAACACATCTGGCTTCATTGTATATCACTGTGACCATCATTTTAAGCTCCTTTCAGACTTTGTCTCTGCAACCATCTTCTTGAGTAACTTCACTTGAAATCTGCTGGAACATCAACTCTTCACATCTAGCTTCTATCCAGATGGTTTCCTCCAGCCCCAGTTTCTCATAACTTTTTGGGCCTATTCAGCTGCTATCCATGAACACACTTTCACTGAGAGGACTGCACATTAACTAAAGCTACTATCACTACATCTCTTTGTAAAATGGACTGGAAAAATGAACAAAGCACTTTGTTGTTTACTCTTTTTGTAGCTTTCTGATTACTTGCACAATTAATCACTATTTCCATATACAGTAAGATATTTAGGTCTATAACTAATTAATTAGTGCTTTTGGAATTCCTTTCCATTCATTAATTAGTCTTATTGAGAAATATTTGTAATCAGCAAATATTTCTTGGAATTTATCGATCGCAATTAACATAAATTCTTTAATTAAATTTAACGCTTATCAGTTCACGATTTAAATATTTTTCTCTAATATTTTCTAATTTTTCTGGAGTTCACAAAAATATAAATATTTTTACAAAATACAACACCTCCTCATACTCCAGAAAAAACACCTATTGCGATCCTTTGTCCTCTCAGGTGCTTCTCTTTCCAACTTGGAGAAACACTTGATTTTTCCAGGTTTTTCACTCTAGAAGTGTTCAATTCAAATCTGCTGCCGAACTACTTTGTTATTTACAAGATCAATGGGGACTGTGCAAGTGTGGTGGGACTCAGCTTCTGATGATGACTGCACAAAGGTTTTATTTCCTAACTTTCATGGTATTGCATCACGTAGACTTGCAGCAAATATTTTTTAAAAAATTCATTTCTATTGTGAGAAATTTTGTGTACTCACCAATTCTATGGTGACTGCACCAATGTTTTACTAACCAGTGTTTTCATTTTCACCAGGTTTCTCCTGACTGTGGCTAATCTTGTTGTGTATGCAGAACCTATTCACTACTCACAGGTTCGAAATTGGCTGTGCCAGCATGCTGTGTATTTGAAAAGCATGTATTCTGAATACCAACAAACAAAATAATATATAATCAGAACAGCGAGCAGTCTGTGACCATGGCAATATGAATATCTCTATAGTTTCCTGTGGTTCATTTTCCTTGATGCACCTTAAGACTGGCTGCTTCAATGATGGTTCCCATGGGCCTTGGCTTTCCAACATTTTGGATCCAGTCCAGTTCAGCTGCACACAAACACATCTGACTTCATCATATAGCACTGCAGACATCATTTTAAGCTTTTGTTTCTACAACTGTCTTTTTGGTAACTTCACTTGAAAACAACTGGAAAATCAACGCTTCACAGATGGTTTCCTCTGGCCCCAGTTTCCCAAACTCTTTGGCTTATTCATCTGCTGCCAGTGAACACATTTTCACTGAGAGCACTGCACATTAACTGAAGCTACTGTCACTTACATCTCTCTGTAAAATGAACTGGAAAAATGAACCAAGCCCTTTATTGTTGACTCTTTTTATAGCATTCTGATTACTTGCACAATTAATCACTATCTCCATATACAGTAAGGTATTTAGGTCTATAACTAATTAATTAGTACTTTCAGAATTCTTTTCATATAAGGTAATTTAGTCTCTTCCATTCATTAATTAATCTTATCGAGAAATATTTGTAATCAGCAAATATTTTGTGGAATTTATCGATCGCAATTAAAGTAAATTCTTTAAATTTACCTCATCAGTTCGCGATCTAAATCTACCCATCCCGTTATAATATATATATATAATAAAAAGTATATACATTGTCTCATTATACTATATGAAGTAATATCATTATTTTTAGATCTAAAAGAATTGATTATCAACATTTATTATCTTTCAAAACTGTTTACTAAAGCTACTAATATGATATTTAACATTAAACATGATTATTAGCTATCTTGTATATTTTTTTATATTTCCAGCCTCATTTTTCATCTTGCCATGGACATCCTCATGATATAATTTTTGAAACTTTTACATTTTGTGATGTAGTTGTAAAACTTCAAAATTATATCATAACTTTAAAGGTCTTGCTTAGTTTGATGATGGAGTTTCAGACTCTATAAAGATTTTTAACTATTTTCTGACTCATATGGCAAAAAACCTTACTTTGGTTTTTAATTTTGTAACATGAAATATGAGATGCTATATTTTAAAAAAAAAAAAAGGAAATCATACCAGTAGAATCAAGTATATTACTAAATCATAATAACTGATTCATAATACTATCTAAACAAATTGCTACTCTGCATGGGTGCATTGATAGAATGATGGATTCTGGACATCAAGGTTTAGGATTATTATCCAGCTCTTCCACATCCAATGCTTGAACTTTGTATAAACTTCTGAGTAATAAATCATTTAATATTCTAATTAAATTGTTATTACTATAGGATTCATGATGTTTAACACCAAACTAAAAGAGTGAGATCTTCAATTCTTGAGTTCATCATGTACCTTTGCACTAACCAATGTAAGCAGTCATAGTATTTTATTATTTAGATGTTTAAGACCAAGGTTTAATTTCAACTGAAATCTTGGGAGTCTGATCTGAACATCTATAAACTATAGTTCTAACATATTTTTCCCATTTGAAATTTGTATAAATTCTAAAAGGTTTTTTAATAGTTAATATCATCACTTTCAACCATTATCAATCCATTGCAGGATGAAAGTCTGCTCAAGCTCAATCCATCTTCTCTGTTGTCTAGTCTTTCTTCTCCACATCACTTCAGCACATTTCCTTATTGCATTTAACCATCTCATGTGGTCTCTTACTAGTAATGTACATTAAATAATCATTGTGCTTGCATAATTAGTATCACTTTATGAATGCTGATAATTAAATATTAAAACACAAAGGAACACTTTCCTACCTCTACCCTAGATTTATTTATTGTTTATCGGAAGGTAGTTCAAATTAAATTCACGCCCTCAGACTCTTTTCTGGTATTCACCTTTAATCAATGAGATTTTATAACATAAAGCTAAAACCAACACAGAATCAAATGGTGTTGTGTTGGTATATAATTATATGTTAAAATACTTGATATGGTTCTTTTGTTGTTATTTATCATATATGTAGCTAACTTCATAACATACTAACTATAATAATAAATAATCAAAAGTTTTATTTATCTGTAATTGCAAAGTGGAAGTAACTACCTCCCAATGATAGAATGGTACTTTCATCTTTTCATTGGTTTTTGACGTTTCATAACTCAGTTTCTTCCACTGTGTAATTATTTGGTATAGTAATAAATTCTTTCACTATATTAAGCTTGTAATATTTAAATTGTTTATTTTCAAAAATTCTTATCATCTTGAAGTGACAAAAAGTGACTAACCTTCATTCGACTACCCATGTTGCGTCATTCAAAATGGCGAATTCATATATTTAACATTTGGATTTTAATTTAGTCTGAACTTCAAATCAGACTAGATATAAATTGCATCCTTATGAAAGATTCAAAGGAAGCATATGTAAATTTGCATTTTATATGTAATCTTAGTTTGATAAAGAAAACTGGCGCATTGATCCAAGTAGCTGTGGAGATTTAGCCTCTTCAATGTTTGCCTTCGATTTTAATGGTTTATTTAATAAATGTAGAATTAACTTCGATAAAATTTACTTCACTTAAGTAGTTGTTTGCATATTTGTATTCATTAAGTAGTTGTTTTTATAATAAAATTAATCCCAATTAGACATTTGTTTACATAAACATATTAATTAAGATTGCTTGTAAACAGAATTCTTCTGCGATTCAATATCTACTTGCAGACATTTTTAATCAGAAAATTAACATTTATCAAACTTTTTTTTATTAACAAAAACATAATTTTAAACAAACAAAACCACCAAGGATTCACTAGAGTATTAATATGTTCTACGTTTTAAATTAAATTTAGTTTTTGTGTATATTTTTCAAATGGATATGTAAGTAATTTTGGTAAGACTTTCTTTATCTCCCTCTGACCTTTATCAAATCTTGCGCAAAGCGTGTAATATGATTTTTATTAAAGTCAACTGAATCAAAAGCTTTTGTTTTCTTATTTTAAAATAAATTAAAGTGTCATAAAATGTTTCCGCATCATATTTTTTAAGAATTTCTCTAAGAAGATAAGACACTGTTTTTCTTCAGCGAATGCTTTTTTTGAAACTTTAACGCTTTGTTAGACTAGGATGAAAATCTATCTAGTTGCGATGGAATGTTGCGAGTTGTTAATTTCAAAATAAATCCGTATTTATTACAAAAAAAAATGTATTTATTTTTACTGTTATTTCTTCAGTGTTTACTTTTTAAAAAGAGATTGAAACCAGTTCTCAAATGAAATTTTTTTATCTATCTCTTTATAGATTTTTTAAAACTGTTTATTTAAAAAGAAAAAAGAATATTCTTGCAGACTATGTTTAAACTTTCTTTTAATTTATAATTATTATGTATTTATATAATAAAAATAATGAAGTGGTTGTTCTATCGTCAATTCGAACACAACTAATTCAAAAACTTCCAAGCAAAACACTTAAAAATATAAACATTTTCTATATTTTAACGCGTTATTTCTATATTTTAACGTATTACATTATTAATAAAATAAGTGTATATAGTTTATAAAAGACATAAATTGCCAATAGTTAACTGATTTCCAAATGTAATTCACATGATAATAATCAAAACTTAATAAACCAATAGAATATCCACAATCTGTTGTCAGGGCAACCTCTATTTTTTTTTCCCCAAAATATTTATTAAACAAGTACAATGTTTACAGTGACAATTATGTATACATGGTAAATTAAAAGGAAAGCTAGAATTACAAAGATAAAAATGAATTACATGATTATAAATAAAAGATAGTATTATTCTGGGCAAGAGGTAAACCCGAATACCTGGTCTACTGTTAACACACAAGTAGACCAATTAAGCTCACCAACTCACCTAGACAAATTGCCTCACACTACCAAGAGTCACTTAGTCAATCTAGAGTTTGGTCAGATCACCATTGGAAAAATCACTACAACTATGAAGGCTTAGGTATTTATGCTAAATCTGATGTATTCAGTTAAATATTATCCATTTTGATAACATAAGGATCTGAACCTCTGATTATTAACAAAACCACTTTCAGCAATATCTTAGACAGAAGAAACAAAGCATTTTACCAGCAATCATCCTTACAATGCAATCAGAGTCCATGTTTCCTCGAATAATACTTTTGGAGCTAGGAGCATGTCACGGTTTTTAAATTTTATAAATTTATTCAGAAAGAATTTTCCCTCATGAATTGCACCGGGATTGAAAACCATTTTACAATGAGTAGACCAGAATGCATAGTTGATAAATAATGACAGCCTAATAGTAGGGATGGATCTTGTCTTAATACTGTCCTTAAGAGAGGTAACAAGGTAAAAATTCACTTTAAGGTTATCAGCAATAATCCTTCTAGACCTCCAGAGTCCATGGCACGAGTAAATCAGATGGTCAAATGTTTCGTCATGAGTCTGGCAGAGGGGGCAGATTGGGTCAATTTTGTTGATGCCTTGCCTATGGAAGAGAAACCAATTAGTGCTAATGGCATTTAAATTTATCTTAATAATAAAATCAAAGAATTTTGGTTCCATAGCCCAGCACCTGAAGAGGGAGATGATCTTATTATTGGTCAGGGCAAGTAGAGGTGTTATGGGAGTTGTAACAGGATGAATGAGACTATGTGCTTGCCAAATATTAATCCTGTTATCAAACGTATCATTCATAATTACCATGTAGCTTTTGATCAAATCAATCATGGCATCAAGGAAATTCTTGACTCTAGGAGGGGGTCTATCAGTCGGGATAACTGGCAAAATGACTTGCTCATATCCAAATCATTTGATAAGCATGGTGATAAAATTAAATATCTTTTGAATATGAATGGCTTGAATAGCATGATAAGAAAGTCCATTATACTTCCGGTGAAGTTGCATCCTGTTAATGCTAATTGCAACAACTTTACCTCCCCAGAAAAGTCGGGATGCAAGAGAATTCATTCTATTGATAAAAGTCTTAGTGATCCTCATGATGGGCATGTAATAGTTGAGCTTGGCCATGATCTTCATATTGAGAAGCATTACCTTACCATGTAGGGAAAGGTAGACTTTAGACAGACGTTTAGTAAGTCTTTCCATTGAGTGCAGAATGTGATTTTGAATATCTTTGGACATTTGGAAGTATGTTTTGGATATCTCAAAGCCCAAAAACTTTTGAGGATTGGCTGTAAATTTGGATACAATCTTCTGACCTGAGGATACCTTCCATATAGCTGATTTCAATGGGTTGATGGTGAGACCATAGTCAGCTATGTATTTATCCAATATGGAGTATAACTGAGGTAAATAGGTTGTTGAAGGGAGGAAGATGATTACATCGTCCATATAAGCCATGAGCTTTATCAATTTGGCAAGCCTTGGTACATAGTCACCAGGCAGTTGTTGTTCGATGGCTTTCAACAGTGGATCAATGTAGACTATAAAGAGAAGAGCACTGAGGGGCGACCTTTGCAGAATGGATGTGTTAGGTTGGAAAAATGAAGAGAGCTTGCCATTCAGTGAGACAGCAATTTCTCTATTAGACATGAAGTTATCTATGATCTGTATGATAGGAGTTGGGATGTGATGGCCTTTCAGCAGGTTTAGAAGAGTACTGATGTTAACAGAGTCGAAAGCTGCATTGAAATCAAGCTGGATAGCTATGACAGCCTGCTTTCTCTGTTGTCTAACATAATCAATTAATATTTTAGCTTGACCAATGGCTAAAATTGGTGAAGAATGTTTCTTCGCAAATTGGGAAGAAGATATATTTTGGAGTATCTTATCCTAGATCTTATCTTTTATGACAGATTCCAGGATTTTAATGATGAATGGAGACATAGAAATAGGCCGAATGTTTTTGAGGATGTGGGGATCTTCATGCTTCTTTAGGAAGGGTACTAAAGCAATAGGATATAGGTGGGGGATTGTTTTTTTCTCCTGTGCCAAATGGTTGGTCATTCTAAATAGGATGGAAATTGTGAAGTGGCTTAGATGATCTAACAGAAAGTGTGGTATAGAATGCAGTCCGGGATGTATTTTGTCTGGCAATGCTTGGTGTTTGGCTTTCAGCATATCTTCAGTGATACCATGATCATCTTGAAAATTAAAATGTCTTCAATGGGAGTATTAACATGGCTGAGACAATGAAATTTTTGTTCAAAGTGTTTATGGATTTCCTTAATCATTGGAAGGCCAACAAAAGACTCACCATCAATATTGATGATAGTGGGAGTAGGGGGGTTTAATAGCACCCAGTGCCCAATGCAAGTAGCTTCTAGTCCAACAGTTCTGCTAAGCCAGAAACACCTTGGCATGCTTTATAGACAGATAATCTGCAAGTGCCTTCTGTTTGGCTTTATACTGTAGCTTAAAAGATATAATCTCATCTATAGAAGATGAGGCAGAGTTAAATGTCTTCATTCTGAAACCAAGCTCATCCAAGTTTTTTAGTAATGCCAACAGTCCCTTTCGCTTAATTGTATGGTAGGAAATGATCTATTGAAGAATGCCAATAAAGGCAAACCATGCTTCCTCTATAGGTTTGGCAAGTATATCTATTTTTTTTAAATATATATAAGTCTCAAATGGTATGGCTTCTGTTATATTCAATTTTGTCAACATTCTAATGGTGTTGCAAGCAGGAGTGACATTATTAGCAGCTTCAATCTGAACTACTAGAGCAAGATAATCAGAAAAGACCACATGTTCTAATTTTGCAGTGATGAGAAAATGTATGTCAGGTGTATAAAAGAATAGATCAATCAGTGACCTGTATTTTCTGGTGTAAAAAGAGTAGGAATCATCAGGCAGATGACCCTCTCCACTCATAAATGGCTTATCTATCAAGTGAATATAGGTTTTTGTAAATTTTGCATTTGATTAAAAAAATGTCTTGATAACAGATTATGGATATTCTATTGATTCTTGAAATTTTGGCTGCTATCGTGGGAATTATATTTTGAAATCAGTTAACTATTAGCAATTTACAATTCATTATATCTAAATTTAATATTTAAGTGCACTTATATTACATATACTTTTAATCTAGATGTAATTATAGATTTGAACTCAGACTTTCAAATCCCCTATAATTTATATCTAAAATTATAAATAGGAGTTTGGTTAAAAGGTTGTAAAAATGAATATTTACTAATCTACCTTCAAGCAATTTGTCTTTACCCGTTGAATAACATTTATTTAAAACTTCTAGGCCGATCTCAATGTTTTACAGTAACATGTTAGCACTCCTTGTATGGAATTCAGGTTGCCTTGACAACATATAGCAGATATTCTATTGGTTTATTAAGAAATTGCTGTTAACATGTGGGAGTTTACAAAAATTACTTCAATACATATAAATTATCATTATATTATATAAAATCCATGAGAATGTTCATCCATAAAACTGCCATGGTCAAATTCACAACCAATGTTAAAAAAAGCTATTATGTTTGTACATAATGCTGTCAAATTCGCAATTGAAAACTCAAAAAAAAAAAAGAATACTTTAAATTTGTTTTTTATGAATAAATAATTATACTTAATTAAACTGTTATTTATATTATGATCATTTTATGCAAATGAAGTAATTCCACCCCTTTATATTTAACAATTTGTAATTTTTATTATGAAGCAGATTTTATGTAAAGAAAAACAATTTTTTTAGAAGAATTTTTTTCTCAATTATTATATATAATTGTCTGTAACCCCGTCGAATTCACATATCAAATATAACATTGAAATAATGTTTAAGACTAAATGGGTTTGTAAGTAATCATTAAAAATCAGTCAACATTTAGACAATCCCAATATTAATAACAATCATCAAATCAACTTTCTTTTAGCAATAAAGGTGGGATTCCACTTTTATTGCTAAAAGGAGGTTGCCTTGACAACAGTTTGAAATTGTTGATTGCAATTGATATTGGGATTGTCTACATGTTGACTGGTTTTTAATGATCAAATATAACAGGTATATTTAAAAATTTAAATTTAAATTTACTTTATTAATACCTTGATGGGTACATTTATGAAATGTACCAAATATACCAGTTGTTCCATCCAATAAAAAAATTACAAAACTGAGGGTCTTTCAGGCCAAGTACATTTCTCACCTTTATTTATAAAATATTAAAATCTTATGTATAATTTACATTAAATCTTTAAAAAAATTGTTAATGCAACCAATTAAAAAAAACCATAGCCTTTCCATAGCTGGCTACATCTGTTAGATAATAAAATTAATCTTTATTTAAACTTTCAGAATTTTGCATTTATAAGAAGAGAAATTATTCAAATGGAAGTCAATCTCCGATAATCCACTATTTCTGAAATATTATAAATTTCCACACACTCGCCTGCCAGTAAGAGTTTAAAAAACTTAAGTGAACCCCTTAAGTTTAGAGCATACATTCTCTATACACCAGACCATATCTAAATCAAGGCTTGAGTCTATTATGTGTCAGATGTTATAATCAAATTTTCAATTGTATAAATCTATTTAATCCATTTTATGGTCTGTAAGAGTTGGTGTATATAGAATGTATGCTCTAAACATAAGTGATTCACTTAAGTTTTTTAAACTCTTACTAGTGGGTGAGTGCATGGAAATTTATATTTCAGAAATAGCACATTATCGGAGATTGACTTTTGTTTGAATAATTTCAAAGTTTTTAGCACTTTATAATATTACATTTACATTTATAATAAGAGAGGAAAAGTTTTATTGTTAAAATTTGAAAAATTTACAAACTCAAAACAACAAAAAAAAACTGAACCAGGGGTGACAGTCTGCTTGCATAAAAACCATCCTTTAAATAGTCAATTATATGGAATGCTCTCTTTGACAGGTTTTTACAGAGAAAGAATAAAAAAGTTGGTACTCCCAGGTGTGCTAATTGCCAAATAGAAAAGGATTTTTTAGATTTACTTTCTAGCTGAGAATAGCTAGATATTCTTTTAATGATTTGCATTAAGTGGTTATCTTGGCCAGGATTTGAATTCATGTGACAGACATGGCAAGAATCTGCAGTGTCATGATTCAGGTATAACACGGTCAACATGCATTATAATCACCAGCCAGTCAAATCTACAATTGTCAAAAGTAATGTTTTAAAATGTAAATATTTTACAGATTCAAAAAGAAAAGTTTAAATACAAATACTTTGCTCATAACTATGCAAATTTTATTACTGAAACGTATTAAGTTAAAGATAATACTAATACTGTATATTTGGAGAAAACATTGAAAATATTAATGCTCTTTCAGTGTTGAGCATCCTTGTCAAAAGTTCCAATTCATATTTAAAACAAAACTAAAAAGGTATACAAAATTATATATTTAAGAAGCTATTTTGGAACTATTCAATTATCTCTCCATTACTGAGTATATGTTATTGACGAGCCAGGTCTTTAATTTTTACATTTACTATAATTAACAACATAATCAAATATTCTCTAAGATTTCTTTATTCATGAACCAAGGTTTTTTTTTTTAATTTTATAAGTCCTGATGCAATGTTAAGTGTAAACCAATAGGAAAAAATATTTGGTCATGTTTTTTTTTAGTTCTAAAGAAATAAAGATGGTTGCAGTGAACATAATAACAAGAAATGTAAAATTAAAAGTTCTGGTTTATTAATAATATATCCTCAGTAACAAACAAAACATTCAATGGTGTTTAATTGAATGCGTTTTGGGCTATTGCAAGCTATCAATCTGTTCTTCTTTTAATGCTTTTGACAATGGTGCTTAAAATCATAAATTCATTAAGATTGTACTTAATGTTTTCAATTTTTTTTAAATATATTGCCTTAATTTATTAAACTTCTTTTATGTTAATTAATAATTTGAGATTGTTCAAAAATATAGTTAAATAAATTATATATTTACTATGAACACAGATATCTATTATAAATATATCATGTAATATAGGGAGCAGATCAATAGCTCAAACAAGCTCTTATTTAATAAGTGCGGTAAGAGAAAATATTTAAAATCTTTATCTAAAATATCCTTATGACTAAATCAATTCGTTTTGAGTTTCTGGATTACCTCAACGAAGAGCTAGAACATTCAGACACTAGATCTAAAATTTCAACTCAAAATTTAGGACTTATTTCATACGTAACAGATTTTCTTCTCAATAGTTTCATATTAAATAAGTGCTGGGTTTTGAATTGATATTTTAGATCTAGTGTCTGAATGTTCTAGCTCCTCACTGAGGTGAGATATAAGCTCAAAACCAATTGCTCTGGGGATATGAATATTTTAGATAGAGATTTTAAATATTTTTTCTTACCACACTTATTAAATAAGAGCATCTTTGAGCTATTGGTATGCTCTCTATAGTACATTTTTGTAAAAACAAGCTTTTTAAAAGCAATATCATGTTATATATGATTTGCTTTATTGATATATCATCATGGAATTACAACAACATTTTCCTATAATATTATGGATAACAATTCTCTAGGTAAGTATATGCAAAGGTGTTATATCTTTTTAAAATTTGAAAGTCACTGGCATGACTTTATCACAAGTTATATCATGCTTAAACAAATAACTAATCTGACACTGAATATAATATTCTATATTTGAACTATTTTAAACTATTTTGCATTACATGATCACAATTTCTTATGATTACTCATAACTGTTATTAAAATAGGCAAAACTTTCCATACAGTAGCATCTTGCAGAGCAAGACAGAGTAATCAATGGATGACAAAAGGGTTGTGCATAAAATCTCTATCTAGTGCCTACTCATCCAATATCTCCAGACTAGTTTCTAGCTTGTGGCTTTTAGCAGTGCTCTATAGAGGGTTTAACCTGTTTTTAAACTCTATTGTAACAACACTCCTTATAAAATTAAATTTAATAGCAGATAAATAACTTAATAATACTAATGCTGATTAGGACTAGCTAAAATAAGTATGAAAAGCAAACACCCCATTCCCCATAGTGGGGATATTAAATAAATACTTAAACAGTAATATTAGTTATAATGTAAATTATGAGGCTATTTGTAAATTAATTATTGCTATATAATTAAATTAGAGAATAAACAAATATAGATACAATATTAATATTTTTTTATATTCTTTATTACTTTTTACAAAAGCATTGTAAAATGTAATAAAGAACATAAATGATATTAATATTATATGTATTTGACAATGCAATAAGAAAGATAAAGTTAAATATAGATATACTACTATCATGTTAAATATTTTCCATGGATTGTTATTCTAATAAAGAACAGAAACAAGATTTTATCCATGTAAACAAAGATAACCTTTGGCTTTGATTTTGCTAGGAAACTATCCTTTACTACTAATTCACCCTGAAGCTAAATATGTTCCTTATCTATAATAGCTCTTTGTTGAGGCTATTTATATAGGTGTGAGAATGTGAAAGAATAACATCTTTGTGACATTCTGCAAATGTGTAAATATTCCTAAAAAAAATCTCATAACTGATATTTGTAAAATGATAGAGTAATAAGTTAATATTACATAAAGAAGAATTACACTTCAATATTTAGCATGCATAAAAAAAAACAAATTCAATATTTTTATGGATATTTAAGAGAAAAAAAATTATTAATTTTATCAATTCTCAAGCTAAAGTGATTTCTCATTTATTGAAAATGGCTGAGGTATGTAAAATAGCTGGAAAGAACAAAAAATAAAGATACAATTGAATATAGAGAATAGAAAGTTTTCAATTTTTTGATAATTGTGTAAACCAATCCATGAATCATGAATTTATGTACATACATCTTGATTATGCTTAAAATTTATTCAAATTATAGATTAGGCAATATTTAATATTTAGAAAACTGTATTTCAAAGTTTGTCTTTCAAATTAGAATACACCTGGGTCTTGTTTTATGTGGTAGATACGTTCCTCAGAAAATGCACACAAAAGAAATCACACATGGTGGTCGAGAGGTCAGCGCAACTGCCTTGCACTTGCAAGCAGTTGCCTGGGTTGCGGGTTCACATCCCGGCCGATGCTATGACATTTAAAAAAAAAAAACTTACCTTGAAAAATGGTGGATATGTTCCAGTAATTTTCAGAAATTTCATAAAAGCAAAACAAGGAAAAATTACTCTTTTTTTCATATGTCATACCATTGGCCAGGAGGCAAACATGCAACAACTGTCTGCAACCAACTGCTTGCTTGCAAGGTGGCTGCACTGACCTCTCGGCTAACAACACTTGACAAGGAAAAATTACTTTAAAATTCACATTAAAAAATAAGGAAATAAAGTATGACTAATAAAAATTTCAAATATTTGAAAAAAATTAATACAAGACAAACTTTTTTTTTATTTTTTTTATTAACTACAGTATTTAATTTTACATTTTTTCATATTTATTTTAATCATTACCGCTATTTGAGAATATGCATTTATTTGTGAATCAGATTCATGACGTGTGTACAACTAGTGCCGCTTTTAATCTTGTGCTTTGTTAATGGTTTTCTGTTTTTATATTTAAAAAATGAGATTGCAATCAAAACAAAAACATTATACATTATCATTAGAAATATTATTTTCAGTGCAAGCCAGAGTAACTAGTCTGGGATATTGGATGAGAAGGTACTAGATAGGAATTTTATGCACAAACCTGCCTGAATTCATTGATTACTCTGGCTTGCACTGAGTAGTGCTACAGTATGTGTGAAATACATGTATAGGTAAAAAGAATGGTTTGGGAAATTTTCTATTGCAGAATAATTGTAATATATATATATATATATATACACACACATTAATAATATAAGATCTCAGTGAAATTTAAGATACTTTAAACTGGCGGTGCTATCATAAATTATTTTAAAAGCTTAAAAAGTATGGAAAAACTATTATTTGATGTTTCTTGAAGAATATATGTTAAGTAAAAACTTCAACTCTATTACTCAAATATAGTTTTTAATTAATGCTCTAATTTAATCCTCAGAAACGCTAATGATTAAAACATCAAAATAAATGTTGGAAATTGTTCCACTCTTTCCTTCAATTAGTACTTAATTGCATTACAATTAGTATATACAGTAATTAAAAATATTTGTAGAAGAAAAGTGCTACTAATCATTCTGGATAAATTATTCATTGAACACCTTAGCCATGTTAATGGTACCGAAAATTTTGAAGTTAATCATTTATTAATTTTTTTTATCAACTATTCTAGACTTTAATTTAATTTCATTGAGACTAATATTCATCCAAAATTGTTTAAAAATGGGAAATGTTAACTTTTTAAAATATAGAATACTTCAGGTAAGAAAAAAGTAATCTTTTTACTTTTTTTTGAGTATTAGTCATTTTAAAATTATATTCAGCTTAATGGTTAAAAGTCAAGATATTAATATCTTAAGTAGATTTTCTTTAGCAGAAAGTTATAAAATATTTGAAGTTTGTCCTCCGAGATTGAAAAAAATCATATGTGTGTGTGTGAAAACGATATTTATTGAGAAAATTAAAAAAAAAAAAATTGGATTGAGTTTATTCTTAGGAGAATAAGTTGAAAAGAACACATATAAAGAAAAATAAATAGAAGGAAATTGATATATCATTTTAAGAAAAATGGTATGCATGATTCTTTCAAAAGAAATCATAGAAGTGGGTGGGTAAAATGAAGTATTTTTATAATGATGTGCGGAATCTCTCCCTTGATAATAATATATGTAAATATATATTTTTACATGAATTGCATTATACACCAGAAGCCAATTGCTGCTCATAAAACAAACTCATTTTAGCAGTAGCCGATAAGACGGGTCATCTTTAAAATATGAAATACAGAATTGTATTATTAATTGCTAAAATAAAGTAATAAAACTTGCACAAACGTATTGAAATGTTCTAATACTTTGCACATTATTGAATTAAAGATACACCTCTGTACATTGGTTGAATTCAAATATATAACAAATTATTTACCACATGCTAGCCCCATACATAATCTTAGGTCGCATTTTTTATGATTAATTCATTTTATTTTTTAAAATTTCATAACTATCTTTTTTTATTTTCAATCTCTTTCAATTTTTATCATATTTTCTTCAAACATATTTTTTCTTCTAAAACCGCACATTATTTACATCAATGTTTTAATTTTATTTGTTTTGTTATCAAATAAAAATAGTGTTGATAGTTATGTGGGGATTTTGATTTTGTGTGTGTGTGTGTATACATATATATGTAAAGAATTATAGCCACTCACATCAATCCAGTTATACTATTAAGCCATTTGTTTATAATTGCTTAGCAATCATAAAAAATAATAGGTGTTTAAGTTATGGCTGAGCAATTATAACTAACTGGATTAATACTTAGAAACGATTGTTCATAATCAATCTGTGGATGACTATAATCGTATCTTTCTCCATTTAGCATTATGCTTATATATATATATAACCTCAAATATCAAAAAGTTAAACTAATCAATATAAAAAAACTACATTCGCCTAATCAAAATTAAAATGCTAGCCAAATTCGAATCTCAAAATTCACTACCGTGGTTTTTCTGTCAAGGCAGACTTTTCAAATGTAAAATAATAGCAGCCGCCGTTTTCAAGTGAGGATAGTCGTTCAATCTCCAAAAGAAAATGATAAAAAATACAAATATAAATTATAAATATGAAAAAAGATAAAAAAAAATAACTTAGATGACACCATTGTAATAAATTAAGGATTATACTTTTTAAATATGAACCATATTATAATTTTTTTCAATTAGACTGAAATAATTATTATTGCAATAATCTTTATTATAAGAGACCAGTAAACAAAACACTGGAGAAAATTCAAGAATATTTTAAAGTAAAAATGACCTGAAGTCCATGTTTTATATTCTGTAACATTAAATGAAATATTTTATATCAGATTTTAACAAATTACTCTTTTAGTTACAATTTGTATAAAAATTTTAGGTCTTTTCTTTTTGAATAGAAAGATAATATGCTGTCTTTATTCAAACTGATGTGTCTATAATTGTTTCTTTTAATAATTGAATTTTAATAATATTCCTTTGTTAGTGTGGATTCCGAACAACAGATCAATATTCAATTGTAAAATAGATAAAAGCTCTGAACTATTTATATTTTATTTAGCTATAAGCAATCTGCCATATTTAAAATATAGAGAGCAAATTAAATATAGAAATATTCTGGGAAAAACTCCAACATGGGAAGTCAGAAAAACGTAAAAACAATGTTATAATGGAAGAAGACATCATTGGAAAATATTCCTAGATCTTTTTGATGTTCATTTGTCATTATTTTAGAGCTGAAGATAAAGTAGAAAAACCTCAAGATTTCAGATTTTCTAGAATAAGAAACAATGGACTACTTATCTATATTTGCAGTTATTTGATTTTTTTACATTTCAAAAAATTATCTGTATCCCTTTAAGTAAAAACAATCTTTAAAGGAATAGATATATTTGAAAATTATGAAACCACCTGCATAAATACAGAAAGTGTGAGAATTCCATTTAATTTTTGACATCAACAATATAAACATTAAATAACAAAGATGTAAGAATACTGACTTATGGTACCTTAATGAAGCAACAATATGGCAAAAAAAATTTATTGCTAGATTTCACAAAAGATATTCTCTCTCTAAAGAAAGAATTAAACCAATGATTAGATTAAACCTAATATGCAAAGTTTTCCCAAAAAAAATTTACGATTAATTTTACCAAAAGTTTTGAACATATATTAAAATAAACAACATGCCTCTTAAATTGATCTTAATTGAATTGAAAAACTGACCAAAAATAGTTAGCAGATTTGTTTCAATGGAGCTATTAAGATAGAAAGCCATGTTGCTCTGATAAAATTAGATTGTCATGAAAGATAAACTTATTGTATTCATATCATTCAAACATTCAGGCAACAGTATGGAGAACTGAAATAGGTCTATAGTCACTAATTGAAGTTCTAGATATTTTCTTAAAAATAGATACAAATTTATTAAGTTTAAGAGATTTAGAAAAAACATTTTAAAAACCAAATAAATATATACAAAAGGGCTAAAAGTAATATATCAGTGCATCTCTTTTAGCAGGACTAGTGTCAAAACCCATACTAGAATTCAGTTTAAGCTGCTTAATATCAAAAATAATGACAGATTCATTAAACGGCCTCATTTTATGTTTTATTAGATGATTATTTGCAGTCAGATCTGTAAGAGGTTTTGCTTATTTAGAATGTTCTGAGAGAATAAAAATGATTTACATCTAGATTTTAATTATTATCAGTTTTACTAATTTTTTAAAATAATACCAAAAAATTGTTTGGAATCATCAGAAATATGGGTCAGTATTTTGTATGAATTTATAATTTTGTTGTTTAGAACAATTGTTATTGTCGTTAAAAATCATATTAGCTCTAATATATGATGCACATTATTTTTTTGTCATGTAATGTATTATTATAATCTATTTTAATTAATCTCTATTTTTGTCATTAACTTTTAGACTGAAAATTTTTTTATTGGCCGAGTGAATTAAAGTTTTAAACTTACAGAATCAGTAATAAAAACATATTTGTCTTTTAATATTACATTCATGTTAATTTCATTTGTAAAAGACAAATTAATAATTTGTCAGATTATGAAAGTAAACAGAAGTTTTTCCAAAAATAAATTTCTATTTATAATTATAAAAATATTCTATAGTGGAGAACCTAAAAAGAAGGTTGGTAATTTTTTAAAAAATCCTGTGTATGTCATTAATTTCTTTCTCAATTTACATTCATGTAAAATTAAAGAATTTTTACTAAAATCCTAACTATTTTTCTAAAATAATTTTATTTTCAGCATATTTTATCATAATAATTTATAATATGTAAAAAAAAATACTAAAACAATACTCTAAAACATTCATTTTCAAAATCAAAACAAAGAAGTTGGAGTGGTGAAAATTATTGACAAGCGCTGCCTTTTGTTAAAGATGAGAAACAACCAATCAGTACCTTGGATAGTCTGCCTTCTCCCATTGTTAAAACTTTAAATTTAAATACTATTGATTTTTTTATTCGTAAAATAATTCTAGAGATGGCAAAATCTTACGGTATGTTTTAGGCTTTAAAATGGCCATAAATTTGCTGCAGTAATACAAAAATTGATGGTTTTAGAGTCATTTGAATCCATGAATAAAAATTTTCAGTTGATGCACCTGGATGGTTAATATTGTAACAGAATAGTGATGACTGCTCAGTGACAAATTATTTTAAGGAATATGTTATCTGGATATCAAAAACCAGCAGGTGACTAAGTACAAGGTGAAGTGACTTTAATTAAAAATTTTATACTATTTGATTGTAGTTATAGATAGTGAACAGACTGAAGCTTACATCAAGTATAAGTCTTTATAAGATCCAATCATATTTCCTAATCATCATCAATCCCATGTACATATTACTATTTTAATAGTTAAGTATTTAAACTAATTTTGTCAAATGCTAAATCAAATTATTCTAGATATTCAAATAAAATACTTGTCTGTCAGACAAAAAATTAATGAGAAAACAATAGTTTTAAATAATAATTTATTTATTTACAACAATAACAATAAAATATAAACAACTTAACATCTTTTATAGTTACATAATCAATAAAATGAAATATATATGAGAAAAAATATTTAGAATTGATTTGAAAAATCATTCAAACATAGATCTTTAATTTTTCCCAAAACTTGATTGATAGCCATTTCTTATGTTAATAATAATAATAATAACAAATTTTTTTGACATTTAAATAAATGTTTTAAAAATTTTTAAGTCACGTAACTTTACCTTTATAATAATAATAATAATAATAAAACTATCAATTCATTAGTTTTTAATGCAAAAGGAAAATGAATCTTTTGCAAATATTTATTTATTACAGTCATTTAAATTTATAAAATTTAGAAACTTTTATTAGACAACTTAGCACTTTTGAGGGTGTTAAATGTCTTCATAGTCATAACCTATAATCTTACAAATTTTTCTTTAGTTTTGTCTATTGAGATCAACATATATGAAATGTTTTTTTTTTCTTTCATGTTTAATATATTTATCAATTTACAGCTAAAGTCTCTGGTATGCCATGCTTTGGGTATACATAATAGAAGCTAGCAGAAAGATTCCTTTTAATTGTGTTTAATAAATGTTCAATATGTGTGCAAGTTATTTTTTTTGGTACAGTCCTTATATAATCCATTATTTATTCCTTCTTTGATTTTTTGATTTTATCTAATTATTGGGTTTTTGTTACAGCATCGCAAACAATCTAATAATGGTAGAGATAATTATGCATTTATTTTCATTACATGGATATCACATTTACACAATGATTACATGTAAAAACATGAAATACATATTCAGAATAAATTTTTATTCGGCCATAGTAAACAAAAACAAATTAAATTGAATAAAAGTGATATTCATGGCTGGGAATTTCTGAACTGAATAAAACTGGTGAATGAAACAACTATGTTTGATAGGAATGCCTGCTGGTTTCTCATTGCCTAGCAACAGTCAAAATTCCCATAGCAACTATTAATACTCTTCCATTATCTGAAAATTAACCTGCATTCATGTTACTATTTTTTTATTAACATTTAATATTTTTGCAATCAATTAATTTTATTTTTGAATCAAATTTTAAAAATGAACAAAAAACAAACTTTTTATTTTTTACTAATTTTTTTTTTAATTTATTAACATATTATTATTTACTTCTTTTAGAAAAAAAATTAAGCCTTTGAAAAGTTTTACAACTCATAATAATCTTTTTATTTACTTTCAGAAGTAATATTGTAACCTATAATAGAAAGGCTACAATATGTAAATTCTTTTTAATTACTTTATCCTTATTAATATATATATATATTATTTGTAACTAATTTAATAAATTTTATGTTTTGGTTTTTTTTTTCTTGTTAATATTATTTTGATTATTTATACTTCTATATTTTTTAAACAATACTATATACATTCTTGTTGATATTTTCCCAAAATATGTTTTCATATTGTTTATAATGGTTCAAAGTGGTATATTTAATACTATAATACTGTGAATATAAGATGTATTTTTTTCCAAATTTTGGACCCCTTAAAGAGGGATGTATCTTAAATTCAAAACAAAAATTTTTGACATATTATTTCTATGAATCTTTGCTTTATACAATACATACACATAGTATTACAATTGTTACCTATGCAAAATAGCATGTTAACTCTTTTAATCAGTATGTTTTGGATTAATTTTGTAAATGGCTTTAATTCTCTTAAAGCACTACTTTTACTGTTATTTTGCTGATTTTACCATTATTTTATTGTAGGAAACTCTACCAAATAATCTTTAATTTTTTTTTACCACTAACAAATCAACATAACAATGAGATAAGAACCTGCACTTCCAAGGGGTTGATTGTTTGTTTCTTGTTTTCTACACAAGAGAGTGTCTGTCAAAATTTTAACTATTCCAATATTTTCATTTTGATTTTTAAAATGAAAACATATGTTAAACAATTCAAAACAAAACAACACTCTATATGGAGAGTGTTGTTTTGTTTTGAATTGTTTAATAACAATTATTGTGCTAGTATGAGATAGTGGTCATGTGATGTTTAGTGAAAACATATGTTTCAGGATCTTTTAAACATTACTCTGCTGATAAGGGACAATTCTAATATTTTCTTAAAGTCAAAATATATGTTTTAGAATCTTTTTTACAATATTTTGTTGACAATTCTGATATTTTTTTTCCCATGTGTCATAGCATCGGCCGGGACGCGAACCCACAACCGTCTGCAACCAACTACTTGCTTGCATGGTGGCTGTGATACCTCTCGGCTAACAACACAAGACAATTCTGATATTTTTGTTTTGATATTTAAAGTGAAAAACATATTTTAGAATCTTTTTCACACATTTATTTTTTTCAGAAAATATTTGTAAAGTACAAATTATTCTAGAAGAGTGATTTAGATTTTAATAGAAAAGTGTACTTTTACATGAAAGCAAATTGACAAATAAATTATAACATTTTGCTACAATTTAAATGGCCTGAAGATGATGTATCTTGATAGAACAATGAAAATGAGAATTTAACTTCTGAAAGTGAAGATACAGAAAGTGAATATACTTTATATCTGAAGATTTGCAATAAATTAGGTGAGTTTATTATATTTATATTAGTTTCAAATTTAAATACATAAATATGTGTCTTAAATTTGGGGGGTATTTTTTTCAAATTTTTCAGGCTTAAAATCCCACTGCATCTTAAATTTGGGGACATCTGATATTCGACAAAATATGGTATTGAAACAGTGCATATATGCTTGCTTCATTTTTTAATTTCTGCTATCTTTCCCTTAAATTGTAACTTTTCCTAGGACTCACACACATAAATAATTGGCGCACATGTGTGTGCGCAATTGTATACTATATTAAAGTATAAATGACTTAAAGCAAACCTAGGAAAAGAGACAATAAAATTTCAAGTTAAATAAATAATTGTTTGAAGTTAATGTAATAAAAACAATAGGGGAAAAGTTTTTAAATGGAAGTAATCCATTAAGTAAAAGTTGGTGCCTTGTAAAAGCAGAAAAATAGTTTTGCTTTAACATCTTTATGGTGAGAATGCATCTAAAATGTGTTAAATGTAAAAATAAAGACAAAAAAGGCCGGAAGCAAACACAGGAGAAAATCTGAAGTCAATACAATTAAGAAAAACTTTATGAAAAAGCAATTAGATAAATTGAAAATATAAAAATCCATTAAATAATCTCATGATAATTAAGAACTGCCCAAAGCACTTCATATATATATATATTATAATGATCCAGAGAATGGACTTACCATTATCTGCACTACAGGGCGCCATCTAGGCATTTGAACCTAGCAAAATTTATAAAGTAGGCAGATACGTAAGTCAAAAAAAAATTTTTTTTTTTTTTTTTAAATTTTGATTCCGGTCATTAGCCCAAGTCACTAGCTCAGGGAGTAGCAGAGATTTAATAATATAATATCTTATCTAATTATATTTCAATATTAAAAAATAAATAAAATAAGCCACTGCCAGTAATTAACATACAAAAATTTATTTACGCACATATATATATATATATATAAGATTTAACATTATTATTTTAATATGTTTACTTTAACATTTAACATTATTTTTTACTTTTATTTTAGATTTTTAATTTACATTTTAAATTTTATACTATTATTAGTTCGCACAGATTTGTTTAAAAATGTTGAGTATAGATCGGTTACATAGATTCCACGGTCAAAAACATTTCAAATAAACATAAACGATCAAAATACAAAATCATTGATACCATCAATTGCAGAGGGAAATTTATAAGTAACCCAATAGCATTCACCATAAGATGCTTGCATTAACACCAATAACTTAAAAGACATCCGAATAAATACATTTTAGATACTCACTGTAAGGTATCAGTATTTACCGAATGTCTATATATATTTTGATCGAATATGAAAACCAAAAACATAATCAACCGGTAACGAACCCATGCAAGCGTCTATACCCAACTTAAATTTAATGCATCTTTATTTAGAGTGTCGAGTATGAATAGACTACATAGATTTGCATTTGAAAAGAAAATATTCAATCCTTGTTTAACCTTAGGCCAAAGGTTCGCAGTCAAACCAAACTTCAATCCATCTGATATATCGATGTGTTCAATGTAATATGAATACAGCAGCACAATTAGGTTAAGAGAAGAAACTGCTTCTCGTCAGATAGGAATATTACATCTATCAGACAAGAAGAGCAATAAAAAAAACTCCATCGAAAGGAACAGCGTTCTACGTCTTATAATCCCTTCCATAGGCAAAACAGAAGTGTGCGGCGTATAATAGCGATTCTGCCCATAGCGAATCTCGTACTACATCTACTAATTACACCAATATATCCAATCCATTGACCTAATTCAACTACGAAATGAATAACCTAAGATTTACCCTCCCTTAATATAACTTTACAAATCTATATAGCAATTCATGCCCGACTTAAGTTTAATATTTATATAACTAGTTTAATGAAAAACAGAAATCATAATAGAAACTTAAAGAACAAATAAATAAATAAATGGAAATAATTTTACAAAAGAAATACATTAAATAAAATTATAACTAATTAATAAATAACGTTGGTCAGATAGGATTCTATTTTTTAATTATTTTAAATACGGAAAGTTTTTAATTTAAAGTTCTTAGTGTTTTCAAATTAATATTGTTCATTATATTTTATAAAGTTCTTACAGTTTTAACACTTCTGTAGTTTTATCCATTGCTTGCCATGAACGTAAATTCCCACGCTGTCCTAAAGAGATTGGTTGAGTTAGCCGTTGTTTTTTATTTATCCGGAGGTCTTTTAGTTTAGTTGGTCCTCAATGTAGAAAACGATAGTTCATTTCTCTTTCTTTCTTAGCAGAACTGAAGGGATTGAAGAGTGCGTCTTTTCAATCCCTTCTCCTTCAACTCCACACTAACACATATCTGTCACATCATAATAACTAATTAACTCTTTTATTTTCAAACCTTTCCTTTTATAATAATTTTGTGGATTAACTCAACATTACGTCATGATGGTGAAAACCTTTTCGTTGAGGTCCGATTTCCCGATGGATTTCTTTCATTTGCTAAAAGTTTCTATTGTTTTCCTATCTGACCGATGCTTATACATTTAAATGCCCAAAGGCTAGTTTACTAATTAAAATAATCATTTCCATTTTACAAAAGATTAATTAATTTGTTTTCAAACTTAAACATATATTTTTATCTCTAAATCTTTTCTGAAAATTTAGTTTTAAACTACTCTTTTTTTAATAAAGTTTTATTTTAATAATTATTTATCTGTGCGATTTTATATATATGCAAGTTTAAGATGATTTTTTTAATTTTCAGTTTTTAATTCTTAAAAAAGAAATTTTTATTGGCGAACTTTTTTTTTTTTTATGTTTACTAATAAAAAATAATGTAACATACGTATGTGCCCATTACATATCAGTAAACTTGCTTAAAAAAAATGAACAAAAAAAAATATTTTACTTAGGGTTAGTAATTACGGTACATGATTAACAAAATTTACAAAACATTCGGTTAGTATAAAGACTATTTACAAAAAAAAAATGTTGACTATCGTTTTCCTAAGGGCCATTTACGTTCACACCTCCTCCCACAAGAGTTCTATTATTTTTATTTTTTTTATACATTTTATTTTTACACACGGCATGACAAGCAAGTTATTTAAATTATTTATTTAAGAAGGTTGCATTGAACTAAATACGTTTTGAAAGATAATGGATTTATACGTGTATATTTGCAGCACAATTATAAATACCACCAACTTATTTATGACTGATTAAAATGCTTAAATAGGATTACACTGAAGTAAATTCCCAATGGTACTCATCGTAAGGTACCACATTTCGATCATAAACTTATGTGGCTGTGTGTGCCTATACACGTTAAAGCATAATATATATCAACAAACAAAAAAACATATTTATTGCAACCTTTTGACTTTTTTTTTAACAAAAATTAGTTTTAAAATTATTTATACTTTCTCGTGTTTAATATATATGCGCAATTTCTTCTGGCAGTGCTTTTATAAGATTTAAAGTATACGACTTTATGTAACAGATAAAAATATTTCATTTTGAAAAAAGAAATTTACTCAGGGCCCTGGTAGTTTATTAAAGATCGGCCCAAGTTGGGTGGCCAGTTATAATGATCCGGAGAATGACCACTTACCATGATCTGCACTACAGGGCGCCATCTAGGCATTTGAACCTAGAAAAATTTATAAAGTAGGCAGATACGTAAGTAAAAAAAAAAAATTTTTTTTTTTTAAATTTTGATTCCGGTCGTTAGCCCAAGTCACTAGCTCAGGGAGTAGCAGAGATTTAATAATATAATATCTTATCTAATTATATTTCAATATTAAAAAATAAATAAAATAAGCCACTGCCAGTAATTAACATACAAAAATTTATTTACGCACATATATATATAAGATTTAACATTATTATTTTAATATGTTTACTTTAACATTTAACATTATTTTTACTTTTATTTTAGATTTTTAATTTACATTTTAAATTTTATACTATTATTAGTTCACACAGATTTGTTTAAAAATGTTGAGTATAGATCGGTTACATAGATTCCACGGTCAAAAACATTTCAAAATAAACATAAACGATCAAAATACAAAATCATTGATACCGTCAATTGCAGAGGGAAATTTATAAGTAACCCAATAGCATTCACCATAAGATGCTTGCATTAACACCAATAACTTAAAAGACATCCGAATAAATACATTTTAGATACTCACCATAAGGTATCAGTATTTACCGAATGTCTATATATATTTTGATCGAATATGAAAACCAAAAACATAATCAACCGGTAACGAACCCATGCAAGCGTCTATACCCAACTTAAATTTAATGCATCTTTATTTAGAGTGTCAAGTATGAATAGACTACATAGATTTGCATTTGAAAAGAAAATATTCAATCCTTGTTTAACCTTAGGCCAAAGGTTCGCAGTCAAACCAAACTTCAATCCATCTGATATATCAATGTGTTCAATGTAATATGAATACGGCAGCACAATTAGGTTAAGAGAAGAAACTGCTTCTCATCAGATAGGAATATTACATCTATCAGACAAGAAGAGCAATAAAAAAAAACTCCATCGAAAGGAACAGCGTTCTACATCTTATAATCCCTTCCATAGGCAAAATGGAAGTGTGCGGCATATAATAGCGATTCTGCCCATAGCGAATCTCATACTACATCTACTAATTACACCAATATATCCAATCCATTGACCTAATTCAACTACGAAATGAATAACCTAAGATTACCCTCCCCTAATATAACTTTACAAATCTATATAGCCATTCACGCCCAACTTAAGTTTAATATTTATATAACTAGTTTAATGAAAAACAGAAATCATAATAAAACTTAAAGAACAAATAAATAAATAAATGGAAATGATTTTACAAAAGAAATACATTAAATAAAATTATAACTAATTAATAAATAACGTTGGTCAGATAGGATTCTATTTCTTAATTATTTTAAATACGGAAAGTTTTTAATTTAAAGTTCTTAGTGTTTTCAAATTAATATTGTTCATTATATTTTATAAAGTTCTTACGGTTTTAACACTTCCGTAGTTTTATCCATTGCTTGCCATGAATGTGAATTCCCACACTGTCCTAAAGAGATTGGTTGAGTTAGCCGTTGTTTTTTATTTATCCGGAGGTCTTTTAGTTTAGTTGGTCCTCAATGTAGAAAACGATAGTTCATTTCTCTTTCTTTCTTAGCAGAACTGAATGGATTGAAGAGTGCGTCTTTTCAATCCCTTCTCCTTCAACTCCACACTAACACATATCTGTCACATCGTAATAACTAATTAACTCTTTTATTTTCAAACCTTTCCTTTTATAATAATTTTGTGGATTAACTCAACATTACGTCATGATGGTGAAAACCTTTTCATTGAGGTCCGATTTCCCGATGGATTTCTTTCATTTGCTAAAAGTTTCTATTGTTTTCCTATCTGACCGATGCTTATACATTTAAATGCCCAAAGGCTAGTTTACTAATTAAAATAATCATTTCCATTTTACAAAAGATTAATTAATTTGTTTTCAAACTTAAACATATATTTTTATCTCTAAATCTTTTCTGAAAATTTAGTTTTAAACTACTCTTTTTTTAATAAAGTTTTATTTTAATAAATATTTATCTGTGCGATTTTATATATATGCGAGTTTAAGATGATTTTTTAATTTTCAGTTTTTAATTCTTAAAAAAGAAATTTTTATTGGCGAACTTTTTTTTTATGTTTACTAATAAAAAATAATGTAACGTACGTATGTGCCCGTTACAATATATATATATATATATATTGTAACGAGCACAGACGTTCGTTACATTGTTTTTTTTTTATTTATTAAACATGAAAGTAAATTAAAAAGTTCGCATTTAAAAATTTTCTTTAAGAATTAAAAATTGAAATTAAATATCATCTTAAACTCGTATATATTAAATCGCACAGATAATGAAAAATTATTAAAATAAAACTTTATTAAAGAAAAAGTATTTTAAAACTAAATTTTAAAAAGATTTGGAGATAAAATTATATCTTTAAATTTATCTTTAAATATATCTTTGATTTGGAAAACAGGTTAATTAATCAGAAATGGAAATGATAAATTTAATTAGTCAAATGTAAACCAGCCTTGGGCATTTAAATGTAAAAACATCGGTCAGATAGGAAAACAATAGAAACTTTTAGCAAATGAAATAAATCCATTGGGAAATCGGACCTCAACGAAAAGGATCATCACATCGATGACGTAATGTTAAGTCAATCTTTCAAAGTAATATAAAAGGACAAGTTTGGAAATTATTAGTTAGTGATTATGATTATTACGATGTGACAGATAGGTGTTAGTGCGGAGGTGCGGGAGAAGGGATTGAAGAGATGCACGATTCAATCCCTTCAGTTTTGCTAAGAAAGAAAGAGAAATGAACTATCGTTTTTCTACATTGAGGACCAGTTAAAGCAAAAACCTCCGGATGGATAAATAAATCGGCCAACAGAATACCAATCTTAGGACGGCGTGGGAATTCACGTTCATGGCAAGCAACGGATAAAGATGAACTGTTTTAAACCGTAAGAACTTTATAAATAATGAACATTAAATTAAAACTTTCCATATTTAAATGATTGCAATATTATCCTATCTGACCAACTTAATTTATTAATAATGTTATTTGATGTATTTCCTTTTTTATATATATATTTAAAATCATTTCCATTTATATTATTTATTTTTTGTTCTTTAAGTTTTATCATGATTTTTGTTTTTCGTTAAATTAATTATATAAATGTTAAACTTAAGTCGGGCGTGAATGGCTGTATAGATTTGTAAAGTTATATTAGGGGAGGGTAATCTTAGGTTATTTGTGTCATTGTTAAATTGGGTCAATGGATTGGATATATTGATGTAGTTAGTAGATGTAGTCGGAGATTCGCTACTGGCAGAATCGTTTATATATACGCCGCACTCACCCGTTTGCCTATGGAAGGAATTATAAGACGAAGAATGCAGTTCCTTTCTATGGAGTTTTTTTTTATTGTTCTTCTCGTTAGATAGATGTAATATTCCTATCTGATGAGAGTCAATGTCTTCTCTTAATCTTTTTGGTGCTGCCGTATTCCGTATTACATTGAATACATCGATATATCAGATGAATTGATGCCAGTTTGACTGCGAATTTTAGCCTAAGGTTAAATAGGGATAGAATGTTTTATTTTCAAATGCAAATCTATGTAGTCTATTCATACTCGACCCTAAATAAAAATGCATTAAATTTAAGTTGTTTATAGACGCTTGCATGGATTGGTTATCGGTTAAGTATGTTTTGGGTTTTCATATTTGATCAAAATATATAGACATTCGATAAATAATGATACCTTACGGTGAGTATCTAAAATGTATTTATTCGGATGTCTTTTAAGTTATTGGTGACAATGCAAGTATCTTATGGTGAATACTAGAGGGTTTCTTATATTTCCCTATGCAATTGTCAGTAATCAATAATTTTGTATTTTGATCGTTTATGTTTATTTTGAAATGTTTTTGACCGGTGAAATCTATGTAACCGATCTATAGCAACATATTAAAACAAGCTTTTATAATCCCATCTGTGCGAACTTAATTAAAATGTAAACTTATAATATAATAGAAATTAAAATGTAAATTAAAATCTAAGGTAAAGTTAAAAATAATGTTAAATGTTAAAATGTAAAACTAATACTAAAATAATTTTAAATCTTATATATATGTGCATAAATAAATGTTTGTATGTTAATTACTGGCAGTGGCTTATTTTATTCTTTTTTTTCATATATACTCTTATATTATATTATTAAATCTCTGCTACTCCCTGAGCTAGTGACTTGGGCTAACGACCGGAATCAAAATTTAAAAAAAAAAAAAAAAAATTTTTTTTTTTTTTACTTACGTATCTGCCTACTTTATAAATTTTTCTAGGTTCAAATGCCTAGATGGCGCCCTGTAGTGCAGATTACGTTAAGTGCTATTCTCCGGATCGTTACAACTGGCGAACCAACTCGGGCCGATCTTTAATAAACCACAAATACCCTGAGCAAATTTTGTCAAAATGAAATATTTTTATCTGTTTACATATAGTCGTATACTTTAAATCTTATAAAAGCACTGCCAGAAAGAAATAGCACATATATTAAACACGAGAAAGTATAAATAATTTTAAACTGTATTTTGTTAAAAAGAAAAAAGTCAAAAGGTTGCAATAGATATGTTTTTTTTGTTTATTGATATATATTTATGCTTTAATGTGTATAGGCGCGCACAGCCACGTAAGTTTATGATCGTAAATGTGGTACCTTACGGAGAGTACCGTTGGGAATTTACTTCAGTGTAATCCTATTTAAGCATTTTAATCAGTCATAAATAAGTTGGTGGTATTTATAATTGTGCTGCAAATATACACGTATAAATCCATTATCTTTCAAAACGTATTTAGTTCAATGCAACCTTCTTAAATAAATAATTTAAATAACTTGCTTGTCATGCCGTGTGGAAAAATAAAATGTATAAGAAAAAATAATAGAACTCTTGTGGGGAGGAGGTGTAGACGTAAATGGTCCTTAGGTAAGCGATAGTAAACATTTTTCTTTTTGTATATAGTCTTTTTGTAAAATTATTAACCGGATGTTTTGTAAATGTCTTCGTCAATCGTGTACCGTAATTACTAACCCTAAGTAAAATATATTTTTTTTTGATCATTTTTTTTAAAGCAACTTTACTGATATGTAACGAGCACAGACGTTCGTTACATTGGTTTTTTTTTATTTATTAAACATGAAAGTAAATTAAAAAGTTCGCATTTAAAAATTTTCTTTAAGAATTAAAAATTGAAATTAAATATCATCTTAAACTCGTATATATTAAATCGCACAGATAATGAAAAATTATTAAAATAAAACTTTATTAAAGAAAAAGTATTTTAAAACTAAATTTTAAAAAGATTTGGAGATAAAATTATATCTTTAAATTTATCTTTAAATATATCTTTGATTTGGAAAACAGGTTAATTAATCAGAAATGGAAATGATAAATTTAATTAGTCAAATGTAAACCAGCCTTGGGCATTTAAATGTAAAAACATCGGTCAGATAGGAAAACAATAGAAACTTTTAGCAAATGAAATAAATCCATTGGGAAATCGGACCTCAACGAAAAGGATCATCACATCGATGACGTAATGTTAAGTCAATCTTTCAAAGTAATATAAAAGGACAAGTTTGGAAATTATTAGTTAGTGATTATGATTATTACGATGTGACAGATAGGTGTTAGTGCGGAGGTGCGGGAGAAGGGATTGAAGAGACGCACGATTCAATCCCTTCAGTTTTGCTAAGAAAGAAAGAGAAATGAACTATCGTTTTTCTACATTGAGGACCAGTTAAAGCAAAAACCTCCGGATGGATAAATAAATCGGCCAACAGAATACCAATCTTAGGACGGCATGGGAATTCACGTTCATGGCAAGCAACGGATAAAGATGAACTGTTTTAAACCGTAAGAACTTTATAAATAATGAACATTAAATTAAAACTTTCCATATTTAAATGATTGCAATATTATCCTATCTGACCAACTTAATTTATTAATAATGTTATTTGATGTATTTTTTTAATATTTATATATATATATATATTTAAAATCATTTCCATTTATATTATTTATTTTTTGTTCTTTAAGTTTTATCATGATTTTTGTTTTTCGTTAAATTAATTATATAAATGTTAAACTTAAGTCGGGCGTGAATGGCTGTATAGATTTGTAAAGTTATATTAGGGGAGGGTAATCTTAGGTTATTTGTGTCGTTGTTAAATTGGGTCAATGGATTGGATATATTGATGTAGTTAGTAGATGTAGTCGGAGATTCGCTACTGGCAGAATCGTTTATATATACGCCGCACTCACCCGTTTGCCTATGGAAGGAATTATAAGACGGAGAACGCAGTTCCTTTCTATGGAGTTTTTTTTTATTGTTCTTCTCGTTAGATAGATGTAATATTCCTATCTGATGAGAGTCAATGTCTTCTCTTAATCTTTTTGGTGCTGCCGTATTCCGTATTACATTGAATACATCGATATATCAGATGAATTGATGCCAGTTTGACTGCGAATTTTAGCCTAAGGTTAAATAGGGATATAATATTTTATTTTCAAATGCAAATCTATGTAGTCTATTCATACTCGACCTTAAATAAAAATGCATTAAATTTAAGTTGTTTATAGACGCTTGCATGGATTGGTTATCGGTTAAGTATGTTTTGGGTTTTCATATTTGATCAAAATATATAGACATTCGATAAATAATGATACCTTACGGTGAGTATCTAAAATGTATTTATTCGGATGTCTTTTAAGTTATTGGTGAAAATGCAAATATCTTATGCTGAATACTAGAGGGTTTCTTATATTTCCCTATGCAATTGTCAGTAATCAATAATTTTGTATTTTGATCGTTTATGTTTATTTTGAAATGTTTTTGACCGGTGAAATCTATGTAACCGATCTATAGCAACATATTAAAACAAGCTTTTATAATCCCATCTGTGCGAACTTAATTAAAATGTAAACTTATAATATAATAGAAATTAAAATGTAAATTAAAATCTAAGGTAAAGTTAAAAATAATGTTAAATGTTAAAATGTAAAACTAATACTAAAATAATTTTAAATCTTATATATATGTGCATAAATAAATGTTTGTATGTTAATTACTGGCAGTGGCTTATTTTATTCTTTTTTTCATATATACTCTTATATTATATTATTAAATCTCTGCTATTCCCTGAGCTAGTGACTTGGGCTAACGACCGGAATCAAAATTTAAAAAAAAAAAAAATTTTTTTTTTTTTTTACTTACGTATCTGCCTACTTTATAAATTTTTCTAGGTTCAAATACCTATATGGCGCTCTGTAGTGCAGATTACATTAAGTGCTATTCTCCGGATCATTACAATATATACATACTGTTAACATGTATTGTTAAAGGCTTCCAGATATTATGGATTAGTAATATCCCCTTTATGATAATATATTAGCTAGATTAATAAAGCTATAATAAATAGTTAGATGAGGTAGAGTGTTTATGAATCTATATTATTCATTATTGGGATATGAGCTATCTTATTATATAAAGATTTAGTTACTTAATTTAAGCATAGGCATGTCCTAGCTTAAGTCTATTTTTAGGTACCTAGTATTGCACTACTGCATAAGTGGTGTGCATTGACAGCAGCTATCCCAAATATTTTCCATTATCTTAAAATATAATTCACTAGTTATTTCCTTCTGCAGGGCATCCAGTGCCTACTATATTATGCATATGTGCCCAATGACCCATTGTCAAATAATTCAAATATATAAATATTACCATCAGGCTAGGTAGATCTGTAAGACAGAAAATTTCAACTCCCAAATCCTACTGTATATCACACATGCACCTTTCTCTTAGGATGATCCTAAAATTAGAAACAGAAGCACCCCTGAAACCTGGGACATTCCATCTCCATTTTGGTAAATCATGCATCCAGATTACAAAGTCATTCCAACTTCTTATGATAGCAAGAGAGCCACACATAACAGATGCAGTCCAGTGATTCTCTTATTCCTATGTTTATGCCTATGCATATAGCCATATCCCCATGCCACATCCTATTTATCTCCAATACAGTAGGTACCTAATAATAATAAGTTAAATCTAATTAATGATAACCCATAATTTATTGGTTCATATTATTTTTATTACTTATGGATAAATAAGAAGACACACTATTGTGATACTTATGCCTATCACTGTTTTTTTTTATTATCCTTGTGTAAAGTCCAGTAAACTCCTCCCAATCCCACTGTGCATATAATAAAGCCATCCTGTTAATTTATATTATTTGTTACTAATAAACTGAACTGGATAGTATATGTTTCAAAGGTCATTTCCAAAAGTAGAACTAACTTTTGGTTTTATTAAATTTAAAGCTATCTTAAAAAAATTGTTTATTAGAGTACATGTATTAAAACACTCAGTTAAAATAGGTCATTTAAATTTTTTTTATAGAATTGATTTTAAAATAGTTTTCTTTCACCACTTGTTTTCAATAAATTTGATTAAAAACAAGCAAACTTGTTAATTACATTCCTGTCTCTTTTATTTTAATCATTTCTAAGTTCATTCTAAAAGTGGAGATTTAATTTTGTATTGTTTTTGTTTAACAAAATCCCTGGTTAGAATTCCTAATTAGTGTGAGCAGAAGATTGAGATTTGCCCTGCCCTAAGGCATAGAATTCAACAAGAAGAAAAGTTTACATAGGAAATGTAGCATGGGTGTAAATAACCCTGCAAATTTTGGGACAATAGTTTTTAGATTAGCTTGGCTAGCAGTGAGATTCAGTATTCATTTTCACACTTTGATTATGCTGCTAAGATTCATACCGTATTGGTAGCAGTTTTGACATTTAATTTCTCTTAAAAATTTGCAGTTGTTAAAAGATTTTGTTTTCTTCACAAGATGTCAAAATATACTACTGTATGTTTTGTAAACTGCTAGCTTAAACAAATGACAGACCCACACCTGCCAGCTGTTGTTCAGTCATGCTGTAAAAGTGTAAAATAAACCAGATCTCCAAAATGCCTCTACACTTGCTGTTGTAAAAGGATGAAACACCTGAAATATGAACTTAAATAAAAGTGTGCATTCTTTGAAACTATGCAAACTTTGCTTTACCGTAAGGTAAATATTTTCTTTTATTCTTTCCAGGGTAAATTCTTTTATTTAAATCTCCTCTCAATCTAAAATAAATTTGTAGACTTTATAATTATTTAACTTCCTATTTATTCACTGTATTTGCTTTTCATTGTATTAATATGTCTTGGAATCTTAGTTTTAAGATTCCAAGTTTGCTTTCAATTTTATTTATCGGAGAGTGTCTAATGAGTTTGTATTTTTATATGCTTAATATATCTTTAATTATATGCCTAACTTTTTAAAAAACCTTTGGTAGTCTTGTGTAATTTTAAATTGGCTCATCTGTATTTATTTTATTGTCCTATAATTGATTTAAAATACTGTGCTTGCACTTTTGCAAACCACAAAGTTTTTTGGCTGGTGGTTTATCATATTTATTATTCTGTTTTTCCAGGGTTGGAGATTTTGTTTCTCTTTTATAGATTATGTAATATTGTAATCATAGTTTTCTCTTGTCTTAGGGTAAATCAATCATATTTGCTTTAGACGTAGTATAACATAAAGCAGTTCTTCCATCACTATGATGTTCTTGGATCCAACACATTTTCCAGGCCAAGAAATGCTCACCGGTGCTGATTTCATTGATTTCCTACAAGACCATATTTGTGTTTATGTCTTCAAATAGGAAACTGGAATTGAAGTTCTTTGTAATTTTATAAATCGCCAGCAGAAAGATAATATTAATCCTCTTATAAACTACAGGTGAAAGAGAGTTTCTTTCTGCTAAAGTATTTGATGTCTTAATATTTTCTACTCATATACACTCTCTGATAAACTAACATATAAAAAAAAATCTAGATCAATGTTTATATATTGCTTGCTAGATTTATCTTGTCTTTATGTGTGGCTTTAAATTTTATCAGAGCATGTACCCAGAACTTGGTTTGTAAGTTCATTTGTAATTATAATTATTTCACTTTCTTAAAATGCTTGGACAGATGTAACTGGTTTTCTAATTATTTACTTGTCTTCTACTGAGACCTCTAATTATTATTCTCAGATTAGTTTTGGTGCATCATTTGGTTGGGGATTCATCAGTTTTAAATGTCTGTTTTTATTATATCATAGATTTAATATTTTATTAATTTGAAATCATTTATGTCAGAGTATTTTCTGATTTTGTTATTTCATTAAATTGGAGACATAAATTTCTTCACATTTTTATAATTTATACTTCAACGTATTAATCATATTTTCTTTTGTTCTTGGGGTAAATCAATCATGTTTGCTTTAAACATAATATAACATGCAGCAGTTCTTTCGGCAATATGACATTCTTGGTCCTGACACATTTTCCAGCCCAAGAAATTCTCACCAGTGCTGGTTTCATTGATTTATTTCAAGAACATATTGTTTTCATATCTGTGATTGGGGAAACCAGTGTTCAGGTGAATTCTCAGCTGAAAGAAATTTGTTCTTCCCTTTCTAATCCACTATTAAAAAATTAGTCTGTCTGTCAGAGTGTTGAATTTTATTTTTTCAGGTACATGCCTAATATAACTTTATTTGTTGTATTATAAACTTTTACTTTATAATTTATATTCCTCACACATGAAATTTAAAAATTGTTTGAACTTAATTTGGCTGATGTTGGTCTTAGTGCTTTTATTTCTCAATTGTCTGAACCATATATAAGATTTCTTGTTTCTCCCTGAATCTAGTCAGCACAAAGCATCATCCTCATCCATTTTTGATCACAGTAAATATATTTTACATGTGATGTGATGTGATGTGATGTACTGTAGCTTCTCCTTAAACAAAGTCAAGAATCTCTCAACAATTATGAGAAGAGAAACATGTTAGCTACTTTATTTTACATTCACCAGTCTAAGTTTTCTCATATTCTGCTCCATCCCATTTCCACAACATAATTTTTGTCAACTCTATGGTCTTTATATCTAAATCCCCCCTTATCTTTTCCCAAACCCAGCATAAAAACCAATAATCCACTTTCTGTATAATCACTTTTTTCATATTTATTCTTCCATAGCTTCATTATATGTACCCTTTCTGTTTTCAAGCATTTACATTCAATTAACAGATACCTAATATTTTATATTCCTTCCTTACATAATTTACAGACTAAATCACCCATAGTTTTCCATTTACTTGTATATTCTCTTGTTGCTAAAGATCCCATTCAAGTCTTAAACAATAAACTACTTTCCTTACTATTATCATTTATTAACTCGCACCTAATATTCTGTTTATTTCTATATATATTTAAACTCTTTTTACTCTCCATACTAGTTCTCCATCTTTCTAACTTCCTGTTCTTTATTAATAAATCTATTCTTTTATCCCATTCCTTACCACTATATGTGGTATCAAAAATAGATTGAGTGTCTGGTACAAAACATTATTTTATATAAATTATGTATTGTCATCATCAATGCTGATCAGAATCCCTGGGTTCATAGTTAAGAAGTAGTTAAGTTTGAGTCTATGCATATCCATGAGGTAAGTAGGGCTATATGAAAATAGTAAGCTGTGTTAATGCCAAGGGTTAATTATGTAGAAGAGACTAGGGAATCTAGGCAGGGTTTAAACTAAGATTGTAGAGGGCACAATGTTTAAACTAAGATTGTAGATGGCACGATATCACTATGCATGCTGTTTGAGAGCATCTGCTTGGTATCTTGGTCTTGTTAGCAAATTATACATGTTTGACCATTAGAATATGTTTTTTGATTGCCCTTATATTGCTGCTATCCATACTTCAGTTCTTTTTAAATTAAGCCCATTCATTTTACTCCTATTTTTTTTTATTATACATTTCACTTATTATTTTATTCATTTTTTTTTGTTTTGTTATCCTCTTTATCTCTATCAATCTTCAACAGCAGTCCTATAACCAATGTTTCATTTTTATATTATATTCCTCCTTATTAATAATAATAATCATAAGAAATAAAGAAAACATTGGGCAGCAACTTACAGTTTTGAAAATAACAGTCTTTAAAGAACAAACTGGTGTAAGTGTTGGATTATGTTAAATATATATATATGCATGTAGTTATATGTTGCCTTGGATGATTTAATACAGAAGATCAATAGTATATTAAAATGTAAATCCATGCATTACAGCCCAATTCTGTTTTTTTGGCGGAGTTCAAATTTCCTATGCTCTTGTAAACAATAACGTTTTTTTTTACCAAATATCAATTATAGAAATATTTAAGGTAAATGTCTATTTTAATAATCCCTTGATAAATGTATACCACGATCAAAATTTAAAAACTTTCATTTTTATCCTAAAATGATAGCAAAATAGGGCTCTTTAGACTAAGTGTAATGTTTATCTCTTTGCTCAAATTATCCAAACATCAGGCAGGTGGAATGTTTTTGACTAATAAATTATTTTATAGATCAAATTGTCTAATGAGAATTTTTTTAATGTTTTTTTTTATAAAATTTATTTCTGTAAACATTATGTAATTTTCTGCTGTTTATTATTATCTCCCTCTCCCTTGTACCCACACATTTACTTTTAAGTTAAAAAAAGTCCTTGATGTATTTTGTAAATTTCTTTTAATCAAATAAAGTTTTATTTAAACATTTTTGGTTTATTACTCCCATAAAACTTATCTGCTGCTTTCAAATCTCAAGTAAGTGGAACTAAACAAAAGATAAATCTTTGATTTCGATGTATTGCCAATAATTCTTGCAGACAGAAGCAGGAAGTTGGAATTAAAATAAATCAGAGAAAAGTTTAAATGCAAAGTTAAAATAGGTAATATGTAAATATATTTTCAAATTTTTTGTTTTTTATAATCTTATATATCCTTATGGCCAGTACTTTTCTTAAGAAAGTTGTGACTATAAATATGCTTCCTTTTTTTATTATTCTCTCTAATATTCCTGTACAATTCTTCTATTTAATATATATATAATAAATCAATCCCTGTTTGTTAGACTCATTTTATTATTTCAATAAACCTTTCATCCCTGCCCACATCTACTTGATCCTTCCAATTTACCTTTTTATTTTCCAACAAACCCATACATCTGAAATGTTTACTTTTTTGTTTTATATAGAATCACAGCCTAAATTTGTAATTAGCTCTTTAAATGGTCACATAAAATAGGAATATGGCTTATTTCTCGGGAGTTCATTAAAAGTTGGAGCATCAGACCTGTAAGTGCCAAAATCAATCCTGGGACTTTTCATTCCCAAGTCAAATGTTCTATCAATTATCCCAAACCATTCAATAGTAATAAGATGGTAATGACTTTATTGCCTGGATGTTCATAAGAAATTTGAGTACAAGAACTGGGTCAGAATCGATCCTGGAATCCCCCAATACCAAATCAGACACTTTACTGCACCAAACTGCACAAAGTGATGAGCACATAATAAATTATTACTCTTATTAAAAGTCTGGTTATCCACTATAATTCTTATAATGAATAAAGATAATTAAAGAAAAAAATTGTTAGCCTTCTAACAGCTTATACTCACTCCAAACCTCTGAAATATTTACCAGTTTTAAGATCCATTTTAAAATTATTATTTTTTATTGCTTTATTTATACAATAGATTTTTAGTTTCCTTGTGATTTTTTGTATATAAAAATAATATTCTTAAGTATATGTTTAAGTTAATAGGGCTGGGTTACTATAAATATGCTTTATTTAAACATGTTAAGTAATATAATGATAAAGTTTAATAATAATCAAATTATGGATTTTAAATCTTAGATAATTCTCCCTTATATACTTTCTGTATCGTCAATATGAAGAAATAGTGTGCTAAAGAATATATCTTTTCACCTGATTTACTATGTAAATAATCTTTTAATTTGCGAAGCGCAGATAGTTGAAAATTGAAATAAATTGAGATACTGCCATATCTTTAGTGCTCATTAATACTTAACCCACAGCCAATCAGATGTCATAGATAACTGTCCAAATAACATCCAAACCTAAACACACAACAAAGATTTTATGAGAAAAGGGCAACCAACCTCTTTTCTCTACTTTTCTTTTTATATATCTAAGCCAGTCGTAAGCATTTAGGTTTGAAAGTTTGAAGCTTTAAATATCTTCACAATTAACTCACTGAGTCTAAATCATAAACGTACAATGCGAAATCCTATGATTTACTATGAAGTAGTTTTTAGAATACATAAAAAGCAGTAAACTATGTAAATATTTTAATTTGCAAAGCGCAGATAGTTGAAAATTGAAATAAATTGAGATACTGCTAAATCTCTAGCACTTGTAACCGACAGCCAATCAGATGTCATAGATAACTGTCCAAATGACATCCAAACCTAAACACACAACAAAGATTTTATGACTGGCTTAGATATATAGAAAGAAAAGTAGAGAAAAATCTTTTTTGTGTGTTTAGGTTTGGATGTCATTTGGACAGTTATCTATGACATCTGATTGGCTGTCAGTTAAATATTAATGAGTGCTAGAGATTTGGCAGTATCTCAATTTATTTCTAATTTACTATGATTATGGAGCAACAAGGGCTCTGAAAGCACTCAGTCTGATGAAATTATAATATAAAAAGCCTGTAAATTATTATATAAAAGTTTCACTGCAATGTTATTAATTAATTAACAATTGTAAACATAGAATTGGTCCTAAGAAACATCCTTGTATTATTTATTGATTAAATGTCAGGAACATAATTGTTCTTATGTTCACTATGGCCAATGGCAAACAGCAATGTAAGACTTAAATGGCATATATATTGTTACAATAAGGCTAAATTGGATTCTTCTATGTCATCAGTATTTTTGGAGCATGGGTGTTTATTTGAACATGTTTTCAATATTAGTGAAATAAAAATGGTTAAATACTGAGAGCAATGATAAGAAAACTTAAAATTAAAGAGATTTGCTTTATTTCTAATGGTAAGTATAAAGTCTAATAGTGTTCAGTTGAATACTGTTTGTGATACATGCAATTAGAATGATGGCTTCATAACTTCTAATGTTATGGGTATCGTGGAAAATAGTTTTATAAATTTTATACCATTTGTCTTTGGCACAGATGTTCATCACTGAAATTGCATTTAGATTATATTGCTATTTATTAACTACTATTTATCTCCATATCATTGGAATACCTTGTGTTTACATTAACACTTTTTATTAAATAGAATTGATGGAACTTAAATTGATTCCTTATACAGAGAGATTATCACCAATACAAAATTTCTTTTTCTAGAGCCTTTTAGATTTGTGAATTTTTCAGATTTCAATAATAAACCTATCCTCTCTCATTATTAATCCAAATTTTGCTGAAATTTAAATAAGCATTAATTTTACTATCTATCTACTGGTCTATATATCATCTTTATCATTCATTAATCCACTGATTTGACAATAAGGGATGAATTGCAAACATATTATCCCCTTGTATGACTTACTGTATGACTCCAAAATTGTCAATCCCATCCATTCTGTAATGTTATTCATCCATGACAATAATGGCCATCCTTTTCTTCTAAATCCAAAAATGGCATTCTTATATATACATATATATATTATGCAAGTCCACATGTTTTATCGCCCATTTTAAGCCACCAGTTACAGAAACTTGTATAATTGTCTATCTAAATAAATATTTTCTTAAATTATTTAATAAAATAGTACTTACAACTGAATAAGTTGAAATATAGGGAATGAAATAGGATAAAGATAAGATCCATTTTTCACTAAATTTGTCAATTTTAATAAATTCACACAATATTCATCAAGCTTAGGAAAATTGGACGTGATATATCAGGTTGTTTTGAAAAAATACTTCAAATCGTCCACTTTCAATCTTAAACAATGTCTTTTTTATAAAATTAAAAATAATCTATCTTAAATAAAACAGAAATAGAGGGCTAAAAATACATCTAACCAATTTTTTATTACTGACTGGAATCTTATCAAGATGTTTCTTCTTTTGTACTCATACTACTCTACAGCAACTCCATCTTATGGACATTATTTACAATACACTACTATAAACATAATTAGTAAAATATATGTTAAATAAAAATGAATAAATTTATTATAATGGTTTTTTTTAATATTTATAAAACAATCTCCAAAAATAGTTTTTTAATTATAATTTTAAAGTTTCCAAGAATCTATCAATACCCATTTTTTTCTAGCTGTGCTAGATCTTTAACCATGCTTATACCTTTGTTTAAATTTTCTTGAATAATCAAAGTTTTATATCACTTTATTTCATTGTAATTTTTAATATACTTTATTACCTGAATATTTTTCTCACAATTCTTTCTATGACCAGTATCTAAAAAAGGTATATATAGCCTTGATTTTGATAACTCACAGATTTTAAATAAAGAGAGTATATACATGCCATTAGTGAATAGAAATATTCAAAAACTAACAATTGTTAGTGTGGACATGTAAATATTAAGAATAATTTGAAAGCAAAAATACAAAAACTAATAATGTTATTAATAAAAAAACATAAATATATTAAAAAAGAATGGATGGAGAAATTATTATAGACAAGATAAATAAGAAAGACATAATCATAACAAATGAAGATAAAGGACCATGGTTTGTTGGCTTAAGCAGGTGCACCAAAAGATAAAGAGTCAGAATACAAAATTAAAACAAAATATAAGATTTTATTAAATTACCAGACTGAATCCGCCTATGAAAAGGCTCCTGTTTTTTAATTGGTTACTTTAACAAATTCTTGTACGATTTAACATAAATTAAACAAAATATTTTAATATTATATAAATAAATGTGAAAAATTCACAATTGAAAAAAAATGTTTGGAACAAAGGTACATTTCAAAAATGTACGGAGCAAAGTATTAAAACAGTTAAAATAATAAAGCTAAATTAAAATTTAAATATACCTGTTACATTTGATATATAAATTCATCAGCATTCCAAACAATCACTTCATAAAAATATTACATTTATTAATGATAGAATTACTTTCTTCACATAAAATATTCTTTGTAATAATAATTACTGATTATTAAATATAAAGGTTTGAATTAATTTCCTTTGCATAAAATATTCATAATATAAATTACAATTTAATCAGATATAGTTATTTATTTATAAAAATAAATTTAAAGGTTTTTTTTTTAATTTTTCAATTGTGTATTTGACAGCATTACAGACAAACATAATACTTTTTTTTAATTGGTTGTGAATTTGACACATAATAGCCTTGCAGACAAACATACATTCACAGGAAACACAAGACAGCCTTATGGGCAAACATTCACATGAATTATATATATATGAAAATGAAATAGTTAATGAAAAGAAATATAGGTTTTTATATCTTACAGCTTTTAAACATCCATGTATATTTAGGAAGGTTAAAACATACAAGGATGATAGGCCAATAATATTAATATTAAAAAGTTAATAATTATATTCTTAAAGCTTTATGTGATGTAGAATATAGAAAGATTGTCACTGAAGTAGATTTTGCTAATATTGTATTAAGAATTCAAAAGAACTTATAGATAAATTGAATAATGTATACTTAAATAGTAATAGTGATTGTTTTATTTGATATTGAAACAAGATATCAGGGTATACCAAGGAAAGATAGTATAAAAATAGTTATTGATAAAATAAAAATGAGTAATAGGATTTCAGAAGAATGATTATATTTTAATAAAGAAGAATTATCGTTGATAAACAATGCTTTATATTTTAAGTATAAGAAAGAATTGAGTAGTATAACAAAAAGTTGATTTATATGTTGTTATTTGCGATTGACTATACAGAGAAAAGGATAATTGGTAGGTATATAAAAAATAAAGACATTATAAAATATAAATATGTTGATGATATAATTGTAATAATAAATAATAGAAGTGCTGTTAATGCATTTGAAGAGTAGAATAATAACAAATATAATATTAAGTTTACAATGAAAAAAAGGAGAAGAGATTAAGACACTTTTTTAAGAAAATGAATCAATGGTGAAATACTTATTAAACATTATATTAAATATAAAGAAAAAAGAAATATAATTGATCCAAATTTGTATCAGCCATGATTTCAGAAAATAGCAGCTTTGAATAGTTTTAAGTTAAAAATGATAGATTAACATTGAATGAGGAAGAAAATCATTCGAACAGAAATTGTATATATGGCCCTGATCTCATATCGTTTCTATTAATTGCCCTATCATGTTCCATACTTCTTTCAATGTCAGTCGTTTCAATCTGATCTATATGTATCATATTAAAATGATTACAATTTTATAAACTAACATCTACTCTATTTTTAATATTATCCATCTTCTTCACATTACAAATCCATTTCACTAAAGATTTCCTATGTCTTACACTATCTTTTGTATTAGTATTTTTTATTTTTAAAAATCTTTTTAATAACCTTTAATATTATAAATATAATATATAATACGTTTATTTATTTTTATGTATATATATATATATTCATAATATTATGTTCAGAAGCTACCATGTAATAATAATATAATAATTAAATAGCTGACATTTCAGTACAATAACAAGTACTTTCCTTGAAGCTTCTTTCTCAAATCATAGGAAAGTGTGTGGTGAGATCTAATATTCTTATTTTTTTTCTTTTATTATTTTCTCCTCATTCCTAAATTTTATTGTCTAAGAAGTTTTATAAAAATATTTTATTTTCTAATTGTTTTTTCCAAATATTGTTAATTTTCTTTAAGTCACACTTTTCATTAGGCCTTTTTAAAAAACTCTATAGTTTTCCTTAGCAGTCTCTGATCATATTGTTCAATTTTTTCCAGAATATGAGTTTTATTAAAATTGGTGTCATGATTTGCTAATTTAATGTGTGAATAAATGGCTGATGAATTGGATTTTTCTCTAACTGCCTAAATGTGTTTTTCCTTTCTTCCTTTTATTCCACAATTGGTCTGTCCAATGTATGAATGTAAACAAACTCTGCATGGAATTTTATATACACCATGAGACTTCAAAATAATTTTATCTTTAGGGCATGGAAATACTTCATTAATTTTTTTAAACATAGTATAAATTGTGTGATATTATTATTATTTTAAAAAATAATAAAGTATTTCCACACGCTAAAATAAATTTCTTTTGAAGTCTCATGATGTATATAAAATTCCATGTGGAGATTATTTACATTCATACATTGATCAGACCAATTGTAGAATAAACATAAAAAATGAAAAACACATTTTGACAGTTAGAGAAAAATTTAACTCATCAGCCATTTATTCACACATTAAATTAACAAATTATGATATCAATTGTAATAAAACACTTATTCTGGCAAAAGCTAAGGAAAGCCGTAGAAAATTTTAAAGGGCCTAAGAGCACAAATGAAATGTATAAATTAAAGAAAATTACCAATATTTAGATAAAGCTATTTGAGTATTAGTCCTGCAATGTAGGGGAGATGGTACACCTTTTTACATCTGCAATAAATGTGTAATCTTGAAATCATGTCAAATTGAAGCAAAAGACACACTGCGATATTATCTGATTCTATGTGAAAACATGTTTCTCTTTATCAAAAACATGTTTTTTTATATATTTTGATTTTTTCAGTTACTGTACAGATTTCTTTCTGACAACTATTGTGTTTTTGATCTTCGATTGCCTTTTAGATTTCAATTGCATTTTTATTTCAATTGTATACAAAATGATGATAATTTGGAAGCTGCTGACTACCAAAATGGGTGCCATAGTGTATTTTCCAGAATGAGGCACCCTACCATCAGTAAAAATATATCCAAATGGACATAGTATGAGTTTTTACATGCAAATCTTGGACAAGCAGTGGCATGGTAACAATTGAGGTTGCAACAGTAAAATTGCCATTCATAGGAGAACATGGTTGGAAGGTTCTAGAAACTGGGGTTCACAAACAAAACATTGAAAGACTATGGGGTTCCATGAAATAGCAAAATAAGCAGCAGTGGGGAATATCAAGGCAACACCTCGACTCAAATCTGGCTGAATTTATGTGGCATAGATTTCACAAAAATTATGATACATTCATTTGCATACACAACATAAAAGAAATGTTTCCACCAGAATGAAAAACTAATAAAACTGTTACCATTTATATTTCTTTATTTTTATGTATTTTTTGTTGGTTTGTTTTCTTTTTAAAAATATATATATTCATTTATTAGCATTTCTGTGGAAAATCCCATTCAGCTGATGTACTGCGCAGTCACAGTTCAGTAAAACTCCATTTGGGGGAGGGGTGTAAGTGCCAAATTTATTACTTCAATGTGACAATTACTGTTATATATTAGACAGTAAGTAGAGTATGTACATATTTTAATTTTTTTTTCTAAATAATATTTAAAAAATAATAATTTAGTGACTGTTTTGTCCATATTTAAAGTAACATTTGAGACTTACATAATGGTGTTATTTTATTTCACATATTTCTGGGATCGAGAAAATATACTTTTTAAGATCAATTGTTATAAATTTTATAGTGTGAAAGTCATATATATATTTCTAGATTACAAATCAATATTTTTTCTAATGTTTTTTTTTTAATATCGATATACTATTATTGTAAATTTTAAACTTTTTTGTGTAAGTCATATATATTTGTGTATGGCAAATCATTTTTCTTTTTTAAAATGTTATTTTTATCACATGAAAGTCATATAAAATTCTGCTCCATATTTTATGTGAAAGTAGTATTTTTAGTCCTGCAACACAGAGCATGTATTAGACTTGCTGCACCTTTTCACATATGTATTCAACCTTCTGATAACTTTGTAAATCTTGTGAAAATATCATGTACAAGATCCGTGTACACATTACTTTTTCCAAATCTTGTGAAAAATATCATGAATAAGATCCGTGTACACATTATTTTGGTCAGACCATAAGATTACAAAGTTATCAGTGGATAGATATGAATATGAAAAGGTGCAGCTGATCTAATACTTGCTCCATGTTGCAGAACTAATACTCAAGTACCAAAAGCTATTGAAGAATAAAATATTTTTTAAAACTTCTTAACCAATAGAATTTGAGAATGATGAGAAAATAGCAAAGGAAAAAATAACAATTTTAAATCTCGCCACACATATTCTTATGATTTGAGAAAAAATAAGTTCTGAGGAAAGTACTTGTTATTGTACTAAAACATCAACTATTTAGCTATTATATTTTTATTACATAGAAGGTCCCTGAAATAATACGATGAATTCATTTATCAGTGAGTATATATTAAGTATTAAATCACCCCACACGGTTCAAAATAGTCAAATTTTGATCTGGCTATTTTGTAATATGAACTCTAATGTATTTATATATTAGTTCACAGAGGGCAGTACTGGATTTCTTAACCATGTGGGATGATTTAATACTTAATATTTGTATATTTATTTCAGTATAGCGTTATGCACTGGGATTATATATATATATTACTAATTATATTTATTGCAGTATAATGTGACTAATGGAGTTGCAGAATAGTTAGTCATATAAATATAAAAGAGGAAATACCTTGATTAACTTAAAACAAGAAACAAAAGCCTTAGTAGGTGTATTAAATAAAATATTTTATTTAGTTTCAGTTAAATACTGCATAAAGATATACTACTAATAATAAATAAAATAAAAATCCAAATATCATTACAGTACCAGTCAAATAAACTAAACTTGAATAAAATCCTTCCATGACCATGGTTTCATCTCTTAACAAATAGTAAAGTTTAGTTTTTTTTGGCTTGTATTGGAATGCTATATGATTTTTTATTTTATTTTTACTTGTCTATTTCAATTTTGTCTAAAATTAATTATTTTAAAACTTTGAAAGAAAGAATGAAAATTCAATCAAGTTTTTGATTTACAAGAAGATTATTGTGTTTATGAAATTTGTAAGTTGATTAAAAATTATTAACCTGTTTTGTTAAAAGAGAGAGATAAAAGAAAATTGAATGAGTTGTAATTAAGTTAATCCTTTACAAAAATGTCAAGTATTGTAAAATTAACTGTTTATTAAAAATCTGTTGTTAGATTTTGATTGCATCGTGAGTTGGAAAGTATTTCAGATTTATTTGCAAACAGCAGGGAGAATCAACAGTTTGGAAGAAAGCGTCAACTCCACACAAATTGTTTTAGTATTCAACTGGCAACAGTCAATCTGCTTTCTGCAATTGAAACATTGGTCTCAGTAAAGTTAAAATATCAATTTTTTTAAAAAACTAAAAAGAAACATTATTCTAACATTATGGAAAAATTTCATTGGATTATTGGAAATTTAAAATTGAAGCATAAGGCTTAAACCAGTGTATCAGCTACACTGATCCTCTAGAATGTAAGACTGCTGTGAAACCTAACTGAGTGAAAAACTCTTTGAAACCTGTTTAATGAAAACCTGTTGAACCTTCTGGAATATCTAGCCATAACTCTGAATGCCTTTTTCCTTATATAGACATGACCATTCAATAACAAATGTGACAAATGCTTATTTTCTATATCATGCATAAAACTAAGTATTATATAAATTAAAAAGTAGTAAAATTTGAAGAAAATTATAAAGAACAGAATATTGAAAAAAATCAAATACAAGTTTTTAAAGAAAATGACCAGATTTACTCACCTAGGGGTAACACTAAATCGATTACTCTAAAATAACCTAAAAGTAATTTATTGTGTGTTTATGAGAAACCACTTAACTGTTCAAGAATGTGTTAAACCAGTATGCACATTTTTTGAGCTCAAAAGTTATGATCAAAAATACCTAGATGAGAATTTCATTTTGCTTAATTTTATTTAATAATCAATAATTTGTGTGCTTATGAAATGAAGTTGGTGATTTTTACATTGAGAAAAATATTTCTATATAAGCTATAAATGAGATTAGTTATTGTTTCTACATGTCAATGTGTAATATTAATGATAAGAGTGGAATATTTTGAGAGAGAAGAGCAATTCAATAAGAAATATTCCTTAGTCTTTTCATTTCTATGTTTCGAAGCATATAATGAATCTACATTCATAAAGTGAATTTATAAAAAAGAAAAGTATTGGTGAAAAGGGCTTTGACACTGACTTTAAGACATCCAGGTGTGTTAATATGAGGTACCAATATTTGAATTTTCTAATGAAGTACTTATTTCTGAATAACGGCAACGATGCGATACTATTTGATATATTATTTTTGTTCCAACTCGTGATTTCCAATATTTATTCTTGTTAAATATGTAATTAAAGACTGAAAAGCTATTTTACATACAAATATTAAAGCCTTTATATTATAATCAGAAGATATACTGACATGTATTTTATAAAAAATCATTCCAGCATTTCAACCTGGCTTCGATAACAAACTTTCAAAAACCCTAAGATAAGATTTTGAGTTATATCTTTAAGAAAATAATAATTTCCAAGATTTTTTAAAGGAAAGGGATTCATCTGCAATTTCTCTGTTAATAAATTGTGAAATAAACTTTTATAGAATTGAAGAACGTGGAAAAATAATGTTACATAATTGAAAAACATTTTACCTATACCATGCTTTGCTCTTTCCAAACAATGGACTAACTAATTAAAAATTCAAGCTCATTTGCATATGTGTACAATAAATTACAACAGTTTTCATTCAGTAAAGCTATGAGTATGAGATTAGAATACTAAATATCAAAAGCGCTAAGCAGACATAGTAAACATTATAGTATAATTACATCTTCACTAACGCATGCGAAAAAATTGCATATGTATAATTACCATACTTTAATATATATATAAATATTTTAAATACAATTATACTTTATATACCCAGAGTCTAGATGTAGTATAAAGGATTTGAACACAGACTTTCAAGTTCCCTTCAGCCATTTACTCTATCACATACAACCAATACACATTACCACACACATGTGAAAATGATAAATGATTTCCAATGTATGTATTTGGTGCTGAACCATCACTCATCAGTTGTTCCAGATCATCATCTCCCACATGTATGTATAATCAGTGCTTGGTTTATATTAAGGTAGCAATTTTTCACAAATTAATGGACAGGTTCCAATCTACTCCACCCTTCAACTCTTCAGCCATCCATACCATTAAAAATCTGATGAAGGAATGCCCAAATCTCTTGTTAATGCCAATATTACTGTCATGCCCATGTTGACTTTAAGTCACTCTGCCCCCTCATGTATAGGACCTTGTCCATTTAAATACACAGAAAAGGGATGGGCATGATATATATATTGCTGTGAAAATATTTTGAAAGAAAAATTATAACTCTGTTAAAGTATATAATATTATTATCGGTAATATTTTAATGGTTTCACTAATTTATTCAGTAATAAAAAACTATAACATATGGGAAACAATTATTACTACTATTAGAAAACCAACAACTAACTATAAACAACAGTTTTAACATTTTCTTAGACAATGGTTTATTGTGAAACGAAATTGCATTGCTTTTAAAATAAACCATCAAAATTAATTTTAGGACTTACTAAAGATAAAAAATATTGTTGATATTTAAAAAAAAAAAAAAAATTCCCAAAATGAAAAACTTTATAATACCGCTAATTGAAGTTTTTACTTTAAACCCGCCATCTATGTATCAAAATGTGTACCAAAAATATTACCTTCAGTATTATTTTATATATCAAATAAAAGTAACGAAAGAAAAATTATCTATTTTATGTCTGAATATTAGAAGTTCTCTCCCAAAACAATAGAATAGCTGATTAATAACTGATCATAATATCTATTAAAGAATAAAACTGTATATTAGGCTTTTTGGATAATCCAACTAATCATTTTAAAGAAAATGGTATATACACATGTAACATGATTTCACCGTACTTTTAAGATTTAATTCCAAAAACAAAGAAAAGTTTAAAATTCTTTATGTAATAAAGATATATATATATATCGCTTCAATTCAAATATGTGGTGATTCAGATTGAAACTGAAATCAAATTTAAAAGTTGAGATAATTACTTACATATATAAAGATCTAAGTCCATCAGTCCTAAAAGTACAATTTTTATTAGAGCTAGGTTTTCCTTTGGGGGAGGAGGGTATTGATTGCTAACTTATAACAGTTTTAAACTAGCATTAAAGACAAATATAATAATCAAATGATTTAATGCTCAGAGATTTGTAAGAAATTTCAATACCAGGAGTAAAACAATCACTTCATGATACATGGGCTTTGAATATCAGAGTCTGCCAATCTGTTACTGCACCAAATTATTCAGGGTAGTTTTTAACTTTTGCCACAGTTTCTTTAAATGTTTATAATGGACAAACGATGTAGTTTTTGACTATAGAGGGAACTCTCAAACCTCGACACAAGATAGGGACTTTATAAAGATAAGAACAGTTGTCTTATCTTTAACCTAAATTTTACTTTTATATAGTCCAATCTAAAACAATTTGATTTTGCATGTTAATTTATCAAAAAGGAAATAGTGGGTTTAAATGTGGAGTTACATCTTCACTCTCTGATATCAAGATGCTTCATATTGGCCTATATAAATGTGAATTTTAGTTAAAGATAAGACAGCTGTTCTTGTCTTTATAAAGTTCCTATCTTATGTCAAGCTTTGAGAATTACCTCTATATTCAAAAAGCATTGTTTGGCTATTATAAATGTTTACAATGTTTATGGAGAAGATTAAAGCCTTTCTCTTTATAATTACATACTGTCTGAGTGATCGACAAATAATTAGAACATTATATACTTTAATTAATTTACATATTATTTTTAAATAATATAATTCAAATCTTCAACTTTTATATCTATTTATATTTCTCATTTTCTTTATTTACTAATATAATAGAATATTTTTTATAACTTCAACTAAAAAAAATTTTTAATGATAGCTTATATTTAAACCTGGGAGGAGTCAGATATGAAAAAGACATTGTCCCCTCACTGCAATTATGTCCCCTCTGGTATTAAAATGTAGGAAGTTAAAAGAAATATTAATATTATATATACAGAGAAAGCATCAAAATATTGAATATAACCTTAATATATTTCTAGTCCTGAGTATTCTATTTTTAAACAATGATTACCTTTGGAAATGATATTCAACTCTGAAAATATATTTAATATTCTGTTTTTTGTGAATGTACAATATTAACATTGTCTTTATCTTCTATCTATAATAAACGTATTTTGGGGATGCTTATAATGTTATTCAGAAGCAATGTTATTTATATGATTCGCAGAAGTTGAACACATTCTTAATAATGTTTAACTCAAAAGAAGTCTTTTGATAAGCTATTGTAGAATGTCAAAAAATTTTGTAATCATTATATTGGGAAAATGCCTTCCAGGGAGGGGCATGATTTTTTTTTGTTTTATCCATGTACCTCCAAAAGCTTAGATGGCTAATTGAGTTGAGTGGCAAATAATTTCACAAAAAAATCATTAGCTTAGATAGAAAGCTCTGTCTAATTAAAATATTTGTAAGTATTTCATAAATTTGATCCTTAGATTATAAACATGGTAGGCAGATGTGATAGATAACAAGAGTCATAATTAAAAATAGTTTAAAGTAATTTAACAGATAATTGAGGGGTGTGCAGTGTATATATTTATATATGTAACTATTAGAAACCTGTCAACACTTAGACAATCTCAAACTGTTGTCAAGGCAACCTCCTTTTAAAAATTATATATATATATATATGTGTGTGTGTTTCACAGAGCAAACATGTTCAAAAACATTGTTAGGATATGTTATAACCCAGATTCTAATTAATCATTTTTTTTAAAATAAACTTGTAACTATGGCTACCTTTTTGTTACATCAATACTATTTTCAGATTTATTTTAAAATATGATTCATTAGAATGTGTATTGGAATTGATCGCAGTAATGTATTCGATGTATTTGTTTGATGAAATTGATTTTCATTCTTAATGTTATATTTGATTAGCAATAGAATCATTTATGTATTGATTAAAATCTTTAGTGTTATAGCTAAGTTAATATTTAAAACAATTAATGTAAAAACAAATACTGCCACTAATTTGAAGCTTTTCAAATATGAATGGAGATCAGATGAAAGAGTATTTCTTTTATATGTCAAAAACTTTATTTCGCTAGAATCTATTACATAGTCCTGTATTTGAACATGTTTATTCTATGATATAAATTTATATTTCTACTCTTATATTTGGTCAGCATAAAACCATTTATGTGTTTGCGTAAAATCATTATATATATATTGTACCGGATCGATCCGCTGAAACCAATTATTTATACATATGTATGTTTTGGCTGGTTTCAAACTTCTTTATTAAACACATTTATAATCTTATGTAATTATAAATGTGACGTGAACGAACCGGCACCTTCGAGCAAAGTGGGAAATATTATTGATAGCTTTAACTATCAACAATGGCCCACCTCGGCTGCTAGATTCAAACCCCTACTATCCAAACACTTTATTTGTTTCAGAGTAAACCCCAGGGCGCCAGCTAGTCTCAGACTAACGTATTTGGTCAGTAGGCTCATAATCCACTGCTCGAAATGATCCCAAAACTAGCCCAGTCTAATTTTAATCAATAATAAATATAGAAAAAAGAATTGGTCAAAAGAGATGGATAAAAAGAAATTGATAAAAAGAATTGACCAACAAATAAAGTATAAGTTTAAAGACCATTTATTTTAATTAACATTAACTAAGTTTAAATATTTTCTAAATCTAATATAACACACGCACATTTTAATTTAACACAATATAATGTCTTATGAGAAAGCAAAATAATATTTGACATTGATAAATTATCTAACATTTGCAAACACGCACATCAATAGTTCATTTTATGCATGCTTAAGAGTTCAAATTACTTGCCTCTGTAAGATTTACAAATTACAGTGGTGGCTACTATGTATAAATGAGAATAATAAAATGTTTTACCTAGGATTTTTGGAATGTGGATATTGCTTGTTGTTTGCTGCTTCTGACAGAGTATATCTAACCGGTTAGATCTGACATTTCTTGAGGAGATTTGATGCTAATCCGTTGGTTTTATTCTTGGGGACAGTTGAAACATTGATGGAGGATTTCTGAGTTGTTATGCAGACATTATTTCACAGGCAGGTTTTGATGATCTTGTTGGACTAAAGGGCTGAAGTAAGAGTGTATATTCCCAAAACTGCTCAGCTCCGCATTTCTGTTTCTGGATACATAATATAAACTGATTGTCCTCTCTTGACTTAACTGACTCAATTAATTTCTGAACTCAACCCATTATCCGATAAAATTTTACTATTTATACTTGCGAAGTGTTTTCTTTTCGATATCCTCCAGCAATATCTGTTATCGAAATTCCATTGATAATCCTTTGACATGTTTTGGAAGATTGTTTAATTAATAATAGCCATGCAAAACATGTTGTTTTTATATCTTTAATTAGTAGCTCACCGCTGTGTTTTTCAATACATTTCATTTCAATATTTATTTTCATGTGTTTTTCAAGATGATTTTAACATGCATTTATTATATATCTTATTAACAAGCTTACATTTATTTTTATTTACCATCGCACATATATACGCATTTATTCTTATAAACTGGAATGAAAAGAGATTTATGTTTTAACTTTTAATTTATAATAATAACACTCTTTAACTTTTATGAACTCTTAGTTTTATCCTTTGTAAACAAAACTCCCCCTCCCCCCCTTTTAATCAATTATTTTCTAACTTTTATTTCAAACTCTTTTACGAAAATAAACTGTAATTAAACTCTTAAACTTTTATTTTAATATATTTTTTTTAGACAAAATTATTTTATATACATGTGCCAATTTGGCCTTGGCACATTACACCCCCCCTCCGTTTTAGAGTAAAATGCGTCATTTTTGACCATTTTATCTCTTGCAACTTTTATTCTTGATTCTCAATATTCATTTATTTTCTAAGTTTACTTTTCATCATGCTTTCACTTTACATACCAAGGGCAATCTGTTTTGACTATCCTTTCCTTCTATCTATGCCAAATACATTGCTCACAATGATCTAAATCATGGATAATGACCACTGGAACAAACTAATTTTGTGGCACAGGGATCTTTTGGAAAAGACGTGGAAGCAGATTCGCTGACTTAAACTGACTTACATATATAAAATCGAAGCTTCATTTGCCAGGTTTCTACCGGACTTGACTAAAAAAAGGTCACTGCAAATGGCAGGAATTTTCAACTGTCCATTTTCAACTTACGCTTTGGAAAGAGGAATGATCCCTGACAAGTCCGTTACGGGTACTAAAACTTATCCAGTCGGCAGCTTTAAACTTATCCTTAACTAAACTTATTTCTATACTACCCTCATTCCCTTTTGCTATAGATAAATTCCTACACATGTGTATACATGCAGCACGATGATACACCTACTAATATTCTAAATATCGAGCTATTACTGGACTTGCTTACAGGAAATCTATAATAAATAAATCATGAGGTGCAGCAGTGCCAAGAAAATAACCTAAAAGGATATGTGGATAAATACATTTCAGATATGCATCATGAGGTATCGTATTTACTGAATATTACCAGTGTATGTGCATGTATATACACATGTGTACTTATACACTCTTCATACACTTAGATTGACTTTATATTTTTATTATTAATCTTACATTATTTTTTTTTTAAATTCATACGAACATTATCTTAAACATATTTATTTATATTACGATATTAATGTTGCAGGAGTTAGCAGATGAAAGTAGAAAAGTAGGACTAAAGATAAATGTTAAAAAGACTAAAGTAATGTTTAATCGATTTGCTCAAAATATGAAAATAAAGATTGATTATGAAGAATTAGAAGAAGTTAACAGTTACAAATACCTTGGTCAGATTATTAATACAGATGGAAACATAATGGAGGAAATTAATCATAGAATTAAACTTGGTTGGAGTGCTTTTGGTAGAAATAACTTGATACTAAAAGTAAATATGCCTATGTGTTTGAAAAGGATGGTTTTTAACAAATGGGTTTTACCAGTTTTTACTTATGGATCTGAGACTTGGACACTTAATAGAAGAGCAATACAGAGACTTCAGACCACTCAAAGGAGTATGGAGAGATGTATGTTGGGAGTAACAAGAAGAGATCGAAAACGCAATGTATGGCTAAGACAACAAACAGGTGTTACTGACCTTATTGAAAAAATTAAAAGATTGAAATGGAGTTGGGCTGGACATATTGCTAGAAGAGATGATAATAGATGGACAATTGAAATTTTCAACTGGATTCCAAGAGATTGTAAAAGACCCAGAAAGAGATCATATGTGAGATGGATGGATGAAATAAGAAAATGTGCAGGGGTGTTGTGGAGAAGAGAAGCTAAAGATCAGAGAAGATGGATTAAACTTGGAGAGACCTTCATCCTGCAGTGGATTGATAATGGTTGATGATGATGATTATTCTAAACCCCTACGAACATTATTTAAAATATTTATTTACACTAATCTTATAATATTATTTTTAAACCATTATGAACATTTTAAATATTAGTTTTATGATACTATTTTTAAACCATTATTTTAACTTCTTTATTTACATGCTTATATTCAGAAAACTATTTTATTTTGTTGCTCTTTATTATTATACAAAGATTTTATTGGACTTGATTACTTTAAACCATTTATTTATTTCCTTTTATTAACCTACGTATATTGAAAACTATTTATTTTAATGTGCGTGTACTCAGAAAAAAAAAACTGTTTTACTTTATTGTGATTCATTATTATACAAATATCTATTTGACTAACTTAATTTTATTCTAGAAATTCCGTTATCTTTTTCATTTATTTAATCCTACAGGCTTTACTTTTAAAACATTAATTTGTTATCATCCAGTTATTTTTAATTTTATTATCTTAGTTTTAAATAGAAGTTTCAGGTTTAAACTTCTCAGATTTATTTACGTTAGAATAATCATATTCGTGCTCATTGTCCATTTCCGGTCCTTTTTGTTTATTTCCTTTACTATTCCACCTGATTTACTGACAATTATGCTATGTCAGGCAGTTCCTTCTTTCTTTCTACTAACTCACTAACATAAATTATACTCCATATTCTCACATCTCTCCCTTGATTAAAATTTATTTCTTTATCTCTTTCCCTTTCCATTTTATTTCCTGCCTTGTAAATATGAAAACCTTTAAGCTTCACATACCTCCGTATTTTTCCTAACGGTGAATATTTTTTCCTATGCTTTCTTTTTGTTTTAAGTCTCCGTCTAAAATGAATACGAACGTTCACTTTAACCTTTTTATTTTCTATCTTGATTAATTTTATTTCCAAACTACTATGCTTAATGCTATCTTCTACCTTTTGATCTACATAGATTTCTACTTTATCTGTTTCATTGCTATCTGATTCTAACTCAAATTTTATGTCTTTTATCACCTCAACTTCCTGACTTTCTTTAGTTAAATCTAACTTTCTGCTTTCTCGGTTCTCCTCTACTTTTCCTGTAATTTCACATCTTATTTCTCTTACTTCTGCTCCGAGTTCCCTAATTTCTCCTTTAACCTGACTAATTTCTTCCTTCAATTCTGCTTTGAGTTCTAACTGGCTTTGTTTGAATTCTCATATTTCTGCTTTGAATTCTTGCTGACTTTGCTCAAATTTCTGACCCAATTCTTCTTTAAACTCTTGCATCATACTCATCATCATTTTCATCATTTTTTCACTAACTGAGGATTTTAAAAATATATTGGGCTTTTTTCCGGCTCCATTTCTTTATTCATAATTATGCTATTACTTTGTATTTTTATTTATTTTTTTTTTTTTAAATTATTCTTTGCATTAACAAATCAAATATTATTATTGTTTATTTATTTTTCTTACTAAGATGGAAACATATGCTGACTCCCATCCCTTTCGTCCATTTTCTCTACCCGATCCTAATGCTTTAGCTCCGCCCAAAATACCCAACTGTCTGATTTAAAAGAATGATTTATCTTAACCAATGTAAATAACATAAATCTCTTTTTATTTAAAGAAGAAAAAAAGGTTTCGGTCCATTCTTTTTTTTATTTTTAAATTAATACCACTTTAAATATGTAATTTAGCTTTTCATTAAGGTTTTTATTTTTAAACAAGCACACAGTATTTAATTAACTGTCATTTTTTGACAGGTTCAGCCCCAAATGTTGAGAGACATTTTTGTACCGGATCAATCCGCTGAAACCAATTACTACTTACATGTATGTATGTTTTGTCTGGTTTCAAACTTCTTTATAACACATTTATAATCTTATGTAATTATAAATGTGACGTGAACGAACCGGCATGTTCAAGCAAAGTGAGAAATATTATTGATAGCTTTAACTATCAACAATGGCCCACCTTGGCTGCTAGATTCAAACCCCTACTATCCAAACACTTTATTTGTTTCGGAGTAAACCCCAGAGCGCCAGCTAGTCTCAGACTAACGTATTTGGTCAATAGGCTCATAATCCAGCACTCGAAACGATCCCAAACCTAGCCCAATCTAATTTTAATCAATAATAAAATATAGAAAAAAAAATTGGTCAAAAGAGATGGATAAAAAGAAATTGATAAAAAGAATTGACCGACAAATAAAGTATAAGTTTAAAGACCATTTATTTTAATTAACATTAACTAAGTTTAAATATTTTCTAAATCTAATATAACACACGCACATTTTAATTTAACACAATATAATGTCTTATGAGAAAGCAAAATAATATTTGACATTGATAAATTATCTAACATTTGCAAACACGCACATCAATAGTTCATTTTATGCATGCTTAAGAGTTCAAATTACTTGCCTCTGTAAGATTTACGAATTACAGCGGTGGCTACTATGTATAAATGAGAATAATAAAATGTTTTACCTAGGATTTTTGGAACGTGGATATTGCTTGTTGTTGGCTGCTTCTGACAAAGTATATCTAACCAGTTAGATCTGACATTTCTTGGGGAGATTTGATGCTAATCCATTGGTTTTATTCTTGAAGACAGTTGAAATATTGATGGAGGATTTCTGAGTTGTTATGCAGACATTATTTCACAGGCAGGTTTTGATGATCTTGTTGCACTAAGGGGCTGAAGTAAGAGTGTATATTCCCAAAACTGCTCAGCACCGCATTTGTTTCTGGATACATAATATAAACTGATTGTCCTCTCTTGACTTAACTGACTCAATTAATTTCTGGACTCAACCCATTATCCGATAAAATTTTACTATTTATACCTGTGAAGTGTTTTTCTTTTCGATATCCTCCGGCAATATCTGTTGTCGAAATTCCATTGATAATCCTTTGACGTAATTTGGAAGATTGTTTAATTAATAATAGCCATGCAAAATGTGTTGTTTTTATATCTTTAATTAGTAGCTCACTGCTGTGTTTTTAAATACATTCCATTTCAATATTTATTTTCATGTGTTTTTCAAGATGATTTTAACACACATTTATTATATATCTTATTAACAAGCTTACATTTATTTTTATTTACCATCGCACATATATACACATTTATTCTAATAAACTGGAATGAAAAGAGATTTATGTTTTAACTTTTAATTTATAATAATAACACTCTTTAACTTTTATTAACTCTTAGTTTTATCCTTTGTAAACAAAACTCCCCCTACCCCCCTTTTAATCAATTATTTTCTAACTTTTATTTCAAACTCTTTTACGAAAATAAACTGTAATTAAACTCTTAAACTTTTATTTTAATAATTTATATATATATATATATATAATAAACACAATGTTATTTTAACTTTATATGTAATCTCCAGTCTTGACTAATGAATCAAACATTGTTGATAAACATTTCAGCAACTCCATTTGATGAGATTGTTCAGCTAATGTCCAATGACTTTCTATGAGCTGCTTTTAAAAAATAAATTTATTTATTTATTACACATCTTTTTAAATAGCTCATTATATTTTACAAACATTATTTCTATACTTAAGCTAAATATTAACTGTATTTTATGTATAATTTTGTAAATTATTCTATTTTAATTAAATTGGCTAGATTTAAAGTATTTATTTTTTCTGAAGAAGATTGTTGTATAGTCAAAACTATGAACATATAAAAATTGCATAAGAAGAAATACATAAGTGGTTTGTTATTAATAATATAACCAATACAAAAAAAGAAGTGAGACAAAAGTAGTGCTTAAATTGATTATATAAAATATTAGCTTAATTAGAAGAAAAATGCAATAATTGGAAAATATACACTTTATATCTGGAAAAACAAAATTATATTTTTATAAATAAATGTTAATCTATTATTATTAAGCAATGAAAATATGTGTGGAGGAAGAAATTAATCTCTGGTTATGTCTTGTTTTATAACTATTATAAATTCCCAAACAATCAAAGGTTAATTGCCTTCTGCACAAAATCCTATTTTGTACATATTTTTATCTGCTAAAGCAGAGGTTTTGATCTTCATATTCTCTTAGCTTGTAGTAAAGTTTCTAGTATTCTTTATTCATTATAATAAAAAATAAACAATAATTAAGTTTTCTTAAAAGTGATTTTTTTTCCGAACATAGCGGGAGAACTAACACTACAAATAGATAGCACTAATCCTTATGAAGGGTCATTTAAACCAAAAAATCATACACTAAATTCATAAAGTCCACTGCTTTGGTATTTCTTTCAAGAGTTTATAAAAAAGAAATTTTTATTTCATTCATTCTGACATAAATATAGTAAAAACAAGAAGCTGTGCTCAATTAGAGATATCACTTGATTCATCCAACAGTAAACTAATCATTGCCAGCCTTTTCTTGATTTCCTCCCTACCTGGCAATTTCACTAGCTATCTTGAATATTAACTGGGCATTTTGAGTTATCTGATCTTGTAGTGAGAAAACAGTCTAGACGACCTCACTACGACTATGTCCAAAGATATCTGAAATGATACTGGTATGGCTGATAGACAACACCCAAAGAGGAATAGCCTAGAAATGTTGATAAGATATTTTTGAAATATATTAATAGCATAATGTATTTATTTATTTACCTGCTATTCACTGTATCCACTGTACAAGCTTTCTGTAGCCCCCTAGGGGTAGTGGTAACGCTTGTGCTAAATATTAATTAAGGCTGATGAACAATAAAATTAAAAATCACTATCAGCAAACTGTTATTGAATCATTATTATAACTTCTATTTAATGTTACCTTTTTTTGGCATGGTAACATGTGTGCCACATTTACGCCAAGTTCTCCCTCATTCATTAATTATGAACAAACACTTCACATATACATTTTTTTTAAAAAAAAAAAACCTTTTTATTTTACATTAGAAATATTACAAATATTTTGTATTCATAGGAGATATAAAGGGATTATTTTTCTTTTTAACATAAAGTATCACGTGACATTGACTACTTAATAATCTGTGAGACTTTTCATGAAATCAGCTTAAAAGCCATAAATTAACATTAGAAACTTCAGTAAGAGGTAAAAAATGCTTTAAAAGTCTTTAAATCAATAGTTGTGAATGACCATGTTTTACTGTAAACGAATTGGAATTTTCACTCCAGTAAACTAGTATGTATCCAGTAGAAGAACTAACTATATTCGAGCTAGCGCGAGCACATACATATATTGATTATAGATAGACGCCTAAATTATTAAGAAAAAATAAATAAATAACAAAGATTTTATACAATTATGACAAGCATAGTTTCATTTACATATCCCATGATTCAATGCAAAATAATTTGCATAAAAAAATAAGTTTGATATAAAATAAGATCTGACTCATATTGTGATTTAAACCCGTAACATCTTCTGTTGGCTTAATAGTTAATATGTAAACCAATATATTTCAACGGTATAAAGAAATAATAGTAGACTTAACTTTAGTAAAACATTTCAGGGTCAAAGTATCTGCAGTCGCTCTCAAAACAGAACTTTGAAGGATAAGGCACGATTTCTTAGTTTCTCACCAGCTACAAGATGGTTTTTAAGATTTTTTTAAATTTATGAATCACTTTCTTGATGGCTATGGCTAAAATTTAATTTTTTTCTTTTTTTATTAATTAAAAATAGGTAGACACCCGTTTACTAACCATTAACTGAATGACTAATTAGACTAGTTGTATGTCAGCTGTTTGAAAGTTTATCTGTTACTTAAAAAAAGTTTCTAAGTTTCACTGGGCCAGAAAAATCCTAGGTTATTGCATGACAGAAGATGTGCTATTAAGTCCTTCATATAATATATGATCATATATGAGTGTGTGTGTGTGTTTTTTTATAAACATTTAAATATAAGTTAACTTATTTTGTAGTAGTTTTAAATGGCATAGTTGGTATGGCACATAGTTTGTACACTTGAAAAGACATCATCGATATTTTTGTAGAAGTATTCTGAAAAAAAAGAAAAAAAAGAAAACTATTAAAAATTTGTACAAGACAAAACTTTTATAATCTACAAGTTTAAAATAAACTTAAATCAATAAAAGCTATAACTTTTCAATAATGTTTATATATATATATTTTCATGAGTCAAAGCATCGGCCGGGAAGCAAACCCGGGACAACTGCTTGTAAGGCAGCTGTGCTAACAACTCGACCACCAACGCTAATTTATTAATTTGTTATTAAGATTTTACGGAAATTTAGTAATTTAGATTTGAAACACAATTGATTATTTTAGCCCTATCTGTTAAAATAATCTTCATATTCTGAACTCAAAGGCTAACGGTTCCTGCTCTAAATCTCAATTCGTCACTGATGCTTTGATAACATACGGATGTCACGTGATCTGAACAATAACTATTTACGTATTGTTTTACTAATATGCTGTATATATAAATATGTAGTGTAACACCCAATAAGATCACTGATTCTCTCTCCAAGCAGCCTGAAGCTCCATCTCTGAATCAATGCATGTGTTATATAGTGACACATCTTAGCCATCCATCACAAAATTTCATGTTGTTAGAATATCCATATCATGAGTTCCATCATGAAATGTGATAGTATGTTTGCTATCTTCATAGACTGTCTTCAGTGTTGTCCTTGTCATGACAAAATCTTGTAAACTATTTAAGAACATTCTCCTGACTCATGGCTTCACTCTTATATACAGTGTGAATCATTTCTGTAGCAATTTTGTGATTTTAAAACATAATTTCATGTTAAGATGTGGGTTAGGTATAAAATACACTGTCACATTTCATGTTGTAGCTTATGATCTAAACATTCTACAGCATTAAAATTTTACGGTTAAATAGCTAAACTATGGTATTTATGTACTACATGCATTTATTCAGGGATGGTTTGCAGGTAGTTTGAAGAACTATTCATTTCTTCACTGATGGCACAATTTAAATATTGATTAATAATTGTTTTGGATAACATCTAATTGATATATCTAGCTGTTTTGTCAAGTAAACATTGTCCTAGGTTGCTTTAGCTCCTAAGATCTAAGTGCAGTGTTCTCAGATCCAAAGTTGTCCACTGACGAAAGTCACAAGCTAGAAACTGTCTGAAGATATTGGATGAATAGGAACTAGATAGGGATTTTATGTACAAATCTTTTTGCATTCATTGATTACTAAGGTTTGCACTGAGTAGGACTATCATATGGAGAGTTTGCTGTTTTAAAATACTTTTTTTAGAATTTCAAAGAGCAGAAACAAAGCATCTAGTAGACAATGACATCACTCATATTATAATCAACACAAATTACATTATATTGGGACAAATCTTTAAAAGATATCATTTTCACATAGAGAGCAAGCAAAATAATTGACATCTCACATATTTTCATCAGGGCTAGAGATGTTGCTATGACAGTTTGTAAAATAACAAATAGAGTGTGTGTGTTTTTATTTTACAAATTTTTAAAGTTACTGACTGTTGTCCGGGATTAAAAAATAAATAATCGAATAACTTCATTGCTCAGAACTTTTAAGAAGTTTGAGAACCAAAAGTGAAACCAATCCGAAAAACAGTTCCAGTTTGGAACTCTATCATTTCAGGAAGCTACAGAGGGTATCATCCACTATTGATCAAAATATTGATAATAGTAAAAAAATACCACACTAAATGTCAACTGATTGTAAGAACCATTTTCCACACCTTAATCCCCGGAAAGATGAGACATCAGCAGATTTCTACAATCAATCTGTCTGATGATTTCTTATATCTTGATCAGATTAAGTTCTGCATAAAATATATTTATTCCCCTATGTAGCTTGGTATAATGGAGATATTGGAATATTCTCGAACAAAGGACTCAACCAAACCAACACTATCACTTTCTTGTATTCAAACTTCTTATAAAATCTTAACCAATAATCAATTATTTATAAAATAAAACTTCATATAATATTACAATACTAGCTGAAAAACGGAATTTTATTAAAATTCTTCCACAATCATGGTTTCATCTACTAACAAAAAGACCTTTTCAAGTGGAAATCAACTAACAATATCATCTATATTATCATCATCATTTTCAATTATTATCAATCCACTATAGGATGAAAGTCTCTCTGAGTTCAATCATATTCTCCAATCTCTAGCCCCTCCTCTCCACTTCATCCAACACAGTTCATTATTCTATCCATCTCACACATGGTCTTTTTCTAGGTCTTTTACAATCTCTTGGAATCCAGTTTAAGATTTTAACTGTCCATTTATAATCATCTCTTCTAGTAATATGTCCAACCCAACTCTACTTCAATCTCTTAGTTCTTTCAATGATGTCAGTAACACCTGTTTGTTCTCTTACCCATGTATTTTGTTTTTGATCTCTTCTTGTTATTACTAACATACATCTCTCCATACTTCATTGAGTGGTCTGAAGTCTTGTATTGCTCTTCTTTTAAGTGTCCAAGTCTCAGATCCAAATAAGAACTGGTAAAACACATTTATTTAAAACTTTCCTTTTCAAACACATAAGCATATTTCCTTTTAGTATCAAATTATTTCTACCAAAAGCACTCCAATAAAGTTTAATCCTATGATTAATTTTATCCATTATGTTTTCATCTGTAGTAATAACCTAATTAAGGTATTTGTAGTTGTTAACTTCTTCTAACTCATTATCATCATCTTTATTTCTATCTTTTGAGAAAATGCATTGAACATTACTTTACTCTTTTAACATTTACTTTTAATCCTACTTTTTACTTCCGTCTGATAACTCTTGCAACATTTCTTGAAGCTCTAAAGCATTACTTGTAAGAACAACTATTTCATCTGCAAAATCTAGATGACTTAAATAATCTTCATTTACTTTTACTCATTTGGTTTCCCATTTTAATCAACAAAATACCTCTTGCAAAACTGCTGTAAAAGGTTTTGGAGATATGGAGTCATCCTGTCGTACACCCTTCTCAATGTTAATCTTTCTAGTATCATTATGTAATATAATTATTGCTGTTGCATTTTTATAAATATTCTTCAGAATATGACAATATCCTAGGTCTATATCTTGATGATCCAATGCTGTAATCACTGAAGAAATGCTTATAGAATCAAATGCCTTTTCATAATCTACAAATCCAAAGCATAATGGCAACTCATATTCATTGGTCCTTTCTATAACTTCTCTCAATACTTGGATATGATCCACTGTACTAAAACCACTTTTAAATCCAGCTTGTTCTTTTGGTTGGTTAAAATCCAATACTTTGTAGATAAGTTGTAATTATTTTGGTAAAAATTTTGTATAGAATTGATAAAAGACTGATAGATCTGTAATTTCAAATATCTTTTTATTACCTTTTTAAAATATTAATATTAATACTATATCCTTCCAACCATCTGGTACATCTTTATCATTTATACATTTAGTATATAACTTTGCCAAAAAAAAATTATATTTCTTCACCTGCTTTGTTTAAGATAACAATTATAATTCCATCAGTACCTTGAGCTTTTCTCTTCTTTATAAATTTAATTTCATGTCTTCATTTCTTTATTTAAAATCCTGGACAATTAAGAAGATACAGTATTTGTGAATGGTACTTTTCTATGTTCTTTACTGCTATACAATTCTTGATAAAAGTTTTCTGCCCATTTTATGATATCATCCCTCTTTTTAGTAATTATCCCAACTTTTTTTCTTATTGCAGAAATAAGTTTTCTACCAATTCCAAGATGCTATTTTACAATCTTGAGACTTTTATTTTCTTCTGTAGCTTTCCTTGCTAGTTCACAATTATATTTTGTATACTATTATCAACTCTTTTTTGTACCACTTTACAAAATTCGAGATATTCAATCCTTCTTAACACATCATTTTTATATATTTTTTATATTCCTTCTTTTCTTCATAAATTGTATCAGAAGAACTTCTGTTGGTCAATTGTTGCATTTTTCTATCAGCTATCTTTGTTGTTGTCTTTAAAATGGTATCAGTTATCTTCCTATTGAATTTCTTCAAATTTAAATCATGTTCAAATTCTGTTAATAATTGAAAACAATTTGCAAGTTGTAATTTAAATTCACTGGAATGTTCCTGAAGATTAGAAATATCATTTGTAAATATTGTTTTTCTTAATATTTTTTTTCTCTTTAGTTTTACATTAATATATATTTTCCTGTATTGAATTTATTAAAAACATTACAATCTTGAAATACGTATTTTTTGTTAATCAAAATATAATCCAATTCTGTTGTATTTTCATTTGGATACTTCTAAGTCCATTTCCTTTTAACATTTTTTTCAAAAAAAGAATTCATAATATAAATTTCTTTTTCTGCAAACTCCACAAGTCTATATTCTCTTTCATTTCTATCACCAAACCAAATTTACCTACAGCACTTTCATTATTCATTTGCTTACCAATTCTAGCATTAAAGTCTTCCGTAACAATTTTGAAAGGTTGTTTACTCAGATCAAAAGCCTTTCGTACATCCATATAAAAATCTTCTATTACTTCATCACTATGAGAACTTGGGGCATAATTCTGAATTATCTGCATTTGATATCTGCTATTAAGTTGAATAACTAATCTTGCCACATTGTCCAATACAGCATAAATCTCCACAATGTTGTTCTTTCACTTTTTATTTATTATGAATCCTACTCCACTTGTACTTACAAGGTTTTTGCCTTTGTAACAGAGTACATGTATACTTTTTAAATCAATTATCTCTTCACCTTTTCTTCTAACTTCACAAAGTCCAAGAATGTTCCATTTAATATGAGACAGTTTTTCTCCTAATTCTTGCAATCCTTCTTCACTTGAAAGTGGTCTGTAGTTGTAAGTACCTAAATAAAAGGTTATCATCAAGTTATAGCCTGGGTTCAGAATCAGGAAATTCTTAGCACCCTCCACCTTCAGCTCCCATCTGCTACTTTGGCTGGTGACTTTATAGTCCCCTGGTAATAATTTTTATCTATCATGATTGTAAACATCTATTAGAAGAGAAAAAAAAATCATTCAGACACATTCATTCTGCCTTCAAGAAATCTCAATTAATATTTCAGTTAATAGTTATCAAGCAATTGAGAACAAAGACCATATATATTTTTATTGATCTTAAACTCAGAGGTAAAGAGCCAATAAACTCACCATACAGGCTAATGTGTGTTGGTGGGCAGCCTATTCATATAGTATACAAAAAATCATATAGTAATAACAGCTGCAATATTAAATACATGGAGTGGACATTAGGAATTTGCCCTGATCAGTTCCTTTAAGACCTCCAAGTTGAATCAAAGGGTCTTCTTTCAGTTAACAGCAAATTCCTTTCTGCAGGTACCACATAATAGCCTTCTCATCATTCACTTTAAACCCAACTTCCTTTAACATCAAAGAATGTCTTCAAGTGATTGATGGTCTCAGGTTCAAAATATTTTATCATCAAAGTTTCTTTTCTTTTCAATTCTTTTTTCGTAAAAGATAATCTCTGCATTGTCAAATAATATTTTATGATATAAATTCAGTTCATGAATATACAAAGCTGAGTTAAAGTTTATAAGAGTAGAGTTAAAAAATAGATATCAAAACTCAGCTTTGTATATTCATGAACTGAATTTATATCATAAAATATTATTTGACAATGCAGAGGTTATCTTTTATGAAAGAAGGGAATTGAAAAGAAGAGTAAAAAAATATTTAATGATTAAATTTTTTGAACTTGAGGCCATCAATTTTATGAAAACTTTCTTTGATGTTAAAGGAAATTTTTTTGAAGTGAATGTTGGAAAGAGTCTTGTTTAGTTCAATTTTACTTGAAAAGGTGCATTTAGTAATAGATGAAACTATGGTTGTGGAAGAATATTTAGTAAGGTTTAGTTTTTTGGCTAGTATTGTAATGTTATATATATATATATATATATATATATATATATATATATATATATATATATATATTAGGCAGTATTTAATTTTGATTATTTGTATATTTATAACAAAATATACTAACAATATAGCTTCTGTAGAAATATATATATTTACCAATTTATTGTTTATAAAGATAGACGCAAAATAATAGACTACATTTAATCTAGTTAACAAATTAAAAATAAGATAGAGACAATAGAGTCATTGTTTTAGAGAACCCAACCTATCACCGGCTAAACCTGAAAATGTCAATCAATAATTCAGTTATATATTTATACAGAATAACAAATAAATATTTCAAGCTGTGCACATAACTAAAGTTTTATACCCCAAAACTGGTAGTCATCAGGTTATATGTCCAAGTGACATCTCTGGTCATTCTTAGTTTTATGTTGTTATTTCTACTATTCATTTAACACATTTTATCTAGTTTTCTAATATTAGAACATTACCCTAAACTGTAATGATTAATAGTATCAATAAAAGACTTCAAAACATAATTATTTCAAGCTATGCACAAAAGGTACCACAAGCCCATAATAAGATTTCTAATGGGCAATTTGTCTTGCCACTGTATTTTTTAAAATTTTATGATCATCCTTAAATGATATATTTCTAATGCCTTTATGTCATGTTACTAGTGTCCAAGTCTGATTTCTATACAGTTAATTATGTTAAATGACAGCCCTAAACTTGCTATGTCCTAATTTAGATTGACATTTGTAACTGAAATTTACTCATGCCCTAGTTGGATGAGTAATTTATAATGGATAACTATTTTTATTTTTGATTTTAATTTTAACAATAATAAGAACATAAATTTGAGGTACTGTTATGCAAGCAAAGGAGTTAATATGGTTAATATTTTTACACCTTAACCATATCAACAGTCAGATCAAGATGGTATATATGTATACAACAACCCGTCACCACTTTTCAAGACCACTGCACTCATCCAAAACTGCAAGAAGAATAAAACCTCTCCTGTGAGTACTTTTATTTATATTGAGAATAAATCTGCAGGTGCCTAGCTGGAATATGAACAAAAGGTTTTAAAATGCCCCAAGTACTTAATTCCATGATGAGTGCAAAGAGCAAGAAACTGACATTACGGAAGCTATCAGACAGCACATATAGAATTGACACAATTTTATCATAATTAATACTGCATGGTAAGATATGGAGAAAGAAAATTAAGCCAAATAACTTAAAACAATTGTTTATTTACACAAACATATAACAAAAATCAAAAATTATACTTGTTACAAAGTTATTTAATATACATCAGTCAATTTCCAAATAGGGGATCAGTATTCAATTACTTTTAATTTTATAAAGAGAATAAAATCTGACTAGACTTTAAATTATCATATATATTTTCCTAAGTTTTTTTTACAATTTTTTGGAGTGCATTCCTCTCTTTCTGAAAGTTAACTGAGTTCATGGCTTGCATTTTTGGCTTCTTTTAACAGCTTGTTGTTTCTTTCTGAGACAGCATGTATCTTAGATCTTGTTGAGTAGTAATGACAGATAGATGTTTCAGCAATGGGGGGTCAAGGCTATTTATTACATTTCATGTGGTCAAACATGAAAGAATTGGATGGAAAACATTAAATGAGCCCAGCTGGTGAGCTTAGCAGTGCATAGTGATGTTATGATGTTTTCATAAATATATATACATTGCTGATGGATGAAAAGGTTGTTCTCAATAATGGAATCAGCAAGATTATTATAGCTATCTGGTAGTAGAATGAATAAATACAGCATACTATTGTTAAGATCAGCAAACTGAAATGATAACAGACTAAAATGACAACTAACTTTTAACAGTGCAACTCATCAGATGCAGCTGACTGAATACAATAGAAAATATCCTTCACAAATGAATTGTCTGATGTTACCCACATCATTAATTTCAAATTCTTTTTCTAATTAATTAATCCTCATCCTTCTTTCTTCTTAATTACAACATTAATTATAATATTATCTAATCAGTTGGAAATATTTCCAGTAAAACCTAATTCACTTCTGATTAGACAATTTACAAAATTATTTTGATAGATGTAATTTTTCTAATTAAACAGTTTTCAATAATAAATTTGTACAATCATTTACAGAATTCTTTAAAGTTATAATTTAGATCATTTTGCTTTCATTTCCATCATAATATTTAGAATTTTTTTTTTCTTTTAGTTAAAAGAGCAGATAAGTTATCTTAAAGTAATAAATCTAAAATTACTGCAATCCAATATGCTTTAATTTCCTTTTGCTTGAGATTAGGATACCTTTTAATTTATTTTCTATCAGACTTTTATTTATTTAAAAAATATCTTTACCTTTATTCATTAAACTAACAGTATTTTTTCATTTATTATAAAAAATATATATACATTATTATTTTTTTTATTGAATATTATTTTGGATGTTTTACATAACACACACACATATATATATGGAGTATTACAATATAAAGCTATTATTTAGTATAATAATAATAATAAGAGATAGCATCATCTGGTCACCCACACTGTTGCAAGTAAGTAAAAAATCTACTACTATTTTTAATATTAAATGATTTGCAACTCTACATAAAAGATAATTTTAAATTATTTTTAAAAAAACCAAGAACAAAATTAGTTATATTGTAAAATTTTGCAAATATCCATGTGTGCATCTGTAAAAGAAAAAAAACGAATATACTTAGTCCACAGCGTCAGTAAAAGATAACGTAAATGACTGCCATGCCTTCAGTATTACATAACACCAGTGCAATAATAAACCTAAAAAATAATGTTACTTTAATAAATAAAAAAGCATTTACTGGTATTGCAAAAAAAATCTTGCTACTTCAACACTAATCACAAACATGAATTTTAATCCCTCTTTCCAAAGATTCAGAAAATCTACAACCAGCAATATTGAAAATTTAGATTTACAAAATCAAAATAGTAAAGAAAGACACACACACACGCTTCTGTAATATTGATTGCTGATATGCTAGATAGCATTTCTGAAAATTTCCACAACACTATTCCTAATGGACTATTTAACACATTCCACCATTTTTTCACAGATTGTTCTATAGTTTTATGAGCTATAGATATTCACTGTGTCTTTGTCTAAATTCCCAAGAGCTTTATTATATTAAGCACTCATTCTGCACAATCTATGGGACAGTGTTCTATTCTTAGCTGATCATTCCAATCAAAGATATCTGATTATAGAATTCCATGATCAAACCAGAGAGATAAATTTAAAATGAAGATCAAAACATTGGGCCATTTTGCTCTAATTGCTGTAGATGAAAACAGAGATACATAACTGGCATATTGAAAAATACATACTTAGGCTGCTCCACACAGGATATTAAAAACTAATGGTGCCTTTTGGAAAGGTTGTCTCATTGCAACCAGTCTATCTAAAGGATATTCCAGTTCCAATTCACAGCAATATCTATGAGTTTAAAGTCAAGCTAAATGAAGACATTGAGCCAACCACTTTACATACTCAAAATTTGTGTGTGTATTAGATATTTTGTCAATATTGTCTTGGTTTTGATTATGAATGCATCTAGGTGTATAGTTGCCCACATAATTATTCTGTAAGTATCAAGTGGTTGTGCAAAGTACATATCTAACTCTCTCTCCAAACCTGCATCTTTTTATATGCAAAAGTATGCCAGCGTTGTTAGCCGAGAGGTCATCACACCCGCCTTGCAAGCAAGTAGTTGGTTGCAGAGGGGTGTGGGTTCGCGTCCCGCCGATGCTATGACATATGAAAAAAAAAAAGTATGCCCTTTCAATCAGCTTGTAACTACAAAAATAATCTACAATTCACCAATCATAAACTTCACTAAATCTTTCACTTCATCCATTTACTCACTTTGTAGAATGTTATTATGGTGCAGAAAAGTAGTCTCCATCTCTGTAAAATGACTTAGTCTCCCACTCACCAGAAACAAATTAGGTCTTCATTCCATTCAAATTTTTCATACGCAAAAAAGTATGAATCTCCTGACTGCACTGATAAGTTTTACAGCTTCTGAATGCATTCTTTAAATAACACCCACACTTCAACTACTACCTTCACATGGATGTTTGTCTTTGCTCATAAACTAATTTCAAAGCATTTATAATTAGTGTCTTTTTGGGATGTTGGTAGATATACCTATTGGAGCAATTATAAAATGGTGTATCTGGACCTAACTACTGATACATAGTCATCAATGCCAAATATGAACAACAGTCAGTTGGAGCAGTGATTCAAAAAATGGTCATTGGAACCTAAATATTTTGATTTTCTCTTAAGGCTAAGTATTTATGCCCTACCTACCTCTTATTTCCTTAATTACCACAAGCTATACATCAATATTGTTGCTTTTTGTTTCTTGTGCCACAGAGAAAAAGAAATACAACAGAATCTATTCCGCACCTTCATAGCTCTGACAAATACTTGAGAAATTATAATTATGATATATAGACAAAATAATATCATACTTGATAACCTAATACAAACACTCAGCAAAGGTTCAGTTCTGGCAGCCCATGCAGCAAATTTTTTATATACTTTGTGATCCACCAGATGTACTTTCTGCCTTGGAAGGAACACCAAAATGCACCCAGCCAGATATCAAAATTGCATATCCAGATATTTTTGCTATTACATGGTTACTATTAAAAACCTGAGCCAGATCTTAATTTCAAACAACCAAATGAGTTTTGTTGTAATAAGAACAATTTTTTTTTGTCACATACCTTATTTTCAACAATCTTTTAAACACTATATCTGTGTATTGAATAGTCCAAAGGATATATTTAATTCAATCAAAAAAGTATTTTTAAACTGATGAACTAAACCCTCAGACAATAAAAAGAGCCATAGACAAATACATAGTTTACATTTATCATACACCTGCCTAACAATTTATTTGGACTGTACCAATAATATCTATTTGTTTGTTCTGAAGTTACATAGTTTAGAACCATGGATTTTTAACAATGTAATTCTTTATGAACAATAATGTTTGATTTGAAACATCATCATCATCATAATAATAATGATGATGATGATGATGATGATGATGATGATGATGATGATGATGATGATGATGACAATAATAATAATAGTAATAATGTTTGATTGTATTTCAATAACAGATGAAAGAAGTAGCCAAGGGCCTAAAATATCACAAACTTTTAATGATGCAAATATTATTTTTATTTCTGCATAGAGAAACCTCATGACTACATGCAAAGCATACATATTTATTGACTTAATTGATTCTATATTAAATCTTTCTAATTTTTAACCACATCTATTTTATTTTGTTAGCATCTTACTTTGTTTTACTTACTTTTTAAAATGATATATTGTTTATTTTGGTTTTGCAAGGATCACATAAGCGGACATCTTGAATTTTGTTGTTTATCTATAAAATGAGAATGCTTAATTAAATACATTAAAAATGTGACTGCAATTAATGAAAGAAATCATATTTTGATTTACAGTTATTAAACACAAAATATTTAAAATGTGAAAGAATTTTTTTTTTAATTATATTAAATTGTTACATTTAGATTTACAGGTGTCAAACTCACTCTATCCACAACTTTGACACCATCCACTCTAGATAAATACAATAATAATTACCACTAATCATTTATTAAACTAGAGATTATCTCTAGCCCAGCTATAAACTTTTAAGTTTCATAAATTATAATTAATTAGTACAACACTGTGTCCCAATGAGAAGATGACGGGTTCTCTCTCCAATCTGAGAACTGACAAATGTGTTGTGTCATGACATAATTTAGTTCTCACGATACAGAAATGCTATAAAATGTTTATGAAAAATAACTAAATTATGTCATGACACAACACATTTCTGTATCGTGAGTTATAAAATGAAATGTGTTTCATACCCTTGTGATTGATGATCTTTAATGCTCTTTCTTCTATCACAAACTCTTATAAACCACTTGAAGACATTTTTTTTAAATCATGACTTTAATATCATACATAGCTTGAATTATTTCAAATATTTTAGTAGCATCAATTTAAGGCAAAATTTAATGTTAGAATATTGACTCATCATGGGTTAAAGTAAGAAACATATTTACATTTCATGCATAACTGATAATGCATAAATGTTTTGTGATGAATAACTAAACTATTTCACTCTGTATTTCATGTATTGATTCTGAGATGGAGCTGCAGAAATCTGTTGGAAAGAAAAGAAGTCTCTAATCACCTTTTCATTAAAACACCCTGAATAGAAATAATTAAAACAATAAATCAAAACAATACTTTGTAACTTCATCAGATGTCAGAAGTTTTGGAAGCAGCAGTGTTTTTATTTATAATAATCGACCTGCGACTTTTATTAGTGAATATTCTTACTAATCTATCTATATCAATTTTGTAAATATAATATAACAGCATTGGTATATAATTTATATAAAATGCAGACAAAACATTGCACAGGCTTTGGGGAATATTTTTCATGTACTGTAATGCCATATCAGTATGTGGTTTGCTATCACAATTTTATATTATTGTGTGAATTTTAGTACTTATTACATGGAGGAGGGGGGATAATTGTGTCAATGAAATAAAAAATGGTGCATAATGCATAATTCCAAAAAAGTAAGACTGCATTATACAAGTGACTGGATACGACAAATCAATACCTGATTTTATTTATTTTTAAGGAAAAGTGAAAACTTATAAGATATGATACATATAAGATGTGATACATATAAAAATGTTATAAAAGCAACAAATTATGTAATTCTATTAGAGAAAGCAATGCATCCTTTGCTTCCACAAGCTGTATAACATTCAACACCTATTAAGACTTTCTAAACGTACACTTTTAATAATGGACCCCTTAAAAACTGAAAATACAAGAATCCCAAGCAACAGATAAATCAATGATTCAACATTCTATTCTGTCTTTATAGTGGATATAAACTTTGCAAAAATGTATAATAGTTTCAATAATATAAAATTAAATAAAGTCATAATAATTATTTCATTATATTCTTTATAAATGTGGCACAATATTATATTTAAAAAACATTTTTTAACATATTTTTTAATTTTCCAAATCTTGGGTTATTTTATGAACCTTTGTTTTTATTTCAGTTTTACTCCAACATTTAACCATATTACATGGTTATTGACAAGGATTTATTATTCCTATAAAATATATATTCTAGCACATACTGCTATCTGAAAATTAAAATAAATTATTTAAATCACTCACCCCAAACATTATAATATATTTCAGCCACACCCTCTGTGAAAAATAGCAAGTCTACACTTCAAATCGTCAAACTCAGTTTGAAGTTTAGACTTGATATTTTTCACAAGGAGGTGTTGCTGAAATATAAAGTTTGGTTGGGTAGGTGATTTAAATATATATGTTTACAAAGAATTTCCATAAGCAACATAATAAAAGTATAAAACCATCAAAACATCATATGTTCACCATTTCATATGCTTACACATACTATACAGTAATGCCACCAACTGCAAGCCTTCATAGTCAATGGTTGTAGAAAGTTTGTGCATAAAATTCATATATACTGCTTATTCATCCAACATCCCTAGACTAGTTTCTAGCTTGTGGCTTTCATCAGAGAGGATCTGAGAGTACTGTACCTAGATCTTAGGGTCTGCTGAAGGTTTGCATCAAATCCTAAGATCTATGTGCAGTGATCTCAAATCCAAGACTCCTCACTGATGAAAGGCACAAGTGAGAAACTAGTCTGGGGATGTTGAATTAGTAGGTGCTAGATAACAATTTTATGTACAAACATTCCTGAATCCATTGATTATGAAGGCTTGTACTTGGTGGTACTATTATATGGAGAGTTTGGTACACTTATAATAAAAGTACTTTTATGACATAAATTAGAAATTTCTTAAACCATCTTCTTGTTTGCTTTCTCATGTGTTTACATTCTTTAATATTTTTTTTTCTTTTACTTACATATTTATATAAAATATAACACTTCTATAATTACACCAGATTTTTCATATGTCATAGCATCCCAGATTTTTAATAGAAGAATCTGATGTAATTGTAGAATTGTAATTATAATAATTAAAACGTATTTTATATAAAAATGTAGTTTTAAAAAAAAGTTAAAATATAGAAGGATATAGACACATAAAAAAAAAAAAAGATGATGTAAATTTAAAAAAAAAAATGTAAGTGATATCATAAAATATTTTCATTATATTGTTTCTGGAAATTTGTTATAAACATATATTTGTAAATAGGTATTTTATAAAAATAATCAATCCTTAACAATGGTTGTATAATATGGTGAAATGTTGGGAGAAAACTGAAATTTAAAAAAAGGTTCATAAATTTAAAAAAAAAAAAATTTGAAAAGAAAAAATGTGTTGAAGAATGTATTGTTTGTTAATTTTTAATGTCACGGAATTCAAGAAGAACGATTGGAGAAGATTGATCTTATTGAACCATATAAAAGATAAGAAAAGATATGTGGAATTGAAGATCTGTTCGATTAACACAATAAAATGGAGAAGTGGATGAATTACCTGTGATTATTTTCTGATTAATGATTGCAGAATTTTATAAACTAAGTTTAGATAATATCTGATCAAAACTTTATTGTTAAACATCTCTGAACAAAGACTAAATATTCAACATAGTCCACACATCTACTTAAAATCAAAAAACCCATAAATATAGCTTTCTAGTCTGTTTGAATGTATACTTAGGCAAGATCTAAATTTTGTAACTTTTAGTATTTTGCATAAAATGTAAATGAACAATGTACTTTACTAATAGCAAATTCATCATATATCAACAAAAAAAAATAATTCATTGTATGTTGATTGCTTTGTCAAATCCAATTTTTTGATACAATTACCTGCAATTACATCATTCACTAAAATTATTCCATAATCATATCAGATATTTATCTGCTTTACTTCTTTAGAAAAAATAATTTGATTACTCGATTTTTAAATCAGATAATACAAAATAATTTGCATCCAAAAACATGAAAAATTCTACTAAAGAAGGTTTGTATTTTGAAAATCTTGATTACATGGTATTTTATTACATCACCTTTTTAAGTCAAATATCTCTTCAAATTTCTTGATACATTGGTGTGTGTTAAAAGTATTTAATGCCAGTAATTTATATAATCAACAAAGTCATTCATAAAATATAAATTTAATGAGAAAAGATATTTTAGTGCTAGTGAATAGTTGTAATATAATAGAAATTGAGACAAGAGGAATAAAAACTGAAAAATTTTTGAAATGTATTTAGTTGTAGCCCACAAACATACATGCCACATGATGGTAGCAAATGTGTATCTGCATCAAGAGCTTTCTATTTGTTGTCAAGACAATCTTTATAAGTGAAAGGTTAATACTTATAAAGGTTGCCTTGCCAACGGATTGAAGATTCTTGATCTAGATAGGTATAGATTGCTTTCGTATCCTTTGCTTTTACGAATTACCTAGTTTTGAACATTAGATTATATATATATATATATTAAATGTTTTCTTAAAATGAAGAGAAAATGGAGAAGGATAAAACTTAATTATAATTACATTGAAATTGGAACTTACTATATCTTTAAAGGCAATATTTTCAGTTGGATGAATAGAATTGTTGGTATGATTCGATGACATGGTATTGGTATTTTCAACTCGATTAACTTTCTCATCTCCTTTTCCAATGGCAATTACGTAAAGCTGGAAAAAATGGAATAATAAACACTGAAGATAAAAATTAAAATAAAATTAAATAATATTTCATAATGACATTAAGGCCATATGAAACATTAAAACATTTTGTTGTTATTGATATAACCGACATAATGTTCAAAATTTATCTTGTAGTGCCCAATATAAAAATTGATTAATCAAAATTGTATATATTAAAAGATACTTTTTTGAAAAAGGAAATTATATATTACGGCTGTTGAATTCGAATTGAAAAGAAGATAAATAATTTATTTGAGAATAATTTATATACAGCATGAAGAATAGATATAATGATATTCGTTTTTTATCCATTTTGTAACTGAATATTTATTATCATCAAGATTAAATAGAGAGATAAGTTAAAAATATTAAAAGTAGATGAAATCAAAAAACAAAATAGAAAGGATATATTCTACGAAGTAGAGAAATTACGAAAAAGTAACTTTCAAGGGAGAATAAAGAGCGGAAAGAAAAGCTATAAAATTGATAGATAGCTAATACATTTAGATACTGAACTGATTAAAATATGGTTGTAAACAATATAGAAATGTATAAATAAAAAAGTAAATTAACTAATTAAATTTGTTAATTTTTTTTTTCTTTTGAGGTCGCTCAAGAAGAAAATGTGTTGCAATGGGTTTTCTTTTTTTAGAATTTATAGAAGGATAAATAGTTGTATTGTTAATTTCGTTATAGTTTAATATTTTATGTTATTTTTTATATTACATATTAAGTTTTTTTGTTAAAAATAGATTCAAATATCTAACTAATATGGCATAATAATCAAGCAGTTATCATATTGATAGCTATTGTTGGTAGCTGGTTCAAACTTTTCTTTTTTTAGAATTTATAGAAAGATAAATAGTTGTATTGTTAATTTCGTTATAATTTAATATTTTATGTTCTTTTAGAGTTATTATTTTTTATATTACATATTAAGTTTTTTTGTTAAAAATAGATTCAAATATCTAACTCATATGGCATAATAATCAAGCAGTTATCATATTGATAGCTATTGTTGGTAGCTGGTTCAAACTTTTTTTTACAATAGATTTTAGCATCTTTTTAGTACAGATTCGTTATAGTAAATGGCAGAGGCCAGAGTTTGCAATTCAACTTTTCAATTTCATGCTTGAACGTTTAAGAAATCCTTGAGCAATGAAATCATTCAATATTTTTTTTTTTACAATAACCATAGACGTTCTTTATTTCATTACAATTTATAGATTTTTTTTTATTACACCTGCAATTATTTTCTTCAGCATGTTTACAAAATTACTACTCTGAAGTTTATAAAACATTTAGCAGCAAAACTAAAAGAATAGCTGGTTTATTCCATTCCTTTTGTTTATTGATGATAAATTTATTAGTGTATACATAGTTTACACAAAATTATAGTTATTCCGCTTTAATATTATATTAAACCAAGTAGGTAAAACATATATAAATATCATCCTGCAGAAAAATACAACTTTCCATCCCCCCTCTCCCAAATTCATTTTGGGAAAGTTAGGAGAAAGCATTGCTTTTCTGACTAAATAATTATCAGGTGTTGAAGATTTTAATAGTTTTTCATTATTGTCTTATCCTCTAGTTAAAAATAGATAGATATCCATTTATTAATCAATATCGGATGTTTTTCTAAATTAGCTTCCCAAGTACATGGAAGAAAAATCATTCTAAGTCTAATAGGAATATGAAATGTTTCTGTAGACCTATTTAAATCCAGACAATGGGTCTGATAAAACATAATTGGTACCTCTTCACCAAAAAGCTTTTCATAAACAAAGAACAATAAACTATTATTTTTAGTGAAATTTTTATTGCATATCAACATTTTATTTTTTCTATGTGTTAATTAGAAATTGTGTTTGCACATAATTGAACTTATGAACCAAACATAGTTTTTTATGATTAAAAAATACTCTATTTGCTTTGTTTGCCAGTAGTCTCAGGGTGGAAAGATGGTATAGGGTTTGTGCTTATAAATTGGGCAAATGTGAATTTCATTTAACAGTTTTCAGAATAATATGAGCAGCAAATAATGTTTTCAAGACATACCTTTAATCCATTCTATAGAATTCAATAGATTCTATGGTATGTGCTTATGGTATATCAATAACCTTAAGTCATTTAGAAAAAGCAACAATGGTTATTAGAAGTTGTTGATCATGATAACATACAGCATGGTTTATATAAAGTCTAGATGGGATGGGTTGCCATATGATATGAATTATTATATAACTTAAAATCAATATTGGAATTTATATTTTGGCAATTATGCATATGAGGAAGCCAAGATTTTTATTCCAACAATTTCAGGATAGGCTTTACATAATAAACTGGATTTCTACCCAATATCACACAATAAACTGGATTTCTACCCAGTATCACATAATACATATCTCCATTCACTGATAGATTTTTTTTTTGCATCTGATAGAATTGACTAAATTTTTTTAAATCAGCTATACAGATCCACTTTGGAAGCACAAATTAGTAATAGTTTAGACCTTACAGATATTTTGAAAGATTATGCAATTGTCAGGTCAATATGCTTTTTGTATGAGCTTATTGAATCCCTGACAGTGTTTATTCCAATCATTTCATATTCTATATAGCTGAACCAATCACAATGTATTAAATTATTAAGATTTTTAATTGAAAGGATTAAAGAAGATCAAATGTTTTATAATTCTTTGTATTTCACCAAAGAGATTTTACTATTAAGCTTTGATTATTTTATTATTTTACTAAGTAATTTGTATGTTTTTGATCCAATTATCTTTTGATATAATCAAGAGTACTGAATAGGAATCAAACCCTGTTTAAGTAGTATATTGCTTAGTTTTTTGTTAATGAGTGGATTTCTATTTATCAAATCCTTATCTTGGTTTAAACTTCCTTTTTAATTATAGTGGAGTATATTTTATAGTGGTGAGCTTATAGTATCTTTTGGAGGGCAGATTCATTCAATGCAACCAATTCAGGGTCATCCACAAACTGATCACGATTGAGAACTTGTACAAGTCTAGGTTTTGTTTTTTTAATAACTGAAAAAGGCTTCATGAAAGATTTATATTTCTAATTAATCTGAAGAAAAAATTGAGTTGTGACCAAATAGTTTGCTTTATTTGGTCACCTTAATTTCAAGTTATGCTTTTTATTATTAATAAATGTGTTCAAAAGTTAACAAGTTATCTATGATAGGATTGTTTTGGCCACTCCTTAGTCAAAAATAGCTCTAGGTTCCATCAAAAATGTGATCACTACAAAATTTAACTTCTAAAAATTCTTTAATATCACAGACTAATGTTATTTTTAAAGTTGGGGTTTTTTTGATCAATTATATCTTCATCATTTTCCTAATTGTATAGCATAAGATGGCAACTTGCATAATTTATAAGTTTGTAGGAGAGATGAAGGCTTTTTACAAATCAACTACTTGTTTAACAATCAGCTCTAAATTTCAAATTGAACAATTTATTAATAAATATCAATCTTTACATAAAAATTTTAATCTCTGTTTCAAGTTAGTTTAACTAATTGTCATTAAAAATGTGCCTTGTATAAGTAAATAAGCCATTTAAAAAGAGTCTTAGCTGCAAATTCTTCAAGTCATGCTATTTTATCCATGTAACATTTTCTTTTTTTAAAAAAAAAAAAAATCATTTTAATACTATAAGTAGTTAAAACTGAACTCTTGATAAGAGCATGATTTTATTATGCCAAAATTCTTTTATTGAGCACTTTTGATCATAGGTGGCAGTTTACAACTGTTTAAAAGCAGCACAAAGTCTATAAAATTATGCTACAAAGTCTTTAGTGGAAAATAAAAGTTAGAAATCTTAATACAATCACTTAGACTTGTAAATGGTATTTGGTTTTCTGAATTAACTACTTCATCACTATCAAATAATTTATGTCATAGTTAGTATAGAATGGGTTGCCATGATGTATCTGCCTTATGATTAGATATCGTGTTATAATATAAAGTTTACGCTACTAAGTTAGTGTAGTATAATCAATTTTGGATAACTTTGATTAATAATTATCAATATTGGTATGGATTATTCTGACTTAGGCTGTATTAATATACACTACATCAATTGTTAAAAGGAGGTTGCCTTGACAACAGTTTGAAATTGTTGATTATTGATGATATTGAGATTGACTAAGTTTTGACTGGCTTTTAATGATTATTTCTTCAATTATATACAATCCCAAAAATATATAAATAAACAAAAAGAAACAAAATTTGTAAATTTAATAAATTTTACAATATGGCAATAGCTATTTTTTGTCTTCTCTGCTTTTTAATAATGCTTACTTGACTTATGTTGAATGCACATACATTTCACCTTTCATTTGATTCTCTTAGAATTTGATGTGCAGTATTTTAAATAATAAAATATTTTCTGTCTGTAATGCTAAAAGATTTACAAAACATAAGAGCATTTGTAAAGTCAACATGGACTTTTAAAATGTCAAACAATTAGAGAGGACATATTTTTCTGATAATACTGTTATCTTGTTTCTACAAGCAAAAACAAAGATGATATAATGCATAGCATATTTAATTGCTACCATAGTCAGAATTTTACTTTTGATGTTATGTAAAAATTTAAGATATGGTTACAATAAGTTTTTTTCATTGAATGTGACTGATCGAACATATAAATACTCGTGCTCCTTCAGTTTATTAATTACATCATAATTTTTTTAAATTTTGTTTAAATATAGTTTTAATTATATATGCATCACTATACATATAAAAAGCATCAGCATTATATATGTGTACATGTTGAAAATTATGGCATTGGCGTTCAATAAACAATACAAAATGTGAATTATTATACATGTTTACACAGAGGCATCTTGTGTGCAATGGAGACTTGGAAAAATATAGAGAATACCATAGCTGCACTATATAATGTCTTTTTTCATTTATAATGATAAAAGTTAATAGGCATTAAAAGCAATCAAAAGAATATTTAAGGATAGTTATTAGTGTAACTGGTGTTAAAACAGATATAGATTCATTTTAAATTTTTGCATATCTTCCTATAATTCATACATCGTTTATATATGTGAGCTTTATTTATAATTTAAAAATTACTCTTTATAATTTTAAAATGATTCTATTATTGCTAACCATTTATTGAAAGTCTTCAACAAAATTAGATGTATTATGAGTTTCAGAAACATCTCATCTATTAGTCTGCTACTAAAACAAATGAAGTATATTTTCCCCCAAAAGATTTTAATTTAAAACCATCAATACATCACATGATCACCATTTCATATACTTGCATGTGCTGTTAATAAGAGTAACCAACACTCCATACAGTAGTGTCATCAAATGCAAGCCTTTGCAATCAATATATTCAGAAGGTTTGTGCATAAAATCCCTATCTAGTGCCTGTTCATCCAACATAATGAAAATTGGGTTGAAACTATGATGTTTTCATCCTGGACTCCTAGGTTTATAGTTAACCAAGTAGGTAAAAGGTGGCTTCTGAAGGATTGTATTAGATCCTAAGATCTAGATGTAGTGCTCTCAAATCCAAGACTCCTCACTGATAAAAGCTGCCAGTTAGAAACTAGTCTGGAGATGTTGGATGAGTAGGCACTAGATAAAGAATTTTGTGCACAAATCTTCCTGAATCCATTGATTACAAAGATTTGCACTTGGTGGCACTACTGTATGGAGAGTTTGGTACTCTTATTAGATTTAAATTTAATTGTTACTTTGATCATCTGCCATTTGACCTATTAAACATCACATGACATTTATTTATTTTGTTCTGCAGCAATAAATTCTAGTCAAAAGCTAGTCACTAGTTTGGGGGTATTGGTAGGAACAGCCTTGGATTAGGAATTTATTAAGCACTACATTCAGACATCTACTTATTACTAAAATTTACACCAGGTGGTATAAATGTGGTAAGAAAAAAATCACAATACAGAGTCATTGGTTTTGGGAAAAGATAAAGGGGATTTAGATATAAAGCCCGTAGAGTTGACAAAGATTATGTTGTGGAATGGGATGGAGCAGATTATGAGAAAACTTAGAATGGGGGATGGAAAGGGAAGGTAAAGTGGCTAACAGATTTTTTTGGGCATAGGTGCAGAGAGATTCCTGACTCCATTTAAGGAGAAGTCACAGTGCATCGCATCACATCACATTACATCATCATTTATGATTTTTATCAGTGAGAAAATATTTTTGAGAAAGTAAATCCATTTTTTGATTATGTTTCAGGACGTTGTTAAGATCAATAAATTATCCTATTTTAGTTCAGAATTGCTAATTTAAAAATCTATTTTATTTTGAATGTCATTTGTTTTTCATTATGAACACTTTTGGTATTTAAAAATAGACTATATTGTCACTCCAATCCACTGGTAACCTCATTTTGTTCATTAGTTCTTTTTTGTTTCATATAATTTCAGAGATTTATTCATAACTGAGAATTTATTATAATTTCATAGTTATTTTTTACTTCCGGTACTGCTTCACAGGAATGGTGTAGATTTCAGAAACAATATTTTCATTTTTTGTTGTTTTTTCCAATCCTATCTTGTATGAGAATGATATAGTGAAAATTATATTACGGAAATATTGTTCATTAGTGGATAATCTTTAGTCTAATAAATGACTCTAGAATATCCATTATTTCTGTTCCTCATCTTCTGAAACAGAATTTTGAACAAGTCTAATATGTGTCAAAGTTGTGAGAATTGCTGTTGTTTAACTGATGGAATTGACAGTTGTTTTATAACAGTAATTATAATGAAATAAATTTGCTTTTTATTATTTTTGCCATACAACAAGATTTATAATATTCATTTTAAAATGTTGAAAAAGATGAAAAAAATAGTTGTCTAGAGTGCAATTGGTTTGAAATACTGCTCTTCTTTAAAAGGGGGGGGGGCATAAATGTAGACTAGATGAACTAATTTCTTGACTATGATTAATATAACTTAGATGAAAGTGCACTAAGCAAAAATTGTGAATTTTATTCAGATTTTAAACATATCTCATATATGTTTTTTTCATATAGTTATTTTCCATATTACATTTTCTCGAGATATTGCATACCAAAATTTTCAATGTTAATTTCATTTTTGAAAATGCATACTTAGAAAGGTATTGAGAAGGACATCTGGTCATTTTAAAAAGTAAATATAAAATTAAGGCATTTTAAAATTGATAGTTGTATAATGTAATACTTGTAGCTGTTGAAGGGTTAAGAAAGTTTTTAAAATTTAATTTAAAAACTGTGAGTATTTATTAAAATAAAAAGCTGGAAAGTTACACCAAATGACTGTTAGGGTTGTCAAAAAGTATAAATAAAAATAATAAATGAATAGAAAATACTTCACTATATTAGTTTTTGTTATGTGTATGTGCCGTAGGTTCCAAATCACAGCAATAGAGGTTGATTCAAGAACCTAAACGGAAAAGTGAATTGATCAATTGAATCAATTTTTTTGAGTGCAATTTGTCACCTTTATGATTAAACGACACAACACCACCCATGAATATGATCACGTGATTATAATTGTTTGTAAATGTATACAGACTCATTTCTTAATATATTAATTTCCTCATTGCTGAAAGAATAATTAATAGCAAACTATTACATAACTCTATAAGATTAAATTCACACCAATTTCACATGTGTACAGTGTTTTCTGTTTGCTTCTTTTACTTTTCAAAAAGTTTTAAAAATTAAAATGATATTAGATTCTTTAATTAATACCTTTGGCAAAATTATAAGGCACCCAGTTATGGTCACATCAACTTGAATATGCAACAAATCCAAAATATAAATAAAATCTGGTCCAATGGCTTCACCCACAAATAGCCTAAAATTAATAGAATTATTAGTAAGTAAATAACAAATTACATTTCATTAAAATATAACAAAATCATTGAAAATACACTCAGAATTAAAGACGGAAATTTTTTTCAATACTTATTTTATTTTGAAAAACCATCCCAAAATTTTAAAAAATATTGTTTTTTTTTCTTTTGTAGGTAATTTATTAATAAACAGATTCTCAGCTGTTTGATATTGCAAAGTCTTGTATAGTTCTGTTGTGTTTCAACTTTAAATTACTCTCTTGTTTTTAGTGCTATTTTGACAGCTTTATGTTTGTTAAATATTAAAAATTGGATATAAATATTGACTTACTACTTTAAAAAGCATCTGAAAAGGTCAGTAATCCACAGAGGAATACTTCAAAGGCCTAAAAGCAGCTACTCACAAGTTTGAACCCTCCAACCCTGAGATTGTATGTACTGAGAGAAATGACTGCAAAAGAAAAATAGAGGAGGCATACTTCATAAATGATCTACATGTCATTAATAGAAAAGATACATGTTTCTCTATTTTTAAGAAGTGGACAAGCTGATCGATCTGTATATATTAAAAACTGTTTTACATATGAAAATTAATTTGCATATATTAGCATACATCAACAACACCATAACATTTTTAACTCTTTGGCTATGAATTTGAGGTTAAAAGACCTCAATTGCACTAAGCCTGATATTTAATTTGATATTTCTGACTTCATCAATGAGCATTCGAAATGTGGTATAATTACTAATGCAGTTTTATAACTTTAAATGCTATAAGAATGATCTCAAACCACTTCTGAAAAAAATATTTGTTTTACATTATTATCATTCCAAATTGGACTGTTTTTTATGATAAGCATAATTTACAGTAGATTTTGTAATATTTGTATAAGGCAATTAAAGAAGTATAACCATAAAATCACAAAAATGGAAAAATAAAATTACTTTTGTTTAGAATAGCTTCTAACTGGAGTCAGTTGATAGCTTTCATATAATTAGTTATTATAATGAAATAAATTTGCTTTTTATTATTGTAAGCATGATTTACAATAACTGTTGTATTATTTGTCTAAAAAAATGTAAAAAAATAGCCATAATTTGAAAAAAAGAGAGAAAATTTATTTATGCTTAGACTACAAGTGGTATGAAATATGGCTAAATCTGAAAAAAAGGCATACAGCCTATATATACTATGTTTGCTAAATTCTAACTAATTTAATTTTTGCAAAATACAGATATACCTAAGAAAGTAATAAAATGGACACCTGTTCAATTCTAAAAAGGTATGAAATTAAGATGCATGAAAATTTATAGTGGTGTCACATACTGCTTGCAGACATGGGGGGGTTAATATTTTAAATGCAAAATATATAATTTTCTACATATATATTTGTAGCAATAAATTCAAGAATAAATATAGATATTTTATATTTTATTGTTTATCAAATGGATAGACCATTTACTATAGAAGCACCATTAATTTTATGTTTGTGTTTAATTTTACATTTTTAATTCTGCATTATATTTTTCTTTTTTAAAAGGTAATCTGGTTTAATGCTGTGGATATTTATTGAATGATCCTTAAATGCTTGCATTTCAATGCAGTGTTGAACAGAGTAAACATCCTTTTGAATCATTGAATGGGACTCTACTGTATATTAATTTTGGCACACATATTTTAAGGACCACTTGGATTTTCCATGAATTTAAATTGTTCAACAGTCTGTTGGTTTTAGATGCATAAAAATATATTTGTATCTGTTTGCATATACAAAAGTAAATACAGATATAGAGAGAAAAAATAGAAAGAAATAATAATATACAAGTAGTAAATATGCTATTATAAATGTTTTGGAATCAATTTAATTTATAAATAATAAAGAACTTACCTGATGCTGCATAAAAATGTATTCAGACATATGCAGTTATAAATTGCTATGGAGATGTATGTGCTTTCATTAAAACTGGAGGGAACTTTACGAATTCTAATGCATAAGTACACACCCCATAAAAGAAATAAACCTCGAGCTGAAAAAAAATATGATTCAAAAATATTAATTAATCACTCACCAATTATTTATTACAATAAAATCAAATTAATAAAATAAGACTATTTATTTCAAAACCATCAAAACATCACATGATCACTCTTTCATATGCTTACACAGGCTGTTACTAACAGTAGCAAGCTCTTCATACAATAGTGCCACCAAGTGCAAGTCTTCATAATCAATGGATGTAGTAAGGTTTGAGAATTAAATCCCTATCTAATACCTACTTATACAATATCCTCACTAGTTTGTAGCTTATGGCTTTCATCAGTGATGAGCCTTGGATATGAGAACACTGCACTTAGATCTTATGAACTAATGTACTACTGTATGGAAAGTTTGTTACTGTTGTTAATTTATTTTAAATTAGTTCTCAGGTTTTATTACCTTGTAATTATTCATATATTGAATAAAAGTTTTATAATAATAACAAATAAATACTACTTAAGATAATTTATAATTGCTACATCATCATCATAATAATAATAATAAAAGTAATAATATATATATATTAACGGTCGGGGAGCGAGCTTTAAACATATCCGCACTACATGGGCGCCATCTAGGCATTTGAACCTAAAAAAATTTATATAGTAGGCAGATACGTAAGTTAAGATTCAAAAATTTATATATATATTATTCTGACCGTTTGCCCAAAGTCACTAGCTCATAGAATAGCAGAGATCTAAACATTAATATTTAAACCAATAAAATAAAAGAAGCCACTGCCAGTAGTTAACACACAAATAGATTTTATTGACGCACATTTAAAATTGAGGAATAAATTTAATTTTTAGATTTTAACATTAATAATTTTTTTAAATTTAAATTCACATTTATTATTTAAATAGACCGCACAGATGGATATTTAAATTTTATTTACTTTAGCATGTTAAGCATAGATAGTCTACATAGATTTTTTCCACTTAAAACTTATCAAAACATTCATTCAATCTCAGACTAAAAGTTCGTAGCCAACCCAATGTCAGCTTCCAGATATATATTTGCAACTAATGTAATATGAAGATGCTAGCATAAAACCATGCCGACAGGAATGTGCATCTGACAGTGTGATATTATTTGAAGGAAATGATCCATGTCCAGAACAGGAAAGTGCATCTGCCTGACTAAGGAATCATGTATATAATTATTTTTAAAGAGTGCTATGTATGGGGGAGAGCGGTCTTTCTGCCATCTTATAACTCCCTGTCCACAGAGCTAGAAGGGGTCAATGGCACAGGAAGTACATCTGCGACCATTTCAATGATATGACTGCCTCTTTGGGGTCATGCATTCAGTTGGGCATGTTGCCCTGTATGCTAAACATGCTTTACATTACATCAATATAAACACCCATATATCCCTCCACCACATTGCCCTAACTACGAAACAAATAGCCTGAAATTAAAATCCCTTAAATTAAACATAAATGAATTTAAACAGTTATTAATCTTTATCCATACAGCTATCTACACCCAACTTTAATTTAATACATTTTATTTAACAGATAGAAATAAATAACCTAATTAAATACAAACATAAATAATTAAATTAAAAAAATGGAAATGATTGAAATAGCAAACGTATATAAAAACAAATATTTATAATTGATTTAGAGTTCTATTCTTGGTCAGATAAGAGTACATTCATTTATATTACTTTTTTTTTTTTTTGGATTGATTACTTATTGACGTTATACGGTAATTATTTAAAAGAAAGTTCAATTGGTAAAAGTTTATACTTTACGGATTCTGCAGATTTTGAGGTCCATCTTCGTTATCACTTATGTAGATTGTTTGTTCTTCCTTTTTTAAAAATGAAGCCACTACTTGCCATTCCTTTTTGTTCCCTAACTGTCATAGGGAGGTCTCAGCTGGTTGTCTGAAAATTAAATTTATTGCAGACTTCCACATCATGAAAATTTGCAATATAGCTAGTTATAACAACATATTCATAGTCAGCTCTCAGATAACAATTATAATAATAATTTTGCTTTTATATTTTTATTAGTCTCTTATCATCCAATCTTTGGATTCAACCGGCAAGACGTCACTAATCCTCTGGTGTTTCAATTATGGTCCGTGCTGACATTTCTGGTGTTTGCATTGGTCATTTAATTTCTTTGTACTCTCTTATCTGACCTTTTAATTTATTTTAAGTGCCTCAAGGGCCAGTTTGCTTTTGAACAATCATTTAATTAATAAGACAATCATTTCCATTTTCTAAGATTATAGAAATCAACATTATTTCTATTTCCAAAAATATCAAATCTTTATATCTACTTTTTTTTAAAAAAAAATTACTTTCAAATATTTTTATTTTTTAAAATAGTTTTTAAAGTTCTCCATCATGCGATCTATATATATATACATTAAACAGTTTTTTTAATTTCAGTTTTTAAGTTTAGTTTTTTTCTTTTTAATAAATCAATTTTTATTTATGATCTTTTATTTTAATTTTAAAATATTGTGACGGCATATTTTATTCCGTTACAATATATATATATATATATATATATATGGTAGTGTGGAAATACAGTACTATGTTCAATGTGATGTTATGATACGATGCACTATGGCTTCTACTTTTTCAGAGTCAGAAATCTCTTAGCCACTATGCACAGAGAAACCTATTACCCACCTTATCTTACCTTTTCATTCTCCACCCCAAGTTTTTCCCCTATTCTTTTCTATCCGGTTCCATCCCATTTCCACCATATAATCTTTGTCAACTCTATGGCCTTTTTTTTGAAATCCCCCTTATCTTTTCCAAACTCAGCATAAAAACCAAGAACTCATTTTCTGTATAATTGCTTTGTTTATATTTATTCTTCCACAACTTTATTATTTGTACCCATTCTGCTTGCAGGCATTTACATTCAATTAATAGATGCTAAATATTTTCTATACTTTCTTTACATAACTTGCAGACTAAATCATCCATATTTTGCCATTTATGTGTATATTCCTTTGTTGCTAAAGACCTTATTCAAGCTTTAAACAGTAAACTAATTTCCTTGCTATTATCATAAATTAACTTGCACTCAATATCCTGCTTATATATATATATATATATATATATATATATATATATATATATATATATAATAAATAAAGTTTGATATCTGTATTCGTTTCACAATATATGTAATTTTGTATATACAAATCAATATATATATCAAAATACAGTACTATTTATATAAATTATATTCTTTTAGAAGTACTTTCGACTATACACTTTGTAGTCTTTATCAACTACATAATGTTGAATAATCAAAATGAGACAACCCTTAACAATACCCATAGTTCAATTCAGATTTCCCACAATTCTGTTATCTTAACATTTGATGACTGGCAATTCATTAACATTTGGCAATTTCTTGAAATCAACATAGCCTCTTTTATTTTACGTTTATTACGACAACGTTCAATTTGAATAATTTTCATATTTTTATAATCAAATTTAAATCCATATTGACAAGATTTATTATGATCAAATATAACAGATGATGAAGGTTTATTTACATCTATTCCATATTGATTCTCTTTTTGAATTCTATTATATAAAAGCATATGTTCTTTTATTCTCTTCTCAAATGTACACTTAGATTCACCAATGTATTGTATGCCGCATCCACATATCAATCTATATATAATAGAATTTTGATTAAACTTTGAATTTTGAATTTTAGAATTATTAAATAGATTGCTCAATAATTCTAAAATTCAAAATTCAAAGTTTAATCAAAATTCTATTATCTATAGATTGATATGTGGATGCGGTGTACAATACATTGGTGAATCTAAGTGTACATTTGAGAAGAGAATAAAAGAACATATGCTTTTATATAATAGAATTCAAAAAGAGAATCAATATGGAACAGATGTAAATAAATCTTCATCATCTGTTATATTTGATCATAATAAATCTTGTCAATATGGATTTAAATTTGATTATAAAAATATGAAAATTATTCAAATTGAACGTTGTCATAATAAACGTAAAATAAAAGAGGCTATGTTGATTTCAAGAAATCATCAAATGTTAATGAATCACCAGTCATCAAATGTTAAGATAATAGAATTGTGAGAAATCTGAATTGAACTATGGGTATTGTTAAGGGTTGTCTCGTTTTGATTATTCAACGTTATATAGTTGATAAAGACTACAAAGTGTATAGTCGAAAGTACTTTTAAAAGAATATAATTTATATAAATTGTACTGTATTTTGATATATATATATATTGATATAATAAACACTTTTGTTTTACAATTCTCCTAAAAACAATCACCCCACTTAGTATACTAACATAAATTCTTTATCCAAATCTTCTGCATACCATACTACCTTTCTTACTCATCTTGTTGGCTGGTCTTTATTTATAACCCAATTAAATACTATTTTGGCTATTGTCTTATTATCCATAAATTGCAATCTACTGAACATTTTCATTTTGCTTTTTGCATCTCTGATATAAAAACTTAATCATCCCATTTCTCCTTGAATTACCTCTTTTGCCATCCACACATCTGCATCTAATGTATGTCTTCTTACTTCTCTTTTATTTTTTCTAAACAACCAACACCCCTTTTCTAACACATAATGCATTGTTACCATAGGTAAAACACTTTTTTCTATATAATTCTTGCTACATCATATTTATTATATGAAAATAATGAGGTTTAACGTTTATATCTGTGTTACAGATAATCTGTAGTTTAAAAAATGATTAGTAATAATCATTATTGTATTTACCTGAGGTGAATGCTGTCAAAATTGTGAGTGGAGTGAGTTTGACAATGGTAAATAAAAATGTAACAATTTATATGGAAATGCTGTTAATTTCTTTAACAGTCTCTTTTTTTTCTTTGCTTTATTTATCAATTTTTTCTCCCATTTATCCAAGCAATTTATCTGATTACTTAAGACAATTCCCAAATAGTTATAGCTAATCATCACATTTAACTTTATATCTCCCATTAAAAATTCTTTCTATTCTCTTTCCCCAGTAGTTATCTTTATTACTTTTGATTTCTCTTCGCTAAATTTAATCCAATACATGTACAATATATACTGACATCTAGTGCAAATTTTTAAAACTACTTTACAAATTTTTTACTTATAAAATAAGTTAACAATTAAGCATATACGAAAGTTTTTTTATTATGGGTTGATTCAAAATAAAATAAAAAAGTATTTTTTTAATAATTGTGTGTTTTTTTAAATACATTATAATTTATCAGATATTCAGTATAGATTTAAAAAAATATGTAACGTTTTAAAGTAATAAAAAAATGTTAACAATAAAAGAACTTATAAATTTAAATAATATATATACATATTAGAATTCTCTATATTGTATTTTGAATTCTTTTAGGCTTACAAATAGCTAAGTTTATTTTTCTCAGTTTTAACAAATTTAATTATTTAATATTTTACGAGAAGAAAAAAATTTGCTGTAAGTAAATAACATTAGATCTGTATTCTAGTTTTAATAACAAACAATTAATGCTTTTTTTATTGATTAAATAAAGGTTTTTTTTTTTTCATGTGTCATAGCATCGGCCGGGAAGCGAACCCGCTAACACGGGATAACTGCTTATAAAGCGGTTGTGCTGACCACTCGACTATCAACGCTTGACTTAAATAAAGTTTTGAATTAAAAATGTTTTTCGCTTCAAATTATTTTCATGGTTTATATCTCGCAAATTAGAAGATGGAAATAGAAAAAAAGATGGTATATAATGACATGCTCTTAAAATCTTATTATATTCCTGTACATAGTAAATGTTTATTTAATAAGCTGTAAAATAGTGATATAATAAAGTATTTTTTTCTAAATATAGATAAATGAAATGTGTAAAATTTGTTTGGTCTATAGCTTTTAGAATCTGAATGAATGATTCTACTTATAATTAAGGAATTGTCAATGTTTAAGATTGATACTGTGTATGCCAGTGAACATATGGCTGGCTTTCTTACCAAGTTGCCTGCAGAATCATCTGTGAATCAATCCACAGGTTCGCCACAAAAATTTGGAAATGTTAGTGTATCTAAATTACAAGTTATAAGATGAAATGTGAAAATATCTTTGGGTTGTGCTTAATGTGTGAATATAATAAACACAAACTCATCAAAAAACTGTTAAACATTTATTAATTAAAACAACTATACAAATACACATTAACAACATATACAATTTATACCTTCACCTGATACTAGTGAATTGGTATAGCATTTAGTTGCCATGCAATCTGTAATGACTTTCAGGTATCCTTCTAAACTAACCTACCACTTCTAGCTGTACCATGACAGTTTGCCCTGTGAGTCTGGTTATTATGTTATGGCTTGGCTCATATGTAGGTGTTATTTATATTTTGGTAAAAATATTGCTCAAGTAACTGCAATTTTGTATAAGTTATAAAGCTATGATTTGTAACTCCAGAGAAAAGCAAAGAAACTTATAGAAAGATATTGTGGGTTAAGAGCAATGAAAAAAGATTGCTGAAAGATAAAATATAATGTTGATAATAATGCAGGGAAGGTCTATTAGTTTAAGAAGAGAAAAAGATAGTATTGTTTAACTTTCTATTTTTTGAAACTAATTAAACAAAAAAGCAAAGAAGAAGGATTTGTATAATTAATATCTAAAAGACTAATGGCAGTTGAAAGGAATGTGCATGTATGCAATTAAAAGCTTAATGATAATTTAGTAAAAGCTGTATTGCTGGAGGATTAGCCCAAAGAAAATGAGTTATTACTGTTTATAATATTAATACCAGCTATTAAACAAGACAACATATAAATAGTGTGTGCTGAAAAAGGGGGTAGCTTTTTTTTATCCTTCATGAATAGTGCAGCCTGCTGTTGCATCATGGGATGATAGAAGGGGCCAGAGAAAAAGCTGTTGAAAAAGTTGTAGTGATTTTCTGCCATGAGGGACATCATCCCAGAGACCAGACTTCTGTAGGTGCAAATAGTTGGATAGGGAACTTAACAACCACAAGCGGTCTTATTTTTATTTGAGTGCACCTGATAAGTCTGCATGAGGATTACTCAGAGTAGGACTGTGAGTATAAATGCTTTTAATTATTTACTCAGGCCTAAGAATAGTAGAGACAGAGGTTAGCAGAGTATATGTGGGAATATTAGCATTTACCAAAATAGTAACTAAAATCAAAGATTTAATTGATCATGTTGTAGAGTCTGAACTTTAGGAGGGGATATGTGTATATAATGTTTTGTTGGGCATTTATTAGTATTCATATTAGTTACTGAAGACACAACCAAGTTGGCAAAAAGGATAAGCTGGTACAGATTGACAAGTGTATTTGCAAACCTTGAATAATGACCAGAGTGGGTGCAGTCGATAATATGTGTATAATGTGTTATGTATGCAATTGTAAATAAATATAATAATTTTGTTATTGACAAGTTTTGTTGAATTTATAGTATAGTATTTTTATTTGTTTGTTGGCATTCAATTTTGTTATAGAATGCACAACAGTAGATATGATAACATTTTCAGTTGTATTATAACAGATTCCTCGGTGTTCGATCTAGGTTCTAGCAGCTTCCAATTTTAATGTAAACTTGTCTCTTTGCTTTAATTATAGGGTGAATAATGTGTGTACTGCAATTTCATTAAAACTGGACTAACTATTTATAGACAGGTTCTTTTCCATGTTTCTCCCATTGTATATACATTATCTATTCATATATCTATTAGTCTGTACTCTTGAATGTTCAATCCAATCAAGATGGAATCTTGATTAGTCCATTAATTAAAAGTAATTTGAGGTTGTATCCTAATTCTCAGTAGAATAATGTGTTGACATTCAATTTTGTTTTAAATTGGGAAGAATCAATGCTGAAATGTCTGAACCATTCAACCCGCTTTGGCTATAAAACCATGAAGCATGTGGTTTTCAAATGGTGTTTAAGATTTAGTGTTGGCAGGGAGAGTATTTGAGACTATCAACATGGGTATAAATCACATTGTTTCATTTTATGTTGAAATTCAAGATCCACACTTATTAACATTTTCAAATGCCTATGGTGAATAACTAAAACTATGTTAATATGTAATACATGCATTGATTCAGAGATGGTGCTGCAGGAGACTTGAAGAGAGAATGGGTCACCTTTTCATTTGAATACATTGTGTTCTTGATGAAAGTCATATTAAACAGTTAAAGGAATATGAATTGGGATAGTTACAAGATTTCTTTTTACAAAGGCAATTTACAATAAAGTGACATTATACATTTATTGTGAGTTTAAACTCATATTCTAGAAATTTCAAATTATATCAATAAAGACCACCTATAACTGTAAAATATAAAAGATATAAAATGTATATATAGAATGTAAATTATATGCTCATGTATATTTATATTTATATTCATATGTTTGTATTATGTTGTAGTTCTGAAGAAGATTGCTGGGGCAATCGAAACTGTAAACTGTAAAAGAGGGTGATAAATAAAGCATTGTGTAACAGTAGTAAAGTGAATGGATAAGTTAGTATTATATGGTAAGTGTTCACTTAATTAGAGCTTATCTTCAACATCAGATTCATAAAACTTAAATAAATTAATTCTTCAGTACTTTCTGGTTTGTGTTTTGGCATCAATATTATTAAAAACTCATTTTTTCTTGAAGACTTCTAATGTATGTGTTGATAAAAAAACTAAACTGTGACCTAAAGTTCTCAAAAATAATGAAATTAATAGTATGAATTCAAATAAGCATTTATTTAACAAATTGACTATAACATTATTAAAATTATATAATCACTATTATTAATTTAATAAAAACGATCTATTCACTGACTTTAATAAATATCACATGTAAACATCTTGTATTTCAACTTTTAAAATTTTATTTTATATGGATATATTTTTTATAAATTTTATTCCACGTTTTAAACATATTTTGTAGCCTTAATCAAGGGTTATTTATATATGATTAATTAATTATACAAAAGCAAACTCCATACAGTAGTGCCACCTAGTGCAAGCCTTAATAATCAATGGATGCAAGAAGCTTTGTGTATAAAATCCCTATCTAGAACTTACTCATCCAATCACTAGATCCAAAGATTTAGGTGCAGGTCTCTCAGATCCAAGACTCCTCACTAATGAAAGCCACAAGCTGGAAACTAGTCTAGATTTCTATAAGTAGGCACTAGATGAGGATGTTATGCACAAACTTGGTTGCATTCATTGATTATTAAGACTTACATTGGGTGGCACTTTTAGTGATTTAAACCAATCCTACCAAATAGAATGATGGTGACTATGGTTATTAAAAAACAAAATGAACTGGGTTCAGATCTATATGACTACACAAACAATTGAAGTTGGATTAAAAACATTGTTGTGTTTTTATTTTGGACTTATAGCTTTATAGGTAACTTTAAAAAAAGGTGGCTGATGAAGAGTTGCATTATGTGCTAAAATCTAGATGCACTGTTCTTAAATCCAAGGTTCCTCACTGGTGAAAGCCACAAGCTAAAAACTAGTCTGGAGGTGTTGGATGAGTAGGCACTACATAGGGATTTTTTGTGCAAATCTTCTTGTATCCATTGATTCTAACCAGGAAGTAGATTTATTAATGGTTGTGTGGCTTCATTAGTTCTTCTGTTTTGCCATTATCCCATAGATTTGTTAGTCATTAATTATGTGGTTCATACCATACATTAATCCACATTTATAAAGATTAGTGACTACTAAAACCCATTTACAAAACAAAGAACATCCATTCCATTTGGACAAATCAAATGCAGCTGGCTGTATTTCTGGTTCAGGAACAAGTAATTTATTCAGAAATCTCACAAAAAGAAAATGTAATCAATTCCGTATCTTACTACGCAAATTTGTTCCCTCTTCCTTATGGCTCCATGATAAAAGTGGAATATTTTATAGCTTCGATATTCTTTTAATTATTGATATAATATAGGGGATTTGAACACCGACTTTCAAGCTGCCTTCATCCATCCATTCTATCTCATACAACTGATACATATGACCACATACAATAAAAAAGATAAATAATCTTCAATATATTTGTCTTTAAAAAATTACTGATATAGTAAATAAATAAATAATCGAGCGGTTAGTTGCATGCGAGATCATGTGATATTCATACATCAAAAGAGACACATGATCTCCCATGCCAGTAATTAAAAGAATAACAAAGTTGTGAAATATTTTGGTTTAAAAATAATTAATCACGAAGGGCCACAGTTTAATAATTTTGAACAGTCTAGTAATGGTGTTGATTAAATTCTCTCCATTTTAGAAGGTATGTTACATTCTTATCCTCCATATCTAATGTGACAGTTCCCATTACATATTACAGTTAGTATTTTTAAATTTAAGATTAAAAGAAACATAGTCTTTCTAGTTAAACAAGTAATATATATATATATATATATAAATACATTAAAATGCAGACAATGGTGAAGCTATGTACAAATTGTAGTATTAATTGGCGAAGTGCTTCTGAAAAGTATTATCTTCTCATAATCATAGCAAATGGGTTGTGAGAGTATGGTGGAATATGTATGTGACAAATATTTAAATATATCAAATTGGATTAGAAAGTCAATTTTTTTGGAGAGGAAAAGGCATACTTTCTTTTTAGTTTATAGCATAAGTGCTGTTAGCTATAAATCATGCTTCTTTGATTTTACATTTACAATCATGGCATTCTATGCATACAATGGAAGCAGAAGATGGTTCAAACATATAGCCAATAGATCTTTGGGATTCTAAAAAGATGAAATTGTATTTAGGTTTATTAAGAGCTCTTTTGTGTAAGTAACAGTGCTGAAAGACGTGAGTGGAGGGAGATGCATAGGATTCAACACAGTACAATTGGTCAATGAACTGACAAAATCAGATATGGCACTTATACCATCAAGTATTCTTTCAACCTCATTGCTCACATTAAGCACTGCAAGCTAAAACCAGAATAGAAAATTGCTTCTTTAGACATTACTAAATTATACAGCTCCATTTATTGGGAACCCTCTATTAATATTGTTAAAGCTGGACTTGTAAAAAGCAATTATCCAGACATGCATCATCTTACATGTCTTGGTGACAATATTATTATTTTCAATGGACAATATTTTCATGTGACAGATGGTTGTCCAATAGGATTATTGCTCAGTGGAATCCTATCCAGCATTTACTTAAACTTTGAAGATAAACTCCTTCCTAAATACTTCAGTATCACTCTCAACCTTATTGATACCTGCTACATTGAAAATGTTTTTGTTGCTGGACCTAAAACATTCAGCATCGATATTCAATTGGATCCCCAGGTGCATTCCTCTCTATTGTTCACTATTGGTTGGAAAGATTCACACAATGAACTTAAATATTTGGACATCTGCATACAATGAAATGCAAATCAACTAAACAACATGATGTGTATTAAACCTTTGGAAATTAAAGGCTTCACAAACAAATCAAATTCTCCATGCACGCACAAATTTGCAGATTTTTCATCATTTCCTTTTTGTAATTATCACTTATGAAAATTTGAAGCCTCTCACAAAACTAACATCGAACAATATTTAAAAGACCTCATTAAGATAGAATTCAGATATAAACACCTTACAAGAAAGGTAAAACAATTTTAACAGAAGTTAAATACCAACTGTTTTAAAAATGATAGCCTATGCCTTCTCCTTCTACACATCTATTCTCTTATTAAAAACTTTATTAAAATATTCCCTCCTTCTTTTAAGCTGTTTTGTACTCCTCCCCCTTTAACCAATAGCTTAATTAATAATTTAAAAGACTGACTACCCTCTTATCAGACTCCTTGCACAGTGTACAAGATGCCATGCTCCTAAACTGGTTACAGTGACACATACTATGCAATTGCCACACATCTCTTCACTTGTATATTTCAAGCACTGTTACTCATACAAAAGAGCTCTTAATAAACCCAAATACAATTCCATCTTTTTAGAACACCAAAGGTCTACCTGTTATATGTTTGAACCATTTTTTTTCCATCGCATGCATAGAATGTCATGACTCTAAATATAAAATCAAAGAAGCAAGGCTTACAGCACCTATGCTATAAACCAAATGGAAGCATGCTTATCCCTCTCCAAAAAATGGGCTTTCTAATCCACTTTGCATACATTTAAATATTTTTTGCATGCATATCCCATTATGCTCACACCACCCATTTGATATGATTATGAGAAGATAAAACTTCTCAAAACTCAGCCAATAAATATTACAATTTGTACTTAGCTTCACCATTGCCAGCATTTTAGTGCATTTAGACATATTTTTTAATTTAATAGAATCATCTGGGATTTTAATATTTAGCTATTACAAGGGAGATAAAATCATGATCATCATCATCATTTATGTCATCGTTATTAGAAACAACCACTTGCAAAATAATATAGTTATCCCAATTCCATAAGAAAAAGATAGAAAGAAAAATCAAACAAAAAAATAAACTAGAGATAAATTTTGCAATGATTGTACAAATCAATCTGTGAAAAACAAACACATCCTCATATCCCCATCATGGATTAGAGCAGTGGCTAAGGTGTCACAGCCTGGTATGTAAGAGTCTTAAATGGATTCCAATTCTAGGACTTCCAGCACTTAATCTTCTTATAAACCCTTGCACAATAAAGTCATTAAATTATTTATTTATTTTCATAATATTTGATACTTCTTACACGTGCTGTGCTTTTAGCTTGTAACAAACTATAGTAAGTAATCTTTTCCTCAGAAGTGCCATTAAGCAGTGGTGTTTAATCTGCAAGGATACTCTCTCCCAGCCACAAGACAGACTTTAATGAAACACAACACTTATCATCATCAACTATTATCAATCCACTGCAAGATGAAGAACTCTCCAAATTCAATCCATCTTCTCCAATCTATAGCTTCTCTTTTCCACATCACCACTGCACACTTTCTTATTTCATCTATCCATCTCATATATGGTCTTTTTCTGGTCTTTTACAATCTCTTGAAATCCAGTTTAAGATTTCAATTGTCCATCTATTATCATCTCTTCTAGCAGTATGTCCAGCCCAACTCCCCTTCACTCTTTTAATTTTTTCAATGAGGTCAGTAACACCTGTTTGTTCTCTTATCCATATATTGCATTTTCTTAAATATTACAAAATTTAATGTTGTGTAATATTGGTACAAAGTAAATTTAAAATTTCTGAAGTGCTAATAAAAATATTAAAAGTAAGAAATGGATTTAAAGTGAATGATTTATAAATTCACACTTTCACTTCTAGACACTTAAGATTGACCCATATAATTACATTTGAGTTCAGAAATAAGGTGCCTACTCTTATTTTCTTAAAGTCTCTATCTTGTGGCTGTGGTGAGAATATCATTGCAGATTGAACACCAATGTTTAATGGAGTTTGTGAGGAAAAGACAATTACTTTCTATAGTTTGTTACAATCTAAAAAAAAACACAGTCCTCATAAAATTTATCAAATAATACATAATTTAATATCATTTAATATTGGCACAAAGTAAATTTAAATTTCAAAAATGCTAATAAGAATATTAAAAATAAAAAATGGATTTAAAGTAACTGATTTATAAATTCCCACTCTCACTTCTAGACACTTAAGATTGGCTCATATAATTACATTTGAGTTCAGAAATAAAATAGCTGCTCTTATGTCCTTAAAGCCTCTATCTTCTGGCTGCGGTGAGAGTATCCTTGTAGACTGAACACCTCTGTTTAACAGTGCTTGTGAGGAAAGAATGATCACTTTCTATAGTTTGTTACTTTTATTTTACACCTACAAATAGAACAAACTCATTCATTATTCTGTTATTTGATAATTTTGTGATGTTTCTAATTTATCCTGCAGAAAACCTTTTTTTTTTTTTTTTCTAAATATTCCATATTCTTTACTTGAATAAATAAAAATATCTAATATTTCATCTCTTTATAATGTCTTTGAAATGATGTAAGGAGCATGTGCCTCTCGCATAAAAACCATGTTTGAGTTCACTATGAAACACCATGTTAAAAGTATTAAATCATTCCTTTTTCATGCCCAATCCAAAAAATACCTGACTTTACATAGATCAATTTCGTAGTATCATAATCACTTATTGAAGAATATGGAATTTCTTAAATATACATTCAAACCCCATTTCTCACCTGAAAAAAAATGTCCAAGATTCAGCCCATCCATACTAACCACAAATCATGGGTATGATCCATCACTATCAATCCACGAGATCCTTTTTCATAGCCATTGTACTTAATAATATTTCCCCCCAAAATTAATATTTACAGTATTAATAAAACTAACTTCAGAGAATATGAATGTAAAACTAATTACTATAAAACAAGGATCAGATTTAATAATATTGTTATGAGTTATCTAAAAGCTAATGAAAATACTTACCACCTAAAAAAGAATAATACCACCAGGAGGCAGGACATATATAAAAAAGTTTTGGCGCTTTGTTTTCTGAGCCAACTTGCATTATTTTGATATCTGAGAACGCCGTCCACGCCGTTAAGTAAATGATAATTGCGAGCATTATATAAAGTAAGCGCTTGAAGAGTTCCTTATCAGGCAATCTTAACGTCTTAGCAGAATTTACTTGAAATATAGCGGCAATTCTTTAAGAAAAGTAGATAAAAAAAATTTAAATGCAATAAAATAAATAAAATTCTAAGACTATTACATTGTTTTTGGTAAAAGCGTTTTGTCACAACCATAGTGTAAGATTGAATCACAAATAACTATATATACATGACCAGATACACAATTTTGTTTACAGTCATCAGAAACTAACTTAGCTGTAAGTAAAGTAACATGGTCTTTTAATAAATAGCCCCTTTCAGAGCAAAGATATTATAAAGAAACACTGAAGAATATAGCAGTCTTTCAACTGCTAACGGTGGAGGTTTTTGAGTGGTTTTCTGTTATTTTACTCTGTAGCTAAAAATAGCTAGAAGCCAATTTACTGACAAATATGCAATGGTTAACTAGTTGGCTATGGTCCCACAAATTGATGACCTGGATTTGAACCCCATATTGGCAGGTGGTGCACTATTCCTTCACTCCTAGCTCTTTGTTTTACATATTGTAATAGTATATGATGTAAAGGAGAGTAGATTAAACAAAATTAATACATATCTAGACTTCAATTTTTATTTGGAATGAAAGAGTTTACAGACAACCATGGCATTAACTGGCAGAGCACCTAACATAAAATTAAGAACAATTATTTCTTGGATATCACTTATAATTCATGCATGAATACGACTTGGACTAATTCTTTGTCATGAATCACTCCCTGCTAATGAAAATTATTCATACACAATATTTTCTTAAAACATCTCTTCATTGGTTGGCCTTAGATTATTGTGATGATGATTTAAATTTATTGTCTATAGCTTTAAAAGTAAAGCATTTCATCATCATACAATCAATCCATCTATTTCAAAGATGGATTCATTATGTCAATCGTGCCACTTGCTTTACATGTAGAAATTAGAGTCAATGTGTGTAATGAATACTAGATATTCAATTATCACACACATTTAAGAATGAAGTTTAATGTGATATACTAGCATTCATGATACATAGAAGAGATGATCAGAAACTTTAGATTTAACAAAATTAAAGCTAAAGAAATTAATAAGTAGTAATAGAAGAAACAGTAAAAGAAGAGTCTTTAGGTGATATATAAAGAATTTGAAGGAAAGAAATGTTTATCATGGCTAGTAAGATTTCTGTGGCATAGCAGATGCATAAAAATGTCTGACTTTATTCAAGAAGAAATCATTTTATATCAAAATACATCAAGAGTAGAGATATTTTTATTAAGGCTTGATAGTGGATTAAATTTAAACAGAGTTTGTGAAGTTAATTTGAGAATAAAATGTTTATATTTAGAATAGGTATGTTAATTTTTTAGAAGGAAAGAATATATCAATTTAAAACTGGGATTTATTTAAAAGAAATGAATTAGGTAGGTTAATAAATTAATATAAGATGTATTTTATTATTAAAGAACTTGATATTGGGATATATTTAGATAGGAATAACGATGATGATAATGAGCTGTGATTTGCTGCATTACCTCTGATGCAATCATTACTCATATAAGAAGCTCCACAAAACATTGCTTGGAAATTTATAACTTCTCTGAGCCATAAGAGAGATCAAGTCTTTAAGACTTTAATTTTGTTGTAGATGTCGTTGCATGCAAGTCTCTACAACAGTTTCTTAAAATAACGTGTTACTCAATTGATGATAGATGTGATGGGATTTAACGGAAATTTCCGTACAATAATACGGTTAATTAAACATCGACTGTATCTTAAGTATATATGTGTGTGTGTATAATATTTAAAACTACTTTGCAACACTAGAAAATGTATAGTACAAGCAGATAAAGCAAACACACATATAGTTAAATTACATAGTCTATTTTGAAATGCTCATACCTACAATAACAGACCACATTATGTTCAGTTAATTTAGTCTAGATTTAAAAACGAAGACTATGAATGATATGGAAATACAAGTAGTTGCAGAAGGTTTTAAATTATTTAAATCATCATCAATATAAAAATGCCTGACCAACGTAAAATAGTTCATTTCTGAAGAGATACTCATCAGATCAATAAATCCAAGCAGTTCAATTGATTCACTCTTGCAGTGAATATATATATATATATAGCAGCATATTTAAAAGTCCATTTTATCTTGATGCATACATATACTTACAATAAACATATCTTAAAATTTATATAAACATATCTGGAGACTTTTTAGGTCTGCGTAAAGAATTTATTACTTGGCTATCATAACACATCAAAATAATTAAAATCACCCCTCATTATGATTGTATTTCAGAAGAGGCAACCTTCATCAGGGTTTAAGCCAAAATGAAAGAAGCTGATTTATAAAGAAAGTTCATAATACTGGATAGTTGTGCTTTAACATCTCATTATTGATTTATGTCATTAATATAAGCAAGTATTATATTTGAATGGATGAGTGACTTCTCTTCTAATTTGTTTACATCTGTATACAAATACACATGCTTTTGAAATCAATCATTTCAATGCAAAGATCTCACCAACATTGCTCTAAAGATTGACAGTAAACGAAAAAACTATTAGTCTAAAGTATCAAATGTCACCTGATAAAAATTTTAGACTTTGTTTTATCCTTTAAATAAAAATAAATATCCATTTTCTGACTAATTTTGAATGTTTAGTTAAGTTGGTATTAATCAGCTCTCTGAGAGTAAAATGTTAATCCTACCTGGACTTGTAAAATTTAAACCACCCAGCTTATATTCAAACCCTAGGTCATGGATAAACCAGGACAATGTCACAATCATACTACAAAGCACTATATATATATATATATATGTGTGTGTGTGTGCATGTGTAATGTTAAAGGTAAACAATGCTAAAATATATCTAATGTCTAAAATGATCAATTACCCAAGTGTATCTATATTAAATTTAATTGGTCACTTCCTACAGTTATCATATAGCTAGCAAATGAAAATGAACTACTTTTGTTTATAATCCGTAGTATATATTTGAAAAAACATATTGAGATAATAACAATTATGAAGATGTTTTATTTTATCACAATTGACTGGTCCTTAGATCATTTTCACAAGCTAGAGTAGCTACTTTTTCATTTTACTTTGTAAACTACTAAATTTATTATATAAATTTAATTGTTTACAAAGGTGTTGTAATCTATACTGAATTAATGTATATTATGAATATGTTCTAAGGACATTCAATTGTACAAATAATTCCATTTTAGTTTGCAAAACAAATGGAATGGTGGGTAATAATGTAAAGTCATACATCACAAGACCCAATTTTATAAGCTTGTAAATAAAAAATAATGAGCTGTGTCAATTGCTCTAACAAGCTTTATTGATAAATGCCACAAGAGAAAGCGGTACTTATAACCTTATCAGGCTTGGCCACTTGATGGCGTTCTGGCTCGCCAAAACACCTAACAAATGCCGTTTACAAGGCCTTCATTATGGCTATAGAAAACATCTAATGTTTGTCTTAGCCATTAGAAGGCCGTTGATGATGACGTAACACAGAAATAATATGGCCTATTTCTGCTTCGCGACAGTTATTGTGAATCCGCACACTTATCTTGCGTGTACAGTTTGATATATATGTGTGTATATTTTGATTAGTCAAATTTTTACAATATACATTACACAATCTTTGTATTTGTAATGAATTTAAGAAACCTGACTTTATAGTAATTTCCAAATGGCCACACCCTTATTTAAAGAAGGTGTAATGTGTAAAAGCTTGCCGAAAGTACGTCAAAAGAATTCGGCCGAGTTTGCGTGCATACAAAATCTCGTTTTCACATGAAATACCATGTAGTTCATAAAATGTCTGGCGATTGTAACTTTTTCCGCAGTTGCCGAAAACAGAAGCCAAGTATTTCTGCTGTCCAATAAAAATATACATGATTTTTTGTAAATTTCATAGAAAGCACATATTATAAACATGTTTAATAAGTAAAGAAGACATTTATATGTGTTTGTTGTTGTTTAAAAAAGTTTGAGTTTCTTTCTTTTGTCCGACTATGGTTACGATATTGATATTTTTTATTTTAGCATTACAAACAACAGAACACTAACTCTGAAACTAACCCTAAACAGTTGTTTTGTTATGTAGAAAGCAATAATTAAGCAAAAGACATCGCTAAATAGACATCGCAAAAAAGTTCTAGCAATCAATCAATTAATAACTAAAAAGGAGGAATGGTGATAATTTGTCCAAAAACAGCGATTTAAAAAAAAAAAAAGGTTATCATTTACCAATAATTAAGCTAAAGACATCGCTAAATAGACATCGCAGAGTAGCAGCTTTGTCAAAAAACAGCGATTTAAAAAAAAAAAAAAAAGCTTGTCGTTTACTAAATCCAAAATTAAAATTAAACAACTTTTTAAATAAAAAAAAGTTATATAAATTAAAGTTAAACAGCGTTTTAAATAAAAAAAAAGTTATAGCAATCAATAAATTAATAACCAAAAAAAAAAAACAGCGATTCGATTTAAAAATAACGCGGCCCCAAACATTGTATTGTATTGTTTTTGACTGCCAACAACACCATCAAGTGGCCAAGCCCGATTACATTATAATTACCGAGAAAGCATTTAAAATCTCTATCTAGAAATTATCCATAATCCTCAGACCACTGGTTTCATGCTTTGGCAAGCCTCAGTGAGGAGCTAGGGTCTGAGGATTGGGAATAATTAAATAGAGATTTTTAAATGCTTTCTTTTGCAGCATTTATCAATAAAGCTTGCTGGAGCAATTGGCACCACTCATTAAATGGAATGGTATTATGAGATTTTAAATTAAACTTGATATAGGTAGTACTTGGAAATTTCACCGCTCCAGGATATTAAGATTTAATATTATATATATATAAATAAATAATATAAAAATTCTGTCAGATAATGAAAATTATTCTACATGAATAAAGCGTGATAAACAGAGCACAAAAACATTAATTATAAACAACAATTAGCCAAGCGCTTTTGGTATTGTATACCAGAATTATGGTGACATACTGGAACTGAACGGTTAATGTTCCGCTGAGCATGCACTGGAATATTAACCATTCAGTTCCAGTATGTCGCCATGATTCTGGTATACAGTACCGAAAGCGCTTGGCTAATTGTTGTTTATAATTAATGTTTTTATGCTCTGTTTATCACGCTTTATTCGTGTAGAATAATTATTATATAAATAATAAATTTAGTAGTTGATAAGGATATTAAATTTATTTAGTTATTCACTCTTGAGAATATGGCCTTATTTATAACATGTAAATATTTTGTAGATTGGATATTATATCTGGTAATAAGCATTTGGGTGGTGATGTTAGTCATTGTTGAGTTTCAATTTACTATAGATGATGTCAGAGAGTTCAATGCTTCAGTATAACATTAAGCTTTAACAAGGAAATCAGATGTAAAAAATTAAGTGTTTCAGTGACATAACTTATTTCATAACTTTTGACTTTTTGTATCCAGCTAGACTTATATAAGCATTAGAAAATGTATATGTATGCAGTATATATGCATTTAGGAATTTAGCCATGTATATTTTCTAATAGCAGCTTACTATTTCAAAATCATACCAATCTTTCATTTCATTTCTTATCAATTCTACAAACGTTTTCCTATATTGCTACAACAAACCAATCCTTCATTTTTGTTGTATATCTATACTTATAGAATGTTCTTCCTCTTATTATTTTTTATCTGTAAATAATTATTTCAAAGATGATTCAATTTCTAGAATATCTACTACATTATTTTCAATGCTTTTCAACCATCACGAATTCTATCTTAACTTTCACTTTAAACCAATACGTTTTCCGTTAATAAAATAAAGATCCGTCTCTTTTTTTTAACTAATTTTAAAATAAGTTGAATATCATATAAAAATGAATAATGAAAATTCATTTTCAATATACATTAAAAATATATATATAAACAGTACTCAACTCTCCATACAATAGTGCCACCCAGTGCAAGCTATAGGAATCAATGGATGCAAGAAGGTTTGTGCAAAAAATTCCTTTCTAGTGCCTACTCCTATATTCCCAGACTAGATTCTATATCCAATATTAAATAAATTAATTTTATTATTAAATCGATAATTTTTTCTACTATAATTTTTTTTTTTTAATTATTGAATCGTCAACTTCTGATAATTGATGTAAATCTAATTTTATTAGATTATTTTAATGAGTTTGGGAATTCTGGAAAAAAAAAATTATTTCTTTGTTTTATTATAAACTGTAATAATATAATAAGAATATTATAAATTGTAATCCACTTTAGAAAAATAGTCCAAGAATTTTCTTCATCATTTTATTAGCTATGAATTAGGGATTATATCTGCTTCGAAGAGATTAGTTTATAAAGGGATACAATAGCGGCTGTAGCAAAACATAACTTCAAAACTTAGGAAAACTTATATAAGATAATTAATAAAGTAATCATCTACGTAAATTACTTCTTTGGAAACTCAGAGATATAACTGACTATAAAATATATTATTTAATGATATATATATTTAATAAAAGAAATATTGGAGAAATAACAGAAAAAGATAATATTCATACTGAGAGTTCAGAATACTGAATAGATGCGCCATCTATTGGTCTGTCTTTTAGTAAATTATTTGTTTTTTCGTGTTATTTCAAAATTTGTGACCAACAATAAAATTATTATTCCGAAATGGTTAGAAAATTGTTTAAGTAAAATTTATATTTAAAAAATCCTATTTACAAAAGTAATTATTTGTAAAAAATTAATTAATGTGTTTAGTTCTAATACAAATAAATTAAGAATGCTCTGTGTTATTTAATGTAATGGGAATGTTGGCTTCTGAAGTCCCAAATTTGGCACTTTTCACTACAATTTTCACATAAGGTAATGACTGATTGCTATCCAATTTTAACCACCTTGTGGAGAGGTGTAAAAGGATGTATGATCCCCAAAATCCACATTACATGCTGAACCAACACTCATCAGTTGGCCCAGATCACAATCTCTTACAGATATCTTTATTGTTGTACTATATATATATATATATATAGAGAGAGAGAGAGATAGCCAATTACTACAGTTTAATTAAGTGTCAAACTTAATGTCCTCACAACATTGAGACAAAACACTCAGTATATTAATAATTTTTATTAGTCATTCAATACAAAACACTTCAATGTATAAAGGTGAAACTATAAAATTATAAATTTTAATATTGGCTAAGCGCTTTCAGAGCCTGTTTACTCCATATTTTATAGCCTTGAAATGTATTCACTTATTGTATGCAAATTTATGCAAAACAACTCAGACCATCATATTTTTTTTTTTGAATTGCAGTTACTAAATGCTATAAATAGAAAAGACACGTGCTTTGCGATTTTCAAAAAAATGATGGTCTGAGTTATTTTGCATAAATTTGCATACAATGAGTTGAATACATTTTAAGGCTACGAATATGGAGTAAACAGGCTCTGAAAGCACATAGCCAATATTAAAATTTATAATTTTATAGTTTTGCCTTTATACGTTGAAGTGTATTGTATTAATTAGGAAGAACTGGTGAAATAAATTTATTATTACATTAGTCAAATAAACTAGAGATTAACCACTTAAAAAAGGTTCTTAGCTTGCACAGGAGTGGTGTAGGAATCTCTAGTATAATGAATTATGAATAAAAATTATTAAGAATTCTAATTCATTTGTTTATCATTTCTTATTATCAAAAATAATTATCTGTTATCTCCCATGTTATCTTCTGTGGGTGGATGGGATCTATGAGTTTGTGGATTAAAGTGTTTGATTTTTATTGTAAAAAGTGCTTAAGTGCAGACATAATTTGATCTTGCTGTATTCCCAGGGGTATTATTTACAATACCTGCCAGGTGACATTGATACATTTATAACAAAGAAAACATTAAACGCAAATAAAACTTAAATGAGAGTTTATTCACTTACAACAAACTAATATATATAAGTAGATGAAAATTAAAACATTCAAAATTTTTTGAAAATAAGGGCTCTAATTATAGACTGATCTTCAAGACGTGTGATTAATATTTTTTTACACACACGCTTAGCAAACATTGACCATAGTGACATGTTATCTTTACTACATTTTTACACACACACACACACACCGTTACTAGTTTATCTGCAGTTTAAATACCAGTTGTTTCTGCATCAATCTGAATATTTTAGCATACATTAATTTTATTAAGTTAAATGCAAAGGGTAATAAATTAGAAGTAAATTTACTCATAAGTTTTCTGACTGTAATTATATTAAATATTGATAACTTAATTTATAATCAAATAAGTATATAATTATACACCTTTCCACAAATACTGTGTTATAACTTTTATAGACAGTCCAATTTCTTTCCTCAGTCTACAAATTACCTGTTTGGTAGAAAATGTAATCTTGACTTTTGGGAACATTGAACGTCTCTTACATGACTCAGTGAGGATACATGCCTTTCTTCATCTTGACTTTTTTTTCTGTATTCTTACTGAGGTTGTTTTAAAGATAGTGGATCTGGTAAAGTTGCTGATTTGTCAGACAAGTTACTTATTTCGCTTAGATCCTCTTCACATGACTGCTATTTATTTGATGACTCTATAACTCCCAATCTAGTGACATGTCTGTGCAATCTTCTTTTATCAGAGTACTCTGTCAAACATAAGTTTTTTCCAGTGTTTAGGGGCTCTTATGTCTCATACCAATGATCTCTTAACATGTCTACCCATTTGGTTTACATTAGTCAACTGAAATAATATTTCTGGTCATCATCATCATCATCATCATCAACCATTATCAATCCACTTCAGGATGAAAGTCTCTCCTAGTTTAATCCAACTTCTCCGATCTTTAGCTTCTCTCATCCAGATCACCCCTGCACACTTGCTTATTTCATCCATACATCTCACATGTGGTCTTTTTCTGGGTCTTTTACAATCTCTTGGAATCTCGTTTAAAATTTCAATTGTCCATCTATTATCATCTCTTCTAGAAATATGTCCATCCCAACTCCATTTCAATCTTTTAATTTTTTCAATGAGGTCAGTAACACCTGTTTCTTCTCCTTGCATTTTCGATCTCTTCTTGTTACTCCCAACATACATCTCTCCATACTTCTTTGAGTGGTCTGAAGTCTTTGTATTGCTTTTTTATAAGTATCCAAGTCTCAGATCCATAAGTAAGAATTGGTAAAACACATTTGTTAAAAACCTTCCTTTTCAAACACATGGGCATATTTCCTTTTAGTATCAAGTTATTTCTACCAAAAGCACTCCAACCAAGTTTAATTCTATGATCAATTTCCTCCATTATGTTTCCATCTGTATTAATAATATGACCAAAGTATTTGTAACTGTTAACTTTTTCTAATTCATCATAATCAATCTTTATTTTCATATTTTGAGCAAATCGATTAAACATTACTTTAGTCTTTTTAACATTTATCTTTAGTCCTACTTTCCTACTTTCATCTAATAACTCCTGAAAAATTTCCTGCAGCTCTGAAGCATTGTTTTTGCAACTACATCATCTGCAAAATCTAAATGACTTAAATAATCTCCATTTACTTTCACTCCTTTAGTTTCTCATTTTAATCCACAAAGTACTTCCTTGCAGCACTGCTGTAAAAAGTTTTGGAGATATGAAGTCACCTTGTCTTACACCTTTCTCAATGTTGACTTTCCCAGTATCATTATGTAATCTAATTGTTGCTGTTGAATTTTTATAAATATTCTTTAAAATATGACAATATCCTGGATCTATACCTTGATGATCCAATGCTTTAATCACTGAAGAAATGTTTATAGAATCAAATACCTTTTCATAATCTACAAATCCAAAACATAATGACAACTCATACTCATTTGTCCTTTCTATAACTTCTCTCAATATCTGGATAAGGTCTACTGTACTAAAACCACTTTTAAATCCAGCTTGTTCTCTTGGTTGATGGAAATCCAATGTTCTCTGTACACGAGTTGTAATTATCTTGGTAAAAATTTTATATAAAATTGATAAAAGGCTGATAGGTCTATAATTTCTAATATCTTCTTTATCACCTTTTTTAAATATTAATATTATTACTGCATTTTTCCAATCATCTCATACATCTTTATCATTTAGACATTTGGTATATAACATTGCTAAAAACTTTTCTATGTCTTCACTTGCTTCTTTTAATATATTAATTATAATTCCATCATTACCTGAAGCCTTTCCTTTCTTCATACATTTAATTGCATGTGTCACTTCTTCATTTAAAATTCTGGGCAATTTGGAAGATGTAATAGATATAGGAGGTATATAATTCTTGATAAAAATCTACTAATTTTATGATGTCATCTCTCTTTTTAGTAATAATTCCATCTTTTTTCTTATTGCAGATATAAATTTTTTATCAATACCAAAATGTTGTTTTACATTTTTGAGACTTATTTTTTACTACAGCTTTCCTTGCTAGTTCACAGTTATACTTTCTTATATCATTTTCAACTCTTTTTGCACCATTTTACAAAATTCGAGATATTCTATCCTTTTTAATGCATCATTTTTGTATATCTTCATATTCCTTCTTTTCTTCATAAATTCTCTACTCTTAGTAAAAATTTTATTGGTTAATTGCTGCTTTTTTCTACCAGCTATCTTTATTGCAGTTTTTAAAAGTGTATCAGTTATTTTCATATTAATTTCATTCAAATCTGAATCATGTTCAAAATCTACTAATACTTGAAACCGATTTGTGTTTCCGAAGATTAGGAATATCAACTGTAAATATTGGTTTTTCTTAATAATTTTTGTGTCTCTAGTTTTACATTAACATGTATCTTACACATTACTAATCAATGATCACTTCTTGTGCTAAATTTAGTAAGAACATTACAATATTGAAATATAATCCAATTCTGCTGTACCTTCATTTGGATGCTTCCATGTCCATTTCCTTTTAACATTTTTCTCAAAAAAGAATTCATAGTATAAAGTTTTTTTTTTTTTGCAAACTCCACAAGTCTATGTCCTCTCTCATTTCTATTACCATAACCAAAATTACCTACAGCACTTTCATCTTTCATTTGTCTACCAATTCTAGCATTAAAGTCTCCCATAACAATTTTAAAATGTTGTTTACTCTGATCAAAAACCTTTTGTACATCCATATAAAAATCTTCTATAACTTCATCACTATGAGAACTTGTTGGGGCATAAACCTGAATTAACTGCATTTGGTATCTGCTATTAAGTTGTATAACTAATCTTGCCACTCTGTCTGATACACCATCAATCTCCACAATATCGTTCTTCCACTTTTTATTTATAATGAATCCTACTCCATTTGTACTTCCAATATTTGTGCCTTTATAATAGAGTACATGTCCACTTTTTAAATCAATTGTCTCTTCACCTTTTCTTCTAACTTCACAAAGTCCATAAGACAGTTCTTCTTCCAATTCTTGCAATCTTCCTTCACTTGAAAGTGATCTGCAATTGTAAGTACCTAAATAAAAAGTTGTTTACAGATGGCAGCCTGGGTCCACAATCAGAGGATTCTTAGCACCTTCTACCTTTGACCACCAATCACTGGCTTGAATGGTGACTTTACAGCCTCCTGGGAATAAGGGCCATGCTTTATTTTTGTCTGTCATAACTGTATATATGTATTGGAAAAATATTTATCATTTACACAAACATTCATTCTGCCTTATCAGGCACTGAGAAGAAAGACCATGGTGTTTCTTGATCTTAAACTCAGAGATAAAAAGCCAATAAACTCACCCCTCTGGCTAATGTGTGTTGGTGAGCAGCCCATCCATGTTTGTATACTATAATAACAGCTGCTACAACAAGAATGTATGGAGTGGACATTATGAATTTGCCCTGCTCAGTTCCTTTAAGGCCTCCAAGAGGAATCAAAGGGTCTCCTTTCAGTTAATAGCAAACTTCTTTCTGCAACCCTTTTTTTGGTATATCCTTTAATATCACTCTGGGATGACATTTTCTTTTTAGCATATCTTATATCCCATCCATCTCACTAACTTTAAATTTCTCACTGTCAAAAAGGTCTTCTTTTATCATATTCTTATTAAATACTAACACTGACACATATTGTATATGAAACTTTCATCCTTTTAATAGATATGCAAACAGTGAAATGTTGAAAAAAAACTAGGATGCTTTATTCATGTGGTCATTAATTGTTGTACTATCTGTATGTCTATACTGTTTGACTCACAATGGTATAGTAGTGTTTATATATGGTGCATCACCTTGCTAGATAAATGTTCTTTATGTTGTAATGACATGAAACCAGCTTTATTAGACAATGGTATGGTTTCAGGGTATGCATGACATAAAAAATGTCACTTAAATCCTTAATAGTATAATCTGTGCTTGTGCTTTGACAATTCCAACATGACCATCCAATGATCTGCCTTAGTTCAAGTGTAGTCCTTGTTAAGGTTATGTTGCTTTTGGTCAAGATTATAGTCTTTGAGGTAGCAATTTACTGGTGGATTGTCAATACATACAATGTTTTAACTATGTGATCAATCTCTTGGCCTATATTTGTCCACCACACACATGACTGCACTAATTTATTTATTTTCACTCCATTTGGATGTTTTTAATGAAGCAAATATTGCATTTGCTTTTAGCCTTCAGTTGGTATAAGAACCTGATCTGTCATTAGGAAACAACTGAGTCTTTCTGGTATATTCCATATAGGTTTTTTCTACATAATTAGGTCAACTTTTAGACCAGTCCATTTGATGTTATGGTACATTCAACATTACCCCTATAATTTTATGCTTAGACTCATATGTATCTGGGAATTTTGACAAAGCAACTGCATGGCCAATTTCTTTACCCATTTAATAAATGAATTCATAATCATATGCTGCCAATATGATAATTCAAAAAAATCATTCTTTGACTAGCATGTTTAGGAGTCTTCAAAGTTTCCTGGAATACCAAACAATATGCAGTGGTTTATGTAAATTTTAAACTAAATCCATAAATGTTTTGATGGAACTTTTTAACAGTAAAAACTATTGCTAATGCTTCATTGTCAAGCTGACAAGTAGTTCTTTTCATCAGCTGTTAAGGTTCTAGAGGCTTACACTACAGAACATTCATCTCCATAACTATTATGTAATATTGCAGCCCCTACCCTTTATTCTGCACATCAGTTGTAATGATGACTTCCTGATCATTATGGTAGTGGGCAAGTAATTGATTAGAAGTCAGGACCTTAAATATCTTGAAAGAATTTTCATATTCTGCAATCCACTTCCATTGCTGACCTTTTCTTAACAATTAGTATAACAATAAGATCTTTTTTTAAGAAACTCTCAAAAACATTAAGTAGACCTTAAAAATCCTGTAAATCTTTCATGTTCTTTGGTTTCACAGCATTTTTATAGCTTTTACTTTTTCTGGATTTGGTTACTTTCCTTTATAAATAATTCCATGTCCAGAAACTTAATTTCAGTGTGGGTCAAGAATGCATTTAGATACATCAGTCATAATCTTACAGAAATTTTATCCAATTTAGCACAAACTTTAAATATTCATGCTATTAATTCACTTTCTGCTTTCATACTCATTAAGATGTACTCAAGGTAAGGAACAGCACCTGCCATCTCTTGGACAAACTATCCATCTTTACCTAAAACAGGTTTGGTGCTACTGTTAGTCCAAAGGATAATGGGTTGCACTTAAATAACCATATGTGAGTAAATATAGTTAACAATTCAGCCAGTCTAGTCATAATCGACATTTAATGGAATGAGGACATTAAATCAATTTTGGCAAAAAATGGTGCTTTCTATAATGGTATGTGTCATGTATACTGGTTACAGCTTGCTCAGTGTAATGTGATAGTTTTTGCATAAATGAATAGTCTCATCTTGTTTCAGCATAACCACACCTTGAGTGGCCTTGGATGACTCTTCTATCAGTGTTAAATTGCCTCTCTCATAAGTGTTTTTTCTGCTTTTGACTCTAATACAAAAGGAATCTTATGTGGCTTACACACAATTGGAATTGTGCATCTTTTACAAGTTCAATGTCAACCAGCAATGGTTTTAGCTTTTCTGGTCCTGACATAAATAACGGTAAGTGTTTAATTCAGACTTTCACCTCTCCTCTTTTAATTATGTTAATCTTAATTCCTAATGGTTTAAACCAATTTTTCGCTAAGACAGGTAGTTAATTTGCTGTATATTTCTATTCTGTTGCCATCCACATCAGTCATTGTCTAGAACTTTAAGCTATATGTTATAAATCTGAAAAAATATGTAATAAATATATAAAACATTTACTTCATAATTATAAATTCAATGTCTTCGCTCTTTCTTTAGTTTCTCATTTTAATACAATAATACCATTTCATGTTTTTGTACCCTTTCAAGCAATTTTATTTTCTTTATTACTATTTCAGCTGAAGTTGCAGTCCTTGTCAGAATTTATGTACAATCTTTGATATAGATGGTATAGAAGCTACATGAAAAAGTATGCAAATATCTGATGATATTTGTTTAGGATTTTTCAGTGATAGGTGAGTGTACTATTTATTCTGATGATATTATATGTCTTTTTAAATAATTTTATTTGAAATTTGGAAGTAATAAATTTTTCCATGGCGGAGTCATATATAATAAAAAAGATAAAAAAAAATCCTAATAATAACACTGGTTAAAACAAATTTGGTAAAATATTTAATTATTCAAAACCATCATCATAATTTTCACCCATTGTCAGTCTATTACAGAATGGAAAGTCTTTCCAATTCTAATCCAATTTCTCTGATCAATAACCCCTCTCCTTTATGTCCATCTATTTCACACACGATCACTTTTGAGGTTTACAGGGTCTTGTAATCTAGTTTAAAATAAAAACTATCCACCCATTATTAGATTTTCAGAAATATGTCCATCTACACTTATTTTTGTTTTTTAATTCTTTTAATGATGTAAATAATATATGTTTGTTCGTTAATTTACTTTCACTCTTCTTGCTACTTCCAACATAAATTGATTCATATTTCACTGAGTGGTATAAAATCTTTATATCTTTCTTTTATTAAGTGCCCATGTTTTAATCCATAAATAAGATACAACTGGTAAAAGACATCTATTTATTAAAAGCCTTCCTTTTCAAAGACATAATAAAAATAAAAGCACCAATTAAAAATGTATTTAAATATTTTAATTAGTAAGCTCACTTCAATAAAAAGATCTCTGTAGTTATTTTTAAAAAGTGTTAGAGAAGTAGGAACCCATGAGATGGTTTAACTGTTGTTTGATGAGTGTTAATTTATTAATTTGCTTTAGTTAGGTGAATTTACTTGGAAAAATTTCAGGAACCAGAACATTTTTTTGGATAAACTCTAGATTTGAGCTTTAATCATACATATGTTAGGAGAATGTGTTAATTATTGCATTATGTAAACTTTCATTTCAATTAAATAAATTTCTCTATATACATATGAGACAATTTATATGATTTTTTAAATACAGAACTGCGATTAGCTATCATATAAATTAAATGTGAATTTACTTAAAAATATTATAAAAATAAGATTATTTGTTTGTCAACAACAGTTTAATTTAAAATAACGATTACTAATAATTTTTATATAATACTAATTTCATTATCAGAAAATTCATAATTAATGTTACAGTGGTTGACTTATTTAAAAAGAATTAATTTTAGCTTTTAATCAGTAATTGGCATGTTAGTGTTCGCATTAATAATTCTGTTAATAGGTTTAAAAATTAGTTTTTAAATAAATTCAGATAATGAAAATATTGTATTCAAAGATGTAAAACAAAATTCGAAGTATTGTAATAAAAATAAAAGCCTTAATGAAATAAATAATTGTATGATAATTGTTTGAGATGTCATTTAACTCGAACTAGTTTATATATCCAAAACACAGCCTGTGGACTGCACGTGGTCCACAGTGAGAATTTGTGTGGTCTACCTAGAGATTTTGATTTTGTCTAGTAAAAAATGGAATAATAATTTAATTTGAATGCTTATTAGATGTTTTAATTTTATCACTAAGCGATAATTTTGATGTTGGTATTATCATCTGTGTTTTTACATCATTGTATTCCCATATATTTTTCAAATATAAACTATGTCAAAGAAGGAACTTTGTATTGTTTAACCCAATGCATATGTTCTGGCATCAAAAAATTGGTGCACAATTAGTTCTGCTCAATTTTAGTTCTGTATGAGCAGTTGTGTTACTGTTTGTCAAATGAGCATTGTGATTTATTTTTATGTTATATTTAATACTCTGCTTCTACATAATAAATCTCATTACAACATATTGTTAATTATCATGCCTAATAAGAGAAAAACAAGATAAACAGTGAGTGTATTAAAATCAATAGGAATCAGAGTATCTGATAACAAAAATAGCATTCACTGCATAGTGTGCAAGTAAGTTTTCTTAGTGCTTAAAGAAAACAACATGAAACACTACTATATGGTATCACACAGTAATATATTTATTATTTCAAATATGGCCTCAAATAATTATTTTTAAGGTGACACTTGGATTACTTGAAGTTGCATAGTTTATATATATATTATTACTATTTCCGGGATATTCCGTGTAGTGAAAAAGCTAAATGCTGACGTTTCAGTACAATATCAAGTACCTTCCTCAGAGCATCCTCTTTCTCAAATCATAAGAATGCATGTGAGATTTAAAATCGTTTTTATCATTTTCTTTCTCTTCATATTTCAATTCTATTGGTTGAGAAGTTTTAAAATTTATTTTTTCTTCCAATAGCTTCTTCCAAATGTTGTTAATCTTCTTTAATTCACACCTTTCATTTATACTTTTGGGCCTTTTAAAAATCTCTATAGCTTCTCTTAGCAATCTCTGGTCATATTGTTCAATTTTTGCTAAAATATTTGTTTTTTCAAAATTGATATCATGATTTCTTAATTTTATATGAGAATAAATAGCTGATGAATTGGATTTTTCTCTCACTGCCAGAATGTGTTCTTCCTTTCTAATATTTATTCTACGATTAGTCTATCCTATATATGTATGTGGATAGACCCTACATGGAATTTCATATACACCATGACACTCCAAAGCAATTTTATCTTTAGGAAGTGGAAATATTTCACTAATTTTTTTTATAAGTAGTGTAAATTGTGTGAATATTATTATTCTTTAAAATGTTACCAATTCTATCAGTTACTCCTTTTATATATGGCAAAATTGTTTAATTTTTGATACAAAATCTTTTTTCTTTTGATATGTATAAGCCCTATTAATAATATTGTAATTAAACCATTATGAAGAAGCATTTTATTAGTAGCAAAAAGGTCCCGGTGAAAATGGCTATCATCAGAAACTCTCTTTGTTCTATCCAATAATGTCTTTGCCACTGAAAATAGTTGTGCAGGATGGTGATGAGAGGAAAAATGCAGATATCTCCCAGTGTGTGTTAGTTTTTTTATGTATACCATGGGATAAAGAACCATCTTCCCTTCTTTCAATCAAAAGATTTAAAAAAGGTAATTGATTATTATTTTCTATTTCCATGGTAAATTTAATATTGTTGTGAAAAGAGTTTAAAAAATTAAAAAAGTCATCAAGAGCATGCTTACCATGAGGCCAAATAACAAAGGTATCATCAACATACCTCAGCCACATAGATGGTTTTTTAACTGCTAAAGTCAAAATTTTATTTTCCAAATCCTCCATAAAAATAGAAGCTAATGCTGGAGAAATTGGTGAACCCATAGCTAGACCTGATGTTTGTTTATATATCTGCCCATCAAAAACAAAAAATGTATTTGATAAGCAGTGTTCAATCAAAACCACAGCAAAATTAGGCAACTGAATATTTTTTAAAACTTGAATTGCTTCATTTACAGGTACACTAGTAAAAAGTGAAACAATGTCAAAACTTACCAAAATATCATTCTTAGTCAATTTAATATCATGGATAAGCTCAAGAAAATGATTAGCATCTTTAACATATGATGACATCGTTGTTAAATGCGGCTGTAAAAAAGAAGTCAAAAAACGAGCTAGTGTCTGTGTAGGTGAACTAACTGCACTTACAATCGGTCTCAATGGAATATCTGGCTTGTGAATTTTTGGTAAACCATATATATATATATATATATATATATATATATATATATATATATATATATATATATACTCTGTCATTCTAGATATTAATGTAAAATAATACTCATACAAAGTTTAAATATATTTTTAATATTATTATTATATTGAGTATTCTTTCAACATTTTCAGATCATATTTATAGTCATTCTACTGTGAACATTAATTCTTTGATGATTTGAATACTATTACTTAAAGATTATAGTAAATAAATTGTTATAAATTTTTAAAAATGAAATTGAAGAACAGGTGCAGTTCACTAAATATGTGTGAATTGATTAGGCTCTGTGTTTCAACTTGGTCAATTAGTTCTACTTAAATAACAACTTTGATGATTTCCTTCTAGATAATAGCAAAAAAATATTTTTAACACTAACATTAAAAAAAACTTGCTGTAGTTGATCTTTAAAAATTATTATTTGCTGCATCTTACAAAGCTTTACAGAATTAAATCGGGGGGAGGGGGGAGGGTCAATAAACAGATTAATTTGTACTCAAACAAGAATTAGAAAAAAATAACTGTTAATATTTATTTTTGATAAAAATGTTTAGTAAGATAATAACAGTATCATTTATGGACTTGACTTCTGTAAGTTTCATACCACCCCCAAAAAATCCAAGCTCTATGTGAACTTGGATCACAGTCTCCTGCACAGAAAGCAAATGTAAAAACATGTTTATAACAGTGTTTTCCTAAAGATTTGTGATGATGGTATTTTAGTTATATATTGGACTATTTCCACCATCTAATATTAAGTATTGAATGTCTTTAGAAAAATTTAACTTTATTTTAATTTTCTAAGTACATTAAACTATTAGTAATAGCACACAGATTTGTTTATGCACAACATTTCAAGAGGTATTATTCTTTTCACTTCTTCGGGTGTTGCTGGCCTGACCAGTGACAATATTAGCATGGGATCAAACTTGGACCCTTAATTTCTTGAACATTGAATTTTAAAATAATGCTGTAACCAAATGAGCCATCCTGCCTGAGGCAACAGTCAGTAGAAATTTCATATACTTATCTGTGAGGTTCCTCCTGATTTTACCACTTTTTCATAAGAAGAAAATAAATTAGTGGTCCATACATTATGAAATGGTCACACTAGGTTGACTTCTGTCATGTGAGCAGCTTTTTCTAATTTTCTTTTCCTCTCAAATGTTTTCTGTAAAAAAAAATAAAAGCCAAATTGCAAAATATCAAACAAACAGAAAAATGGACCAGCATGTTTCATCATCATCATTATCATCAACCATTATCAATCCACTGCTGGATGAAGGTCTTTCCAAGTTCAATCCATCTTCTCCAATCTTTAGCTTCTTTTCTCCACATCATCCCTGCACACTTGCTTATTTCATCCATCCATCTCACATATGGTCTCTTTCTGGGTCTTTCACAATGGCTTGGAATCCAGTTTAAGATTTCAATTGTCCATCTATTACCAGCTCTTCTAGTAATATGTCCAGCCCAACTCCACTTCAGTCTTTTAATTTTTTCAATGAGGTCAATAGCACCTGTTTGTTCTCTTACCCATATATTGTGTGGTGTATTTACAATTCACAGATTAGTTTATATAGTCATTGCAAAACTCATTTCTACAATAGCTTTTTTCTTTCACCTTTTTTTCTTGCAGTTATAAGGACCATAAATTGGTTAGAAATAGTGATGTATATATATAATAAATGATGTTATTAGTAATAGTATTAGTAGTAGCAATAGTAGTAACGATAATAAAAAAATGTAATATGAAACAATAGTTACTTTATATTAAAATGATTTTATATTGGTATTAAAATAATTTTAATACACTTAAACTATTTGCCACTAAATATTAAAGTTAATAATTGGAAAACTATTGGTTTAGCTTGATTAAATTATTCATATTGTGAGTATTTAATTGGTTTTTTACTTTGTTGCAGAGGGGGTTCCAGTTGAGACTGTTTTGAGATTTAGTAATACTAAAATAATAAAAAAATAATTTGACTATTTATCATATATATGATTATGCTGACATAATTTATTTTATTAAATTAATATTTATTTATATTTTTTAATTAATACCATTTAAAATCACAAGAAATTTATAATACGGAAATCAGAGCTATGTTATTAATTATTAATATATGTTGATCTCTGCTGTCACAAGATATATTCTCTTCTCTCTACTCCAGTGCCATTACTATAATCTTTAGTATCAATATTGCTAGATAATAATGCAATTATAAAGGATAGAATGGCATATGAATATAATAAAATTTACCATACATTATCTATTATTTCATTAAGCTTACAATAGATGGCTCTAAAGTAGCTTGAATTGTTTCTAATAACATAAGATTGCTTAATTTTTTTAAAAGGTTACTAATCCAGAAAAGTTTAGAAAACAGACTGCAAATCTTTTGTTTGCTTTGTGTAAAATATTTATAAAATTATAAGTAAAATAAATTGCACTTTACATGGAGGAAAAGTATAATTTAAAAATAACAGAGATTTTGTTACATATGTATTAAATGCTTTTATTCACTATGTGTTGAAAAGAAATAAAATAATTGTTTCTTCAACCACAATTGGAGTTTTTAAATTTAACTTGAAATAAAAGCATTAGGGTTCCAGAAAGTAAATAAGCCAATCCCTTGTTATAAAAATAGGTATTGACTTAATTAATTTCTGGACCCTTTCCCCCATGCTTTTATTTCAAGTTAAATCTAAAAATTCCAATTGCAGTTGAAGAAACAATTATTTTAATTTCTTTTTTAATGCACAGACAATAAAAGCATTTAATAAAAAAAAATTGTTTTCTCTATTCTTTTTAAGTTTTAAATATTGGTACATTTATTGAAAATATAAAACTATATCATACTTTAAATTGATTGGACACTTATAGTTGATATATATCTATATATCAGTAGATATTTCTGCTATAAGTTAAAATGTATACCTCTTATATATATCACATTTATTTATTTATTAACAAAATAGATATTTATTAGAAACTATTGAGAGTAACTAGTTGTACATGTATGTAAATTCTTGATGCTAGTGTACCAAAATCACTGTCGAGTCGTGTAACACTTGAGCTTCGACAGACATTGATGCGTGTTCACTTATCTGGTAGGGTGACTTTGTCCCAGGTTTCTTGATAAAGCCATCCCAGTACCAACAGTCAGTCTCTGTCCCTAAAATGCCTGAGCAACTTCATGTAGGTATTGTCAATGTTGGTAGATACATGTCTGAAGATATATTTGCATCTGGAAATCCACACAGCAAAGTTCAGAAAAATGGACGTTTTTATGGTGGCAAAAATCCCTGTCTTAATTGCGTTTTGAATGGAGAGTGCTTCACTGATGTTCAGCGAAACATTTTCATTGATGAAAGTCCACAGTGGATAAAGATAAGGGCAGGAATGCAACAGGTGCTGGATTGTTTCATCTGCTGTGGAACATAATTGGCATTGAGGGTTTAGTTTGCTGTAGCCTCTTTTCCAGACTAGGAAATGGTTTGTAGACAATGAGAAGAGATTTAGCTTGGTGAGAAAGTCTACAAATTTGGGTTCGAGATACCAGTTTTTAAATTTCCTAATTAGTAATTTGTTGTTGATACCAACATTTATTATGTGTACATAAACATATATATATATATATATATACACATTAAGAGTTTAAAATAGTTTTTAAAATGTTATTAAATTAAAAGAAAAAAAATTAAATTACCCTCTTGTGATCATTATTTAAACCAAATGAAAATTCTAAGAATATTTAACTGCAAAACATTAAATTATTAAATATTTTTCTTTTTTTTCCCATCCTTTGTTCCATATTTATCAAATTAGTTGATATACTGAAAAGATTAGTGTTTTAAATGAATTAGGGTGTTATAACTTAGTTATATATCAATTTTAAGCAATTCTATTGAATTTAAATATATTAAACCTTAATTTTCAAATTTCATTCTAACTTGAAAAAGATAAAAAGTTAACCAACAAGCAAACAGAATTTCCAAAATCAATTAAAGCATTTAATCAGCTAATTAAAGTTCAATTTGAGACAGGAAAAGTAAAATGTGAATTTTATTGATTCAGAAAAGGATTTTACCGTTAATAAGAAAGTGACAGAATAGAATAAATTGAAATATTTGCAATTATAAAAAAAATTTAAAACAACTAATTTTTATACTACATTGATAATTATATAAAGTAAATTACCTCCAGGTCTTAAGTAGTAATGCACTAAATGATAGATAAAATCCAACATTATGAAACCAGACTTCTAAAATGCATATATAATGGTTTGGTTCAAAATATAATAAAATACCCTAAAATAATATATTCATACATTAGAAAAAATTATAAATTAGAATAGAATATAAAAATAAAATTAAAAATAAAATAAAAGCTAAATAACAAAATGCAAAAAAAAAATTATTTAGTATGTTCAATGCCTCCTCCGCTTTTATAGCTTATTACTTCCATTAAATATTGAAAAAGTTCCTCCTTCTAATGCACTTTTCACAATGCATTATTTAAATTTTCTATGACAGTTTTGATTATCTAACAGTCTTCCTCAGATCTCCTAATAACTTACTTTCAAAAACCACACTTCTAATGCACTTTCTAAAATACTTTATTTTATTTTGTTAGGATTGTTTTGACTGCCTAACAATCTTCTTCAAATCCTATAAAAAACATCTTTTCATATTAAAAACTTAGGTTTTATTATGAGATTTGAAAAATATTCTAAGCAGTCAAAACTGACAATAAAAATTAAATAAAGCAGTATAAAAAGGGTTTTATATACAATTATACTTTATTTTTATAATCATTACATTCTTTTCTAGTTTGCATTCCATAAGACCTTAATGACATCTCTTTTTCCAATTTATAAGCCAACGAAATTAAAACAGGCAAAACTCCCCATACAGTAGTGCCACTCAAATCCTAAGATCTAGGTGCAATGCTCTCAGATCCAAAGCTCCTAAATGAAGAAAATCACAAGCTAGAAACTATTCTGGGGATATTGGGTGAGTAGGCATTAGATAGGGATTTTATTCACAAGCCTTCTGGCATCCATTGATCACTCTAGCTTGCACTGAATGGCACTATTGTATGAAAAGTTTTGTCTGTTTTAATAACAGTTATAAGCAAGCATAAGAAATGATGATCATATGATGTTGTAAGCCAACAATAAGAGGTGACTAAAATGCTTATATATTTCAAAGACGGATAGATATCACAACTTTACAAGTAAATATATTCTAGAATACATGATGTATAGCAATGCTGTTTACCTGCTTGTTATGAAATGATTACTTTTTGATATTTTGTAATGGAAGTTTCTAAATATATTCTGTAAAAGCAGTTTCTTCTAAATGAGTAGACAGAAGAAATCTTTTCATGGTCCATAATGGACACCATGCCTTTGTAAGGACCTTCATAAAGAAACTGCAAACCAAATATTTCTTAATAAGATGAGTAGTTTTCAGATGATGATAATTTCTATGATTTACCTTTTTTTTTTGACTTCTAAATAAGAATATGTAAATACCTACTGGCCAACCAATATAGAATGGTTAGTTTGTTAGCTGTGACCTATCTATCTAAAAAAATCTAAGCCTGATAGAAAGCAAAAAAAAAAAATCATCTGGATCACATTTTAAATCCAAACTATAATGCATAAAAGATGGATAATCTTATTTCATCACAAGACAATAAATACTAATTTTAGTAAGCAAATGCATGCAGTGGCCACACTTAATACTTGCATTTTCATTTCTGAAATGGAGAAAACAAAATTCCATCACTGTATTATACTATAATGTTTTCTAATTTTTGACTATTAAAATGGTTTACCATCATGTGACCATAGTATAAAATCACTGAAGATGCTATTATCAACAATAACATGCATAAGCTCTCATAAATTTTTTGAAATGCCTTCAAGAAAAATTATTTTACACCATTCTAGCACTATATTATTTATAACTAACGTTTATTGATTACTCAATTTTTTCCTTTTTTATTCTTTTGGGCATTGCTTTTTATATATATATATAATTGATGTTTAAACTTTCATTAATCATTTTTTGCAATAAAATAAAATTAATTGCTTAATATTTTCTTACACTTTCTTACAGTTTCAACTAACTAGCAGCCTTCATCTGAGTTATAATCTTCATATATGACCATACAATTAATGCATATTTGTGGTAAAACTATAATTGAACAATTAAAGTAATACAAATAAAGTTATTAAAAGGTTTACAAATCATATAAATGTAGAATAATATTGTACCGGTCAAAATATCCACCCAACAATCTAAACTCAAAGTCGGATTCAAACCCAGTCTAACCAAATATTTTACTCTAGACCAAACTGAATTCAAACCCAACTCACGAGCTCAGATCAAATCAATGGATGACATATGTCTACGGTACATGACTATGCGCCAAGAAACTAGCTCAACGGATGATGATGATCTGAGACCCCTGATCTGACTCTAATAACATATAATAAAATAACTAAGAATATTTATAAGTCAATTCATATATATATATATGTTCGGGTTGCCAATACAAACAGCGAGCATTAGTACTAAATTAATTATTGAATAATAAAGAAAGTTAAAAACCAAATGTGTTAATAAATTGTTTAATAATAGTAAATATTTTGTTCAAGTTTTATGATTAAGATTATATAGATTACCTCTAGTCTTTAAAATGGAATTTACAATTTACAATAAGAATGGCAGTCGTTATTATATACCAATAACTATTATGCAATATTATAGGAGGATTATACGTGTCTATGCTCCGACAAGTAAATAAAGATAGACAAGGGTATTTGGCACTGACCGAAATTATTATTCTAATTTTTAAAAGAAATAATGTGATATTCATTTTCACATTTGTAAATCAATTCACAAAGAGCAAGATACGTATTTAGGGCATAACTTTAATGTTTAATAGAAAACTTAATTATAAATGAATATGAATTTGTTCGACTTTAATAAAATCAATTCATCACGATTTATGAGCATGAGAGCGGGCTTTACTGGAACTGAGAAGTATACGGTACTGACATCTTATGAGCTATAAAAATGAATATGAAAGATAATGGCTTGTCGGTGATTTAAGTAGGAGGGCAGCTTGTGTTTTACAAGTCTTTCTGCCCTATCAAGGAGATGTGGAACACAGGGAAAGCCAGGCCGGGTCATAGCCATGAACCTTTGGTATTCCAAGATACTAACAAGCATGTGAGGAAATGGTTTCTTCCTCGGTAATTAAAGTAAGAATAGTATCACTGATGACAAGCTTACGAAGCATGAGATGGCTCGCATCAGCAATGTTCGAAAAATGATGAATTGATAGTTATCGTGTTGAAGTAATAAAACCCATTTTTATATAAAGAATGCTCTACGTGATGACCTGATCATGTTGAATTAAAGTCAAATGAGCATTAATTAAAAAGTACTTAAAGCAATTATAAAATTATATGAATTATATCCTAAATATTATGCCCTCCCTGAATATTAATAGAAAGTATAAAATTTGAATTAGAACATATTCATTAATTTTCTTTATCAACCTTTAATAAAACATTTTAACATTATTAATGTGAATAAATAAATATTAGGAACTCAATAAAGTAGCCGGGAGCACAGGTTAGAAAATGGCCAATAGTCATTATCAGCCGTTAGTAAAAATAGCAACCTTTAATAAATCCTTCAACGCAATAATTAATAGAACTGTATTAAATTAGTTCTAGTGGCAAAGAATTACTATAAAACTTAATGTAATAACTGAAACACAGGCTTATTATATACCTGTGTCTATATATGTAATATAGGGCATATGAGCACAGACTTTCAAATGACCCATCACTCTCCACTCTATCTAATATCACTGATACACTCAAGCACATATATGCTGAAAAGATAAATAATCACCAATATACGTATTTCATGCTAAACCAGCAATCATCAGTTGGTCCAGATTATCATCTCCCACAGGGTGGCCTTTGAGCATTCCATCATCAGATTTTCAATTGGATGGATGGTTGAAGAGTTGGAGGGTGTAGTAGATTGGAGCCTGTCCATTAAAGTATGAAGATTGTCTATCTTAATATATATCTGAGCACTTATAGTATATATGTGTGGGAGATGATAATCTGGACCAACTGATGATTGCTGGTTTAGCATGAAATACGTATATTGGTGATTATTTATCTTTTCAGCATATATGTGCTTGAGTGTATTAGTGATATTAAATAGAGTGGAGAGTGATGGGTCATTTGAAAGTCTGTGCTCATATACCCTATATTATATAAAACTTAATATTATATTATTTTCATAAGGCAAGTTAAATGAAAGGGATTATTATCAAGTTGAAGCTATTATTGGCATATAATCAAAAATAAATGACATTAATAATTACTCAACAAATATATATAATACAGTTAGAAGAAACAAACCACCATCGTAAGAAAGGAAAGTTAACAAATATTAAATTTAAAGACTAGAGATAGAGAGAGAATTACTTCATAATTTAAGGTAGCATAAATAAAAAAATTTTTTTACAGTAGATAGCTTAAAAGGTGTTTTAACTTAAAATTCAGAACTGGCCAGAAAGTTGCGATTCAAAAGGAAAGATATTACCATTCCTTCATGGTTGGTTCCTTAGTTCACATGGCAGAGTCCAATTGGATTGAAATGTAGGCACATATTTTGAACTTCTGTGAATGGCATTTGACTTGATGCTTTCAGGTTTTGGCAGCACAATTGGTGTGGAAAAAGCTTAGTTTAGCAGCTACATTGAAGATCTTCTGGGGACTTTGGGCCCAGTGGTCAAATTCTCATCATGATGGAGACACTATTGAAATTCAAAATTTAAGATGCATATAGCTTCTAGTAGCACTTTTTTTCAAAACAAATATAGCTTCTCCCTCTCCAAACTTTTCCGGGATATTTATCCCTGTTCTCTGGTTTCCTGCCTATACCAACTCTCGATGCCTTCAGGCTAAAGCTTCTTATCTTATCATAGTTACAAATTTTTGTTAATTGATTTTAGATACATTTCTTTGATAAGGCTTTCAAACTCATTGACTTTGAATTCATTTTCTAATTAGAAAATGAATTTGTAAATCTGAAAAATGATTTTAATTAGGAATCGTCCTAACATTTTAAATTATCTTTTTGCTAATTAATAAAACTTTCCCCATTGTCTTTGAGAGCGGGCAATCTGAAAGCTTATTGAAAGAATGTAGCTTTTAATCACAGAAATTTGAACAAATTGGTATAAGTAAAATAAAACATTCCAATGCAATGAAACTTTATAACGAATATATATATTTAATTATTTATAACTACAGTTATAATATATATGTTTTCATGAATACTTTTATCATTAATTTATTAATGACATTGATTAGTTTAAATATTAAACTAGTTAGTTTTAACACAGGATTATATAATACTGTTTTTTAAGGAAACTAGCATGTATTGAACGTATAAAGCCCCATTGCATTCAGAAATTCATGGTTAGTACCAGGGTTTGAAGTGGGCTACATGTGAGATATCATGAAGCTACAATCGAACTTAGATCCGACCACTTCATTATATATAAAACAATCAAATGATCTTTCATGATGTTAAGATTTAAGTTTTATCTATCTATTTCAGCTAGCAATATGCATTATATTATTTTAACAAAAAACTCAAACAAAGGACCTATTATAGGTTTAATAAAAAAACTGGTTTGGCCTCAGGGATTATCAGTTAGTAGTAATTGATAATTTCTTATTAACATCAAAGGTTAAATGTTATTTCTATTTACATGGATATTATCTCCTCATTTCCAATTTTTATTATAATAACAATCCATGGAAATATTTAATTCGATATATATATATATATAATATAAAATTTATGCTAAAGAAATCAAACATGGTTTCATTAAAATATTTGTATTCTGTAAAATTCATAATGTAGGATATTTACATAATGTGTTATTTAATTAGGTTTAATTATGTAATGTTAGTGTTGTATGACTTTAATGAGATTTTTTTGTTTAAATATAAAAATATACACTGCCATTAACTGACTATAGCTATTGTATGACTTTAATGAGATTTTTTTGTTTAAATATAAAAATATACACTGCCATTAACTGACTATAGCTATTGTTTATTTTTTTATATTGTTATAGTGAATATCATAGAGGTTATTCCAAAATATTTTTATAATTATATTTAATTATGTATTTATAATTATGACTTAATTGTGTGGTCATATATATTTGAATATTATAGGTCTGATGAAGACTGCTTATCAGTTGAAACTGTAAGAAAATATGAAGGAATAAAGTTTATTTAATTAGATTGTAAAAAATGATCAATAAAAATGTAAATGATATTGTTTCAATTACTCAAGTTTCAGTAGATAACTTTATAACAGAGTAAAGATAATTGTTTATGGATGTATTATTGTTACCATAGCATTTCTCCAGTTTAAGAAAAGTCTCAACCAGCTAGAAATGGTTATGGCATTCTACTTGCTTTGATTGCATTGGAATATGGTAACAGAAGTGTGCTTACTGAGTTATTCAAATATGACTATGAGGAGAATAAATAGTACTATCAATAAATTTAGACTAATTACAAAGGCTAGGAAAAAAAGATAGATATGTTGATTAGAAAAAAATATATAAAAGATTAATATAAATAAAAAATAGTGTGAACATATATAAAAATTACATAAATAAAATATATATATACAGTAAAACTAAAAGGAGATTATTGTTATTTCATGCAAGGACAGGATATTTCATTAAAAGGGCAAAAAAATCAACTAAGATTTTGGGTTGCAAATGTGATTTTATGTGGAGATAGAAAAGAAAGTACTGAACGTGATTTTTAGAGATGTAAGACATTGTTGAAAAAGGATCAGGATAATTTGAGAAATTTAATGGTAAAAAGAATGAAAAAGAAAAGGAAAATATAAAAACAGAATATTGAAAGTCATCAAAAGAGCTTTCATTAAAATGTGATAGGAATAATAATAGTAAAAAAAATGAACTGGGGTTAGAGAAATAATTGTGTTATAAGAAGTAAGATGTAGATGACTTTACTAGAAGATGTATAAGGTATTTGAAGGAAATGTTTAATTTGTGTGCTCAATATGCAGAAACTTTGGACATCATCTACAAAGAAGTTATTTTACATAACATGATGTCAGTTTTTATATTTTTCACAATTTACTTTTACATCTAAGCAATACATGTCTTACATAAATAGAACATGGTATCCTTCCTTTCATCTTGGAAATACAGATTGCTTGAATGCTATTGGTTTTTCTAGAGATTAACAGACTCAAATTATTCATATTGTGTCTTAACTGTTGATTTCATCCAGTTCAAAATTTATAATAATAATAATAAAATAAAAATAATACTTCTGCTGACAAAGATAATAATAACAACAATAATAATAATTAAAAAAATATTGATAATAATGATTAATATCTACTCACCTGAATGCTTGCAATAAAAAATCCAAAACACATTATGTTTAAAAACAAGGGACTGGCTGTTTTGATTACCTGCAATAAATATATAAATATTACAAATTTATAGCATAAAATATTGTATAATAAATTAAAAACTACCAAATTTTTCACAGCATGATAAATAGTGATAAAATCGTATATATTTTGGTTTATGATGTTAACATGTTGAAGTTGATTTTGGTCTATCTTAAGATAAATATGAGTACTTATTGGTAGAATTATAAGTAAAGCCACATTCTCTGAGGCCTTGTTTATATCTGTAATTAATATAATTTCATTTTTGCAATTATTATTGACTAAATTTGATCCTTTGTAAGATTTTTAGACACAGAAAATTTTGGTTGTTAATACTGAAGATATATTATTTATTATATAGTGAGAGAGAAAGTTTATAGTTCTTAATTTATTGTATATAAATATCAAAAAAATACATTGATGGAAATATTTAGTGCAGTATAATAATACACAGTTGTCCCAATGAAAAAGTGACTGGTGATTGGATCTCTCTCCAAGTTGTCATTATCACCATCTCTGAATCAACACTTATGTAGCAACATAGTCTAATTATTGATCTCAAATACTTTAACGTGGTAGTGGGGTTGGATTGTGAATTATGATATAAAATATGAGTATATTTCATACATTAATTCATGATAAAGCAATATGCTAATATTACATTTTATGTTAAAATAGAAAGAGCATTGAAGATGATCCATGAAGGTGTAAAACATATATCACATTTAGTGTCACAATTCGTTATTCAGATATGCTAACACTTTAAAATGTGTGATAAATAGCTAAGTATGCCTTTATTAAAAATTGGTATTGCAGATTGTTTGAAGAGATGACCCATTATCTTTTCACTGGAACATGCATACATCAACTTCACAAGTTGCAATTTTTAAAAAAAACATTAGCTTTTACTGGTATATATAAAGTTGAATAAAAAATTTAATTTTTTTTATTGTGTAGAGACTTCAGATCATTCAACAAAGTATAGAGATATATGTTAGGAGTAACACAAAAAGATAGAAAATGAAATACATGTATGACAAAACAACCTGGTGTTACTGACATTATTAAAATCATTAAAAGTCTGAAGTGAAATTAGGCTGAATATATTTCTAGAAGAGATGATAATAGATGGAGAGTTGAAATCTTAAATTGGATTTTAAAAGATTGTAAAATACCTAAAAAGAATGAGATGTATGAGGTCAAAGAGATTATAAAAGACCTAGAAATAAATCACATATGAGATGTATAGATTCAAAGAAATTATAAAAGACCTAGAAAGAGACCTTATGTGAGGTGGATGAATGTAAAAAAGAGCTTATTGGAGATGGATTGAACTTGGAGATTTTTATCCTGTAGTGGACCAGTAATGATTGAAAATGATGATTAATTAATAAAATACAAATATCACACTTGATTAATTTACTGGTGTTGTTTTAATAGAGTTATTGTTAGTGTTTTGAAAAAGACTATTGAAAAGTTACATTACCAAGGAATAACTCAAAATTCTTATCTCATTGGATGATGATTTTTATCACCTCAAAGTTTCACTTTAAAATTATATACATTTATACTTATCTTACTAATTAGATATTTAATTCATTAATGATCAAAACATCTATTTACAGCAATTAAAACCAGTACATATTCATAATGTAAGAGGAAAATTATTTGAAATAAATACAACCTATTTTGGATCATCTTTTTCTTTTTACGCACAGGGAATCAAATTTGGTCATCTTGAACTCTAAAAAATTTGATCTCTAAGTTTACAAGCAAAACACAAGGTTTTTTTTCAGATACTTGATAATTAAAACAGGCAAAACTCTCCATACAGTAGTGTGACTCAGTGCAACCCAGAGTAATTAATGGATGCCAGAAGGCTTGTACATAAAATCTCTATCTAGTGCCTACCCATCCAATATCCCCAGACAATAGATTGGGATTTTATGCACAAGCATTTTGGCATCCATTGATTATTCTGGCTTGCACTGAGTAGCACTACTGTATGGAGAGTTTTATCTGTTTTAATAACAGTTATGAGCAAGCATAAGAAATGATCATATCATGCTTAATAATTCTTGGATGAGATATTGGTTGATTGTTATTGAAGAGAGAATGTGTGGGTCATAGGTGTACTTCATTAGATGGTAATTGAATTGCTATTGAATCTAGATTGCCATTTGGTGAACTTTTATTTATTTATCAACCTATGAATAAAGACACTTTTAAGCAAAGTAAGATTATGAAAATTGTAAAATTTAAAAAAAATAAATAAGACATTGTAGAAGTTTTTTTAAATTATAAGAAAAGATGAAGAGATAATTCATTTTAAAAATTGGATGTTTATTTTAGTATAATGCCATTAGAAACCAGTCAACACTTAGACAATCACAATGTAGATAACAATAATCAATCTCAAACTGTTGTCAAGACAACCTCCTTTTAACAATAAAGGTGGACTGGTACGAATCTTGGAAGAATAAGTGGAAAGGTTTTATTATTTAAAAAATATATGAAAACACTGAAAATATTACTGACATAACAGATAGTGTGCTAAAATTACTTTTTCAATTTAATTGAGAACACAAAATGCATGTAATTAAGTTTTCTGCTCCATCAAGTTCTCATTGTGATGAAGAAAGAGAAAAATTTTATAAAGATATACAGAATATCTTGATGAAACCAAATAACATTTTAAAACTAGTATATAAGTTTTTAATGCTAGAATTAGAAAACAATTGAAGATAAAAATATTATTCATAAATTTGGTTGCAGAAATAAAAAATGAGAGAGAGTATGGACTTGTAGAACTAGTGAGTGAAAAAACTGATAATGAACTGAAATTTTTAAAAAAAAATTCAAAGCAGAAATATACATGAAAGCACAAAGTTCATTAATTGTGTTTAAAGTGTAAGACTGGATTAGTAATAATTAATCCACATGTTGCATCAATGTTAGTATGATTTTTTTGAAATTTAAAGTATGTAACATTATTACCAACCAATTTCAGAAGAACGTAATACTACTTAGTCTTGAATGGTCAATGCTGAAATCTACACAAGAATTACTTACTCTTAATATTAAGTAAGATTCTGTTTATAGTTGTATTCAAGTATGGAAGTACAAATGTTTTCACTAGTTGCTTTTGCTTTATAGAAACTTTTGTATTCATGCTTGTGATTCACGTTGTAGGTTCAAGGATTTATTTCTAGTCTTTTAAATGTGGGGAAGATGAATGTTGACATCGTATTATCACTTTAATGTGTGTTGACACTTCATGTTTACATATTTACAGAGTAAATAAAATTGGTTACATTTTTGTAATTACATATAGAAAGTAACCTATGTAATTGCCCCTCTTCTTTTTTATTTTCACTCAAAAAAATTTATGTACAACATGAATATTGCTGAATGTTATTAAAATATAACATATGCAAATGAGTGTAGATTATGCAAAGAAAAACTAATAACAATTTGCAATGGTCTACAACAAATATATTTCCACACTGTTGTATTCTGGGACTATTCCTTCAATACTAATTGGGTAGCATCAATAACTTTACTAAAATAAAAGTAAATTAAATTTAATAATACAAGTTTATTTATTTGCAAGTAAAGATATATCAGTAAGATAATTAATAGCAATTAAAAATTACTTCACAATTTCTTAAGGCACTATACTCTGCAGTGCTATGAATTAACTTATCCATGAGAACAGACATTTAATATACCCATATAACTATGTTACCATTAACTACATTTTCTCACACTGATATAGTTTATCTTGTATACATAATAATTCCATAATGACCATTAATTATTCAGTCAACACTCTACTGATGACATTTAATACTTATATTAAATGGTGGGAATAGTCCAATATATAAATACAACTACCACACTGTAATCACAAACATTTAAGAAAACACTGAATATCTATTTTCTGTTTAAATTTTTTATTACTGAATTGAACATACTTTCACTATATAGAAAGATCATTATTTAGAAAAATTTAAAGCCAGTCAGGACACGTTCTTTAAATTAAAAAAATCCAGCCTTCACTCTTTTAAATAATAATACAGTGTGGTAGTTGTATTTATATATTGTACTATTCCCACCATTTAATATAAGTATTAAATGTCTTGAGAAAAATTTAACTTTATTTAAATATTCCAAATACATTCAACTGTTAGTAATAGCACAAAGGTTAGCTTATGCACAAAATTTTGAGAGTTATTATTTTCCCCTCTTCTTTAGGTGTTGCTGGCCTGACCAGTGACAATACTAGCATGGGAATCGAACTTGGATTTTTATTATTCATGGATATTGAATTTTGAGGTAATGCTCTGATCAACTGAGCCATCTTATCAGAGGGTAACAGTCAGTAGAAATTTATATGACATTCACCTTGATTTCTCCATCTTTTCTTAAGAGCAAAGCTAATTAGCAGTTTCCATGTATTAGTTATAGTCACATTAGGTTGACTTATGGGATTGTCCACTATTGTCATGTGAGCAGTTTATTTAAATTTTTTTTGTACCTTTTCTTTTCTATCCAATATTTTTGTATTTTCACAATTGAATATATGTTCATTGGTACATACATTGACTATTAGCTTAAGACACATCTATTTTCTCTCTTCTAAACATCAGTTTGTGTTCCTATAATCTCTTTTTAATGGGACCAGGGTAATTGGTCTTATTAACATACATTTTTCCCCATTTACATGATATTTCATAGATGCAGTTTTTGCTTTTGAGCATTTTAAGTTTAGGCCTTGTAGATGTTAGAATTCCTCATAGTGTGATTTTGCTCTGAAAAGCTGTTCTGATGTTATACAGATTGCTGATTTCCCTCAATTTGTTCTAATTTGGTATATATGGGTACACTACCATACCAATATTTGTTTTTTTTCTTTTGATGGTTCTTTTTGTTGTCTATTTAAGGTTTTATTAATAACAGCTGATGGATAACCATTTTTCATGAGAGTCTGATCTATATACATCTTTTTTTTTAAATTGCTAGTTTCTAAACAAATGTCTTTTGCTCTGTTTCATAGAAATAGTATACCTTCATGTTTTGTGTTTCTTGTGTGATAATGTATATGCTAAATATTTTTCTGGGGATGTGGGTTTTCTGTAACCTGCAGTTTTAATTTTGCCATGAGGGAGTCCTGTACAAGAACATCCAAGAATGCCAATTTTTGTTCTTGTTCTGATTCTATAGTCAATTTAATTGAAGTGGATATATTGTTAATGTGGTACCAGAAAGTTTGTAGTAGTGCTTCACCATGTGGCCATACAACAAATGTGTCATCAACATAACAGAGTCAAACTTTAGGTTGATAAGGAGTACTCTTTATGGTTATCCATGTAAATATTGCTTTTCAGGTATCACAATGATGAGGCCAAAAACATTCCTTGATTTTGTTGGAAGAATTTGGCATTGTATTGAAAGTATGTTGTTGATATGCAGAATGTTAATATTTCCATTATATTATCAATAGAAAGAGTTGTTCTGGTTTGTAAACAATTATCACCATTTAATTTTTTTCTCATAATAGACAAAGTTTATTCACATGGTCCATGTGTTGTATGGCCACATGGTGAAGCACTACTACAGACTTTATGCAACAACATATCCCCTTCAATTAAATTCACTACAGAACAAAAATTGGCATTCTTAGATGTTTTTGTGATAAGACTCCCTCATGGGAAAATTAAAACTAGTTTACAGAAAACTCACACAGACACAAAAATACTTAGCATATACATCATACTAGAAATACAAAACATGGAGTTATACTTCACTATGAAACAGAGCAAAAGAAGTTTATTCAGAGAACTAGTGATCTGAAAAAAAAGAACTATATAGGACAAACTTTTATGAAAAATGGTTATCCATTAACTGTTATTAAGAAAACCTTAAATAAACAACAAAAAGAACAATCAAAGGAAAAACAATTATTGGGATGGTAGAGTACCCCACACATACCAAAGATTGCAGATAAGTTCAAAAAAATCTGCAATCAGTATAACGTAAGAACGACTTTCCAGAGCCATCCCACATTATGAGGAATTCTAACATTTACAAAGCCTAAACTTGAAATGCTGAAAAGCAAAAACAATACATGTGAATGTGAAAGAATGTATATTGGTGAAACCAGTCATCCCATTAAAAAAGATTGCAAGAACACAAACTGTTGATTAGAAGAGAGAAAATAGATGTGTCTAAGGTAGACTTACAAAAATATTGGATAGAGAAGAAAATACACAAAGAAGAAAATTTAAAGATGTTTGTGTGATAATAGTAGATGACCACTGAAGACAACCTAGTGTGACTATACATAATATATGGAAACCTCTATCAGCTTTGCTCTTAGGAAAAGATGGGAAATCAGGAGGAACCTTAAAAATAAGAATATGAAATTTCTACTGACTGTTGCCTTTGGAAGGGTGGCTCAGTTAAATACAGGGTTGCCTTAAAATTCACTTTTTAAGAAATGAGAGTCCACATTTGATTCCCATGCTATTGCTGTCATAACATGAGAATAATACATCTCAAAACAGTGTGTGAATATTTAAATAAAGTTAATTTTTTCTCAAGACATTAAACACTTACTTATATTAGATGATACAGAAAATACATATTTCAAGATTGTAATGTTCTTAATAAATTTAACACAGGAAGTGATCATCGATTAGTAAGGTGTAAGTTACGTGTTAATGTAAAAGTAGAGAGACAAAAATTATTAAGAAAAACTATATTTACAGTTGATATTCCTAATTTTCAGAAACATTCTAATGAATTTAAATTAGAACTTACAAATCGGTTTCAAGTATTAGTAGATTTTGAACATGATTCAGATTTGAATGAAATTAATATGAAAATAACTGATACACTTTTAAAAACTGCAACAAAGATAGTTGGTAGAAAAAAGCAGCAATTGACCTATAAAATTTCTAATGAGAATAGAGAATTTATGAAGAAAAGAAGGAATATGAAGATATACAATAATGATGCATTAAAAAGGATTGAATACATCAAATTCTGTAAAATGGTGTAGAAAAGAGTTGAAAATGACATAAGAAAGTATAACTGTGAACTAGCAAGGAAAGTCGTAGAAGAGAATAAAAATCTCAAGAGTGTAAAACAATATTTTGCTATTGGTAGGAAATTTATATCTGCAATAAGAAAAAAAAGATGGAACTGTTACTAAAAAGTAAGATGACATCATGAAATAGGTAGAAGACTTTTATCAAGAATTATATAGTAATAAATTACAAGTATATCCTATATCTATTATATCTTCTGAATTGGTAAGAATTTTAAATGAAGAAGTGAGACATGCAATTAAATTTATGAAGAAAGGAAATGTTCCAGGTAATGATGGAATTATAATTGATATATTAAAAGAAGCAAGTGAAAAAATAGAATTTTTGTTAGCAAAGTTATACCAAATGTCTAATTGATAAATATGTGCCAGATGATTAGAAGAATGCAGTATTAATATTAATATTTTAAAAAGGTGATAAAGAAGATATTAGAAATTATAGACCTATCAGCCTTTTATCAGTTTTATACAAAATTTTTACCAAGATAATTACAACACAGCTGCAGAGAACATTAGATTTTCTCCTACCAAGAGAACAAGCTGGATTTAAAAGTGGTTTTAGTACAGTAGATCTTACCCAGGTATTGAGAGAAGTTATAGAAAGGACAAATGAATATGAGTTGCCATTATGTTTTGGATTTGTAGATTACAAAAAGGCATTTGATTCTATAAACATTTCTTCAGTGATTAAAGCATTGGATCATCAAGGTGTAGATCCAGGATATTGTCATATTTTAAAGAATATTTATAAAAATTCAACAGCAACAATTAGATTACATAATGATACTAAAAAAGTCAACATTGAAAAAGGTGTAAGACAAGGTGACTCCATATCTCCAAAACTTTTTACAGTAGTGTTGCAATAAGTATTTTGTGGTTTAAAATGAGAATCTAAATGAGTGAAAGTAAATGGAGATTATTTAAGTCATTTAGATTTTGCAGATGATGTAGTTGTTTTTGAAAATAATGCTTTAGAGCTTCAGGAAATGTTGCAGGAGTTATCAGATGAAAGTAGGAAAGTAGAACTAAAGATAAATGTTAAAAAGACTAAAGTAATGTTTAATAGATTTCCTCAAAATATGAAAATAAAGATTGATTATGATGACTTAGAAGAAGTTAACAGCTACAAATATATTGGTCAGATTATTAATACAGATGAAAACATAATGGATGAAATTAATCATAGAATTAAACTTGATTGGAGTGCTTTTGGTAGAAATAACTTGATCTTAAAAGGAAATATGTCTATGTGCTTGAAAGGAAAGTTTTTTTAATAAATGTGTTTTACCAGTCCTTACTTATGGATCTGAGACTTGGACACTTAATAGAAGAGCAATAGAGAGACTTTATACCACTCAAAGAAGCATGGAGAGATGCATGTTAGGAGTAACAAGAAGAGATTAAAAATGCAATATATGGATAAGGGAACAAACAGGTGTTATTGACCTCATTGAAAAATTAAAAGATTGAAGTGGAATTAGGCTGAACATATTGCTAGAAGAGATGGTAATAAATGGATAATTGAAATCTTAAACTTGATTCCAAGAGATTGTAAAAGACCAAGAAAGAGACCACATGTGAGATAGATGGATGAAATAAGAAAGCGTGCAGGGGTGTTGTGGAGAAGAGAAGCTAAAGTTTGGAAAAAATGGTTTGAACTTGGAGATACCTTTATCCTGCAGTGGATTGATAATGGTTGATGATGATGATTATGATTAGATGATCGTAGTACAATAAATAAATACAAGAAGATATATATCTCGTAGTAAAGTATAAAATTTAAATAATTGTTTATATAAGTTTTAAAGAAGTTTATATATATAAACTTACAAACACTAAGGTGCTCAAAAGCGTATGGCTTTATGAATCACATAATAATTTTATTTTTTTTATGTTAAGTTATTGGTAAATTCTTAAAGTAATTAATGTTTATACATTTTTGTTTTGAATTTCTTTATTCTTCAAGATTGTTTTTTTTTCCTCGTGTTATGTTTTTTTCCCCATAAATGTTAAATATATACCAATCTGTCAGTCCTGTAACGTATCATTTACTCAATTAAAGGAGCCGTTTACTACTTAGAAAGAAGCAAAGAAAGTATAAAATGTTCACATATATTCTCGATTTTACATGACGAAGATAATGAAAATAATATATTTTGCAGTAAAAATGTGATTAAATCAAAAGTAATTTATTATACTAAATGATTATGAACTAAAAATAAACAAACTGTTAATATTTAATATTACCTGAAAATCATTGACTCGTGTTATACTCAAGTTCCAATGTCAATGATTTCTGAAATCTGATTCAATGATGTCGTAGATTTGTATGAATTAAAAATAAGGAAAAGGTAGCCCATATTAAAATGTATATTCAGTAAAAGAAAAAAATAATAGTGATCACTGAAATTAGAACATGAGATGGTAAAACTGGTATTGTATTTATTCTACCGGAATATATTAAATATTAACTCGTTTGCTTCTTTTTTTTTGACACATTTTATGCTAGATTATCTTTTCATTTCTTTTAGCTAATACACTTTTTTATTGCGAAATATATTTTTTTTCAATTTGCTTATTCTAAATTTAAGAATAAATGCAAACATTTTATATTTTATGGGATATTTTTTCCCTCAATAAACAGTTACTACATGGCTACATTAAATGGGTGGTCTGTGTTATGTTTTGACTGGTTTGTGTAATAAATAAATAAAGCTACATGTGTGTGCGCATAACTGGTCAATACAAGAGACATCTGCAGTCACTCCGGAAATAATGATAATGCTTAATAAGTAAAATTATGTAAATTGCCAATTTATCCTGGATATACTCATTTGCATAGAGACAATAATGAACTGTTTATGCAAATTGGTGAAGCTATCAAAATGATTAGCTGAAATTTAATGCCACAGAGTCTTACAGAGACAGAGTCAGAATAGAGCCAGAGTGCATGTCAGAACCAAGCAATTCCAGCAGTGAAGTGCTTGCGAACCTAGCACTCTGAATAAAGAGTTAAAGGGAAAATTTAAGAAGAGTTAACAGAGTGAAATAATATGCAGCATCATAGTTAAACTTTATAAAAATATGCATGCATAATTTAGACTGATTTAATTTGCAGAATTTATTCAGCAAGCAGCTAGAAGAAAATACTAACTAACTTTTAATAGACACATAGGCACAATTCTTCATACAATAGCGCCACTCAGTGCAAGGCAGAGTAATCAATAGATGCATTCATTGATTACTCTGGTTTGCGCTGAGTGGTATTACTGTATAGAGAGTTTTGCCTTTGTGTAAATAGCCTGCATAAGCATAAAGAATGGTGATCATGTGATATTTGGTGGTTAAATACTAATAGTATATATTCTGAGTAATAAAATCATTATTAATTTTTTTATGTAATATTTGCAAAATAATTAAGAGTGTACAGATGCTTTAAGGTAAATCAGACTCTGCATATATCATCCTGTACATATAGGAGCACCAATGTGCCCATAAATTACATTAGCTATAGTCGAATGATTTACTACCACTGATGCATCACTTTGTGTATTTAATATAGCAGGAGGGAATCAAATTGTAGAACTTAAATCCACAAATCACAGCTTACCACCATCATTTTTAGAATTCTAAAGGACTTCCAATTCCAAGTAGCAAACCATTTGATGATTTCTGGTATGATAATTAGCAGAGGGTCACTCTGCAATTCTTTCTTCAGAGTCTTCTGATTCTACTGCCATAAATTTTAGCAGAATGAATGTGGCTTTATTGCTCAGAAGGTCATGAGAAATTCAAGCATCAGACCTGTGAGCACTAGAATTAATCCTGGGAATACCCAGTCTCAAATCAGATGCTCTACCAACTGTGCAAAACCATACAGAATAGAAATAAAATAATAATATGATACTGAAAAACAAAATAACATAAAAAATATATAACAAAACATTTATAAATGCCATCAACTGCTTTACACTTTCTAAAAACAAATGTCAACCCCCCCCCCATCTTCCTGCCCAGCCTTATTACTTTTAAAAATAATGTGGATAGGCAAATGATATTATTATAAGCAAAACATAATTAATAAAAGTGATACAAACTTACCTTATATGCTTTATAAAAATTCAATAATGAACACAAAACAATAACTATTACGATAGTTAAAATAATAATTCCCAATATAGAAGCACGGACAGCTTGATTGTGTTGAAACATACATGGTGTATCATCTGTACAATTCGAGCAGCCCTTTGCACATTTTAGGCACTGTGGCATATCGTCTTTGTTGATCTGATTACGTTTGAGTTGCTTGTACATGTTTTCAATCTCCTCGCCTTCAAAATATGTTTTGTTTTCACGAAATCCTGGATGATAATATCCGACTTTGCAAAAACACCTGTATGCTCCAATTACAAACCCTTTGTTAGGTACATGTTTGCACTGAAAATTAATGGTAGTTTAAGTATTAAATCAATTATATTCCAACATTTCAAAATAACTAATTACTTTATAATTGCATACATAACTAAAAAATAAAATAAACATGATGTTAGTTGCTGTTTGAGCACCAAAAAGAAGCTGGATTTATTAAATGCTTCAGATTGATTAACACTTATTTCTGCTATTACAGTGTATGGTTCACCGGTTTTATAGATTTGCATAATATTTACTATTGGATAATAGAAAAACTACTTGATTTTTAAAAAATGCTTTTTAACGGATTAATGGTTTCAAGAGGACTTTAGATAAAATTTAAAATATAATATATTTTGTAATAAAAATAATTTATTTACCAAAATAATATCAATAATTTAATTTTTAAAAATGTATCTGTAACACATAAAATGTACACAGAGATGCAATAATTCCAGTGCACAGTACGAACTGAAATCAAATATCAAATCACCCTTGCAAATATTAAGATTTTTTCAGCTATGCAGTCTCTGTACCTTTCAAACAGCTGATCCACCTTTTTGGATTGACTGTTTGAAAGTCAGACTTTTATCTATTTATTTACGTAACATGGAATTGAAATTTCTTCATATTCGGAAGAATGATTTGAAACAGAGATACAAATATATAATAACTACCGGTATTTATTTTTAATGTGTAATTATATACTCATTTTATACGTGGATTTTTTTTCTATCTTTTGTTTTATTTATTTAGTAATATTGAAATATTAACAGCAAATAAGATTTGTTTTATAATAAAGAAATTTATTTTAAAACTAAGTGCTTTCAAATACTGAAAAGTATCGAATCATAGCACCCAATTATCTTTATTTATACACATTTTTTACGATAAAATATATTATTCTTTTCATTATATTTACTATGCAGTTGTAATATTTAAATACAAGTAGATTGAAATATACCGAACCTTAGACGTAATTAAAAAGGATTTGAACACAAACTACCAAGCTTCCTTCAGTTATCCACTCCATCTTAAATAACTGATACACATGGCAACATACATGTAAAAAAATCCATGAAGTCCAATATTCATATTTCATGCTGGAACAGCCCTCATCAATTAGTCCAGATTATCATCTCCCACATACATAAATAATCAGTGCTCAGTTTATATTAAGATATCAAATCTTCAAACATTAATGGACAGGCTTCACTCTTCTCCACCCTCCAAGTTTTTCAGCCAATATTGGCATCAACTGGCTTTCAGCATTCCACCATAAGCCTGTCTATTGAAGATTTGCTATTTTAATATAAACTGAGCATAATTATATGGATGTGTGGGAGATGATAATCTGGGCCAACTGATGAGTGCTGGTTCAGCATGAAATATGTGTATTATTGATTATTGATTTTTATCACATGTAGTTATTTACGATGGAGTGGATAGTTTGAAGAGAGTTTGAAAGTCTGTGTCAAATCTTAAATATTCATTTGCAACTGCAAATTCAAGAATAAATGCAGTCATAGAAAATAAATAGTAGAAATGAAAACATAAATAAATTTGAAAATAAATGCAGATGTTTCTTATGGATTTTTATATTGGCATATATTTTATTTGTCATATATATATTTAAACAGCAAAAAAAAATTTCCACAACAGTGCCATCTAGTGCAAATTCCAGTAATCAATAAATATTAAATTACTAGAGCAGTGTTTCCCAAAGTGGTCGATACTGCCCGCCAGTAAACAGTGAAAACTTCTAGAGGTGATAGGGTTCAAAAGCATTTGGGGTTTTTTGTGATTTTATAAATTGTTTATGTGCAAGAATATATATATATATAAGGGGGATAGTCAGAGTAATTGTAAATGTTTTGCACATTTTTGATGGGTTTTTCCCCTCTATTAACAAGTTAAAAACTGTAATATTTAAACAACATTAAGCTGTTGCACATGCGCTTTGCAGATTTTAACTATAAATGACTGAATACTAACACTTCAAACACATGATAAAGTGTTTGGAAAAGATAGAGTGGCCATCTATCTTTTCGAACCCAAACGCTTTTATATGGGCAAATCTTAAGTTAAAAGGAATGCAGGTTATAATTATATGGCTAATTTTAAATTTTACTAATAGATAGAAGTGGTCATCCTGTGCATTATATTTTTTATTAAAAAAATAAAGTAATTTAAGGCCAATATCAGCTGAGAGAATCTAAAAATTTGACATATCTCAGATTTTTTTTTTGTTTTGAATCTTTTGTAAAGATAGAAAAAGCTATTTCCATTGTATTAAAATTAGGAACGGTATGTAAAACAGAACTCCTTGAGGAATTAAAAGAGTCAGTGGAAAATGAAAGAAGTGAAAAATAAAAAGGTGTAAAAAGTTATATCAATTGTGTTATGATCAATTATCCAAAAAATTGGAGATAATAGCTGTAATAGTGAAAAAGGAGTACTCAATTTGTATTACTATAGGTGTGCCATAAAAGATTTTCAGCAGGTGGGGTCTCTTCTGAGTTTATTGTTTTCCTTGCTATGTTTTGTTTTTTGGACAATTAAGGGTTTGCTGAACTAAGAGAAATATTCTAATTGCAAAGCAGTAGAGAACTTTATGAAAGAAGGCAGAGCTGAGCCTAGCTTCAAATTATAGTCTGTCCAGAATTGCATGATTGACAGTTGGTTGGCTGCTGTTATTATAAAGATTTTTAGAGAAAGGTGAGAAATATAAAAATGCCTATATTTTATTATTAAAATGCTAATGAAGTAAACTCTCAATGTTAGTATACCAGCTAGACTTCCTATGCTGCTGTCATGTAGCCACAGATGCTAGCTGATGATAATGAACACCTTAATGCCTATATTTTACTTTGAAGAAGGGAAGCCCTCACCATCTTGTTGTCATAGTTTACAATGCACTTAAAAGTTACTAAGTCTGGAGATAGTTGATGGAAAGAAATTAGAAAAAAGCTGGATGGTATAATTTTTTAAAAAATTTTTATTATTATTATGTCTTGTTGCTATAAATGTTATTGAATTTTTTTTATTATTTGTATTTTTTTTTCTCTATAAATTATTGTTTGACTTTCCTACTTTAAAATAGTTCTACCAAATTAATTTTTGGAATGCTTGTGTGTATGCTGAGGTGTAGATATATATATATATTTGTTTGTTGTTGTTTACTTTTAACATACTGTTCTATTTGATAAAAGAGAAACTTACTTTGCTTGAAATTATCTTTTTTGTAATCTCTGTATGTGATTATTGAAAATTTATTGATATGCTGATTTGTTTTTTTTTTGTTGTTGTTGTTTTGTTGGCAGTGGTATTTCCTTTTTGAAAGTGTTTTTACCTTCTCAAAAGAGGCACATAAAGGTGAGGTTTAGGTTCAGCCTTTCAAAAATATATTGCCTAAAACTTTGTAGTACCTATTAGCAGGGTATTAGAGTTTTGGATAGTGAGTAATCAGGAAATATAATTGATTTTGGTTTGATTTTACTAAATATGATGTGGTATTTATGAAGGAATGCAAAATATTTAAATTAGGCATTTTAAAAAATACAAATTCTAAAAGGTTATCTTAAAATAGTATGCAATAAGCTAATGCATTCATTTAAAAAGAGAAATGGATGATCTTTATCTAGACAAAATGTAAAATAATTTTGTAAATTGTCTGATCAAGAAAAAAATGATTGTTTTATTGTAATCTGTAATTAAAAACAAAAGAAAAGACAACTGAAACTGATTAATGATGTGGGTAAACTCAGACAATGATTTGTCAATGGTATTTAAGCTAATAAATTTGTATTAATTCAGTCATTATTCTTATTGAAATTATTCAAGATTATTATTCAGCAGATTTATTGGCATTATTCAATATAGTTTTGAAGTTATCCAGGTAATTCAGTGGCTGTAATTTTGCTATCATAGTACTGAGTTTTGCATTCTGAATTATCATGAACTTCTAGCAATGTATGGTAATCTCTGTGAATACTCTAACACTACTATGCCCTACTAGACTAAGAAAAGGGGTATTCATTCAGTTTTTATCCTGCTATGCATTCAATAGCCTGAGATGTGACAAAAATCATTGACCAGCCATTGCTGAGATATTACTTATTATTCATCCAAGACTACTCAACAATGAAATGAAGATAGTGTCTCAGAAAGAAGTTACAAGCATCTAATGAAACTGGAAACCAATTCAAGAAACCATTCATGAACTCTAGAAGACAGAGATGATCACTCCAAAAAATCTATAGCCAAAATCTAGGTCAATATAAGAAAAAAATTAAGGTCTAGACTTATATGGCATATGAGGGGTAAAATCTATATATTTTCTTTGTAAAATTTCTTAAAACTAGAAATGTGTGAACTCTTACTTCCTAATTTAAATTGGAATTAACTATGCTAAATAACTTTGTAATTAGTTCAATTTTATTTTATTCTTGTTGTTATAATTTGATTTGTAAATAAATACATTGTTTTAATTGTTAATTTGCCTGAATTCTCTTTTCTTCATATATCACATAAAAAATGTACTTGAGACAAAATGTGGCATTTATATATTGTTTTAAATATGCATTATCTGATGGCTTAAATTAGAGAAATTTTCTTATTTTCAGGTAATTCTCTGGATGGTGTCCAGGGTCTTATCCCAGTATAAGTAAAAAGTATTCACAGGAGAGATATTTTACTCCTACCAGTTATATAGTAGATGTAATGGTCTTGAAAGATGGTTGCAGTCTGTGTATACATAGTCAATCTTAGTCTGACTATTAGTATAGTTAATATGTAAAATGTTGATTATATTTTTCTTTTTGCTTGTGTAATGGTTCAGTTATAAATTTCTTAAAAAAATAATAAAGTGACATTCCATTATAATATATATTTAAAAAAGTTTTTCATGGTCATAAATAATATTTTTTTCTAAATTAGTTTCAGCTACAAGCACCAATTAAAAATAAGCATTGCAAAATGATATGAGTCATCTAGAAGTAGTTATTTTTGAACTTCTTCAAACCAAAAGTACTTTGTTTCATTACATTCTAGCTGAAATATATGTATAAAAATACAATACACAGAAAGCTCTTGCTATCCCTGTTAACTTATTATCATATATATATATAATTTTATAGTCATTTTACAGTGAATTATATCACCAAAATGTTGTCAAAAAATTATAAACTCTTTATCAATCAATAAATTGTAAATAAATCAAAATAATAGACAACTTTTTGATATACAATTTAATTTAATTGCATTAAATCGATTTTTCTTCACATATAAATCTTTTCAAGATGCCATTTTTAAAATTTATCATGTGATAAGGAATGTTCTACAGCTTTCAACATTCTCTAGTGGCAATCACTAGAAATAAAATCATGAAAAAATAAAATATACATATTTTTTAAATTTATGCATATACACCTGGGTCTTGTTTTATGTGGATTTTTTAATGCAATTTTGAAGTTATGCAATTCATGTATCTTCTTAATATCTTTTTATATGGGTTTTCTTTTATGCAATAAAGAAATTCATATTTCAATATATTTATTAGATATCAAGAAATTTAAATTATTAATAACTTATTTTGACTTGAAATGCATTTTTTTTTTCAAAAATATAATGTTATATTAGCAGGTAACATAAATATGGCCTGAAGCTATTTAGAATCTTATTTATGAGTAAATAATAATAATAGATTTATACTTACAAATATAAAAATATCACAATAAATATTTTAAAAAAATAATTTTTTTTTAAATAATCAGACATAACGAAGATTTTGTTGATTCTATAAATTGAAAATAATCTTTCTAGAAATGATAATGTATAAATCTTTTTGTTTTGATTTTGATCTCATTTTTTTAATATAGAAACAAAATGTGAACATTTAAAATTTATTTCAGTAGTAAACAAAAATATCTATCAAATTAAGACAAATTTATTATTTTCTGATAAGTAAAAATCATTTAATCATAGATTTTACATTGATGTGTGAGACAAAGAAAAACATCAGCAAATGCTGAAATCTGAGTTTGCTGCAATGGACAACCTCTTAAATTCTAATGAGAGCTAAATAGTTGTATGTTTGGATATCACAAGATTTATAGACAATTAATAAATTATTGTCTCAAATTTTAATCACTGATTACATTGTCAACAGAAAACCATTAACACAGCACAAGCCTGAAAGTGGCACTAGTTGTACTTCCTCTTGTGACAAATCTGATCTCTTACCAGTTCTCAAACAAACTGCATATTGTCAAATAGCGATAATGATTAAAATATTTATGAAAAAATGTAAAATTAAATACTATAGTTAATAAAAAAAAGTAAAAAAAGTTTGTCATGTATCAATTTTTTTCAAATATTTGAAATTTTTTATTAGTCTTACTTTATTTCTTTATTTTTTATGTGAATTTTAAAGTAATTTTTCCTTGTTGTTTTGCTTTTTATGTAATTTCTGAAAATTACAGAATGTATCCCCCATTTTTCAAGGTAAGTTAAGTCTATTTTTGTGTGATTTTTTTTAATGCAGGTTTTCTGTGAAACCTATCTTCCACATAAAATGAGACCCAAGTGTGTATATATATACATCTATTATAAATGAACTTATTCATTTTTTCTACCTTATAACTATTATTTATCAACAAACAAACAATTCATGTCTTATACTATCAATACATATATATATATAATTCTAAATATATTACAGCTTCTCATCACATGATACATTTTATAAATGGTACCTTGAGAAGATTTATATATGAATAAAATCAATTTGATGATATTAAATTAAATTGTATATCAACAAAATATCTATTATTTCGATTTATTTATAATTTATCAATTAAGATAAATATATATATTAAATTGTTTTATTTATTTTTATTACAATTAATACTCAATAATAATTCAGAGTTTTATAATGTACTAAGCCAACTTTTAGTAGACCTCTACCAGAATCATAGTATTATATTAATTAAGCAGGTGCAAATATCTAGGTGTGCTTTGTTATGTAAGTGAGACTTATTATGAAAATGTGACATTTAAGTGTTCCACTTTTTCGACAATGGAATGCATGAATTTTTTCTGTTGATTGTTCATAAGAATAATTGGCAAATTTATACTAATTTAAATAAAAATAAAATTATAAATACTGTGCAAAAGTATGGATAAGCTTTCATCCATATGTCTCTAGAATTGCAAAAAAACTAAGGAATGTATATGCAGACATTTATAGAGTTAGCTTTAGATTGCCGTCCATCACTAAACAATTTATTAAACAATTCAAAAGATAAAATTCAATGGAACATGAAATTGTTTACAAGATTATATGTAGTGTTTCATTTTGTAGTTCTGTCTATGATGGTGAATCTTAAGTGAATAGATCACCTAGCATACATACTTATATAAAAGAGCTAAACAGAATAAAGAATCCAAATCCATTTTTCTTGATTACAAACTCATATGAATCATACTTTTAGTCCCACTAACCTACTAATGTGAGGCCAATTTACGCAAAGAATCGATAAAAAAAGAAAATATAAGGAGGCATGGGCAATTGCAAAGGATCCAAATGCAATCAACAGAAAGATTCACGCATTCCATTGTCAAAAAGATGGTATATGCTAATGTGCATTTACATTTAAGCCCCATTAGCATAACAAAGAACATCTATATATATATATATATATATGCATAATTTTACTGCATAATTAATATAGCACTGTGATTCAGGCAGTGGTTTGCTGAAAATTGGTTTAATGCATTATACAAATCTTGAATTTCAACTTTTACCTTTTCGAAGACTCGATTATAAAATAATAATTATATTAATTAAAGAAAGGACAAATAAATATTTTTAGAATTATTGATTAGTATATATAATATTCTATAGAATTGGTTAAATAGTAAAAATTGGTGTAGTAAATGGCCTACATGTACTCCCGTTTTACATTCAACAATACGTTTAATAAGAAAGCAACCTTCTTACTAAGTTCGCTTTGGTTATAAAAAAGATTGTCATAAATGACTAAAGTAGAAGGACTGAATCTTAATCAATCTAGATAATTTTTTGTATATTTTATTAAACAGAACGATATTTAATTTAATAAAATAAAAAAAATTAATTTTAACCTAGAATAATAAAATAAAAAAAATTCTTTTTTATTTTAAAACTTTATTTTGTTAAATAAAATCAGTCTGTTTAAAAGAATATTTTACATGAAAATCCACATTTATTAAGATTCATGCCTGTTTTAGTCATTCATGACATTTATAACCAAAAAGATCTTAGTAAGAAGGTGGTCTACTTTCTTATCATACCTATTGTCGAATCCGAAGTGGGTGTATAAATCATTACAACAATATCTTTTACTATTCAAAGAACATTATGATTGTGTCGTATAATAATTTGATATCAATTTGACATGTTCATGGTTTAAAACTTGAATGTAGTCAACTTAGAATATGGAAGTTTTAAGAGCCCTAAACAAACTTTGAATTTGTTTTTAAAATAGTTAGTTGATGAATAGGTATCTAACAATTATAATTAGAAGGTGTACAAATATGGAAAATTTCTAAAAACCCTCACTTTCTTCTGTCTTCTTTTTCATGATTTCTCTTTGAGTGTACTACTTCTGATTACTCTTTGTTTCACAGTGAATTAATTAAAGGTTGTATTGTTTTTGTATATGAGGGTGTGCTTGTGCATGTGTATAGAAGTTTACCATTTTTGGTAACTTAAAGTAAAAAGAACTTAAATATTATTTACAAATTAATAAGTAATTTATCAACTTTTGATTAATAATTTACTGTAATTAATAGGTAATCTATTCCTTAAAATCTTGGCCTTAAAATATTCACAAAATAAATGTTTATTTTAAAAAAATCACACATAATATTTACTTACATATATATAATTACCTGTGTTGTGGGGGGACAATGGTGTGTATCACTAAAAACTAGTATTATTTGAGATTCTATCCCATTTGCAGTTTGATTACATTGATTGACATCAATGCTTGCAAGAGTAATATCAATGCTGGCTGTTCCACTACAACAATATACATATAAATAATATATATATATATATAAATCATTTTAAAATTGATTTATTAACTACAAAAATAATTAAGCAAAATTTAAATCACATGCTGTAGGAAGTTATAGAAGAATATGCATCTAAAAGACACATAAAGGACTTCCATGGAACTCCAATTAAGCTATCAGATTATCAATTGCTATTAAAAATTATATAATAAAATTGAACCCTAATGATTCAAGAAACTGCTTATAAATTGACTTCAACTGAAAAAAATAGTTCACAGAATAATTATAATGCAACTCTAGTGTTTTGAGAAGCTTCTTACAAATTTATTCCAATATCAGAAAATAAACTAAAAGACAAATTAAATCCTAACCCTAGCAAATATTAGAAAATGTGGTCAATTTAAAATAAGGGTGATAATAAATGAAAATTTGCTAATCTTTCACATGCACTAAGACAGCCAATCAGATTTTAAATAGCTGCCCTAAGAATGATCCGGCTTCGACACATGACAGAGATTTTGACAAGAAAAGGATGATACCAACCTTTTCTCAACTTAACTTTTTAAATATATAAACCAGTCTTAAGCATCTTGGCCTGAAAGCTTGAATATACACCTATCATTCATTGTGTTATTAAGATGTTAATATAATTTATCAGCAACATATGTAAATAATATTTGTTTAAATCACATGTTGTTAAATTGGAAATAAATGGAAGTTTGCTAATCTTTCACATGCGCTAAGACAGTCAATCAGATTTTAAATAGTTGCCCTAAGAATGATCAGGCTTTGACACACGACAGAGATTGTATATGTTTATATATTCAAGCTTTCAGGCCAAGATGCTTAAGACTGGTTTATATATTTAAAAAGTTAAGTTGAGAAAAGGTTGGTATCATCCCTTTCTTGTCAAAATCTCTGTTGTGTGTCAAAGCCTGATCATTCTTAGGGCAGCTATTTAAAATCTGATTGGCTGTCTTAGCACATGTGAAAGATTAGCAAACTTTCATTTATTTCTAATTTAACAAAATAAAGCAAAAAATAATATAATCATTAAATTCCAATATACATCACATGACCACTACTTCTTATGCTTATGTATCACTGTTGTTAAAAGAGGCAAAATTCACTATATGTGTTGCCACACACAGCAAGCTAGAGTAATCAATGGATGCCAGAGGGCTCTTGCATAAAATCCCATCTAGTGCCTACTCATCCAATATTCCCAGACTAGTTTTTGGCTTGTGGCCTTTTTCAGTGAGGAGCCTTGGATCTGAGAGCACTGCACCTAGATCTTAGGATCTAATGCAACCCTCAATCACATTTTATCTCCACTTAACTACAAAACTATGAGTCTTAAACTGAAAACACCTTAATGTTTTCAATCCAAGCCCAGTTCAGAACCCATACATTTTGGTGTCTTTGGTTTTTTAATAACCATAGACACCACTATCCTATTAGGCAGGATATGTATAGTGATCTTTGCCTGTTTTAACAAGTTATACACAAGCATAAGAAGTGGTGGTCATGTGATGTTTACTGGCTTAAAACTAATCCTGCCTAATAGGATACTGGTGTCTATAGTTATTAAAAAACCAAAGACATCAAAATGTAGGGTTCTGAACTGGGTTCAGACCCATATGACTATATAAGCTAATGGGCTTGGATTGAAAACATTAAGGTGTTTTTAGTTTAAGACTCATAGTTTTGTAGTTAAGTGGAGATAAAAGGTGGTTGCTGGAGGGTTGCATTAGATCCTAAGATCTAGGTGCAGTGATCTCAGATCCAAAGCTCCTCCTGATGAAAGCCACAAGCCAGAAACTAGTCTGGGGCTATTGGATGAGTAGGCACTAGATTGGGATTTTATGCATGAGACTTCTGGCATCCATTTATTACTCTAGCTTGCTGTGTGTGGCAATATGTATAGTGAATTTTGCCTGTTTTTAAATTCCAATATCAAAGAAGGTATCTAAATTTTCATAATGTGGACACAAATTTTACAGATCTACTAAAATGAAGCTTTTTTAAAAACAAATAAATAAAAGACTAAGTTTCACACTGATAAATGTCATTTAATGTAAATTTTTAAACACTTTTATTTAATGTAGATATTCTGTTTGCTTCTTTCGATTAAATCTCATAATCGATTTTTAATATATTTTTGTAGACCAGATTTCTTTCAAATTTTCTATTGTTAGATATCATCGACAATGTAATGATACTGAAATATTTCAGGATTGATCAGCCATTTATATATTTAGTAGACCAAATTTCAAAATGTGTGATATTGATTCAGATATTTTCAATGATTTACAAGAAATGGAAAGAGTGGAGGGAGTTAGAAAACATTTTGATTGAAAATTTATTATAAAGCTTTTACAGTTAATTAATATAAAAATGCAAAAGATTTGATATAATTTTAATTTCTCTAGATTTTTTAGCTGAAACCTGCTTTTTAAAAATCATTGCTTTCAAGAACAAAAAAAAAATTTTATAAATAAATTTTGAATGCACATAAATTTCATTTTAAAAATTAAAAATTATTTACATTTTTAATCTCTAAATTTGAATATGAATGAGTTACAAAGAGTCAGTTACAAAATATCTCATATTTATAAAGTAGAGAATGACTAACGTCAACATGGGTAGGATGACAACCTTGGCACTAACATGAGCTTTGAACGTTCCATCATCAGATTTTCAATGAAATGGACGGCAGAAGATGGGTTGGAGTAGTTTGAAGCATGTCTATTAAAATATGAAGATTGGCTATTTTAATATAAAGTTGAGCACTGGCTGTATATATGAGTGGAGATAGTGATCTGGACCAATTGATGAGTGCTGGTTTAGCATGAGCTACTAAATTAGTGACTATTTATCTTTTCAACATGTTTGTGATCAGGTGATTCAGCAATATGAGATGGTATGGAGAGTTGAGGGTCGTGTGAAAGTCTGAGTTCGAATTCCTTATATATATATATATATATATTATAAAAATGGTTTTATTTAATTTGAAGAGTAATGCAATGCCAGAATTAATTAATTTTTGGACCCCCATATTATTTCAAGTTAAATATACCAACTCAAATTGTCATCAAGGGAAAAAAATTGGAGCGGAGAGGGGATTTTAGTACAGTGTTTTTAAAATTAAATGTGTTATAAAAATTTTATATATTGTTTTTTTTTTCTATTTATTCACTATAAGCTGAATATTTACTTAAGTAACGATATGTAATTCCAAAGAGTAGTGAGTGAAGTTTGACGTCATCATTTCTTTTATTTATGCATCGACATTATATGTAAAATTTTAGTTTTTGACAAATATTGCAAAATGAATCCTATGTTCAAATTGGAACACAATGCTCAATTATTCTGCCGAAAAGATGTTACGGATTGCTGTATTTTAACTTCTTCTGCAGTAAACTTTTCTTTCTGGAAGATATTATTTTCTGTAAAATTGTAGCTGTTCGTGGTTTTCTGTACTTAAACCAAACATAAAGAGAGAAGTAATTAGTTTATTGATGTTTTAAGTTTAATTTTAAAATAAAAAGAATATATATGGTAGCATATTTTCTCCAGCAACCAGTTAATCATTTTTAATTATAAAAAATGGTATATTTTTTCTGCTTTGTAGTTAAGTCCCCTTATTATGTACACTTAGGCTAATTGCACTGTTGTGCTAAGAAAATTTTGGCTTTTTAGGTGAATAGATAATCTGCCAATAAAAGTTGAGGTTTTTTTTGTATTCTTGTTTGAGAGAGATAATAGAAGATATGGACAAAGAGTCACATGAAATATTTTTTTAAACCACTAAACATCATATGATCACCATTTCTTATGCTTGCTCATAACTGTTATTAAAACAGGCAAAACTCTTCATATGGTAATGCCATTCAGTGCAAGCCAGAGGAATGAATGGATGCCAGAAGGTTTGTACACAAAATCCCTATCTAGTGCCTACTCTTTCATC